>CM061141.1:182311361-183669385 GCA_030789695.1 Scilla litardierei | reverse complement strand
CAGAGGCGAGTAACTATCATAATTGCTCACCGCACAGAACGTTTAGAAAACGAGAATTGCTCAATGCGCAAAACACAGAACGCATGACAACGAATTGTATTGATGAGAAGAAGTAGAGTTAATGTGTGGCTACATCGAAGACCCCGTCATGCTACAGAGGGGTTCTCGTGAATATACAAAAGACTGCTCATCTACAGCGGATTGATGTCAGACATATGAAGAGACTTTAATTGCGATGGGAGAGAATTGATGTAGCTGGAGCGATTTGAAAGCTCTCAGGGAGACCTTTGGACCGAAAAATGACACAAATGTCCTCAAAAGCAAGAGCAACTGTGACCCAGTGGAGAACTTTGTGGCAGTTCACCCTCACTGCGACAAAATTTGTCGTGTGTGGTGAGCAATTCTGAGGTTTGAGTGGCTTTGTGCTCTGAGCAATTCTAATTTTTGAGAGGTTGTGTGCGGTGAGCACTTCTGAGTTTGAGTGGTTCTATGCGATGAGCAATTTTGAGTTTTGAGTGGATTTGTGCGCTGAGCAATTCTGAGTTTTGAGTGGGTTTTGTGCGGTGAGCTTATTCTGAGTTTGAGTGGTTGTGTGCGGTGAGTAATTCTGAGGTATGAGTGGTTTCGTAGCCGCTTACTTAATTGCTCAACGCTGAGACATAATTGATCAAAGCAAAGAAAGAAAAGCCTTACCATGAAGTTTGAAAGGGGGCGAGACGCCCCCGTATTCGATCTCTCCTCACAATCCCAGGGTGTTAGGGACGATTTGCCTCTAGACACTCCTCCCCTCTCAAAAGAAACCTCCCGTTGGCCCGATCGTTGGATAGGCCCTCCTTTGATACCGGACCTCTCCTTCCCGACGAATTCTTCCTCTTACAGGCGGATCGCCAACGAGTTATTACTCTTACACATGGAGCGGCCCGCCTTCCACTCCCCGACTTCCCATGTAGAACTTACACCAGGGGACTTAGGGCGGACCGCTCCTCCCGTCCAACGCCTACTCCGTGACGACCTCCACCTCCGGGGAAGGCGTCGCCGAAACCTCCCGTTGGCCCGATCGTTGGATAGGCCCTCCGTTGATACCGGAACTCTCCTTCCCGACGAATTCTTCCTTTCTCAGGCGGATCGCCGACGAGTTATTCGTCTTACACATGGAGCGGCCAGCCTTCCACTCCCCGACTTCCCTTGGAGAACTAACGCCAGTGGACTTAGGGCGGACCGCTCCTCCCCTCCAGCGCCTACTCCGTGACTACCTCCACTTCCGGTGGAGGCGTCGTCGCCCGCGGGGTGTCGGTCCAAATCACCGGTGAAGGCATCGCCATGCCAATCACCCCACTGGGCACCACCGTTCCCAGACAACGGGTCCCTCCGCCATCCAACGGTCTGCCTTCCACTCATCGATCTCCCGTCGCACATCCTGAAGTGGAACGAAACCCCAGCCCGCCATCCAACGGCATGCCTTCCACTCCTTGACGCCCCGTCGCACATCCTGGTGCAGGTTATAGTAAATTGGAACGAAACCCCCGACCGCCATCCAAAGGCCTACCTTCCACTCCTCGACCTCCCGTCGCACATCCTGATGCAGTTTACAGTAAAGTGGAACGGCACCCCAGCCCACCATCCAACGGCCTGCCTTCAACCACTGGCGTCTTTATCGACGTATTGTAAAGAACGCGAAAATGTCCCTCCAAGCAAGTTGTTAAATTCTGTCTATGATAAAATTAACTTGTTTACATGCAAACTTTTAGATTATCTCTGATACATAATCAATCTGAAGACATTTTAGATTAAATCGGCTACATATTCAATCGACTTCGTAAACTGATTGAAATTTTTTAGATTATATCTCATACATATTCCAATTGATGACATTGTCAAAATGACCCAGCCATTCAACTATATGGATGTACATACTGATACAGAACAAAACATATTCATTACCCCATGCTCTTTACAAACTGATACATATGATTATCTTCGTAAGATGTTTGCAATGAAGGGGCTTTTTACCGGATAAATTGTCGGCGTGATCTGCGTGCTTCACCCTACAACGACGCCTGCAATGACGACACTCCTATCCTGCCTACGGTTGCCGAAAGCCGGCAATGACGTTAACTAACGCAACGAAGCGACCATCTTCGTTGAGTTTATGGACGTGTTTGCCAACTTTCTGCCACCGTAGCCCTTATAGGAGTGTCGTCGTTGCAGGCGTCGTTGTACCCGGCTGTCAAGTATGACGACGGTTCAAAGACACCGAAAAGAACTTCGATTCCCAAGAGGTGGTGAACACCAACACATGGTTCGTTATAAATAGAATGAGATTTTCATTTTCGAGATCGGAAAGGACAGTAGGAGGTGTTTGTGTGTCTTAGACGATCTATAGTACAAAGATGAAGGGGATGGAGGAGAAGATAGTGTAAAGAGGAGATGGTCGTTTCACGTGCATGCGTGAAAAAAGTACTGGTTGAATTCTATCGTCCATTTCTATCTCAAGCATCAGGCCCGAACAGTAGAAGACCATCTCATCTTTACACCCCATATCCATCTCCATCTCGTCCATTTCTACCCCATGCATCATGCTCGAACATAAGAAGACCTTATTGTTTCCAGACGGAGGTTGTGTGGGCAAAAAGGAGAAGATGATATAGGAAAATCAAGATAAAACTCAACGGTTTTTCGCATTGATCAACAATGATGCCAATTGGAAAATTACTCCCACCAATACTAATCTCCACTAACCCTTTTTAATACATTTTATTCGACGCGCACACCATGCTAAATAATACAGAAGGGAGTAACAAACTATCAGAATTGCTCACCGCGCAAAACGCATGGAAAACTGGAATTGCTCAAGGCGCAAAACGCACAACGCATGGCAGCATATTGTATTGGTTTATGAGGATGCGACCGAAGTAGAGTTAATGTGTGGCTCCATCGAAGACCCCGTCATGCTACAGGAGGGGTTCTCGTGAATATACAAAAGACTGCACGTTAATCTACAGCTGATTGATACCAGACATGTGCAGTTCTCAAGAATGTTTGACCGGCCGGTGGGATGTGAGCTGGAAAAATTAATAGCCGCTAACATAATTACACAAAGCTAGGAACAAACAAATTTATGGCCGTTATGCGTGATGAGCAAATTTTTAATGGTTTAAATAATTGCTCATATCGAACAACAAGAAACGATCGGTGTAGACGCTTTGAGTCGTTGTGCGCTTTAACATGTGTTCCCTTTGAGCATCTAAGGTATTTTATAGACAATTGTTTAACGCGCACAACCAATCTGAAGACATATTCAATCGAATTCAAATATATTGATGTACATACTGATACAGATCCAAACTGATTCATTAGCCTATGCTCTTACAAACTGATACATATGATTAAGCCTGGATGGCGGCCCTTGGTCACATAGGTTGGCGGTGCATGGCTACCGTACCTTCGAGGCACAAGCACTCCCTCATGTTGTTTTCGATCTCTTGTCTCGCATCCAAATTGAAGAAGATAATGACGAAGAATCTCGTCGGAATACGAAAAAAGGTGAAATTCATGTTAGCATCGATCCAGAGGTTCTAGACTGCTTCGTTGGATGCGAGCCCTTGCGGTGTACATCGACCACGTTTACAGTTACCGTGCTCAGCGTATTTGTCATGCAATCCGAAGGCATCTGCTGATCCCAGTATTCTAGCGTTGAAGCTTCCGGGTCTGGAAAATCAAACATTTCATCCTGGTAACAAAACAGAATGCTTAATGCCATCATACATACATACGTAGTTTTGAATTATTCAGAGGAAATAATTAGAAAATCTGTACTTACTCCAATGACTAGATCCTCCAGGTTCGGGCAGCTATTCAGCAAGCATGACAGGATTGAAAACGTGGTTGTTGTGCAGGGTATCCATCTGAGGGTGAGTTCTTTCATCTTCGGCAAGAGACACCACAGAGTAACGGGCATGATATAGATATCAGATATGGACGATAGCATTCATTCAGCTGTTCGTCCATTTATAATCAGGCATGCCCGAAAAAGGGTTTCCAGATGTGAGGATTTCGCCTTCCACGAACAGCTGAAGGACTTACTGTATCCATACGGAGGTTGTGGGGGAAATAAAGAAGAAGATGATTGAAGAAAGTAGATGAAGTTGTGAGAAGATGAGTGCTCCTTGTCCGCCATTTTTATAGGAGAATTGGAGCAATCAAAATGAAGCGTATAATAAGTCCTTGATCCTATAGTAATGCAATGGATCTCGGGAATCAACAATTATTTACTCAACACGCAAACCGCGGAATACCAACGCGAAAATCGCGTAATCCCAATTATTTTAGCATCTGGATCAAAATTGGTTAATTACTCTCCGCGCATAACAAGGAAACTCATCGATTTTTCTCCTTGATCAACATTGATGCTAATAGGAAAATTACTCCCAACAATACTACTCTCCACTAAGATTTTTTTAATACATTTTATTCGACACGCACCCCGGGCTAAATAATACAGAAGAGAGAAACTATTATAATTGATCCTCGCGCAAAACGCATGGAAAATGGGAATTGCTCAATGCGCACAACGCAGATGGGTCAATGAGGATGTGACTGCTGCAGTACCATATTAACTGTGTGGCTACATCGAAGACCCCGTCAAGCTACAGAAGGGTGCTCGTGAATAAGAAAATACTGCTCCTGAATCTACAGCTGATTGATACCAGACATATGATTTTCCCAAGAATGTATGACCAGTGGCAAGTGAGCTGGCAAAATTTATATTTTGGCCGTTGTGCGCGGTGAGCAAATTTTTAATGGTTTAAAAAATTGCTCAAAGCGCACAACAAGTATCGCCAGATGTTCACTTTGACCCGGTGTGCGCGTTCAGCAAATTTGTTATGGCTAACATAATTGCGCAAAGCGCACAACATGCAGAATTATGACCGTTGTGCGCGTTAAGCTCTATAGTTGCGTCGATGACAAATTTGCTCAACGCCCCCATGGGAATAAATTTGACCGTTTTGCGCTTTGAGCATATTTGTGAATTGCAATAATTTTAATTCCACCGCGCACTAGCGCATTGAATCAATCAAATTTCAAATTTCATCATACTTAAACACGCACAACCAGTAGAATTATGCCCGTTGTGCGCGTTTAGCTAAAGTGTAGATTAAATCTCATACATATTCTAGTTGATGTTATTTTGAAAATGACACAGCCATTCAAATATATTGATGTACATACTGATACAGATCCAAACTGATTCATTAGCCTATGCTCTTACAAACTGAAACATGTGATTGTCGGTGTGATCTGCGTGCTTCCCCGTCAACTTCCGCGAGTTCATCAGTCGACCATCTTCGTTCCGTTTATTACCGTCGATGCCGATTTTCTGCCATCATCGGCTGGATATGAGTGTAGTCATAGCATGCGTCGGTGTAACCTGCAGTCATGTATGTAGCCGTTTCAAAGACACCGAGAGAAACTCCGATTCACATGAGGCGTCGAACAACACCAACAGATCAAAATACTAAACACCGCTGGTCTTTGAACAACTTACAATCTCAGAGGCAGAACTGCATGCGACGATGTGTTCCAGTAAGAGAATACTAAACACTGCATGCGGCCCCAACCTCGTCGCATCTCTTCGTTAAAACCTCCTCAAGATCTGCTAAGGCGCACGTAGGTGGAGGATCTTCGTTGTAGACAATGAAGGCGGATCCTACGGAGAACACACTGGCATTTGATGCGTCCATCACCAGGTCAACATTCTTCCAGATGGTTCGACCGGTAGCTAGATCCACCTTTTCGAGGAAGCCCCTTTAAGGAGGCTCGAATTGATCGGTGAAGTAAAAGCTTAATCCAGAGAAGATCTTCACCCCCTATAAGAGACCAATATAAGAGACCAATATGATATGTGCACTACTGAACATGGGCCTCCGCACACGCATACACAAGGAAAAGTGTTCATAAGATGGCTTCCTCCGATAATTATCCAAAGACTCAAATAGTTCAAAACATTTTCCAATTCAAATAGTTCAAAGGCGCGACATGCCGTCATTGGCGTGTCATTACAGTCACTTCCCTGCTCGTTTTGTAATTTCTGTCGCTTTACTTGAGCATCATCAACATCATCTGTTCGGACGAGGAAATGGATGTGTGACTCTTCACATCATTTGATTTTCTGGAAATCTGAGACAACCATGCCTTTTGTGTTTCCGCACAGGTTCCAGGCTTCCAGCTTCTGCATTATGAGACAATTATGATCTGCTTCATCCACAGTCAGATTTGGCCAATTTGCCTGCGAGACAAGAGATCAAAAGGAAAGGAGGGAGTGCTTGTGCCTCAGAGAGACTGTACCCATGCACCGCTAACCAAATTGATCCAGAGCAGCCAATCAGGGCGCAAAGGCCCGGGGGGCCATTCTTCTCTTCGCAGACCAGGGAGAGAAGCATATTAGGGAGGCGACTGCATCAGCCTGTAGTCCTCTGATTTCATACGTTTCTCCAGGGCATTCACGGCATTCACGATCCATTTATCCTACAGTAATGCTAGGGATCTCGGGAATGAACATCTTATTTACTCAACGCGTAATCCCACCGAGAAAAACGAGTAATCCTAAGTATTTTAGGCTCAGCTGAAAAAGAGGCAATTTACTCTCCCCACACGACAAGGAAACTGAACCGTTTTGCGCCTTGAATTACTCTCCGTCAAAGACTCGAAAAATTATTTATTTTCCAGCGCAACAAAAACAATCAAATTGTTTCTGTTGTGCGTGCGGGTTAATTGGTTCCACTATACGCCCTTGTGTGTAATGTGGAGTCCTCAAATGTGAGACCGTGTGTGTACAGCGGATGGATATTGATTAACACTATGACTTTTAACCACCGCGCAC
Source organism: Scilla litardierei (assembly GCA_030789695.1). Classification (NCBI taxonomy): domain Eukaryota; kingdom Viridiplantae; phylum Streptophyta; class Magnoliopsida; order Asparagales; family Asparagaceae; genus Scilla; species Scilla litardierei. The sequence continues at coordinate 183,662,505 of CM061141.1, read as the reverse complement.
GACGCGCACGACGGCTATTTGATATCAGCCCTTTGTTGCGTTTATTAACGTCATGGCTTGGTAACGGCTATTTATTATAAATGTATTTTACAAATCATGTGACCAAATTTAATAATTTTAGTACCGATGGAAATATCTCAATTATACCTACTACATGAGACCAATATTGGATATTTTTCGAGCAAATTTAAAATATTTACAATATTACAAGAAATACTAAATACTTAAAAATTAAAAAAAATTAACATTGAAGAATAATATTATTTATAGTTTTCTTTCATGCAGAAATAATGTATTAGATTAACCCATTTTAATGATAAATATTTTTCATTAGTAAAGCTTAAACAAAGAGAAAATAGGATTTGAAGATGGTGGGTTGGAGTTGCCCATCTTTAAAAATAGCATCTTTTAGAGATATTCCATTTTGAAGGGGGGTTTTTAGAGATTTGTGGTGGAGTTGCTATATGGAATTGGAGCAATCAAAATGAAGCGTATAATAAGTCCTTGATCCTACAGTAATGCAATGGATCTCGGGAATCAACAATTATTTACTCAACGCGCAAACCGCGTAATACCAACGCAAAAATCACGTAATCCCAATTATTTTAGCATCTGGATCAAAATAGGTTAATTACTCTCCACGCATAACAATGAAACTCAACGATTTTTCGCCTTGATCAACATTGATGCTAATAGGAAACTTACTCCCAACAATACTACTCTCCACTAAGATTTTTTAATACATTTTATTCGACACGCACCCCGGGCTAAATAATACAGAATAGAGAAACTATTATAATTGATCCTCGCGCAAAACGCATGGAAAATGGGAATTGCTCAATGCGCACAACGCAGATGGGTCAATGAGGATGTGACTGCTGCAGTACCATATTAACTGTGTGGCTACATCGAAGAACCCGTCAAGCTACATAAGGGTGCTCGTGAATAACAAACTACTGCTCCTGAATCTACAGCTGATTGATACTAGACATATGATTTTCCCAAGAATTTATTACCGGTGGCAAGTAAGGTGGAAAAATTTATAGCAGTTACATAATTGCTCAACGTTCAGTACCAATAAATTTATGGCCGTTGTGCGCGGTGAGTAAATTTTTAATGGTTTAAAAAATTGCTCAAAGCGCACAACAAGTATCGACAGGTCACAGGTGTTCATTTTGAGCCGGTGTGCGCGTTCAGCAAATTTTTAATGGTTAACATAATAGCGCAAAGCGCACAACATGCAGAATTATGCCGGTTGTGCGCGTTACGCAAAAGTTGCGTCGATGACAAATTTGCTCAACGCCCCCACGGGAATAAATTTGCCCGTTTTGCGCTTTGAGCATATTTGTGAGATGCTATAATTTTACTCCCACTGCGCGCCACCGCAGTTAATCAATCAAATTCAAAATTTCATCATACTTAAACAGTTAAACACGCACAACCAGCAGAATTATGCCCGTTGTGCGCATTTAGCTAAAGTCATGACAAATTTGCTCAACGCCCCCACGGGAATAAATTTGACCGTTTTGCGCTTTGAGCATATTTGTGAGATGCTATAATTTTAATTCCACCTCGCACCAGCGCAGTGAATCAATCACATTCCAAATTTCATCATACTTAAACGCGCACAACCAGCAGAATTATGCCCGTTGTGCGCGTTTAGCTAAAGTTTAACTTAAGTCTCATACATATTCTAGTTGATGTTATTTTGAAAATGACCCAGCCATTCAAATATATTGATGTACATACTGATACAGATCCAAACTGATTCATTAGCCTATGCTCTTACACACTGAAACTTGTGATTGTCGGTGTGATCTGCGTGCTTCCCCGTCAACTTCCGCGAGTTCATCGGGCGACTATCTTCGTTCCGTTTATTACCGTCGTTGCCGATTTTCTGCCATCATCGGCTGGATATGAGTGTAGACATAGCATGCGTCGGTGTAACCTGTAATCGGGTTTGTAGCCGTTTCAAAGACACCGAGGAACTCCGATTCACATGAGGCATCGAACAACTCCAAATGGTTGCATAACAAATAGAATGAGCTTTTTATCTTCGTGATCGGAAAGGACAGGAGGGAGTGTTTGTGTGTCATAGACGAGGTATAGTGAAATGATGAAGGATTTAATGGTTTGGATGGAGTTTATAAAGAGGAGATGGATATGGAGTGTATAGTCGAGGAGTGGAAGGCGAAATGCTCACATATGAAAGGCATTCATCGGGCATGCATGTTTATAAATGGACGATAGCCCTTCGTTGCGTTTATTACCACCATTGCGTAAGTTTCCAACATCAACCATTTAGCTTTACGTGAAAAGAGAACTGGTTGAATTCCATCGTCCATTTCTATCGTAAGCGTCAGGCATTAGGGCTCGCTGTAGGATAACGGAGTATACTCATCAATTTGAATGGTCAATTTCACACTAAATGGACCATGAATGCCCTGGAGAAGCGTATGAAATCGGAGGACTACAAGCTGATGATGTCGCCTCCCGAATAAGCTCCTATCCCTGGTCTGCGAAGAGATGAATGGCCCCCCTGGCCTTTGCGCCCTGGATGTCTGCACTGGGTCACATAGGTTGGCGATGCATGGCTACCGGCCCTCTGAGGCACAAGCACTCCATCCTGTTCTTTTCGATCTCTTGTCTCGCAGCCAAAATTGGAAATCCCCCGGACGAAAGGGACAATTATGATCGGCTTCATCCACAGTCAGATTTGCCCAATTTGGCTGCGAGCCAAGAGATCGAAAAGAACAGAAGGGAGTGCTTATGCCGCAGAGAGACGGTAGCCATGCACCGCCAACCTAATTGACCCAGAGCAGCCAACCAGGGCACAAAGGCCCGGGGGGCCATTCTTCTCTTCGCAGACCAGGGAGAGAAGCATATTCGGGACGCGACTGCATCAGCCTGTAGTCCTCTGATTTCATACGATTCTCCAGGGCATTCACGGCATTCACGGTCCATTTATAGTGAAAAACGACCGATCAAATTGATGAGTATTAAGTCCGTTATCCTACAGTAATGCTAAGGATCTCGGGAATGAACATCTTATTTACTCAACGCGTAATCCCACCGAGAAAAACGCGTAATCCTAAGTATTTTAGGCTCAGCTGAAAAAGAGGCAATTTACTCTCCCCACACGACAAGGATACCGAACCGTTTTGCGCCTTGAATTACTCTCCGTCAAACACTCAAAAAATTATTTATTTTCCAGCGCAACAAAAACAATCAAATTGTTTATGTTGTGCGTGCGGGTTAATTGGTTCCACTATAAGCCCTTGTGCGTAATGTGGAGTCCTCAGATGTGAGACCGTGTGTGTACAGCGGATGGATATTGATTCACACTATGACTTTTAACCACCGCGCACGACGCGCACAACGAATAATTGATATCAGCCCTTCGTTGCGTTTATTACCGTCATTGCTTGGTAACGGCTATTTATTACAAATGTATTTTACAAATCACTTGACCAAATTTAATAAGTTTAGTACCGATGGAAATATCTCAATTATACCTACTACATGAGACCAATATTGGATATTTTTCGAGCAAATTTTAAAATATTTACAACATTACAAGAAATACTAAATACTTAAAAATTAAAAAAATTAACATTAAAGAATAATATTATTTATAGTTTTCTTTCATGCAGAAACAATGTATTAGATTAACCCATTATAATGATAAATATTTTTCATTAGTAATGCTTAAACAAAGAGAAAATAGGATTTGAAGATGGTGGGTTGGAGTTGCCCATCCACAAAAATAGCATCTTTTAAAGATATTCCATTTTGAAGGGGGTTTTTAAGAGATTTGGGTTGGAGTTGATATAGGGAATTGGAGCAATCAAAATAAAGCGTATAATAAGTCCTTGATCCTACAGTAATGCAATGGATCTCGGGAATCAACAATTATTTACTCAACGCGCAAACCGCGTAATACCAATGCGAAAACCGCGTAATCCCAATTATTTTAGCATCTGGATCAAAATAGGTTAATTACTCTCTGCCCATAACAATGAAACTCAACGATTTTTCGCCTTGATCAACATTGATGCTAATAGGAAACTTATTCCCAACAATACTGTAACGACCACTTTTCGTTGTACGTTGTTCGTGCACGTGCTTTTGACCGTGCACGTGTTTGTTTTAGACTTTGTTTGTTTGTGAACACTTTCGTGTGATATGCCGTCGTGAACGTCCCTGAGAGTATTAAATAGTGGCACTATCTTGGAACGACACTTCTCGAGTCGTTTTTCCACAATTTAATCTTATTCGATGAGACGTGGCGATTTTCACTTTTGACGGGAGACGTTTCTATTTTTAGTTTCGTCGTCTGATGTCAAAATTGAGATCTGTCTTCTTAGTTAGCTCACATTCATCGTCACGATCACCCCGATATTTATTTTATAATTTTTGGAGTTTATTTGACCACTTTTATATTTTTAACAAGGTTTGTAATATTTTTAATAATTTATTTTTAAATTATTTTCGGCCAAATAAAATTTGTTTGAGTTTAAAACGTTTTAAAGAATTTTTGAGCCAATTTCCAGCTCATTTGGACCAAGTCAAATCCTTGGGTGAGTTGGAGAAGTTGAATTTCAAATTTTAAATTATTTTAAACTTCTAATCCTATTAGATTTAGCCCTAGACCAAGTCAACCCATCTACACTATATAAGCAACCCCTAGGAAGACCTATTTTCGCAAGAAATTATCCCTAGCCTCTTCCAAAACTCAATTTGGACGTTGCGACGATTCGTCGCAACGTTGAGACGTTCTGCCACCGCACCGACCGAGAGAACAGCCCCCCGTTCCCCCGCTCTGACCGAAGCCCCTCCCCGCATCCTAGCCGCTCCGCATCGCAGCACAGCGCATCGCTCCGCACCGCTCCGTTCCCTCGGTCTGACCGAGGGATTGGCCCGCATCCCGCTCCGCATCAGCCCGCACAGCGCTCCGCACCGTCGCCCGCTTGTCGCCCCGCTCCGCACCCCGCACGACCGACGCTGTCCCCCGCACCGACCGAAGGCTGCAACGTTGCAACGGTTGCAACGTTGCAACGACCCGCCTAGCGCTGTGACCGAGCCGCCCCAAGCGCCCGACCGACAAACCCCTCCGCACCAAGGCCCGCACCGACCCCAAGCGCTGCACCAAGCCTGTTCCCCCGCAGCGACCGGTGGAGATCCCCGCATTTGGCTGAGTACGACCGATGGCCATACGTCGCAACCCCGCACCCGTCGCACCACTTGTCTCCGTGGGCCCCCAAGTTCTCCAGAGGTATTGTGGGTCCCCCAAAGGTCCCTAGGACTACTGTGGGCCCCACCTAGGTGCTTGCTCTTTGAGGATTCGTCGCGTACGACGTCGTCGCACGTCGTAGCCCGTCGTCGCACGTGCTAGCTTTGGAATCTGGAACCGTCGCTCTGGTTGATTTCTATGAAATTCCAGCGAGGAATCTAATTGGAATCTGGATTTGGAGCGCGATCTTTTATTCCAACCCCCGGCGTCGCTACCCGACGCCGGTGTAGCTTTCGCGTCGGTTGAGGTAACGCTTTGCACCCCTAGGACCCCCAACCCAATGCATTCTAATCAAGACTAAAATCAGTATTTTTTAAAGTATTTTAAATGTTTTAAATTCACTAATGAAGATTAATAATATGGACTTTAGGCCGGTGGACTTTTGCACGTAGGATAATTGTGATTTTTGGACTCATTGGACGGTGTGCTCAGACGTCGTACTTGCAGGCAAGTGAAACTTGCCAACTCTTGTGTAGGGCCATGTTTTTAGGCCACTTCCTTGTTCTCAGCGTAAAAGAGACTAGTCAGTGAAATGATAGCTGGCTAGACGCCTACTTGATCTAGTTTGACAACGAAACTAGATCCGTCACCTAATTGATCTAGCTTGACAACGAAGCTAGATCCACCCCTTTAAACTTGTTGTTCATGCATACTAAACTGTCACGTTTACTTTCCTTAAACTGTACGTACTTTTAACTGCCATGCATTCCATCCTACATGTCATCCAAATTGATTGTTGCATCGTAGCACACGCGTGGAGGGGTAGGGATAAACGTTCGCTTGAGCTTAGGAGTGGCCTGATCAGCCCTCTAGCCAAAAGACGGAATCTCTGTGCACGAGGTGCTTACTTTCCTTGTCTTGTACTTGTCTTGTGAATGATTCATGTAATACTTGCCATGCTCGTACTTTACTTTACTTTACCTTACCTGTTGCACTCATTACTTTAACTGACATGTCATTGCATCATGCTAGAACTGCTAGGTTACTTTACTTTTACCTGCTTTCAGTTTCCTTGCACAAGTCTCTTGTAGACTTGCTGACATGTGCCCCTTGCTCTTTTGGGTGTCACATGTTAGACCCTGAGCCAGAGACCGTTGCTGAGTACGTGGTGTTTTGCAGACGCTGAGTCTGAGTCCATGATTGCCAGGAGGATTTGGTGGACACCGGTGACCATTCTTTGAGTCTTTGTTGAGCTTTATTTTGTTTTAGGCGTTTTGTTAGCGTAGCACCGTCGTTTGTACTTTGTACTTTTGTTGGCCATGTTTGGGCCTTTAGTCTCTTTTTCTTTTAGCCTGGTGGCTTTTCTGCGATGTTGGAATTTATATTTATGGATATTCTGAGATTATTCTTTTGTCTCATTTCATTATTATTATCTTGTTTCGCTCGCGTTGCAAGGACCTGCAGTTTTAAATTTGATTGACGCTTATCGGACTTGCAGCTTTGTAGCTTCAAGTCTGAGCGGACCTTCTCACGCTTCGCCTCCATATTTTTGAGAAGCGGGGCGTGACAGGTTTTGTTGGTGGCCCATGCAGGTCCGGTCTTGCAATTGCGAATTAACGGAACAACGATAATAACGGAATGTCCATTAAATAAATTGCAACATCCGTGTAATAAGCCCTGAGTTTAGTCGTTTTCTTATGACACTAGGTGATAAGAAGACTTAGTTAGACGCCTGTGCTTGTTAGTTAGAGGCCTCTGTTTGTTAGTTAGACTCCCTGCCAGCAATTGATTTAATCGTCGTAGGAGTTACCTTAGTGGTTATTGCCTAACTCTGACCATATTAGACTTCTAGAATTTCCTTTTGTCGTTCGCTTGGGTTCATCGATTTCAGACCAAGCTGAACGCATTCCTTTACCGTCTAACCTTTAGAAGTCTTAGCGCCTAGTTCCTAATCTTTAGTTGGTCGACCGCAGGAATTTCTCCGTAGACTTTTCTGATTCATAACCTAGGCGTATGTATGCTTAGATCATCCGACCAATTTCCTTGCCTCGATTCACGAGATCGCCTCATGACGATCGTCGTCAATTTTCAAACATCTCCATTGCAAACCTGAACCCTCTGAAAATATTTTTCAATCTTCTCTTCCACTAAGTTTAACTTTGTTCAAAATTTTAATATACCTATATTTTCCTCCTCCTTCATTGATTTAAATTTAAAAAAAAACGTTTGTCGAAATTTTGAACTCTAGCTTATAATATCTTTCCAGCTTATATCTTTCGTACTTATGTAAATGTGTCGTTATTTCATATATATTAATTTTACCTTGAACCATACATTTACCTTGCCCAATTCGATTTATAATTTTCCCTCTTATTTGTGTTATTCGAATGATACGTCGTGTTCACTTTAATATACTTTCAAGTCACATGGAATTTCAGCTTTTAGCCAGTTGGTTTTGTGCTCATCGTTTTCGCTATTTCAAAAAAAAAATTTTGCTATTCCTGGCCCAGACTTTCCATAGTTTGACTTTAAAACTTTACTACAGTTTTTGATAATTTCACTACTAAGTCATTATTATTATTTCTCCGTGCAACATACATACTTCCAATTATTTTTATATTCGTATCAGACTTGTTGTGCTCGTATATTAAGAACCCTGTGTAAATCAGTTTTTCGTTTTGGCAAACACTGGTTCTCTAAAAGTAGTTTCAATTAATTATTTTAAATTTTCCATAGCCTAAAAGTTTTGAAAGCATTTAATATGAGTTTAAATTCTTCCGTTACTTGATTTCATTCTTGACTTTCCAAAACTTTTTGACAACATTATATTAAATTACTGACGTATAAATTTTCTAAACCACGTCCATAATATTCGTGTAAATGATTTTACTTCCTTTTATGATGATTTTTAAAACCAATAGACCATTTTCTCTTATTATGAATGTTCGACTCAAATTTATTTTGAACAACTCGTTTATCGATCTCCAAATATTTCTTTCAGACTGGGATTTCAACTTTGTAAGAACGACAGTTTTCAAAATCCATGTATTTTAGCCTATGCTATTCACCCTATTCTCTTTTCTGTGTTCTATTTAAGCATCACTACATCTCCTTTTCCTTCAACCTAAACATCACCATTGAGCCAATGTTTCGTCTAACCAAGCCGTCTCCTTGTATTCGTCCTATCTGAACTCGTGCTTATCGACCCTTCCCTCGTCACGCTCCCAACCTCCCTTTGTTGCTTAGACTTTAGTGCCCGTCAAGGTCTGTGTCAACCCTTAGTTGTTAGTAGGCCCTTGGACCCTTGTGATGTTGTCGTGGTGCACGTACCTGGGTTGTGTACGTGGGCTTGAATGAGAATCCCCATAGTATATTAGGTGCTTGCCTATTGTGTGATATATATATGTATGTGTATATATATATATATATATATATATATATATATATATATATATACTCGGAGTTATTCGTGATATTATGAAGTTGTCGTGTGTTAGGAGTTATAGATTTTGTGTGGATAGCTATACTATACTAGGGATGCCGGTGTATTAGAGTTAGCGTTGAAATATCTAAGTTGTGTATGAAGTTAGAGATACTTATAATGGTTGAAATAAATGATTGGTAAAGATATGTGTATGATAGGTGTGATAATAATTATGTACGTATGGTTAAGAGGGTAGGCATATTATGTGATCTATATGTTAGCACGTATGAGTGTGTGCTCGTATGTGGGTATGTATTGTGTTTAGACGTAAGTAGTTATGTTTTGTTGCCTGAGTATATAGGTGATATACATATGGAAGTAGGATTATAATTTTGATTGGTATTGCTTGCTTTTCGGGATGTTGCATGCGTGCATACCGTGAGGTATACACGACTATTGCACATCTTAATTATGTATGTGTGGATGTGTTAGTATACTAATTATAGGTAGTAGGCTATGGTGTGAATATATACATTATTTATGTGTGACTATACGGTGAATGTTTGTACTAGAGAGGGTATTATACATATGTGGGTGCTGATGTCGGTAATGTTATTATTATGGTATATAAATTGATTTAACTATGTGGGTGTTATCTGACTAAATATTAAGTGTGATTGACCTATGGTATGTATATGGTTGTAATGGTAGACGTATGAATATTGGAGTGGTATTGGTATAGGTATGAATGCCGTGTTACGTATATAGAATATTCTGATATGTGCATTGGGTCTCACTCAAGCTTGAGTGAGTATACTCTAAGTGTATTGAATGTATGATTGTAGTTTGAATATAGCAATGCGTGATGTATGTTTAGGGATAGAAGTGTTTGTGCCTGGTTGAGTTACGCACATGATTGCGGGTCGCTACGCCAGTATATAGTTATAGGCGCTGGTCTTGTGGTATAGTTATTTACTAAGGACTTGTTATGTGAACGTATGTGTACTAGCTAAAACTAGGTGTGTATGTGTGCTAGTTATATAATGGTATGATTGGTGTATGTAAATGAAATGTTAGCGTGTATGGGTGTTCACCATGCACGGGTAAGTATGTGCTTAGTTATAGCTATTGATGACTATGGTATATGTGGCGTGTCGTAAATGCAGTTATAGGACCGTACGTAATGTGAATGTATGGTGAAATATTTGAATGCATTGAATGACTATATATTGTGAAATTATAGTAGTGGTGAATATATATTAGATATAGTAAAACTTGATTAATAATGGTATGGTGTGACTGCTTATGTGGATGTGCTTAGTATTGGATGTATACTAGGAAATATTAGAGGGTAGTATACCCTTGATGTCTGTGCATAGGTAGCTACATATAGGTAGAGCAATGATTGTATTGGCCAAGTGTGAGACTATCCTTATGTGAGTATCTGAACTATTGTTTTAGGTAGTAGTTATATAAGGGATGTATGTTTATATATATATATGATTGAAATACATGTATAAAGTTGACTGACTATATTAGGTATAAGTGTATACACATGTGAATGTATATATATATATGTGTGTGTGTGTGTGTGTGTTGGTAGTGTTAATGTTTGACTACCTAGTGCATATGTAAGCACTTGTAATGACTATACCTGGTTGAATTATAATATGACTTGATTGGGGTAGTTACTAGAGCGACTAGCTATATTAGAAAGTCCGAGGACGGACTTTATTCTAAGGTGGGGAGGATGTAACGACCACTTTTCGTTGTACGTTGTTCGTGCACGTGCTTTTGACCGTGCACGTGTTTGTTTTAGACTTTGTTTGTTTGTGAACACTTTCGTGTGATATGCCGTCGTGAACGTCCCTGAGAGTATTAAATAGTGGCACTATCTTGGAACGACACTTCTCGAGTCGTTTTTCCACAATTTAATCTTATTCGATGAGACGTGGCGATTTTCACTTTTGACGGGAGACATTTCTATTTTTAGTTTCGTCGTCCGATGTCAAAATTGAGTTCCGTCTTCTTAGTTAGCTCACATTCGTCGTCACGATCACCCCGATATTTATTTTATAATTTTTGGAGTTTATTTGACCACTTTTATATTTTTAACAAGGTTTGTAATATTTTTAATAATTTATTTTTAAATTATTTTCGGCCAAATAAAATTTGTTTGAGTTTAAAACGTTTTAAAGAATTTTTGAGCCAATTTCCAGCTCATTTGGACCAATTCAAATCCTTGGGTGAGTTGGAGAAGTTGAATTTCAAATTTTAAATTATTTTAAACTTCTAATCCTATTAGATTTAGCCCTAGACCAAGTCAACCCATCTACACTATATAAGCAACCCCTAGGAAGACCTATTTTCGCAAGAAATTATCCCTAGCCTCTTCCAAAACTCAATTTGGACGTTGCGACGATTCGTCGCAACGTTGCGACGTTCTGCCACCGCACCGACCGAGAGAACAGCCCCCGTTCCCCCGCTCCGACCGAAGCCCCTCCCCGCATCCTAGCCGCTCCGCATCGCAGCACAGCGCATCGCTCCGCACCGCTCCGTTCCCTCGGTCTGAACGAGGGATTGGCCCGCATCCCGATCCGCATCAGCCCGCACAGCGCTCCGCACCGTCGCCCGATTGTCGCCCCGCTCCGCACCCCGCACGACCGACGCTGTCCCCCGCACCGACCGAAGGCTGCAACGTTGCAACGGTTGCAACGTTGCAACGACCCGCCTAGCGCTGTGACCGAGCCGCCCCAAGCGCCCGACCGACAAACCCCTCCGCACCAAGGCCCGCACCGACCCCAAGCGCTGCACCAAGCCCGTTCCCTCGCAGCGACCGGTGGAGATCCCCGCATTTGGCTGAGTACGACCGATGGCAATACGTCGCAACCCCGCACCCGTCGCACCACTTGCCTCCGTGGGCCCCCCAAGTTCTCCAGAGGTATTGTGGGTCCCCCAAAGGTCCCTAGTACTACTGTGGGCCCCACCTAGGTGCTTGCTCTTTGAGGATTCGTCGCGTACGACGTCGTAGCCCGTCGTCGCATGTGCTAGCTTTGGAATCTGGAACCGTCGCTCCGGTTGATTTCTCTGAAATTCCAGCGAGGAATCTAATTGGAATCTGGACTTGGAGCGATCTTTTATTCCAACCCCCGGCGTCGCTACCCGACGCCGGTGTAGCTTTCGCGTCGTGTTGAGGTAACGCTTTGCACCCCTAGGACCCCCAACCCAATGCATTCTAATCAAGACTAAAATCAGTATTTTTTAAAGTATTTTAAATGTTTTAAATTCACTAATGAAGATTAATAATATGGACTTTAGGCCGGTGGACTTGTGCACGTAGGATAATTGTGATTTTTGGACTCATTGGACGGTGTGCTCAGACGTCGTACTTGCAGGCAAGTGAAACTTGCCAACTCTTGTGTAGGGCCATGTTTTTAGGCCACTTCCTTGTTCTCAGCGTAAAAGAGACTAGTCAGTGAAATGATAGCTGGCTAGACGCCTACTTGATCTAGTTTGACAACGAAACTAGATCCGTCACCTAATTGATCTAGCTTGACAACGAAGCTAGATCCACCCCTTTAAACTTGTTGTTCATGCATACTAAACTGTCACGTTTACTTTCCTTAAACTGTACGTACTTTTAACTGCCATGCATTCCATCCTACATGTCATCCAAATTGATTGTTGCATCGTAGCACACGCTACAAAATACTTGTACAAATCCGTGTTTCCGTGTTACCGGCTAGGTGCACCCCTATGCCATACTTGTTAAAAACACTTCCTGGCTCGTGATCCAGAAGCGAGAATTCCAAGTTCGGGGGTAAGGCCCTGGCTCGACACACATGGAGGGGTAGGGATAAACGTTCGCTTGAGCTTAGGAGTGGCCTGATCAGCCCTCTAGCCAAAAGACGGAATCTCTGTGCACGAGGTGCTTACTTTCCTTGTCTTGTACTTGTCTTGTGTATGATTCATGTAATACTTGCCATGCTCGTACTTTACTTTACTTTACCTTACATGTTGCACTCATTACTTTAACTGCCATGTCATTGCATCATGCTAGAACTGCTAGGTTGCTTTACTTTTACCTGCTTTCAGTTTCCTTGCACAAGTCTCTTGTAGACTTGCTGACATGTGCCCCTTGCTCTTTTGGGTGTCACATGTTAGACCCTGAGCCAGAGACCGTTGCTGAGTACGTGGTGTTTTGCAGACGCTGAGTCTGAGTCCATGATTGCCAGGAGGATTTGGTGGACACCGGTGACCATTCTTTGAGTCTTTGTTGAGCTTTATTTTGTTTTAGGCGTTTTGTTAGCGTAGCACCGTCGTTTGTACTTTGTACTTTTGTTGGCCACGTTTGGGCCTTTAGTCTCTTTTTCTTTTAGCCTGGTGGCTTTTCTGCGATGTTGGAATTTATATTTATGCATATTCTGAGATTATTCTTTTGTCTCATTTCATTATTATTATCTTGTTTCGCTCGCGTTGCAAGGACCTGCAGTTTTAAATTTGATTGACGCTTATCGGACTTGCAGCTTTGTAGCTTCAAGTCTGAGCGGACCTTCTCATGCTTCGCCTCCATATTTTTGGGAAGCGGGGCGTGACAAATACTACTCTCCACTAAGATTTTTTCATACATTTTATTCGACACGCACCCCGGGCTAAATAATACAGAAGAGAGAAACTATTATAATTGATCACCGCGCAAAACGCATGGAAAACGGGAATTGCTCAATGCGCGCAACGCAGATAGGTCAATGAGGATGTGATGCTGCAGTACCATATTTACTGTGTGGCTACATCGAAGACCCCGTCAAGCTACTGAGGGGTGCTCGTGAATATACAAAATTATGCCCGTTGTGCGCGGTGAGCAAATTTTTAATGGTTTAAAAAATTGCTCAAAGCGCACAACAAGTATCGCCAGGTGTTCACTTTGAGCCGGTGTGCGCGTTCAGCAAATTTGTTATGGCTAACATAATTGCGCAAAGCGCACAACATACAGAAATATGCTCGTTGTGCGCGTTAAGCTCTATAGTTGCGTCGATGACAAATATGCTCAACGCCCCCACGGGAATAAATTTGACCGTTTTGCGCTTTGAGCATATTTGTGAATTGCTATAATTTTAATCCCAATGCGTGCTACCGCAGTGAATCAATCAAATTCCTAATTTCATCATTCTTATTCTGAATCCCAACCACGCCTACATCCAAACTTTTAGATTTAAGTCTTCTTATACTTGTTCAATCTGAAAACATTGTAGATTAAACCGGATACTTATTCACTCTGACTCAGAAACTACGTGCAAACTTTAAAAATAAATCTGATACCTTTTCAATCTGAAGACATATTCAATCGAATTCAGAAATTGCATGCAAAATTTTAGATTAAATCTCTTACATATTCAAATTGATGACATTTTGAAAATGACCCAGCCATTCAAATATATTGATATACATACTGATACAGATCCAAACTGATTCATTAGCCTATGCTCTTACAAACTGAGGGGTTCTCATGAATATACAAAAGACTGTTCGTAAATCTACAGCTGATTGATACCAGACATGTGCATTTCTCAAGAATGTTTGACCGGTCGGTGGGACGTGAGCTGGAAAAATTAATAGCCGCTTACATAATTGCTCAACGCTCAGTACCAACTAATTTATGGCCGTTGTGCGCGTTGATCATATTTATAATGGTTACTTTAATTGCGCAAAGTGCACAACAAGCACAGCCAGACTCGCCAGAGCCAGCTGTTCGCTTTGAGCATCTAAGGTATTTTATGAACAATTGTTTAACGCGCACAACCAGCAGAATTTACTTGTTGTGCGCGTTAAGCTGATGTTTCATCGATGACAAATTTTCTCAACACGACCACGTGAATAAATTTAATCATACTTATTCTGAATCCCAATCAAGCCTACATGCAAGCTTTTAGATTTAAGTCTTATTATACTTGTTCAATCTGAAAACATTGTAGATTAAACCGGATACTTATTCACTCTGACTCAGAAACTACATGCAAACTTTAAAATTAAATCTGATACGTATTCAAGCTGAAGGCATATTCAATCGAATTCAACTATATTGATGTACATATTGATGCATACCCAAACTGAGTCATTAGCCTATGCTCTTACAAAATGATACATACGATTGACTACGTAGATGTTTGCAATGAAGGGCTCGCTGTAGGATAACGGACTTATACTCATCAATTTGAATGGTCAATTTCACTATAAATGGACCGTGAACGCCCTCAAAAATTTCGCTTTGTGTTTGAGATTACCCTCAAAAATTACTCACACCGCAACATCTGTATATACTGTATATTCACGAGCTCAACAACTGTAGACTCACGGGTTCTTTCCATGACTCACAGTAAATCAACTGTAGTCTCATCCTAATCCATGGGCAGTCCAATTCCTCATAACTGCAGCATTCAAAAGCCTATATAATACTCGTTTAATATTTGACAGTTTGAATTCATAACAGCTATTTTTTGAACTCTATTTATATCCCTCTTCTTTCCTCAAGAAAATACACGGAAAAATTGCTTCCTACAAAAATTCTTCGTTGCTTCATCCCGTTCTCCTGGGTAGCTGTACTGTGCAAAATCCAAAGTCTCTACCCAAGTGTTGACGCGGCCAGGGGCTGCTGTGTTAACCTCTGGGAGCAACCGGCAACAGCGATTACCACCGAGGTCGCGCCACATCGGTTTCAATTACTTCTGCTAAGTATTCTGCTTCTCGGATCTTCCTCGTATAGCCACGGTATTCTACGTATTTTTCTTACAATATTTTTGTTTCTTAGTTTAACCAGACAAATTCTAACCATTGCTTCGTTCTGCTTGATGTAGATATATACCATGGTAAATGGAAGATAAAATTGAAAGTTACTCCTGCTATTTCAATGTGGACCATTTCCTTCATGATGTAGATGCCTGTAAAGAGAATGGGATGGCGGTAGAAAATGACTCCAATGAAATCCGGCTAACTTCGCAACCAAAATGCACCTTCAAATCTTCCCAGAAGATCTCAGCGGTCAGCGTACCTTCTAGGATAAAGAAGCATTTGCAACCAAAATGCACCTTCAAATCTTCCCAGAAGATCTCAGCGGTCAGCGGACCTTCTAAGATACAGTTGCATTTTCTTCCTTTCTTGCGTCTGAAAGTAGTGATTTTCCAGATATTCCATTTGGTAAGTATATACTTTTAAATACACTGTAGGTGAAATTCTTATTCAATTGGGTGGAAAATGATGTAGAAATTTGGTGATTTTACATGCATGCAGATACGGAACTTACCAAATGGAATACCTCGCAAATAGCACGCTGAGGCCAGCTAAAATTTTGAAATTCATGTAGGAAAATCCAACCTTCCATGCAAATAAATTTATAATGCACGTCACCGATTAAAAAGGGACAACAAGAATGTTGTCGCTTTGCATGTAAAACTTCCAATAGGATTCCTGCTGTTTACTTTGCATGTGAAAGAAGCGGGGTTTACAGGTGACACCGAAAGGAAAAAACGACCGACAGGCCAGTTAAAACCAAGAAGTGTCAATGTCTGTTCTCATTGCGTGGTAATGGTGGGCTTCGGCGTCGGCGGTGAGGAGTGAAGGGCATGCACAACCATCAAGCTGCTAAATATGTCGAGGGCCATTCTGATGAAGGGCAGTAGTAGGGAATGGAGATGGATCATTGAGAGATTTGGCAAATAGCACGCTGAGACCGACTGAGATTTTGAAAGTCATGTAAGAAAATCCAACCTTCCATGCAAATCAATTTATAATGCACGTCACCGACTAAAAAGGGACAACAAGAATGTTGATATTGAAAAAAATTCGGTATAAAATTGATGTTAGGTTTTGTGCAAAATAATCACTTGTTGTAAGAAATTAAAAGTTATGTTTACCCATATTGCTACCTTCGTATGGAAATTTCACCACACTTGTCACTTGTGCTTTTTAAGCACCGCGGACGATGCGCACGATGGGGGTAATTTTGCCCGTCGTGCGCGCGAATGGAAAATGCTCCACACTTGTACGTTTTAGCCCCGCGCACGACGCACACGACTGGGGAAAATTTTGCCTGTCGTACGAGCAGATGGAAATTGCTTCACACTAGGCGTTTTAACCCCCGTGCATGACGGGGCGTATTTTTGCCCGTCGTGCGAGCGGGTGGAAAATGCTCTACACTTGTGCGTTTTAAGCCACGAGGACAACGCGCACGACGGGTTTAATTTTGCCGTCGTGCGCGCGGATGGAAATTTCTTCACACTTGTGCGTTTTAACCCCCGCAGACGACGGGGTTAATTTTTGCCCGTCGTGCGCTCGGATGGACATTGCTGCACACTAGGCGTTTTAACCCACGCGCACGACGGGGTAAGTTTGCCCGTCGTGCGCGCGGATGGAAATTGCTTTACACATTGCGTTTTCCCCCTCACGCACGACGGGGGTAATTTTGCCCGTCGTGCACACGGCTGTAAATTGATCCACACTTTTGCGTTTGCCCGCACACGACGCTCACGACGGGGTTAATTTTGCCCATCGTGCGCGCGGATGGAAATTGCTGCACACTTGTGCGTTTTAACCCCCACGGACGACGGGGTTAATTTAGTCTGTCGTGCGCTCGGATGGAAATTGCTCCACACTAGGCGTTTTAACCCACGCGCACGACGGTGGGTAATTTTGCCCGTCGTGCGCGCGGATGGAAATTGCTCGACACTTGTGCGTTTTAAGCCCCGCGGACGACTCGCACGACGGGGGTAATTTTGCCCGTCGTGCGCGCGGATGGAAATTGCTTAACACGTTGCGTTTTACCCCTCGCGCACGATGAGGGTAATTTTTGCCTGTCGTGCGCATTGTTGGTAAATAGATGCCATGCTATTTACCATGCGCACGATTGGGGTAATTTTGCCCGTCGTGCACGCGGATGGAAATTGCTCGACACTTGTGCGTTTTAAGCCCCGCGGACGACGCACACGACGGGGTTATTTTTGCCCGTCGTGCGTGCGGATGTGAATTGCTTCACCCTAGGCGTTTTAACCCCCGCGAATGACGGGGTTAATTTTGCCCGTCATGCGCCCGGATGGAAATTGCTCCACACTTGTCCGTTTTAAGCCCCGCGCACGACGGGGGAATTTTGCCCGTCGTGCGCGCGGAGGGAAATTTCTTTACACGTTGCGTTTTACCCCTCGCGCACGACGGGGGTAATTTTTGCATGTCGTGTGCACGGTTGGTAAATGCTCCACACTTGTGCGTTTCCCGCGCACGACGCCCACGACGGGGGTAATTGCTTCACACTAGGCGTTTTAACCCCCGCACATGACGGGGTTAATTTTGTCTGTCGTGCGCTCGGATGGAAATTGCTGCACAATAGGCGTTTTAACCGACGTGCACGACGGGGTAAGTTTGCCCGTCGTTCGCGCAGATGGAAATTGCTTCACACTAGGCGTTTTTACCCCCTTGCACGACGGGGCGTATTTTTGCCCGTCGTGCGCGCGGCTGGAAAATGTCTACACTTGTGCGTATTAAGCCCCGCGGACTACTCGCATGACGGGGGTAATTTTGCCCGTCGTGCGCGCGGATGGAAATTGCTCGACACTTATGCGTTTTAAGCCCCACGGACGACGCCCACAACGGGGTTATTTTTGCCCGTCGTGCGCGCGGATGTGAATTGCTTCACAGTAGGCGTTTTAACCCCCGCGGACGACGGGGTTAATTTTGCCCGTCGTGCGCCCGGATGGAAATTGCTCCACACTTGTCCGTTTTAAGCCCCGCGCACGACGGGGGAATTTTGCCCATCGTGCGCACGGATGGAAATTGCTTTACACGTTGCATTTTACCCATCGCGCACGACGGGGGTAATTTTTACCTGTCGTGCGCACGGTTGGTAAATGCTCCACACTTGTGCGTTTCCCGCACATGACGCCCACGACAGGGTTAATTTTGCCCGTTGTGGGCGCGGATGGAAATTGCTGCACACTTGTGCGTTTTAACCCCCGCGGACGACGGGGTTAAATTTGTCTGTCGTGCGCTCGGATGGAAATTGCTCCACCTTAGGCGTTTTAACCCACACGCACGACGGGTTAAGTTTGCCCGTCGTGCGCGCGGATGGAAATTTCTTTACACATTGCGGTTTCCCCCTCGCGCACGACAGGGGTAATTTGGCTCGTCGTGTGCACGGCAGTAAATTGCTCCACACTTGTGCGTTTGCCCACACACGACGCGCACGACAGGGTTAATTTTGCCCGTTATGGGCGCGGATGGAAATTGCTGCACACTTGTGTGTTTTAACCCCCGCGGACGACGGGGTTAATTTTGTTCGTCATGCGCTCGGATGGAAATTGCTCCACACTAGGCGTTTTAACCCACGTGCACGACGGGGGTAATTTTGCCCGTCGTGTGCGCGGATGGAAATTGCTCGACACTTGTGCGTTTTATGCCCCGCGGACGACGCACACGACGAGGTTAATTTTGCCCGTCGTACGCGCGGATGGAAATTGCTGCACACATGTGCGTTTTAACCCCCGCGGACGACGGGGTTAATTTTGTCCGTCGTGCGCTCGGATGGAAATTGCTCCACACTGGGCATTTTAACCCACGCGCACGACGGGGGTAATTTTGACCGTCGTACGCGCGGATGGAAATTGGTCGACACTTGTGCGTTTTATGCCCCGCGGACGACGTGCACGACGAGGTTATTTTTGCCCGTCGTGCGCGCGGATGTGAATTGCTTCACACATTAGGCATTTTAACCCCCGCGCACGACGGGGTTAATTTTGCCCGTCGTGCGCTCGGATGGAAATTGCTGCACACTAGGCGTTTTAACCCACGGGCACGACGTGGGTAATTTTGCCCGTCGTGCTCAGATGGGATTCCTGCGCGCACGACGGGCAAAATTACCCCCGTCGTGTGCGTGGGTTAAAACGCCTAGTGTGCAGCAATTTCCATCCGAGCGCACGACGGGCAAAATTAACCCCGTCGTGCGCGGGGGTTAAAATGCCTACTGTGTGAATCAATTCACATCTGCGCGCACGACGGGCAAAAATAACCTCGTCGTGCGCGTCGTCCGCGGGGCATAAAACGCACAAGTGTCGAGCAATTTCCATCCGCGCGCACGACGGGCAAAATTAGCCCCGTCGTGCGTGTGGGTTAAAACGCCTAGTGTGGAGCAATTTCCATCCGAGCGCACGACGGACAAAATTAACCCCGTCGTCCGCGGGGGTTAAAACGCACAAGTGTGCAGCAATTTCCATCCGCGCGCACGACGGGAAAAATTAACCTCGTCGTGCGCGTCGTCCGCGGGGCATAAAACACACAAGTGTCGAGCAATTTCCATCCGCGCGCACGACGGGCAAAATTACCCCCATCGTGCGCGTGGGTTAAAACGCCTAGTGTGGAGCAATTTCCATCCGAGCGCACGACGAACAAAATTAACCCCGTCGTCTGCGGGGGTTAAAACACACAAGTGTGCAGTAATTTCCATCCGCGCCCACAACGGGCAAAATTAACCCCGTCGTACGAGTCGTGTGCGGGCAAACGCACAAGTGTGGAGCAATTTACAGCCGTGCGCACGACGGGCCAAATTAACCCCGTCGCGCGCGAGGGGGAAAACACAATGTGTAAAGAAATTTCCATCCGCGCACACGACGGGCAAACTTAACCCATCGTGCGTGTGGGTTAAAACGCCTAGGGTGGAGCAATTTCCATCCGAGCGCACGACAGACAAATTTAACCCCATCGTCCGCGGGGGTTAAAACGCACAAGTGTGCAGCAATTTCCATCCGCGCCCACAACGGGCAAAATTCACCCCGTCGTGGGCGTCGTGCGCGGGAAACGCACAAGTGTGGAGCATTTACCAACCGTGCGCACGACAGGCAAAAATTACCCCCATCGTGCGCGAGGGGTAAAACGCAACGTGTAAAGCAATTTCCATCCGCGTGCACGACGGGCAAAATTCCTCCGTCGTGCGCGGGGCTTAAAATGGACAAGTGTGGAGCAATTTCCATCCGGGCGCACGACGGGCAAAATTAACCTCGTCGTCCGCGGGGGTTAAAACGCCTAGTGTGAAGCAATTCACATCCGCGCGCACGACGGGCAAAAATAACCCCGTTGTGCGTGTCGTCCGCGGGGCTTAAAACGCACAAGTGTCGAGCAATTCCATCCGCGCGCACGACGGGCAAAACTATCCCCGTCGTGCGCGTTGTCCGCGGGGCTTAAAATGCACAAGTGTAGACATTTTCCAGCCGCGCGCACGACGGGCAAAAATACGCCCCGTCGTGCAAGGGGGTAAAAACGCCTAGTGTGAAGCAATTTCCATCTGCGCGAACGACGGTCAAACTTACCCCGTCGTGCGCGTCAGTTAAAACACCAATTGTGCAGCAATTTCCATCCGAGCGCACGACGGACAAAATTAACCCCGTCGTGCGCGGGGGTTAAAACGCCTAGTGTGAAGCAATTACCCCCGTCGTGGGCGTCGTGCGCGGGAAACGCACAAGTGTGGAGCATTTACCAACCGTGCGCACGACAGGCAAAAATTACCCCCGTCGTGCGCGAGGGGTAAAACGCAACGTGTAAAGCAATTTCCATCCGCTCGCACGACGGGCAAAATTCCCCCGTCGTGCGCGGGGCTTAAAACAGACAAGTGTGGAGCAATTTCCATCCGGGCGCACGACGGGGAAAATTAACCCCATCGTCCGCGGGGGTTAAAACGCCTAGGGTGAAGCAATTCACATCCGCGTGCACGACGGGCAAAAATAACCCCGTCGTGCGCGTCGTCTGCGGGGCTTAAAACGCACAAGTGTCGAGCAATTTCCATCCGCGCGCACGACGGGCAAAATTAACCCCGTCGTCCGCGGGGGTTAAAACACACAAGTGTGAAGCAATTTTCATCCGCGAGCACGACGGAAAAATTAACCCCGTCGTGCGCGTTGTCTGCGGGGCTTAAAAGCACAAGTGTAGAGCATTTTCCAGCCGCACGCACGACGGGCAAAATACGCCCCGTCGTGCACGGGGGTTAAAACGCCTAGTGTGAAGCAATTTCCATCTTCGCGAACGACGGGCAAACTTACCCCGTCGTGCGCGTCTATTAAAACGCCTACTGTGCAGCAATTTCCATCCGAGCGCACGACGGGCAAAATTAACCCCGTCGTGCGCGGGGGTTAAAACGCCTAGTGTGAAGCAATTACCCCCGTCGTGGGCGTCGTGCGCGGGAAACGCACAAGTGTGGATCATTTACCAATCGTGCGCATGACATGCAAAAATTACCCCCGTCGTGCGCGTGGGATAAAACGCAACGTGTAAAGCAATTTCCATACGCGCGCACGACGGGCAAAATTCCCCCGTCGTGCGCGGGGCTTAAAACGGACAAGTGTGGAGCAATTTCCATCCGGGCGCACGACGGGCAAAATTAACCCCATCGTCCGCGGGGGTTAAAACGCCTAGGGTGAAGCAATTGACATCCGCGCGCATGACGGGCAAAAATAACCCCGTCGTGCGCGTCGTCCGCGGGGCTTAAAACGCACAAGTGTCGAGCAATTTCCATCCGCACGCACGACGGGCAAAATTACCCCGTCGTGCGCGTGGGTTAAAACGCATAGTGTGGAGCAATTTCCATCCGAGCGCACGACGGACAAAATTAACCCCGTCGTCCGCGGGGGTTAAAACGCACAAGTGTGCTGCAATTTCCATCTGCGCCCACAACGGGCAAAATTAACCCCATCGTGTGCGTCGTGTGCGGGCAAACGCGCAAGTGTGGAGCAATTTACAGCCGTGCGCACGACGGGCCAAATTACCCCCGTCGTGCGCGAGGGGGAAAACGCAATGTGTAAAGCAATTTCCATCCGCGCGCAAGACATGCAAACTTACCCCGTCGTGCGCGTGGGTTAAAACGCCTAGTGTGCAGCAATTTCCATCCGAGCGCAAGACGGGTAAAAATTAACCCCGTCGTCCGCGGGGGTTAAACGCACAAGTGTGAAACAATTTCCATCCGTGCGCACGACGGGCAAAATTACCCCGTCATGCGCGTGGGTTAAAACGCCTAGTGTGGAGCAATTTCCATCCGAGCGCACGACGGGTAAAATTAACCCCGTCGTCCGCGGGGGTTAAAACGCACAAGTGTGCAGCAATTTCCTTCTGCGCGCACGACGGGCAAAATTAACCCCGTCGTGCGCGTCGTGTGCGGACAAACGCACAAGTGTGGAGCTATTTACAGCCGTGCACACGATGGGAAAAATTACCCCAGTCGTGCGGGAGGGGGAAAACGCAATGTGTAAAGCAATTTCCATCCGCACGCACGACTTACCTCGTCGTGCGCGTTGAATAAAACGCATAGTGTGCAGCAATTTCCATCCGAGCGCACGACGGGCAAAATTAACCCCGTCGTGCGCGGGGGTTAAAACGCCTAGTGTGAAGCAATTACCCCGGTCGTGGGCGTCGTGCGCGGGAAACGCAAAAGTGTGGAGCATTTACCAACCGTGCGGACGACAGGCAAAAAATTACCCCCGTCGTGTGCGAGGGGTAAAACGCAACGTGTAAAGCAATTTCCATCCCCGTCGTGCGCGTGGGTTAAGACGCCTAGTGTGAAGCTATTTCCATCCGAGCGCACGACGGGCAAAATTAACCCCGTCGTGCGCGGGGTTTAAAACGCCTAGTGTGAAGCAATTCACAGCAGCGCGCACGACGGGCAAAAATAACCGCGTCGTGCGCATCGTCCGCGGGGCTTAAAACGCACAAATGTCGAGCAATTTTCTTCCGCGCGCACGACGTGAAAATTACCCCCGTCGTGCGCGGGGGTAAAACGCCTAGTGTGAAGCAATTACCCCCGTCGTGTTGGATATGGAAGACGTTTGTACACCCTTGTGGGGGATGTACGAGGGAATACGGACCTCGAACGTCGCGTACACGAAGTAGTGTGCAAAGGGAATATGTTCCCTTGCGGAGAGGATCTCTAGATTGATGGGAAAGTCGCATTATATGTGCATAAGTGCATGCGACATATGGCTAATAAAGGGGTAATATCTTAAGCTTATGTTGTACCATGCATATGGTACAACTTAAGCTTATAATATGCCATGTACGATGGTACACCTTAGTTAAATTGTTCCAAAGGAACAATTACTCCTAAAATAACTACCTTGGGGGCTATAAATAAGACCCAAGGGTTAGCCATTTCCTTACACTTTTGCATGGCATTCTTGCATTCATTTCATTCTAGCGAAGCTCTGCCGAAATCCTTCCTCTCTCTTTATCCAAGTTCTTAATCTAAAAGTAGAGATTTAGATTGTGGATTTAGTAGCCTTACTCCGTTCATGAGAAGACTCGATCCGTCGTGGCGAATCCGAAGGCGAAGTTCTGTGACTACCGTACCGCATACGCAAGCGTAAGTCTCAACTTCATTTATCGATCCTAACTCTGTTTTGGCAGGACCCAACATTGGTATCAGAGCCATACGGGTTCGCCCCGGTCAAACCGTCGCCCCTTCGAAACTATGAACGAGTTGTTGTCTTTTTCACGAATGGGTATCCTACCATTACGGATATGGTAGGAACGCTTCGTGACGGAGAGAACGCAGCGGTTGTTCTTTTCACGTTAGGGTATCCTATCATTATGGATATGGTAGGAACTCTCCGTGACGAGAAGAAACGACCGTTCATATCGTCATGCTTGCTCTCTTCATAGATGCTGAGTCTCCATTCATAGGGAATGTGAACTCTCTTCATGTGGAGCGCGTAGTTTACGAATTTTTGAAGTGGGTTCATTTTTTGGCACACGGCCATTGGAGGACAACTACTTCCTCGACGAACGGGTGCTTCACCAGAGAAGCAGGTGGTGGTTATTCCCATCGGGGAAGATGAATTTTAGTGCATGTGCACCATGGCCAAATGGGCTATGAAGGCCATGCACCCCCCTCCCCATGCGGAGGGGGTTGGCTACGGCCAATAACCACCACGGCAACCCCCTCCGGCGGGGGTGTGTGGCCACCCCACACAAGGGGAGGCCGGCCATGGCCAAAGGGCCATGGCCGGCCATGGCCAAAATGGCCTTGGCCATGACCGGCCATGGCAAAGCCATGGCCGGCCATGGCCAGGCCGGCAGTGGCCGGCCCTGGCAGTGGCCAGGGCCTGCGCCCTGGCCTCAGCCAGGGCCTGGCCGGCCTGGCCGGCCTTGGCAGAGGCCAGGGCCGGCCCTGGCCGGCCTGGCCGGCCCTGGCCGGCCTGGCCGGCCCTGGCAGTGGCCAGGGCCGGCGCCCTGGCAGTGGCCAGGGCCTGGCCGGCCCTGGCAGAGGCCAGGGCCAATGCCCTGGCCTCGGCCAGGGCCTGGCCGGCCTTGGCCGGCCTCGACCAGGGCAGAGGCCCTGGCCGAGGGGCCAGGGCCCCTGGCCAAGGGGCTAGGGCCCCTGGCCAGTCGGGGCAGAGGCCCTGGCCGGCCCTTGGCCAGCCTCGGCCAGGGCTGAGGCCCTGGCCGGAGAAATTTCAGACCATTAACATTGGTCGACCAATTCGGGTGTTTTGGTCGACCAATTCGGCAAAAGGCCTTGGTCGAATATGAACGTGCCGACTAGCCCATACGGGGCCAAACGACAGTCGTCTGCATCAAAATTCTCTCATACGGGGGGGGGGAACGCCTGGATCCATACGGGAGCCATCGACGATAGTTTGCAGAAAAATCCCAGAAGGGGGATCCAACCTTGGCACGGCTACGGCTCATTCCCGACAAATGGTCAGGAAGTGCCGAATGTTTCACTAGTATCATAAGAGTACTAAGATGAAATATACATTTTTTTTGAAAATACGTTTTCATACGTTTTGAAAAATACGTTTTCAAAAACGCTTTTCCGCTGCGAAGTCCTATAAGAGTACTAACATTTGATAAAGTGAGGGAGAAATATTGAAAGTTACTCTAGATGGTGATTGGAAACATAGTGACCTTTCCGATTCTAGAGTAACAACTTCAATATTTTTCGAAAGCAACTTATCAAATTATAAATATCATTCCAAGTGGGAGATGAAATTAGAACTATCCAAATGGGATATTCTACTATCACTTCAAATGGGAATTGTATTTTAAGAATTTTAAATGCAATTTTTTGATCAAACCTTTGGTTTTATGTTTTTTGCAGCATTTTAAAAGTAAAATGTCTTCCGCTTCAAAGAATATCGTCGCTGAGTTAAACAGAGGTGAAAAACTCAACGACGATAATTACAAACTTTGGTCCATCAAGATACAATACGTTCTAGAGGAGCAAGAAGTGCTCGAAACTCTAAAGAACGTTATGATTGAACCCGAGTTGGGCACTACGGCCTAACACCAACGAGACAAGGAAGCTTTTGATGCTTGGTCTCGGAAGAACAAGATAGCATGCATTACGTTATTAAGCAGTATGGCTGATGACATAATGCGCATCTTCCGAGAACATGACCTAGCCATGGACATATGGTCCAAGCTAGAGGAGAAGTTCGGTGGCACATCGGTGTCCAAACTTCGCGCCTTAACTATAAGGTTCGATACATATAAGAAACGTCCAGATCATTCCATGGGGAAACATCTGCGACATATGGCAAACCTTATCTCGGAGTTAAAGGACGCAGGTCATGTGCTCACTGATGAGCAACAAATCCAAGCAGTTATACGTTCCCTACCAAATGGGTGGGATCAAATGAAGATGCATCTCACTCATAATGAGAGCATCAAGACCTTCAGCGATGTTTCCAAGCACCTCGAATTAGAGGAAGAGCGGCTTGCGGCTGCCAAGCCAAGTGCAGAAGTGCACATGGTTGCTAGTTCCTCACACGGGGGAAAGAAACGGAAAGATCGTTCGAAGTTCACTAATGAACGTAATAAGCAACCTGAGTCTACCAAGAAACCCAAACATAAGGGTGGGCACAAGAAATGGCACAAGAAGAAAGACTTGAAGAGGATCAAGTGCTTCAAGTGCAACAAGCTCGGTCACTATGCTCGTTCGTGTACGAGTGGAGGCGACGAGGTAACTTGTAAATATACTAGTTACATATGTGTTTCTAGTTCAATATTTCTTGTGGAATCTAATCCATTTTGGATAATTGATTCAGGTGCCACCGACCACATAGCAAGGGACAGACGGTCCTTCGTGGAGTATCACCGGATACACCAAGGAACGAAGTGGATCTATGTAGGAAATAACACACGTGTTGAAGTGAAAGGCGTTGGGACTTGCAAGCTAGTCTTGGACAATGGCCGCACTCTCCTACTTCATGATGTCCTCTTCGCTCCAGATATTCGAAGGAATATAATTTCTGTGGTCGTATTAATGGGTCTTGGCTATAACTGGTTTTTTCATGATTGTAATGTGGACTTAAGTTGTAATAATACTCTTATTGGTACTGGGTTTGTATTTAAAGGATTTATTGTAATGAGTACAATGTATGATTCCTCATGTAATGAAAATTTCCTTATTGCAAATTCTAAGACTTATGAGTCTGATGTGATTTGTTGGCACACAAGGCTTGGTCATATTGGACCAACGCGTATGGATAGACTTGCCAAACGTGGCCTTCTATCCAATGTTTCAAAGGTTGAAATGTCGACCTGCGAACATTGCCTTGTGGGGAAATCTTGTCGCAAGCCGTTTGGAACCGGCACAAGGGCCGAGGTTCCATTACAGCTTATCCATTCAGACCTATGTGGTCCGATGAATGTCAAGACAAGACGCGGAAAGTCCTATTTCATCACTTTTATTGATGATTTCACCCGATTCGGACATATCTATTTGATATCCCACAAAAGTGAAGCTTTGGCTTGCTTTAAAAACTATATGAGTTTAGTGGAGAATCAATTAGATCGCAAGATTAAGGTCTTGCAAACCGATAGGGGCGGTGAATATCAATCAATAAGTTTTAAGGAACTTTGTGATGAAAAAGGCATAGTACATCAGGTAACTATGCCTTATACTCCTCAACAAAACGGTGTTGCAGAAAGGAGAAATAGGACTTTAATGGAAATGGTCCGTTCAATGATGGCGCAAGCTAACTTGCCAATCACCTTTTGGGGTGATGCATTATTGACGGCCTCTTTCATTTTAAACCGCGTACCCTCGAAATCAGTTAGCTCCACTCCTTATGAGTTGTGGAACCAAAGGTCTCCTGACTTAAACATTTTGAAACCTTGGGGTTGTGCATCCTACGCACATATTTCCTCCCATAAGTATGGCAAACTTGGGCAAAGGGGAAGGAAATGTATCTTTATACGATACGCAGAAAACTCCAAAGGTTATGTTTTTGTTAGTCAGGAAGACAATGGTGGGCTAATTGAGTTTAAGTCGAGGGATGTCACTTTCTTGGAAAACGAGTTTCCAAGACAGGGCGAGATAAGTCAGGACTTATCTCTATTTGAGATTTATGATCAAGAAGGATTACCTCATTCGAGTGGGAGAATTCTTGGTGAAAACGAAAATACGTTTCAACCTTCACCAATGGATTATACGAATGACGATTATCCTATTCCATACGGGAATAATGATCCAAGTGGGAGCAATTCTACCGACATTCCAAGTGGGAGTGATATTAGAATTGATCTAAACTCAAGTCAACAAGGACTTGAAGAATCTCAAATACGACGTAGTAGTCGTACAAGGTTGGCTCCTCTAAGATTTGAGGATGAATTTCCGCAAACCTTTATGACTTTACTACAAGAAGATGACGAGCCTGCTACTTTCAAACAGGCCGTATCTTGCCCTGCTAAAGACAAATGGATGGAAGCGATGCAAGAGGAGTTAGAATCCATGAAAGTTAACCAAGTCTGGGACCTCGTTGACTTACCCAGAGGACGTAGAGCTATTGGGAACAAATGGGTTCTCAAGATCAAGCATAAGGCTGATGGCTCTATTGACAGATATAAAGCTCGCCTTGTCGCGAAAGTTTTTACGCAACAGGAAGGGATAGACTACGAAGAGACCTTCTCACCTGTTGTTTGTTTTACCTCAATTCGCCTGATTCTGGCAACGGTAGCTTGCTTAGACCTTAAATTACATCAAATGGATGTAAAGACTGCCTTTCTCAGTGGAGAATTGGACGAGGAGATCTATATGGAACAACCAACAGGGTTTGTAAAAGAAGGAAACGAACATAAGGTTTGTAAACTTCTTAAATCCATATATGGTCTTAAACAATTCTCGAGGCAATGGTATATACGATTTCAAGAGTTTGTCTTATCAAATGGATTTTCCATGCTTGATGAAGATAACTGTGTATATATCAAGAGGAATAAGAACAAGTATGTTATTATGTCTCTTTATGTAGATGACATTTTAATAGCCGGAAATGACAAGGGCTTTGTGATGGATATCAAGGCTTGGCTTTCATCAGTTTTTGAGATGAAAGACATGGGAGAAGCCGCATATATCCTTGGAGTTAAGATTTCAAGGAATCGTTCAAAGAAACTTCTTTCTCTTTCACAGGAGACTTATATAAAGAAGGTTCTAGAACGTTTTAATATGCAGGACTGCAAGTCCATTGATACTCCAATAAGCAAGTGCGACAATTTATGTCTGAAATCATGTCCGAAGAACCAAAAAGAGAAGGAGGTTATGGAAAAAGTTCCATATTCCAGTGCAGTTGGTAGTCTAATGTACGCTATGATGTGTACAAGACCGGACATCTGTTTTGCCGTTGGAATGGTAAGTCGTTACCAATCCAACCCAGGGCAAGTACACTGGAAAGCGGTTAAGAGGATAATGTGGTATCTCAAAGGAACTGCAGACTTTGCTTTATGCTATCAAGGAGATGCCTTGAGGCTCGAAGGCTACACTGATGCTGATTGGGCAGGTGATCTCGATGAGCGACGATCGACCTCAGGATATGTTTTTCTACTCGGATCTGGTGCAATATCCTGGAGTAGCAAGAAACAATCCTGCATCACACTTTCAACCATGGAAGCCGAGTTTGTAGCATTTAGCATGGCAGTCCAAGAGGCTGTTTGGCTTAGGAAGTTCTTAGACAGGCTAATTAATGCAAGTGACTCAGGTGCTGTACCCATACACAGCGACAGTCAAGCATAGCCTATGTCAAAGATCCGAAATTCCATTGTAAGACCATACACATAGATATCCGCTACAAATTTGCAAAAGACTATGATAAGACCAAGAAGGTAGACATAAGGTACATATCTACGCATGAGATGATAGCGGATCCACTTACGAAGGCTATCACCAGAGATGTGTTTTACAAACACTTATCATCTCAAGGATTGCGTAAGAGCTGAGTTGTACCAATGTAAATTCCCATGTCTTTAAATGATCAAAATTAATAAAAGAATAAGTTCTTTTTCAAACATTGCATATGAATTTCTTAAGAAATGTTTGTATACATTTTTGAAATCTCAGCTGAATTCTAGTATGTCGGACAGATTGAGGTTGGCTCTCTCATATGAGCAACCGCCTTATTCTATCAGACGGATGGAATAGAGATGAGACCTGTTTGAAGTCAAAATCATCAGACGGATGATTTAAGAGTCATGACTTAAACAAAATGGTCGCATGAAAGATCTGCATCATATGGATGCTTACAAAAGATCTAAGAGGATTTTTTTTGAAATCCTATCTGTCTAAATGCGGGATGTGAGTCCAAAGGATTATTTGAGTAGAATAAGGGACTCAAAGTCAGACATTATGGTGTCTGATCATCATCCTTACAACATCATTGAGACATACACTCCCTGGGAAAGGAGGGGTGTTGTAATACGTGTTCATACCACGTATGCATTTCGACCACTGAGTTAGTAGCAATAGTGTTTGCTATTATGTGAGACTCAAAGGCCATATGGGCCTTAACTCTTACCCTCAAGTACTCCAATTGGTTCCTTTAGATTTGACGAGATGATCGCTATCTTAGCGTGATGCTAATGGGCTATGATAATTCGGCTCGGCGGGGCACGTTAGAAAAGCGAATCAACTCAAGATCAGAAGGTTCGCAAGAAGAGGAAGATTGATTTCATATTCACATTTGGACTTTAATGATTCAAAACTGGCCAGCCAATTGTGATCCAGATGGGATTCAATTGTTGAATATAAAGTATAAGAAATGTGAAGAAATAATCTAGGGTAAAGCATGCGTTGAACTACTCAACTTTGCACCTTCGAGGTCGTTGTGTATCTCTAACAAGTGCACAACAACAGACTCTACGCGCATGACGATCGCACGGTCTATTTATCGGTATGATAGATGAAAGAACTAAGAGAAAGAAGTTCTCTTACAATCCCCTCAAGTGTGAGTGGGAGATGTTGGATATGGAAGACGTTTGTACACCCTTGTGGGGGATGTACGAGGGAATACGGACCTCGAACGTCGCGTACACGAAGTCGTGTGCAAAGGGAATATGTTCCCTTGCGGAGAGGATCTCTAGATTGATGGGAAAGTCGCATTATATGTGCATAAGTGCATGCGACATATGGCTAATAAAGGGGTAATATCTTAAGCTTATGTTGTACCATGCATATGGTACAACTTAAGCTTATAATATGCCATGTACGATGGTACACCTTAGTTAAATTGTTCCAAAGGAACAATTACTCCTAAAATAACTACCTTGGGGGCTATAAATAAGACCCAATGGTTAGCCATTTCCTTACACTTTTGCATGGCATTCTTGCATGCATATCATTCTAGCGAAGCTCTGCCGAAATCCTTCCTCTCTCTTTATCCAAGTTCTTAATCTAAAAGTAGAGATTTAGATTGTGGATTTAGTAGCCTTACTCTGTTCGTGAGAAGACTCGATCCGTCGTGACGAATCCGAAGGCGAAGTTCTGTGACTACCGTGCCGCATACGCAAGCGTAAGTCTCAACTTCATTTATCGATCCTAACTCTGTTTTGGCAGGACCCAACAAGTCGTGGGCGTCGTGCGCGGGAAACGTACAAGTGTGGAGCATTTACCAACCATGCGCACGACAGGCAAAAATTACCCCCGTCGTGCGCGAGGGGTAAAACGCAACGTGTAAAGCAATTTCCATCCGCGCGCACGACGTGCAAAATTCCCCCGTCGTGCACGGGGCTTAAAACGTACAAGTGTGGAGCAATTTCCATCCGGGCGCATGACGGGCAAAATTAACCCCGTCGTCTGCGGGGGTTAAAACGCCTAATGTGAAGCAATTCACAGCAGCGCACACGACGGGCAAAAATAACCCCGTCGTGCGCGTCGTCCCCGGAGCTTAAAACGCACAAATGTCGAGCAATTTTAATCCGCGCGCACGACGGGAAAATTACCCCCGTCGTGCGCGGGGGTTAAAATGCTGTTTTTTCTGGGACCCTTAGGGCACAAAAGCTCTAATCTCGTCCTAAGTCGGACGGAACATAGACAGAAATGCAGCGGAAAAATTTTATGTTAATCTAATTAACATGCAACCCTAAGGAACCAGACCCTATTAGCCAGGATCTCTGCCAACTTGGGGTGGATCTGACCACCCCAAGAGGGATCTAACTACTGCGAATAATTAAATGAAAAACTTAAACACATACCTGGAATCTCAGCCCTGGGGCAGGCGAGATGTTCCGCACCGTCTTCCGAGCTGCTCCTGTCCCACGCCGAGCCGCTCCTTGAACCGCTCCCTGAACTGCTCCTCGAACCGCTCCGCATCACGAGGAGATCAATCCCATGTCGCCGAGCCAACCACGCGCCGAAGAAAGTTTCACGCGAGTGAAACCTCCGCCAAGATTTCGGATCTGAATCCGAACTCCTTTGCGGATTTGCTAGAGCCCTCAGGAGCAAGGCAGAAATTTATAGGGAGAGGAGATATATTAATTTAGCTTAGATCCGAGCGTGCTCCAACATTTACGAGAGCCGCTCAGATCTAGAGCTTGGGACGAGTTTTGAGGAGGAGAGCAGACCCCTATTTATATAGGCGGCTGACTATTCCCCTTTCTCAAAATCCGATGTGGGACTATTAATTTGAGTTAATCAAAATCAAGTTAGTTTGCACTTCACAAAGTGCAAACTTCCGTGAATTTTAACTCACTCACCGTTGAGCTTCATGATTGATACAACCTATCAATTCGAAGGGTGTTCAACGTTGAACGCGTAGGAAAAAACGGCTCGTCAATCCGAGTCCGTTTGACCCTTCAAATAATTGTCCAAAGATAGCCAAAAGTCATGCTTCTCTTATAAACGTAGCCGTCAAGAAAATCCCAGGTTTCAAAAACCCTAACCAGAAAATTCGGGCTTGGTGGGCCTCCATTTTCGCAGGTTTCGGCCCAACAGTTTGGGCTGACTTGTTTAGGCTATAACTTGTGCATTTGGACTCCGTTTTTGACGCGGTTTGAACCTGCGTTTAGAGCGGGACGATCCCGTCATCTAGGTAACCTTTTCAACGCATTTATTTAATTAAATATAGTCTTAAACAATTTAAGACACATTTAATCTATTTTGCATCAAATGCAAAATAGTCCATATCTAAGCTTAAATTATCATTTGCATCAAATACAAATGATCCGAGGGCATATTCCTCTACATCTCCCACTTGCACTCAGGATCATTTATCCCGAATGCAGGAGATGATTGCAAACATCTTTTGCAATATTTTATCCCTTGCATCAAATGCAAATTATTCTCCCTAACTAATTTCTACCTATTACTAGACGAAGGTCACACTCTGTGTGAGACCCTACAGCCTGACCCTTACAACAGGTTGGGCTCGAAGCCCTATACGGCAGTGACCACGAGCAGTGGTTGCCGTCCCTGCTTTAGGAATCATCATTATGTGGTTGACTCATTGATATGAGTATTGTCGGGACCACCCTGACTGTTTCCGTGATGAATTCCGCAGTTATAGTCTCTTCGTCTTAACTATGTCGTGTAGATCAAGTCTAGGGTACGGTCAAACTGTCAACCCCAATAACTTGACTCCGGTTAGTTTCTATCGATCTTTAGTCAAATAATGTTGGACTTCTTCCAACAAACTCTGGCCAGAGATTTTACTAAAGACCGAACTAACCCTACGACACTAACTCCCATTGACCGGGAGAGACGAATCCTCTCTTGGTCATTACTCTCCTCATACGCTTCAAGTGTCACCTAATCAAAGTCCTTTCGACAGGCCTTGCCTCGAAGCTAGGTCATTTGATCTAAGTGGCACCGTTCACGCACAGGTTCGTCAAAATGACCTCAAGTCAAAAGACCAACTAGCATATCATCACTCAGAGTCATCATTGACAGATTGGTCAATATAACTATATCATAACTCTTGTGGATCGTTCAGTGAACTCATTCTCTAATGAGCACCTGTGTCTCGTCTACGACTTCGCCAAGTCAAGCGATCATGAGATCATTGCCACCGCTAAACGGTGAAGACTAAGACACAATGGTCTATCCGATGTTTCGATATCCTTGTCTCGAAACATCTACGACCACGAACCCTTTTAGACTTATGCTACAAACGGTCAAACATTTCTCCATGATCGAGATACTCATCTCGATACCTGTTTGACCTTGCATAAAGTCTTAGGACTTTACCTAAGTTAATGTCTAATGTTAACAACATTATGAAATAACTTAGATAAATTATTACCAAACAACTTACTATTATTTCGAACAAGATGTTTGTGCTATGCACACATGAAGATAGATAGCCTCGAGGGTATCATCTCTCAACATCTCCCACTTGCACTCAGGCCCATTTATCTCGGTATCTCATACCGTTTTTACACATAAGTTTTCCCGAATTCATGTGGTAGAGCCTTCATGAGTGGATCTGCTAAAACCGTCTACACTATAGACTTAAGGGTTTCTATGTTTAGACCAACCATTTGAATCTCATTCAAATAATTCATTTGGTCTTTCGGAATCCATAATATTTTAATTTACTTGGATCTTATCCAATTCATCGTACATTACGATAATCATTTTAATTAGTTACGGGTCATTTCAAATGGCTCATATTTATTTCTGATAAAGTATCAAACTCTTTTGATCACTTCGTCAAAATATATGTTCCATCCCTTTGATGCTTCACATGTAATTTACACGCTCCCACTGACCTTAAAAACTATCTGGCTAATTCATATAAGTTGGTCCGTCTAAATCATATTTAGAAAAACGAACTTGTAAGTGAATGCTCCAATTTTCATGGTCAACTTAAACGTTTACATCGAGTTTGGTCCGAGTAGTTCTGTACACATCTGCTGGTGGAAAACGGTTTCATTATAATCCATTTTATAGGAATTAGTATGGAAAAACCGTTCTCGACCACCATGATTGCACTTCACTATTTTCCTTTCTGCACCAATCTTTCAACTTAAAGATTTACTTGCAGAAAGTGAGGAAACATTTTCCTTGTGCACGTAAACTAAATTCCAAAATTTATTTACGCACACAGACCTATTCTGATTGCATCAAGTTTTTAAATCGGAGTTACTTCTCCGAATTTCATTCCGGAAGTTGCCTAAGTCATCATCAGTTATGATGTCTAACTCGACTCTTCGTCTTACGAGATTCGAGTAATTATACAACTTCTTAATGATTGATTTTATGAATATCTTATTGATAATGTCCTCACAGAACATTATCAAAACCTAGGCACTACTATCTGGGACTTAACCCAGAAGGAGGACTAAACTCAGAGTCACTTTCAATGGATCACACCAAGTCTAACTAAGTGTGATTCATACCTTTTAACACACGGATGTGTTTATCAGACTTGACCTGAGAGAAAATCACATTTTCTTTTAATTACTCAAGATTTAATGTAGCTAAGTATTTGACCATTCGATCTAATCGAATCAGTTTAAATACTTTAGTCATTTCGTTCTTTATTTTACCAGACTTGTGTTTCATCAAGAACACGTGTCTTAATAAAATATACGAATAACTTAATTTGGTTAATCTAGACTCGGGTACATCAGTATGTACCAGACTGAGTTCGACAACTCATTCTCCCACTGTCTTACAGATGGGTTTCTGCCATTTTATCTAAGAGGATAAGACTCACAAGTGTCCGTAGACTTCATAATACGAGAGGTCAGACCCCTCTTTATGTGACTTGTGAAGCTTAGTCTCTTGATACGGCCTAGTCTATTTTGCCAAATAAGTTTGCTACTATCTTGTGTATTTATATATTAACATTTAATATATATATTATCGTTATACATATTTACTCATTGCTTCAAAAGCAATGTGACGACATTCGTCAAAATGTGTTAAACTTCTGTATAACAATAATCATGAAATCGTGACATCAGAGTATGTCACATTTTTATTTCCTCCTACTTATGCCTTTACTAATGATAAATTAAACTATTTAACTCGATTGACTTTCCGGTGTGCCTTCTTCCTTTTCTAAATCACATTTAGATATTTAAATGGCCCAATATAAATGAATAGCTATGCAAGCGACTCATGTATCCAAACGCTTGAGAGTTGCAATCTTGAGTGTAGCTCAAGAAGTTGCTTGTCTCAAGACCCGGTTGGGATACATAGTCTTGCACCACTCATGCACTCATATTCGACTCAAACGGTTTGATCGAATTCTCGAACTTTGCAGATCAGAATTGTTTGTCCATACATCCTTGAGGGTAGCTTGACAAGTTGTAGGGAGAAACATACTTCGAATATCCTATATGCTCAAGCTGCCTCATATAGAGACGAGTGACATATTGCGTGAATTTATTTGTTGGACCCAGAACTTAATGAAATCATATTTCTTAAGTCTGTTCTTTAGAAGGTCATTTTAATGTCAACGAGAGTATAGTTTAATCTTATCAATTAGAATTTAACTTGATATTCAATTAATCATCCTATTTGACCAATTAACTAATTCCATTAAAAAAATTATATTTTGATTCCTTCGGTAAACATAGTCTTGCCCTAGTTTAGCATATGTTCAATATTAAATATAGGTAGAATGGCTTTTATCTATCTATATCCTCCCACTATTTTTACGATCGTTTCAAAGCTTAATAACGAACGATTTAATCGAATTAAAATATTTAAAAATTAGTGAAAGAGGGATCCAATCATCCTGAACCTCACAACCTTGAGGAGACTCAACAAGTTGATTGGTTCCATGATTGGTAGACTAACTCTTAGTTAATCACATCACATGTGACTCCCTATCGTTTTTTACCCACAGTCACTTATGATCTTGAGGAGACTCCACAAATCATAATGACTGGTCTAGTCAAACCCTTGATTTCGTGTCCAGATTTGACTTAGATCGATACTCGAGGAGACCCGACGCATCGATTTGGGTCAAGTCTAGACTACATCACATGTACGTTGGAGTTTGTTCCTTAAAGAAAAACAAGTCACAGCTTGAGGAGACTCAACAACTATAATTGTCTTCTTTGAGTTACCAAGCTCCAAAATCAAGGAGGGATACGAATTAATCTTTAATAAGATTTATAACGCATTGACTAGATATAGTCCAGGGTGTCATACAATCATGATTCGCGACATTGCGGTCCAGCGGAACACATCCAGGGAATTGACTAAGCCAGGATCACTGCCCCTTGTACTAGCAAGGGTTGACCCAGAACTCTTAGCCAAGCACATTGACTGGATCATGGTCCATTGAATGAAGCTTGTCATTTTTGTATGTGTGCCATAGACTAAACAGCTTTTATTAACAACTAATTAATCCTATCAACTAGTTGCATCCTTAAATTCAAAATTTTAGGATTTGTTTAATAACTTTTATTAAGTCCTTATAAACTATAAGGTTCACGTGCTATCCTAATCGTTATTAGGATTTTAATAAAATTATTAACCAACGCTAAAAGCGAAGTCCTTTAATGAGAATTAATAATAACAATTAGAATTAAGAAATCATTAAAAGGACAACCCTAATCATGAATTAGGTCTTAAAGGGTTGTTAATATTTTATTAAAACATAGCATGTCATTAAAATTCAAGTAAATAAATTGTAATCATTTTTAATGGCAAACCTAAAGGGTTGTCTTGTGTTATCAAATAAGGGACAAGAAGACATATCCATTAAAAATTTACACTAATTTTATCGCATAAAAAGTGTACAACTATTTAACAATTAAATAGACTAAAGTTTATCGCATAAACAATTTTAGCATGCATACTTAAATTTAACATTTAAATTTAAAAATACGATTTTTAAAACATTTTATTTTATCTCATAAAGTAAAAGCTTGTTTTAAAAAATCATAACATTTGCATGCTACTTTAAAATATTTATCGCATAAAAATTTTAAAATTTTAAAATCAGGTTTTAAAAATATCTTATAAATTTAAAACATCATTTAAAAAATTCCATGTTTAAAATTTATCACATAAAATTTTAAACAACATTTTAAACTTATCGCATAAAGTTTTAAAGCTTTAAAACAATTTTAAAATTTATCACATAAATTTAAAATTCCATTTTAAAACTTTCATGTTTAAAATTTATCATATAAAATTTTTAAACAAAAAAAAAATAAATTTATCGCATAAATTTAAAGAAAACATTTTTCTGTAAAAGCATTCAAATAATAAATTAGCAGTCCTAGATCAGCATACAGAGATGGCTCCGATACCAATGCTGGTTTTTCTGGGACCCTTAGGGCACAAAAGCTCTAATCCCGTCCTAAGTCGGACGGAACATAGACAGAAATGCAGCGGAAAAATTTTATGTTAATCTAATTAACAGGCAACCCTAAGGAACCAGACCCTATTAGCCAGGATCTCTGCCAACTTGGGGTGGATCTGACCAACCCAAGAGGGATCTAACTACTGCGAATAATTAAATGAAAAACTTAAACACATACCCGGAATCTCAGCCCTGGGGCAGGCGAGATGTTCCGCACCGTCTTCCGAGCTGCTCCCGTCCCACGCCGAGCCGCTCCTTGAACCGCTCCCCGAACTGCTCCTCGAACCGCTCCGCATCACGAGGAGATCAATCCCATGTCGCCGAGCCAACCACGCGCCGAAGAAAGTTTCACGCGAGTGAAACCTCCGCCTAGATTTCGGATCTGAATTCGAACTCCTTTGCGGCTTTGCTAGAGCCCTCAGGAGCAAGGCAGAAATTTATAGGGAGAGGAGAAATATTAATTTAGCTTAGATCCGAGCGTGCTCCAACATTTACGAGAGCCGCTCAGATCTAGAGCTTGGGACGAGTTTTGAGGAGGAGAGCAGACCCCTATTTATATAGGCGGCTGACTACTCCCCTTTCTCAAAATCTGATGTGGGACTATTAATTTGAGTTAATCAAAATCAAGTTAGTTTGCACTTCACAAAGTGCAAACTTCCATGAATTTTAACTCACTCACCGTTGAGCTTCATGATTGATACAACCTATCAATTCTAAGGGTGTTCAACGGTGAACGCGTAGGAAAAAACGGCTCGTCAATCCGAGTCTGTTTGACCCTTCAAACAATTGTCCAAAGATAGCCAAAAGTCATGCTTCTCTTATAAACGTAGCCGTCAAGAAAATCACAGGTTTCAAAAACCCTAACCAGAAAATTCGGGCTTGGTGGGCCTCCA
The DNA here is from genome assembly GCA_030789695.1 of Scilla litardierei. Classification (NCBI taxonomy): domain Eukaryota; kingdom Viridiplantae; phylum Streptophyta; class Magnoliopsida; order Asparagales; family Asparagaceae; genus Scilla; species Scilla litardierei. The sequence goes on along the minus strand of CM061141.1, from coordinate 183,623,400 downwards.
TTTTCGCAGGTTTTAGCCCAACAGTTTGGGCTGACTTGTTTTGGCTATAACTTGTGCATTTGGACTCCGTTTTTGACGCGGTTTGAACCTGCGTTTAGAGCGGGACGATCCCGTCATCTAGGTAACCTTTTCAACGCATTTATTTAATTAAATATAGTCTTAAACAATTTAAGACACATTTACTCTATTTTGCATCAAATGCAAAATAGTCCATATCTAAGCTTAAATTATCATTTGCATCAAATACAAATGATCCGAGGGCATATTCCTCTACATAAAACGCCTAGTGTGAAGCAATTACCCCGTCGTGGGCGTCGTGCGCGGAAAATGCACAAGTGTGGAGCATTTACCAACCGTGCGCACGACAGGCAAAAATTACCCCCGTCGTGCGCGAGGGGTAAAACGCAACGTGTAAAGAAATTTCCATCCGCGCGCACGGCGTGCAAAATTCCCCCGTCGTGCGCGGGGCTTAAAACGTACAAGTGTGGAGCAATTTCCATCCGGGCGAATGACGGGCAAAATTAACCGCGTCGTCTGCGGGGGTTAAAACGCCTAGTGTGAAGCAATTCACAGCAGCGCGCACGACGGGCAAAAATAACCCCGTCGTGCGCGTCGTCCACGGGGCTTAAAGCGCACAAGTGTCGAGCAATTTCCATCCGCGCGCACGATGGGCAAAATTGCCCCCGTCGTGCGCGGGGGTTAAAACGCCTAGTGTGAAGCCATTACCCCCGTCGTGGGCGTCGTGCGTGGAAAACGCACAAGTGTGGAGCATTTACCAACCATGCACACGACAGGCAAAAATTACCCTCATCATGCGCGAGGGGTAAAACGTAACGTGTTAAGCAATTTCCATCCGCGCGCACGATGGGCAAAATTACCCCCGTCGTGCGAGTCGTCCGCGGGGCTTAAAACGCACAAGTGTCGAGCAATTTCCATCCGCGCGCACGACGGGCAAAATTACCCCCGTCGTGCGTGTGGGTTAAAACACCTAGTGTGGAGCAATTTCCGTCCGAGTGCACGACGGACTAAATTAACCCCGTCGTCTGTGGGGGTTAAAACGCACAAGTGTGCAACAATTTCCATCCGCGCGCACGACGGGCAAAATTAACCGCGTCGTGAGCATCGTGTGCGGGCAAACGCACAAGTGTGGATCAATTTACAGCCGTACGCACGACGGGAAAAATTACCCCCGTCGTGCGCGAGGGGGAAAACGCAATGTGTAAAGCAATTTACATCCGTGCGCACGACGGGCAAACTTACCCCGTCGTGAGCGTGGGTTAAAACGCCTAGTGTGCAGCAATGTCCATCCGAGCGCACGACGGGCAAAAATTAACCCCGTCGTCCGCGGGGGTTAAAACGCACAAGTGTGAAGCAATTTCCATCCATGCGCACGACGGCAAAATTAAACCCGTCGTGTGCGTTGTCTGCGTGGCTTAAAACGCACAAGTGTAGAGCATTTTCCAACCGCTCGCACGACGGGTAAAAATACGCCCCGTCGTGCACGGGGGTTAAAACGCCTATTGTGAAGCAATTTCCATCTGCTCGTACGACAGGCAAAATTTTCCCCAGTCGTGCGCGTCGTGCACGGGGCTAAAACGTACAAGTGTGGAGCATTTTCCATTCGCGCGCACGACGGGCAAAATTACCCACGTCGTGCGCGTCGTCCGCGGGGCTTAAAAAGCACAAGTGACAAGTGTGGTGAAATTTCCATACGAAGGTAGCAATATGGGTAAACATAACTTTTAATTTCTTACAACAAGTGATTATTTTGCACAAAACCTAACATCAATTTTATACCGAATTTTTTTTAATATCAACATTCTTGTTGTCCCTTTTTACTCGGTGACGTGCATTATAAATTGATTTACATGGAAGGTTGGATTTTCCTACATGACTTTCAAAATCTCAGCCAGCCTCAGCGTGCTATTTGCCAAATCTCTCAATGATCCATCTCCATTCCCTGCTACTGCCCTTCATCGGAATGTCCCTCGACATATTTAGCAGCTTGATGGTTGTGCCTGCCCTTCACTCCTCACCGCCAACGCCGACGCCCACCATTACCACGCAATGAGAACAGACATTGACACTTCTTGGTTTTAACTGGCCTGTCGGTCGTTTTTTCCTTTCGGTGTCACCTGTAAACCTTGCTTCTTTCACATGCAAAGTAAACAGCAGGAATCCTATTGGAAGTTTTACATGCAAAGCGACAACATTCTTGTTGTCCCTTTTTAATCGGTGACGTGCATTATAAATTTATTTGCATGGAAGGTTGGATTTTCCTACATGACTTTCAAAATTTCAGCTGGCCTCAGCGTGCTATTTGCGAGGTATTCCATTTGGTAAGTTCCGTATCTGCATGCATGTAAAATCACCAAATTTCTACATCATTTTCCACCCAATTGAATAAGAATTTAACCTACAGTGTGTTTAAAAGTATATACTTACCAAATGGAATACCTGGAAAATCACTACTTTCAGACGTAAGAAAGGAAGAAAATGCAACTGTATCTTAGAAGGTCCGCTGACCGCTGAGATCTTCTGGGAAGATTTGAAGGTGCATTTTGGTTGCATATGCTTCTTTATCCTAGAAGGTATGCTGACCGCTGAGATCTTCTGGGAAGATTTGAAGGTGCATTTTGGTTGCGAAGTTAGCCGGATTTCATTGGAGTCATTTTCTACCGCCATCCCATTCTCGTTACATGCATCTACATCATGAAGGAAATGGTCCACATTGAAATAGCATGAGTAACTTTCAATTTTATCTTCCATTTACCATGGTATAAATCTACATCAAGCAGAACGAAGCAAAGGTTAGAATTTGTCTGGTTAAACTAAGAAACAAAAATATTGTAAGAAAAATACGTAGAATACCGTGGCTATACGAGGAAGATCCGAGAAGCAGAATACTTAGCAGAAGTAATTGAAACCGATGTGGCGCGACCTCGGTGGTAATCGTTGTTGCCCGTTGCTCCCGAAGGTTAACACAGCAGCCCCTGGCCGCGTCAACACTTGGGTAGAGACTTTGGATTTTGCACAGTACAGCTACCCAGAAGAACGGGATGAAGCAACGAAGAATTTTTGGAGGAAGCAATTTTTCCGTGTATTTTCTTGAGGATAGAAGAGGGATATAAATAGAGTTCAAAAAATAGCTGTTATGAATTCAAACTGTCAAATATTAAACGAGTATTAAATAGGCTTTTGAATGCTGCAGTTATGATGAATTGGACTGCCCATGGATTAGGATGAGACTACAGTTGATTTACTGTGAGTCATGGAAAGAACCCGTGAGTCTACAGTTGTTGAGCTCGTGAATATACAGTATATACAGATGTTGCGGTGTGAGTAATTTTTGAGGGTAATCTCAAACACAAAGAGAAATTTTTGAGGGCGTTCACGGTCCATTTATAGTGAAATTGACCATTCAAATTGATGAGTATAAGTCCGTTATCCTACAACGAGCCCTTCATTGCAAACATCTACGTAGACAATCATATGTATCAGTTTGTAAGAGCATATGCTAATGACTCAGTTTGGGTCTGCATCAGTATGTACATCAATATAGTTGAATTCGATTGAATATGCCTTCAGCTTGAATAAGTATCAGAGTTAATTTTAAAGTTTGCATGTAGTTTCTGAGTCAGAGTGAATAAGTATCCGGTTTAATCTACAATGTTTTCAGATTGAACAAGTATAATAAGACTTAAATCTAAAAGCTTGCATGTAGGCTTGATTGGGATTCAGAATAAGTATGATTAAATTTATTCACATGGTCGTGTTGAGAAAATTTGTCATCGATGAAACATCAGCTTAACGTGCACAACGAGTAAATTCTGCTGGTTGTGCACGTTAAACAATTGTTCATAAAATACCTTAGATGCTCAAAGCGAACAGCTGGCTCTGGCGAGTCTGGCTGTGCTTGTTGTGCACTTTGCGCAATTAAAGTAACCATTATAAATATGATCAACGCCCACAACGGCCATAAATTAGTTGGTACTGAGCGTTGAGCAATTATGTAAGAGGCTATTAATTTTTCCAGCTCACGTCCCACCGACCGGTCAAACATTCTTGAGAAATGCACATGTCTGGTATCAATCAGCTGTAGATTTACGAACAGTCTTTTGTATATTCACGAGAACCCCTCAGTTTGTAAGAGCATAGGCTAATGAATCAGTTTGGATCTGTATCAGTATGTATATCAATATATTTGAATGGCTGGGTCATTTTCAAAATGTCATCAATTTGAATATGTAAGAGATTTAATCTAAAATTTTGCATGCAGTTTCTGAATTCGATTGAATATGTCTTCAGATTGAAAAGGTATCAGATTTATTTTTGAAGTTTGCATGTAGTTTCTGAGTCAGAGTGAATAAGTATCTGGTTTAATCTACAATGTTTTCAGATTGAACAAGTATAAGAAGACTTAAATCTAAAAGTTTGGATGTAGGCGTGGTTGGGATTCAGAATAAGAATGATGAAATTAGGAATTTGATTGATTCACTGCGGTAGCGCGCATTGGGATTAAAATTATAGCAATTCACAAATATGCTCAAAGCGCAAAACGGTCAAATTTATTCTCGTGGGGGCGTTGAGCATATTTGTCATTGACGCAACTATAGAGCTTAACGCGCACAACGGGCATAATTCTGCATGTTGTGCGCTTTGCGCAATTATGTTAGCCATAACAAATTTGCTGAACGCACACACCGGCTCAAAGTGAACACCTGGCGATACTTGTTGTTCGCTTTGAGCAATTTTTTAAACCATTAAAAATTTGCTCACCGCGCACAACGGGCATAATTTTGTATATTCATGAGCACCCCTCAGTAGCTTGACGGGGTCTTCGATGTAGCCACACAGTAAATATGGTACTGCAGCATCACATCCTCATTGACCTATCTGCGTTGCACGCATTGAGCAATTCTCGTTTTCCATGCGTTTTGCGCGGTGATCAATTATAATAGTTTCTCTCTTCTGTATTATTTAGCCCGGGGTGCGTGTCGAATAAAATGTATGAAAAAATCTTAGTGGAGAGTAGTATTGTTGGGAGTAAGTTTCCTATTAGCATCAATGTTGATCAAGGCGAAAAATCGTTGAGTTTCATTGTTATGCGCGGAGAGTAATTAACCTATTTTGATCCAGATGCTAAAATAATTGGGATTACGCGATTTTCGCGTTGGTATTACGCGGTTTGCGCGTTGAGTAAATAATTGTTGATTCCCGAGATCAATTGCATTACTGTAGGATCAAGGACTTATTATACGCTTCATTTTGATTGCTCCAATTCCATATAGCAACTCCACCACAAATCTCTAAAAACCCCCCTTCAAAATGGAATATCTCTAAAAGATGCTATTTTTGAGGATGGGCAACTCCAACCCACCATCTTCAAATCCTATTTTCTCTTTGTTTAAGCATTACTAATGAAAAATATTTATCATTATAATGGGTTAATCTAATACATTGTTTCTGCATGAAAGAAAACTATAAATAATATTATTCTTCAATGTTAATTTTTTTAATTTTTAAGTATTTAGTATTTCTTGTAATGTTGTAAATATTTTAAAATTTGCTCGAAAAATATCCAATATTGGTCTCATGTAGTAGGTATAATTGAGATATTTCCATCGGTACTAAACTTATTAAATTTGGTCAAGTGATTTGTAAAATACATTTGTAATAAATAGCCGTTACCAAGCAATGACGGTAATAAACGCAACGAAGGGCTGATATCAATTATTCATTGTGCGTGTCGTGCGCGGTGGTTAAAAGTCATAGTGTGAATCAATATCCATCCGCTGTACACACACGGTCTCACATCTGAGGACTCCACATTACGCACAAGGGCTTATAGTGGAACCAATTAACCCGCACGCATAACAGAAACAATTTGATTGTTTTTGTTGCGCTGGAAAATAAATAATTTTTCGAGTGTTTGACGGAGAGTAATTCAAGGCATAAAACGGTTCGGTATCCTTGTCGTGTGGGGAGAGTAAATTGCCTCTTTTTCAGCTGAGCCTAAAATACTTAGGATTACGCGTTTTTCTCGGTGGGATTACGCGTTGAGTAAATAAGATGTTCATTCCCGAGATCCTTAGCATTACTGTAGGATAACGGACTTAATACTCATCAATTTGATCGGTCGTTTATCACTATAAATGGACCGTGAATGCCGTGAATGCCCTGGAGAAGCGTATGAAATCGGAGGACTACAGGCTGATGCAGTCGCGTCCCGAATATGCTTCTCTCCCTGGTCTGCGAAGAGAAGAATGGCCCCCCGGGCCTTTGTGCCCTGGTTGGCTGCTCTGGGTCAATTAGGTTGGCGGTGCATGGCTACCGTCTATCTGAGGCACAAGCACTCCCTTCTGTTCTTTTCGATCTCTTGGCTCGCAGCCAAATTGGGCAAATCTGACTGTGGATGAAGCAGATCATAATTGTCCCTTTCGTCCTCGGGATTTCCAATTTTGGCTGCGAGACAAGAGATCGAAAAGAACAGGAGGGAGTGCTTGTGCCTCAGAGGGCCGGTAGCCATGCACCGCCAACCTATGTGACCCAGTGCAGACATCCAGGGCGCAAAGGCCAGGGGGCCATTCATCTCTTCGCAGACCAGGGATATGAGCTTATTTGGGAGGCGACAGCATCAGCTTGTAGTCCTCCGATTTCATACGCTTCTCCAGGGCATTCACGGTCCATTTAGTGTGAAATTGACCATTCAAATTGATGAGTATACTCCGTTATCCTACAGCGAGCCCTAATGCCTGACGCTTACGATAGAAATGGACGATGGAATTCAACCAGTTCTCTTTTCACGTAAAGCTAAATGGTTGATGTTGGAAACTTACGCAATGGTGGTAATAAACGCAACGAAGGGCTATCATCCATTTATAAACATGGATGCCCGATGAATGCTTCCATATGTGAGCATTTCGCCTTCCACTCCTCGACTATACACTCCATATCCATCTCCTCTTTATAAACTCCATCCAAACCATTAAATCCTTCATCATTTCACTATACCTCGTCTATGACACACAAACACTCCCTCCTGTCCTTTCCGATCGTGAAGATAAAAAGCTCATTCTATTTGTTATGCAACCATTTGGAGTTGTTCGACGCCTCATATGAATCAGAGTTCCTCGGTGTCTTTGAAACGGCCTCATACCCGATTGCAGGTTACACCGACGCATGCTATGTCTACACTCATATCCAGCCGATGATGGCAGAAAATCGGCAACTATGGTAATAAACGGAACGAAGATAGTCGCCCGATGAACTCGCGGAAGTTGACGGGGAAGCACGCAGATCACACCGACAATCACATGTTTCAGTTTGTAAGAGCATAGGCTAATGAATCAGTTTGGATCTGTATCAGTATGTACATCAATATATTTGAATGGCTGGGTCATTTTCAAAATAACATCAACTAGAATATGTATGAGACTTAATTTAAACTTTAGCTAAACGCGCACAACGGGCATAATTCTGCTGGTTATGCGTGTTTAAGTATGATGAAATTTGGAATGTGATTGATTCACTGCGCTGGTGCGAGGTGGAATTAAAATTATAGCATCTCACAAATATGCTCAAAGCGCAAAACGGTCAAATTTATTCCCGTGGGGGCGTTGAGCAAATTTGTCATGACTTTAGCTAAATGCGCACAACGTGCATAATTCTGCTGGTTGTGCGTGTTTAACAGTTTAAGTATGATGAAATTTGGAATTTGATTGATTAACTGCGGTGGCGCGCAGTGGGAGTAAAATTATAGCATCTCACAAATATGCTCAAAGCGTAAAACGGTCAAATTTATTCCCGTGGGGGCGTTGAGCAAATTTGTCATCGACGCAACTTTTGCGTAACGCGCACAACCGGCATAATTCTGCATGTTGTGCGCTTTGCGCTATTATGTTAACCATTACAAATTTGCTGAACGCGCACACCGGCTCAAAATGAACACTTGTGACCTGTCGATACTTGTTGTACGCTTTGAGCAATTTTTTAAACCATTAAAAATTTGCTCACCGCGCACAACGGCCATAAATTTATTGGTACTGAACGTTGAGCAATTATGTAACAGCTATAAATTTTTCCACCTTACTTGCCACCGGTAATAAATTCTTGGGAAAATCATATGTCTGGTATCAATCAGCTGTAGATTCAGGAGCAGTAGTTTGTTATTCACGAGCACCCTTCTGTAGCTTGACGGGTTCTTCGATGTAGCCACACAGTTAATATGGTACTGCAGCAGTCACATCCTCATTGACCCATCTGCGTTGTGTGCATTGATCAATTCCCATTTTCCATGCGTTTTGCGCGAGGATCAATTATAATAGTTTCTCTCTTCTGTATTATTTAGCCCGGGGTGCGTGTCGAATAAAATGTATTAAAAAATCTTAGTGGAGAGTAGTATTGTTGGGAGTAAGTTTCCTATTAGCATCAATGTTGATCAAGGCGAAAAATCGTTGAGTTTCATTGTTATGCGCGGAGAGTAATTAACCTATTTTGATCCAGATGCTAAAATAATTAGGATTACGCTATTTTCGTGTTGGTATTACGCGGTTTGCACGTTGAGTAAATAATTGTTGATTCCCGAGATCCATTGCATTACTGTAGGATCAAGGACTTATTATACGCTTCATTTTGATTGCTCCAATTCCATATAGCAACTCCACCACATATCTCTAAAAACCCCCCTTCAAAATGGAATATCTCTAAAAGATGCTATTTTTGAGGATGGGCAACTCCAACCCACCATCTTCAAATCCTATTTTCTCTTTGTTTAAGCTTTACTAATGAAAAATATTTATCATTAAAATGGGTTAATCTAATACATTATTTCTGCATGAAAGAAAACTATAAATAATATTATTCTTCAATGTTAATTTTTTTTTAATTTTTAAGTATGTAGTATTTCTTGTAATATTGTAAATATTTTAAATTTGCTCGAAAAATATCCAATATTGGTCTCATGTAGTAGGTATAATTGAGATATTTCCATCGGTACTAAAATTATTAAATTTGGTCACGTGATTTGTAAAATACATTTGTAATAAATAGCCGTTACCAAGCCATGACGTTAATAAACGCAACAAAGGGCTGATATCAATTAGCCGGCGTGCGCGTCGTGCGCGGTGGTTAAAAGTCATAGTGTTAATCAATATCCATCCGCTGTACACACACGGTCTCACATCTGAGGACTCCACATTACACACAAGGGCTTATAGTGGAACTAATTAACCCGCATGCACAACAGAAACAATTTGATTGTTTTTGTTGCGCTGGAAAATAAATAATTTTTCGAGTCTTTGTCGGAGAGTAATTCAAGGCGCAAAACGGTTCAGTTTCCTTGTCGTGTGGGGAGAGTAAATTGCCTCTTTTTCAGCTGAGCCTAAAATTCTTAGGATTACTCGTTTTTCTCGGTGGGATTACGCGTTGAGTAAATAAGATGTTCATTCCCGAGATCCCTAGCATTACTGTAGGATAAATGGATCGTGAATGCCGTGAATGCCCTGGAGAAACGTATGAAATCGGAGGACTACAGGCTGATGCAGTCACCTCCCTAATATGCTTCTCTCCCTGGTCTGCGAAGAGAAGAATGGCCCCCCGGGCCTTTGCGCCCTGATTGGCTGCTCTGGGTCAATTAGGTTGGCGGTGCATGGGTACCGTCTCTCTGAGGCACAAGCACTCCCTCCTTTCTTTTCGATCTCTTGGCTCGCAGGCAAATTGGCCAAATCTGACTGTGGATGAAGCGGATCATTATTGTCTCATAATGCAGAAGCTGGAAGCCTGGAACCTGTGCGGAAACACAAAAGGCATGGTTGTCTCAGATTTCCAGAAAATCAAATGATGTGAAGAGTCACACATCCATTTCCTCGTCCTAACAGATGATGTTGATGATGCTCAAGTAAAGCGACAGAAATTACAAAACGAGCAGGGAAGTGACTGTAATGACACACCAATGACGGCATGTCACGCCTTTGAACTATTTGAATTGGAAAATGTTTTGAACTCTTTGAGTCTTTGGATAATTATCAGAGGAAGCCATCTTATGAACACTTTTCCTTGTGTATGCATGTACGGATGCCCATGTCCAGTAGAGCACATATCATATCGGTCTCTTATATTGGTTTCTTACAGGCGGTGAAGATCTTCTCTGGATTAAGCTTTTACTTCACCGATCAGTTCGAGCCTCCTTAAAGGGGCTTCCTCGAAAAGGTGGATCTATCTGCCGGTCGAACCGTCCGGAAGAATGTTGACCTGGTGATGGACGCATCAAATGCCAGTGTGTTCTCCGTAGGATCCGCCTTCATTGTCTACAACGAAGATCCTCCACCTACGTGCGCCTTAGCAGATATTGAGGAGGTTGTAACGAAGAGATGCGACGAGGTTGGGGCCGCATGCAGTGTTTAGTATTCTCTTACGGGAACACATCGCCGCATGCAGTTCTGCATCTGAGCTTGTAAGTTGTTCAAAGACCAGCGGTGTTTAGTATTTTGATCTGTTGGTGTTGTTCGACGCCTCATGTGAATCGGAGTTTCTCTCGGTGTCTTTGAAACGTCTACATACATGACTGCAGGTTACACCGACGCATGCTAAGACTACACTCATATCCAGCCGATGATGGCAGAAAATCGGCATCGACGGTAATAAACAGAACGAAGATGGTCGACCGATGAACTCGCGAAAGTTGACGGGGAAGCACGCAGATCACATCGACAATCACATGTTTCAGTTTGTAAGAGCATAGGCTAATGAATCAGTTTGGATATGTATCAGTATGTACATCAATATATTTGAATGGCTGGGTCATTTTCAAAATAACATCAACTAGAATATGTATGAGATATTGCAGGACCGTGTCTCCTATGGATATTGCAGTTGACGGGGAATCTCATGCCGTGACCGTGTCTCCTATGGATATTGCAGTTATGAGCAGCTCCAATAGAGATTCTTCACATTTTTGTACTGGTATGAAATGCAATAATGGCACTCCTAAGAAATTCTTCTGAGCATGGATACAAATGAGGATGCACAGTTTCAGAGAAGATTGCGCATTTTGAGAGCCGATACCTTGGTGGCACCTTCAGGCTGATGGCAATGTGAAGCATTCGAAAACATCGTGTGCTTCTTCTGAAGGAGCCAACACCATCGTTGATGATATCTGAAGTAGCAGACTCCATCTTTGATGCCCATATAAATATGACGAATTCAATTTCAGCATCACGGCAATTGCCGCAAGTTTATTGGCTGGCCATCTTTGTAAAAGAAAATATATTCTATAGGTATAACCATATAGAACACTATCATCGAGAGGAGTAGTGGTTGACGATGTCTGGAGGGAAGTGAATCACTTTATATAGACGAATTGGCCTGGGTATGGTCCGCATGGATGAGGCTGAGACTACAGTTGGGTTACTATGGTCTATAGAAATTGACGCTAACAAAATTGATTGCCTCTAAGAAAATTGCTCAAAGCGCAAAACAGGTAAAACTATGGCAGTTGTGCGAGTTGAGCAAATTATTTATGTTTATACAATATTACTCATAAATCCATTTATAGCGATGTGAACACCTCAAATCAAACAGCGTGACCCATGAGTATCAACGCTTAAATGTCTGTACACCTTATTCTGTACACCCATCCATTTATATCTTATTCTGTAAACAGTAAGATATGTGTTTCGTATCACTTAAATGTCTGTACACCCAAAAGTCTGAATATTATTTAATTCTCCCCGAATTTTGTGTTTTCTTTATTATTGGGATTTTTTATTGAACGTTGTGCGCGCTGAGGTAATTAATTATGGGAATTTTGTATTGAACGTTGTGCGCGCAGAGTAATTATTCGTTACGACTGTTTTGCTCAACGCGCACAGCTGGGTGTATTTTGATCCGATGTGCGCGCTGTATTATATATGCAAACTGGATACCTTTTTAAATACACCGCACAATCCGCACTAAGACTCAAATTTAAACAAATCAAAGAAATGTGAATATTTTTGTTATCTTATTCTGTAAACTGTCGGATATGTGTTGTCTTATCACGTAAATGTCTATATACCCATCAATCAACTGCTCCGCATTATATTTGCATCAATCTTGATTTTTTTATCTGGCATGTCAGTCTGAACAATAATTAATTCTCCCCCAATTTTGTGTTTTCTTTATTATTGGGATTTTTTATTCAACGTTGTGCGCACTGAAGATATTAATTATGGGAATTTAGTATTGAACGTTGTGCTCACATGGTAATTATTCGTTACGACCGTTTTTCTCAACGCGCACAGCTGGGTGTATTTTGATCCGTTGTGCGCGCTGTATTATATATCCAAAATATATACAATTTAAAAACCCCGCACGGTGCGCACTAAAACTCAAATTTTAACAAATCAAAGAAATGTGAATATTTTTGCAGTCTTGTTCTGTAAACTATCAGATATGTGTTGTCATATCACTTAAATTTCCTTACACCCATCAATCAACTGCCGCCATTATATTTGCATCAATTTTGATTTTTTTTTCTTGCATGTCAGTATGAACAGTAATTAATCTCCCAAAATTTTGTGTTTCTTCTTTATTATTGGGATTTTTTATTGAACGTTGTGCGCGCTGAAGTTATTAATTATGGGGATTTTGTAATGAATGTTGTGCGCGCAGAGTAAGTATTCATTACGACCGTTATGCTGAACGCGGATAGCTGGGTGTATTTTGTTCCGTTGTGCGCGCTGTATTATATATTCTAAATGTATACCTTTTTATATACCTCGCACTAAGGGACAAATTTAAACAAATCAAAGAAATGTATATCTTTTTGCTGTCTAATTCTGCAAACAGTCGGATATGTGTTGTCTTATCACTTAAATGTATTGAACGTTGTGCGCGCTGATGTAATAAATTATAGGAATTTTGTTTTGATCGTTGTGCATGCAGAGGAATTATTCGTTACGACCGTTTTGCTCAACGCGCACAGCTGGGTGTATTTTGATCCTTTGTGCGCGCTGTATTATATATTATAAATGTATACCTTTTTATATACCCCGCACTAAGGATCAAATTTTAACAAATCAAAGAAATGTAGATATTTTTGCTGTCTTATTCTGTAAACGGTCTGATATGTGTTGTCTTATCACTTAAATGTCTTTACACCATCAATCAACTGTTGCACATTAGATTTGCTTCAATGGTAATTTTTTAACTGGCCTGTCAGTCTGAACATTAATTAATTCTCCCCCAATTTTGTTTTCTTCTTTATTATTGGGATTTTTTATTGAACGTTGTGCGCGCTGAAGTCAATAATTATGGGGATTTTGTATTGAACGTTGTGGGCGCAGAGTAATTTTTCGTAACGTCCACTTTGCTCAACGCGCACAGCTGGGTGTATTTTGATCTGTTGTGCGCGCTGTATTATATATCCAAAATTTATATTTTTTTAAACAAATCAAAGAAATGTAGATATTTTTGATGTCCTATTATGTAAACAATAGGATATGTGTTGTCTTATCACTTAAATGTCTTTACACCCATCAATCAACTGCTGCGCATCAAATTTGCTTCAATTTTGATTTTTTAAATAATGTCAGACTGAACATTATTTAATTCTCGACCGATTTTGTGTTTCATTTATATTTTGGGATTTTTTATTGAACGTTTTGCGCGCAGAACAATTATTCGTTACGACCGTTTTGCTCAACGCGCCCAGGTGGGTGTAATTTGATCAGTGCTCGCAACCTTACCTTATGTTGCCCATATGACGGGATGATTAACTGTGGGTAATGGAGCATGTAATACAGTTTTGCTCAGCACGCACAACGATCATGGCATCTGACTGTTGTGTGCGATGGTCTATTGTGTTTAATTGCATACAGTTTGGCTCTGCGAGCAAAAGGGTCACATCTACGTCCAGTTGTGTGATTTGAGTAATTGTTGATAACAAGATACGGTTTTGCTCAACGCGTACAGCGGTCAAACAAATCGATACGAACGTTGTGCATGCTAGTAACTGTGTGCATACGTAAATAGTTTATCACAACATATATCATGAGCCTGTTGTGCGCCCTGGGGAATTTATAGTTCGGTGAACAGTGTTTGATCAGTAATATCTATGTCGGACATTGATTCAAGTAAGCATTAATGTATATATCACCTTATATCAATTTTGTATTGTCCTGTAATTGTATCAAATTAAATGACATAGTATTAAGGCCTGAATTCTAACAAACTACAGCATTATGCTTTATAATGTACATAATGCATAAATGTAATTTATAGTTCGGTAAACAATTTTGCTCAGTAATATCAGTGTCGGACGTATATATCACCTATATCCTTTTTGTATTGTCCTGCAATAGTATCAAATAAAATGACATTGTATTAGGGTCTGAATTCCAAAATACTACAACATATATGCATTATTCTGTACATTACACAACAAAGTTGTAACTACAGCTAAACATTTTGCAACTTCACAGTTTGGAACTGGTATGAAATTCAATCACGGGAATATCCTAATGGTACATTGAATCCCACTACGCAAAACTGTTCAGATAGTCATGCTGAACAGCTCAAGCAGGATGGCATTTATGATCAGCTCCAATAGCACACACCATCATCACTAGCATCCAGATCGGCCATAACGGTATACGTAGCCACTACTTTAACGAAGTTGGCTGATCTGGATTCTTCAGCGCATGCCACTGTATGCATTGAAGAAGCATCAATTATGAACGATAAAAAGCATATTTAAGTAAAAAATAGGGTATAAAGACATGCAACTTTACGTTTAGGCCCTGATATAAAAATATATCACGGTTGCTTCTTCTCTGAAGAATCTGCTGCTGTAGTAGAACATATGAAGGAGCAAATAACATCTTCCAGTACACGTCAATTACCGGTAGTATATTGTTCATCTTTGTGTGTTGAAGAGGAAGCAGTGATGAACAACGGGAAATATTTAGCATTGTGAAGAAAAAATAGTGTATGAAGTAGAAACAGATAGAATCAGTTAGAATACTATCATTACGAAGTGCAGTGGTTGACAAGGTCTAGTGGGAAGAGAGGCTATTTATAGACGAATTGGACTGGCCCATTGATGAGGACGATAGACTACAGTAGAGTCACTGTGCGTGATATTGTATTGGACATAAAGACGAGCGAATCTACAACATATTGTTACCAGCCAGATGATGTTCCCAAGAAGGTTTGGCCTTTACGGTGCGCATTGAGCAAACTTGAAGGCCAATAACAAAATTGCTCAACGCGCACAACGGGGAAAATAATGGATGTTGTGCAAGTTGAGCAAATTATTTATGTTTGTACAATATTACTCATAATGGGACGTTACAAAATGGGACACCATCAAATCCAACATCGTGACAGATGAGTATCATTCACAAAGATATATGGTGTCTTATTCTGTAAACAGTACGATATGTGTTGTCTTTTCACTTATATGTATACTAGAAATTTCCCGTGCAAATTGTGCACGGAGCAAAAATAATTCCCCATGAACACGATAGCGGTTAACACACGAAACCGGGAAGGAGAGGAAAGTGTGGGTGTGCGTGTCGTTAGCGTCGGGTGTGCGTGTCGTAAATACGGATGCCAAAAGGACAGGACCTAAATACAAAAGGGGAAGAAGTATGTATCTACACCCATCTATTTGCTTCAATGTGGATATATTAAGACTTAAGTGCTAATGCTACCAATTTCAAAAAAGAAAAGCTTTTGTATTCTCCCAACTAATTTCTCTACAATGCTTTTGTGTATTCCCAACATATTTTTCTCAATCCAAGATATTTCCCCCCAAAACTTGACATGACACTGCCACATAGGACAAATTCAAAAGCTTTTCTCAATTGTAATATAGAATAGTTTGGCTCCGCGCGCAAAAAGGTCACAATTACGTGCAGTTGTGTGAAATGAGTAATTGTGGATAATCAGATACGGGTATGCTCACAGCCCGCACATCGGTCAAACACATTATGTGACAGTTGTGCGCGCTGAGTAAGTGTGTGCAAACGTAAATGTTTTATCACAACGTATATAAGGACGGTCATAATTTATGCCCGTTGTGCTCGCTGGGTAAATCATATATCGGTAAAAAGTTTTTACATAGGTAATTTCAATTTCGGACATTGATTCAAGTAAGCATGATGTATATAACACATATATCAATTTCGTAATGTCATGCAATTGTATCAAATTAAATGACAGTGTATTAAGGTCTGAATTCTATCATACTACAACATTTATACGTTATAATGTGTTGGTAGTAACGATCTATGAACATCGTGTTTGATGATAACAAACGTGTGTGAACATTTTAACGCGCGTGTTAAGTGTTTCAGGGATGACAAAGCTTGTAGAGACTCAATGGGAGACTTGGTCAATATGATGGGAATGAGAAGACAATCAAATGGGTTGATTCATATTTACTAGTGCTCACACCACCATTTGCATTGGTGATTAAAAAAACACACACAGAAAAAAAAACCAAAGTGCACCCTAGAATTGAAATCCAAAGTGCACAACCTTCTGGTGTTGATTCCTTTGGTGTTGATTCATTTGGTAAAACAAAACACACACAGGAAAAAAAAAACACACACCACCATTTCTTTTGGTGTTGATTCATTTGACCACAAAAAAAACAAAGTGCACAACCTTCTGTTTTGTGCAAAACCAAAAAAAATTCAAAAAGCCCAGGTGATCACACTACACTGCTGACAGGGGAAAAATGATATTAAAAGGCAGTCAGAGCTTTTCAACAAAAAAATAGGAGTGCGCCTGTTTTAGGGTTTTGATTTTGTCAGCCGGCCAATGCTTAAAATATGAAAAAAATTAGAGTGCCGCATATCCCCTATTTGCAAATCCCCAGCCGAAACATTCCCTTGTGAAGCCGCACCAAAAATCACGAGGGCGCACAAAAATCTCCAAGCCCCAAAGTTTTTTTGTTGTGTGTTAAAAATTCCAATGATCACAGGCGCATCTTGTTGAGGAAACAAAAAACATGCGGCTGATTCTCAAGTGCACATGCTGTTGTCTCCTTGAAGAAAAAGAAAAGAGGCCATCTCCTACGTTGTTTTTTGTTTAAATCCTTAAAGAGAAATTTTTTTGTGCTTTGGTGTTTTGCCTTTTTGATTGCAGGCGCAAGATTCCCAAGGAGCCGAATTTGTTTTTGGTTTGCCTTTTTGATTGAAGCCGCAATTCCCAGGAGCCCTTGCGTCTTTTGTTAAGCACATGCCGAATTCACAAACAAAAGAAAAAGGGTTAGCCTTCTAATCAAAGATTAACTAATTAAATATCCTCTATGTTTTGTTTGCAGGACACGCATAATCAAAGAGCTTGACATTTTTTTCTCTCTGGAGTGCAAAAATCCCAAGAGCCCTGTCCAAAAAAAGAGCTCACAGATTTGGTTGCAAATACAAAGGAGAGCTGAAGCATTCAATTCCTAAGAGCCATCAATTACCCCAAGGAGCCGAATTTTTGCCTCTATTTGCTAACAGCTGCACAAAAATCATAAGGGGGCCGGCCTTCATTGACAGACGCACAAATCCTAAGGGAAGGCCGAATTATTTTATGTTCCTCTCTTCGATAATTTCATGGCCAGCCGTAATCCTTTTTTTGTAGGTGTCGCAAGCTTCGATTTTGGTGAGGTCCTGCAAGTTTCAATCTTTTGTGAGGTGCCGCAGGTTTCAACCTCTGGTGGAAGGCGCTAGTTTCATCGAGAGGGAAGCCGAACAATTGAGATGACATCAGAGACTACATCTTGTCAGATTCAGATCTGACCCATGCTTATTGGCAGAGACGACTACACAGACACGATCTGAGCATCCCTAAACTCTATACTTTATATCAGTGTTATTCGTGTAGTGATCTATGTTAGGGGAAACTTTACCACGTTTTGTGTTACTTTTTGGGGACCTGACGACTTGGGAGTCGTCACGGAGGGAGAGCATCTGACTAGATTGAGAGTGTAGAGCACGTGGTGTGCGTACGAGCTAGGTGAGAGTAGATTTAGGATATTGACTCAATGTAGATGTACAGGATTACACATCTATCTAGTATTTGCTTTCGGGGGCTGGAGTAGGTCGTAGGGACGACCGAACCAGGGTATATCTGTGCGTACTCTGTGATTGCTATTTTATTGCCATGTCTGTGCTTATAACTGCGTGGGATTTCTCGTGGGTTGCACGAGAATTTTTATTAGCCTATTCACCCCCCTCTAGGCTAGGATCCAGATCCAACAAGTGGTATCAGAGCCAGTTTAGAGGATCTAGTCTAGATTTGATTAGATGACCATGAATATATCTGATTGTGCTTTTGCTGAAGGTCAGTCTATAGCCCGTCCCCCTAAGTTTAACGGTGTAGACTTTGCTTATTGGAAGGCAAGAATGAAAATCTATTTAGTGTCTGTTGATTATGATGTGTGGGATATTGTTGAAAATGGTTATAGTCTACCCACTATTAAAATTGAAGACAATGTTATGATTAAACCTAAAGACAAGTGGGATTTAGCTGATAAGAAACTTTATACTCTTAATGGTAAAGCTAAGAATGCACTTATATGCTCTCTTGATAAATCTGAGTTTAATCGTATCTCACATTGTCTAACTGCGCAGGAAATCTGGCATACTCTGGAGGTGACCCATGAGGGAACATCGCAAGTAAAGGAATCCAGACTTGCATTGCTTTGCACAGAATACGAGAGCTTCCGCATGCTACCAACAGAATCTGTGAAAGAGATGTTTGCGAGGTTCACGGACATTGTCTACAAATCCAGTTCCCTCGGTAAGCCATACTCTAGTCATGAACAGGTACGAAAGATCTTAAGGGCGCTACCAAGCTCGTTCAGGCCTAAAGTCACCGCTATTCAAGAAGCTAAGGATTTATCAACAATGATAGTGGAGGACTTGATAGGCAACCTGATGTCACACGAGCTTGAGTTGTAGAGTATAGAAGCCAGAGAGAAACCTGAAGAGAAGACCAAAGCTTCCATACCATTAGCTCTTCAAGCTAACGACGACGATCTTGATGAAGAGCAAGCCCTAATGGTCAGAAACTTCAGGAGATACATTCAGACTGATCAAGGAAGAGCTGAGATGGGAAAAAGGTTCATTCGTTCTAATAATTCTAATTTTGGTAGAAATTCCTATGATCAGAAAGCTATTAATAGAAGTGAATGTTTTAAATGCAGGAAGAAAGGGCACCATATAAAGGATTGCCCACAACAACACACAGCTCAAGTTGCAAAAGGAAAAACGAAAGTGCTGACGTGGGACATGGATAGCGAAGCTGAGGAGGATGATGATGAACATGAAGCACACTCCTGCATGGCATTAATGGCCAAACACAATGAGGTAGAATCTCCCACTAAAGCTGAACTTTTAGAAATATGTAAAGGAATGCAATGTAGGATTGATGAGCTAGAAGCTGATGTGGATAGTTATAGAAACGATAACTTTAATATGCAACAAACTGAATATGACATGTCTATAGAAATGAAAAATCTTAAACAAGAGCTTGTTGCATGCAAATCTACCATTACCATATTAGAAAAAGAGAAAGCTAGCTTGCCTGTAAAAACTGATTGTCTTTCATGTCCCTCTTTATTAAAGGATATTAGCATGTATACGCTAGATAAGACAAAGCTTGAAGTTGAAAATGAATTGCTTTCTGAAAAGATTAACATGCTAAATCGTGAACTTAAAGAAAAAGTGAGGGATTTTAAAAAGAAAGAAGAGGAAAACAAGCGAGCTTTCATTAGTAAATGCACTTTGCTTGTGAACGAAAATGATCATTTGAAATCCAAAGTTGCTAGTTTAGAATTGTCATTAAAGAGATTTTCCATTGGTAAATAAAATTTGGACATTATTCTTGGAAATCAATTGTATGGCAATAATAGGCGTGGCCTTGGATTTAGCGCTAAAAATGTTGAAAAATCAAAATATAGAAAAGTTCACATTGAATCAACAAAGGTTGGAAATTTTCATGCTAAGTGCTTTACATGTGGATGCGTTGGTCATACTTCATATCATTGCAAATATAGGAACAAAAACATTAAGTTCAAACAAATATGGGTTCCTAAATCTTTGATGACTAACGTGAGTGGACCTTGTTGGATTCCAAGGTCACACACGACACCTCTTTTGTAGGTGGATGGAAATTTGACGAGGGGCGATAAATTGAATCTCTCATTACTTTTTAGCTCCTTATTCAAACGGCGATGCGAAGGTATATCTCATTCTTTGAACTTAATGCATACCTTCATAGCTTTTTGTGTGCGTGACTTTTCTTTGTTTGTGTGCCAGTAGTTGCATTGCTATGTGTGCATGATTTTTTTTGTTTGTGTGATTGCATCTCATGTTTTCTTTAGTACTTCATGCATTTAAAAAAATGAAAAAACTGAAAAAATTGGTGCTTAAATGTGTATCTTTTCTCTTTGATTCATTATTGAAATATGCACGGATGATTTTCATATCTATGTAGAAATTGGTGTATTATTATTTTTGCTACATGCGCATATTTATCTCTCTAAATATTCATGGCATGTCCAATGACTGAGAATAACTTGATTTCTACACCACCTACTTCACTTTCACATGTATTATTATTGTTGCACATTTGGAGATATCGTTTATGACGTATGGAAAGTGAATGTAGGAGGAAAACTTAACTGAAAATCTAAGGGATATGATATACCTTACCATGGATAAAAATTGAGCAAAATAAATTGTTGGTATAAGTATTTAAAAATGTGAAAACAAAAGATAATTGCTCCGTATGGAAAATGGATACAATCCTTGGCAACGGTATTACCCACGAGTATCCAACATAAGCTTTATGGGTAAACTTTAGCGTTGGTGTATTTACTCGTCAAGCAATGCCACCGCCACATCTAAGAGTCCTTATAGGCTATATTTTGGGGTGTGGTACCTTGAACTCATTTTTAATGAGGTGGGAAAAATCAATCCTAGGTGATAGAATGTTATATGGAAAATGTGGATTGTATTGGTTGACTTTCTAAATGATTCTCCCCATGTGCTTCAATTTTAATCTTTACACGTACACGTTGGTGTGGAGGTCTTAGTTGTTTAATTCCATTGGATTTTGACTTGATTATTCTATGACAGTAAGCATGCAATTGTTGGTAATGGTTAATAATACTCTCTTTTTTGCATGATATATGATTTTGACCTCGTGGTATGACTTTTGATGATAACAAAGGGGGATAAAAATTGGGAAGATTTGGTATTCGGTATTCGGTATTCGGTATTTGTATTTCGGTATTTGGTATTATTTGTGCTTAATGCTTGTGAACATACATGATTATTGGTTCAAGGGGGAGCACAAAAATATGGGGAGCATGCATATTGTTAACTTTGCACATCGGTGTTTGCACATCATTGTATCTTATTGTATGTCACCCATTATCGTCACGCTTTCACACACACTATTTGGAAACTTAATGCTCAAATCTTATACAGAGTTTGTTATCATCAAAAGGGGGAGATTGTTGGTAGCAACGATCTATGAACATCGTGTTTGATGATAACAAACGTGTGTGAACAGTTTAACGCGCGTGTTAAGTGTTTCAGGGATGACAAAGCTTGTAGAGACTCAATAGGAGACTTGGTCAATATGATGGGAATGAGAAGACAATCAAATGGTTTGATTCATATTTACTAGTGCTCACACCACCATGTTCATTGGTGATTAAAAAAACACACACAGAAAAAAAAAGTGCACCCTAGAATTGAAATCCAAAGTGCACAACCTTCTGGTGTTGATTCATTTGGTGTTGATTCATTTGGTAAAACAAAACACACACAGGCAAAAAAAACACACACCACCATTTCTTTTGGTGTTGATTCATTTGACCACAAAAAAACACAAAGTGCACAACCTTCTGTTTTGTGCAAAACCAAAAAAAATTCAAAAAGCCCAGGTGATCACACTACACGGCTAACAGGGGAAAATGATATTAAAAGGCAGTCATAGCTTTTCAACAAATAAATAGGAGTGCGCCTGTTTTAGGGTTTTGATTTTGTCAGCCGGCCAATGCTTAAAACAGCAAAAAAATTAGAGTGCCGCATATCCCCTATTTGCAAATCCCCAGCCGAAACATTCCCTTGTGAAGCCGCACCAAAAATCACGAGGGCGCACAAAAATCTCCAAGCCCCAAAGTTTTTTTGTTGTGCGTTAAAAATTCCAATGATCATAGGCGCATCTTGTTGAGGAAACAAAAAACATTCGGCTGATTCTCAAGTGCACATGTTGTTGTCTCCTTGAAGAAAAAGAAAAGAGGACATCTCCTACGTTGTTTTTTGTTTAAATCCTTAAAGAGAAATTTTTTTTGTGCTTTGGTGTTTTGCCTTTTTGATTGCAGGCGCAAGATTCCCAAGGAGCCGAATTTGTTTTTGGTTTGCCTTTTTGATTGAAGCCGCAATTCCCAGGAGCCCTTGCGTCTTTTGTTAAGCACAGGCCGAATTCACAAACAAAAGAAAAAGGGTTAGCCTTCTAATCAAAGATTAACTAATTAAATATCCTCTGTGTTTTGTTTGCAGGACACGCATAATCAAAGAGCTTGACATTTTTTTCTCTCTGGAGTGCAAAAATCCCAAGAGCCCTGTCCAAAAAAAGAGCTCACAGATTTGGTTGCAAATACAAAGGAGAGCTGAAGCATTCAATTCATAAGAGCCATCAATTACCCCAAGGAGTCGAATTTTTGCCTCTATTTGCTAACAGCTGCACAAAAATCATAAGGGGGTCGGCCTTCATTGACAGACGCACAAATCCTAAGGGAAGGTCGAATTATTTTATGTTCCTCTCTTTGATAATTTCATGGCCAGCCGTAATCCTTTTTTTGTAGGTGCCGCAAGCTTCGATTTTTGGTGAGGTCCTGCAAGTTTCAATCTTTTGTGAGGTGCCGCAGGTTTCAACCTCTGGTGGAAGGTGCTAGTTTCATCGAGAGGGAAGCCGAACTATTGAGAGGACATCAGAGACTACATCTTGTCAGATTCAGATCTGACCCGTGCTTATTGGCAGAGACGACTACACAGACACGATCTGAGCATCCCTAAACTCTATACTTTATATCAGTGTTATTCGTGTAGCGATCTATGTTAGGGGAAACTTTACCACCTTTTGTGTTACTTTTTGGGGACCTGACGACTTGGGAGTCGTCACGGAGGGAGAGCATCTGACTAGATTGAGAGTGTAGAGCACATGGTGTGCGTACGAGCTAGGTGAGAGTAGATTTAGGATCTTGACTCATTGTAGATGTACAGGATTACACATCTATCTAGTATTTGCTTTCGGGGGCTGGAGTAGGTCGTAGGGACGACCGAACCAGGGTATATCTGTGCGTACTCTGTGATTGCTATTTTATTGCCCTGTCTGTGCTTATAACTGCGTGGGATTTCTCGTGGGTTGCACGAGAATTTTTATTTGCCTATTCACCCCCCCCCCCCTCTAGGCTAGGATCCAGATCCAACAAGTGGTATCAGAGCCAGTTTAGTGGATCTAGTCTAGATTTGATTAGGTGACCATGAATATATCTGATTGTGCTTTTGCTGAAGGTCAGTCTATAGCCCGTCCCCCTAAGTTTAATGGTGTAGACTTTGCTTATTGGAAGGCAAGAATGAAAATCTATTTAGTGTCTGTTGATTATGATGTGTGGGATATTGTTGAAAATGGTTATAGTCTACCCACTATTAAAATTGAAGACACTGTTATGATTAAACCTAAAGACAAGTGGGATTTAGCTGATAAGAAACTTTATACTCTTAATGGTAAAGCTAAGAATGCACTTATATGCTCTCTTGATAAATCTGAGTTTAATCGTATCTCACACTGTCTAACTGCGCAGGAAATCTGGCATACTCTAGAGGTGACACATGAGGGAACATCGCAAGTAAAGGAATGCAGACTTGCATTGCTTTGCACAGAATACGAGAGCTTCCGCATGCTACCAACAGAATCTGTGAAAGAGATGTTTGCGAGGTTCACGGACATTGTCTACAAATCCAGTTCCCTCGGTAAGCCATACTCTAGTCATGAACAGGTACGAAAGATCTTAAGGGCGCTACCAAGCTCGTTCAGGCCTAAAGTCACCGCTATTCAAGAAGCTAAGGATTTATCAACAATGATAGTGGAGGACTTGATAGGCAACCTGATGTCACACGAGCTTGAGTTGCAGAGTATAGAAGCCAGAGAGAAACCTGAAGAGAAGACCAAAGCTTCCATACTATTAGCTCTTCAAGCTAACGACGACGATCTTGATGAAGAGCAAGCCCTAATGGTCAGAAACTTCAGGAGATACATTCAGACTGATCAAGGAAGAGCTTAGATGGGAAAAAGGTTCATTCGTTCTAATAATTCTAATTTTGGTAGAAATTCCTATGATCAGAAAGCTATTAATAGAAGTGAATGTTTTAAATGCAGGAAGAAAGGGCACCATATAAAGGATTTCCCACAACAACACACAGCTCAAGTTGCAAAAGGAAAAACGAAAGTGCTGACGTGGGACATGGATAGCGAAGCTGAGGAGGATGATGATGAACATGAAGCACACTCTTGCATGGCATTAATGGCCAAACATAATGAGGTAGAATCTCCCACTAAAGCTGAACTTTTAGAAATATGTAAAGGAATGCAATGTAGAATTGATGAGCTAGAAGCTGATGTGGATAGTTATAGAAACGATAACTTTAATATGCAACAAACTGAATAGGACATGTCTATAGAAATGAAAAATCTTAAACAAGAGCTTGTTGCATGCAAATCTACCATTACCATATTAGAAAAAGAGAAAGCTAGCTTGCCTGTAAAAACTGATTGTCTTTCATGTCCCTCTTTATTAACTGCGTGGGATTTCTCGTGGGTTGCACGAGAATTTTTATTAGCCTATTCACCCCCCCTCTAGGCTAGGATACAGATCCAACATAATGTACATACCACAACAAATTTGAAACTACATTTCGTACATAATGACATAAAATACCAAAGAATATCTACCCACAAACACTCTTCTCCGTCGATGATCAAAAATACATTATAAGACAAGAGAAAGGCTTGTGCGCCAAAGGCCCAGCCACCTCAAAAACCTGGAGGCAGAGGCGGAGGAGGTGGTGGTGATAGTGGGGCAACAGTACAGATGTCTCTAGGAGAGGGCACCAGAGTCTCCATCTTCTCTTGTATGTTTGACACTATGAGCATCATAGTGTCGAAGTCGCTACGTAGAAGTGAGATCGCCAGATTGGTGTTGGAGAGATGGGTTTCAATTTCTCCTAATCTACGAGTAAAGTTCACCGGCTGATGGGAGGAGGATGAAGCAGCAGATGCGGGGCTTACATTGCCTATGAGTGTATCCTTAAGCTGACGTTGTTCATCTGTAAGTACAGAGACAGACGTAGTAAGCTCCTCGAGTTTGCTACGGAGGTTGTGCAGAACAGAGTCTTGACGGCGAGACATACCAACCATAGAGAGGAGGCCGTTACTATTGTCCTCGAGTGGGGCTTTTTCAGCCGGAGATGGAACTGATGAACCTGGATGTAAAGGAGGAAACCCAGGAGGAGGCAACATCACATTGTGTTCACCTTGAGTTGGACCAAGCGAAAGCGAATCACGCAGAATGGGTCTATTGGCCGGGAACGATGAGGGAAGGGGATCATCGTGTTCAAGTGACGGTGAATCATCATCACTAACTCCCCAAGAGTCAGAAGAAGTCGACTCACGAGATCGTTTTGGCGGCATAAAGAAACCCGAGTACGAAATGCGACAGTGTTGAGATGAAGAAGAAAATGGAACGACAGACCAAAGGGAAGAGGAATGAAATTTTCCGCGAAACCCCTGGTCTACTGATTCCACATATATATAACGATTGGTTATTTTAATCTCAGCCGCTGGATTACATATGGAAGTGGAACTGACTAAAACGATCTCATCAGACGGCTGGGGTAAAGCATCCGTTAGGATGTCCAAAAAAATCGTAATGAAGGGCTTACACGGAAACCGAGGTTCTACTTGACTCATTCTCCAGTTTTCACACGTGAACATTGTTGAGAAGAAAGCAGAATCATTTACTGTCATCATTACGTACCTCCGAAATGAGATTGTACGAGGTGGCGGTTGTACTTTCATCATTACGTGGCATACCGATTGCGTCTCGCAACCGATCTATAAATATCTATTGTTTAGTAGCCACTGCACGTTCAGGAGAGATGTGTATTCAAACGGAAAGTAAATGCCCATGAGGTGCACGTATATCGGTCCATCCTAGAGCCACCGATTGGCACCCGATCTATTACCTCAGGCTCCACCTTTACTGCAGTAGTCCTCTCTATTGACAGGGATTCATGATTAACAGGCGGGAACTGATATAATGGAGCCGGTGCAAAGGCAGGAGCGATGTGTATTCAAACGGAAAGTAAATGCCCATGAGGTGCACGTATATCGGTCCAGCCTAGAGCCACGATTGGCACCCGATCTATTACCTCGGGCTCCACCTTTACGGCAGTAGTCCTCTCTATTGACAGGGATTCATGATTAACAGGCGGGAACTGATATAATGGAGCCGGTGCAAAGGCAGGAGTGATGTGTATTCAAAGGGAACGTAAATGCCCATGAGTTGCACGTATATCGGTCCAGCCTAGAGCCGCCGATTGGCACCCGATCTATTACCTCGGGCTCCACCTTTACGGCAGTAGTCCTCTCTATTGACATGGATTCATGATTAACAGGCGGGAACTGATATAATGGAGCCGGTGCAAAGGCAGGAGCGATGTGTATTCAAACGGAACGTAAATGCCCATGAGGTGCACGTATATCGGTCCAGCCTAGAGCCGCCGATTGGCACCCGATCTATTACCTCGGGCTCCACCTTTACGGCAGTAGTCCTCTCTATTGACAGGGATTCATGATTAACAAGCGGGAACTGATATAATGGAGCCGGTGCAAAGGCAGGAGCGATGTGTATTCAAACGGAAAGTAAATGCCCATGAGGTGCACGTATATTGGTCCAGCCTAGAGCCACCGATTGGCACCGGATCTATTACCTCGGCCTCCACCTTTACGGCAGTAGTCCTCTCTATTGACAGGGATTCATGATTAACAGGCGGGAACTGATATAATGGAGCCGGTGCAAAGGCAGGAGCGATGTGTATTCAAACGGAAAGTAAATGCCCATGAGGTGCACGTATATCGGTCCAGCCTTGAGCCGCCGATTGGCACCCGACCTATTACCTCGGCCTCCACCTTTACAACAGTAGTCCTCTCTATTGACAGGGATTCATGATTAACAGGCGGGAACTGATATAATGTAGCCGGTGCAAAGGCAGGAGCGATGTGTATTCAAACAGAAAGTAAATGCCCATGAGGTGCATGTATATCGGTCCAGCCTAGAGCCGCCGATTGGCACCCGATCTATTACCACGGCATCCACCTTTACGGCAGGAGTCCTTTCTATTGACAGGGATTCATGATTAACAGGCGGGAACTGATATAATGGAGCCGGTGCAAAGGCAGGAGCGATGTGTATTCAAACGGAACGTAAATGCCCATGAGGTGCACGTATATCGGTCTCGCCTAGAGCCACCGATTGGCACCTGATCTATTACCTCGGCCTCCACCTTTACGGCAGTAGTCCTCTCTATTGACAGGGATTCATGATTAACAGGCGGGAACTGATATAATGGAGCCGGTGCAAAGGCAGGAGCGATGTGTATTCAAACGGAAAGTAAATGCCCATGAGGTGCACGTATATCGGTCCAGCCTTGAGCCGCCGATTGGCACCCGATCTATTACCTCGGCCTCCACCTTTACGGCAGTAGTCCTCTCTATTGATAGGGATTCATTATTAACAAGCGCGAACTGATATAATGGAGCCGGTGCAAAGGCAGGAGTGATGTGTATTCAAACGGAAAGTAAATGCCTATGAGGTGCACGTATATCGGTCCAGCCTTGAGCCGCCGATTGGCACCCGATCTATTACCTCGGCCTCCACCTTTACGGCAGTAGTCCACTCTATTGACAGGGATTCTTGATTAACAGGCGGGAATTGATATAATGGAGCCGGTGCAAAGGCAGGAGCGATGTGTATTCAAATGGAAAGTAAATGCCCATGAGGTGCACATATATCGGTCCAGCCTTCAGCCGCCGATTGGCACCCGATCTATTACCTCGGCCTCCACCTTTACGGAAGTAGTCCTCTCTATTGACAGGGATTCATGATTAACAGGCGGGAACTGATATAATGGAGCCGGTGCAAAGGTAGGAGCGATGTGTATTCAAACGGAAAGTGAATGCCCATGAGGTGCACGTATATCGGTCCAGCCTAGAGCCGCCGATTGGCACCCGATCTATTACCTCGGCCTCCACCTTTACGGCAGTAGTCCTCTCTATTGACAGGGATTCATGATTAACAGGTGGGAACTGATATAATGGAGCCGGTGCAAAGGCAGGAGCGATGTGTATTCAAACGGTCGTGATCGTCAAGGTAATAGGTGCAGTCAAGAGAAAGGGCTTTCTCCTCTCTTCCTAGAGAGTCTTCAACACACAACACACTTCTCCTTCAAGTTCTACTTCAAGGCATGTGGGATTGTAAGTGTTGCTTTCCTAATTTCATAACTTTCGTTATTTTGTTTTTGTGCTAGGTTTGCGAGAGCGGTTTGCTTACTCCCAAGTTGTAGGAGTGAAGGACATCGATTGTATTCGATTTCACTTGTAGGGTTGCTACAAGTGGGTTTAAAGGCAACCTCAAGTTAGGGTTCTAACTTGAGTATCCGGAGGTATCCGAGTGGAAGGGACGTAGGATAACTGGGAACAAGGCGGGAAGTTACTTGGGTAATCCGAACCCTTGAAACATAATTTCGTTTGCATTTTTTTATTATTTGGGTTTAATTTTAATTCCGCACCATATTTGTTGATCATATATCATATATGTGTGAATTTTGTGATATGGTCTCCATGTATGCTATATTCTATATGTGTTGTGATTTGAGACGTTAAGTTTCCTTCGTGTATCTCAATGTTGGTATTGGACTTTCGTTCCTCTGATCACCTAAGTTTATAATGTGGTTTTATGATTTTTTGGATTTTATATATATTTAGACTCTTATTTGGCACGATTGTTGTTATTTTAATCCCGCCTTTTGGATAATGCCATAGGGGGATCGAAATAAACAAACAGAATCCTAATGAATGTTCTAGGTATGGTCTAATAAACAGACATACAAAAACTAGATGTAGGTTGCTACACTGTTTTTTTATACATCGGAGGTTGCTACATTGACTCTCCAAATTTGGATGGCCCTGTAGCAAACCGGCAAAATGATTCCAGTTTTGCAGGGCGGTTGATGGAGGGAAAACGCCATATTTGGCGTGTTGTTGCAGTGTGGTTTGGAGATGATATAACCGGCCAACTTCCGCTTAGACTTGTATGGTGTCGTCGAATATAGCTTAATTCACGTAAACTAAATATGGGAAAAAATACCTAATTAAATGTCACATCATCTACCAACTAGATTCAATGGGGTTGGATAGTGGGGTGTCGAGACTCGAGAATATATTATGGGGCCCGCTAAACAATATGTGTACCTTCGCGTTCGAATGTTGTTAACTGGGCAATTTGCAGTAGGTTTCGCGTCGTCCCGCTGTGCTGCGTTGAAAAATTCTATCTTTTTCCCTCTGTGGGCTCCACTTTCATGTGTTACTATTAATAAGACGAAAAGCGATGGTACGTAGAGATGGATGAGGTGGATGAGGTGAGAGGTTGGTGGGACCACAAACAAGAATTCGACCGGTCATCTACTCATCCATCTGCCGAATTTGCTGGTACTTTGTTTGAGAAAAGTTTTTCACGTAAGCGCCATATCAGCGAATATTTGTATCCATTCTGACAAGTAAAACATTTTAGTCGTTTAATATATCTCCTCACACAACTGTATACAGTAATGCCATTTGTGCGCGATGAGGAAATTCGTATAATAAATCCAAATATTCGAACGCGCACAACTATCCCTCATTTACGCATATACTACGAGTGACTAAATTATGTTTGCTCACCGCGCACAACGGTTCAAATTTTGCCCCGTTTTGCGCGCTCAGTAATTAATCCTCCATTTATTTATACTTGTAATAACAAACGGAAGAGCGAGAGAGTCAAGAAGCAAGATGGCCACCCATAATGCCGGACCCGGCAAAAAATTTGAGTTGCCGCCAAATTCGGAGTATTAATGTAGCAGACCGCAAAAGAACCCCGCGAAGACCCCAGAAAACCCCGCCATGCGTCCGGTCAAGTGGAGGATATTTATCCCGCCAAATTTGGGGATATATCACCATTCGCCTTGATTTGTGCCTTCACTGCAGATATGGCTGAGAAATCGTGTCAGTGGGACGAAGAAACTTTGCAAGGCCAGTCTTCAGAGGGAAGAAGAGACGGTGACGTAGATGATAACCGTTCCCTTCATGACGGGGGGATGTGCGGTCGCAGTTGCCTGAGACTCCCCAAAGGGATACGTGGCCACGGGGAGGTCTCGTTTCGGCAGGCTATGTCCCCCCGACGTACGAGGGGGCATTGCTGTTGAATCCGCCCACTGACGTTCCATCGAAGGTACTAGGGGGGACCGTCACCGACCCTTCTTCACCGTCTGGGACGACGAGTCTGCATTGGTGGATAGGGGGGTGGCCAGTCGGCTGGTGGAGAACTCCATCCTTCCCATTGACCAAAGTGTCCTGGGTCAAATTGACATTGAAAGGCTCGCTAACTCAGTCGTTTATGACAGTTACCAGGTTAAGTACTAATGTCATCTCGTTGTGCTGTTGCCTTACTCTTACAGTCTTACTTATCCATGATTCCCTGCAGACATCATTGGTCGGGGCGGAACTGCGTCGCCGAGTGGTGCAATTGTTGATTGCCGAGCGGAAAAAGGCGGTTTCCTTCGAATCTCAACTTAAGGATTTGAAGGAGCAGCTGATGAAAGAGAGAGACCGCAGATCTCAGGCGGAGTGGGAGGTTGCGAAAGCTAAAGATCGGGCGGCCTCTATATCAGCGGTTCGGAAGAGCTCCGAATAGCGATGGTACGTAGAGAAGAGCAGTCTCA
The DNA here is from genome assembly GCA_030789695.1 of Scilla litardierei. Lineage (NCBI taxonomy): Eukaryota > Viridiplantae > Streptophyta > Magnoliopsida > Asparagales > Asparagaceae > Scilla > Scilla litardierei. The sequence continues at coordinate 183,592,309 of CM061141.1, read as the reverse complement.
TGGCTCGTATAGCCGAGTTGGAGAGAAACTCGCTTCCTCCAAACTCGATTGCAGACGTGAGGCATGAGGCTGAGGCGAGGAAGCGTTAGCGATCTGGTCGGGAGTCCGGTGGAGGATCGGCCCAAACGTAGGACGGTTTGGCTACCAACGCGCCCTCCAGCGAGGCGTCTGTGTGAATCGTGGCCATCTTAGTACACCAAATGGTTTTCATATTTTGAGAGGTGAACATGTGATGGTTTATGCATTAGTAATGAACCCCGAACATTCAATTGGCAATGAACACCGTCTGGTGCAGTCTTTTACCGCTTCTTAGTTTAAATATCTGTTTGCCAACCATTAGCGATCTTCGTACACCGATTGCTTAATTTCTTGTGGATATTAAAACTATTAGCATACATCCATCACAGAAATGGACAAGGATGGTGTGAAATATCGAAGTTGCCCGGGAATATACTTAGTGCATGTGAACTGCGTTGGAATTGAGCTTAGCATCACAGTGTACCAGATATACAATTTTTTTCTCATTGCTCACACTGGTCCCACCTTTTACCTGATGTGTATGGATGAATCTGATTTGTCAGTGTGTTTCATTGGAGTCATTTTCTGCAGCATTCACATAGCCTCTACATGCATCGAGATTGTTACTTATAGAGTTTTCCTTTAAACGAACTTGGGATATTGGACTTATGCCATAAATTCAAGTAGACCATCGTCAAGGAGAGAAAGATTCAAGAATACGCAGAGGTGAAAATCACTTCATGCAACATAAATAACACATTTAATGCAGTATACAGTCTTCAACATCAATAACATACCAAAGCACACTATTATGAGTCCAACTCTTAGCATTCTCCTTTATGTCCGTTGTGCGCGGTGAGCAAATTTTTAATGCTGTAACATAAATTTCTCAAAGCGCACAACGGGCAAAATTATGCCAGTCGTGTGAATTTAGCTACTGTATCCCATAACATAAATGTTCAAAGCGCACAACAAGCAAATACATGATGGCACGTTGAGTTCCCGTTGTGCAGAAATCCCATAAATTTTGTACAAAAATCCCAAAAAATTCAGTATATTCTTTCATTATAAACTCAGACACTACATTTGCACAAAATTATAAATTCAATCATCTGATGATACGGTAATTACAGTGGGAGATTTGCCTACATCTTTACAGAATAATGTCTCAAATTGTCGCATCCTCTCTTCAAGGCCTTCCATCCATCCGTTGGCCGCAGGCAGGCGGTTAGCCTTCCAATGCCTTATTACCGGTGGACCGGGCTTCTATCTTTAAGTTGAATCTTTACAAAGTGATTATTATTTACAAAACCTATAGTGAAGGGACCACGTTTCGTACCTTGGTGTGGTCCTGATCTTAACGGAAAAAATGAAAGACATTGTTGCATTGACAGCAGATGTATTACACAGTTATAACGACTTGAGATTATATGTCCAACTTCAGGGAATGTCATCCAATATTGCATCGGGGGGTGGTCACCCATATAGTTAATTGACACTACCTGTTCTTGTGCAATTTCCTCACCCATCACCTTTGAGTACACATCATAGTGGTCACGCAGCTCTTGAAGCAACTCTCTTCTGACCACCTTCCACTGGTCCTCTCCCATCCCTAGATGTGAAGATATAGCCCTGTATCCACAGTTCCCATCTGCCTTCACATCTGTGACGTTCGATATATATTTGGCGATTGCAGCAGGAAATTGATCAAGATAAGGTATGCCTCCTTGAACGGCTCTAGCGTCCTTTGCTTCATAATTTGCTGCTGCAAATGAAGCTGTAGCAGAAACCCCAGTCATACGGCCAGATGTCGCGGCTTTGACAGTTGGTTTCTTTCTAGCAAGTTGAGGAGGAATTGGTGGGGCAGACGTATTTTTGATTCTTTGGGACCGTCTCGGCTGGACACGGCCGACGCTTTCTTGTTTCGATGAGACTTCAGGTGGAATTTGAGCAGAGCAACTAGCCGAATCGGCGAAGACATGATCAAAATGAGCAGGATGAATGGGGGTGGCTGTATCTTCATTTGTCAAATTATTATCCCTTTTTCTTCTTCCATTGAACACGACATTAACTTGCGGCTCTGTAATCAGATTTGTCGCCGGGGTAGCTAGCTCCTTCAACTTAATTAACAACTCATGCTTCATCGGCCCATCAAGTTGAGCATAGAGCTTGTGTATGCACTCTAATTCAGCATGTATAAGCCCATCTTCTTCAGACATCAATTCCGGCTTAGCCTCCATGTCTAGCTACTTCCAATGAGAATTTACGGCATCTAAGGGAATGGGGCGATTTTCCCTTGTGAATTCGCCAATCTCATTGGCACATGGTACACCATAAATCATTCTAGCTAGACAATCACCTGTGTATTGGTCCATTCCCATAGGGTCAGATTTATCAGCTTCCACAGACATTATCTTCAACGCCGCAGCGGCTGTAAATCCTATCAGCTCCCTGAACAAGAACCCATGCACATTATGTTGCAACATGATCTTAGATTTCTCGAATAATGCCTTGATCTCGATATGCTGCCCCTCTAATGATTCATGTATGGTTGGCCAAGAAGCGGATAAACTGAAGGCCGATGAACCCAATGCCTTTTTAAGCTTAGAATGTTCAGTCTGGGCTCTTTTGGTCTGCGCTCTGTTGGTACTGACATTTCCAAAGTGGAGATTGCCATCTGTCCATACAGAAATAAACTTCTCCTTGTACTTGTCCAACCAAGATGTCTTCACATAGCTCACGACCCTTGTGTAATCTTTGTACTCGGTCTCCAATGCCTTCAGTTTAGCAATATACTCCTCCTCCTTGCGTGCCCCCACCAATAAATTCCAGCTAGAGATGAAACCTAACCATTTTTCTTGATCTTCAAAAGAGGGCTGGCAATTTTTGGCAATATTTTTGGATATGTGCATTCTACATATTTGGTGCACCGCAAGGGGAAATTCATGGCCAATGGCATTCATAAGTGCTGGCTCCAGTGCTGACAAAATTACACTTGGCATCCTGTATCCATGCAACAAAGAGCTCAACTTTCCCAAGGCCCACAAGTAGTTCTCCTCACGTACGGCCTCCGTGTAACAAAATGCCGCTGCGAACTGAATATCTGTGGACGTCACCCCATACATCTCCATCAATGGTGGCCTGTTGCGGTTGGTCTTCAACGCGCAGTCCATAACCAGAATCTCTGGAAATTTTCGTAATAACTCAACCGACTGCGGATGTGCCCAAAATATAGTCCTCACTGCAGTTTTCACTTCGTCCACTTCATGATACACAATGTAATTACGTTGTGTCAGTAGATTAAGGAATAGCTGCATTTCTGCTCTCCAGTCCATTTCCCCTGCCTTCATCCTCTGTCTGGCTTTATAAATAGTGTTGATTGTGGTAGATGTTGCATTATCCTTTTCCTTCAGGTATTTCAAGATTTCCCTTGGCCTAAGCAATCTATTTGACAAGTCTCTCACCGTGGCCATCTCCCCACCTCCGAACCTCCTCTCATCTGGATGTCGCTCGATGTACATTGCAGGTTTATGGTTTTGATTGCCACGTACAACTGTCAAAATCCACTTATCTGTTGCCACACCATTAGCACTCAAGTAGAAGGGACATGAACACTTCTTGCTTCGAGTTGATTTTTTGGCCGATATATCCGGCCTGTGTGGCCGATATGTCCCACTTCTTTCACAACAAAAATAATAAGTTGGGACCCTATTGCCCTTTGTACTCATATTTGATGATTTTGTAATAACCAAATTCCCGGTTTTCACACCGACCCCTTTTACCCATTTACCAAGCTCTTCTATGCTAGGGAAAATTTTATTTGTTGTGAACTGATTTGTATAATCTTCATTAACCTCTGAGCCTTCAACAATACGCTGAATTAAGTACCAGATACCAATATAGTCACTAAATGTTAAGCTTTATTTTCTAGTAAATTAGTCAGTTAACAAAGCAAAATAATTTCAAACCTTTGCTTCTTTGTCCGCTTCATCCCAGATCCCCTCAATGTGTATCGAGCCCATCTCAATCTTCGTAATTTCTACGCAATCATGTTCCAAATGTACATTGCAGCAATCAATTTCTGAAATTATTAAAAAATACCAAATTAATTAGCATCAATTAATGGCTTACCAACTTTACGATGCAATGCGTCCGCAGTTGACTATTTTAGGGCACCCCAACCCAATGACACAAATCTTTTGCTCTGCCTTAAGGACCTTCGTTTGATATAAGCAGGAACTCTTATAGTCTATATACATCAGCGAATTAGAATAATTTCTGTTGATCAAACCCTATCTCGTTAGCTTTTCCCGCCTTAGGTCACAAAACTGATCGCATATGGAAGCTGTTATGATGCATTTGTATATACAGATGCGTAAATATGTTGGTTCATAGTGTAAATTACTCATCGCGAACACTGGGAGGGCAAAAATGTAAAAGATCTCCTCTGTGAACCGTCTAGCTGTTTGTCACCGCACACAACCGCGCAAAACTCAGAATTGCTCACCGCACACCACCACGCAAAACTGGGAATTGCTCACCGCCCACAACCACGCAAAACACGGAATTGCTCATCGCACACAACCACACAAAACTCGGAATTGCTCACCGCTCACATCCAATCAAAACACGGAATTGCTCAGCGCACACAACCACGCAAAACTCGGAATTGCTCAGCGCACACAACCTCTCAAAAACCGTAATTGCTCACCGCACACAACCGTTTTGGTCAAGTCCACGTGCACATGTGGACGGGTTATTTGCTAGTAATATTTCAAACTAGACTTGTTTACTCAACCAGCACAACGGGTAAATTATTGTAGACCCGATATGACCCGGTAGGACCCGAATTTGTCCCGTGATACCTTCTGCTCGCAGCGAATTGACAGACAATTACACAGATTGCTCACGGCGGAATTTCAAACGGCAAGTATTTTCAAAGATCGCTCCAGTCGCCCAGACCGAAATCCAAAAGCTTTGATTTTTATTTAATTGCTCGAAGGATACATCACTTAGTCAACTGGTGAGATCAAACAAAGAGCTGAATCGAGAGAAATCGATTTAGGGGGTTTTGACCTAAATTTATCAACATCGACTCTTTGGTACGTCTATACTTTTAAGTACAGTTTATCTGCCTTTCTTATTTTGATTTTACATGCATTCATCCACGGTTGAGGTTGATGAAGTCGGTACAAAAATCCAAGGTAATATTGATTTATCTTCTCGGCAATAATGCATTAAATCTTTGAGGATCAGGTTATGAATTGTTTGATACATGATACTATGGATTTTACAACCGACTTTATCATCAATCAACTGTTCAAGGATAAAAAAGAGCTGTTTCAGTGGATACAAAACGTCGGGTTAAGTCATGGGCATGTGATTGTTACAATTTCGGGGAGATTAAGTAAAACGGCCAAAGGGCATCATGCTGTGTACTTTGCGTGTGAAAGAAGCGGTGAGTATCGGGGACACCGAAAGCTAAAAAAGACCAACCAGCCCGTTAAAACCAAGAAGTGTTCATGTCGTTTCTCATTGCGTGGTTATATGGTGGGCGTGGGCGTTGAGGAGTGGAAGGTAACATTCGTTTGTGGCAGGCACAACCATGAAGCAGCTAAATATGTCGATGGCCATTCCGATGACGGGACGTTGCAGGGAATGGAGATGGAAACAGTGCGTGACTTGGCAAATAGCAAGGTTCGGCCAGCTGAAATTTTGAAAGTACTGAAGGCAAATAAAAACTTCAGTGCAACCTCAATCAAAGCAATTTATAATGCACGAAACCGGTTACAACGGGGAAAGAAGGTTGGTATTGTAAAACAGTTGAGTTAGCATCAGCTGATAAAATTGTGGGTGCTGAGAATGTGAAGGCTGTGAATAATGAGGGGGAGGATCAGAAGGTGGGGGAGGCGTTTTGGGAGAATGCAGTGCCTGCTGAGTTGCAGGAGGAGGATCATACTGGGAAGATGGGTGGGGAGGATGATAAGGTGGATCGTAATGAGGCGGAGCAGACTGCTGAGGAGGAGGATGATGATGATGAGAATGCAGTGGCTAAGGCCTTTGAGAAGGAGCATGAGGTTCTATGTCTTCAAATTTCTACCCTGGTAGCGGAGATTGCTAAGCAGCATGCTGAGATAACGGATACGTCTACATTGACGTGTAAGCCGGGTAAGGGAAGAAGTAGACCGTTGTGGAAACGTACAATAAAGAAGCCGAAACAATCAATTTTACATGATGATAGTGACGAGGACTTGGCTGCCGACATAATAATACCATATTGGAACGCTTTTCCTGAGTGTCTACGACCCTTTATAGTGCATGTCGTAGATGTGAAAGCAGACGGAAACTGTGGGTATAGGGCTGTGGCAGCTCAGTTGGGACTGGGTGAGGACGAATGGAGGCAGGTGAAATATGACTTGCGAGAAGAGATGCAGAACCACGACGGCTTGTACCGGAAACTTATGGGTGCCGTGGAATTTAAAAAGAATGTAGTGGCACTGGGCCATTTGTTAGACCGTCCAAAAGCTAAATGGTGGATGCAGATGCCAGAAATGGCACATGTCATTGCCTCATGCTACGACTGTGTAGTACATATTCTTGCACCTCATCAGTGTGCGACATATTTTCCCTTAAGAACTCCTCCAGTACCCCTATCATCCAGACGCCACATAACGTTGGGTCATGTGAACAATAATCACTTCGTTATTGTTAAACTTGCCCCATATGGTCCTTTCCCTCTGACTTCAAGTATGTGGCTAAGATACCGTTCCGATGTGTCAGCCGGATGGCCGGCTGCTTATGAGGATAGGATGCATCAATTCCAGTCAATAGTATTTGGTCACGATATTGCAACTGTTGACGTTATTGAAATATTGTAGGACAAAACATTGTATCATTTTACTATGGATTGTTTATTTCATATTGACAGATTGGTAGCATGAAATTTTATCATGTCTGCCTAAATGTGCAAATGTTATCATCTGTATGTCGTGCTGTGGTGTATCGTATCTATAAGTTATGCTCAACGATAGACCTACTAATCAAGTTTACCTCTTACTAACTTTTGGTGAACGGGTACAAACTGATATATACTGTATTTTGAATGCTTAATAACACATGCAATCTATCCAGTTTTTCTTAAGGGTCTTAATTAATACAACTAATGATAGTTATCACGTTGGTATTATATTATTTTATACGTATCAATAATGTTGTTAACATCGGCATAAGAATATGAGTAATCCAATAGAATAAATATTAAAAACAAAATTTAGAACTCCTCAGCGCGCACCACGGTCAAAATCGTTCTCAGTGTCGCGATTAATAACGATTACCGTTACTAATGTCAATCCTGACAATCCATGTAAGATTACTCAGCACGTAAAACGGTTCAAATCGTGTTAAAATATAACCGTTGTGCGCGCTGAGTAAAATAAGCCAACTAAACCACCGAATTTACTCGAAGCGCACAACGGGTTAAAATTTTTACCCGTTTTGACCCGTTAGGACCCTCTTTCATCCCTTGATAAATTCTACTCACTGCTCACAGCCATAACCTTCCAAAGATTGCTCAAGGCGGAATATCAAACGGCAAGTTTTTCGTAGATTGCTCAAGGCGCACAGACGGAAATTCCAAAGATTTGATTTTTATTACTGGGCTCGACATTTACATCACAGTGGCAACTGCTGCGTTCAAACAAATCGGTGAAGCGATAGCAATCGATTTAGGGGTTTTCAGCCTAAATTTGTCGAAATCGCGATTTGGTAAGTATACAATGTTAAGTACATTTTATTTGATATTCTTATTACAATTACAATGTGTAGAAATAGGAGGAGAAATTTTTGGTTTTTACTTGCCTGCAGATACAGTTGATATTGATGGAGATGCTAAAAAATTCCGAGGTAATATTGATTTTTCTTTACGTCAATAATGTAACTAATGTTTGGTTCCCGGTCCAATTAGTTGTATGAATTGTTTGATACAAGTGTATATGGATTATACAGCCAAATTTACAACGATTCAACGTTTTAAAAGTAGAGACGAGCTCTTTCAGTGGATAAAGAGCATCAGACGACAACATGGGCATGTGATTGTTACCAGTGCGTTGAGTATGAGTAAATCGTCCAATAGGACTCCCGCTGCCTACTATGCAAGTGCAAGAAGCGGGAACTACAGGGGACACCGACCAGTAGGAAAGAGCAACCGGCCAGTTAGAACCAACAAGTGTGGATGCCCGTTCAAATTGCGTGGTAATGAGGTGGGTGATGGCGGTGAGTGGAGTTTAACGGTCGTTGATGGCAGGCACAACCATCAAGCTGCTAATTATGTCGCGGGCCATTCCGACGACGGGATGTTGCAGGGAAAAGAGGTGGAAGCATTGCGAGACTTGGCAAATAGAAAGGTGCCGCCGTCAGTAATTTTGAAAGGCCTGAAGGAAACTAAATCCTTCAATGAAACACCAATCAAATCAATTTATAATGCACGTTCCCGATTACTAAGGGGGCAGAGTGTGGGTATGGTAAACAAGTTGAAGGAGTTAGCATCACTGTGTAGAATTGTGGGTGATGAGCTTGTGGTGCATGTGGATAATGTTGAGGAGGAGCAGAAGGGAGATGAGGAGAAGGTGGATGAGGCTGAGGAGGCGACTGCATTGGCTGCTTATTGGCAGGATGATGTGGTGGATCGTAATGCGATGGAGCAGGCTGCTGAGAAGTTGGCTCTTAGTGGGTAGGAGCAGAATGTTGCGGAGGAGGATGAGGTTAATGCAGCGGATGAGAATGTGGAGCCGAGGGTGCATGATGTTTATGGGGATGATGAGGCTAAGAATGCAGTGGCTGCTGAGTTGACTGTAGATGATTATGTTATTGGGGAGATGGTGGAGACGGAGGAGACGGTTGCCCTTAACGTGGAGGTGCAGAATGCTGAGGAGGTACTGGTGGAGGATAATGCAGCGACTGAGACCGTGGAGCCGAAGGTGTATGAGGAGAAGGCGAACGAGGAGGAGGATGATAAGGAAGTGGCTACTGATTTGATTGCTGAGGAGCATACTGGGAAGTTGGTGGATACGGCGGGGACGGTGGAACGTAATGTGGCTGACCAGACTGCTGAGATGGATGAGGGGGAGAATGGAGCTGGGGATAATGAGGATCCGCAGGAGGATGAGGCGAATGTGGAGGATGTGGAGGATGAGAAGATAGAGGATGCTGGGTTGATGCAAGCTGAGCTTACGTTGGAGTTGGGGGCGACGGTGGAGACGGGGGATCATAATGTGGATGCTCAGACTGCTGGGAGGGAGGAGGAGACGGCTGTGGCCTCGTATTTTGATGAGCACGAGGAGATGGATGGCATGCTTAAACAACTTTCTCCCCTGGTTGATGAGATTTCTGATCATTTTTCGGATGTGACGGAGATACCTACAGTTATGAGGAAGCCTGTTAAGGCTCCACGGTTGCATTCAATTGCGGAGCATACGGCGGCGGCGAAGCAGAAGCCTAATTGGAAGAGGCGGCCTTCGAAGGAAAGTAGTAGGTGTCCGGAACTTCAAATAAAGAAGTCAAAACTTTCGTTTCCCCGTGATGATTATGTTGATGATTTGCCTGCCAACTTCCTCATACCATATTATTTGGATTTTCATCCCAAGCTACAATCCCTCATGGTGGGCGGCGAAGACGTGGCTTCAGATGGCAACTGTGGGTACAGGGCTGTGGCAGTTCAGTTGGGCTTGAAAGAATCCGATTGGCGGACTGTCAGAGCTGATTTGCTCCGTGAGATGTGGACATACAACGTCTTGTACAGGCGTGTTCTGAGTGAGGTTTCATATAATAATATTTTGAAGGCAGTGAACTATTTTATTACTGATAAAAGTGCAGGAGAGGAAAATTGGATGCAGATGCCAGACATGGGACATGTCATTGCCTCATGCTACAACTGTGTAGTACATTTGATTGCAGGTGATATGTGTGTGACATTTTTTCCATTGAGAAGTCCTCCAGTAAACCGAGCCTCCAGACTCCACATAACGTTGGGTTATGTGAACAGAAATCACTTTTTTATCCTTCAACTTGAACCAACAGGTGACGTCCCTCCGACTTCAGTTGTGTGGACAAGATCGCATGACCATGTGGCCGATGGATGGCCGGCTGGTTACGAGCAGAGGATGCAGTCATTCGTTGATAGGGTAAAAGGTACGGATATTGCTACCGCTGATGATTTTTAGTATCTGTAAGATAATACATTTATCAATGTAATAAGTTTTTTTTGTATAAAAATGGACCACTTTGGCGGATGAAATTTTATCATGGCTTCCGAAATGTGCAAATGTCATCATCGGTATAGGTTGATGTTGTGTATCATACCAATTACACCGAGCACAACACTGCAGTAATATTGCCCGTTTTGCGCTTTGAGTAATTATGTCTTTACCTACCAAATTGCTCAACGCGCAGAACTGGCAATATTAGTGCCGGTTTTGCGCTCTGGGTATTTTTAATAACATCAACCTTTGTTCCAAATTGTTATGCGATGAGAATGTGGCATTGTTAGTGTGTCCAATACTCCAAGTGAGAGTAGGGTTATTGTATCATATATGTTATTGTCTGACAAAATTGCTTACCACAAACTCCCATTGATAAGTTTTGCCCGTTGAGAGCCTTTATTAGCCAATTTGTTAGTGGTTACTACAATTGCTCACCATTCACCACGATCAGAACAAATAATTTTGGCCGGTTGTGCGCGGTGAGCAATTTTGTTAGTGCGAAATAAACTCATACTCGTCCACTCAATAAAATTTGCTGATATATCCACATTTATTGCTGCTCGCACCGTGCAAATTTTTAATGGTTAACAGAAATGCTCACAGCGCACAACGGCGATATATTGGAACCTTTGGTCTTACTAATAGTCTAAGAGACCCCTCGAGTCTGCAGAGCAGTGTTGGTGAACATACAGAGCAGGGATCGTTAATATACAGCGGATTGCTACCAGCCGGATGTTCTGCTCTATAATGATTAATGCCTGCCTAAGTTTTGCGCGTTGGGATAAACTGTAGCCACTAAAAAAATAGCCCAACACGCACAACGGGCAAAATTATGCCCTTAGGCTCGGGCAAAATTACGAGCACAACGGGAAAACAACGCGCACAACGGGCAAAAATTACGCACACAACGGGCAAAACAACGCGCACAACGGGCAAAAAGGAAAGCCGGTGGTTCGCTTTTTGAGCATATAAAAGGTAGTTTATCAACAATTGTTAAACACGCACACACCTAGTAGCCTTATGCCCGGTGTGCGCGTTGAGCAAAGTTGCGACGATAGCCCATTTGCTCAACGCGCCCAGCACGGACTAATTTTGCCCGTTGTGCGCTTTGAGCATATTTGTTGGATGCTATAATTTTTGTTCCCATGGTCAATCATTCACACTCCTATTTTCATCATACTAAAATTGTGATTCCGTAATATGCCAAAAGTCAAACTTCACTTAGAAACTTTACCTAATTGTGATTAAGACCGATACTTATTCATTCTGAAGAAATTTTATATAAAATCTGATACCTAGTCAATCTGATTCAGAAACTGCATGCAAACCTTTAGATTAACGCTGATACATATTCAAACGGTGACCATTCCAAAATGGCCAACCCATTCTAACATACTGAAGTACGTACAGATACAGATCCAAACAGATACATATCCCTTTACTCTTACAAACTGATACATTTGAGTGTCTTCGCAGATGTTTGCAATGAAGTGGCACGTGATCTGCGTGTTTCCCCCTTCAACTTCCGCGAGTTCATCGGGCGCACATCTTCGTTGCGTTTATTAACGTCCTTGGATAGTTGGATATGAGTGTCGCGTCGTTGTAACCTGCAGTCAAGTATGTAGCCGTGTCAAACACAATGCCTGGAACCCTGATTCCCCTGTGGTGATGTACGACACGGGCAATGCGCTCCACATCTACGTTGCAGTTGCCGAATTTCTGCCCTGATCTGCTCAAGATGATTGTCATACCAGATGTTTGCAATGACGTGGAACTTTGTCCTTTGTAGGAGACGCCGTGAATTGGAAAGTCGGCAGACCGTTTCGCTTATTACCGTCATTGCTGTCATCGTTGTAACATGAAGTCAGGACAAAAGACACCGATTGGAACTCCGTTACCGGAGACGATGTAAAACAACACAGGGTTGCATAAGAAGTTGTGTTTACGAGTGTAAGAGATCGGAAAGGATAGGATGGAGTGTCTGTGCGTCAAAGATGATGTATAGTGAAACGATGAAGGGTTTGATGGAGGAGATGGAGTGTATAAAGAGATGGAGATGGATATGGAGTGTATAGCAAGACACGCAAAACAAATACATAGCCACAATTCATAATAGGAGAGAATAACAATCTATCATGTTACAACACCCAGCAGCTTTCCTGAAACATATGAGACAGCATAGCCAATATCACCCCAAAAGAATATGGTATGATCATCGTACACATTTTTCATAGTGTAGTTTGGGACAAATTTTCTCAACGCAGTTGCAACACCCCCCAGCATTGTCAGGGATGCTTGATTATAAATGGACGATAGCCCTTCGTTGCATAAGTTTCCAACATGAACCATTTACCTTTACGTGAAAAGAGTACTGGATGAATGCTATCGTCCATATCTATATCAAGCATGCACGAACAGCTGAAGGACTTATTGTTTCCATACGGAGGTTATGTGGGCAAATAAAGAAGATGATAGAAGAAAGTAGACGAAGTTTAGAGAAGATGAGTGCTCGTTGTCCGCCATTTATAGGGGAAATTGGACAAATCATAATGAAGCGTATAAAAAGTCTGTGATCCTACAGTAATGCAATGGATCTCGGGAATCAACATTTAGAGCATCTCCAAAGGGGCTCCCTAAATTATTTTAGAATGTGGAAAAAAATAGGTTAATTACTCTCTGCGCAAAACCATGAAACCCTACGGTTTTTCGCCTTGATCACATAATAGGAAAATTACACTCAACAATACTACTCTCCACTAAGATTTTTTAATACATTATATTCACCGCGCACACCGGGCTAAATAATACAGAGGCGAGTAACTATCATAATTGCTCACCGCGCAGAACGTTTAGAAAACGAGAATTGCTCAAAGCGCAAAACACAGAACGTATGACAACGAATTGTATTGATGAGAAGAAGTAGAGTTAATGTGTGGCTACATCGAAGACCCCGTCATGCTACAGAGGGGTTCTCGTGAATATACAAAAGACTGCTCATCTACAGCGGATTGATGTCAGACATATGAAGAGACTTTAATTGCGATGGGAGAGAATTGATGTAGCTGGAGCGATTTGAAAGCTCTCAGGGAGACCTTTGGACCGAAAAATGACACAAATGTCCTCAAAAGCAAGAGCAACTGTGACCCAGTGGAGAACTTTGTGGCAGTTCACCCTCACTGCGACAAAATTTGTCGTGTGTGGTGAGCAATTCTGAGGTTTGAGTGGCTTTGTGCTCTGAGCAATTCTAATTTTTGAGAGGTTGTGTGCGGTGAGCACTTCTGAGTTTGAGTGGTTCTATGCGATGAGCAATTTTGAGTTTTGAGTGGATTTGTGCGCTGAGCAATTCTGAGTTTTGAGTGGGTTTTGTGCGGTGAGCTTATTCTGAGTTTGAGTGGTTGTGTGCGGTGAGTAATTCTGAGGTATGAGTGGTTTCGTAGCCGCTTACTTAATTGCTCAACGCTGAGACATAATTGATCAAAGCAAAGAAAGAAAAGCCTTACCATGAAGTTTGAAAGGGGGCGAGACGCCCCCGTATTCGATCTCTCCTCACAATCCCAGGGTGTTAGGGACGATTTGCCTCTAGACACTCCTCCCCTCTCAAAAGAAACCTCCCGTTGGCCCGATCGTTGGATAGGCCCTCCTTTGATACCGGACCTCTCCTTCCCGACGAATTCTTCCTCTTACAGGCGGATCGCCAACGAGTTATTACTCTTACACATGGAGCGGCCCGCCTTCCACTCCCCGACTTCCCATGTAGAACTTACACCAGGGGACTTAGGGCGGACCGCTCCTCCCGTCCAACGCCTACTCCGTGACGACCTCCACCTCCGGGGAAGGCGTCGCCGAAACCTCCCGTTGGCCCGATCGTTGGATAGGCCCTCCGTTGATACCGGAACTCTCCTTCCCGACGAATTCTTCCTTTCTCAGGCGGATCGCCGACGAGTTATTCGTCTTACACATGGAGCGGCCAGCCTTCCACTCCCCGACTTCCCTTGGAGAACTAACGCCAGTGGACTTAGGGCGGACCGCTCCTCCCCTCCAGCGCCTACTCCGTGACTACCTCCACTTCCGGTGGAGGCGTCGTCGCCCGCGGGGTGTCGGTCCAAATCACCGGTGAAGGCATCGCCATGCCAATCACCCCACTGGGCACCACCGTTCCCAGACAACGGGTCCCTCCGCCATCCAACGGTCTGCCTTCCACTCATCGACCTCCCGTCGCACATCCTGAAGTGGAACGAAACCCCAGCCCGCCATCCAACGGCATGCCTTCCACTCCTTGACGCCCCGTCGCACATCCTGGTGCAGGTTATAGTAAATTGGAACGAAACCCCCGACCGCCATCCAAAGGCCTACCTTCCACTCCTCGACCTCCCGTCGCACATCCTGATGCAGTTTACAGTAAAGTGGAACGGCACCCCAGCCCACCATCCAACGGCCTGCCTTCAACCACTGGCGTCTTTATCGACGTATTGTAAAGAACGCGAAAATGTCCCTCCAAGCAAGTTGTTAAATTCTGTCTATGATAAAATTAACTTGTTTACATGCAAACTTTTAGATTATCTCTGATACATAATCAATCTGAAGACATTTTAGATTAAATCGGCTACATATTCAATCGACTTCGTAAACAGATTGAAAATTTTTAGATTATATCTCATACATATTTCAATTGATGACATTTTCAAAATGACCCAGCCATTCAACTATATGGATGTACATACTGATACAGAACAAAACATATTCATTACCCCATGCTCTTTACAAACTGATACATATGATTATCTTCATAAGATGTTTGCAATGAAGGGGCTTTTTACCGGATAAATTGTCGGCGTGATCTGCGTGCTTCACCCTACAACGACGCCTGCAATGACGACACTCCTATCCTGCCTACGGTTGCCGAAAGCCGGCAACGACGTTAACTAACGCAACGAAGCGACCATCTTCGTTGAGTTTATGGACGTGTTTGCCAACTTTCTGCCACCGTAGCCCTTATAGGAGTGTCGTCGTTGCAGGCGTCGTTGTACCCGGCTGTCAAGTATGACGACGGTTCAAAGACACCGAAAAGAACTCCGATTCCCAAGAGGCGGTGAACACCAACACATGGTTCGATATAAATAGAATGAGATTTTCATTTTCGAGATCGGAAAGGACAGTAGGAGGTGTTTGTGTGTCTTAGACGATCTATAGTACAAAGATGAAGGGGATGGAGGAGAAGATAGTGTAAAGAGGAGATGGCCGTTTCACGTGCATGCGTGAAAAAAGTACTGGTTGAATTCTATCTTTCATTTCTATCTCAAGCATCAGGCCCGAACAGTAGAAGACCATCTCATCTTTACACCCCATATCCATCTCCATCTCGTCCATTTCTACCTCATGCATCATGCTCGAACATAAGAAGACCTTATTGTTTCCAGACGGAGGTTGTGTGGGCAAAAAGGAGAAGATGATATAGGAAAATCAAGATAAAACTCAACGGTTTTTCGCCTTGATCAACAATGATGCCAATTGGAAAATTACTCCCACAAATACTAATCTCCACTAACCCTTTTTAATACATTTTATTCGACGCGAACACCGTGCTAAATAATACAGAAGGGAGTAACAAACTATCAGAATTGCTCACCGCGCAAAACGCATGGAAAACTGGAATTGCTCAAGGCGCAAAACGCACAACGCATGGCAGCATATTGTATTGGTTTATGAGGATGCGACCGAAGTAGAGTTAATGTGTGGCTCCATCGAAGACCCCGTTATGCTACAGGAGGGGTTCTCGTGAATATACAAAAGACTGTACGTCAATCTACAGCTGATTGATACCAGACATGTGCAGTTCTCAAGAATGTTTGACCGGCAGGTGGGATGTGATCTGGAAAAATTAATAGCCGCTAACATAATTACACAAAGCTAGGAACAAACAAATTTATGGCCGTTGTGCGTGATGAGCAAATTTTTAATGGTTTAAATAATTGCTCATATCGAACAACAAGAAACGATCGGTGTAGACGCTTTGAGTCGTTGTGCGCTTTAACATGTGTTCGCTTTGAGCATCTAAGGTATTTTATAGACAATTGTTTAACGCGCACAACCAATCTGAAGACATATTCAATCGAATTCAAATATATTGATGTACATACTGATGCAGATCCAAACTGATTCATTAGCCTATGCTCTTACAAACTGATACATATGATTAAGCCTGGATGGCGGCCCTTGGTCACATAGGTTGGCGGTGCATGGCTACCGTACCTTCGAGGCACAATCACTCCCTCCTGTTGTTTTCGATCTCTTGTCTCGCATCCAAATTGAAGAAGATAATGACGAAGAATCTCGTCGGAATACGAAAAAAGGTGAAATTCATGTTAGCATCGATCCAGAGGTTCTAGACTGCTTCGTTGGATGCGAGCCCTTGCGGTGTACATCGACCACGTTTACAGTTACCGTGCTCAGCGTATTTGTCATGCAATCCGAAGGCATCTGCTGATCCCAGTATTCTAGCGCTGAAGCTTCCGAGTCTGGAAAATCAAACATTTCATCCTGGTAACAAAACAGAATGCTTAATGCCATCATACATACATACGTAGTTTTGAATTATTCAGAGGAAATAATTAGAAAATCTGTACTTACTCCAATGACTAGATCCTCCAGGTTCGGGCAGCTATTCAGTAAGCATGACAGGATTGAAAACGTGGTTGTTGTGCAGGGTATCCATCTGAGGGTGAATTCTTTCATCTTCGGTAAGAGACACCACAGAGTAACGGGCATGATATAGATATCAGATATGGACGATAGCATTCATTCAGCTGTTCGTCCATTTATAATCAGGCATGCCCGAAAAAGGGTTTCCAGATGTGAGGATTTCGCCTTCCACGAACAGCTGAAGGACTTACTGTATCCATACGGAGGTTGTGGGGGAAATAAAGAAGAAGATGATTGAAGAAAGTAGATGAAGTTGTGAGAAGATGAGTGCTCCTTGTCCGCCATTTTTATAGGAGAATTGGAGCAATCAAAATGAAGCGTATAATAAGTCCTTGATCCTATAGTAATGCAATGGATCTCGGGAATCAACAATTATTTACTCAACGCGCAAACCGTGGAATACCAACGCGAAAATCGCGTAATCCCAATTATTTTAGCATCTGGATCAAAATTGGTTAATTACTCTCCGCGCATAACAAGGAAACTCATCGATTTTTCTCCTTGATCAACATTGATGCTAATAGGAAAATTACTCCCAACAATACTACTCTCCACTAAGATTTTTTTAATACATTTTATTCGACACGCACCCCGGGCTAAATAATACAGAAGAGAGAAACTATTATAATTGATCCTCGCGCAAAACGCATGGAAAATGGGAATTGCTCAATGCGCACAACGCAGATGGGTTAATGAGGATGTGACTGCTGCAGTACCATATTAACTGTGTGGCTACATCGAAGACCCCGTCAAGCTACAGAAGGGTGCTCGTGAATAAGAAAATACTGCTCCTGAATCTACAGCTGATTGATACCAGACATATGATTTTCCCAAGAATGTATGACCAGTGGCAAGTGAGCTGGCAAAATTTATATTTTGGCCGTTGTGCGCGGTGAGCAAATTTTTAATGGTTTAAAAAATTGCTCAAAGCGCACAACAAGTATCGCCAGATGTTCACTTTGACCCGGTGTGCGCGTTCAGCAAATTTGTTATGGCTAACATAATTGCGCAAAGCGCACAACATGCAGAATTATGACCGTTGTGCGCGTTAAGCTCTATAGTTGCGTCGATGACAAATTTGCTCAACGCCCCCATGGGAATAAATTTGACCGTTTTGCGCTTTGAGCATATTTGTGAATTGCAATAATTTTAATTCCACCGCGCACTAGCGCATTGAATCAATCAAATTTCAAATTTCATCATACTTAAACACGCACAACCAGCAGAATTATGCCCGTTGTGCGCGTTTAGCTAAAGTGTAGATTAAATCTCATACATATTCTAGTTGATGTTATTTTGAAAATGACACAGCCATTCAAATATATTGATGTACATACTGATACAGATCCAAACTGATTCATTAGCCTATGCTCTTACAAACTGAAACATGTGATTGTCGGTGTGATCTGCGTGCTTCCCCGTCAACTTCCGCGAGTTCATCGGTCGACCATCTTCGTTCCGTTTATTACCGTCGATGCCGATTTTCTGCCATCATCGGCTGGATATGAGTGTAGTCATAGCATGCGTCGGTGTAACCTGCAGTCATGTATGTAGCCGTTTCAAAGACACCGAGAGAAACTCCGATTCACATGAGGCGTCGAACAACACCAACAGATCAAAATACTAAACACCGCTGGTCTTTGAACAACTTACAAGCTCAGAGGCAGAACTGCATGCGACGATGTGTTCCAGTAAGAGAATACTAAACACTGCATGCGGCCCCAACCTCGTCGCATCTCTTCGTTAAAACCTCCTCAAGATCTGCTAAGGCGCACGTAGGTGGAGGATCTTCGTTGTAGACAATGAAGGCGGATCCTACGGAGAACACACTGGCATTTGATGCGTCCATCACCAGGTCAACATTCTTCCAGACGGTTTGACCGGTAGCTAGATCCACCTTTTCGAGGAAGCCCCTTTAAGGAGGCTCGAATTGATCGGTGAAGTAAAAGCTTAATCCAGAGAAGATCTTCACCGCCTATAAGAGACCAATATAAGAGACCAATATGATATGTGCACTACTGAACATGGGCCTCCGCACACGCATACACAAGGAAAAGTGTTCATAAGATGGCTTCCTCCGATAATTATCCAAAGACTCAAATAGTTCAAAACATTTTCCAATTCAAATAGTTCAAAGGCGCGACATGCCGTCATTGGCGTGTCATTACAGTCACTTCCCTGCTCGTTTTGTAATTTCTGTCGCTTTACTTGAGCATCATCAACATCATCTGTTCGGACGAGGAAATGGATGTGTGACTCTTCACATCATTTGATTTTCTGGAAATTTGAGACAACCATGCCTTTTGTGTTTCCGCACAGGTTCCAGGCTTCCAGCTTCTGCATTATGAGACAATTATGATCTGCTTCATCCACAGTCAGATTTGGCCAATTTGCCTGCGAGACAAGAGATCAAAAAGAAAGGAGGGAGTGCTTGTGCCTCAGAGAGACTGTACCCATGCACCGCTAACCTAATTGATCCAGAGCAGCCAATCAGGGCGCAAAGGCCCGGGGGGCCATTCTTCTCTGCGCGGACCAGGCAGAGAAGCATATTAGGGAGGCGACTGCATCAGCCTGTAGTCCTCTGATTTCATACGTTTCTCCAGGGCATTCACGGCATTCACGATCCATTTATCCTACAGTAATGCTAGGGATCTCGGGAATGAACATCTTATTTACTCAACGCGTAATCCCACCGAGAAAAACGAGTAATCCTAAGTATTTTAGGCTCAGCTGAAAAAGAGGCAATTTACTCTCCCCACACGACAAGGAAACTGAACCGTTTTGCGCCTTGAATTACTCTCCGTCAAAGACTCGAAAAATTATTTATTTTCCAGCGCAACAAAAACAATCAAATTGTTTTTGTTGTGCGTGCGGGTTAATTGGTTCCACTATAAGCCCTTGTGTGTAATGTGGAGTCCTCAGATGTGAGACCGTGTGTGTACAGCGGATGGATATTGATTAACACTATGACTTTTAACCACCACGCACGACGCGCACGACGGCTATTTGATATCAGCCCTTTGTTGCGTTTATTAACGTCATGGCTTGGTAACGGCTATTTATTATAAATGTATTTTACAAATCACGTGACCAAATTTAATAATTTTAGTACCGATGGAAATATCTCAATTATACCTACTACATGAGACCAATATTGGATATTTTTCGAGCAAATTTAAAATATTTACAATATTACAAGAAATACTAAATACTTAAAAATTAAAAAAAAATTAACATTGAAGAATAATATTATTTATAGTTTTCTTTCATGCAGAAATAATGTATTAGATTAACCCATTTTAATGATAAATATTTTTCATTAGTAAAGCTTAAACAAAGAGAAAATAGGATTTGAAGATGGTGGGTTGGAGTTGCCCATCCTCAAAAATAGCATCTTTTAGAGATATTCCATTTTGAAGGGGGGTTGTTAGAGATTTGTGGTGGAGTTGCTATATGGAATTGGAGCAATCAAAATGAAGCGTATAATAAGTCCTTGATCCTACAGTAATGCAATGGATCTCGGGAATCAACAATTATTTACTCAACGCGCAAACCGCGTAATACCAACGCAAAAATCGCGTAATCCCAATTATTTTAGCATCTGGATCAAAATAGGTTAATTACTCTCCGCGCATAACAATGAAACTCAACGATTTTTCGCCTTGATCAACATTGATGCTAATAGGAAACTTACTCCCAACAATACTACTCTCCACTAAGATTTTTTAATACATTTTATTCGACACGCACCCCGGGCTAAATAATACAGAAGAGAGAAACTATTATAATTGATCCTCGCGCAAAACGCATGGAAAATGGGAATTGCTCAATGCGCACAACGCAGATGGGTCAATGAGGATGTGACTGCTGCAGTACCATATTAACTGTGTGGCTACATCGAAGAACCCGTCAAGCTACATAAGGGTGCTCGTGAATAACAAACTACTGCTCCTGAATTTACAGCTGATTGATACCAGACATATGATTTTCCCAAGAATTTATTACCGGTGGCAAGTAAAGTGGAAAAATTTATAGCCGTTACATAATTGCTCAACGTTCAGTACCAATAAATTTATGGCCGTTGTGCGCGGTGAGCAAATTTTTAATGGTTTAAAAAATTGCTCAAAGCGCACAACAAGTATCGACAGGTCACAGGTGTTCATTTTGAGCCGGTGTGCGCGTTCAGCAAATTTTTAATGGTTAACATAATAGCGCAAAGCGCACAACATGCAGAATTATGCCGGTTGTGCGCGTTACGCAAAAGTTGCGTCGATGACAAATTTGCTCAACGCCCCCACGGGAATAAATTTGCCCGTTTTGCGCTTTGAGCATATTTGTGAGATGCTATAATTTTACTCCCACTGCGCGCCACCGCAGTTAATCAATCAAATTCCAAATTTCATCATACTTAAACAGTTAAACACGCACAACCAGCAGAATTATGCCCGTTGTGCGCATTTAGCTAAAGTCATGACAAATTTGCTCAACGCCCCCACGGGAATAAATTTGACCGTTTTGCGCTTTGAGCATATTTGTGAGATGCTATAATTTTAATTCCACCTCGCACCAGCGCAGTGAATCAATCACATTCCAAATTTCATCATACTTAAACGCGCACAACCAGAAGAATTATGCCCGTTGTGCGCGTTTAGCTAAAGTTTAAATTAAGTCTCATACATATTCTAGTTGATGTTATTTTGAAAATGACCCAGCCATTCAAATATATTGATGTACATACTGATACAGATCCAAACTGATTCATTAGCCTATGCTCTTACAAACTGAAACTTGTGATTGTCGGTGTGATCTGCGTGCTTCCCCGTCAACTTCTGCGAGTTCATCGGGCGACTATCTTCGTTCCGTTTATTACCGTCGTTGCCGATTTTCTGCCATCATCGGCTGGATATGAGTGTAGACATAGCATGCGTCGGTGTAACCTGTAATCGGGTTTGTAGCCGTTTCAAAGACACCGAGGAACTCCGATTCACATGAGGCGTCGAACAACTCCAAAGGGTTGCATAACAAATAGAATGAGCTTTTTATCTTCGCGATCGGAAAGGACAGGAGGGAGTGTTTGTATGTCATAGACGAGGTATAGTGAAATGATGACAGATTTAATGGTTTGGATGGAGTTTATAAAGAGGAGATGGATATGGAGTGTATAGTCGAGGAGTGGAAGGCGAAATGCTCACATATGAAAGGCATTCATCGGGCATGCATGTTTATAAATGGACGATAGCCCTTCGTTGCGTTTATTACCACCATTGCGTAAGTTTCCAACATCAACCATTTAGCTTTACGTGAAAAGAGAACTGGTTGAATTCCATCGTCCATTTCTATCGTAAGCGTCAGGCATTAGGGCTCGCTGTAGGATAACGGAGTATACTCATCAATTTGAATGGTCAATTTCACACTAAATGGACCGTGAATGCCCTGGAGAAGCGTATGAAATCGGATGACTACAAGCTGATGATGTCGCCTCCCGAATAAGCTCCTATCCCTGGTCTGCGAAGAGATGAATGGCCCCCCTGGCCTTTGCGCCCTGGATATCTGCACTGGGTCACATAGGTTGGCGATGCATGGCTACCGGCCCTCTGAGGCACAAGCACTCCCTCCTGTTCTTTTCGATCTCTTGTCTCGCAGCCAAAATTAGAAATCCCCCGGACGAAAGGGACAATTATGATCTGCTTCATCCACAGTCAGATTTGCCCAATTTGGCTGCGAGCCAAGAGATCGAAAAGAACAGAAGGGAGTGCTTGTGCCGCAGAGAGACGGTAGCCATGCACCGCCAACCTAATTGACCCAGAGCAGCCAACCAGGGCACAAAGGCCCGGGGGGCCATTCTTCACTTCGCAGACCAGGGAGAGAAGCATATTCGGGACGCGACTGCATCAGCCTGTAGTCATCCGATTTCATACGCTTCTCCAGGGCATTCACGGCATTCACGGTCCATTTATAATGAAAAACAAATGATCAAATTGATGAGTATTAAGTCCGTTATCCTACAGTAATGCTAAGGATCTCGGGAATGAACATCTTATTTACTCAACGCGTAATCCCACCGAGAAAAACGCGTAATCCTAAGTATTTTAGGCTCAGCTGAAAAAGAGGCAATTTACTCTCCCCACACGACAAGGATACCGAACCGTTTTGCGCCTTGAATTACTCTCCGTCAAACACTCAAAAAATTATTTATTTTCCAGCGCAACAAAAACAATCAAATTGTTTATGTTGTGCGTGCGGGTTAATTGGTTCCACTATAAGCCCTTGTGCGTAATGTGGAGTCCTCAGATGTGAGACCGTGTGTGTACAGCAGATGGATATTGATTCACACTATGACTTTTAACCACCGCGCACGACGCGCACAACGAATAATTGATATCAGCCCTTCGTTGCGTTTATTACCGTCATTGCTTGGTAACGGCTATTTATTACAAATGTATTTTACAAATCACTTGACCAAATTTAATAAGTTTAGTACCGATGGAAATATCTCAATTATACCTACTACATGAGACCAATATTGGATATTTTTCGAGCAAATTTTAAAATATTTACAACATTACAAGAAATACTAAATACTTAAAAATTAAAAAAATTAACATTAAAGAATAATATTATTTATAGTTTTCTATCATGCAGAAACAATGTATTAGATTAACCCATTATAATGATAAATATTTTTCATTAGTAATGCTTAAACAAAGAGAAAATAGGATTTGAAGATGGTGGGTTGGAGTTGCCCATCCACAAAAATAGCATCTTTTAAAGATATTCCATTTTGAAGGGGGGTTTTAAGAGATTTGGGTTGGAGTTGCTATAGGGAATTGGAGCAATCAAAATAAAGCGTATAATAAGTCCTTGATCCTACAGTAATGCAATGGATCTCGGGAATCAACAATTATTTACTCAACGCGAAAACCGCGTAATACCAACGCGAAAACCGCGTAATCCCAATTATTTTAGCATCTGGATCAAAATAGGTTAATTACTCTCTGCGCATAACAATGAAACTCAACGATTTTTCGCCTTGATCAACATTGATGCTAATAGGAAACTTATTCCCAACAATACTGTAACGACCACTTTTCGTTGTACGTTGTTCGTGCACGTGCTTTTGACCGTGCACGTGTTTGTTTTAGACTTTGTTTGTTTGTGAACACTTTCGTGTGATATGCCGTCGTGAACGTCCCTGAGAGTATTAAATAGTGGCACTATCTTGGAACGACACTTCTCGAGTCGTTTTTCCACAATTTAATCTTATTCGATGAGACGTGGCGATTTTCACTTTTGACGGGAGACGTTTCTATTTTTAGTTTCGTCGTCCGACGTCAAAATTGAGATCCGTCTTCTTAGTTAGCTCACATTCGTCGTCACGATCACCCTGATATTTATTTTATAATTTTTGGAGTTTATTTGACCACTTTTATATTTTTAACAAGGTTTGTAATATTTTTAATAATTTATTTTTAAATTATTTTCGGCCAAATAAAATTTGTTTGAGTTTAAAACGTTTTAAAGAATTTTTGAGCCAATTTCCAGCTCATTTGGACCAAGTCAAATCCTTGGGTGAGTTGGAGAAGTTGAATTTCAAATTTTAAATTATTTTAAACTTCTAATCCTATTAGATTTAGCCCTAGACCAAGTCAACCCATCTACACTATATAAGCAACCCCTAGGAAGACCTATTTTCGCAAGAAATTATCCCTAGCCTCTTCCAAAACTCAATTTGGACGTTGCGACGATTCGTCGCAACGTTGCGACGATTCGTCGCAACGTTGCGACGTTCTGCCACCGCACCGACCGAGAGAACAGCCCCCGTTCCCCCGCT
Source organism: Scilla litardierei (assembly GCA_030789695.1). Classification (NCBI taxonomy): domain Eukaryota; kingdom Viridiplantae; phylum Streptophyta; class Magnoliopsida; order Asparagales; family Asparagaceae; genus Scilla; species Scilla litardierei. The sequence goes on along the minus strand of CM061141.1, from coordinate 183,567,505 downwards.
CCGACCGAAGCCCCTCCCCGCATCCTAGCCGCTCCGCATCGCAGCACAGCGCATCGCTCCGCACCGCTCCGTTCCCTCGGTCTGACCGAGGGATTGGCCTGCATCCCGCTCCGCATCAGCCCGCACAGCGCTCCGCACCGTCGCCCGCTTGTCGCCCCGCTCCGCACCCCGCACGACCGACGCTGTCCCCCGCACCGACCGAAGGCTGCAACGTTGCAACGGTTGCAACGTTGCAACGACCCGCCTAGCGCTGTGACCGAGCCGCCCCAAGCGCCCGACCGACAAACCCCTCCGCACCAAGGCCCGCACCGACCCCAAGCGCTGCACCAAGCCTGTTCCCCCGCAGCGACCGGTGGAGATCCCCGCATTTGGCTGAGTACGACCGATGGCCATACGTCGCAACCCCGCACCCGTCGCACCACTTGCCTCCGTGGGCCCCCAAGTTCTCCAGAGGTATTGTGGGTCCCCCAAAGGTCCCTAGGACTACTGTGGGCCCCACCTAGGTGCTTGCTCTTTGAGGATTCGTCACGTACGACGTCGTCGCACGTCGTAGCCCGTCGTCGCACGTGCTAGCTTTGGAATCTGGAACCGTCGCTCTGGTTGATTTCTCTGAAATTCCAGCGAGGAATCTAATTGGAATCTGGACTTGGAGCGCGATCTTTTATTCCAACCCCCGGCGTCGCTACCCGACGCCGGTGTAGCTTTCGCGTCGGTTGAGTTAACGCTTTGCACCCCTAGGACCCCCAACCCAATGCATTCTAATCAAGACTAAAATCAGTATTTTTTAAAGTATTTTAAATGTTTTAAATTCACTAATGAAGATTAATAATATGGACTTTAGGCCGGTGGACTTGTGCACGTAGGATAATTGTGATTTTTGGACTCATTGGACGGTGTGCTCAGACGTCGTACTTGCAGGCAAGTGAAACTTGCCAACTCTTGTGTAGGGCCATGTTTTTAGGCCACTTCCTTGTTCTCAGCGTAAAAGAGACTAGTCAGTGAAATGATAGCTGGCTAGACGCCTACTTGATCTAGTTTGACAACGAAACTAGATCCGTCACCTAATTGATCTAGCTTGACAACGAAGCTAGATCCACCCCTTTAAACTTGTTGTTCATGCATACTAAACTGTCACGTTTACTTTCCTTAAACTGTACGTACTTTTAACTGCCATGCATTCCATCCTACATGTCATCCAAATTGATTGTTGCATCGTAGCACACGCTACAAAATACTTGTACAAATCCGTGTTTCCGTGTTACCGGCTAGGTGCACCCCTATGCCATACTTGTTAAAAACACTTCCTGGCTCGTGATCCAGAAGCGAGCATTCCAAGTTCGGGGGTAAGGCCCTGCCTCGACACACGTGGAGGGGTAGGGATAAACGTTCGCTTGAGCTTAGGAGTGGCCTGATCAGCCCTCTAGCCAAAAGACGGAATCTCTGTGCACGAGGTGCTTACTTTCCTTGTCTTGTACTTGTCTTGTGTATGATTCATGTAATACTTGCCATGCTCGTACTTTACTTTACTTTACCTTACATGTTGCACTCATTACTTTAACTGCCATGTCATTGCATCATGCTAGAACTGCTAGGTTGCTTTACTTTTACCTGCTTTCAGTTTCCTTGCACAAGTCTCTTGTAGACTTGCTGACATGTGCCCCTTGCTCTTTTGGGTGTCACATGTTAGACCCTGAGCCAGAGACCGTTGCTGAGTACGTGGTGTTTTGCTGACGCTGAGTCTGAGTCCATGATTGCCAGGAGGATTTGGTGGACACCGGTGACCATTATTTGAGTCTTTGTTGAGCTTTATTTTGTTTTAGGCATTTTGTTAGCGTAGCACCGTCGTTTGTACTTTGTACTTTTGTTGGCCATGTTTGGGCCTTTAGTCTCTTTTTCTTTTAGCCTGGTGGCTTTTCTGCGATGTTGGAATTTATATTTATGGATATTCTGAGATTATTCTTTTGTCTCATTTCATTATTATTATCTTGTTTCGCTCGCGTTGCAAGGACCTGCAGTTTTAAATTTGATTGACGCTTATCGGACTTGCAGCTTTGTAGCTTCAAGTCTGAGCGGACCTTCTCACGCTTCGCCTCCATATTTTTGGGAAGCGGGGCGTGACAGGTTTTGTTGGTGGCCCATGCAGGTCCGGTCTTGCAATTGCGAATTAACGGAACAACGATAATAACGGAATGTCCATTAAATAAATTGCAACATCCGTGTAATAAGCCCTGAGTTTAGTCGTTTTCTTATGACACTAGGTGATAAGAAGACTTAGTTAGACGCATGTGCTTGTTAGTTAGAGGCCTCTGTTTGTTAGTTAGACTCCCTGCTAGCAATTGATTTAATCGTCGTAGGAGTTACCTTAGTGGTTATTGCCTAACTCTGACCATATTAGACTTCTAGAATTTCCTTTTGTCGTTCGCTTGGGTTCATCGATTTCGGACCAAGCTGAACGCATTCCTTTACCGTCTAACCTTTAGAAGTCTTAGCGCCTAGTTCCTAATCTTTAGTTGGTCGACCGCAGGAATTTCTCCGTAGACTTTTCTGATTCATAACCTAGGCGTATGCATGCTTAGATCATCCGACCAATTTCCTTGCCTCGATTCACGAGATCGCCTCATGACGATCGTCGTCAATTTTCAAACATCTCCATTGCAAACCTGAACCCTCTGAAAATATTTTTAATCTTCTCTTCCACTAAGTTTAACTTTGTTCAAAATTTTAATATACCTATATTTTCCTCCTCCTTCATTGATTTAAATTTAAAAAAAACGTTTGTCGAAATTTTGAACTCTAGCTTATAATATCTTTCCAGCTTATATCTTTCGTACTTATGTAAATGTGTCGTTCTTTCATATATATTAATTTTACCTTGAACCATACATTTACCTTGACCAATTCGATTTATAATTTTCCCTCTTATTTGTGTTATTCGAATGATACGTCGTGTTCACTTTATTATACTTTCAAGTCACATGGAATTTCAGCTTTTAGCCAGTTGGTTTTGTGCTCATCGTTTTCGCTATTTCAAAAAAAAAAATTTTACTATTCCTGGCCCAGACTTTCCATAGTTTGACTTTAAAACTTTACTACAATTTTTGATAATTTCACTACTAAGTCATTATTATTATTTCTCCGTGCACCATACATACTTCCAATTATTTTTATATTCGTATCAGACTTGTTGTGCTCGTATATTAAGAACCCTGTGTAAATCAGTTTTTCGTTTTGGCAAACCCTGGTTCTCTAAAAGTAGTTTCAATTAATTATTTTAAATTTTCCATAGCCTAAAAGTTTTGAAAGCATTTAATATGAGTTTAAATTCTTCCGATACTTGATTTCATTCTTGACTTTCCAAAACTTTTTGACAACATTATATTAAATTACTGACGTATAAATTTTCTAAACCACGTCCTTAATATTCGTGTAAATGATTTTACTTCCTTTTATGATGATTTTTAAAACCAATAGACCATTTTCTCTTATTATGAATGTTCGACTCAAATTTATTTTGAACAACTCGTTTATCGATCTCCAAATATTTCTTTCAGACTGGGATTTCAACTTTGTAAGAACGACAGTTTTCAAAATCCATGTATTTTAGCCTATGCTATTCACCCTATTCTCTTTTCTGTGTTCTATTTAAGCATCACTACATCTCCTTTTCCTTCAACCTAAACATCACCATTGAGCCAATGTTTCGTCTAACCAAGCCGTCTCCTTGTATTCGTCCTATCTGAACTCGTGCTTATCGACCCTTCCCTCGTCACGCTCCCGACCTCCCTTTGTTGCTTAGACTTTAGTGCCCGTCAAGGTCTGTGTCAACCCTTAGTTGTTAGTAGGCCCTTGGACCCTTGTGATGTTGTCGTGGTGCACGTACCTGGGTTGTGTACGTGGGCTTGAATGAGAATCCCCATAGTATATTAGGTGCTTGCCTATTGTGTGATATATATATGTATATATATATATATATATATATATATATATATATATACTCGGAGTTATTCGTGATATTATCAAGTTGTCGTGTGTTAGGAGTTATAGATTTTGTGTGGATAGCTATACTATACTAGGGATGCCGGTGTATTAGAGTTAGCGTTGAAATATCTAAGTTGTGTATGAAGTTAGAGATACTTATAATGGTTGAAATAAATGATTGGTAAAGCTATGTGTATGATAGGTGTGATAATAATTATGTACGTATGGTTAAGAGGGTAGGCCTATTATGTGATCTATATGTTAGCACGTATGAGTGTGTGCTCGTATGTGGGTATGTGTTGTGTTTAGACGTAAGTAGTTATGTTTTGTTGCCTGAGTATATAGGTGATATACATATGGAAGTAGGATTATAATTTTGATTGGTATTGCTTGCTTTTCGGGATGTTGCATGCGTGCATACCATGAGGTATACACGACTATTGCACATCTTAATTATGTATGTGTGGATGTGTTAGTATACTAATTATAGGTAGTAGGCTATGGTGTGAATATATACATTATTTATGTGTGACTATACTGTGAATGTTTGTACTAGAGAGGGTATTACAAATATGTGGGTGCTGATGTCGGTAATGTTATTATTATGGTATATAAATTGATTTAACTATGTCGGTGTTATCTGACTAAATATTAAGTGTGATTGACCTATGGTATGTATATGGTTGTAATGGTAGACGTATGAATATTGGAGTGGTATTGGTATAGGTATGAATGCCGTGTTACGTATATAGAATATTCTGATATGTGCATTGGGTCTCACTCAAGCTTGAGTGAGTATACTCTAAGTGTATTGAATGTATGATTGTAGTTTGAATATAGCAATGCGTGATGTATGTTTAGGGATAGAAGTGTTTGTGCCTGGTTGAGTTACGCACATGATTGCGGGTCGCTACGCCAGTATATAGTTATAGGCACTGGTCTTGTGGTATAGTTATTTACTAAGGACTTGTTATGTGAACGTATGTGTACTAGCTAAAACTAGGTGTGTATGTGTGCTAGTTATATAATGGTATGATTGGTGTATGTAAATGAAATGTTAGCGTGTATGGGTGTGCACCATGTACGGGTAAGTATGTGCTTAGTTATAGCTATTGATGACTATGGTATATGTGGCGTGTCGTAAATGCAGTTATAGGACCGTACGTAATGTGAATGTATGGTGAAATATTTGAATGCATTGAATGACTATATATTGTGAAATTATAGTAGTGGTGAATATATATTAGATATAGTAAAACTTGATTAATAATGGTATGGTGTGACTGCTTATGTGGATGTGCTTAGTATTGGATGTATACTAGGAAATATTAGAGGGTAGTATACCCTTGATGTCTGTGCATAGGTAGCTACATATAGGTAGAGCAATGATTGTATTGGCCAAGTGTGAGACTATCCTTATGTGAGTATCTGAACTATTGTTTTAGGTAGTAGTTATATAAGGGATGTATGTTTATATATATATATATATGATTGAAATACATGTATAAAGTTGACTGACTATATTAGGTATAAGTGTATACACATGTGAATGTATATATATATATATATATATATATATATATATATATATATATATATATATATATATATATATATATATATATATATATATATACGTGTTGGTAGGGTTAATGTTTGACTACCTAGTGCATATGTAAGCACTTGTAATGACTATACCTGGTTGAATTATAATATGACTTGATTGGGGTAGTTACTAGAGCGACTAGCTATATTAGAAAGTCCGAGGACGGACTTTATTCTAAGGTGGGGAGGATGTAACGACCACTTTTCGTTGTACGTTGTTCGTGCACGTGCTTTTGACCGTGCACGTGTTTGTTTTAGACTTTGTTTGTTTGTGAACACTTTCGTGTGATATGCCATCGTGAACGTCCCTGAGAGTATTAAATAGTGGCACTATCTTGGAACGACACTTCTCGAGTCGTTTTTCCACAATTTAATCTTATTCGATGAGACGTGGCGATTTTCACTTTTGACGGGAGACGTTTCTATTTTTAGTTTCGTCGTCCGACGTCAAAATTGAGATCCGTCTTCTTAGTTAGCTCACATTCGTCGTCACGATCACCCCGATATTTATTTTATAATTTTTGGAGTTTATTTGACCACATTTATATTTTTAACAAGGTTTGTAATATTTTTAATAATTTATTTTTAAATTATTTTCGGCCAAATAAAATTTGTTTGAGTTTAAAACGTTTTAAAGAATTTTTGAGCCAATTTCCAGCTCATTTGGACCAAGTCAAATCCTTGGGTGAGTTGGAGAAGTTGAATTTCAAATTTTAAATTATTTTAAACTTCTAATCCTATTAGATTTAGCCCTAGACCAAGTCAACCCATCTACACTATATAAGCAACCCCTAGGAAGACATATTTTCGCAAGAAATTATCCCTAGCCTCTTCCAAAACTCAATTTGGACGTTGCGACGATTCGTCACAACGTTGCGACGTTCTGCCACCGCACCGACCGAGAGAACAGCCCCCGTTCCCCCGCTCCGACCGAAGCCCCTCCCCGCATCCTAGCCGCTCTGCATCGCAGCACAGCGCATCGCTCCGCACCGCTCCGTTCCCTCGGTCTGACCGAGGGATTGGCCCGCATCCCGCTCCGCATCAGCCCGCACAGCGCTCCGCACCGTCGCCCGCTTGTCGCCCCGCTCCGCACCCCGCACGACCGACGCTGTCCCCCGCACCGACCGAAGGCTGCAACGTTGCAATGGTTGCAACGTTGCAACGACCCGCCTAGCGCTGTGACCGAGCCGCCCCAAGCGCCCGACCGACAAACCCCTCCGCACCAAGGCCCGCACCGACCCCAAGCGCTGCACCAAGCCCGTTCCCCGCAGCGACCGGTGGAGATCCCCGCATTTGGCTGAGTACGACCGATGGCCATACGTCGCAACCCCGCACCCGTCGCACCACTTGCCTCCGTGGGCCCCCCAAGTTCTCCAGAGGTATTGTGGGTCCCCCAAAGGTCCCTAGTACTACTGTGGGCCCCACCTAGGTGCTTGCTCTTTGAGGATTCGTCGCGTACGACGTCATCACACGTCGTAGCCCGTCGTCGCACGTGCTAGCTTTGGAATCTGGAACCGTCGCTCCGGTTGATTTCTCTGAAATTCCAGCGAGGAATCTAATTGGAATCTGGACTTGGAGCGATCTTTTATTCCAACCCCCGGCGTCGCTACCCGACGCCGGTGTAGCTTTCGCGTCGTGTTGAGGTAACGCTTTGCACCCCTAGGACCCCCAACCCAATGCATTCTAATCAAGACTAAAATCAGTATTTTTTAAAGTATTTTAAATGTTTTAAATTCACTAATGAAGATTAATAATATGGACTTTAGGCCGGTGGACTTGTGCACGTAGGATAATTGTGATTTTTGGACTCATTGGACGGTGTGCTCAGACGTCGTACTTGCAGGCAAGTGAAACTTGCCAACTCTTGTGTAGGGCCATGTTTTTAGGCCACTTCCTTGTTCTCAGCGTAAAAGAGACTAGTCAGTGAAATGATAGCTGGCTAGACGCCTACTTGATCTAGTTTGACAACGAAACTAGATCCGTCACCTAATTGATCTAGCTTGACAACGAAGCTAGATCCACCCCTTTAAACTTGTTGTTCATGCATACTAAACTGTCACGTTTACTTTCCTTAAACTGTACGTACTTTTAACTGCCATGCATTCCATCCTACATATCATCCAAATTGATTGTTGCATCGTAGCACACGCTACAAAATACTTGTACAAATCCGTGTTTCCGTGTTACCGGCTAGGTGCACCCCTATGCCATACTTGTTAAAAACACTTCCTGGCTCGTGATCCAGAAGCGAGCATTCCAAGTTCGGGGGTAAGGCCCTGGCTCGACACACATGGAGGGGTAGGGATAAACGTTCGCTTGAGCTTAGGAGTGGCCTGATCAGCCCTCTAGCCAAAAGACGGAATCTCTGTGCACGAGGTGCTTACTTTCCTTGTCTTGTACTTGTCTTGTGTATGATTCATGTAATACTTGCCATGCTCATACTTTACTTTACTTTACCTTACATGTTGCACTCATTACTTTAACTGCCATGTCATTGCATCATGCTAGAACTGCTAGGTTGCTTTACTTTTACCTGCTTTCAGTTTCCTTGCACAAGTCTCTTGTAGACTTGCTGACATGTGCCCCTTGCTCTTTTGGGTGTCACATGTTAGACCCTGAGCCAGAGACCGTTGCTGAGTACGTGGTGTTTTGCTGACGCTGAGTCTGAGTCCATGATTGCCAGGAGGATTTGGTGGACACCGGTGACCATTCTTTGAGTCTTTGTTGAGCTTTATTTTGTTTTAGGCGTTTTGTTAGCGTAGCACCGTCGTTTGTACTTTGTACTTTTGTTGGCCATGTTTGGGCCTTTAGTCTCTTTTTCTTTTAGCCTGGTGGCTTTTCTGCGATGTTGGAATTTATATTTATGGATATTCTGATATTATTCTTTTGTCTCATTTCATTATTATTATCTTGTTTCGCTCGCGTTGCAAGGACCTGCAGTTTTAAATTTGATTGACGCTTATCGGACTTGCAGCTTTGTAGCTTCAAGTCTGAGCAGACCTTCTCACGCTTCGTCTCCATATTTTTGGGAAGCGGGGCGTGACAAATACTACTATCCACTAAGATTTTTTCATACATTTTATTCGACACGCACCCCGGGCTAAATAATACAGAAGAGAGAAACTATTATAATTGATCACCGCGCAAAACGCATGGAAAACGGGAATTGCTCAATGCGCGCAACGCAGATAGGTCAATGAGGATGTGATGCTGCAGTACCATATTTACTGTGTGTCTACATCGAAGACCCCGTCAAGCTACTGAGGGGTGCTCGTGAATATACAAAATTATGCCCGTTGTGCGCGGTGAGCAAATTTTTAATGGTTTAAAAAATTGCTCAAAGCGCACAACAAGTATCGCCAGGTGTTCACTTTGAGCCGGTGTGCGCGTTCAGCAAATTTGTTATGGCTAACATAATTGCGCAAAGCGCACAACATGCAGAAATATGCTCGTTGTGCGCGTTAAGCTCTATAGTTGCGTCGATGACAAATATGCTCAACGCCCCCACGGGAATAAATTTGAACGTTTTGCGCTTTGAGCATATTTGTGAATTGCTATAATTTTAATCCCAGTGCGCGCTACCGCAGTGAATCAATCAAATTCCTAATTTCATCATTCTTATTCTGAATCCCAACCACGCCTACATCCAAACTTTTAGATTTAAGTCTTCTTATACTTGTTCAATCTGAAAACATTGTAGATTAAACCGGATACTTATTCACTCTGACTCAGAAACTACGTGCAAACTTTAAAAATAAATCTGATACCTTTTCAATCTGAAGACATATTCAATCGAATTCAGAAATTGCATGCAAAATTTTAGATTAAATCTCTTACATATTCAAATTGATGACATTTTGAAAATGACCCAGCCATTCAAATATATTGATATACATACTGATACAGATCCAAACTGATTCATTAGCCTATGCTCTTACAAACTGAGGGGTTCTCATGAATATACAAAAGACTGTTCGTAAATCTACAGCTGATTGATACCAGACATGTGCATTTCTCAAGAATGTTTGACCGGTCGGTGGGACGTGAGCAGGAAAAATTAATAGCCGCTTACATAATTGCTCAACGCTCAGTACCAACTAATTTATGGCCGTTGTGCGCGTTGATCATATTTATAATGGTTACTTTAATTGCGCAAAGTGCACAACAAGCACAGCCAGACTCGCCAGAGCCAGCTGTTCGCTTTGAGCATCTAAGGTATTTTATGAACAATTGTTTAACGCGCACAACCAGCAGAATTTACTTGTTGTGCGCGTTAAGCTGATGTTTCATCGATGACAAATTTTCTCAATACGACCACGGGAATAAATTTAATCATACTTATTCTGAATCCCAATCAAGCCTACATGCAAGCTTTTAGATTTAAGTCTTATTATACTTGTTCAATCTGAAAACATTGTAGATTAAACCGGATACTTATTCACTCTGACTCAGAAACTACATACAAACTTTAAAATTAAATCTGATACTTATTCAAGCTGAAGGCATATTCAATCGAATTCAACTATATTGATGTACATACTGATGCATACCCAAACTGAGTCATTAGCCTATGCTCTTACAAACTGATACATATGATTGACTACGTAGATGTTTGCAATGAAGGGCTCGCTGTAGGATAACGGACTTATACTCATCAATTTGAATGGTCAATTTCACTATAAATGGACCGTGAACGCCCTCAAAAATTTCGCTTTGTGTTTGAGATTACCCTCAAAAATTACTCACACCGCAACATCTGTATATACTGTATATTCACGAGCTCAACAACTGTAGACTCACGGGTTCTTTCCATGACTCACAGTAAATCAACTGTAGTCTCATCCTAATCCATGGGCAGTCCAATTCCTCATAACTGCAGCATTCAAAAGCCTATATAATACTCGTTTGATATTTGACAGTTTGAATTCATAACAGCTATTTTTTGAACTCTATTTATATCCCTCTTCTTTCCTCAAGAAAATACACGGAAAAATTGCTTCCTACAAAAATTCTTCGTTGCTTCATCCCGTTCTCCTGGGTAGCTGTACTGTGCAAAATCCAAAGTCTCTACCCAAGTGTTGACGCGGCCAGGGGCTGCTGTGTTAACCTCTGGGAGCAACCGGCAACAGCGATTACCACCGAGGTCGCGCCACATCGGTTTCAATTACTTCTGCTAAGTATTCTGCTTCTCGGATCTTCCTCGTATAGCCACGGTATTCTACGTATTTTTCTTACAATATTTTTGTTTCTTAGTTTAACCAGACAAATTCTAGCCATTGCTTCGTTCTGCTTGATGTAGATATATACCATGGTAAATGGAAGATAAAATTGAAAGTTACTCCTGCTATTTCAATGTGGACCATTTCCTTCATGATGTAGATGCCTGTAAAGAGAATGGGATGGCGGTAGAAAATGACTCCAATGAAATCCGGCTAACTTCGCAACCAAAATGCACCTTCAAATCTTCCCAGAAGATCTCAACGGTCAGCGTACCTTCTAGGATAAAGAAGCATTTGCAACCAAAATGCACCTTCAAATCTTCCCAGAAGATCTCAGCGGTCAGCGGACCTTCTAAGATACAGTTGCATTTTCTTCCATTCTTGCGTCTGAAAGTAGTGATTTTCCAGGTATTCCATTTGGTAAGTATATACTTTTAAATACACTGTAGGTGAAATTCTTATTCAATTGGGTGGAAAATGATGTAGAAATTTGGTGATTTTACATGCATGCAGATACGGAACTTACCAAATGGAATACCTCGCAAATAGCACGCTGAGGCCAGCTAAAATTTTGAAATTCATGTAGGAAAATCCAACCTTCCATGCAAATAAATTTATAATGCACGTCACCGATTAAAAAGGGACAACAAGAATGTTGTCGCTTTGCATGTAAAACTTCCAATAGGATTCCTGCTGTTTACTTTGCATGTGAAAGAAGCGGGGTTTACAGGTGACACCGAAAGGAAAAAACGACCGACAGGCCAGTTAAAACCAAGAAGTGTCAATGTTTGTTCTCATTGCGTGGTAATGGTGGGCGTCGGCGTTGGCGGTGAGGAGTGAAGGGCATGCACAACCATCAAGCTGCTAAATATGTCGAGGGACATTCCGATGAAGGGCAGTAGTAGGGAATGGAGATGGATCATTGAGAGATTTGGCAAATAGCACGCTGAGGCCGACTGAGATTTTGAAAGTCATGTAAGAAAATCCAACCTTCCATGCAAATCAATTTATAATGCACGTCACCGACTAAAAAGGGACAACAAGAATGTTGATATTGAAAAAAATTCGGTATAAAATTGATGTTAGGTTTTGTGCAAAATAATCACTTGTTGTAAGAAATTAAAAGTTATGTTTACCCATATTGCTACCTTCGTATGGAAATTTCACCACACTTGTCACTTGTGCTTTTTAAGCACCGCGGACGACGCGCACGATGGGGGTAATTTTGCACGTCGTGCGCGCGAATGGAAAATGCTCCACACTTGTACATTTTAGCCCCGCGCACGACGCGCACGACTGGGGAAAATTTTGCATGTCGTACGAGCAGATGGAAATTGCTTCACACTAGGCGTTTTAACCCCCGTGCATGACGGGGCGTATTTTTGCCCGTCGTGCGAGCGGGTGGAAAATGCTCTACACTTGTGCGTTTTAAGCCACGAGGACAACGCGCACGACGGGTTTAATTTTGCCGTCGTGCGCGCGGATGGAAATTTCTTCACACTTGTGCGTTTTAACCCCCGCGGACGACGGGGTTAATTTTTGCCCGTCGTGCGCTCGGATGGACATTGCTGCACACTAGGCGTTTTAACCCACGCGCACGACGGGGTAAGTTTGCCCGTCGTGCGCGCGGATGGAAATTGCTTTACACATTGCGTTTTCCCCCTCACGCACGACAGGGGTAATTTTGCCCGTCGTGCACACGGCTGTAAATTGATCCACACTTTTGCGTTTGCCCGCACACGACGCTCACGACGGGGTTAATTTTGCCCGTCGTGCGCGCGGATGGAAATTGCTGCACACTTGTGCGTTTTAACCCCCACGGACGACGGGGTTAATTTAGTCTGTCGTGCGCGCGGATGGAAATTGCTCCACACTAGGCGTTTTAACCCACGCGCACGACGGTGGGTAATTTTGCCCGTCGTGCGCGCGGATGGAAATTGCTCGACACTTGTGCGTTTTAAGCCCCGCGGACGACTCGCACGACGGGGGTAATTTTGCCCGTCGTGCGCGCGGATGGAAATTGCTTAACACGTTGCGTCTTACCCCTCGCGCACGATGAGGGTAATTTTTGCCTGTCGTGCGCATTGTTGGTAAATAGCTGCCATGCTATTTACCATGCGCACGATTGGGGTAATTTTGCCCGTCATGCACGCGGATGGAAATTGCTCGACAATTGTGCGTTTTAAGCCCCGCGGACGACGCACACGACGGTGTTATTTTTGCCCGTCGTGCGCGCGGATGTGAATTGCTTCACCCTAGGCGTTTTAACCCCCGCGGACGACGTGGTTAATTTTGCCCGTCGTGCGCCCGGATGGAAATTGCTCCACACTTGTCCGTTTTAAGCCCCGCGCACGACATGGGAATTTTGCCCGTCGTGCGCGCGGAGGGAAATTGCTTTACACGTTGCGTTTTACCCCTCGTGCACGACGGGGGTAATTTTTGCATGTCGTGTGCACGGTTGGTAAATGCTCCACACTTGTGCGTTTCCCGCGCACGACGCCCACGACGGGGGTAATTGCTTCACACTAGGCGTTTTAACCCCCGCACACGACGGGGTTAATTTTGTCTGTCGTTCGCTCGGATGGAAATTGCTGCACAATAGGCGTTTTAACCGACGTGCACGACGGGGTAAGTTTGCCCGTCGTTCGCGCAGATGGAAATTGCTTCACACTAGGCGTTTTTACCCCCTTGCACGACGGGGCGTATTTTTGCCCGTCGTGCGCGCGGCTGGAAAATGTCTACACTTATGCGTATTAAGCCCCGTGGACAACGCGCATGACGGGGGTAATTTTGCCCGTCGTGCGCGCGGATGGAAATTGCTCGACACTTGTGCGTTTTAAGCCCCGCGGACGACACGCACAACGGGGTTATTTTTGCCCGTCGTGCACGCGGATGTGAATTGCTTCACACTAGGCGTTTTAACCCCCGCGGACGACGAGGTTAATTTTGCCCGTCGTGCGCCCGGATGGAAATTGCTCCACACTTGTCCGTTTTAAGCCCCGCGCACGACGGGGGAATTTTGCCCGTCGTGCACGCGGATGGAAATTGCTTTACACGTTGCGTTTTACCCCTCGCGCACGACGGGGGTAATTTTTGCCTGTCGTGCGCACGGTTGGTAAATGCTCCACACTTGTGCGTTTCCCGCGAACGACGCCCACGACGGGGTTAATTTTTCCCGTTGTGGGCACGGATGGAAATTGCTGCACACTTGTGCGTTTTAACCCCCGCGGACGACGGGGTTAAATTTGTCTGTCGTGCGCTCGGATGGAAATTGCTCCACCTTAGGCATTTTAACCCACACGCACGACGGGTTAAGTTTGCCCGTCGTGCGCGCGGATGGAAATTTCTTTACACATTGCGGTTTCCCCCTCGCGCACGACGGGGGTAAGTTGGCCCGTCGTGCGCACGGCTGTAAATTGCTCCACACTTGTGTGTTTGCCTGCACACGACACGCACGATAGGGTTAATTTTGCCCGTTGTGGGCGCGGATGGAAATTGCTACACACTTGTGTGTTTTAACCCCCGCGGACGACGGGGTTAATTTTGTTCGTCATGCGCTCGGATGGAAATTGCTCCACACTAGGCGTTTTAACCCACGTGCACGACGGGGGTAATTTTGCCCGTCGTGTGCACGGATGGAAATTGCTCGACACTTGTGCGTTTTATGCCCCGCGGACGACACGCACGACGAGGTTAATTTTGCTCGTCGTGCGCGCGGATGGAAATTGCTGCACACATGTGCGTTTTAACCCCCGCGGACGACGGGGTTAATTTTGTCCGTCGTGCGCTCGGATGGAAATTGCTCCACACTAGGCGTTTTAACCCACGAGCACGACGGGGGTAATTTTGCCCGTCGTACGCGCGGATGGAAATTGCTCGACACTTGTGCGTTTTATGCCCCGCGGACGACGTGCACGACGAGGTTATTTTTGCCCGTCGTGCGCGGATGTGAATTGCTTCACACATTAGGCATTTTAACCCCCGCGCACGACGGGGTTAATTTTGCCCGTCGTGCGCTCGGATGGAAATTGCTGCACACTAGGCGTTTTAACCCACGGGCACGACGGGGGTAATTTTGCCCGTCGTGCTCAGATGGGATTCCTGCGCGCACGACGGGCAAAATTACCCCCGTCGTGCCCGTGGGTTAAAACGCCTAGTGTGCAGCAATTTCCATCCGAGCGCACGACGGGCAAAATTAACCCCGTCGTGCGCGGGGGTTAAAATGCCTACTGTGTGAAGCAATTCACATCTGCGCGCACGACGGGCAAAAATAACCTCGTCGTGCGCGTCGTCCGCGGGGCATAAAACGCACAAGTGTCGAGCAATTTCCATCCGCGCGCACGACGGGCAAAATTACCCCCGTCGTGCGTGTGGGTTAAAATGCCTAGTGTGGAGCAATTTCCATCCGAGCGCACGACGGACAAAATTAACCCCGTCGTCCGCGGGGGTTAAAACGCACAAGTGTGCAACAATTTCCATCCGCGCGCACGACGGGAAAAATTAACCTCGTCGTGCGCGTCGTCCACGGGGCATAAAACGCACAAGTGTCGAGCAATTTCCATCCGCGCGCACGACGGGCAAAATTACCCCCATCGTGCGCGTGGGTTAAAACGCCTAGTGTGGAGCAATTTCCATCCGAGCGCACGACGAACAAAATTAACCCCGTCGTCTGCGGGGGTTAAAACACACAAGTGTGCAGTAATTTCCATCCGCGCCCACAACGGGCAAAATTAACCCCGTCGTACGAGTCGTGTGCGGGCAAACGCACAAGTGTGGAGCAATTTACAGCCGTGCGCACGACGGGCCAAATTACCCCCGTCGTGCGCGAGGGGGAAAACGCAATGTGTAAACAAATTTCCATCCGCGCACACGACGGGCAAACTTAACCCGTCATGCGTGTGGGTTAAAACGCCTAGGGTGGAGCAATTTCCATCCGAGCGCACGACGGACAAATTTAACCCCATCGTCCGCGGGGGTTAAAACGCACAAGTGTGCAGCAATTTCCATCCGCGCCCACAACGGGCAAAATTAACCCCGTCGTGGGCGTCGTGCGCGGGAAACGCACAAGTGTGGAGCATTTACCAACCGTGCGCACGACAGGCAAAAATTACCCCCGTCATGCGCGAGGGGTAAAACGCAACATGTAAAGAAATTTCCATCCACGTGCACGACGGGCAAAATTCCCCCGTCGTGCGCGGGGCTTAAAACGGACAAGTGTGGAGCAATTTCCATCCGGGCGCACGACGGGCAAAATTAACCTCGTCGTCCGCGGGGGTTAAAACGCCTAGTGTGAAGCAATTCACATCCGCGTGCACGACGGGCAAAAATAACCCCGTTGTGCGTGTCGTCCACGGGGCTTAAAACGCACAAGTGTCGAGCAATTCCATCCGCGCGCACGACGGGCAAAACTATCCCCGTCGTGCGCGTTGTCCGCGGGGCTTAAAATGCACAAGTGTAGACATTTTCCAGCCGCGCGCACGACGGGCAAAAATACGCCCCGTCATGCAAGGGGGTAAAAACGCCTAGTGTGAAGCAATTTCCATCTGCGCGAACGACGGTCAAACTTACCCCGTCGTGCGCGTCGGTTAAAACACCTATTGTGCAGCAATTTCCATCCGAGCGCACGACAGACAAAATTAACCCCGTCGTGTGCGGGGGTTAAAACGCCTAGTGTGAAGCAATTACCCCCGTCGTGGGCGTCGTGCGCGGGAAACGCACAAGTGTGGAGCATTTACCAACCGTGCGCACGACAGGCAAAAATTACCCCCGTCGTGCGCGAGGGGTAAAACGCAACGTGTAAAGCAATTTCCATCCGCTCGCACGACGGGCAAAATTCCCCCGTCGTGCGCGGGGCTTAAAACAGACAAGTGTGGAGCAATTTCCATCCGGGCGCACGACGGGGAAAATTAACCCCATCGTCCGCGGGGGTTAAAACGCCTAGGGTGAAGCAATTCACATCCGCGTGCACGACGGGCAAAAATAACCCCGTCGTGCGCGTCGTCTGCGGGGCTTAAAACGCACAAGTGTCGAGCAATTTCCATCCGCGCGCACGACGGGCAAAATTACCCCCATCGTGCGTGTGGTAAATAGCATGGCAACTATTTACCAACAATGCTCACGACAGGCAAAAATTACCATCATCGTGCGCGAGGGGTAAAACGTAAAGTGTTAAGCAATTTCCATCCGCGCGCACGACGGGCAAAATTACCCCCGTCGGGCGCGTGGGTTAAAACGCCTAGTGTGGAGCAATTTCCATCCGAGCGCAGACGGGCAAAATTAACCCCGTCGTCCGCGGGGGTTAAAACACACAAGTGTGAAGCAATTTTCATCCGCGAGCACGACGGAAAAATTAACCCCGTCGTGCGCGTTGTCCGCGGGGCTTAAAAGCACAAGTGTAGAGCATTTTCCAGCCGCACGCACGACGGGCAAAATACGCCCCGTTGTGCACGGGGGTTAAAACGCCTAGTGTGAAGCAATTTCCATCTTCGCGAACGACGGGCAAACTTACCCCGTCGTGCGCGTCTATTAAAACGCCTACTGTGCAGCAATTTCCATCCGAGCGCACGACGGGCAAAATTAACCCCGTCGGGCGCGGGGGTTATAACGCCTAGTGTGAAGCAATTACCCCCCGTCGTGGGCGTCGTGCGCGGGAAACGCACAAGTGTGGATCATTTACCAATCGTGCGCATGACAGGCAAAAATTACCCCCGTCGTGCGCGTGGGGTAAAACGCAACGTGTAAAGCAATTTCCATACGCGCGCACGACGGGCAAAATTCCCCCGTCGTGCGCGGGGCTTAAAACGGACAAGTGTGGAGCAATTTCCATCCGGGCGCACGATGGGCAAAATTAACCCCGTCGTCCGCGGGGGTTAAAACGCCTAGGGTGAAGCAATTGACATCCGCGCGCATGACGGGCAAAAATAACCCCGTCGTGCGCGTCGTCCGCGGGGCTTAAAACGCACAAGTGTCGAGCAATTTCCATCCGCACGCACGACGGGCAAAATTACCCCGTCGTGCGCGTGGGTTAAAACGCATAGTGTGGAGCAATTTCCATCCGAGCGCACGACGGACAAAATTAACCCCGTCGTCCGCGGGGGTAAAAACGCACAAGTGTGCTGCAATTTCCATCTGCGCCCACAACGGGCAAAATTAACCCCTTCGTGCGCGTCGTGTGCGGGTAAACGCGCAAGTGTGGAGAAATTTACAGCCGTGCGCACGACGGGCCAAATTACCCCCGTCGTGCGCGAGGGGGAAAACGCAATGTGTAAAGCAATTTCCATCCACGCGCACGACAGGCAAACTTACCCCGTCGTGCGCGTGGGTTAAAACGCCTAGTGTGCAGCAATTTCCATCCGAGCGCACGACGGGTAAAAATTAACCCCGTCGTCCGCGGGGGTTAAACGCACAAGTGTGAAATAATTTCCATCCGTGCGCATGACGGGCAAAATTACCCCGTCGTGCGCGTGGGTTAAAACGCCTAGTGTGGAGCAATTTCCATCCGAGCGCACGACGGGTAAAATTAACCCCGTCGTCCGCGGGGGTTAAAACGCACAAGTGTGCAGCAATTTCCTTCTGCGCGCACGACGGGCAAAATTAACCCCGTCGTGCGCGTCGTGTGCGGACAAACGCACAAGTGTGGAGCTATTTACAGCCGTGCACACGATGGGCAAAATTACCCCCGTCGTGCGGGAGGGGGAAAACGCAATGTGTAAAGCAATTTCCATCCGCGCGCACGACTTACCTCGTCGTGCGCGTTGGATAGAACGCCTAGTGTGCAGCAATTTCCATCCGAGCGCACGACGGGCAAAATTAACCCCGTCGTGCGCGGGGGTTAAAATGCCTAGTGTGAAGCAATTACCCCCGTCGTGGGCGTCGTGCGCAGGAAACGCACAAGTGTGGAGCATTTACCAACCGTGTGGACGACAGGCAAAAATTACCCTCGTCGTGTGCGAGGGGTAAAACGCAACGTGTAAAGCAATTTCCATCCCCGTCGTGCGCGTGGGTTAAGACGCCTAGTGTGCAGCTATTTCCATCCGAGCGCACGACGGGCAAAATTAACCCCGTCGTGCGCGGGGGTTATAACGCCTAGTGTGAAGCAATTCACAGCAGCGCGCACGACGGGCAAAAATAACCGCGTCGTGCGCGTCATCTGCGGGGCTTAAAACGCACAAATGTCGAGCAATTTTCTTCCGCGCGCACGATGGGAAAATTACCCCCATCGTGCCCGGGGGTTAAAACGCCTAGTGTGAAGCAATTACCCCCGTCGTGTTGGATATGGAAGACGTTTGTACACCCTTGTGGGGGATGTACGAGGGAATACGGACCTCGAACGTCGCGTACACGAAGTAGTGTGCAAAGGGAATATGTTCCCTTACGGAGAGGATCTCTAGATTGATGGGAAAGTCGCATTATATGTGCATAAGTGCATGCGACATATGGCTAATAAAGGGGTAATATCTTAAGCTTATGTTGTACCATGCATATGGTACAACTTAAGCTTATAATATGCCATGTACGATGGTACACCTTAGTTAAATTGTTCCAAAGGAACAATTACTCCTAAAATAACTACCTTGGGGGCTATAAATAAGACCCAAGGGTTAGCCATTTCCTTACACTTTTGCATGGCATTCTTGCATTCATTTCATTCTAGCGAAGCTCTGCCGAAATCCTTCCTCTCTCTTTATCCAAGTTCTTAATCTAAAAGTAGAGATTTAGATTGTGGATTTAGTAGCCTTACTCCGTTCATGAGAAGACTCGATCCGTCGTGGCGAATCCAAAGGCGAAGTTCTGTGACTACCGTACCGCATACGCAAGCGTAAGTCTCAACTTCATTTATCGATCCTAACTCTGTTTTGGCAGGACCCAACATTGGTATCAGAGCCATACGGGTTCGCCCCGGTCAAACCGTCGCCCCTTCGAAACTATGAACGAGTCGTTGTCTTTTTCACGAATGGGTATCCTACCATTACGGATATGGTAGGAACGCTTCGTGACGGAGAGAACGCAGCGGTTGTTCTTTTCACGTTAGGGTATCCTATCATTATGGATATGGTAGGAACTCTCCGTGATGGGAAGAACTGACCGTTCATATCGTCAAGCTTGCTCTCTTCATGGATGCTGAGTCTCCATTCATAGGGAATGTGAACTCTCTTCATGTGGAGCGCGTAGTTTACGAATTTTTGAAGTGGGTTCATTTTTTGGCACACGGCCATTGGAGGACAACTACTTCCTCGACGAACAGGTGCTTCACCAGAGAAGAAGGTGGTGGTTATTCCCATCGGGGAAGATGAATTTTAGTGCATGTGCACCATGGCCAAATGGGCTATGAAGGCCATGCACCCCCCTCCCCATGCGGAGGGGGTTGGCTACGGCCAATAACCACCACGACAACCCCCTCCGGCGGGGGTGTGTGGCCACCCCACACAAGGGGAGGCCGGCCATGGCCAAAGGGCCATGGCCGGCCATGGCCAAAATGGCCTTGGCCATGACCGGCCATGGCCAAGCCATGGCCGGCCATGGCCAGGCCGGCAGTGGCCGGCCCTGGCAGTGGCCAGGGCCTGCGCCATGGCCTCGGCCAGGGCCTGGCCCGCCCTGGCAGAGGCCAGGGCCGGCCTTGGCCGGCCTGGCCGGCCCTGGCCTCGGCCAGGGCCTGGCCGGCCTTGGCCGGCCTCGACCAGGGCAGAGGCCCTGGCCGAGGGGCCAGGGCCCCTGGCCAGTCGGGGCAGAGGCCCTGGCCGGCCCTTGGCCAGCCTCGGCCAGGGCAGAGGCCCTGGCCGGAGAAATTTCAGACCATTAACATTGGTCGACCAATTCGGGTGTTTTGGTCGACCAATTCGGCAAAAGGCCTTGGTCGAATATGAACGTGCCGACTAGCCCATACGGGGCCAAACGACAGTCGTCTGCATCAAAATTCTCTCATACGGGGGGGGGGGGGAAACGCCTGGATCCATACGGGAGCCATCGACGATAGTTTGCAGAAAAATCCCAAAAGGGGGATCCAACCTTGGCACGGCTACGGCTCATTCGCGACAAATGGTCAGGAAGTGCCGAATGTTTCACTAGTATCATAAGAGTACTAAGATGAAATATACATTTTTTTTTGAAAATACGTTTTCATACGTTTTGAAAAATACGTTTTGAAAAATGCTTTTCTGCTGCGAAGTACTATAAGAGTACAAACATTTGATAAAGTGAGGGAGAAATATTGAAAGTTACTCTAGATGGTGATTGGAAACATAGTGAACTTTCCGATTCTAGAGTAACAACTTCAATATTTTTCGAAAGCAACTTATCAAATTATAAATATCATTCCAAGTGGGAGATGAAATTAGAACTATCCAAATGGGATATTCTACTATCACTTCAAATGGGAATTGTATTTTAAGAATTTTAAATGCAATTTTTTGATCAAACCTTTGGTTTTATGTCTTTTGCAGCATTTTAAAAGTAAAATGTCTTCCGCTTCAAAGAATATCGTCGCTGAGTTAAACAGAGGTGAAAAACTCAACGACGATAATTACAAACTTTGGTCCATCAAGATACAATACGTTCTAGAGGAGCAAGAAGTGCTCGAAACTCTAAAGAACGTTATGATTGAACCCGAGTTGGGCACTACGGCCCAACACCGACGAGACAAGGAAGCTTTTGATGCTTGGTCTCGGAAGAACAAGATAGCGCGCATTACGTTATTAAGCAGTATGGCTGATGACATAATGCGCATCTTCCGAGGACATGACCTAGCCATGGACATATGGTCCAAGCTAGAGGAGAAGTTCGGTGGCACATCGGTGTCCAAACTTCGTGCCTTAACTATAAGGTTCGATACATATAAGAAACGTCCAGATCATTCCATGGGGAAACATCTGCGACATATGGCGAACCTTATCTCAGAGTTAAAGGACGCAGGTCATGTGCTCACTGATGAGCAACAAATCCAAGCAGTTATACGTTCCCTACCAAATGGGTGGGATCAAATGAAGATGCATCTCACTCATAATGAGAGCATCAAGACCTTCAGCGATGTTTCCAAGCACCTCGAATTAGAGGAAGAGCGGCTTGCGGCTGCCAAGCCAAGTGCAGAAGTGCACATGGTTGCTAGTTCCTCACACGGGGGAAAGAAACGGAAAGATCGTTCGAAGTTCACTAATGAACGTAATAAGCAACCTGAGTCTACCAAGAAACCCAAACATAAGGGTGGGCACAAGAAATGGCACAAGAAGAAAGACTTGAAGAGGATCAAGTGCTTCAAGTGCAACAAGCTCGGTCACTATGCTCGTTCGTGTACGAGTGGAGGCGACGAGGTAACTTGTAAATATACTAGTTACATATGTGTTTCTAGTTCAATATTTCTTGTGGAATCTAATCCATTTTGGATAATTGATTCAGGTGCCACCGACCACATAGCAAGGGACAGACGGTCTTTCGTGGGGTATCACCGGATACCCCAAGGAACGAAGTGGATCTATGTAGGAAACAACACACGTGTTGAAGTGAAAGGCGTTGGGACTTGCAAGCTAGTCTTGGACAACGGCCGCACTCTCCTACTTCATGATGTCCTCTTCGCTCCAGATATTCGAAGGAATATAATTTCTGTGGTCGTATTAATGGGTCTTGGCTATAACTGGTTTTTTCATGATTGTAATGTGGACTTAAGTTGTAATAGTACTCTTATTGGTACTGGGTTTGTATTTAAAGGATTTATTGTAATGAGTACAATGTATGATTCCTCATGTAATGAAAATTTCCTTATTGCAAATTCTAAGACTTATGAGTCTGATGTGATTTGTTGGCACGCAAGGCTTGGTCATATTGGACCAACGCGTATGGATAGACTTGCCAAACGTGGCCTTCTATCCAATGTTTCAAAGGTTGAAATGTCGACCTGCGAACATTGCCTTGTGGGGAAATCTTGTCGCAAGCCGTTTGGAACCGGCACAAGGGCCGAGGTTCCATTACAGCTTATTCATTCGGACCTATGTGGTCCGATGAATGTCAAGACAAGACGCGGAAAGTCCTATTTCATCACTTTTATTGATGATTTCACCCGATTCGGACATATCTATTTGATATCCCACAAAAGTGAAGCTTTGGCTTGCTTTAAAAACTATATGAGTTTAGTGGAGAATCAATTAGATCGCAAGATTAAGGTCTTGCGAACCGATAGGGGCGGTGAATATCAATCAATAAGTTTTAAGGAACTTTGTGATGAAAAAGGCATAGTACATCAGGTAACTATGCCTTATACTCCTCAACAAAACGGTGTTGCAGAAAGGAGAAATAGGACTTTAATGGAAATGGTCCGTTCAATGATGGCGCAAGCTAACTTGCCAATCACCGTTTGGGGTGATGCATTATTGACGGCCGCTTTCATTTTAAACCGCGTACCCTCGAAATCAGTTAGCTCCACTCCTTATGAGTTGTGGAACCAAAGGTCTCCTGACTTAAACATTTTGAAACCTTGGGGTTGTGCATCCTACGCACATATTTCCTCCCATAAGTATGGCAAACTTGGGCAAAGGGGAAGGAAATGTATCTTTATACGATACGCAGAAAACTCCAAAGGTTATGTTTTTGTTAGTCAGGAAGACAATGGTGGGCTAATTGAGTTTAAGTCGAGGGATGTCACTTTCTTGGAAAACGAGTTTCCAAGACAGGGCGAGATAAGTCAGTACTTATCTCTATTTGAGATTTATGATCAAGAAGGATTACCTCATTCGAGTGGGAGAATTCTTGGTGAAAACGAAAATACGTTTCAACCTTCACCAATGGATTATACGAATGACGATTATCCTATTCCATACGGGAATAATGATCCAAGTGGGAGCAATTCTACCGACATTCCAAGTGGGAGTGATATTAGAATTGATCTAAACTCAAGTCAACAAGGACTTGAAGAATCTCAAATACGACGTAGTAGTCGTACAAGGTTGGCTCCTCTAAGATTTGAGGATGAATTTCCGCAAACCTTTATGACTTTACTACAAGAAGATGACGAGCCTGCTACTTTCAAACAGGCCGTATCTTGCCCTGCTAAAGACAAATGGATGGAAGCGATGCAAGAGGAGTTAGAATCCATGAAAGTTAACCAAGTCTGGGACCTCGTTGACTTACCCAGAGGACGTAGAGCTATTGGGAACAAATGGGTTCTCAAGATCAAGCATAAGGCTGATGGCTCTATTGACAGATATAAAGCTCGCCTTGTCGCGAAAGGTTTTACGCAACAGGAAGGGATAGACTACGAAGAGACCTTCTCACCTGTTGTTCGTTTTACCTCAATTCGCCTGATTCTGGCAACGGTAGCTTGCTTAGACCTCGAATTACATCAAATGGATGTAAAGACTGTCTTTCTCAGTGGAGAATTGGACGAGGAGATCTATATGGAACAACCAACAGGGTTTGTAAAAGAAGGAAACGAACATAAGGTTTGTAAACTTCTTAAATCCATATATGGTCTTAAACAATCCTCGAGGCAATGGTATATACGATTTCAAGAGTTTGTCTTATCAAATGGATTTTCCATGCTTGATGAAGATAACTGTGTATATATCAAGAGGAATAAGAACAAGTATGTTATTATGTCTCTTTATGTAGATGAAATTTTAATAGCCGGAAATGACAAGGGCTTTGTGATGGATATCAAGGCTTGGCTTTCATCAGTTTTTGAGATGAAAGACATGGGAGAAGCCGCATATATCATTGGAGTTAAGATTTCAAGGAATCGTTCAAAGAAACTTCTTTCTCTTTCACAGGAGACTTATATAAAGAAGGTTCTAGAACGTTTTAATATGCAGGTCTGCAAGTCCATTGATACTCCAATAAGCAAGTGCGACAATTTATGTCTGAAATAATGTCCGAAGAACCAAAAAGAGAAGGAGATTATGGAAAAAGTTCCATATTCCAGTGCAGTTGGTAGTCTAATGTACGCTATGATGTGTACAAGACCGGACATCTGTTTTGCCGTTGGAATGGTAAGTCGTTACCAATCCAACCCAGGGCAAGTACACTGGAAAGCGGTTAAGAGGATAATGCGGTATCTCAAAGGAACTGCAGACTTTGCTTTATGCTATCAAGGAGATGCCTTGAGGCTCGAAGGCTACACTGATGCTGATTGGGCAGGTGATCTCGATGAGCGACGATCGACCTCAGGATATGTTTTTCTACTCGGATCTGGTGCAATATCCTGGAGTAGCAAGAAACAATCCTGCATCACACTTTCAACCATGGAAGCCGAGTTTGTAGCATTTAGCATGGCAGTCCAAGAGGCTGTTTGGCTTAGGAAGTTCTTAGACAGGCTAATTAATGCAAGTGACTCAGGTGATGTACCCATACACAGCGACAGTCAAGCATAGCCTATGTCAAAGATCCGAAATTCCATTGTAAGACCAAACACATAGATATCCGCTACAAATTTGCAAAAGACTATGATAAGACCAAGAAGGTAGACATAAGGTACATATCTACGCATGAGATGATAGCGGATCCACTTACGAAGGCTATCCCCAGAGATGTGTTTTACAAACACTTATCATCTCAAGGATTGCGTAAGAGCTGAGTTGTACCAATGTAAATTCCCATGTCTTTAAATGATCAAAATTAATAAAAGAATAAGTTCTTTTTCAAACATTGCATATGAATTTCTTAAGAAATGTTTGTGTGTCGGACAGATTGAGGTTGGCTCTCTCACATGAGCAACCGCCTTATTCTATCAGACGGATGGAATAGAGATGAGACCTGTTTGAAGTCAAAATCATCAGACGGATGATTTAAGAGTCCTGACTTAAACAAAATGGTCGCATGAAAGATCTGCATCATATGGATGCTTACAAAAGATCTAAGAGGATTTTTTTTGAAATCCTATCTGTCTAAATGCGGGATGTGAGTCCAAAGGATTATTTGAGTAGAATAAGGGACTCAAAGTCAGACAGTATGGTGTCTGATCATCATCCTTACACCATCATTGAGACATACACTCCCTGGGAAAGGAGGGATGTTGTAATACGTGTTCATACCACGTATGCATTTCGACCACTGAGTTAGTAGCAATAGTGTTTGCTATTATGTGAGACTCAAAGGCCATATGGGCCTTAACTCTTACCCTCAAGTACTCCAATTGGTTCCTTTAGATTTGACGAGATGATCGCTATCTTAGCGTGATGCTAATGGGCTATGATAATTCGGCTCGGCGGGGCACGTTAGAAAAGCGAATCAACTCAAGATCAGAAGGTTCGCAAGAAGAGGAAGATTGATTTCATATTCACATTTGGACTTTAATGATTCAAAACTGGCCAGCCAATTGTGATCCAGATGGGATTCAATTGTTGAATATAAAGTATAAGAAATGTGAAGAAATAATCTAGGGTAAAGCATGCGTTGAACTACTCAACTTTGTACCTTCGAGGTCGTTGTGTATCTCTAACAAGTGCACAACAACAGACTCTACGCGCATGACGATCGCACGGTCTATTTCTCGGTATGATAGATGAAAGAACTAAGAGAAAGAAGTTCTCTTACAATCCCCTCAAGTGTGAGTGGGAGATGTTGGATATGGAAGACGTTTGTACACCCTTGTGGGGGATGTACGAGGGAATACGGACCTCGAACGTCGCGTACACGAAGTCGTGTGCAAAGGGAATATGTTCCCTTGCGGAGAGGATCTCTAGATTGATGGGAAAGTCGCATTATATGTGCATAAGTGCATGCGACATATGGCTAATAAAGGGGTAATATCTTAAGCTTATGTTGTACCATGCATATGGTACAACTTAAGCTTATAATATGCCATGTACGATGGTACACCTTAGTTAAATTGTTCCAAAGGAACAATTACTCCTAAAATAACTACCTTGGGGGCTATAAATAAGACCCAATGGTTAGCTATTTCCTTACACTTTTGCATGGCATTCTTGCATGCATTTCATTCTAGCGAAGCTCTGCCGAAATCCTTCCTCTCTCTTTATCCAAGTTCTTAATCTAAAAGTAGAGATTTAGATTGTGGATTTAGTAGCCTTACACAGTTCGTGAGAAGACTCGATCCGTCGTGACGAATCCGAAGGCGAAGTTCTGTGACTACCGTGCCGCATACGCAAGCGTAAGTCTCAACTTCATTTATCGATCCTAACTCTGTTTTGGCAGGACCCAACAAGTCGTGGGCGTCGTGCGCGGGAAACGTACAAGTGTGGAGCATTTACCAACCGTGCGCACGACAGGCAAAAATTACCCCCGTCGTGCGCGAGGGGTAAAACGCAACGTGTAAAGCAATTTCCATCCGCGCGCACGACGTGCAAAATTCCCCCGTCGTGCACGGGGCTTAAAACGTACAAGTGTGGAGCAATTTCCATCCGGGCGCATGACGGGCAAAATTAACCCCGTCGTCTGCGGGGGTTAAAACGCCTAATGTGAAGCAATTCACAGCAGCGCACACGACGGGCAAAAATAACCCAGTCGTGCGCGTCGTCCGCGGAGCTTAAAACGCACAAATGTCGAGCAATTTTCATCCGCGCGCACGACGGGAAAATTACCCCCGTCGTGCGCGGGGGTTAAAATGCTGTTTTTTCTGGGACCCTTAGGGCACAAAAGCTCTAATCCCGTCCTAAGTCGGACGGAACATAGACAGAAATGCAGCGGAAAAATTTTATGTTAATCTAATTAACATGCAACCCTAAGGAACCAGACCCTATTAGCCAGGATCTCTGCCAACTTGGGGTGGATCTGACCACCCCAAGAGGGATCTAACTACTGCGAATAATTAAATGAAAAACTTAAACACATACCTGGAATCTCAGCCCTGGGGCAGGCGAGATGTTCCGCACCGTCTTCCGAGCTGCTCCTGTCCCACGCCGAGCCGCTCCTTGAACCGCTCCCTGAACTGCTCCTCGAACCGCTCCGCATCACGAGGAGATCAATCCCATGTCGCCGAGCCAACCACGCGCCGAATAAAGTTTCACGCGAGTGAAACCTCCGCCTAGATTTCGGATCTGAATCCGAACTCCTTTGCGGCTTTGCTAGAGCCCTCAGGAGCAAGGCAGAAATTTATAGGGAGAGGAGAAATTTTAATTTAGCTTAGATCCGAGTGTGCTCCAACATTTACGAGAGCCGCTCAGATCTAGAGCTTGGGACGAGTTTTGAGGAGGAGAGCAGACCCCTATTTATGTAGGCAGCTGACTATTCCCCTTTCTCAAAATCCGATGTGGGACTATTAATTTGAGTTAATCAAAATCAAGTTAGTTTGCACTTCACAAAGTGCAAAATTCTGTGAATTTTAACTCACTCACCGTTGAGCTTCATGATTGATACAACCTATCAATTCGAAGGGTGTTCAACGGTGAACGCGTAGGAAAAAACGGCTCGTCAATCCGAGTCCGTTTGACCCTTCAAACAATTGTCCAAAGATAGCCAAAAGTCATGATTCTCTTATAAACGTAGCCGTCAAGAAAATCCCAGGTTTCAAAAACCCTAACCAGAAAATTCGGGCTTGGTGGGCCTCCATTTTCGCAGGTTTCAGCCCAACAGTTTGGGCTGACTTGTTTTGGCTATAACTTGTGCATTTGGACTCCGTTTTTGACGCGGTTTGAACCTGCGTTTAGAGCGGGACGATCCCGTCATCTAGGTAACCTTTTCAACGCATTTATTTAATTAAATATAGTCTTAAACAATTTAAGACACATTTAATCTATTTTGCATCAAATGCAAAATAGTCCATATCTAAGCTTAAATTATCATTTGCATCAAATACAAATGATCCGAGGGCATATTCATCTACATCTCCCACTTGCACTCAGGATCATTTATCCCGAATGCAGG
Organism: Scilla litardierei; assembly: GCA_030789695.1. Classification (NCBI taxonomy): domain Eukaryota; kingdom Viridiplantae; phylum Streptophyta; class Magnoliopsida; order Asparagales; family Asparagaceae; genus Scilla; species Scilla litardierei. The sequence goes on along the minus strand of CM061141.1, from coordinate 183,538,901 downwards.
AGATGATTGCAAACATCTTTTGCAATATTTTATCCCTTGCATCAAATGCAAATTATTCTCCCTAACTAATTTCTACCTATTACTAGACGAAGGTCACACTCTGTGTGAGACCCTACAGCCTGACCCTTACAACAGGTTGGGCTCGAAGCCCTATACGGCAGTGACCACGAGCAGTGGTTGCCGTCCCTGCTTTAGGAATCATCATTATGTGGTTGACTCATTGACATGAGTATTGTCAGGACCACCCTGACTGTTTCCGTGATGAATTCCGCAGTTATAGTCTCTTCGTCTTAACTATGTCGTGTAGATCAAGTCTAGGGTACGGTCAAACTGTCAACCCCAATAACTTGACTCCGGTTAGTTTCTATCGATCTTTAGTCAAATAATGTTGGACTTCTTCCAACAAACTCTGGCCAGAGATTTTACTAAAGACCGAACTAACCCTACGACACTAACTCCCATTGACCGGGAGAGACGAATCCTCTCTTGGTCATTACTCTCCTCATACGCTTCAAGTGTCACCCAATCAAAGTCCTTTCGACAGGCCTTGCCTCGAAGCTAGGTCATTTGATCTAAGTGGCACCGTTCACGCACAGGTTCGTCAAAATGACCTCAAGTCAAAAGACCAACTAGCATATCATCACTCAGAGTCATCATTGACAGATTGGTCAATATAACCATATGATAACTCTTGTGGATCGTTCAGTGAACTCATTCTCTAATGAGCACCTGTGTCTCGTCTACGACTTCGCCAAGTCAAGCGATCATGAGATCATCGCCACCGCTAAACGGTGAAGACTAAGACACAATGGTCTATCCGATGTTTCGATATCCTTGTCTCGAAACATCTACGACCATGAACCCTTTTAGACTTATGCTACAAACGGTCAAACATTTCTCCATGATCGAGATACTCATCTCGATACCTGTTTGACCTTGCATAAAGTCTTAGGACTTTACCTAAGTTAATGTCTAATGTTAACAACATTATGAAATAACTTAGATAAATTATTACCAAACAACTTACTATTATTTCGAACAAGATGTTTGTGCTATGCACACATGAAGATAGATAGCCTCGAGGGTATCATCTCTCAACATCTCCCACTTGCACTCAGGCCCATTTATCTCGGTATCTCATACCGTTTTTACACATAAGTTTTCCCGACTTCATGTGGTAGAGCCTTCATGAGTGGATCTGCTAAAACCGTCTACACTATAGACTTAAGGGTTTCTATGTTTAGACCAACCATTTGAATCTCATTCAAATAATTCATTTGGTCTTTCGGAATCCATAATATTTTAATTTACTTGGATCTTATCCAATTCATCGTACATTACGATAATCATTTTAATTAGTTACGGGTCATTTCAAATGGCTCATATTTATTTCTGATAAAGTATCAAACTCTTTTGATCACTTCGTCAAAATATATGTTCCATCCCTTTGATGCTTCACATGTAATTTACACGCTCCCACTGACCTTAAAAACTATCTGGCTAATTCATATAAGTTGGTCCGTCTAAATCATATTTAGAAAAACGAACTTGTAAGTGAATGCTCCAATTTTCATGGTCAACTTAAACGTTTACATCGAGTTTGGTCCGAGTAGTTCTGTACACATCTGCTGGTGGAAAACGGTTTCATTATAATCCATTTTATAGGAATTAGTATGGAAAAACCGTTCTCGACCACCATGATTGCACTTCACTATTTTCCTTTCTGCACCAATCTTTCAACTTAAAGATTTACTTGCAGAAAGTGAGGAAACATTTTCCTTGTGCACGTAAACTAAATTCCAAAATTTATTTACGCACACAGACCTATTCTGATTGCATCAAGTTTTTAAATCGGAGTTACTTCTCCGAATTTCATTCCGGAAGTTGCCTAAGTCATCATCAGTTATGATGTCTAACTCGACTCTTCGTCTTACGAGATTCGAGTAATTATACAACTTCTTAATGATTGATTTTATGAATATCTTATTGATAATGTCCTCACAGAACATTATCAAAACCTAGGCATTACTATCTGGGACTTAACCCAGAAGGAGGACTAAACTCAGAGTCACTTTCAATGGATCACACCAAGTCTAACTAAGTGTGATTCATACCTTTTAACACACGGATGTGTTTATCAGACTTGACCTGAGAGAAAATCACATTTTCTTTTAATTACTCAAGATTTAATGTAGCTAAGTATTTGACCATTCGATCTAATCGAATCAGTTTAAATACTTTAGTCATTTCGTTCTTTATTTTACCAGACTTGTGTTTCATCAAGAACACGTGTCTTAATAAAATATACGAATAACTTAATTTGGTTAATCTAGACTCGGGTACATCAGTATGTACCAGACTGAGTTCGACAACTCATTCTCCCACTGTCTTACAGATGGGTTTCTGCCATTTTATCTAAGAGGATAAGACTCACAAGTGTCCGTAGACTTCATAATACGAGAGGTCAGACCCCTCTTTATGTGACTTGTGAAGCTTAGTCTCTTGATACGGCCTAGTCTATTTTGCCAAATAAGTTTGCTACTATCTTGTGTATTTATATATTAACATTTAATATATATATTATCGTTATACATATTTACTCATTGCTTCAAAAGCAATGTGACGACATTCGTCAAAATGTGTTAAACTTCTGTATAACAATAATCATGAAATCGTGACATCAGAGTATGTCACATTTTTATTTCCTCCTACTTATGCCTTTACTAATGATAAATTAAACTATTTAACTCGATTGACTTTCCGGTGTGCCTTCTTCCTTTTCTAAATCACATTTAGATATTTAAATGTCCCAATATAAATGAATAGCTATGCAAGCGACTCATGTATCCAAACGCTTGAGAGTTGCAATCTTGAGTGTAGCTCAAGAAGTTGCTTGTCTCAAGATCCGGTTGGGATACATAGTCTTGCACCACTCATGCACTCATATTCGACTCAAACGGTTTGATCGAATTCTCGAACTTTGCGGATCAGAATTGTTTGTCCATACATCCTTGAGGGTAGCTTGACAAGTTGTAGGGAGAAACATACTTCGAATATCCTATATGCTCAAGCTGCCTCATATAGAGACGAGTGACATATTGCGTCAATTTATTTGTTGGACCCAGAACTTAATGAAATCATATTTCTTAAGTCTGTTCTTTAGAAGGTCATTTTAATGTCAACGAGAGTATAGTTTAATCTTATCAATTAGAATTTAACTTGATATTCAATTAATCAACCTATTTGACCAGTTAACTAATTCCATTAAAAAAATTATATTTTGATTCCTTCGGTAAACATAGTCTTGCCCTAGTTTAGCATATGTTCAATATTAAATATAGGTAGAATGGCTTTTATCTATCTATATCCTCCCACTATTTTTACGATCGTTTCAAAGCTTAATAACGAACGATTTAATCGAATTAAAATATTTAAAAATTAGTGAAAGAGGGATCCAATCATCCTGAACCTCACAACCTTGAGGAGACTCAACAAGTTGATTGGTTCCATGATTGGTAGACTAACTCTTAGTCAATCACATCACATGTGACTCCCTATCGTTTTTTACCCACAGTCACTTATGATCTTGAGGAGACTCAACAAATCATAATGACTGGTCAAGTCAAACCCTTGATTTCGTGTCCAGATTTGACTTAGATCGATACTCGAGGAGACCCGACGCATCGATTTGGTTCAAGTCTAGACTACATCACATGTACGTTGGAGTTTGTTCCTTAAAGAAAAACAAGTCACAGCTTGAGGAGACTCAACAACTATAATTGTCTTCTTTGAGTTACCAAGCTCCAAAATCAAGGAGGGATACGAATTAATCTTTAATAAGATTTATAACGCATTGACTAGATATAGTCCAGGGTGTCATACAATCATGATTCGCGACATTGCGGTCCAGCGGAACACAGCCAGAGAATTGACTAAGCCAGGATCACTGCCCCTTGTACTAGCAAGGGTTGACCCAGAACTCTTAGCCAAGCACATTGACTGGATCATGGTCCATTGAATGAAGCTTGTCATTTTTGTATGTGTGCCATAGACTAAACAGCTTTTATTAACAACTAATTAATCCTATCAACTAGTTGCATCCTTAAATTCAAAATTTTAGGATTTGTTTAATAACTTTTATTAAGTCCTTATAAACTATAAGGTTCACGTGCTATCCTAATCGTTATTAGGATTTTAATAAAATTATTAACCAACGCTAAAAGCGAAGTCCTTTAATGAGAATTAATAATAACAATTAGAATTAAGAAATCATTAAAAGGACTACCCTAATCATGAATTAGGTCTTAAAGGGTTGTTAATATTTTATTAAAACATAGCATGTCATTAAAATTCAAGTAAATAAATTGTAATCATTTTTAATGGCAAACCTAAAGGGTTGTCTTATGTTATCAAATAAGGGACAAGAAGACATATCCATTAAAAATTTACACTAATTTTATCGCATAAAAAGTGTACAACTATTTAACAATTAAATAGACTAAAGTTTATCGCATAAACAATTTTAGCATGCATACTTAAATTTAACATTTAAATTTAAAAATACGATTTTTAAAACATTTTATTTTATCTCATAAAGTAAAAGCTTGTTTTAAAAAATCATAACATTTGCAAGCTACTTTAAAATATTTATCGCATAAAAATTTTAAACTTTTAAAATCAGGTTTTAAAAATATCTTATAAATTTAAAACATCATTTAAAAAATTCCATGTTTAAAATTTATCACATAAAATTTTAAACAACATTTTAAACTTATCGCATAAAGTTTTAAAGCTTTAAAACAATTTCAAAATTTATCACATAAATTTAAAATTCCATTTTAAAACTTTCATGTTTAAAATTTATCATATAAAATTTTTAAACAAAAAAAAAATAAATTTATCGCATAAATGTAAAGGAAACATTTTTCTGTAAAAGCATTCAAATAATAAATTAGCAGTCCTAGATCAGCATACAGAGATGGCTCCGATACCAATGCTAGTTTTTCTGGGACCCTTAGGGCACAAAAGCTCTAATCCCGTCCTAAGTCGGACGGAACATAGACAGAAATGCAGCGGAAAAATTTTATGTTAATCTAATTAACAGGCAACCCTAAGGAACCAGACCCTATTAACCAGGATCTCTGCCAACTTGGGGTGCATCTGACCAACCCAAGAGGGATCTAACTACTGCGAATAATTAAATGAAAAACTTAAACACATACCCGGAATCTCACCCCTGGGGCAGGCGAGATGTTCCGCACCGTCTTCCGAGCTGCTCCCGTCCCACGCCGAGCCGCTCCTTGAACCACTCCCCGAACTGCTCCTCGAACCGCTCCGCATCACGAGGAGATCAATCCCATGTCACCGAGCCAACCACGCGCCGAAGAAAGTTTCACGCGAGTGAAACCTCCGCCTAGATTTCGGATCTGAATTCGAACTCCTTTGCGGCTTTGCTAGAGCCCTCAGGAGCAAGGCAGAAATTTATAGGGAGAGGAGAAATATTAATTTAGCTTAGATCCGAGCGTGCTCCAACATTTACGAGAGCCGCTCAGATCTAGAGCTTGGGACGAGTTTTGAGGAGGAGAGCAGACCCCTATTTATATAGGCGGCTGACTACTCCCCTTTCTCAAAATCCGATGTGGGACTATTAATTTGAGTTAATCAAAATCAAGTTAGTTTGCACTTCACAAAGTGCAAACTTCCATGAATTTTAACTCACTCACCGTTGAGCTTCATGATTGATACAACCTATCAATTCGAAGGGTGTTCAACGGTGAACGCGTAGGAAAAAACGGCTCGTCAATCCGAGTCCGTTTGACCCTTCAAACAATTATCCAAAGATAGCCAAAAGTCATGCTTCTCTTATAAACGTAGCCGTCAAGAAAATCCCAGGTTTCAAAAACCCTAACCAGAAAATTCGGGCTTGGTGGGCCTCCATTTTCGCAGGTTTCAGCCCAACAGTTTGGGCTGACTTGTTTTGGCTATAACTTGTGCATTTGGACTCCGTTTTTGACGCGGTTTTAACCTGCGTTTAGAGCGGGACGATCCCGTCATCTAGGTAACCTTTTCAACGCATTTATTTAATTAAATATAGTCTTAAACAATTTAAGACACATTTAGTCTATTTTGCATCAAATGCAAAATAGTCCATATCAAAGCTTAAATTATCATTTGCATCAAATACAAATGATCCGAGGGCATATTCCTCTACATAAAACGCCTAGTGTGAAGCAATTACCCCGTCGTGGGCGTCGTGCGCGGAAAATGCACAAGTGTGGAGCATTTACCAACCGTGCGCACGACAGGCAAAAATTACCCCCGTCGTGCGCGAGGGGTAAAACGCAACGTGTAAAGAATTTTCCATCCGCGCGCACGACATGCAAAATTCCCCCGTCGTGCGCGGGGCTTAAAACGTACAAGTGTGGAGCAATTTCCATCCGGGCGCATGACGGGCAAAATTAACCCCGTCGTCCGCGGGGGTTAAAACGCCTAGTGTGAAGCAATTCACAGCAGCGCGCACGACGTGCAAAAATAACCCCGTCGTGCGCGTCGTCCACGGGGCTTAAAGCGCACAAGTGTCGAGCAATTTCCATCCGCGCGCACGATGGGCAAAATTGCCCCCGTCGTGCGCGGGGGTTAAAACGCCTAGTGTGAATCCATTACCCCCGTCGTGGGCGTCGTGCGCGGAAAACGCACAAGTGTGGAGCATTTACCAACCATGCGAACGACAGGCAAAAATTACCCTCATCGTGCGCGAGGGGTAAAACACAACGTGTTAAGCAATTTCCATCCGCGCGCACGACGGGCAAAATTACCACCGTCGTGCGAGTCGTCCGCGGGGCTTAAAACGCACAAGTGTCGAGCAATTTCCATCCGCGCACACGACGGGAAAAATTACCCCCGTCGTGCGTGTGGGTTAAAACGCCTAGTGTGGAGCAATTTCCGTCCGAGTGCACGACGGACTAAATTAACCCCGTCGTCCGTGGGGGTTAAAACGCACAAGTGTGCAGCAATTTCCATCCGCGCGCACGACGGGCAAAATTAACCCCGTCGTGAGCATCGTGTGCGGGCAAACGCACAAGTGTGGATCAATTTACAGCCGTGCGCACGACGGGAAAAATTACCCCCGTCGTGCGCGAGGGGGAAAACGCAATGTGTAAAGCAATTTACATCCGTGCGCACGACGGGCAAACTTACCCCGTCGTGCGCGTGGGTTAAAACGCCTAGTGTGCAGCAATGTCCATCCTAGCGCACGACGGGCAAAAATTAACCCCGTCGTCCGCGGGGGTTAAAACGCACAAGTGTGAAGCAATTTCCATCCGTGCGCACGACGACAAAATTAAACCCGTCGTGCGCGTTGTCTGCGTGGCTTAAAACGCACAAGTGTAGAGCATTTTCCAGCCGCTCGCACGACGGGCAAAAATACGCCCCGTCGTGCACGGGGGTTAAAACGCCTAGTGTGAAGCAATTTCCATCTGCTCGTACGACATGCAAAATTTTCCCCGGTCGTGCGCGTCGTGCACGGCGCTAAAACGTACAAGTGTGGAGCATTTTCCATTCGCGCGCACGACGGGCAAAATTACCCCCGTCGTGCGCGTCGTCCGCGGGGCTTAAAAAGCACAAGTGACAAGTGTGGTGAAATTTCCATACGAAGGTAGCAATATGGGTAAACATAACTTTTAATTTCGTACAACAAGTGATTATTTTGCACAAAACCTAACATCAATTTTATACCGAATTTTTTTTAATATCAACATTCTTGTTGTCCCTTTTTACTCGGTGACGTGCATTATAAATTGATTTACATGGAAGGTTGGATTTTCCTACATGACTTTCAAAATCTCAGCCGGCCTCAGCGTGCTATTTGCCAAATCTCTCAATGATCCATCTCCATTCCCTGCTACTGCCCTTCATCGGAATGTCCCTCGACATATTTAGCAGCTTGATGGTTGTGCCTGCCCTTCACTCCTCACCGCCAACGCCGACGCCCACCATTACCACGCAATGAGAACAGACATTGACACTTCTTGGTTTTAACTGGCCTGTCGGTCGTTTTTTCCTTTCGGTGTCACCTGTAAACCTTGCTTCTTTCACATGCAAAGTAAACAGCAGGAATCCTATTGGAAGTTTTACATGCAAAGCGACAACATTCTTGTTGTCCCTTTTTAATCGGTGACGTGCATTATAAATTTATTTGCATGGAAGGTTGGATTTTCCTACATGACTTTCAAAATTTCAGCTGGCCTCAGCGTGCTATTTGCGAGGTATTCCATTTGGTAAGTTCCGTATCTGCATGCATGTAAAATCACCAAATTTCTACATCATTTTCCACCCAATTGAATAAGAATTTCACCTACAGTGTATTTAAAAGTATATACTTACCAAATGGAATACCTGGAAAATCACTACTTTCAGACGTAAGAAAGGAAGAAAATGCAACTGTATCTTAGAAGGTCCGCTGACCGCTGAGATCTTATGGGAAGATTTGAAGGTGCATTTTGGTTGCATATGCTTCTTTATCCTAGAAGGTACGCTGACCGCTGAGATCTTCTGGGTAGATTTGAAGGTGCATTTTGGTTGCGAAGTTAGCCTGATTTCATTGGAGTCATTTTCTACCGCCATCCCATTCTCTTTACAGGCATCTACATCATGAAGGAAATGGTCCACATTGAAATAGCAGGAGTAACTTTCAATTTTATCTTCCATTTACCATGGTATAAATCTACATCAAGCAGAACGAAGCAATGGTTAGAATTTGTCTGGTTAAACTAAGAAACAAAAATATTGTAAGAAAAATACGTAGAATACCGTGGCTATACGAGGAAGATCCGAGAAGCAGAATACTTAGCAGAAGTAATTGAAACCGATGTGGCGCGACCTCGGTGGTAATCATTGTTGCCGGTTGCTCCCGAAGGTTAACATAGCAGCCCCTGGCCGCGTCAACACTTGGGTAGAGACTTTGGATTTTGCACAGTACAGCTACCCAGAAGAACGGGATGAAGCAACGAAGAATTTTTGGAGGAAGCAATTTTTCCGTGTATTTTCTTGAGGAAAGAAGAGGGATATAAATAGAGTTCAAAAAATAGCTGTTATGAATTCAAACTGTCAAATATTAAACGAGTATTAAATAGGCTTTTGAATGCTGCAGTTATGATGAATTGGACTGCCCATGGATTAGGATGAGACTACAGTTGATTTACTGTGAGTCATGGAAAGAACCCGTGAGTCTACAGTTGTTGAGCTCGTGAATATACAGTATATACAGATGTTGCGGTGTGAGTAATTTTTGAGGGTAATCTCAAACACAAAGAGAAATTTTTGAGGGCGTTCACGGTCCATTTATAGTGAAATTGACCATTCAAATTGATGAGTATAAGTCCGTTATCCTACAACGAGCCCTTCATTGCAAACATCTACGTAGACAATCATATGTATCAGTTTGTAAGAGCATATGCTAATGACTCAGTTTGGGTCTGCATCAGTATGTACATCAATATAGTTGAATTCGATTGAATATGCCTTCAGCTTGAATAAGTATCAGAGTTAATTTTAAAGTTTGCATGTAGTTTCTGAGTCAGAGTGAATAAGTATCCGGTTTAATCTACAATGTTTTCAGATTGAACAAGTATAATAAGACTTAAATCTAAAAGCTTGCATGTAGGCTTGATTGGGATTCAGAATAAGTATGATTAAATTTATTCACGTGGTCGTGTTGAGAAAATTTGTCATCTATGAAACATCAGCTTAACGTGCACAACGAGTAAATTCTGCTGGTAGTGCGCGTTAAACAATTGTTCATAAAATACCTTAGATGCTCAAAGCGAACAGCTGGCTCTGGCGAGTCTGGCTGTGCTTGTTGTGCACTTTGCGCAATTAAAGTAACCATTATAAATATGATCAATGCCCACAACGACCATAAATTAGTTGGTACTGAGCGTTGAGCAATTATGTAAGAGGCTATTAATTTTTCCAGCTCACGTCCCACCGACCGGTCAAACATTCTTGAGAAATGCACATGTCTGGTATCAATCAGCTGTAGATTTATAAAAACAGTCTTTTGTATATTCACGAGAACCCCTCAGTTTGTAAGAGCATAGGCTAATGAATCAGTTTGGATCTGTATCAGTATGTATATCAATATATTTGAATGGCTGGGTCATTTTCAAAATGTCATCAATTTGAATATGTAAGAGATTTAATCTAAAATTTTGCATGCAGTTTCTGAATTCGATTGAATATGTCTTCAGATTGAAAAGGTATCAGATTTATTTTTGAAGTTTGCATGTAGTTTCTGAGTCAGAGTGAATAAGTATCTGGTTTAATCTACAATGTTTTCAGATTGAACAAGTATAAGAAGACTTAAATCTAAAAGTTTGGATGTAGGCGTGGTTGGGATTCAGAATAAGAATGATGAAATTAGGAATTTGATTGATTCACTACGGTAGCGCGCATTGGGATTAAAATTATAGCAATTCACAAATATGTCAAAGCGCAAAACGGTCAAATTTATTCCCGTGGGGGCGTTGAGCATATTTGTCATTGACGCAACTAAAGAGCTTAACGCGCACAACAGGCATAATTCTGCATGTTGTGCGCTTTGCGCAATTATGTTAGCCATAACAAATTTACTGAACGCACACACCGGCTCAAAGTGAACACCTGGCGATACTTGTTGTGCGCTTTGAGCAATTTTTTAAACCATTAAAAATTTGCTCACCGCGCACAACGGGCATAATTTTGTATATTCATGAGCACCCCTCAGTAGCTTGACGGGGTCTTCGATGTAGCCACACAGTAAATATGGTACTGCAGCATCACATCCTCATTGACCTATCTGCGTTGCACGCATTGAGCAATTCTCGTTTTCCATGCGTTTTGCGCGGTGATCAATTATAATAGTTTCTCTCTTCTGTATTATTTAGCCCGGGGTGCGTGTCAAATAAAATGTATGAAAAAATCTTAGTGGAGAGTAGTATTGTTGGGAGTAAGTTTCCTATTAGCATCAATGTTGATCAAGGCGAAAAATCGTTGAGTTTCATTGTTATGCGCGGAGAGTAATTAACCTATTTTGATCCAGATGCTAAAATAATTGGGATTACGCGATTTTCGCGTTGGTATTACGCGGTTTGCGCGTTGAGTAAATAATTGTTGATTCCCGAGATCCATTGCATTACTGTAGGATCAAGGACTTATTATACGCTTCATTTTGATTGCTCCAATTCCATATAGCAACTCCACCACAAATCTCTAAAAACCCCCCTTCAAAATGGAATATCTCTAAAAGATGCTATTTTTGAGGATGGGCAACTCCAACCCACCATCTTCAAATCCTATTTTCTCTTTGTTTAAGCATTACTAATGAAAAATATTTATCATTATAATGGGTTAACCTAATACATTGTTTCTGCATGAAAGAAAACTATAAATAATATTATTCTTCAATGTTAATTTTTTTAATTTTTAAGTATTTAGTATTTCTTGTAATGTTGTAAATATTTTAAAATTTGCTCGAAAAATATCCAATATTGGTCTCATGTAGTAGGTATAATTGAGATATTTCAATCGGTACTAAACTTATTAAATTTGGTCAAGTGATTTGTAAAATACATTTGTAATAAATAGCCGTTACCAAGCAATGACGGTAATAAACGCAACGAAGGGCTGATATCAATTATTTGTTGTGCGTGTCGTGCGCGGTGGTTAAAAGTCATAGTGTGAATCAATATCCATCCGCTGTACACACACGGTCTCACATCTGAGGACTCCACATTACGCACAAGGGCTTATAGTGGAACCAATTAACCCGCACGCACAACAGAAACAATTTGATTGTTTTTGTTGCGCTGGAAAATAAATAATTTTTCGAGTGTTTGACGGAGAGTAATTCAAGGCGCAAAACGGTTCGGTATCCTTGTCGTGTGGGGAGAGTAAATTGCCTCTTTTTCAGCTGAGCCTAAAATACTTAGGATTACGCGTTTTTCTCGGTGGGATTACGCGTTGAGTAAATAAGATGTTCATTCCCGAGATCCTTAGCATTACTGTAGGATAACGGACTTAATACTCATCAATTTGATCGGTCGTTTTTCACTATAATTGGACCGTGAATGCCGTGAATGCCCTGGAGAAGCGTATGAAATCGGAGGACTACAGGCTGATGCAGTCGCGTCCCGAATATGCTTCTCTCCCTGGTCTGCGAAGAGAAGAATGGCCCCCTGGGCCTTTGTGCCCTGGTTGGCTGCTCTGGGTCAATTAGGTTGGCGGTGCATGGCTACCGTCTATCTGAGGCACAAGCACTCCCTTCTGTTCTTTTCGATCTCTTGGCTCGCAGCCAAATTGGGCAAATCTGACTGTGGATGAAGCAGATCATAATTGTCCCTTTCGTCCTCGGGATTTCCAATTTTGGCTGCGAGACAAGAGATCGAAAAGAACAGGAGGGAGTGCTTGTGCCTCAGAGGGCCGGTAGCCATGCACCGCCAACCTATGTGACCCAGTGCAGACATCCAGGGCGCAAAGGCCAGGGGGCCATTCATCTCTTCGTAGACCAGGGATATGAGCTTATTTGGGAGGCGACAGCATCAGCTTGTAGTCCTCCGATTTCATACGCTTCTCCAGGGCATTCACGGTCCATTTAGTGTGAAATTGACCATTCAAATTGATGAGTATACTCCGTTATCCTACAGCGAGCCCTAATGCCTGACGCTTACGATAGAAATGGACGATGGAATTCAACCAGTTCTCTTTTCACGTAAAGCTAAATGGTTGATGTTGGAAACTTACACAATGGTGGTAATAAACGCAACGAAGGGCTATCATCCATTTATAAACATGGATGCCCGATGAATGCTTCCATATGTGAGCATTTCGCCTTCCACTCCTCGACTATACACTCCATATCCTTCTCCTCTTTATAAACTCCATCCAAACCATTAAATCCTTCATCATTTCACTATACCTCGTCTATGACACACAACCACTCCCTCCTGTCCTTTCCGATCGTGAAGATAAAAAGCTCATTCTATTTGTTATGCAACCATTTGGAGTTGTTCGACGCCTCATGTGAATCGGAGTTCCTCGGTGTCTTTGAAACGGCTACATACCCGATTGTAGGTTACACCGACGCATGCTATGTCTACACTCATATCCAGCCGATGATGGCAGAAAATCGGCAACGATGGTAATAAACGGAACGAAGATAGTCGCCCGATGAACTCGCGGAAGTTGACGGGGAAGCACGCAGATCACACCGATAATCACATGTTTCAGTTTGTAAGAGCATAGGCTAATGAATCAGTTTGGATCTGTATCAGTATGTACATCAATATATTTGAATGGCTGGGTCATTTTCAAAATAACATCAACTAGAATATGTATGAGACTTAATTTAAACTTTAGCTAAACGCACACAACGGGCATAATTCTGCTGGTTGTGCGTGTTTAAGTAAGATGAAATTTGGAATGTGATTGATTCACTGCGCTGGTGCGAGGTGGAATTAAAATTATAGCATCTCACAAATATGCTCAAAGCGCAAAACGGTCAAATTTATTCCCGTGGGGGCGTTGAGCAAATTTGTCATGACTTTAGCTAAATGCGCACAACGGGCATAATTCTGCTGGTTGTGCGTGTTTAACAGTTTAAGTATGATGAAATTTGGAATTTGATTGATTAACTGCGGTGGCGCGCAGTGGGAGTAAAATTATAGCATCTCACAAATATGCTCAAAGCGTAAAACGGTCAAATTTATTCCCGTGGGGGCGTTGAGCAAATTTGTCATCGACGCAACTTTTGCGTAACGCGCACAACCGGCATAATTCTGCATGTTGTGCGCTTTGCGCTATTATGTTAACCATTACAAATTTGCTGAACGCGCACACCGGCTCAAAATGAACACCTGTGACCTGTCGATACTTGTTGTGCGCTTTGAGCAATTTTTTAAACCATTAAAAATTTGCTCACCGCGCACAACGGCCATAAATTTATTGGTACTGAACGTTGAGCAATTATGTAACGGCTATAAATTTTTCCACCTTACTTGCCACCGGTAATAAATTCTTGGGAAAATCATATGTCTGGTATCAATCAGCTGTAGATTCAGGAGCAGTAGTTTGTTATTCACGAGCACCCTTCTGTAGCTTGACGGGTTCTTCGATGTAGCCACACAGTTAATATGGTACTGCAGCAGTCACATCCTCATTGACCCATCTGCGTTGTGCGCATTGATCAATTCCCATTTTCCATGCGTTTTGCGCGAGGATCAATTATAATAGTTTCTATCTTCTGTATTATTTAGCCCGGGGTGCGTGTCGAATAAAATGTATTAAAAAATCTTAGTGGAGAGTAGTATTGTTGGGAGTAAGTTTCCTATTAGCATCAATGTTGATCAAGGCGAAAAATCGTTGAGTTTCATTGTTATGCGCGGAGAGTAATTAACCTATTTTGATCCAGATGCTAAAATAATTGGGATTACGCGATTTTCGTGTTGGTATTACGCGGTTTGCACGTTGAGTAAATAATTGTTGATTCCCGAAATCCATTGCATTACTGTAGGATCAAGGACTTATTATACGCTTCATTTTGATTGCTCCAATTCCATATAGCAACTCCACCACAAATCTCTAAAAACCCCCCTTCAAAATGGAATATCTCTAAAAGTTGCTATTTTTGAGGATGGGCAACTCCAACCCACCATCTTCAAATCCTATTTTCTCTTTGTTTAAGCTTTACTAATGAAAAATATTTATCATTAAAATGGGTTAATCTAATACATTATTTCTGCATGAAAGAAAACTATAAATAATATTATTCTTCAATGTTAATTTTTTTTTTAATTTTTAAGTATTTAGTATTTCTTGTAATATTGTAAATATTTTAAATTTGCTCGAAAAATATCAAATATTGGTCTCATGTAGTAGGTATAATTGAGATATTTCCATCGGTACTAAAATTATTAAATTTGGTCACGTGATTTGTAAAATACATTTGTAATAAATAGCCGTTACCAAGCCATGACGTTAATAAACGCAACAAAGGGCTGATATCAATTAGCCGGCGTGCGCGTCGTGCGCGGTGGTTAAAAGTCATAGTGTTAATCAATATCCATCCGATGTACACACACGGTCTCACATCTGAGGACTCCACATTACACACAAGGGCTTATAGTGGAACCAATTAACCCGCATGCACAACAGAAACAATTTGATTGTTTTTGTTGCGCTGGAAAATAAATAATTTTTCGAGTCTTTGACGGAGAGTAATTCAAGGCGCAAAACGGTTCAGTTTCCTTGTCGTGTGGGGAGAGTAAATTGCCTCTTTTTCAGCTGAGCCTAAAATACTTAGGATTACTCGTTTTTCTCGGTGGGATTACGCGTTGAGTAAATAAGATGTTCATTCCCGAGATCCCTAGCATTAATGTAGGATAAATGGATCGTGAATGCCGTGAATGCCCTGGAGAAACGTATGAAATCGGAGGACTACAGGCTGATGCAGTCACCTCCCTAATATGCTTCTCTCCCTGGTCTGCGAAGAGAAGAATGGCCCCCCGGGCCTTTGCGCCCTGATTGGCTGCTCTGGGTCAATTAGGTTGGCGGTGCATGGGTACCGTCTCTCTGAGGCACAAGCACTCCCTCCTTTCTTTTCGATCTCTTGGATCGCAGGCAAATTGGCCAAATCTGACTGTGGATGAAGCAGATCATTATTGTCTCATAATGCAGAAGCTGGAAGCCTGGAACCTGTGCGGAAACACAAAAGGCATGGTTGTCTCAGATTTCCAGAAAATCAAATGATGTGAAGAGTCACACATCCATTTCCTCGTCCTAACAGATGATGTTGATTATGCTCAAGTAAAGCGACAGAAATTACAAAACGAGCAGGGAAGTGACTGTAATGACACACCAATGACGGCATGTCATGCCTTTGAACTATTTGAATTGGAAAATGTTTTGAACTCTTTGAGTCTTTGGATAATTATCGGAGGAAGCCATCTTATGAACACTTTTCCTTGTGTATGCGTGTACGGATGCCCATGTCCAGTAGAGCACATATCATATCGGTCTCTTATATTGGTCTCTTACAGGCGGTGAAGATCTTCTCTGGATTAAGCTTTTACTTCACCGATCAGTTCGAGCCTCCTTAAAGGGGCTTCCTCGAAAAGGTGGATCTAGCTGCCGGTCGAACCGTCCGGAAGAATGTTGACCTGGTGATGGACGCATCAAATGCCAGTGTGTTCTCCGTAGGATCCGCCTTCATTGTCTACAACGAAGATCCTCCACCTACGTGCGCCTTAGAAGATCTTGAGGAGGTTGTAACGAAGAGATGAGACGAGGTTGGGGCCGCATGCAGTGTTTAGTATTCTCTTACTGGAACACATCGCCGCATGCAGTTCTGCATCTGAGCTTGTAAGTTGTTCAAAGACCAGCGGTGTTTAGTATTTTGATCTGTTGGTGTTGTTCGACGCCTCATGTGAATCGGAGTTTCTCTCGGTGTCTTTGAAACGTCTACATACATGACTGCAGGTTACACCGACGCATGCTAAGACTACACTCATATCCAGCCGATGATGGCAGAAAATCGGCATCGACGGTAATAAACAGAATGAAGATGGTCGACCGATGAACTCGCGGAAGTTGACGGGGAAGCACGCAGATCACACCGACAATCACATGTTTCAGTTTGTAAGAGCATAGGCTAATGAATCAGTTTGGATATGTATCAGTATGTACATCAATACATTTGAATGGCTGGGTCATTTTCAAAATAACATCAACTAGAATATGTATGAGATATTGCAGGACCGTGTCTCCTATGGATATTGCAGTTGACGGGGAATCTCATGCCGTGACCGTGTCTCCTATGGATATTGCAGTTATGATCAGCTCCAATAGAGATTCTTCACATTTTTGCACTGGTATGAAATGCAATAATGGCACTCCTAAGAAATTCTTCTGAGCATGGATACAAATGAGGATGCACAGTTTCAGAGAAGATTGCGCATTTTGAGAGCCGATACCTTGGTGGCACCTTCAGGCTGATGGCAATGTGAAGCATTCGAAAACATCGTGTGCTTCTTCTGAAGGAGCCAACACTATCGTTGATGATATCTGAAGTAGCAGACTCCATCTTTGATGCCCATATAAATGTGACGAATTCAATTTCAGCATCACGGCAATTGCCGCAAGTTTATTGGCTGGCCATCTTTGTAAAAGAAAATATATTCTATAGGTATAACCATATAGAACACTATCATCGAGAGGAGTAGTGGTTGACGATGTCTGGAGGGAAGTGAATCACTTTATATAGACGAATTGGACTGGGTATGGTCCGCATGGATGAGGCTGAGACTACAGTTGGGTTACTATGGTCTACAGAAATTGACGCTAACAAAATTGATTGCCTCTAAGAAAATTGCTCAAAGCGCAAAACAGGTAAAACTATGGCAGTTGTGCGAGTTGAGCAAATTATTTATGTTTATACAATATTACTCATAAATCCATTTATAGCGATGTGAACACCTCAAATCAAACAGCGTGACCCATGAGTATCAACGCTTAAATGTCTGTACACCTTATTCTGTACACCCATCCATTTATATCTTATTCTGTAAACAGTAAGATATGTGTTTCGTATCACTTAAATGTCTGTACACCCAAAAGTCTGAATATTATTTAATTCTCCCCGAATTTTGTGTTTTCTTTATTATTGGGATTTTTTATTGAACGTTGTGCGCGCTGAGGTAATTAATTATGGGAATTTTGTATTGAACGTTGTGCGCGCAGAGTAATTATTCGTTACGACTGTTTTGCTCAAAGCGCACAACTGGGTGTATTTTGATCCGATGTGCGCGCTGTATTATATATGCAAACTGGATACCTTTTTAAATACGCCGCACAATCCGCACTAAGACTCAAATTTAAACAAATCAAAGAAATGTGAATATTTTTGCTATCTTATTCTGTAAACTGTCGGATATGTGTTGTCTTATCACGTAAATGTCTATATACCCATCAATCAACTGCTCCGCATTATATTTGCATCAATCTTGATTTTTTTATCTGGCATGTCAGTCTGAACAATAATTAATTCTCCCCCAATTTTGTGTTTTCTTTATTATTGGGATTTTTTATTCAACGTTGTGCGCGCTGAAAATATTAATTATGCGAATTTAGTATTGAACGTTGTGCTCACATGGTAATTATTCGTTACGACCGTTTTTCTCAACGCGCACAGCTGGGTGTATTTTGATCCGTTGTGCGCGCTGTATTATATATCCAAAATATATACAATTTAAAAACCCCGCACGGTGCGCACTAAAACTCAAATTTTAACAAATCAAAGAAATGTGAATATTTTTGCAGTCTTATTCTGTAAACTATCAGATATGTGTTGTCATATCACTTAAATTTCCTTACACCCATCAATCAACTGCCGCCATTATATTTGCATCAATTTTGATTTTTTTTTCTTGCATGTCAGTATGAACAGTAATTAATCTCCCAAAATTTTGTGTTTCTTCTTTATTATTGGGATTTTTTATTGAACGTTGTGCGCGCTGAAGTTATTAATTATGGGGATTTTGTAATGAATGTTGTGCGCGCAGAGTAAGTATTCATTACGACCGTTATGCTGAACGCGGATAGCTGGGTGTATTTTGTTCCGTTGTGCGCGCTGTATTATATATTCTAAATGTATACCTTTTTATATACCTCGCACTAAGGGACAAATTTAAACAAATCAAAGAAATGTATATCTTTTTGCTGTCTTATTCTGCAAACAGTCGGATATGTGTTGTCTTATCACTTAAATGTATTGAACGTTGTGCGCGCTGATGTAATAAATTATAGGAATTTTGTTTTGATCGTTGTGCACGCAGAGGAATTATTCGTTACGACCGTTTTGCTCAACGCGCACAGCTGGGTGTATTTTGATCCGTTGTGCGCACTGTATTATATTTTATAAATGTATACCTTTTTATATACCCCGCACTACGGATCAAATTTTAACAAATCAAAGAAATGTAGATATTTTTGCTGTCTTATTTTGTAAACGGTCTGATATGTGTTGTCTTATCACTTAAATGTCTTTACACCATCAATCAACTGTTGCACATTAGATTTGCTTCAATGGTAATTTTTTAACTGGCCTGTCAGTCTGAACATTAATTAATTCTCCCCCAATTTTGTTTTCTTCTTTATTATTGGGATTTTTTATTGAACGTTGTGCGCGCTGAAGTCAATAATTATGGGGATTTTGTATTGAACGTTGTGGGCGCAGAGTAATTATTCGTAACGTCCACTTTGCTCAACGCGCACAGCTGGGTGTATTTTGATCTGTTGTGCGCGCTGTATTATATATCCAAAATTTATATTTTTTTAAACAAATCAAAGAAATGTAGATATTTTTGATGTCCTATTATGTAAACAGTAGGATATGTGTTGTCTTATCACTTAAATGTCTTTACACCCATCAATCAACTGCTGCGCATCAAATTTGCTTCAATTTTGATTTTTTAAATAATGTCAGACTGAACATTATTTAATTCTCGACCGATTTTGTGTTTCATTTATATTTTGGGATTTTTTATTGAACGTTTTGCGCGCAGAACAATTATTCGTTACGACCGTTTTGCTCAACGCGCCCAGGTGGGTGTAATTTGATCAGTGCTCGCAACCTTACCTTATGTTGCCCATATGACGGGATGATTAACTGTGGGTAATGGAGCATGTAATACAGTTTTGCTCAGCACGCACAACGGTCATGGCATCTGACTGTTGTGTGCGATGGTCTATTGTGTTTAATTGCATACAGTTTGGCTCTGCGAGCAAAAGGGTGACATCTACGTCCAGTTGTGTGATTTGAGTAATTGTTGATAACAAGATACGGTTTTGCTCAACGTGTACAGCGGTCAAACAAATCGATACGAACGTTGTGCATGCTAGTAACTGTGTGCACACGTAAATAGTTTATCACAACATATATCATGAGCCTGTTGTGCGCCCTGGGGAATTTATAGTTCGGTGAACAGTGTTTGATCAGTAATATCTATGTCGGACATTGATTCAAGTAAGCATTAATGTATATATCACCTTATATCAATTTTGTATTGTCCTGTAATTGTATCAAATTAAATGACATAGTATTAAGGCCTGAATTCTAACAAACTACAGCATTATGCTTTATAATGTACATAATGCATAAATGTAATTTATAGTTCGGTAAACAATTTTGCTCAGTAATATCAGTGTCGGACGTATATATCACCTATATCCTTTTTGTATTGTCCTGCAATAGTATCAAATAAAATGACATTGTATTAGGGTCTGAATTCCAAAATACTACAACATATATGCATTATTCTGTACATTACACAACAAAGTTGTAACTACAGCTAAACATTTTGCAACTTCACAGTTTGGAACTGGTATGAAATTCAATCACGGGAATATCCTAATGGTACATTGAATCCCACTACGCAAAACTGTTCAGATAGTCATGCTGAACAGCTCAAGCAAGATGGCATTTATGATCAGCTCCAATAGCACACACCATCATCACTAGCATCCAGATCGGCCATAACGGTATACGTAGCCACTACTTTAACGAAGTTGGCTGATCTGGATTCTTCAGCGCATGCCACTGTATGCGTTGAAGAAGCATCAATTATGAACGATAAAAAGCATATTTAAGTAAAAAAAATAGGGTATAAAGACATGCAACTTTACGTTTAGGCACTGATATAAAAATATATCACGCTTGCTTCTTCTCTGAAGAATCCGCTGCTGTAGTAGAACATATGAAGGAGCAAATAACATCTTCCAGTACACGTCAATTGCCGGTAGTATATTGTTCATCTTTGTGTGTTGAAGAGGAAGCAGTGATGAACAACGGGAAATATTTAGCATTGTGAAGAAAAAATAGTGTATGAAGTAGAAACAGATAGAATCAGTTAGAATACTATCATTACGAAGTGCAGTGGTTGACAAGGTCTAGTGGGAAGAGAGGCTATTTATAGACGAATTGGACTGGCCCATTGATGAGGACGATAGACTACAGTAGAGTCACTGTGCGTGATATTGTATTGGACATAAAGACGAGCGAATCTACAACATATTGTTACCAGCCAGATGATGTTCCCAAGAAGGTTTGGCCTTTACGGTGCGCATTGAGCAAACTTGAAGGCCAATAACAAAATTGCTCAACGCGCACAACGGGGAAAATAATGGCTGTTGTGCAAGTTGAGCAAATTATTTATGTTTGTACAATATTACTCATAATGGGACGTTACAAAATGGGACACCATCAAATCCAACATCGTGACAGATGAGTATCATTCACAAAGATATATGGTGTCTTATTCTGTAAACAGTACGATATGTGTTGTCTTTTCACTTATATGTATACTAGAAATTTCCCGTGCAAATTGTGCACGGAGCAAAAATAATTCCCCATGAACACGATAGCGGTTAACACACGAAACTGGGAAGGAGAGGAAAGTGTGGGTGTGCGTGTCGTTAGCGTCGGGTGTGCGTGTCGTAAATACGGATGCCAAAAGGACAGGACCTAAATACAAAAGGGGAAGGAGTATGTATCTACACCCATCTATTTGCTTCAATGTGGATATATTAAGACTTAAGTGCTAATGCTACCAATTTCAAAAAAGAAAAGCTTTTGTATTCTCCCAACTAATTTCTCTACAATGCTTTTGTGTATTCCCAACATATTTTTCTCAATCCAAGATATGTCCCCCCAAAACTTGACATGACACTGCCACATAGGACAAATTCAAAAGCTTTTCTCAATTGTAATATAGAATAGTTTGGCTCCGCGCGCAAAAAGGTCACAATTACGTGCAGTTGTGTGAACTGAGTAATTGTGGATAATCAGATATGGGTATGCTCACAGCCCGCACATCGGCCAAACACATTATGTGACAGTTGTGCGCGCTGAGTAATTGTGTGCAAACGTAAATGTTTTATCACAACGTATATAAGGATGGTCACAATTTATGCCCGTTGTACTCACTGGGTAAATCATATATCGGTAAAAAGTTTTTACATAGGTAATTTCAATTTCGGACATTGATTCAAGTAAGCGTGATGTATATAACACATATATCAATTTCGTAATGTCATGCAATTGTATCAAATTAAATGACAGTGTATTAAGGTCTGAATTCTATCATACTACAACATTTATACGTTATAATGTGTTGGTAGCAACGATCTATGAACATCGTGTTTGATGATAACAAACGTGTGTGAACATTTTAACGCGCGTGTTAAGTGTTTCGGGGATGACAAAGCTTGTAGAGACTCAATGGGAGACTTGGTCAATATGATGGGAATGAGAAGACAATCAAATGGTTTGATTCATATTTACTAGTGCTCACACCACCATTTGCATTGGTGATTAAAAAAACACACACAGAAAAAAAAACAAAGTGCACCCTAGAATTGAAATCCAAAGTGCACAACCTTCTGGTGTTGATTCATTTGGTGTTGATTCATTTGGTAAAACAAAACACACACAGGCAAAAAAAACACACACCACCATTTCTTTTGGTGTTGATTCATTTGACCACAAAAAAAACAAAGTGCACAACCTTCTGTTTTGTGCAAAACCAAAAAAAAATTCAAAAAGCCCAGGTGATCACACTACACTACTGACAGGGGAAAAATGATATTAAAAGGCAGTCAGAGCTTTTCAACAAAAAAATAGGAGTGCGCCTGTTTTAGGGTTTTGATTTTGTCAGCCGGCCAATGCTTAAAATATGAAAAAAATTAGAGTGCCGCATATCCCCTATTTGCAAATCCCCAGCCGAAACATTCCCTTGTGAAGCTGCACCAAAAATCACGAGGGCGCACAAAAATCTCCAAGCCCCAAAGTTTTTTTGTTGTGCGTTAAAAATTCCAATGATCACAGGCGCATCTTGTTGAGGAAACAAAAAACATGCGGCTGATTCTCAAGTGCACATGCTGTTGTCTCCTTGAAGAAAAAGAAAAGAGGCCATCTCCTACGTTGTTTTTTGTTTAAATCCTTAAAGAGAAATTTTTTTGTGCTTTGGTGGTTTGCCTTTTTGATTGCAGGCGCAAGATTCCCAAGGAGCCGAATTTGTTTTTGGTTTGCCTTTTTGATTGAAGCCGCAATTCCCAGGAGCCCTTGCGTCTTTTGTTAAGCACATGCCGAATTCACAAACAAAAGAAAAAGGGTTAGCCTTCTAATAAAAGATTAACTAATTAAATATCCTCTGTGTTTTGTTTGCAGGACACGCATAATCAAAGAGCTTGACATTTTTTTCTCTCTGGAGTGCAGAAATCCCAAGAGCCCTGTCCAAAAAAAGAGCTCACAGATTTGGTTGCAAATACAAAGGAGAGCTGAAGCATTCAATTCCTAAGAGCCATCAATTACCCCAAGGAGCCGAATTTTTGCCTCTATTTGCTAACAGCTGCAAAAAAATCATAAGGGGGCCGGCCTTCATTGACAGACGCACAAATCCTAAGGGAAGGCTGAATTATTTTATGTTCCTCTCTTCGATAATTTCATGGCCAGCCGTAATCCTTTTTTTGTAGGTGTCGCAAGCTTCGATTTTTGGTGAGGTCCTGCAAGTTTCAATCTTTTGTGAGGTGCCGCAGGTTTCAACCTCTGGTGGAAGGCGCTAGTTTCATCGAGAGGGAAGCCAAACTATTGAGAGGACATCAGAGACTACATCTTGTCAGATTCAGATCTGACCCATGCTTATTGGCAGAGACGACTACACAGACACGATCTGAGCATCCCTAAACTCTATACGTTATATCAGTGTTATTCGTGTAGCGATCTATGTTAGGGGAAACTTTACCACCTTTTGTGTTACTTTTTGGGGACCTTACGACTTGGGAGTCGTCACGGAGGGAGAGCATCTGACTAGATTGAGAGTGTAGAGCACGTGGTGTGCGTACGAGCTAGGTGAGAGTAGATTTAGGATCTTGACTCATTGTAGATGTACATGATTACACATCTATCTAGTATTTGCTTTCGGGGGCTGGAGTAGGTCGTAGGGACGACCGAACCAGGGTATATCTGTGCGTACTCTGTGATTGCTATTTTATTGCCCTGTCTGTGCTTATAACTGCGTGGGATTTCTCGTGGGTTGCACGAGAATTTTTATTAGCCTATTCACCCCCCTCTAGGCCAGGATCCAGATCCAACAAGTGGTATCAGAGCCAGTTTAGAGGATCTAGTCTAGATTTGATTAGATGACCATGAATATATCTGATTGTGCTTTTGTTGAAGGTCAGTCTATAGCCCGTCCCCCTAAGTTTAACGGTGTAGACTTTGCTTATTGGAAGGCAAGAATGAAAATCTATTTAGTGTCTGTTGATTATGATGTGTGGGATATTATTGAAAATGGTTATAGTCTACCCACTATTAAAATTGAAGACACTGTTATGATTAAACCTAAAGACAAGTGGGATTTAGCTGATAAGAAACTTTATACTCTTAATGGTAAAGCTAAGAATGCACTTATATGCTCTCTTGATAAATCTGAGTTTAATCGTATCTCACATTGTCTAACTGCGCAGGAAATCTGGCATACTCTGGAGGTGACCCATGAGGGAACATCGCAAGTAAAGGAATCCAGACTTGCATTGCTTTGCACAGAATACGAGAGCTTCCGCATGCTACCAACAGAATCTGTGAAAGAGATGTTTGCGATGTTCACGGACATTGTCTACAAATCCAGTTCCCTCGGTAAGCCATACTCTAGTCATGAACAGGTACGAAAGATCTTAAGGGCGCTACCAAGCTCGTTCAGGCCTAAAGTCACCGCTATTCAAGAAGCTAAGGATTTATCAACAATGATAGTGGAGGACTTGATAGGCAACCTGATGTCACACGAGCTTGAGTTGTAGAGTATAGAAGCCAGAGAGAAACCTGAAGAGAAGACCAAAGCTTCCATACCATTAGCTCTTCAAGCTAACGATGACGATCTTGATGAAGAGCAAGCCCTAATGGTCAGAAACTTCAGGAGATACATTCAGACTGATCAAGGAAGAGCTGAGATGGAAAAAAGGTTCATTCGTTCTAATAATTCTAATTTTGGTAGAAATTACTATGATCAGAAAGCTATTAATAGAAGTGAATGTTTTAAATGCAGGAAGAAAGGGCACCATATAAAGGATTGCCCACAACAACACACAGCTCAAGTTGCAAAAGGAAAAACGAAAGTGCTGACGTGGGACATGGATAGCGAAGCTGAGGAGGATGATGATGAACATGAAGCACACTCCTGCATGGCATTAATGGCCAAACACAATGAGGTAGAATCTCCCACTAAAGCTGAACTTTTAGAAATATGTAAAGGACTGCAATGTAGAATTGATGAGCTAGAAGCTGATGTGGATAGTTATAGAAACGAAAACTTTAATATGCAACAAACTGAATATGACATGTCTATAGAAATGAAAAATCTTAAACAAGAGCTTGTTGCATGCAAATCTACCATTACCATATTAGAAAAAGAGAAAGCTAGCTTGCCTGTAAAAACTGATTGTCTTTCATGTCCCTCTTTATTAAAGGATATTAGCATGTATACGCTAGATAAGACAAAGCTTGAAGTTGAAAATGAATTGCTTTCTGAAAAGATTAACATGCTAAATCGTGAACTTAAAGAAAAAGTGAGGGATTTTAAAAAGAAAGAAGAGGAAAACAAGCGAGCTTTCATTAGTAAATGCACTTTGCTTGTGAACGAAAATGATCATTTGAAATCTAAAGTTGCTAGTTTAGAATTGTCATTAAAGAGATTTTCCATTGGTAAACAAAATTTGGACATTATTCTTGGAAGTCAATTGTATGGCAATAATAGGCGTGGCCTTGGATTTAGCGCTAAAAATGTTGAAAAATCAAAATATAGAAAAGTTCACATTGAATCAACAAAGGTTGGAAATTTTCATGCTAAGTGCTTTACATGTGGATGCGTTGGTCATACTTCATATCATTGCAAATATAGGAACAAAAACATTAAGTTCAAACAAATATGGGTTCCTAAATCTTTGATGACTAACGTGAGTGGACCTTGTTGGATTCCAAGGTCACACACGACACCTCTTTTGTAGGTGGATGGAAATTTGACGAGGAGCGATAAATTGAATGTCTCATTACTTTTTAGCTCCTTAGTCAAACGGCGATGCGAAGGTATATCTCATTCTTTGAACTTAATGCATACCTTCATAGCTTTTTGTGTGCGTGACTTTTCTTTGTTTGTGTGCCAGTAGTTCATTGCTATGTGTGCATGATTTTTTTTGTTTGTGTGATTGCATCTCATGTTTTCTTTAGTACTTCATGCATTTAAAAAAAATGAAAAAACTGAAAAAATTGGTGCTTAAATGTGTATCTTTTCTCTTTGATTCATTATTGAAATATGCACGGATGATTTTCATATCTATGTAGAAATTGGTGTATTATTATTTTTGCTACATGCGCTTATTTATCTCTCTAAATATTCATGGCATGTCCAATGACTGAGAATAACTTGATTTCTACACCACCTACTTCACTTTCACATGTATTATTATTGTTGCACATTTGGAGATATCGTTTATGACGTATGGAAAGTGAATGTAGGAGGAAAACTTAACTGAAAATCTAAGGGATATGATATACCTTACCATGGATAAAAATTGAGCAAAAGAAATTGTTGGTATAAGTATTTAAAAATGTGAAAACAAAAGATAATTGCTCCGTATGGAAAATGGATACAATCCTTGGCAACGGTATTACCCACGAGTATCCAACATAAGCTTTATGGGTAAACTTTAGCGTTGGTGTATTTACTCGTATCTAAGAGTCCTTATAGGCTATATTTTGGGGTGTGGTACCTTGAACTCATTTTTAATGAGGTGGGAAAAATCAATCCTAGGTGATAGAATGTTATATGGAAAATGTGGATTGTATTGGTTGACTTTCTAAATGATTCTCCCCATGTGCTTCAATTTTAATCTTTACACGTACACGTTGGTGTGGAGGTCTTAGTTGTTTAATTCCATTGGATTTTGACTTGATTATTCTATGACAGTAAGCATGTAATTGTTGGTAATGGTTAATAATACTCTCTTTTTTGCATGATATATGATTTTGACCTCGTGGTATGACTTTTGATGATAACAAAGGGGATAAAAATTGGGAAGATTTGGTATTCGGTATTCAGTATTCGGTATTTGTATTTCGGTATTTGGTATTATTTGTGCTTAATGCTTATGAACATACATGATTATTGGTTCAAGGGGGAGCACAAAAATATGGGGAGCATGCATATTGTTAACTTTGCACATCGGTGTTTGCACATCATTGTATCTTATTGTATGTCACCCATTATCGTCACGCTTTCACACACACTACTTGGAAACTTAATGCTCAAATCTTATACTGAGTTTGTTATCATCAAAAGGGGGAGATTGTTGGTAGCAACGATATATGAACATCGTGTTTGATGATAACAAACGTGTGTGAACAGTTTAACGCGCGTGTTAAGTGTTTCAGGGATGACAAAGCTTGTAGAGACTTAATGGGAGACTTGGTCAATATGATGGGAATGAGAAGACAATCAAATGGTTTGATTCATATTTACTAGTGCTCACACCACCATTTTCATTGGTGATTAAAAAAACACACACAGAAAAAAAAACAAAGTGCACCCTAGAATTGAAATCCAAAGTGCACAACCTTCTGGTGTTGATTCATTTGGTGTTGATTCATTTGGTAAAACAAAACACACACGGGCAAAAAAAACACACACCACCATTTCTTTTGGTGTTGATTCATTTGACCACAAAAAAACACAAAGTGCACAACCTTCTGTTTTGTGCAAAACCAAAAAAAATTCATAAAGCCCAGGTTATCACACTACACGGCTAACAGGGGAAAATGATATTAAAAGGCAGTCATAGCTTTTCAACAAATAAATAGGAGTGCGCCTGTTTTAGGGTTTTGATTTTGTCAGCCGGCCAATGCTTAAAACAGCAAAAAAATTAGAGTGCCGCATATCCCCTATTTGCAAATCCCCAGCCGAAACATTCCCTTGTAAAGCCGCACCAAAAATCACGAGGGCGCACAAAAATCTCCAAGCCCCAAAGTTTTTTTGTTGTGCGTTAAAAATTCCAATGATCACAGGCGCATCTTGTTGAGGAAACAAAAAACATGCGGCTGATTCTCAAGTGCACATGCTGTTGTCTCCTTGAAGAAAAAGAACAGAGGACATCTCCTACGTTGTTTTTTGTTTAAATCCTTAAAGAGAAATTTTTTTTGTGCTTTGGTGTTTTGCCTTTTTGATTGCAGGCGCAAGATTCCCAAGGAGCCGAATTTGTTTTTGGTTTGCCTTTTTGATTGAAGCCGCAATTCCCAGGAGCCCTTGCGTCTTTTGTTAAGCACAGGCCGAATTCACAAACAAAAGAAAAAGGGTTAGCCTTCTAATCAAAGATTAACTAATTAAATATCCTCTGTGTTTTGTTTGCAGGACACGCATAATCAAAGAGCTTGACATTTTTTTCTCTCTGGAGTGCAAAAATCCCAAGAGCCCTGTCCAAAAAAAGAGCTCACAGATTTGGTTGCAAATACAAAGGAGAGCTGAATCATTCAATTCATAAGAGCCATCAATTACCCCAAGGAGCCGAATTTTTGCCTCTATTTGCTAACAGCTGCACAAAAATCATAAGGGGGTCGACCTTCATTGACAGACGCACAAATCCTAAGGGAAGGTCGAATTATTTTATGTTCCTCTCTTTGATAATTTCAGGGCCAGCCGTAATCCTTTTTTTGTAGGTGCCGCAAGCTTCGATTTTTGGTGAGGTCCTGCAAGTTTCAATCTTTTGTGAGGTGCCGCAGGTTTCAACCTCTGGTGGAAGGCGCTAGTTTCATCGAGAGGGAAGCCGAACTATTGAGAGGACATCAGAGACTACATCTTGTCAGATTCAGATCAGACCCGTGCTTATTGGCAGAGACGACTACACAGACACGATCTGAGCATCCCTAAACTCTGTACTTTATATCAGTGTTATTTGTGTAGCGATCTATGTTAGGGGGAACTTTACCACCTTTTGTGTTACTTTTTGGGGACCTGACGACTTGGGAGTCGTCACGGAGGGAGAGCATCTGACTAGATTGAGAGTGTAGAGCACGTGGTGTGCGTACGAGCTAGGTGAGAGTAGATTTAGGATCTTGACTCATTGTAGATGTACATGATTACACATCTATCTAGTATTTGCTTTCGGGGGCTGGAGTAGGTCGTAGGGACGACCGAACCAGGGTATATCTGTGCGTACTCTGTGATTGCTATTTTATTGCCCTGTCTGTGCTTATAACTGCGTGGGATTTCTCGTGGGTTGCACGAGAATTTTTATTTTCCTATTCACCCCCATCTAGGCTAGGATCCAGATCCAACAAGTGGTATCAGAGCCAGTTTAGAGGATCTAGTCTAGATTTGATTAGATGACCATGAATATATCTGATTGTGCTTTTGCTGAAGGTCAGTCTATAGCCCGTCCCCCTAAGTTTAATGGTGTAGACTTTGCTTATTGGAAGGCAAGAATGAAAATCTATTTAGTGTCTGTTGATTATGATGTGTGGGATATTATTGAAAATGGTTATAGTCTACCCACTATTAAAATTGAAGACACTGTTATGATTAAACCTAAAGACAAGTTGGATTTAGCTGATAAGAAACTTTATACTCTTAATGGTAAAGCTAAGAATGAACTTATATGCTCTCTTGATAAATCTGAGTTTAATCGTATCTCACATTGTCATACTGCGCAGGAAATCTGGCATACTCTGGAGGTGACCCATGAGGGAACATCGCAAGTAAAGGAATCCAGACTTGCATTGCTTTGCATAGAATACGAGAGCTTCCGCATGATACCAACAGAATCTGTGAAAGAGATGTTTGCGAGGTTCACGGACATTGTCTACAAATCCAGTTCCCTCGGTAAGCCATACTCTAGTCATGAACAGGTACGAAAGATCTTAAGGGCGCTACCAAGCTCGTTCAGGCCTAAAGTCACCGCTATTCAAGAAGCTAAGGATTTATCAACAATGATAGTGGAGGACTTGATAGGCAACCTGATGTCACACGAGCTTGAGTTGCAGAGTATAGAAGCCAGAGAGAAACCTGAAGAGAAGACCAAAGCTTCCATACCATTAGCTCTTCAAGCTAACGACGACGATCTTGATGAAGAGCAAGCCCTAATGGTCAGAAACTTCAGGAGATACATTCAGACTGATCAAGGAAGAGCTGAGATGGGAAAAAGGTTCATTCGGTCTAATAATTCTAATTTTGGTAGAAATTCCTATGATCAGAAAGCTATTAATAGAAGTGAATGTTTTAAATGCAGGAAGAAAGGGCACTATATAAAGGATTGCCCACAACAACACACAGCTTAAGTTGCAAAAGGAAAAACGAAAGTGCTGACGTGGGACATGGATAGCGAAGCTGAGGAGGATGATGATGAACATGAAGCACACTCCTGCATGGCATTAATGGCCAAACAAAATGAGGTAGAATCTCCCACTAAAGCTGAACTTTTAGAAATATGTAAAGGAATGCAATGTAGAATTGATGAGCTAGAAGCTGATGTGGATAGTTATAGAAACGATAACTTTAATATGCAACAAACTGAATATGACATGTCTATAGAAATGAAAAATCTTAAACAAGAGCTTGTTGCATGCAAATCTACCATTACCATATTAGAAAAAGAGAAAGCTAGCTTGCCTGTAAAAACTGATTGTCTTTCATGTCCCTCTTTATTAACTGCGTGGGATTTCTCGTGGGTTGCACGAGAATTTTTATTAGCCTATTCACCCCCCCTCTAGGCTAGGATACAGATCCAACATAATGTACATACCACAACAAATTTGAAACTACATTTCGTACATAATGACATAAAATACCAAAGAATATCTACCTACAAACACTCTTCTCCGTCGATGATCAAAAATACATTATAAGACAAGAGAAAGGCTTGTGCGCCAAAGGCCCAGCCACCTCAAAAACCTGGAGGCAGAGGCGCAGGAGGAGGTGGTGATAGTGGGGCAACAGTACGGATGTCTCTTGGAGAGGGCACCAGAGTCTCCATCTTCTCTTGTATGTTCGACACTATGAGCATCATAGTGTCGAAGTCGCTACGTAGAAGTGAGATCGCCAGATTGGTGTTGGAGAGATGGGTTTCAATTTCTCCTAATCTACGAGTAAAGTTCACCGGCTGATGGGAGGAGGATGAAGCAGCAGATGCGGGGCTTACATTGCCTATGAGTGTATCCTTAAGCTGACGTTGTTCATCTGTAAGTACAGAGACAGACATAGTAAGCTCCTCGAGTTTGCTACGGAGGTTGTGCAGAACAGAGTCCTGACGGCGAGACATACCAACCATAGAGAGGAGGCCGTTACTATTTTCCTCGAGTGGGGCTTTTTCAGCCGGAGATGGAACTGATGAACCTGGATGTAAAGGAGGAAACCCAGGAGGAGGCAACATCACATTGTGTTCACCTTGAGTTGAACCAAGCGAAAGCGAATCACGCAGAATGGGTCTATTGGCCAGGAATGATGAGGGAAGGGGATCATCGTGTTCAGGTGACGGTGAATCATCATCACTAACTCCCCAAGAGTCAGAAGAAGTCGACTCACGAGATCGTTTTGGCGGCATGAAGAAACCCGAGTACGAAATGCGACAGTGTTTAGATGAAGAAGAAAATGGAACGACAGACCAAAGGGAAGAGGAATGAAATTTTCCGCGAAACCCCTGGTCTACTGATTCCACATATATATAACGATTGGTTATTTTAATCTCAGCCGCCGGATTACATATGGAAGTGGAACTGACTAAAACGATCTCATCAGACGGCTGGGGTAAAGCATCCGTTAGGATGTCCAAAAAAATCGTAATGAAGGGCTTACACGGAAACCGAGGTTCTACTTGACTCATTCTCCAGTTTCCACACGTGAACATTGTTGAGAAGAAAGCAGAATCATTTACTGTCATCATTACGTACCTCCGAAATGAGATTGTACGAGGTGGCGGTTGTACTTTCATCATTACGTGGCATACCGATTGCGTCTCGCAACCGATCTATACATATCTATTGTTTAGTAGCCACTGCACGTTCAGGAGAGATGTGTATTCAAACGGAAAGTAAATGCCCATGAGGTGCACGTAAATCGGTCCAGCCTAGAGCCACCGATTGGCACCTGATCTATTACCTCAGGCTCCACTTTTACGGCAGTAGTCCTCTCTATTGACAGGGATTCATGATTAACAGGCGGGAACTGATATAATGGAGCCGGTGCAAAGGCAGGAGCGATGTGTATTCAAACGGAAAGTAAATGCCCATGAGGTGCACGTATATCGGTCCAGCCTAGAGCCACGATTGGCACCCGATCTATTACCTCGGGCTCCACCTTTACGGCAGTAGTCCTCTCTATTGACAGGGATTCATGATTAACAGGCGGGAACTGCTATAATGGAGCCGGTGCAAAGGCAGGAGTGATGTGTATTCAAAGGGAACGTAAATGCCCATGAGGTGCACGTATATCGGTCCAGCCTAGAGCCGCCGATTGGCACCCGATCTATTACCTCGGGCTCCACCTTTACGGCAGTAGTCCTCTCTATTGACATGGATTCATGATTAACAGGCGGGAACTGATATAATGGAGCCGGTGCAAAGGCAGGAGCGATGTGTATTCAAACGGAACGTAAATGCCCATGAGGTGCACGTATATCGGTCCAGCCTAGAGCCGCCGATTGGCACCCGATCTATTACCTCGGGCTCCACCTTTACGGCAGTAGTCCTCTCTATTGACAGGGATTCATGATTAACAAGCGGGAACTGATATAATGGAGCCGGTGCAAAGGCAGGAGCGATGTGTATTCAAACGGAAAGTAAATGCCCATGAGGTGCACGTATATTGGTCCAGCCTAGAGCTGTTGATTGGCACCGGATCTATTACCTCGGCCTCCACCTTTACGGCAGTAGTCCTCTCTATTGACAGGGATTCATGATTAACAGACGGGAACTGATATAATGGAGCCGGTGCAAAGGCAGGAGCGATGTGTATTCAAACGGAAAGTAAATGCCCATGAGGTGCACGTATATCGGTCCAGCATTGAGCCGCCGATTGGCACCCGACCTATTACCTTGGCCTCCACCTTTACGACAGTAGTCCTCTCTATTGACAGGGATTCATGATTAACAGGCGGGAACTGATATAATGGAGCCGGTGCAAAGGCAGGAGCGATGTGTATTCAAACGGAAAGTAAATGCCCATGAGGTGCATGTATATCGGTCCAGCCTAGAGCCGCCGATTGGCACCCGATCTATTACCTCGGCATCCACCTTTATGGCAGGAGTCCTCTCTATTGACAGGGATTCATGATTAACAGGCGGGAACTGATATAATGGAGCCGGTGCAAAGGCAGGAGAGATGTGTATTCAAACGGAACGTAAATGCCCATGAGGTGCACGTATATCGGTCTAGCCTAGAGCCACCGATTGGCACCCGATCTATTACCTCGGCCTCCACCTTTACGGCAGTAGTCCTCTCTATTGACAGGGATTCATGATTAACAGGCGGGAACTGATATAATGGAGCCGGTGCAAAGGCAGAAGCGATGTGTATTCAAACGGAAAGTAAATGCCCATGAGGTGCACGTATATCGGTCCAGCCTTGAGCCGCCGATTGGCACCCGATCTATTACCTCGGCCTCCACCTTTACGGCAGTAGTCCTCTCTATTGATAGGGATTCATTATTAACAGGCGCGAACTGATATAATGGAGCCGGTGCAAAGGCAGGAGCGATGTGTATTCAAACGGAAAGTAAATGCCTATGAGGTGCACGTATATCGATCCAGCCTTGAGCCGCCGATTGGCACCCGATCTATTACCTCGGCCTCCACCTTTACGGCAGTAGTCCACTCTATTGACAGGGATTCTTGATTAACAGGCGGGAATTGATATAATGGAGCCGGTGCAAAGGCAGGAGCGATGTGTATTCAAACGGAAAGTAAATGCCCATGAGGTGCACATATATCGGTCCAGCCTTGAGCCGCCGATTGGCACCCGATCTATTACCTCGGCCTCCACCTTTACGGCAGTAGTCCTCTCTATTGACAGGGATTCATGATTAACAGGCGGGAACTGATATAATGGAGCCGGTGCAAAGGTAGGAGCGATGTGTATTCAAACAGAAAGTAAATGCCCATGAGGTGCACGTATATCGGTCCAGCCTTGAGCCGCCGATTGGCACCCGATCTATTACCTCGGCCTCCACCTTTACGGCAGTAGTCCTCTCTATTGACAGGGATTCATGATTAACAGGCGGGAACTGATATAATGGAGTCGGTGCAAAGGCAGGAGCGATGTGTATTCAATCGGAAAGTAAATACCCATGAGGTGCACGTATATCGGTCCAGCCTAGAGCCGCCGATTGGCACCCAATCTATTAACTCGGCCTCCACCTTTACGGCAGTAGTCCTCTCTATTGACAGGGATTCATGATTAACAGGCGGGAACTGATATAATGGAGCCGGTGCAAAGGCAGGAGCGATGTGTATTCAAACGGTAGTGATCGTCAAGGTAATAGGTGCAGTCAAGAGAAAGGGCTTTCTCCTCTCTTCCAAGAGAGTCTTCAACACACAACACACTTCTCCTTCAAGTTCTACTTCAAGGCATGTGGGATTGTAAGTGTTGCTTTCCTAATTTCATAACTTTCGTTATTTTGTTTTTGTGCTAGGTTTGCGAGAGCGGTTTGCTTACTCCCAAGTTGTAGGAGTGAAGGACATCGATTGTATTCGATTTCACTTGTAGGGTTGCTACAAGTGGGTTTAAAGGCAACCTCAAGTTAGGGTTCTAACTTGAGTATCCGGAGGTTTCCGAGTGGAAGGGACGTAGGATAACCGGGAACAAGGCGGGAAGTTACTTGGGTAATCCAAACCCTTGAAACATAATTTCGTTTGCATTTTTTTATTATTTGGGTTTAATTTTATTTCCCCACCATATTTGTTGATCATATATCATATATGTGTGAATTTTGTGATATGGTCTCCATGTATGCTATATTCTATATGTGTTGTGATTTGAGACGTTAAGTTTCCTTCGTGTATCTCAATGTTGATATTGGACTTTCGTTCCTCTGATCACCTAAGTTTATAATGTGGTTTTATGATTTTTTGGATTTTATATATATTTAGACTATTATTTGGCACGTTTGTTGTTATTTTACTCCCGCCTTTTGGATAATGCCATAGGGGGATCGAAATAAACAAACAGAATCCTAATGAATGTTCTAGGTATGGTCTAATAAACAGACATACAAAAACTAGATGTAGGTTGCTACACTGTTTTTTTATACATCGGATGTTGCTACATTGACTCTCCAAATTTGGATGGCCCTGTAGCAAACCGGCAAAATGATTCCAGTTTTGCAGGGCGGTTGATGGAGGGAAAACGCCATATTTGGCATGTTGTTGCAGTGTGGTTTGGAGATGATATAACCGGCCAACTTCCGCTTAGACTTGTATGGTGTCGTCGAATATAGCTTAATTCACGTAAACTAAATATGTGAAAAAATACCTAATTAAATGTCACATCATCTACCAACTAGAATCAATGGGGTTGGATAGTGGGGTGTCGAGACTCGAGAATATATTATGGGGCCCGCTAAACAATATGTGTACCTTCGCGTTCGAATGTTGTTAACTGGGCAATTTGCAGTAGGTTTCACGTCGTCCCGCTGTGCTGCGTTGAAAAATTCTATCTTTTTCCCTCTGTGGGCTCCACTTTCATGTGTTACTATTAATAAGACGAAAAGCGATGGTACGTAGAGATGGATGAGGTGGATGAGGTGAGAGGTTGGTGGGACCACAAACAAGAATTCGACCGGTCATCTACTCATCCATCTGCCGAATTTGCTGGTACTATGTTTGAGAAAAGTTTTTCACGTAAGCGCCATATCAGTGAATATTTGTATCCATTCTGACAAGTAAAACATTTTAGTCGTTTAATATATCTCCTCACACAACTGTATACAGTAATGCCATTTGTGCGCGATGAGGAAATTCGTATAATAAATCCAAATATTCGAACGCGCACAACTATCCCTCATTTACGCATATACTGCGAGTGACTAAATTATGTTTGCTCACCGCGCACAACGGTTCAAATTTTGCCCCGTTTTGCGCGCTCAGTAATTAATCCTCCATTTATTTATACTTGTAATAACAAACGGAAGAGCGAGAGAGTCAAGAAGCAAGATGGCCACCCATAATGCCGGACCCGGCAAAAAATTTGAGTTGCCGCCAAATTCGGAGTATTAATGTAGCAGACCGCAAAAAAACCCCGCGAAGACCCCAGAAAACCCCGCCATGCGTCCGGTCAAGTGGAGGATATTTATCCCGCCAAATTTGGGGATATATCACCATTCTCCTTGATTTGTGCCTTCACTGCAGATATGGCTGAGAAATCGTGTCAGTGGGACGAAGAAACTTTGCAAGGCCAGTCTTCAGAGGGAAGAAGAGACGGTGACGTAGATGATAACTGTTCCCTTCATGACGGGGGGATGTGCGGCCGCAGTTGCCTGAGACTCCCCTAAGGGATACGTGGCCATGGGGAGGTCTCGTTTCGGCAGGCTATGTCCCCCCGGCGTACGAGGGGGCATTGCTGTTGAATCCGCCCACTGACGTTCCATCGAAGGAACTAGGGGGAACCTTCATCGACCCTTCTTCACCGTCTGGGACGACGAGTCTGCATTGGTGGATAGGGGGGTGGCCAGTCGGCTGGTGGAGAACTCCATCCTTCCCATTGACCAAAGTGTCCTGGGTCAAATTGACATTGAAAGGCTCGCTAACTCAGTCGTTTATGACAGTTACCAGGTTAAGTACTAATGTCGTCTCGTTGTGCTGTTGCCTTACTCTTACAGTCTTACTTATCCATGATTCCCTGCAGACATCATTGGTCGGGGCGGAACTGCGTCGCCGAGTGGTGCAATTGTTGATTGCTGAGCGGAAAAAGGCGGTTTCCTTCGAATCTCAACTTAAGGATTTGAAGGAGCAGCTGATGAAAGAGAGAGACCGCAGATCTCAGGCGGAGTGGGAGGTTGCGAAAGCTAAAGATCAGGCGGCCTCTATATCAGCGGTTCGGAAGAGCTCCGAAGAGCGATGGTAAGTAGAGAAGAGCAGTCTCATGGCTCGTATAGCCGAGTTGGAGAGAAACTCGCTTCCTCCAAACTCGATTGCAGACGTGAGGCATGAGGCTGAGGCGAGGAAGCGTCAGCGATCTGGTCGGGAGTTCGGTGGAGGATCGGCCCAAACGTAGGACGGTTTGGCTACCAACGCGCCCTCCAGCGAGGCGTCTGTGTGAATCGTGGCCATCTTAGTACACCAAATGGTTTTCATATTTTGAGAGGTGAACATGTGATGGTTTATGCGTTAGTAATGAACCCCGAACATTCAATTGGCGATGAACACCGTCTGGTGCAGTCTTTTACCGCTTCTTAGTTTAAATATCTGTTTGCCAACCATTAGCGATCTTCGTACACCGATTGCTTAATTTCTTGTGGATATTAAAACTATTAGCATACATCCATCACAGAAATGGACAAGGATGGTGTGAAATATCGAAGTTGCCCGGGAATATACTTAGTGCATGTGAACTGCGTTGGAATTGAGCTTAGCATCACAGTGTACCAGATATACAATTTTTTTCTCATTGCTCACACTGGTCCCACCTTTTACCTGATGTGTATGGATGAATCTGATTTGTCAGTGTGTTTCATTGGAGTCATTTTCTGCAGCATTCACATAGCCTCTACATGCATCGAGATTGTTACTTATAGAGTTTTCCTTTAAACGAACTTGGGATATTGGACTTATGCCATAAATTCAAGTAGACCATCATCAAGGAGAGAAAGATTCAAGAATACGCAGAGGTGGAAATCACTTCATGCAACATAAATAACACATTTAATGCAGTATACAGTCTTCAACATCAATAACATACCAAAGCACACAATTATGAGTCCAACTCTTAGCATTCTCCTTTATGTCCGTTGTGCGCGGTGAGCAAATTTTTAATGCTGTAACATAAATTGCTCAAAGCGCACAACGGGCAAAATTATGCCAGTCGTGGGAATTTAGCTACTGTATCCCATAACATAAATGTTCAAAGCGCACAACAAGCAAATACATGATGGCGCGTTGAGTTCCCGTTGTGCAGAAATACCATAAATTTTGTACAAAAATCCCAAAAAATTCAGTATATTCTTTCATTATAAACTCAGACACTACATTTGCATAAAATTACAAATTCAATCATCTGATGATACGGTAATTACAGTGGGAGATTTGCCTACATCTTTACAGAATAATGTCTCAAATTGTCGCATCCTCTCTTCAAGGCCTTCCATCCATCCGTTGGCCGCACGCAGGCGGTTAGCCTTCCAATGCCTTATTACCGGTGGGACCGGGCTTCTATCTTTAAGTTGAATCTTTACAAAGTGATTATTATTTACAAAACCTATGGTGAAGGGACCACGTTTCGTACCTTGGTGTGGTCCTGATCTTAACGGAAAAAATGAAAGACATTGTTGCATTGACAGCAGATGTATTACACAGTTATAACGACTTGAGATTATATGTCCAACTTCAGGGAATGTCATCCAATATTGCATCGGGGGGTGGTCACCCATATAGTTAATTGACACTACCTGTTCTTGTGCAATTTCCTCACCCATCACCTTTGAGTACACATCATAGTGGTCACGCAGCTCTTGAAGCAACTCTCTTCTGACCACCTTCCACTGGTCCTCTCCCATCCCTAGATGTGAAGATATAGCCCTGTATCCACAGTTCCCATCTGCCTTCACATCTGTGACGTTCGATATATATTTGGCGATTGCAGCAGGAAATTGATCAAGATAAGGTATGCCTCCTTGAACGGCTCTAGCGTCCTTTGCTTCATAATTTGCTGTTGCAAATGAAGCTGTAGCAGAAACCCCAGTCATACTGCCAGATGTCGCGGCTTTGACAGTTGGTTTCTTTCTAGCAAGTTGAGGAGGAATTGGTGGGGCAGACGTATTTTTGATCCTTTGGGACCGTCTCGGCTGGACACGACCGACGCTTTCTTGTTTCGATGAGACTTCAGGTGGAATTTGAGCAGAGCAACTAGCCGCATCGGCGAAGACATGATCAAAATGAGCAGGATGAATGGGGGTGGCTGTATCTTCATTTGTCAAATTATTATCCCTTTTTCTTCTTCCATTAAACACGACATAACTTGCGGCTCTGTAATCAGATTTGTCGCCGGGGTAGCTAGCTCCTTCAACTTAATTAACAACTCATGCTTCATCGGCCCATCAAGTTGAGCATAGAGCTTGTGTATGCACTCTAATTCAGCATGTATAAGCCCATCTTCTTCAGACATCAATTCCGGCTTAGCCTCCATGTCTAGCTACTTCCAATGAGAATTTACGGCATCTAAGGGAATGGGGAGATTTTCCCTTGTGAATTCGCTAATCTCATTGGCACATGGTACACCATAAATCATTCTAGCTAGACAATCACCTGTGTATTGGTCCATTCCCATAGGGTCAGATTTATCAGCTTCCACAGACATTATCTTCAACGCCGCAGCGGCTGTAAATCCTATCAGCTCCCTGAACAAGAACCCATGCACATTATGTTGCAACATGATCTTAGATTTCTCGAATGATGCCTTGATCTCGATATGCTGCCCCTCTAATGATTCATGTATGGTTGGCCAAGAAGCGGATAAACTGAAGGCCGATGAACCCAATGCCTTTTTAAGCTTAGAATGTTCAGTCTGGGCTCTTTTGGTCTGCGCTCTGTTAGTACTGACATTTCCAAAGTGGAGATTGACATCTGTCCATACAGAAATAAACTTCTCCTTGTACTTGTCCAACCAAGATGTCTTCACATAGCTCACGACCCTTGTGTAATCTTTGTACTCGGTCTCCAATGCCTTCAGTTTAGCAATATACTCCTCCTCCTTGCGTGCCCCCACCAATAAATTCCAGCTAGAGATGAAACCTAACCATTTTTCTTGATCTTCAAAAGAGGGCTGGCAATTTTTGGCAATATTTTTGGATATGTGCATTCTACATATTTGGTGCACCGCAAGGGGAAATTCATGGCCATTGGCATTCATAAGTGCTGGCTCCAGTGCTGACAAAATTACACTTGGCATCCTGTATCCATGCAACAAAGAGCTCAACTTTCCCAAGGCCCACAAGTAGTTCTCCTCACGTACGGCCTCCGTGTAACAAAATGCCGCTGCGAACTGAATATCTGTGGACGTCACCCCATACATCTCCATCAATGGTGGCCTGTTGCGGTTGGTCTTCAACGTGCAGTCCATAACCAGAATCTCTGAAAATTTTCGTAATAACTCAACCGACTGCGGATGTGCCCAAAATATAGTCCTCACTGCAGTTTTCACTTCGTCCACTTCATGATACACAATGTAATTACGCTGTGTCAGTAGATTAAGGAATAACTGCATTTCTGCTCTCCAGTCCATTTCCCCTGTCTTCATCCTCTGTCTGGCTTTATAAATAGTGTTGATTGTGGTAGATGTTGCATTATCCTTTTCCTTCAGGTATTTCAAGATTTCCCTTGGCCTAAGCAATCTATTTGACAAGTCTCTCACCGTGGCCATCTCCCCACCTCCGAACCTCCTCTCATCTGGATGTCGCTCGATGTACATTGCAGGTTTATGGTTGTGATTGCCACGTACAACTGTCAAAATCCACTTATCTGTTGCCACACCATTAGCCCTCAAGTAGAAGGGACATGAACACTTCTTGCTTCGAGTTGATTTTTTGGCCGATATATCCGGCCTGTGTGGCCGATATGTCCCACTTCTTTCACAACAAAAATAATAAGTTGGGACCCTATTGCCCTTTGTACTCATATTTGATGATTTTGTAATAACCAAATTCCCGGTTTTCACACCGACCCCTTTTACCCATTTACCAAGCTCTTCTATGCTGGGGAAAATTTTATTTGTTGTGAACTGATTTGTATAATCTTCATTAACCTCTGAGCCTTCAACAATACGCTGAATTAAGTACCAGATACCAATATAGTCACTAAATGTTAAGCTTTATTTTCTAGTAAATTAGTCAGTTAACAAAGCAAAATAATTTCAAACCTTTGCTTCTTTGTCCGCTTCATCCCAGATCCCCTCAATGTGTACCGAGCCCATCTCAATCTTCGTAATTTCTATGCAATCATGTTCCAAATGTACATTGCAGCAATCAATTTCTGAAATTATTAAAAAATACCAAATTAATTAGCATCAATTAATGGCTTACCAACTTTACGATGCAATGCGTCCACAGTTGACTATTTTAGGGCACCCCAACCCAATGACACAAATCTTTTGCTCTGCCTTAAGGACCTTCGTTTGATATAAGCAGGAACTCTTATAGTCTATATACATCAGCGAATTAGAATAATTTCTGTTGATCAAACCCTATCTCGTTAGCTTTTCCCGCCTTAGGTCACAAAACTGATCGCATATGGAAGCTGTTATGATGCATTTGTATATACAGATGCGTAAAAATGTTGGTTCATAGTGTAAATTACTCATCGTGAACACTGGGAGGGCAAAAATGTAAAAGATCTCCTCTGTGAACCGTCTAGCTGTTTGCCACCGCACACAACCGCGCAAAACTCAGAATTGCTCACCGCACACCACCACGCAAAACTGGGAATTGCTCACCGCCCACAACCACGCAAAACACGGAATTGCTCATCGCACACAACCACACAAAACTCGGAATTGCTCACCGCTCACATCCAATCAAAACACGGAATTGCTCAGCGCACACAACCACGCAAAACTCGGAATTGCTCAGCACACACAACCTCTCAAAACCCGTAATTGCTCACCGCACACAACCGTTTTGGTCAAGTCCACGTGCACATGTGGACGGGTTATTTGCTAGTAATATTTCAAACTAGACTTGTTTACTCAACCAGCACAACGGGTAAATTATTGTAGACCCGATATGACCCGGTAGGACCCGAATTTGTCCCGTGATACCTTCTGCTCGCAGCGAATTGACAGACAATTACACAGATTGCTCACGGCGGAATTTCAAACGGCAAGTATTTTCAAAGATCGCTCCAGTCGCCCAGACCGAAATCCAAAAGCTTTGATTTTTATTTAATTGCTCGAAGGATACATCACTTAGTCAACTGGTGAGATCAAACAAAGAGCTGAATCGAGAGAAATCGATTTAGGGGTTTTTGACCTAAATTTATCAACATCGACTCTTTGGTACGTCTATACTTTTAAGTACAGTTTATCTGCCTTTCTTATTTTGATTTTACATGCATTCATCCACGGTTGAGGTTGATGAAGTCGGTACAAAAATCCAAGGTAATATTGATTTATCTTCTCGGCAATAATGCATTAAATCTTTGAGGATCAGGTTATGAATTGTTTGATACATGATACTATGGATTTTACAACCGACTTTATCACCAATCAACTGTTCAAGGATAAAAAAGAGCTGTTTCATTGGATACAAAACGTCGGGTTAAGTCATGGGCATGTGATTGTTACAATTTCGGGGAGATTAAGTAAAACGGCCAAAGGGCATCATGCTGTGTACTTTGCGTGTGAAAGAAGCGGTGAGTATCGGGGACACCGAAAGCTAAAAAAGACCAACCAGCCCGTTAAAACCAAGAAGTGTTCATGTCGTTTCTCATTGCGTGGTTATATGGTGGGCGTGGGCGTTGAGGAGTGGAAGGTAACATTCGTTTGTGGCAGGCACAACCATGAAGCAGCTAAATATGTCGATGGCCATTCCGATGACGGGACGTTACAGGGAATGGAGATGGAAACAGTGCGTGACTTGGCAAATAGCAAGGTTCGGCCAGCTGAAATTTTGAAAGTACTGAAGGCAAATAAAAACTTCAGTGCAACCTCAATCAAAGCAATTTATAATGCACGAAACCGGTTACAACGGGGAAAGAAGGTTGGTATTGTAAAACAGTTGAGTTAGCATCAGCTGATAAAATTGTGGGTGCTGAGAATGTGAAGGCTGTGAATAATGAGGGGGAGGATCAGAAGGTGGGGGAGGCGTTTTGGGAGAATGCAGTGCCTGCTGAGTTGCAGGAGGAGGATCATACTGGGAAGATGGGTGGGGAG
The DNA here is from genome assembly GCA_030789695.1 of Scilla litardierei. Classification (NCBI taxonomy): domain Eukaryota; kingdom Viridiplantae; phylum Streptophyta; class Magnoliopsida; order Asparagales; family Asparagaceae; genus Scilla; species Scilla litardierei. The sequence goes on along the minus strand of CM061141.1, from coordinate 183,495,708 downwards.
GATGATAAGGTGGATCGTAATGAGGTGGAGCAGACTGCTGAGGAGGAGGATGATGATGATGAGAATGCAGTGGCTAAGGCCTTTGAGAAGGAGCATGAGGTTCTACGTCTTCAAATTTCTACCCTGGTAGCGGAGATTGCTAAGCAGCATGCTGAGATAACGGATACGTCTACATTGACGTGTAAGCCGGGTAAGGGAATAAGTAGACCGTTGTGGAAACGTACAATAAAGAAGCCGAAACAATCAATTTCACATGATGATAGTGACGAGGACTTGGCTACCGACATAATAATACCATATTGGAACGCTTTTCCTGAGTGTCTACGACCCTTTATAGTGCATGTCGTAGATGTGAAAGCAGACGGAAACTGTGGGTATAGGGCTGTGGCAGCTCAGTTGGGACTGGGTGAGGACGAATGGAGGCAGGTGAAATATGACTTGCGAGAAGAGATGCAGAACCACGACGGCTTGTACCGGAAACTTATGGGTGCCGTGGAATTTAAAAAGAATGTAGTGGCACTGGGCCATTTGTTAGACCGTCCAAAAGCTAAATGGTGGATGCAGATGCCAGAAATGGCACATGTCATTGCCTCATGCTACGACTGTGTAGTACATATTCTTGCACCTCATCAGTGTGTGACATATTTTCCTTTAAGAACTCCTCCAGTACCCCTATCATCCAGACGCCACATAACGTTGGGTCATGTGAACAATAATCACTTCGTTATTGTTAAACTTGCCCCATATGGTCCTTTCCCTCCGACTTCAAGTATGTGGCTAAGATACCGTTCCGATGTGTCAGCCGGATGGCCGGCTGCTTATGAGGATAGGATGCATCAATTCCAGTCAATAGTATTTGGTCACGATATTGCAACCGTTGACGTTATTGAAATATTGTAGGACAAAACATTGTATCATTTTACTATGGATTGTTTATTTCATATTGACAGATTGGTAGCATGAAATTTTATCATGTCTGCCTAAATGTGCAAATGTTATCATCTGTATGCCATGCTGTGGTGTATCGTATCTATAAGTTATGCTCAACGATAGACCTACTAATCAAGTTTACCTCTTACTAACTTTTGGTGAACGGGTACAAACTGATATATACTGTATTTTGAATGCTTAATAACACACGCAATCTATCCAGTTTTTCTTAAGGGTGTTAATTAATACAACTAATGATAGTTATCACGTTGGTATTATATTATTTTATACGTATCAATAATGTTGTTAACATCGGCATAAGAATATGAGTAATCCAATAGAATAAATATTAAAAACAAAATTTAGAACTCCTCAGCGCGCACCACGGTCAAAATCGTTCTCAGCGTCGCGATTAATAACGATTACCGTTACTAATGTCAATCCTGACAATCCATGTAAGATTACTCAGCACGCAAAACGGTTCAAATCGTGTTAAAATATAACCGTTGTGTGCGCTGAGTAAAATAAGCCAACTAAACCACCGAATTTACTCGAAGCGCACAACGGGTTAAAATTTTTACCCGTTTTGACCCGTTATGATCCTCTTTCATCCCTTGATAAATTCTACTCACCGCTCACAGCCATAACCTTCCACAGATTGCTCAAGGCGGAATATCAAACGACAAGTTTTTCGTAGATTGCTTAAGGCGCACAGACGGAAATTCCAAAGATTTGATTTTTATTACTGGGCTCGACATTTACATCACAGTGGCAACTGCTGCGTTCAAACAAATCGGTGAAGCGATAGCAATCGATTTAGGGGTTTTCAGCCTAAATTTGTCGAAATCGCGATTTGGTAAGTATACAATGTTAAGTACATTTTATTTGATATTCTTATTACAATTACAATGTGTAGAAATAGGAGGAGAAATTTTTGGTTTTTACTTGCCTGCAGATACAGTTGATATTGATGGAGATGCTAAAAAATTCCGAGGTAATATTGATTTTTCTTTACGTCAATAATGTAACTAATGTTTGGTTCCCGGTCCAATTAGTTGTATGAATTGTTTGATACAGGTGTATATGGATTATACAGCCAAATTTACAACGATTCAATGTTTTAAAAGTAGAGACGAGCTCTTTCAGTGGATAAAGAGCATCGGACGACAACATGGGAATGTGATTGTTACCAGTGCGTTGAGTATGAGTAAATCGTCCAATAGGACTCCCGCTGCCTACTATGCAAGTGCAATAAGCGGGAACTACAGGGGACACCGACCAGTACGAAAGAGCAACTGGCCAGTTAGAACCAAAAAGTGTGGATGCCCGTTCAAATTGCGTGGTAATGAGGTGGGTGATGGCGGTGATTGGAGTTTAACGGTCGTTGATGGCAGGCACAACCATCAAGCTGCTAATTATGTCGCGGGCCATTCCGACGACGGGATGTTGCAGGGAAAAGAGGTGGAAGCATTGCGAGACTTGGCAAATAGAAAGGTGCCGCCGTCAGCAATTTTGAAAGGCCTGAAGGAAACTAAATCCTTCAATGAAACACCAATCAAATCAATTTATAATGCACGTTCCCGATTACTAAGGGGGCAGAGTGTGGGTATGGTAAACAAGTTGAAGGAGTTAGCATCACCGTGTAGAATTGTGGGTGATGAGCTTGTGGTGCATGTGGATAATGTTGAGGAGGAGCAGAAGGGAGATGAGGAGAAGGTGGATAAGGCTGAGGAGGCGACTGCATTGGCTGCTTATTGGCAGGATGATGTGGTGGATCGTAATGCGATGGAGCAGGCTGCTGAGAAGTTGGCTCTTAGTGGGCAGGAGCAGAATGCTGCGGAGGAGGATGAGGTTAATGCAGCGGATGAGAATGTGGAGCCGAGGGTGCATGATGTTTATGGGGATGATGAGGCTGAGAATGCAGTGGCTGCTGAGTTGACTGTAGATGATTATGTTATTGGGGAGATGGTGGAGACGGAGGAGACGGTTGCCCTTAACGTGGAGGTGCAGAATGCTGAGGAGGTACTGGTGGAGGATAATGCAGCGACTGAGACCGTGGAGCCGAAGGTGTATGAGGAGAAGGCGAACGAGGAGGAGGATGATAAGGAAGTGGCTACTGATTTGATTGCTGAGGAGCATACTGGGAAGTTGGTGGATACGGCGGGGACGGTGGAACGTAATGTGGCTGACCAGACTGCTGAGATGGATGATGGGGAGAATGGAGCTGGGGAGAATGAGGAGCCGCAGGAGGATGAGGCGAATGTGGAGGATGTGGAGGATGAGAAGATAGAGGATGCTGGGTTGATGCAAGCTGAGCTTACGTTGGAGTTGGGGGCGACGGTGGAGACGGGGGATCATAATGTGGATGCTCAGACTGCTGGGAGGGAGGAGGAGACGGCTGTGGCCTCGTATTTTGATGAGCACGAGGAGATGGATGGCATGCTTAAACAACTTTCTCCCCTGGTTAATGAGATTTCTGATCATTTTTCGGATGTGACGGAGATACCTACAGTTATGAGGAAGCATGTTAAGGCTCCACGGTTGCATTCAATTGCGGAGCATACGGCGGCGGCGAAGTAGAAGCCTAAATGGAAGAGGCGGCCTTCGAAGGAAAGTAGTAGGCGTCCGGAACTTCAAATAAAGAAGTCAAAACCTTCGTTTCCTCGTGATGATTATGTTGATGATTTGCCTGCCAACTTCCTCATACCATATTATTTGGATTTTCATCCCAAGCTACAATCCCTCATGGTGGGCGGCGAAGACGTGGCTTCAGATGGCAACTGTGGGTACAGGGCTGTGGCAGTTCAGTTGGGCTTGAAAGAATCCGATTGGCGGACTGTCAGAGCTGATTTGCTCCGTGAGATGTGGACATACAGCGTCTTGTACAGGCGTGTTCTGAGTGAGGTTTCATATAATAATAATTTGAAGGCAGTGAACTATTTTATTACTGATAAAAGTGCAGGAGAGGAAAATTGGATGCAGATGCCAGACATGGGACATGTCATTGCCTCATGCTACAACTGTGTAGTACATTTGATTGCAGGTGATATGTGTGTGACATTTTTTCCATTGAGAAGTCCTCCAGTAAACCGAGCCTCCAGACTCCACATAACGTTGGGTTATGTGAACAGAAATCACTTATTTATCTTTCAACTTGAACCAACAGGTGACGTCCCTCCGACTTCAGTTGTTTGGACAAGATCGCATGACCCTGTGGCCGATGGATGGCCGGCTGGTTACGAGCAGAGGATGCAGTCATTCGTTGATAGGGTAAAAGGTACGGATATTGCTACCGCTGATGATTTTTAGTATCTGTAAGATAAAACATTTATCAATGTAATAAGTTTTTTTTGTAAAAAAATGGACCACTTTGGCGGATGAAATTTTATCAGGGCTTCCGAAATGTGCAAATGTCATCATCGGTATGGGTTGATGTTGTGTATCATACCAATTACACCGAGCGCAACACTGCAGTAATATTGCCCGTTTTCCGCTTTGAGTAATTATGTCTTTACCTACCAAATTGCTCAACGCGCAGAACTGGCAATATTAGTGCCGGTTTTGCGCTCTGGGTATTTTTAATAACATCAACCTTTGTTCCAAATTGTTATGCGATGAGAATGTGGCATTGTTAGTGTGTCCAAAACTCCAAGTGAGAGTAGGGTTATTGTATCATATATGTTATTGTCTGACAAAATTGCTTACCACAAACTCCCATTGATAAGTTTTGCCCGTTGAGAGCCTTTATTAGCCAAGTTGTTAGTGGTTACTACAATTGCTCACCATTCACCACGATCAGAACAAATAATTTTGGCCGGTTGTGCGCGGTGAGCAATTTTGTTAGTGTGAAAAAAACTCATACTCGTCCACTCAATAAAATTTGCTGATATATCCACATTTATTGCTGCTCGCACCGTGCAAATTTTTAATGGTTAACAGAAATGCTCACAGCGCACAACGGCGATATATTGGAACCTTTGGTCTTACTAATAGTCTAAGAGACCCCTCGAGTCTGCAGAGCAGTGTTGGTGAACATACAGAGCAGGGATCGTTAATATACAGCGGATTGCTACCAGCCGGATGTTCTGCTCTATAATGATTAATGCCTGCCTAAGTTTTGCGCGTTGGGATAAACTGTAGCCACTAAAAAAATAGCCCAACGCGCACAACGGGCAAAATTATGCCCTTAGGCTCGGGCAAAATTACGAGCACAACGGGAAAACAACGCGCACAACGGGCAAAAATTACGCGCACAACGGGCAAAACAACGTGCACAACGGGCAAAAAGGAAAGCCGGTGGTTCGCTTTTTGAGCATATAAAAGGTAGTTTATCAACAATTGTTAAACACGCACACACCTAGTAGCCTTATGCCCGGTGTGCGCGTTGAGCAAAGTTGCGACGATAGCCCATTTGCTCAACGCGCCCCACACGGACTAATTTTGCCCGTTGTGCGCTTTGAGCATATTTGTTGGATGCTATAATTTTTGTTCCCACGGTCAATCATTCACACTCCTATTTTCATCATACTAAAATTGTGATTCCGCAATATGCCAAAAGTCAAACTTCACTTAGAAACTTTACCTAATTGTGATTAAGACCGATACTTATTCATTCTGAAGACATTTTATATAAAATCTGATACCTAGTCAATCTGATTCAGAAACTGCATGCAAACCTTTAGATTAACGCTGATACATATTCAAACGGTGACCATTCCAAAATGGCCAACCCATTCTAACATACTGAAGTACGTACAGATACAGATCCAAACAGATACATATCCCTTTACTATTACAAACTGATACATTTGAGTGTCTTCGCAGATGTTTGCAATGAAGTGGCGCGTGATCTGCGTGTTTCCCCCTTCAACTTCCGCGAGTTCATCGGGCGCACATCTTCGTTGCGTTTATTAACGTCCTTGGATAGTTGGATATGAGTGTCGCGTCGTTGTAACCTGCAGTCAAGTATGTAGCCGTGTCAAACACAACGCCTGGAACACCGATTCCCCTGTGGTGATGTACGACACGGGCAATGCGCTCCACATCTACGTTGCAGTTGCCGAATTTCTGCCCTGATCTGCTCAAGATGATTGTCATACCAGATGTTTGCAATGACGTGGAACTTTGTCCTTTGTAGGAGACGCCGTGAATTGGAAAGTCGGCAGACCGTTTCGCTTATTACTGTCATTGCTGTCGTCGTTGTAACATGAAGTCAGGACAAAAGACACCGATTGGAACTCCGTTACCGGAGACGATGTAAAACAACACAGGGTTGCATAAGAAGTTGTGTTTGGGAGTGTAAGAGATCGGAAAGGATAGGATGGAGTGTCTGTGCGTCAAAGATGATGTATAGTGAAACGATGAAGGGTTTGATGGAGGAGATGGAGTGTATAAAGATATGGAGATGGATATGGAGTGTATAGCAAGACACGCAAAACAAATACATAGCCACAATTCATAATAGGATGGAATAACAATCTATCATGTTACAACACCCAGCAGCTTTCCTGAAACATGTGAGACAGCATAGCCAATATCACCCCAAAAGAATATGGTATGATCATCGTACACATTTTTCATAGTGTTGTTTGGGACAAATTTTCTCAACGCAGTTGCAACACCCCCCAGCATTGTCGGGGATGCTTGATTATAAATGGACGATAGCCCTTCGTTGCATAAGTTTCCAACATGAACCATTTACCTTTACGTGAAAAGAGTACTGGATGAATGCTATCGTCCATATCTATATCAAGCATGCACGAACAGCTGAAGGACTTATTGTTTCCATACGGAGGTTATGTGGGCAAATAAAGAAGATGATAGAAGAAAGTAGACGAAGTTTAGAGAAGATGAGTGCTCGTTGTCCGCCATTTATAGGGGAAATTGGACAAATCATAATGAAGCGTATAAAAAGTCTGTGATCCTACAGTAATGCAATGGATCTCGGGAATCAACATTTAGAGCATCTCCAAAGGGGCTCCCTAAATTATTTTAGAATGTGGAAAAAAATAGGTTAATTACTCTCTGCGCAAAACCATGAAACCCTACGGTTTTTCGCCTTGATCACATAATAGGAAAATTACACTCAACAATACTACTCTCCACTAAGATTTTTTAATACATTATATTCACCGCACACACCGGGCTAAATAATACAGAGGCGAGTAACTATCATAATTGCTCACCGCGCAGAACGTTTAGAAAACGAGAATTGCTCAATGCGCAAAACACAGAACGCATGACAACGAATTGTATTGATGAGAAGAAGTAGAGTTAATGTGTGGCTACATCGAAGACCCCGTCATGCTACAGAGGGGTTCTCGTGAATATACAAAAGACTGCTCATCTACAGCGGATTGATGTCAGACATATGAAGAGACTTTAATTGCGATGGGAGAGAATTGATGTAGCTGGAGTGATTTGAAAGCTCTCAGGGAGACCTTTGGCCCGAAAAATGACACAAATGTCCTCAAAAGCAAGAGCAAATGTGACCCAGTGGAGAACTTTGTGGTAGTTCACCCTCACTGCGACAAAATTTGTTGTGTGTGGTGAGCAATTCTGAGGTTTGAGTGGCTTTGTGCTCTGAGCAATTCTAATTTTTGAGAGGTTGTGTGCGGTGAGCACTTCTGAGTTTGAGTGGTTCTATGCGATGAGCAATTTTGAGTTTTGAGTGGATTTGTGCGCTGAGCAATTCTGAGTTTTGAGTGGGTTTTGTGCGGTGAGCTTATTCTGAGTTTGAGTGGTTGTGTGCGGTGAGTAATTCTGAGGTATGAGTGGTTTCGTAGCCGCTTACTTAATTGCTCAACGCTGAGACATAATTGATCAAAGCAAAGAAAGAAAAGCCTTACCATGAAGTTTGAAAGGGGGCGAGACGCCCCCGTATTCGATCTCTCCTCACAATCCCAGGGTGTTAGGGACGATTTGCCTCTAGACACTCCTCCCCTCTCAAAAGAAACCTCCCGTTGGCCCGATCGTTGGATAGGCCCTCCTTTGATACCGGACCTCTCCTTCCCGACGAATTCTTCCTCTTACAGGCGGATCGCCAACGAGTTATTACTCTTACACATGGAGCGGCCCGCCTTCCACTCCCCGACTTCCCATGTAGAACTTACACCAGGGGACTTAGGGCGGACCGCTCCTCCCGTCCAACGCCTACTCCGTGACGACCTCCACCTCCGGGGAAGGCGTCGCCGAAACCTCCCGTTGGCCCGATCGTTGGATAGGCCCTCCGTTGATACCGGACCGCTCCTCCCCTCCAGCGCCTACTCCGTGACTACCTCCACCTCCGGTGGAGGCGTCGTCGCCCGCGGGGTGTCGGTCCAAATCACCGGTGAAGGCATCGCCATGCCAATCACCCCACTGGGCACCACCGTTCCCAGACAACGGGTCCCTCCGCCATCCAACGGTCTGCCTTCCACTCATCGACCTCCCGTCACACATCCTGAAGTGGAACGAAACCCCAGCCCGCCATCCAACGGCATGCCTTCCACTCCTTGACGCCCCATCGCACATCCTGGTGCAGGTTATAGTAAATTGGAACGAAACCCCCGACCGCCATCCAAAGGCCTAACTTCCACTCCTCAACCTCCCGTCGCACATCCTGATGCAGTTTACAGTAAAGTGGAATGGCACCCCAGCCCACCATCCAACGGCCTGCCTTCAACCACTGTCGTCTTTATCGACGTATTGTAAAGAACGCGAAAATGTCCCTCCAAGCAAGTTGTTAAATTCTGTCTATGATAAAATTAACTTGTTTACATGCAAACTTTTAGATTATCTCTGATACATAATCAATCTGAAGACATTTTAGATTAAATCGGCTACATATTTAATCGACTTCGTAAACTGATTGAAATTTTTTAGATTATATCTCATACATATTCCAATTGATGACATTTTCAAAATGACCCAGCCATTCAACTATATGGATGTACATACTGATACAGAACAAAACATATTCATTACCCCATGCTCTTTACAAACTGATACATATGATTATCTTCGTAAGATGTTTGCAATGAAGGGGCTTTTTACCGGATAAATTGTCGGCGTGATCTGCGTGCTTCACCCTACAACGACGCCTGCAATGACGACACTCCTATCCTGCCTACGGTTGCCGAAAGCCGGCAACGACGTTAACTAACGCAACGAAGCGACCATCTTCGTTGAGTTTATGGACGTGTTTGCCAACTTTCTGCCACCGTAGCCCTTATAGGAGTGTCGTTGTTGCAGGCGTCGTTGTACCCGGCTGTCAAGTATGACGACGGTTCAAAGACACCGAAAAGAACTCCGATTCCCAAGAGGCGGTGAACACCAACACATGGTTCGTTATAAATAGAATGAGATTTTCATTTTCGAGATCGGAAAGGACAGTAGGAGGTGTTTGTGTGTCTTAGACGATCTATAGTACAAAGATGAAGGGGATGGAGGAGAAGATAGTGTAAAGAGGAGATGGCCGTTTCACGTGCATGCGTGAAAAAAGTACTGGTTGAATTCTATCGTCCATTTCTATCTCAAGCATCAGGCCCGAACAGTAGAAGACCATCTCATCTTTACACCCCATATCCATCTCCATCTCGTCCATTTCTACCTCATGCATCATGCTCGAACATAAGAAGACCTTATTGTTTCCAGACAGAGGTTGTGTGGGCAAAAAGGAGAAGATGATATAGGAAAATCAAGATAAAACTCAACGGTTTTTCGCCTTGATCAACAATGATGCCAATTGGAAAATTACTCCCACCAATACTAATCTCCACTAACCCTTTTTAATACATTTTATTCGATGCGCACACCGTGCTAAATAATACAGAAGGGAGTAACAAACTATCAGAATTGCTCACCGCGCAAAACGCATGGAAAACTGGAATTGCTCAAGGCGCAAAACGCGCAACGCATGGCAGCATATTGTATTGGTTTATGAGGATGCGACCGAAGTAGAGTTAATGTGTGGCTCCATCGAAGACCCCGTCATGCTACAGGAGGGGTTCTCGTGAATAAACAAAAGACTGCACGTCAATCTACAGCTGATTGATACCAGACATGTGCAGTTCTCAAGAATGTTTGACCGACCAATGGGATGTGAGCTGGAAAAATTAATAGCCGCTAACATAATTACACAAAGCTAGGAACAAACAAATTTATGGCCGTTGTGCGTGATGAGCAAATTTTTAATGGTTTAAATAATTGCTCATATCGAACAACAAGAAACGATCGGTGTAGACTCTTTGAGTCGTTGTGCGCTTTAACATGTGTTCGCTTTGAGCATCTAAGGTATTTTATAGACAATTGTTTAACGCGCACAACCAATCTGAAGACATATTCAATCGAATTCAAATATATTGATGTACATACTGATACAGATCCAAACTGATTCATTAGCCTATGCTCTTACAAACTAATACATATGATTAAGCCTGGATGGCGGCCCTTGGTCACATAGGTTGGCGGTGCATGGCTACCGTACCTTCGAGGCACAAGCACTCCCTCCTGTTGTTTTTGATCTCTTGTCTCGCATCCAAATTGAAGAAGATAATGACGAAGAATCTCGTCGGAATACGAAAAAAGGTGAAATTCATGTTAGCATCGATCCAGAGGTTCTAGACTGCTTCGTTGGATGCGAGCCCTTGCGGTGTACATCGACCACGTTTACAGTTACCGTGCTCAGCGTATTTGTCATGCAATCCGAAGGCATCTGCTGATCCCAGTATTCTAGCGCTGAAGCTTCCGGGTCTGGAAAATCAAACATTTCATCCTGGTAACAAAACAGAATGCTTAATGCCATCATACATACATACGTAGTTTTGAATTATTCAGAGGAAATAATTAGAAAATCTGTACTTACTCCAATGACTAGATCCTCCAGGTTCGGGCAGCTATTCAGCAAGCATGACAGGATTGAAAAAGTGGTTGTTGTGTAGGGTATCCATCTGAGGGTGAGTTCTTTCATCTTCGACAAGAGACACCACAGAGTAACGGGCATGATATAGATATCAGATATGGACGATAGCATTCATTCAGCTGTTCGTCCATTTATAATCAGGCATGCCCGAAAAAGGGTTTCCAGATGTGAGGATTTCGCCTTCCACGAACAGCTGAAGGACTTACTGTTTCCATACGGAGGTTGTGGGGGAAATAAAGAAGAAGATGGTTGAAGAAAGTAGATGAAGTTGTGAGAAGATGAGTGCTCCTTGTCCGCCATTTTTATAGGAGAATTGGAGCAATCAAAATGAAGCGTATAATAAGTCCTTGATCCTATAGTAATGCAATGGATCTCGGGAATAAACAATTATTTACTCAACGCGCAAACCGCGGAATACCAACGCGAAAATCGCGTAATCCCAATTATTTTAGCATCTGGATCAAAATTGGTTAATTACTCTCCGCGCATAACAAGGAAACTCATCGATTTTTCTCCTTGATCAACATTGATGCTAATAGGAAAATTACTCCCAACAATACTACTCTCCACTAAGATTTTTTTAATACATTTTATTCGACACGCACCCCGGGCTAAATAATACAGAAGAGAGAAACTATTATAATTGATCCTCGCGCAAAACGCATGGAAAATGGGAATTGCTCAATGCGCACAACGCAGATGGGTCAATGAGGATGTGATTGCTGCAGTACCATATTAACTGTGTGGCTACATCGAAGACCCCGTCAAGCTACAGAAGGGTGCTCGTGAATAAGAAAATACTGCTCCTGAATCTACAGCTGATTGATACCAGACAAATGATTTTCCCAAGAATGTATGACCAGTGGCAAGTGAGCTGGCAAAATTTATATTTTGGCCGTTGTGCGCGGTGAGCAAATTTTTAATGGTTTAAAAAATTGCTCAAAGCGCACAACAAGTATCGCCAGATGTTCACTCTGACCCGGTGTGCGCGTTCAGCAAATTTGTTATGGCTAACATAATTGCGCAAAGCGCACAACATGCAGAATTATGACCGTTGTGCGCGTTAAGCTCTATAGTTGCGTCGATGACAAATTTGCTCAACGCCCCCATGGGAATAAATTTGACCGTTTTGCGCTTTGAGCATATTTGTGAATTGCAATAATTTTAATTCCACCGCGCACTAGCGCATTGAATCAATCAAATTTCAAATTTCATCATACTTAAACACGCACAACCAGCAGAATTATGCCCGTTGTGCGCGTTTAGCTAAAGTGTAGATTAAATCTCATACATATTCTAGTTGATGTTATTTTGAAAATGACACAGCCATTCAAATATATTGATGTACATACTGATATAGATCCAAACTGATTCATTAGCCTATGCTCTTACAAACTGAAACATGTGATTGTCGGTGTGATCTGCGTGCTTCCCCGTCAACTTCCGCGAGTTCATCGGTCGACCATCTTCGTTCCGTTTATTACCGTCGATGCCGATTTTCTGCCATCATCAGATGGATATGAGTGTAGTCATAGCATGCGTCGGTGTAACCTGCAGTCATGTATGTAGCCGTTTCAAAGACACCGAGAGAAATTCCGATTCACATGAGGCGTCGAACAACACCAACAGATCAAAATACTAAACACCGCTGGTCTTTGAACAACTTACAAGCTCAGAGGCAAAACTGCATGCGACGATGTGTTCCAGTAAGAGAATACTAAACACTGCATGCGGCCCCAACCTCGTCGCATCTCTTCGTTAAAACCTCCTGAAGATCTGCTAAGGCGCACGTAGGTGGAGGATCTTCGTTGTAGACAATGAAGGCGGATCCTACGGAGAACACACTGGCATTTGATGCGTCCATCACCAGGTCAACATTCTTCCAGACGGTTCGACCAGTAGCTAGATCCACCTTTTCGAGGAAGCCCCTTTAAGGAGGCTCGAATTGATCGGTGAAGTAAAAGCTTAATCCAGAGAAGATCTTCACCGCCTATAAGAGACCAATATAAGAGACCAATATGATATGTGCACTACTGAACATGGGCCTCCGCACACGCATACACAAGGAAAAGTGTTCATAAGATGGCTTCCTCCGATAATTATCAAAAGACTCAAATAGTTCAAAACATTTTCCAATTCAAATAGTTCAAAGGCGCGACATGCCGTCATTGGCGTGTCATTACAGTCACTTCCCTGCTCGTTTTGTAATTTCTGTCGCTTTACTTGAGCATAATCAACATCATCTGTTCGGACGAGGAAATGGATGTGTGACTCTTCACATCATTTGATTTTCTGGAAATCTGAGACAACCATGCCTTTTGTGTTTCCGCACAGGTTCCAGGCTTCCAGCTTCTGCATTATGAGACAATTATGATCTGCTTCATCCACAGTCAGATTTGGCCAATTTGCCTGCGAGACAAGAGATCAAAAAGAAAGGAGGGAGTGCTTGTGCCTCAGAGAGACTGTACCCATGCCCCGCTAACCTAATTGATCCAGAGCAGCCAATCAGGGCGCAAAGGCCTGGGGGGCCATTCTTCTCTTCGCAGACCAGGGAGAGAAGCATATTAGGGAGGCGACTGCATCAGCCTGTAGTCCTCTGATTTCATACGTTTCTCCAGGGCATTCACGGCATTCACGATCCATTTATCCTACAGTAATGCTAGGGATCTCGGGAATGAACATCTTATTTACTCAACGCGTAATCCCACCGAGAAAAACGAGTAAGCCTAAGTATTTTAGGCTCAGCTGAAAAAGAGGCAATTTACTCTCCCCACACGACAAGGAAACTGAACCGTTTTGCGCCTTGAATTACTCTCCGTCAAATACTCGAAAAATTATTTATTTTCCAGCGCAACAAAAACAATCAAATTGTTTCTGTTGTGCGTGCGGGTTAATTGGTTCCACTATAAGCCCTTGTGTGTAATGTGGAGTCCTCAGATGTGAGACCGTGTGTGTACAGCAGATGGATATTGATTAACACTATGACTTTTAACCACCGCGCACTACGCGCACGACGGCTATTTGATATCAGCCCTTTGTTGCGTTTATTAACGTCATGGCTTGGTAACGGCTATTTATTATAAATGTATTTTACAAATCACGTGACCAAATTTAATAATTTTAGTACCGATGGAAATATCTCAATTATACCTACTACATGAGACCAATATTGGATATTTTTCGAGCAAATTTAAAATATTTACAATATTACAAGAAATACTAAATACTTAAAAATAAAAAAAAATTAACATTGAAGAATAATATTATTTATAGTTTTCTTTCATGCAGAAATAATGTATTAGATTAACCCATTTTAATGATAAATATTTTTCATTAGTAAAGCTTAAACAAAGAGAAAATAGGATTTGAAGATGGTGGGTTGGAGTTGCACATCCTCAAAAATAGCATCTTTTAGAGATATTCCATTTTGAAGGGGGGTTTTTAGAGATTTGTGGTGGAGTTGCTATATGGAATTGGAGCAATCAAAATGAAGCGTATAATAAGTCCTTGATCCTACAGTAATGCAATGGATCTCGGGAATCAACAATTATTTACTCAACGCGCAAACCGCGTAATACCAACGCAAAAATCGCGTAATCCCAATTATTTTAGCATCTGGATCAAAATAGGTTAATTACTCTCCGCGCATAACAATGAAACTCAACGATTTTTCGCCTTGATCAACATTGATGCTAATAGGAAACTTACTCCCAACAATACTACTCTCCACTAAGATTTTTTAATACATTTTATTCGACACGCACCCCGGGCTAAATAATACAGAAGAGAGAAACTATTATAATTGATCCTCGCGCAAAACGCATGGAAAATGGGAATTGCTCAATGCGCACAACGCAGATGGGTCAATGAGGATGTGACTGCTGCAGTACCATATTAACTGTGTGGCTACATCGAAGAACCCGTCAAGCTACATAAGGGTGCTCGTGAATAACAAACTACTGCTCCTGAATCTACAGCTGATTGATACCAGACATATGATTTTCCCAAGAATTTATTACCGGTGGCAAGTAAGGTGGAATTTATAGCCGTTACATAATTGCTCAACGTTCAGTACCAATAAATTTATGGCCGTTGTGCGCGGTGAGCAAATTTTTAATGGTTTAAAAAATTGCTCAAAGCGCACAACAAGTATCGACAGGTCACAGGTGTTCATTTTGAGCCGGTGTGCGCGTTCAGCAAATTTTTAATGGTTAACATAATAGCGCAAAGCGCACAACATGCAGAATTATGACGGTTGTGCGCGTTACGCAAAAGTTGCGTCGATGACAAATTTGCTCAACGCCCCCACGGGAATAAATTTGCCCATTTTGCGCTTTGAGCATATTTGTGAGATGCTATAATTTTACTCCCACTGCGCGCCACCGCAGTTAATCAATCAAATTCCAAATTTCATCATACTTAAACAGTTAAACACGCACAACCAGCAAAATTATGCCCGTTGTGCGCATTTAGCTAAAGTCATGACAAATTTGCTCAACGCCCCCACGGGAATAAATTTGACCGTTTTGCGCTTTGAGCATATTTGTGAGATGCTATAATTTTAATTCCACCTCGCACCAGCGCAGTGAATCAATCACATTCCAAATTTCATCATACTTAAACGCGCACAACCAGCAGAATTATGCCCGTTGTGTGCGTTTAGCTAAAGTTTAAATTAAGTCTCATACATATTCTAGTTGATGTTATTTTGAAAATGACCCGGCCATTCAAATATATTGATGTACATACTGATACAGATCCAAACTGATTCATTAGCCTATGCTCTTACAAACTGAAACTTGTGATTGTCGGTGTGATCTGCGTGCTTCCCCGTCAACTTCCGCGAGTTCATCGGGCGACTATCTTCGTTCCGTTTATTACCGTCGTTGCCGATTTTCTGCCATCATCGGCTGGATATGAGTGTAGACATAGCATGCATCGGTGTAACCTGTAATCGGGTATGTAGCCGTTTCAAAGACACCGAGGAACTCCGATTCACATGAGGCGTCGAACAACTCCAAATGGTTGCATAAAAAATAGAATGAGCTTTTTATCTTCGCGATCGGAAAGGACAGGAGGGAGTGTTTGTGTGTCATAGACGAGGTATAGTGAAATGATGAAGGATTTAATAGTTTGGATGGAGTTTATAAAGAGGAGATGGATATGGAGTGTATAGTCGAGGAGTGGAAGGCGAAATGCTCACATATGAAAGGCATTCATCGGGCATGCATGTTTATAAATGGACGATAGCCCTTCGTTGCGTTTATTACCACCATTGCGTAAGTTTCCAACATCAACCATTTAGCTTTACGTGAAAAGAGAACTGGTTGAATTCCATCGTCCATTTCTATCGTAAGCGTCAGGCATTAGGGCTCGCTGTAGGATAACGGAGTATACTCATCAATTTGAATGGTCAATTTCACACTAAATGGACCGTGAATGCCCTGGAGAAGCGTATGAAATCGGAGGACTACAAGCTGATGATGTCGCCTCCCGAATAAGCTCCTATCCCTGGTCTGCGAAGAGATGAATGGCCCCCCTGGCCTTTGCGCCCTGGATGTCTGCACTGGGTCACATAGGTTGGCGATGCATGGCTACCGGCCCTATGAGGCACAAGCACTCCCTCCTGTTCTTTTCGATCTCTTGTCTCGCAGCCAAAATTGGAAATCCCCCGGACGAAAGGGACAATTATGATCGACTTCATCCACAGTCAGATTTGCCCAATTTGGCTGCGAGCCAAGAGATCGAAAAGAACAGAAGGGAGTGCTTGTGCCGCAGAGAGACGGTAGCCATGCACCGCCAACCTAATTGACCCAGAGCAGCCAACCAGGGCACAAAGGCCCAGGGGGGCCATTCTTCACTTCGCAGACCAGGGAGAGAAGCATATTCGGGACGTGACTACATCAGCCTGTAGTCCTCCGATTTCATACGCTTCTCCAGGGCATTCACGGCATTCACGGTCCATTTATAGTGAAAAACGACCGATCAAATTGATGAGTATTAAGTCCGTTATCCTACAGTAATGCTAAGGATCTCGGGAATGAACATCTTATTTACTCAACGCGTAATCCCACCGAGAAAAACGCGTAATCCTAAGTATTTTAGGCTTAGCTGAAAAAGAGGCAATTTACTCTCCCCACACGACAAGGATACCGAACCGTTTTGCGCCTTGAATTACTCTCCGTCAAACACTCAAAAAATTATTTATTTTCCAGCGCAACAAAAACAATCAAATTGTTTATGTTGTGCGTGCGGGTTAATTGGTTCCACTATAAGCCCTTGTGCGTAATGTGGAGTCCTCAGATGTGAGACCGTGTGTGTACAGCGGATGGATATTGATTCACACTATGACTTTTAACCACCGCGCACGACGCGCACAACGAATAATTGATATCAGCCCTTCGTTGCGTTTATTACCGTCATTGCTTGGTAACGGCTATTTATTACAAATGTATTTTACAAATCACTTGACCAAATTTAATAAGTTTAGTACCGATGGAAATATCTCAATTATACCTACTACATGAGACCAATATTGGATATTTTTCGAGCAAATTTTAAAATATTTACAACATTACAAGAAATACTAAATACTTAAAAATTAAAAAAATTAACATTAAAGAATAATATTATTTATAGTTTTCTTTCATGCAGAAACAATGTATTAGATTAACCCATTATAATGATAAATATTTTTCATTAATAATGCTTAAATAAAGAGAAAATAGGATTTGAAGATGGTGGGTTGGAGTTGCCCATCCACAAAAATAGCATCTTTTAAAGATATTCCATTTTGAAGGGGGTTTTTAAGAGATTTGGGTTGGAGTTGCTATAGGGAATTGGAGCAATCAAAATAAAGCGTATAATAAGTCCTTGATCCTACAGTAATGCAATGGATCTCGGGAATCAACAATTATTTACTCAACGCGCAAACCGCGTAATACCAACGCGAAAACCGCGTAATCCCAATTATTTTAGCATCTGGATCAAAATAGGTTAATTACTCTCTGCGCATAACAATGAAACTCAACGATTTTTCGCCTTGATCAACATTGATGCTAATAGGAAACTTATTCCCAACAATACTGTAACGACCACTTTTCGTTATACGTTGTTCGTGCACTTGCTTTTGACCGTGCACGTGTTTGTTTTAGACTTTGTTTGTTTGTGAACACTTTCGTGTGATATGCCGTCGTGAACGTCCCTGAGAGTATTAAATAGTGGCACTATCTTGGAACGACACTTCTCGAGTCGTTTTTCCACAATTTAATCTTATTCGATGAGACGTGGCGATTTTCACTTTTGACGGGAGACGTTTCTATTTTTAGTTTCGTCGTCCGACGTCAAAATTGAGATCCGTCTTCTTAGTTAGCTCACATTCGTTGTCACGATCACCCCGATATTTATTTTATAATTTTTGGAGTTTATTTGACCACTTTTATATTTTTAACAAGGTTTGTAATATTTTTAATAATTTATTTTTAAATTATTTTCGGCCAAATAAAATTTGTTTGAGTTTAAAACGTTTTAAAGAATTTTTGAACCAATTTCCAGCTCATTTGGACCAAGTCAAATCCTTGGGTGAGTTAGAGAAGTTGAATTTCAAATTTTAAATTATTTTAAACTTCTAATCCTATTAGATTTAGCCCTAGACCAAGTCAACCCATCTACACTATATAAGCAACCCCTAGGAAGACCTATTTTCGCAAGAAATTAGCCCTAGCCTCTTCCAAAACTCAATTTGGATGTTGCGACGATTCGTCGCAACGTTGCGACGTTCTGCCACCGCACCGACCGAGAGAACAGCCCCCGTTCCCACGCTCCGACCGAAGCCCCTCCCCGCATCCTAGCCGCTCCGCATCGCAGCACAGCGCATCGCTCCGCACCGCTCCGTTCCCTCGGTCTGACCGAGGGATTGGCCCGCATCCCGCTCCGCATCAGCCCGCACAGCGCTCCGCACCGTCGCCCGCTTGTCGCCCCGCTCTGCACCCCGCACGACTGACGCTGTCCCCCGCACCGACCGAAGGCTGCAACGTTGCAACGGTTGCAACGTTGCAACGACCCGCCTAGCGCTGTGACCGAGCCGCCCCAAGCGCCCGACCGACAAACCCCTCCGCACCAAGGCCCGCACCGACCTAAAGCGCTGCACCAAGCCTGTTCCCCCGCAGCGACCGGTGGAGATCCCCGCATTTGGCTGAGTACGACCGATGGCCATACGTCGCAACCCCGCACCCGTCGCACCACTTGCCTCCGTGGGCCCCCAAGTTCTCCAGAGGTATTGTGGGTCCCCCAAAGGTCCCTAGGACTACTGTGGGCCCCACCTAGGTGCTTGCTCTTTGAGGATTCGTCGCGTACGACGTCGTCGCACGTCGTAGCCCGTCGTCGGACGTGCTAGCTTTGGAATCTGGAACCGTCGCTCTGGTTGATTTCTCTGAAATTCCAGCGAGGAATCTAATTGGAATCTGGACTTGGAGCGCGATCTTTTATTCCAACCCCCGGCGTCGCTACCCGACGCCGGTGTAGCTTTCGCGTCGGTTGAGGTAACGCTTTGCACCCCTAGGACCCCCAACCCAATGCATTGTAATCAAGACTAAAATCAGTATTTTTTAAATTATTTTAAATGTTTTAAATTCACTAATGAAGATTAATAATATGGACTTTAGGCCGGTGGACTTGTGCACGTAGGATAATTGTGATTTTTGGACTCATTGGACGGTGTGCTCAGACGTCGTACTTGCAGGCACGTGAAACTTGCCAACTCTTGTGTAGGGCCATGTTTTTAGGCCACTTCCTTGTTCTCAGCGTAAAAGAGACTAGTCAGTGAAATGATAGCTGGCTAGACGCCTACTTGATCTAGTTTGACAACGAAACTAGATCCGTCACCTAATTGATCTAGCTTGACAACGAAGCTAGATCCACCCCTTTAAACTTGTTGTTCATGCATACTAAACTGTCACGTTTACTTTCCTTAAACTGTACGTACTTTTAACTACCATGCATTCCATCCTACATGTCATCCAAATTGATTGTTGCATCGTAGCACACGCTACAAAATACTTGTACAAATCCGTGTTTCCGTGTTACCGGCTAGGTGCACCCCTATGCCATACTTGTTAAAAACACTTCCTGGCTCGTGATCCAGAAGCGAGCATTCCAAGTTCGGGGGTAAGGCCCTGCCTCGACACACGTGGAGGGGTAGGGATAAACGTTCGCTTGAGCTTAGGAGTGGCCTGATCAGCCCTCTAGCCAAAAGACGGAATCTCTGTGCACGAGGTGCTTACTTTCCTTGTCTTGTACTTGTCTTGTGAATGATTCATGTAATACTTGCCATGCTCGTACTTTACTATACTTTACCTTACATGTTGCACTCATTACTTTAACTGCCATGTCATTGCATCATGCTAGAACTGCTAGGTTGCTTTACTTTTACCTGCTTTATGTTTCCTTGCACAAGTCTCTTGTAGACTTGCTGACATGTGCCCCTTGCTCTTTTGGGTGTCACATGTTAGACCCTGAGCCAGAGACCGTTGCTGAGTACGTGGTGTTTTGCTGACGCTGAGTCTGAGTCCATGATTGCCAGGAGGATTTGGTGGACACCGGTGACCATTCTTTGAGTCTTTGTTGAGCTTTATTTTGTTTTAGGCCTTTTGTTAGCGTAGCACCGTCGTTTGTACTTTGTACTTTTGTTGGCCATGTTTGGGCCTTTAGTCTCTTTTTCTTTTAGCCTGGTGGCTTTTCTGCGATGTTGGAATTTATATTTATGGATATTCTGAGATTATTCTTTTGTCTCATTTCATTATTATTATCTTGTTTCGCTCGCGTTGCAAGGACCTGCAGTTTTAAATTTGATTGACGCTTATCGGCCTTGCAGCTTTGTAGCTTCAAGTCTGAGTGGACCTTCTCACGCTTCGCCTCCATATTTTTGGGAAGCGGGGCGTGACAGGTTTTGTTGGTGGCCCATGCAGGTCCGGTCTTGCAATTGCGAATTAACGGAACAACGATAATAACGGAATGTCCATTAAATAAATTGCAACATCCGTGTAATAAGCCCTGAGTTTAGTCGTTTTCTTATGACACTAGGTGATAAGAAGACTTAGTTAGACGCCTGTGCTTGTTAGTTAGAGGCCTCTGTTTGTTAGTTAGACTCCCTGCCAGCAATTGATTTAATCGTCGTAGGAGTTACCTTAGTGGTTATTGCCTAACTCTGACCATATTAGACTTCTAGAATTTCCTTTTGTCGTTCGCTTGGGTTCATCGATTTCGGACCAAGCTGAACGCATTCCTTTACCGTCTAACCTTTAGAAGTCTTAGCGCCTAGTTCCTAATCTTTAGTTGGTCGACCGCAGGAATTTCTCCGTAGACTTTTCTGATTCATATCCTAGGCGTATGTATGCTTAGATCATCCGACCAATTTCCTTGCCTCGATTCACGAGATCGCCTCATGACGATCGTCGTCAATTTTCAAACATCTCCATTGCAAACCTGAACCCTCTGAAAATATTTTTCAATCTTCTCTTCCACTAAGTTTAACTTTGTTCAAAATTTTAATATACCTATATTTTCCTCCTCCTTCATTGATTTAAATTTAAAAAAAAAACGTTTGTCGAAATTTTGAACTCTAGCTTATAATATCTTTCCAGCTTATATCTTTCGTACTTATGTAAATGTGTCGTTCTTTCATATATATTAATTTTACCTTGAACCATACATTTACCTTGCCCAATTCGATTTATAATTTTCCCTCTTATTTGTGTTATTCGAATGATACGTCGTGTTCACTTTAATATACTTTCAAGTCACATGGAATTTCAGCTTTTAGCCAGTTGGTTTTGTGCTCATCGTTTTCGCTATTTCAAAAAAAAATTTTACTATTCCTGGCCCAGACTTTCCATAGTTTGACTTTAAAACTTTACTACAGTTTTTGATAATTTCACTACTAAGTCATTATTATTATTTCTCCGTGCACCATACATACATCCAATTATTTTTATATTCGTATCAGACTTGTTGTGCTCGTATATTAAGAACCCTGTGTAAATCAGTTTTTCGTTTTGGCAAACCCTGGTTCTCTAAAAGTAGTTTCAATTAATTATTTTAAATTTTCCATAGCCTAAAAGTTTTGAAAGCATTTAATATGAGTTTAAATTCTTCCGTTACTTGATTTCATTCTTGACTTTCCAAAACTTTTTGACAACATTATATTAAATTACTGACGTATAAATTTTCTAAACCACGTCCTTAATATTCGTGTAAATGATTTTACTTCCTTTTATGATGATTTTTAAAACCAATAGACCATTTTCTCTTATTATGAATGTTCGACTCAAATTTATTTTGAACAACTCGTTTATCGATCTCCAAATATTTCTTTCAGACTGGGATTTCAACTTTGTAAGAACGACAGTTTTCAAAATCCATGTATTTTAGCCTATGCTATTCACCCTATTCTCTTTTCTGTGTTCTATTTAAGCATCACTACATCTCCTTTTCCTTCAACCTAAACATCACCATTGAGCCAATGTTTCGTCTAACCAAGCCGTCTCCTTGTATTCGTCCTATCTGAACTCGTGCTTATCGACCCTTCCCTCGTCACGCTCCCGACCTCCCTTTGTTGCTTAGACTTTAGTGCCCGTCAAGGTCTGTGTCAACCCTTAGTTGTTAGTAGGCCCTTGGACCCTTGTGATGTTGTCGTGGTGCACGTACCTGGGTTGTGTACGTGGGCTTGAATGAGAATCCCCATAGTATATTAGGTGCTTGCCTATTGTGTGATATATATATGTGTGTGTGTGTGTGTGTGTGTGTGTGTGTGTGTATATATATATATATATATATATATATATACTCGGAGTTATTCGTGATATTATGAAGTTGTCGTGTGTTAGGAGTTATAGATTTTGTGTGGATAGCTATACTATACTAGGGATGCCGGTGTATTAGAGTTAGCGTTGAAATATCTAAGTTGTGTATGAAGTTAGAGATACTTATAATGGTTGAAATAAATGATTGGTAAAGCTATGTGTATGATAGGTGTGATAATAATTATGTACGTATGGTTAAGAGGGTAGGCCTATTATGTGATCTATATGTTAGCACGTATGAGTGTGTGCTCGTATGTGGGTATGTATTGTGTTTAGACGTAAGTAGTTATGTTTTGTTGCCTGAGTATATAGGTGATATACATATGGAAGTAGGAGTATAATTTTGATTGGTATTGCTTGCTTTTCGGGATGTTGCATGTGTGCATACCGTGCGGTATACACGACTATTGCACATCTTAATTATGTATGTGTGGATGTGTTAGTATACTAATTATAGGTAGTAGGCTATGGTGTGAATATAAACATTATTTATGTGTGACTATACGGTGAATGTTTGTACTAGAGAGGGTATTATAAATATGTGGGTGCTGATGTCGGTAATGTTATTATTATGGTATATAAATTGATTTAATTATGTGGGTGTTATCTGACTAAATATTAAGTGTGATTGACCTATGGTATGTATATGGTTGTAATGGTAGACGTATGAATATTGGAGTGGTATTGGTATAGGTATGAATGCCGTGTTACGTATATAGAATATTCTGATATGTGCATTGGGTCTCACTCAAGCTTGAGTGAGTATACTCTAAGTGTATTGAATGTATGATTGTAGTTTGAATATAGCAATGCGTGATGTATGTTTAGGGATAGAAGTGTTTGTGCCTGGTTGAGTTACGCACATGATTACGGGTCGCTACGCCAGTATATAGTTATAGGCGCTGGTCTTGTGGTATAGTTATTTACTAAGGACTTGTTATTTGAACGTATGTGTACTAGCTAAAACTAGGTGTGTATGTGTGCTAGTTATATAATGGTATGATTGGTGTATGTAAATGAAATGTTAGCGTGTATGGGTGTGCACCATGCACGGGTAAGTATGTGCTTAGTTATAGCTATTGATGACTATGGTATATGTGGCGTGTCGTAAATGCAGTTATAGGACCGTACGTAATGTGAATGTATGGTGAAATATTTGAATGCATTGAATGACTATATATTGTGAAATTATAGTAGTGGTGAATATATATTAGATATAGTAAAACTTGATTAATAATGGTATGGTGTGACTGCTTATGTGGATGTGCTTAGTATTGGATGTATACTAGGAAATATTAGAGGGTAGTATACCCTTGATGTCTGTGCATAGGTAGCTACATATAGGTAGAGCAATGATTGTATTGGCCAAGTGTGAGACTATCCTTATGTGAGTATCTGAACTATTGTTTTAGGTAGTAGTTATATAAGGGATGTATGTTTATATATATATATGATTGAAATACATGTATAAAGTTGACTGACTATATTAGGTATAAGTGTATACACATGTGAATGTATATATATATATATATACGTGTTGGTAGTGTTAATGTTTGACTACCTAGTGCATATGTAAGCACTTGTAATGACTATACCTGGTTGAATTATAATATGACTTGATTGGGGTAGTTACTAGAGCGACTAGCTATATTAGAAAGTCCGAGGACTGACTTTATTCTAAGGTGGGGAGGATGTAACGACCACTTTTCGTTGTACGTTGTTCGTGCACGTGCTTTTGACCGTGCACGTGTTTGTTTTAGACTTTGTTTGTTTGTGAACACTTTCGTGTGATATGCCGTCGTGAACGTCCCTGAGAGTATTAAATAGTGGCACTATCTTGGAACGACACTTCTCAAGTCGTTTTTCCACAATTTAATCTTATTCGATGAGACGTGGCGATTTTCACTTTTGACGGGAGACGTTTCTATTTTTAGTTTCGTCGTCTGACGTCAAAATTGAGATCCGTCTTCTTAGTTAGCTCACATTCGTCGTCACGATCACCCCGATATTTATTTTATAATTTTTGGAGTTTATTTGACCACTTTTATATTTTTAACAAGGTTTGTAATATTTTTAATAATTTATTTTTAAATTATTTTCGGCCAAATAAAATTTTTTTGAGTATAAAACGTTTTAAAGAATTTTTGAGCCAATTTCCAGCTCATTTGGACCAAGTCAAATCCTTGGGTGAGTTGGAGAAGTTGAATTTCAAATTTTAAATTATTTTAAACTTCTAATCCTATTAGATTTAGCCCTAGACCAAGTCAACCCATCTACACTATATAAGCAACCCCTAGGAAGACCTATTTTCGCAAGAAATTATCCCTAGCCTCTTCCAAAACTCAATTTGGACGTTGCGACGATTCTTCGCAACGTTGCGACGTTCTGCCACCGCACCGACCGAGCGAACAGCCCCCGTTCCCCCGCTCCGACCGAAGCCCCTCCCCGCATCCTAGCCGCTCCGCATCGCAGCACAGCGCATCGCTCCGCACCGCTCCGTTCCCTCGGTCTGACCGAGGGATTGGCCCGCATCCCGCTCCGCATCAGCCCGCACAGCGCTCCGCACCGTCGCCCGCTTGTCGCCCCGCTCCGCACCCCGCACGACCGACGCTGTCCCCCGCACCGACCGAAGGCTGCAACGTTGCAACGGTTGCAACGTTGCAACGACCCACCTAGCGCTGTGACCGAGCCGCCCCAAGCGCCCGACCGACAAACCCCTCCGCACCAAGGCCCGCACCGACCCCAAGCGCTGCACCAAGCCCGTTCCCCCGCAGCGACCGGTGGAGATCCCCGCATTTGGCTGAGTACGACCGATGGCCATACGTCGCAACCCCGCACCCGTCGCACCACTTGCCTCCGTGGGCCCCCCAAGTTCTCCAGAGGTATTGTGGGTCCCCCAAAGGTCCCTAGGACTACTGTGGGCCCCACCTAGGTGCTTGCTCTTTGAGGATTCGTCGCGTACGACGTCGTCGCACGTCGTAGCCCGTCGTCGCACGTGCTAGCTTTGGAATCTGGAACCGTCGCTCCGGTTGATTTCTCTGAAATTCCAGCGAGGAATCTAATTGGAATCTGGACTTGGAGCGCGATCTTTTATTCCAACCCCCGGCGTCGCTACCCGACGTCGGTGTAGCTTTCGCGTCGTGTTGAGGTAACGCTTTGCACCCCTAGGACCCCCAACCCAATGCATGCTAATCAAGACTAAAATCAGTATTTTTTAAAGTATTTTAAATGTTTTAAATTCACTAATGAAGATTAATAATATGGACTTTAGGCCGGTGGACTTGTGCACGTAGGATAATTGTGATTTTTGGACTCATTGGACGGTGTGCTCAGACGTCGTACTTGCAGGCAAGTGAAACTTGCCAACTCTTGTGTAGGGCCATGTTTTTAGGCCACTTCCTTGTTCTTAGCGTAAAAGAGACTAGTCAGTGAAATGATAGCTGGCTAGACGCCTACTTGATCTAGTTTGACAACGAAACTAGATCCGTCACCTAATTGATCTAGCTTGACAACGAAGCTAGATCCACCCCTTTAAACTTGTTGTTCATGCATACTAAACTGTCACGTTTACTTTCCTTAAACTGTACGTACTTTTAACTGCCATGCATTCCATCCTACATGGCATCCAAATTGATTGTTGCATCGTAGCACACGCTACAAAATATTTGTACAAATCCGGGTTTCCGTGTTACCGGCTACGTGCACCCCTATGCCATACTTGTTAAAAACACTTCCTGGCTCGTGATCCAGAAGCGAGCATTCCAAGTTCGGGGGTAAGGCCCTGGCTCGACACACGTGGAGGGGTAGGGATAAACGTTCGCTTGAGCTTAGGAGTGGCCTGATCAGCCCTCTAGCCAAAAGACGGAATCTCTGTGCACGAGGTGCTTACTTTCCTTGTCTTGTACTTGTCTTGTGAATGATTCATGTAATACAGTCCATGCTCGTACTTTACTTTACTTTACCTTACATGTTGCACTCATTACTTTAACTGCCATGTCATTGCATCATGCTAGAACTGCTAGATTGCTTTACTTTTACCTGCTTTCAGTTTCCTTGCACAAGTCTCTTGTAGACTTGCTGACATGTGCCCCTTGCTCTTTTGGGTGTCACATGTTAGACCCTGAGCCAGAGACCGTTGCTGAGTACGTGGTGTTTTGCTGACGCTGAGTCTGAGTCCATGATTGCCAGGAGGATTTGGTGGACACCGGTGACCATTCTTTGAGTCTTTGTTGAGCTTTATTTTGTTTTAGGCGTTTTGTTAGCGTAGCACCGTCGTTTGTACTTTGTACTTTTGTTGGCCACGTTTGGGCCTTTAGTCTCTTTTTCTTTTAGCCTGGTGGCTTTTCTGCGATGTTGGAATTTATATTTATGGATATTCTGAGATTATTCTTTTGTCTCATTTCATTATTATTATCTTGTTTCGCTCGCGTTGCAAGGACCTGCAGTTTTAAATTTGATTGACGCTTATCGGACTTGCAGCTTTGTAGCTTCCAGTCTGAGGGGACCTTCTCACGCTTCGCCTCCATATTTTTGGGAAGCGGGGCGTGACAAATACTACTCTCCACTAAGATTTTTTCATACATTTTATTCGACACGCACCCCGGGCTAAATAATACAGAAGAGAGAAACTATTATAATTGATCACCGCGCAAAACGCATGGAAAACGGGAATTGCTCAATGCGCGCAACGCAGATAGGTCAATGAGGATGTGATGCTGCAGTACCATATTTACTGTGTGGATACATCGAAGACCCCGTCAAGCTACTGAGGGGTGCTCGTGAATATACAAAATTATGCCCGTTGTGCGCGGTGAGCAAATTTTTAATGGTTTAAAAAATTGCTCAAAGCGCACAACAAGTATCGCCAGGTGTTCACTTTGAGCCGGTGTGCGCGTTCAGCAAATTTGTTAGGGCTAACATAATTGCGCAAAGTGCACAACATGCAGAAATATGCTCGTTGTGCGCGTTAAGCTCTATAGTTGCGTCGATGACAAATATGCTCAACGCCCCCACGGGAATAAATTTGACCGTTTTGCGCTTTGAGCATATTTGTGAATTGCTATAATTTTAATCCCAATGCGCGCTACCGCAGTGAATCAATCAAATTCCTAATTTCATCATTCTTATTCTGAATCCCAACCACGCCTACATCCAAACTTTTAGATTTAAGTCTTCTTATACTTGTTCAATCTGAAAACATTGTAGATTAAACCGGATACTTATTCACTCTGACTCAGAAACTACGTGCAAACTTTAAAAATAAATCTGATACCTTTTCAATCTGAAGACATATTCAATCGAATTCAGAAATTGCATGCAAAATTTTAGATTAAATCTCTTATATATTCAAATTGATGACATTTTGAAAATGACCCAGCCATTCAAATATATTGATATACATACTGATACAGATCCAAACTGATTCATTAGCCTATGCTCTTACAAACTGAGGGGTTCTCATGAATATACAAAAGACTGTTCGTAAATCTACAGCTGATTGATACCAGACATGTGCATTTCTCAAGAATGTTTGACCGGTCGGTGGGACGTGAGCTGGAACAATTAATAGCCGCTTACATAATTGCTCAACGCTCAGTACCAACTAATTTATGGCCGTTGTGCGCGTTGATCATATTTATAATGGTTACTTTAATTGCGCAAAGTGCACAACAAGCACAGCCAGACTCGCCAGAGCCAGCTGTTCGCTTTGAGCATCTAAGGTATTTTATGAACAATTGTTTAACGCGCACAACCAGCAGAATTTACTTGTTGTGCGCGTTAAGCTGATGGTTCATCGATGACAAATTTTCTCAACACGACCACGGGAATAAATTTAATCATACTTATTCTGAATCCCAATCAAGCCTACATGCAAGCTTTTAGATTTAAGTCTTATTATACTTGTTCAATCTGAAAACATTGTAGATTAAACCGGATACTTATTCACTCTGACTCAGAAACTACATGCAAACTTTAAAATTAAATCTGATACTTATTCAAGCTGAAGGCATATTCAATCGAATTCAACTATATTGATGTACATACTGATGCATACCCAAACTGAGTCATTAGCCTATGCTCTTACAAACTGATACATATGATTGACTACGTAGATGTTTGCAATGAAGGGCTCGCTGTAGGATAACGGACTTATACTCATCAATTTGAATGGTCAATTTCACTATAAATGGACCGTGAACGCCCTCAAAAATTTCGCTTT
The DNA here is from genome assembly GCA_030789695.1 of Scilla litardierei. NCBI lineage: Eukaryota > Viridiplantae > Streptophyta > Magnoliopsida > Asparagales > Asparagaceae > Scilla > Scilla litardierei. Next base: position 183,466,799 of record CM061141.1, on the reverse strand, counting down.
GTGTTTGAGATTACCCTCAAAAATTACTCACACCGCAACATCTGTATATACTGTATATTCACGAGCTCAACAACTGTAGACTCACGGGTTCTTTCCATGACTCACAGTAAATCAACTGTAGTCTCATCCTAATCCATGGGCAGTCCAATTCCTCATAACTGCAGCATTCAAAAGCCTATATAATACTCGTTTAATATTTGACAGTTTGAATTCATAACAGCTATTTTTTGAACTCTATTTATATCCCTCTTCTTTCCTCAAGAAAATACACGGAAAAATTGCTTCCTATAAAAATTCTTCGTTGCTTCATCCCGTTCTCCTGGGTAGCTGTACTGTGCAAAATCCAAAGTCTCTACCCAAGTGTTGACGCGGCCAGTGGCTGCTGTGTTAACCTCTGGGAGCAACCGGCAACAGCGATTACCACCGAGGTCGCGCCACATCGGTTTCAATTACTTCTGCTAAGTATTCTGCTTCTCGGATCTTCCTCGTATAGCCACGGTATTCTACGTATTTTTCTTACAATATTTTTGTTTCTTAGTTTAACCAGACAAATTCTAACCATTGCTTCGTTCTGCTTGATGTAGATATATACCATGGTAAATGGAAGATAAAATTGAAAGTTACTCCTGCTATTTCAATGTGGACCATTTCCTTCATGATGTAGATGCCTGTAAAGAGAATGGGATGGCGGTAGAAAATGACTCCAATGAAATCCGGCTAACTTCACAACCAAAATGCACCTTCAAATATTCCCAGAAGATCTCAGCGGTCAGCGTACCTTCTAGGATAAAGAAGCATTTGCAACCAAAATGCACCTTCAAATCTTCCCAGAAGATCTCAGCGGTCAGCGGACCTTCTAAGATACAGTTGCATTTTCTTCCTTTCTTGTGTCTGAAAGTGGTGATTTTCCAGGTATTCCATTTGGTAAGTATATACTTTTAAATACACTGTAGGTGAAATTCTTATTCAATTGGGTGGAAAATGATGTAGAAATTTGGTGATTTTACATGCATGCAGATACAGAACTTACCAAATGGAATACCTCACAAATAGCACGCTGAGGCCAGCTAAAATTTTGAAATTCATGTAGGAAAATCCAACCTTCCATGCAAATAAATTTATAATGCACGTCACCGATTAAAAAGGGACAACAAGAATGTTGTCGCTTTGCATGTAAAACTTCCAATAGGATTCCTGCTGTTTACTTTGCATGTGAAAGAAGCGGGGTTTACAGGTGACACCGAAAGGAAAAAACGACCGACAGGCCAGTTAAAACCAAGAAGTGTCAATGTCTGTTCTCATTGCGTGGTAATGGTGGGCGTCGGCGTTGGCGGTGAGGAGTGAAGGGCATGCACAACCATCAAGCTGCTAAATATGTCGAGGGCCATTCCGATGAAGGGCAGTAGTAGGGAATGGAGATGGATCATTGAGAGATTTGGCAAATAGCACGTTGAGGCCGACTGAGATTTTGAAAGTCATGTAAGAAAATCCAACCTTCCATGCAAATCAATTTATAATGCACGTCACCGACTAAAAAGGGACAACAAGAATGTTGATATTGAAAAAAATTCGGTATAAAATTGATGTTAGGTTTTGTGCAAAATAATCACTTGTTGTAAGAAATTAAAAGTTATGTTTACCCATATTGCTACCTTCGTATGGAAATTTCACCACACTTGTCACTTGTGCTTTTTAAGCACCGCGGACGACGCGCACGATGGGGGTAATTTTGCCCGTCGTGCGCGCGAATGGAAAATGCTCCACACTTGTACGTTTTAGCCCCGCGCACGACGCGCACGACTGGGGAAAATTTTGCCTGTCGTACGAGCAGATGGAAATTGCTTCACACTAGGCGTTTTAACCCCCGTGCATGACGGGGCGTATTTTTGCCCGTCGTGCGAGCGGGTGGAAAATGCTATACACTTGTGCGTTTTAAGCCACGAGGACAACGCGCACGACGGGTTTAATTTTGCCTTCGTGCGCGCGGATGGAAATTTCTTCACACTTGTGCGTTTTAACCCCCGCGGACGACGGGGTTAATTTTTGCCCGTCGTGCGCTCGGATGGACATTGCTGCACACTAGGCGTTTTAACCCACGCGCACGACGGGGTAAGTTTGCCCGTCGTGCGCGCGGATGGAAATTTCTTTACACATTGCGTTTTCCCCCTCACGCACGACGGGGGTAATTTTGCCCGTCGTGCACACGGCTGTAAATTGATCCACACTTTTGCGTTTGCCCGCACACGACGCTCACGACGGGGTTAATTTTGCCCATCGTGCGCGCGGATGGAAATTGCTGCACACTTGTGCGTTTTAACCCCTACGGACGACGTGGTTAATTTAGTCCGTCGTGCGCTCGGATGGAAATTGCTCCACACTAGGCGTTTTAACCCACGCGCACGACGGTGGGTAATTTTGCCCGTCGTGCGCGCGGATGGAAATTGCTCGACACTTGTGCGTTTTAAGCCCCGCGGACGACTCGCACGACGGGGGTAATTTTGCCCGTCGTGCGCGCGGATGGAAATTGCTTAACACGTTGCGTTTTACCCCTCGCGCACGATGAGGGTAATTTTTGCCTGTCGTGCGCATTGTTGGTAAATAGCTGCCATGCTATTTACCATGCGCACGATTGGGGTAATTTTGCCCGTCGTGCACGCGGATGGAAATTGCTCGACACTTGTGCGTTTTAAGCCCCGCGGACGACGCACACGACGGGGTTATTTTTGCCCGTCGTGCGCGCGGATGTGAATTGCTTCACCTTAGGCGTTTTAACCCCCGCGGACGACGGGGTTAATTTTGCCCGTCGTGCGCCCGGATGGAAATTGCTCCACACTTGTCCGTTTTAAGCCCCGCGCACGACGGGGGAATTTTGCCCATCGTGCGCGCGGAGGGAAATTGCTTTACACGTTGCGTTTTACCCCTCGCGCACGACGGGGGTAATTTTTGCATGTCGTGTGCACGGTTGGTAAATGCTCCACACTTGTGCGTTTCCCGCGCACGACGCCCACGACGGGGGTAATTGCTTCACACTAGGCGTTTTAACCCCCGCACACGACGGGGTAATTTTGTCTGTCGTGCGCTCGGATGGAAATTGCTGCACAATAGGCGTTTTAACCGACGTGCACGACGGGGTAAGTTTGCTCGTCGTTCGCGCAGATGGAAATTGCTTCACACTAGGCGTTTTTACCCCCTTGCACGACGGGGCGTATTTTTGCCCGTCGTGCGCGCGGCTGGAAAATGTCTACACTTGTGCGTATTAAGCCCCGCAGACAACGCGCACGACGGGGGTAATTTTGCCCGTCGTGCGCGCGGATGGAAATTGCTCGACACTTATGCGTTTTAAGCCCCACCGACGACGCGCACAACGGGTTTATTTTTGCCCGTCGTGCGCGCGGATGTGAATTGCTTCACAGTAGGTGTTTTAACCCCCGCGGACGACGGGGTTAATTTTGCCCGTCGTGCGCCCGGATGGAAATTGCTCCACACTTGTCCGTTTTAAGCCCCGCGCACGACGGGGGAATTTTGCCCATCATGCGCACGGATGGAAATTGCTTTACACGTTGCATTTTACCCCTCGTGCACGACGGGGGTAATTTTTGCCTGTCGTGCGCACGGTTGGTAAATGCTCCACACTTGTGCGTTTCCCGCGCATGACGCCCACGACAGGGTTAATTTTGCCCGTTGTGGGCGCGGATGGAAATTGCTGCACACTTGTGCGTTTTAACCCCCGCGGACGACGGGGTTAAATTTGTCTGTCGTGCGCTCGGATGTAAATTGCTCCACCGTAGGCGTTTTAACCCACACGCACTACGGGTTAAGTTTGCCCGTCGTGCGCGCGGATGGAAATTTCTTTACACATTGCGGTTTCCCCCTCGCGCACGACGGGGGTAATTTGGCCCGTCGTGCGCACGGCTGTAAATTGCTCCACACTTGTGCGTTTGCCCGCACACGACGCGCACGACAGGGTTAATTTTGCCCGTTGTGGGCGCGGATGGAAATTGCTGCACACTTGTGTGTTTTAACCCCCGCGGACGACGGGGTTAATTTTGTTCGTCGTGCGCTCGGATGGAAATTGCTCCACACTAGGCGTTTTAACCCACGTGCACGACGGGGGTAATTTTGCCCGTCGTGTGCGCGGATGGAAATTGCTCGACACTTGTGCGTTTTATGCCCCGCGGACGACGCGCACGACGAGGTTAATTTTGCCCGTCGTGCGCGCGGATGGAAATTGCTGCACACATGTGCGTTTTAACCCCCGCGGACGACGGGGTTAATTTTGTCCGTCGTGCGCTCGGATGGAAATTGTTCCACACTAGGCGTTTTAACCCACGCGCACGACGGGGGTAATTTTGCCCGTCGTACGCGCTGATGGAAATTGCTCGACTCTTGTGCGTTTTATGCCCCGCGGACGACATGCACGACGAGGTTATTTTTGCCCGTCGTGCGCGCGGATGTGAATTGCTTCACACATTAGGCATTTTAACCCCCGCGCACGACGGGGTTAATTTTGCCCGTCGTGCGCTCGGATGGAAATTGCTGCACACTAGGCGTTTTAACCCACGGGCACAACGGGGGTAATTTTGCCCGTCGTGCTCAGATGGGATTCCTGCGCGCACGACGGGCAAAATTACCCCCGTCGTGTGCGTGGGTTAAAACGCCTAGTGTGCAGCAATTTCCATCCGAGCGCACGACGGGCAAAATTAACCCCGTCGTGCGCGGGGGTTAAAATGCCTACTGTGTGAAGCAATTCACATCTGCGCGCACGACGGGCAAAAATAACCTCGTCGTGCGCGTCGTCCGCGGGGCATAAAACGCACAAGTGTCGAGCAATTTCCATCCGCGCGCACGACGGGCAAAATTACCCCCGTCGTGCGTGTGGGTTAAAACGCCTAGTGTGGAGCAATTTCCATCCGAGCGCGCGACGGACAAAATTAACCCCGTCGTCCGCGGGGGTTAAAACGCACAAGTGTGCAGCAATTTCCATCCGCGCGCACGACAGGAAAAATTAACCTCGTCGTGCGCGTCGTCCGCGGGGCATAAAACACACAAGTGTCGAGCAATTTCCATCCGCGCGCACGACGGGCAAAATTACCCCCATCGTGCGCGTGGGTTAAAACGCCTAGTGTGGAGCAATTTCCATCCGAGCGCACGATGAACAAAATTAACCACGTCGTCTGCGGGGGTTATAACACACAAGTGTGCAGTAATTTCCATCCGCGCCCACAACGGGTAAAATTAACCCCGTCGTACGAGTCGTGTGCGGGCAAACGCACAAGTGTGGAGCAATTTACAGCCGTGCGCACGACGGGCCAAATTACCCCCGTCGTGCGCGAGGGGGAAAACGCAATGTGTAAAGAAATTTCCATCCGCGCACAAGACGGGCAAACTTAACCCGTCGTGCGTGTGGGTTAAAACGCCTAGGGTGGAGCAATTTCCATCCGAGCGCACGACGGACAAATTTAACCCCATCGTCCGCGGGGGTTAAAACGCACAAGTGTGCAGCAATTTCCATCCGCGCCCACAACGGGCAAAATTAACCCCGTCGTGGGCGTCGTGCGCGGGAAACGTACAAGTGTGGAGCATTTACCAACCGTGCGCACGACAGGCAAAAATTACCCCCGTCGTGCGCGAGGGGTAAAACGCAACATGTAAAGCAATTTCCATCCGCGTGCACGACGGGCAAAATTCCCCCGTCGTGCGCGGGGCTTAAAACGGACAAGTGTGGAGCAATTTCCATCCGGGCGCACGACGGGCAAAATTAACCTCGTCGTCCGCGGGGGTTAAAACGCCTAGTGTGAAGCAATTCACATCCGCGCGCACGACGGGCAAAAATAACCCCGTTGTGCGTGTCGTCCGCGGGGCTTAAAACACACAAGTGTCGAGCAATTCCATCTGCGCGCACGACGGGCAAAACTATCCCCGTCGTGCGTGTTGTCCGCGGGGCTTAAAATGCACAAGTGTAGACATTTTCCAGCCGCGCGCACGACGGGCAAAAATACGCCCCGTCGTGCAAGGGGGTAAAAACGCCTAGTGTGAAGCAATTTCCATCTGTGCGAACGACGGTCAAACTTACCCCGTCGTGCGCGTCGGTTAAAACACCTATTGTGCAGCAATTTCCATCCGAGCGCACGACGGACAAAATTAACCCCGTCGTGCGCGGGGGTTAAAACGCCTAGTGTGAAGCAATTACCCCCGTCGTGGGCGTCGTGCGCGGGAAACGCACAAGTGTGGAGCATTTACAAACCGTGCGCACGACATGCAAAAATTACCCCCGTCGTGCGCGAGGGGTAAAACACAACGTGTAAAGCAATTTCCATCCGCTCGCACGACGGGCAAAATTCCCCCGTCGTGTGCGGGGCTTAAAACAGACAAGTGTGGAGCAATTTCCATCCGGGCGCACGACGGGGAAAATTAACCCCATCTTCCGCGGGGGTTAAAACGCCTAGGGTGAAGCAATTCACATCCGCGTGCACGACGGGCAAAAATAACCCCGTCGTGCGCGTCGTCTGCGGGGCTTAAAACGCACAAGTGTCGAGCAATTTCCATCCGCGCGCACGACGGGCAAAATTACCCCCATCGTGCGCGTGGTAAATAGCATGGCAGCTATTTACCAACAATGCTCACGACAGGCAAAAATTACCATCATCGTGCGCGAGGGGTAAAACGCAAAGTGTTAAGCAATTTCCATCCGCACGCACGACGGGAAAAATTACCCCCGTCGGGCGCGTGGGTTAAAACGCCTAGTGTGGAGCAATTTCCATCCGAGCGCACGACGGGCAAAATTAACCCCGTCGTCCGCGGGGGTTAAAACACACAAGTGTGAAGCAATTTTCATCCGCGAGCACGACAGAAAAATTAACCCTGTCGTGCGCGTTGTCCGCGGGGCTTAAAAGCACAAGTGTAGAGCATTTTCCAGCCGCACGCACGACGGGCAAAATACGCCCCGTCGTGCACGGGGGTTAAAACTCCTAGTGTGAAGCAATTACCCCCCGTCGTGGGCGTCATGCGCGGGAAACGCACAAGTGTGGATCATTTACCAATCGTGCGCATGGCAGGCAAAAATTACCCCCGTCGTGCGCGTGGGGTAAAACGCAACGTGTAAAGCAATTTCCATACGCGCGCACGACGGGCAAAATTCCCCCGTCGTGCGCGGGGCTTAAAACGGACAAGTGTGGAGCAATTTCCATCCGGGCGCACAACGGGCAAAATTAACCCCGTCGTCCGCGGGGGTTAAAACGCCTAGGGTGAAGCAATTGACATCCGCGCGCATGACGGGCAAAAATAACCCCGTCGTGCGCGTCGTCCGCGGGGCTTAAAACGCACAAGTGTCGAGCAATTTCCATCCGCACGCACGACGGGCAAAATTACCCCGTCGTGCGCGTGGGTTAAAACGCATAGTGTGGAGCAATTTCCATCCGAGCGCACGACGGACAAAATTAACCCCGTCGTCCGCGGGGGTTAAAACGCACAAGTGTGCTGCAATTTCCATCTGCGCCCACAACGGGCAAAATTAACCCCATCGTGCGCGTCGTGTGCGGGCAAACGCGCAAGTGTGGAGCAATTTACAGCCGTGCGCACGACGGGCCAAATTACCCCCGTCGTGCGCGAGGGGGAAAACGCAATGTGTAAAGCAATTTCCATCCGCGCGCACGACAGGCAAACTTACCCCGTCGTGCGCGTGGGTTAAAACGCCTAGTGTGGAGCAATTTCCATCCGAGCGCACGACGGGTAAAAATTAACCCCGTCGTCCGCGGGGGTTAAATGCACAAGTGTGAAACAATTTCCATCCGTGCGCACGAAGTGCAAAATTACCCCGTCGTGCGCGTGGGTTAAAACGCCTAGTGTGGAGCAATTTCCATCCGAGCGCACGACGGGTAAAATTAACCCCGTCGTCCGCAGGGGTTAAAACGCACAAGTGTGTAGCAATTTCCTTCTACGCGCACGACGGGCAAAATTAACCCTGTCGTGCGCGTCGTGTGCGGACAAACGCACAAGTGTGGAGCTATTTACAGCCGTGCACACGATGGGCAAAATTACCCCCGTCGTGCGGGAGGGGGAAAACGCAATGTGTAAAGCAATTTCCATCCACGCGCACGACTTACCTCGTCGTGCGCGTTGGATAAAACGCCTAGTGTGCAGCAATTTCCATCCGAGCGCACGACGGGCAAAATTAACCCCGTCGTGCGCGGGGGTTAAAACGCCTAGTGTGAAGCAATTACCCCCGTCGTGGGCGTCGTGCGCGGGAAACGCACAAGTGTGGAGCATTTACCAACCGTGCGGACGACAGGCAAAAATTACCCCCGTCGTGTGCGAGGGGTAAAACGCAACGTGTAAAGCAATTTCCATCCCCGTCGTGCGCGTGGGTTAAGACGCCTAGTGTGCAGCTATTTCCATCCGAGCGCATGACAGGCAAAATTAACCCCGTCGTGCGCGGGGGTTAAAACGCCTAGTGTGAAGCAATTCACAGCAGCGCGCACGACGGGCAAAAATAACCGCGTCGTGCGCGTCGTCCGCGGGGCTTAAAACGCACAAATGTCGAGCAATTTTCTTCCGCGCGCACGACGGGAAAATTACCCCCGTCGTGCGCGGGGGTTAAAACGCCTAGTGTGAAGCAATTACCCCCGTCGTGTTGGATATGGAAGACGTTTGTACACCCTTGTGGGGGATGTACGAGGGAATACGGACCTCGAACGTCGCGTACACGAAGTCGTGTGCAAAGGGAATATGTTCCCTTGCGGAGAGGATCTCTAGATTGATGGGAAAGTCGCATTATATGTGCATAAGTGCATGCGACATATGGCTAATAAAGGGGTAATATCTTAAGCTTATGTTGTACCATGCATATGGTACAACTTAAGCTTATAATATGCCATGTACGATGGTACACCTTAGTTAAATTGTTCCAAAGGAACAATTACTCCTAAAATAACTACCTTGGGGGCTATAAATAAGACCCAAGGGTTAGCCATTTCCTTACACTTTTGCATGGGATTCTTGCATTCATTTCATTCTAGCGAAGCTCTGCCGAAATCCTTCCTCTCTCTTTATCCAAGTTCTTAATCTAAAAGTAGAGATTTAGATTGTGGATTTAGTACCCTTACTCCGTTCATGAGAAGACTCGATCCGTCGTGGCGAATCCGAAGGCGAAGTTCTGTGACTACCGTACCGCATACGCAAGCGTAAGTCTCAACTTCATTTATCGATCCTAACTCTGTTTTGGCAGGACCCAACATTGGTATCAGAGCCATACGGGTTCGCCCCGGTCAAACCGTCGCCCCTTCGAAACTATGAACGAGTCGTTGTCTTTTTCACGAATGGGTATCCTACCATTACGGATATGGTAGGAACGCTTCGTGACGGAGAGAACGCAGCGGTTGTTCTTTTCACGTTAGGGTATCCTATCATTATGGATATGGTAGGAACTCTCCGTGACGGGAAGAACCGACCGTTCATATCGTCAAGCTCGCTCTCTTCATGGATGCTGAGTCTCCATTCATAGGGAATGTGAACTCTCTTCATGTGGAGCGCGTAGTTTACGAATTTTTGAAGTGGGTTCATTTTTTGGCACACGGCCATTGGAGGACAACTACTTCCTCGACGAACGGGTGCTTCACCAGAGAAGAAGGTGGTGGTTATTCCCATCGGGGAAGATGAATTTTAGTGCATGTGCACCATGGCCAAATGGGCTATGAAGGCCATGCACCCCCCTCCCCATGCGGAGGGGGTTGGCTACGGCCAATAACCACCACGGCAACCCCCTCCGGCGGGGGTGTGTGGCCACCCCACACAAGGGGAGGCCGGCCATGGCCAAAGGGCCATGGCCGGCCATGGCCAAAATGGCCTTGGCCATGACCGGCCATGGCCAAGCCATGGCCGTTCATGTCCAGGCCGGCAGTGGCCGGCCCTGGCAGTGGCCAGGGCCTGCGCCCTGGCCTCGGCCAGGGCCTGGCCCGCCCTGGCAGAGGCCAGGGCCGGCCCTGGCCGGCCTCGACCAGGGCAGAGGCCCTGGCCGAGGGGCCAGGGCCCCTGGCCAAGGGGCAGAGGCCCTGGCCGGCCCTTGGCTAGCCTCGGCCAGGGCAGAGGCCCTGGCCGGAGAAATTTCAGACCATTAACATTGGTCGACCAATTCGGGTGTTTTGGTCGACCAATTCGGCAAAAGGCCTTGGTCGAATATGAACGTGCCGACTAGCCCATACGGGGCCAAACGACAGTCGTCTGCATCAAAATTCTCTCATACGGGGGGGGGGGGAAACGCCTGGATCCATACGGGAGCCATCGACGATAGTTTGCAGAAAAATCCCAAAAGGGGGATCCAACCTTGGCACGGCTACGGCTCATTCCTGACAAATGGTCAGGAAGTGCCGAATGTTTCACTAGTATCATAAGAGTACTAAGATGAAATATACATTTTTTTTTGAAAATACGTTTTCATACGTTTTGAAAAATACGTTTTCAAAAACGCTTTTCCGCTGCGAAGTACTATAAGAGTACTAACATTTGATAAAGTGAGGGAGAAATATTGAAAGTTACTCTAGATGGTGATTGGAAACATAGTGACCTTTCCGATTCTAGAGTAACAACTTCAATATTTTTCGAAAACAACTTATCAAATTATAAATATCATTCCAAGTGGGAGTTGAAATTAGAACTATCCAAATGGGATATTCTACTATCACTTCAAATGGGAATTGTATTTTAAGAATTTTAAATGCAATTTTTTGATCAAACCTTTGGTTTTATGTCTTTTGCAGCATTTTAAAAGTAAAATGTCTTCCGCTTCAAAGAATATCGTCGCTGAGTTAAACAGAGGTGAAAAACTCAACGACGATAATTACAAACTTTGGTCCATCAAGATACAATACGTTCTAGAGGAGCAAGAAGTGCTCGAAACTCTAAAGAACGTTATGATTGAACCCGAGTTGGGCACTACGGCCCAACACCGACGAGACAAGGAAGCTTTTGATGCTTGGTCTCGGAAGAACAAGATAGCGCGCATTACGTTATTAAGCAGTATGGCTGATGACATAATGCGCATCTTCCGAGAACATGACCTAGCCATTGACATATGGTCCAAGCTAGAGGAGAAGTTCGGTGGCACATCGGTGTCCAAACTTCGCGCCTTAACTATAAGGTTCGATACATATAAGAAACGTCCAGATCATTCCATGGGGAAACATCTGCGACATATGGCGAACCTTATCTCGGAGTTAAAGGACGCAGGTCATGTGCTCACTGATGAGCAACAAATCCAAGCAGTTATACGTTCCCTACCAAATGGGTGGGATCAAATGAAGATGCATCTCACTCATAATGAGAGCATCAAGACCTTCAGCGATGTTTCCAAGCACCTCGAATTAGAGGAAGAGCGGCTTGCGGCTGCCAAGCCAAGTGCAGAAGTGCACATGGTTGCTAGTTCCTCACACGGGGGAAAGAAACGGAAAGATCGTTCGAAGTTCACTAATGAACGTAATAAGCAACCTGAGTCTACCAAGAAACCCAAACATAAGGGTGGGCACAAGAAATGGCACAAGAAGAAAGACTTGAAGAGGATCAAGTGCTTCAAGTGCAACAAGCTCGGTCACTATGCTCGTTCGTGTACGAGTGGAGGCGACGAGGTAACTTGTAAATATACTAGTTACATATGTGTTTCTAGTTCAATATTTCTTGTGGAAGCTAATCCATTTTGGATAATTGATTCAGGTGCCACCGACCACATAGCAAGGGACAGACGGTCCTTCGTGGAGTATCACCGGATACCCCAAGGAACGAAGTGGATCTATGTAGGAAACAACACACGTGTTGAAGTGAAAGGCGTTGGGACTTGCAAGCTAGTCTTGGACAACGGCCGCACTCTCCTACTTCATGATGTCCTCTTCGCTCCAGATATTCGAAGGAATATAATTTCTGTGGTCGTATTAATGGGTCTTGGCTATAACTGGTTTTTTCATGATTGTAATGTGGACTTAAGTTGTAATAATACTCTTATTGGTATTGGGTTTGTATTTAAAGGATTTATTGTAATGAGTACAATGTATGATTCCTCATGTAATGAAAATTTCCTTATTGCAAATTCTAAGACTTATGAGTCTGATGTGATTTGTTGGCACGCAAGGCTTGGTCATATTGGACCAACGCGTATGGATAGACTTGCCAAACGTGGCCTTCTATCTAATGTTTCAAAGGTTGAAATGTCGACCTGCGAACATTGCCTTGTGGGGAAATCTTGTCGCAAGCCGTTTGGAACCGGCACAAGGGCCGAGGTTCCATTACAGCTTATCCATTCGGACCTATGTGGTCCGATGAATGTCAAGACAAGACGCGGAAAGTCCTATTTCATCACTTTTATTGATGATTTCACCCGATTCGGACATATCTATTTGATATCCCACAAAAGTGAAGCTTTGGCTTGCTTTAAAAACTATATGAGTTTAGTGGAGAATCAATTAGATCGCAAGATTAAGGTCTTGCGAACCGATAGGGGCGGTGAATATCAATCAATAAGTTTTAAGGAACTTTGTGATAAAAAAGGCATAGTACATCAGGTAACTATGCCTTATACTCCTCAACAAAACGGTGTTGCAGAAAGGAGAAATAGGACTTTAATGGAAATGGTCCGTTCAATGATGGCGCAAGCTAACTTGCCAATCACCTTTTGGGGTGATGCATTATTGACGGTCGCTTTCATTTTAAACCGCGTACCCTCGAAATCAGTTAGCTCCACTCCTTATGAGTTGTGGAACCAAAGGTCTCCTGACTTAAACATTTTGAAACCTTGGGGTTGTGCATCCTACGCATATATTTCCTCCCATAAGTATGGCAAACTTGGGCAAAGGGGAAGGAAATGTATCTTTATACGATACGCAGAAAACTCCAAAGGTTATGTTTTTGTTAGTCAGGAAGACAATGGTGGGCTAATTGAGTTTAAGTCGAGGGATGTCACTTTCTTGGAAAACGAGTTTCCAAGACAGGGCGAGATAAGTCAGGACTTATCTTTATTTGAGATTTATGATCAAGAAGGATTACCTCATTCGAGTGGGAGAATTCTTTGTGAAAACGAAAATACGTTTCAACCTTCACCAATGGATTATACGAATGACGATTATCCTATTCCATACGGGAATAATGATCCAAGTGGGAGCAATTCTACCGACATTCCAAGTGGGAGTGATATTAGAATTGATCTAAACTCAAGTCAACAAGGACTTGAAGAATCTCAAATACGACGTAGTAGTCGTACAAGGTTGGCTCCTCTAAGATTTGAGGATGAATTTCCGCAAACCTTTATGACTTTACTACAAGAAGATGACGAGCCTGCTACTTTCAAACAGGCCGTATCTTGCCCTGCTAAAGACAAATGGATGGAAGCGATGCAAAAGGAGTTAGAATCCATGAAAGTTAACCAAGTCTGGGACCTCATTGACTTACCCAGAGGACGTAGAGCTATTGGGAACAAATGGGTTCTCAAGATCAAGCATAAGGCTGATGGCTCTATTGACAGATATAAAGCTCGCCTTGTCGCAAAAGGTTTTACGCAACAGGAAGGGATAGACTACGAAGAGACCTTCTCACCTGTTGTTCGTTTTACCTCAATTCGCCTGATTCTGGCAACGGTAGCTTGCTTAGACCTCGAATTACATCAAATGGATGTAAAGACTGCCTTTCTCAGTGGAGAATTGGACGAGGAGATCTATATGGAACAACCAACAGGGTTTGTAAAAGAAGGAAACGAACATAAGGTTTGTAAACTTCTTAAATCCATATATGGTCTTAAACAATCCTCGAGGCAATGGTATATACGATTTCAAGAGTTTGTCTTATCAAATGGATTTTCCATGCTTGATGAAGATAACTGTGTATATATCAAGAGGAATAAGAACAAGTATGTTATTATGTCTCTTTATGTAGATGACATTTTAATAGCCGGAAATGACAAGGGCTTTGTGATGGATATCAAGGCTTGTCTTTCAACAGTTTTTGAGATGAAAGACATGGGAGAAGCCGCATATATCCTTGGAGTTAAGATTTCAAGGAATCGTTCAAAGAAACTTCTTTCTCTTTCACAGGAGACTTATATAAAGAAGGTTCTAGAACGTTTTAATATGCAGGACTGCAAGTCCATTGATACTCCAATAAGCAAGTGCGACAATTTATGTCTGAAATCATGTCCAAAGAACCAAAAAGAGAAGGAGATTATGGAAAAAGTTCCATATTCCAGTGCAGTTGGTAGTCTAATGTACGCTATGATGTGTACAAGACCGGACATCTGTTTTGCCGTTGGAATGGTAAGTCGTTACCAATCCAACCCAGGGTAAGTACACTGGAAAGCGGTTAAGAGGATAATGCGGTATCTCAAAGGAACTGCAGACTTTGCTTTATGCTATCAAGGAGATGCCTTGAGGCTCGAAGGCTACACTGATGCTGATTGGGCAGGTGATCTCGATGAGCGACGATCGACCTCAGGATATGTTTTTCTACTCGGATCTGGTGCAATATCCTGGAGTAGCAAGAAACAATCCTGCATCACACTTTCAACCATGGAAGCCGAGTTTGTAGAATTTAGCATGGCAGTCCAAGAGGCTGTTTGGCTTAGGAAGTTCTTAGACAGGCTAATTAATGCAAGTGACTCAGGTGCTGTACCCATACACAGCGACAGTCAAGCATAGCCTATGTCAAAGATCCGAAATTCCATTGTAAGACCAAACACATAGATATCCGCTACAAATTTGCAAAAGACTATGATAAGACCAAGAAGGTAGACATAAGGTACATATCTACGCATGAGATGATAGCGGATCCACTTACGAATGCTATCCCCAGAGATGTGTTTTACAAACACTTATCATCTCAAGGATTGCGTAAGAGCTGAGTTGTACCAATGTAAATTCCCATGTCTTTAAATGATCAAAATTAATAAAAGAATAAGTTCTTTTTCAAACATTGCATATGAATTTCTTAAGAAATGTTTGTGTACATTTTTGAAATCTCAGCTGAATTCTAGTATGTCGGACAGATTGAGGTTGGCTCTCTCACATGAGCAACCGCCTTATTCTATCAGACGGATGGAATAGAGATGAGACCTGTTTGAAGTCAAAATCATCAGACGGATGATTTAAGAGTCATGACTTAAACAAAATGGTCGCATGAAAGATCTGCATCATATGGATGCTTACAAAAGATCTAAGAGGATTTTTTTTTGAAATCCTATCTGTCTAAATGCGGGATGTGAGTCCAAAGGATTATTTGAGTAGAATAAGGGACTCAAAGTCAGACATTATGGTGTCTGATCATCATCCTTACAACATCATTGAGACATACACTCCCTGGGAAAGGAGGGATGTTGTAATACGTGTTCATACCACGTATGCATTTCGACCACTGAGTTAGTAGCAATAGTGTTTGCTATTATGTGAGACTCAAAGGCCATATGGGCCTTAACTCTTACCCTCAAGTACTCCAATTGGTTCCTTTAGATTTGACGAGATGATCGCTATCTTAGCGTGATGCTAATGGGCTATGATAATTCGGCTCGGCGGGGCACGTTAGAAAAGCGAATCAACTCAAGATCAGAAGGTTCGCAAGAAGAAGAAGATTGATTTCATATTCACATTTGGACTTTAATGATTCAAAACTGGCCAGCCAATTGTGATCCAGATGGGATTCAATTGTTGAATATAAAGTATAAGAAATGTGAAGAAATAATCTAGGGTAAAGCATGCGTTGAACTACTCAACTTTGCACCTTCGAGGTCGTTGTGTATCTCTAACAAGTGCACAACAACAGACTCTACGCGCATGACGATCGCACGGTCTATTTCTCGGTATGATAGATGAAAGAACTAAGAGAAAGAAGTTCTCTTACAATCCCCTCAAGTGTGAGTGGGAGATGTTGGATATGGAAGACGTTTGTACACCCTTGTGGGGGATGTACGAGGGAATACGGACCTCAAACGTCGCGTACACGAAGTCGTGTGCAAAGGGAATATGTTCCCTTGCGGAGAGGATCTCTAGATTGATGGGAAAGTCGCATTATATGTGCATAAGTGCATGCGACATATGGCTAATAAAGGGGTAATATCTTAAGCTTATGTTGTACCATGCATATGGTACAACTTAAGCTTATAATATGCCATGTACGATGGTACACCTTAGTTAAATTGTTCCAAAGGAACAATTACTCCTAAAATAACTACCTTGGGGGCTATAAATAAGACCCAATGGTTAGCCATTTCCTTACACTTTTGCATGGCATTCTTGCATGCATTTCATTCTAGCGAAGCTCTGCCGAAATCCTTCTTCTCTCTTTATCCAAGTTCTTAATCTAAAAGTAGAGATTTAGATTGTGGATTTAGTAGCCTTACTCCGTTCGTGAGAAGACTCGATCCGTCGTGACGAATCCGAAGGCGAAGTTCTGTGACTACCGTGCCGCATACACAAGCGTAAGTCTCAACTTCATTTATCGATCCTAACTCTGTTTTGGCAGGACCCAACAAGTCGTGGGCGTCGTGCGTGGGAAACGTACAAGTGTGGAGCATTTACCAACCGTGCGCACGACAGGCAAAAATTACCCCTGTCGTGCGCGAGGGGTAAAACGCAACGTGTAAAGCAATTTCCATCCGCGCGCACGACGTGCAAAATTCCCCCGTCGTGCACGGGGCTTAAAACGTACAAGTGTGGAGCAATTTCCATCCGGTCGCATGACGGGCAAAATTAACCCCGTCGTCTGCGGGGGTTAAAACGCCTAGTGTGAAGCAATTCACAGCAGCGCACACGACGGGCAAAAATAACCACGTCGTGCGCGTCGTCCGCGGAGCTTAAAACGCACAAATGTCGAGCAATTTTCATCCGCGCGCACGATGGGAAAATTACCCCCGTCGTGCGCGGGGGTTAAAATGCTGTTTTTTCTGGGACCCTTAGGGCACAAAAGCTCTAATCCCGTCCTAAGTCGGACGGAACATAGACAGAAATGCAGCGGAAAAATTTTATGTTAATCTAATTAACATGCAACCCTAAGGAACCAGACCCTATTAGCCAGGATCTCTGCCAACTTGGGGTGGATCTGACCACCCCAAGAGGGATCTAACTACTGCGAATAATTAAATGAAAAACTTAAACACATACCTGGAATCTCAGCCCTGGGGCAGGCGAGATGTTCCGCACCGTCTTCCGAGCTGCTCCTGTCCCACGCCGAGCCGCTCCTTGAACCGCTCCCTGAACTGCTCCTCGAACCGCTCCGCATCACGAGGAGATCAATCCCATGTCACCGAGCCAACCACGCGCCGAAGAAAGTTTCACGCGAGTGAAACCTCCGCCTAGATTTCGGATCTGAATCCGAACTCCTTTGCGGCTTTGCTAGAGCCCTCAGGAGCAAGGCAGAAATTTATAGGGAGATGAGAAATATTAATTTAGCTTAGATCCAAGCGTGCTCCAACATTTACGAGAGCCGCTCAGATCTAGAGCTTGGGACGAGTTTTGAGGAGGAGAGCAGACCCCTATTTATATAGGCGGCTGACTATTCCCCTTTCTCAAAATCCGATGTGGGACTATTAATTTGAGTTAATCAAAATCAAGTTAGTTTGCACTTCACAAAGTGCAAACTTCCGTGAATTTTAACTCACTCACCGTTGAGCTTCATGATTGATACAACCTATCAATTCGAAGGGTGTTCAACGGTGAACGCGTAGGAAAAAACGGCTCGTCAATCCGAGTCCGTTTGACCCTTCAAACAATTGTCCAAAGATAGCCAAAAGTCATGCTTCTCTTAGAAACGTAGCCGTCAAGAAAATCCCAGGTTTCAAAAACCCTAAGCAGAAAATTCGGGCTTGGTGGGCCTCCATTTTCGCAGGTTTCAGCCCAACAGTTTGGGCTGACTTGTTTTGGCTATAACTTGTGCATTTGGACTCCGTTTTTGACGCGGTTTGAACCTGCGTTTAGAGCGGGACGATCCCGTCATCTAGGTAACCTTTTCAACGCATTTATTTAATTAAATATAGTCTTAAACAATTTAAGACACATTTAATCTATTTTGCATCAAATGCAAAATAGTCCATATCTAAGCTTAAATTATCATTTGCATCAAATACAAATGATCCGAGGGCATATTCCTCTACATCTCCCACTTGCACTCAGGATCATTTATCCCGAATGCAGGAGATGATTGCAAACATCTTTTGCAATATTTTATCCCTTGCATCAAATGCAAATTATTCTCCCTAACTAATTTCTACCTATTACTAGACGAAGGTCACACTCTGTGTGAGACCCTACAGCCTGACCCTTACAACAGGTTGGGCTCGAAGCCCTATACGGCAGTGACCACGAGCAGTGGTTGCCGTCCCTGCTTCAGGAATCATCATTATGTGGTTGACTCATTGACATGAGTATTGTCGGGACCACCCTGACTGTTTCCGTGGTGAATTCCGCAGTTATAGTCTCTTCGTCTTAACTATGTCGTGTAGATCAAGTCTAGGGTACGGTCAAACTGTCAACCCCAATAACTTGACTCCGGTTAGTTTCTATCGATCTTTAGTCAAATAATGTTTGACTTCTTCCAACAAACTCTGGCCAGAGATTTTACTAAAGACCGAACTAACCCTACGACACTAACTCCCATTGACCGGGAGAGACGAATCCTCTCTTGGTCATTACTCTCCTCATACGCTTCAAGTGTCACCCAATCAAAGTCCTTTCGACAGGCCTTGCCTCGAAGCTAGGTCATTTGATCTAAGTGGCACCGTTCACGCACAGGTTCGTCAAAATGACCTCAAGTCAAAAGACCAACTAGCATATCATCACTCAGAGTCATCTTTGACAGATTGGTCAATATAACCATATGATAACTCTTGTGGATCGTTCAGTGAACTCATTCTCTAATGAGCACCTCTGTCTCGTCTACGACTTCGCCAAGTCAAGCGATCATGAGATCATCGCCACCGCTAAACGGTGAAGACTAAGACACAATGGTCTATCCGATGTTTCGATATCCTTGTCTCGAAACATCTACGACCATGAACCCTTTTAGACTTATGCTACAAACGGTCAAACATTTCTCCATGATCGAGATACTCATCTCGATACCTGTTTGACCTTGCATAAAGTCTTAGGACTTTACCTAAGTTAATGTCTAATGTTAACAACATTATGAAATAACTTAGATAAATTATTACCAAACAGCTTACTATTATTTCGAACAAGATATTTGTGCTATGCACACATGAAGATAGATAGCCTCGAGGGTATCATCTCTCAACATCTCCCACTTGCACTCAGGCCCATTTATCTCGGTATCTCATACCGTTTTTACACATAAGTTTTCCCGACTTCATGTGGTAGAGCCTTCATGAGTGGATCTGCTAAAACCGTCTACACTATAGACTTAAGGGTTTCTATGTTTAGACCAACCATTTGAATCTCATTCAAATAATTCATTTGGTCTTTCGGAATCCATAATATTTTAATTTACTTGGATCTTATCCAATTCATCGTACATTACGATAATCATTTTAATTAGTTACGGGTCATTTCAAATGGCTCATATTTATTTCTGATAAAGTATCAAACTCTTTTGATCACTTCGTCAAAATATATGTTCCATCCCTTTGATGCTTCACATGTAATTTACACGCTCCCACTGACCTTAAAAACTATCTGGCTAATTCATATAAGTTGGTCCGTCTAAATCATATTTAGAAAAACGAACTTGTAAGTGAATGCTCCAATTTTCATGGTCAACTTAAACGTTTACATCGAGTTTGGTCCGAGTAGTTCTGTACACATCTGCTCGTGGAAAACGGTTTCATTATAATCCATTTTATAGGAATTAGTATGGAAAAACCGTTCTCGACCACCATGATTGCACTTCACTATTTTCCTTTCTGCACCAATCTTTCAACTTAAAGATTTACTTGCAGAAAGTGAGGAAACATTTTCCTTGTGCACGTAAACTAAATTCCAAAATTTATTTACGCACACAGACCTATTCTGATTGCATCAAGTTTTTAAATCGGAGTTACTTCTCCGAATTTCATTCCGGAAGTTGCCTAAGTCATCATCAGTTATGATGTCTAACTCGACTCTTCGTCTTACGAGATTCGAGTAATTATACAACTTCTTAATGATTGATTTTATGAATATCTTATTGATAATGTCCTCACAGAACATTATCAAAACCTAGGCATTACTATCTGGGACTTAACCCAGAAGGAGGACTAAACTCAGAGTCACTTTCAATGGATCACACCAAGTCTAACTAAGTGTGATTCATACCTTTTAACACACGGATGTGTTTATCAGACTTGACCTGAGAGAAAATCACATTTTCTTTTAATTACTCAAGATTTAATGTAGCTAAGTATTTGACCATTCGATCTAATCGAATCAGTTTAAATACTTTAGTCATTTCGTTCTTTGTGTTTCATCAAGAACACGTGTCTTAATAAAATATACGAATAACTTAATTTGGTTAATCTAGACTCGGGTACATCAGTATGTACCAGACTGAGTTCGACAACTCATTCTCCCACTGTCTTACAGATGGGTTTCTGCCATTTTATCTAAGAGGATAAGACTCACAAGTGTCCGTAGACTTCATAATACGAGAGGTCAGACCCCTCTTTATGTGACTTGTGAAGCTTAGTCTCTTGATACGGCCTAGTCTATTTTGCCAAATAAGTTTGCTACTATCTTGTGTATTTATATATTAACATTTAATATATATATTATCGTTATACATATTTACTCATTGCTTCAAAAGCAATGTGACGACATTCGTCAAAATGTGTTAAACTTCTGTATAACAATAATCATGAAATCGTGACATCAGAGTATGTCACATTTTTATTTCCTCCTACTTATGCCTTTACTAACGATAAATTAAACTATTTAACTCGATTGACTTTCCGGTGTGCCTTCTTCCTTTTCTAAATCACATTTAGATATTTAAATGGCCCAATATAAATGAATAGCTATGCAAGCGACTCATGTATCCAAACGCTTGAGAGTTGCAATCTTGAGTGTAGCTCAAGAAGTTGCTTGTCTCAAGATCCGGTTGGGATACATAGTCTTGCACCACTCATGCACTCATATTCGACTCAAACGGTTTGATCGAATTCTCGAACTTTGCGGATCAGAATTGTTTGTCCATACATCCTTGAGGGTAGCTTGACAAGTTGTAGGGAGAAACATACTTCGAATATCCTATATGTTCAAGCTGCCTCATATAGAGACGAGTGACATATTGCGTGAATTTATTTGTTGGACCCAGAACTTAATGAAATCATATTTCTTAAGTCTGTTCTTTAGAAGGTCATTTTAATGTCAACGAGAGTATAGTTTAATCTTATCAATTAGAATTTAACTTGATATTCAATTAATCAACCTATTTGGCCAATTAACTAATTCCATTAAAAAATTATATTTTGATTCCTTCGGTAAACATAGTCTTGCCCTAGTTTAGCATATGTTCAATATTAAATATAGGTAGAATGGCTTTTATCTATCTATATCCTCCCACTATTTTTACGATCGTTTCAAAGCTTAATAACGAACGATTTAATTGAATTAAAATATTTAAAAATTAGTGAAAGAGGGATCCAATCATCCTGAACCTCACAACCTTGAGGAGACTCAACAAGTTGATTGGTTCCATGATTAGTAGACTAACTCTTAGTCAATCACATCACATGTGACTCCCTATCGTTTTTTACCCACAGTCACTTATGATCTTGAGGATACTCAACAAATTATAATGACTGGTCTAGTCAAACCCTTGATTTCGTGTCCAGATTTGACTTAGATCGATACTCGAGGAGACCCGACGCATCGATTTGGGTCAAGTCTAGACTACATCACATGTACGTTGGAGTTTGTTCCTTAAAGAAAAACAAGTCACAGCTTGAGGAGACTCAACAACTATAATTGTCTTCTTTGAGTTACCAAGCTCCAAAATCAAGGAGGGATACGAATTAATATTTAATAAGATTTATAACGCATTGACTAGATATAGTCCAGGGTGTCATACAATCATGATTCGCGACATTGCGGTCCAGCGGAACACAGCCAGGGAATTGACTAAGCCAGGATCACTGCCCCTTGTACTAGCAAGGGTTGACCCAGAACTGTTAGCCAAGCACATTGACTGGATCATGGTCCATTGAATGAAGCTTGTCATTTTTGTATGTGTGCCATAGACTAAACATCTTTTATTAACAACTAATTAATCCTATCAACTAGTTGCATCCTTAAATTCAAAATTTTAGGATTTGTTTAATAACTTTTATTAAGTCCTTATAAACTATAAGGTTCACGTGCTATCCTAATCGTTATTAGGATTTTAATAAAATTATTAACCAACGCTAAAAGCGAAGTCCTTTAATGAGAATTAATAATAACAATTAGAATTAAGAAATCATTAAAAGGACTACCCTAATCATGAATTAGGTCTTAAAGGGTTGTTAATATTTTATTAAAACATAGCATGTCATTAAAATTCAAGTAAATAAATTGTAATCATTTTTAATGGCAAACCTAAAGGGTTGTCTTGTGTTATCAAATAAGGGACAAGAAGACATATCCATTAAAAATTTACACTAATTTTATCGCATAAAAAGTGTACAACTATTTAACAATTAAATAGACTAAAGTTTATCGCATAAACAATTTTAGCATGCATACTTAAATTTAACATTTAAATTTAAAAATACGATTTTTAAAACATTTTATTTTATCTCATAAAGTAAAAGCTTGTTTTAAAAAATCATAACATTTGCATGCTACTTTAAAATATTTATCGCATAAAAATTTTAAACTTTTAAAATCAGGTTTTAAAAATATCTTATAAATTTAAAACATCATTTAAAAAATTCCATGTTTAAAATTTATCACATAAAATTTTAAACAACATTTTAAACTTATCGCATAAAGTTTTAAAGCTTTAAAACAATTTTAAAATTTATCACATAAATTTAAAATTCCATTTTAAAACTTTCATGTTTAAAATTTATCATATAAAATTTTTAAACAAAAAAAAATAAATTTATCGCATAAATTTAAAGAAAACATTTTTCTGTAAAAGCATTCAAATAATAAATTAGCAGTCCTAGATCAGCATACAGAGATGGCTCCGATACCAATGCTGGTTTTTCTGGGACCCTTAGGGCACAAAAGCTCTAATCCCGTCCTAAGTCGGACGGAACATAGACAGAAATGCAGCGGGAAAATTTTATGTTAATCTAATTAACAGGCAACCCTAAGGAACCAGACCCTATTAGCCAGGATCTCTGCCAACTTGGGGTGGATCTGACCAACCCAAGAGGGATCTAACTACTGCGAATAATTAAATGAAAAACTTAAACACATACCCGGAATCTCAGCCCTGGGGCAGGCGAGATGTTCCGCACCGTCTTCCGAGCTGCTCCCGTCCCACGCCGAGCCGCTCCTTGAACCGCTCCCCGAACTGCTCCTCGAACCGCTCCGCATCACGAGGAGATCAATCCCATGTCGCCGAGCCAACCACGCGCCGAAGAAAGTTTCACGCGAGTGAAACCTCCGCCTAGATTTCAGATCTGAATCCGAACTCCTTTGCGGCTTTGCTAGAGCCCTCAGGAGCAAGGCAGAAATTTACAGGGAGAGGAGAAATATTAATTTAGCTTAGATCCGAGCGTGCTCCAACATTTACGAGAGCCGCTCAGATCTAGAGCTTGGGACGAGTTTTGAGGAGGAGAGCAGACCCCTATTTATATAGGCGGCTGACTACTCCCCTTTCTCAAAATCCGATGTGCGACTATTAATTTGAGTTAATCAAAATCAAGTTAGTTTGCACTTCACAAAGTGCAAACTTCCGTGAATTTTAACTCACTCACCGTTGAGCTTCATGATTGATACAACCTATCAATTCGAAGGGTGTTCAACGGTGAACGCGTAGGAAAAAACGGCTCGTCAATCCGAGTCCGTTTGACCCTTCAAACAATTGTCCAAAGATAGCCAAAAGTCATGCTTCTCTTATAAACGTAGCCGTCAAGAAAATCCCAGGTTTCAAAAACCCTAACCAGAAAATTCGGGCTTGGTGGGCCTCCATTTTCGCAGGTTTCAGCCCAACAGTTTGGGCTGACTTGTTTTGGCTATAACTTGTGCATTTGGACTCCGTTTTTGACGCGGTTTGACCCTGCGTTTAGAACGGGACGATCCCGTCATCTAGGTAACCTTTTCAATGCATTTATTTAATTAAATATTGTCTTAAACAATTTAAGAAACATTTAATCTATTTTGCATCAAATGCAAAATAGTCCATATCTAAGCTTAAATTATCATTTGCATCAAATACAAATGATCCGAGGGCATATTCCTCTACATAAAACGCCTAGTGTGAAGCAATTACCCCGTCGTGGGTGTCGTGCGTGGAAAATGCACAAGTGTGGAGCATTTACCAACCGTGCGCACGACAGGCAAAAATTACCCCCGTCGTGCTCGAGGGGTAAAACGCAACGTGTAAAGAAATTTCCATCCGCGCGCACGACGTGCAAAATTCCCCCGTCGTGCGCGGGGCTTAAAACGTACAAGTGTGGAGCAATTTCCATCCAGGCGCATGACGGGCAAAATTAACCCCGTCGTCCGCGGGGGTTAAAACGCCTAGTGTGAAGCAATTCACAGCAGCGCGCACGACGGGCAAAAATAACCCCGTCGTGCGTGTCGTCCACGGGGCTTAAAGCGCACAAGTGTCGAGCAATTTCCATCCGCGTGCACGATGGGCAAAATTGCCCCCGTCGTGAGCGGGGGTTAAAACGCCAAGTGTGAAACCATTACCCCCGTCGTGGGCGTCGTGCGCAGAAAACGCACAAGTGTGGAGCATTTACCAACCATGCGCACGACAGGCAAAAATTACCCTCACCGTGCGTGAGGGGTAAAACGCAACGTGTTAAGCAATTTCCATCCGCGCGCACGACGGGCAAAATTACCCCCGTCGTGCGAGTCGTCCGCGGGGCTTAAAACGCACAAGTGTCGAGCAATTTCCATCCGCGCACACGACAGGCAAAATTACCCCCGTCGTGCGTGTGGGTTAAAACGCCTAGTGTGGAGCAATTTCCGTCCGAGTGCACGACGGACTAAATTAACCCCGTCGTCCGTGGGGGTTAAAACGCACAAGTGTGCAGCAATTTCCATCCGCGCGCACGACGGGCAAAATTAACCCCGTCGTGAGCATCGTGTGCGGGCAAACGCACAAGTGTGGATCAATTTACAGCCGTGCGCACGACGGGAAAAATTACCCCCGTCGTGCGCGAGGGGGAAAACGCAATGTGTAAAGCAATTTACATCCGTGCGCACGACGGGCAAACTTACCCCGTCGTGCGCGTGGGTTAAAACGCCTAGTGTGCAGCAATGTCCATCCGAGCGCACGACGGGCAAAAATTAACCTCGTCGTCCGCGGGGGTTAAAACGCACAAGTGTGAAGCAATTTCCATCCGTGCGCACGACGGTAAAATTAAACCCGTCGTGCGCGTTGTCTGCGTGGCTTAAAACGCACAAGTGTAGAGCATTTTCCAGCCGCTCGCACGACGGGCAAAAATACGCCCCGTCGTGCACGGGGGTTAAAACGCCTAGTGTGAAGCAATTTCCATCTGCTCGTACGACAGGCAAAATTTTCCCAGTCGTGCGCGTCGTGCACGGGGCTAAAACGTACAAGTGTGGAGCATTTTCCATTCGCGCGCACGACGGGCAAAATTACCCCCGTCGTGCGCGTCGTCCGCGGGGCTTAAAAAGCACAAGTGACAAGTGTGGTGAAATTTCCATACGAAGGTAGCAATATGGGTAAACATAACTTTTAATTTCTTACAACAAGTGATTATTTTGCACAAAACCCAACTTCAATTTTATACCGAATTTTTTTTAATATCAACATTCTTGTTGTCCCTTTTTACTCGGTGACGTGCATTATAAATTGATTTACATGGAAGGTTGGATTTTCCTACATGACTTTCAAAATCTCAGCCGGCCTCAGCGTGCTATTTGCCAAATCTCTCAATGATCCATCTCCATTCCCTGCTACTGCCCTTCATCGGAATGTCGCTCGACATATTTAGCAGCTTGATGGTTGTGCTTGCCCTTCACTCCTCACCGCCAACGCCGACGCCCACCATTACCACGCAATGAGAACAGACATTGACACTTCTTGGTTTTAACTGGCCTGTCGGTCGTTTTTTCCTTTCGGTGTCACCTGTAAACCTTGCTTCTTTCACATGCAAAGTAAACAGCAGGAATCCTATTGGAAGTTTTACATGCAAAGCGACAACATTCTTGTTGTCCCTTTTTAATCGGTGACGTGCATTATAAATTTATTTGCATGGAAGGTTGGATTTTCCTACATGACTTTCAAAATTTCAGCTGGCCTCAGCGTGCTATTTGCGAGGTATTCCATTTGGTAAGTTCCGTATCTGCATGCATGTAAAATCACCAAATTTCTACATCATTTTCCACCCAATTGAATAAGAATTTCACCTACAGTGTATTTAAAAGTATATACTTACCAAATGGAATACCTGGAAAATCACTACTTTCAGACGTAAGAAAGGAAGAAAATGCAACTGTATCTTAGAAGGTCTGCTGACCGCTGAGATCTTCTGGGAAGATTTGAAGGTGCATTTTGGTTGCATATGCTTCTTTATCCTAGAAGGTACGCTGACCGCTGAGATCTTCTGGGAAGATTTGAAGGTGCATTTTGGTTGCGAAGTTAGCCGGATTTCATTGGAGTCATTTTCTACCGCCATCCCATTCTCTTTACAGGCATCTACATCATGAAGGAAATGGTCCACATTGAAATAGCAGGAGTAACTTTCAATTTTATCTTCCATTTACCATGGTATAAATCTACATCAAGCAGAACGAAGCAATGGTTAGAATTTGTCTGGTTAAACTAAGAAACAAAAATATTGTAAGAAAAATACGCAGAATACCGTGGCTATACGAGGAAGATCCGAGAAGCAGAATACTTAGCAGAAGTAATTGAAACCGATGTGGCGCGACCTCGGTGGTAATCGTTGTTGCCGGTTGCTCCCGAAGGTTAACACAGCAGCCCCTGGCCACGTCAACACTTGGGTAGAGACTTTGGATTTTGCACAGTACAGCTACCCAGAAGAACGGGATGAAGCAACGAAGAATTTTTGGAGGAAGCAATTTTTCCGTGTATTTTCTTGAGGAAAGAAGAGGGATATAAATAGAGTTCAAAAAATAGCTGTTATGAATTCAAACTGTCAAATATTAAACGAGTATTAAATAGGCTTTTGAATGCTGCAGTTATGATGAATTGGACTGCCCATGGATTAGGATGAGACTACAGTTGATTTACTGTGAGTCATGGAAAGAACCCGTGAGTCTACAGTTGTTGAGCTCGTGAATATACAGTATATACAGATGTTGCGGTGTGAGTAATTTTTGAGGGTAATCTCAAACACAAAGATAAATTTTTGAGGGCGTTCACGGTCCATTTATAGTGAAATTGACCATTCAAATTGATGAGTATAAGTCCGTTATCCTACAACGAGCCCTTCATTGCAAACATCTACGTAGACAATCATATGTATCAGTTTGTAAGAGCATATGCTAATGACTCAGTTTGGGTCTGCATCAGTATGTACATCAATATAGTTGAATTCGATTGAATATGCCTTAAGCTTGAATAAGTATCAGAGTTAATTTTAAAGTTTGCATGTAGTTTCTGAGTCAGAGTGAATAAGTATCGGGTTTAATCTACAATGTTTTCAGATTGAACAAGTATAATAAGACTTAAATCTAAAAGCTTGCATGTAGGCTTGATTGGGATTCAGAATAAGTATGATTAAATTTATTCACGTGGTCGTGTTGAGAAAATTTTTCATCGATGAAACATCAACTTAACGTGCACAACGAGTAAATTCTGCTGGTTGTGCGCGTTAAACAATTGTTCATAAAATACCTTAGATGCTCAAAGCGAACAGCTGGCTCTGGCGAGTCTGGCTGTGCTTGTTGTGCACTTTGCGCAATTAAAGTAACCATTATAAATATGATCAACGCCCACAACGGCCATAAATTAGTTGGTACTGAGCGTTGAGCAATTATGTAAGAGGCTATTAATTTTTCCAGCTCACGTCCCACCAACCGGTCAAACATTATTGAGAAATGCACATGTCTGGTATCAATCAGCTGTAGATTTACGAACAGTCTTTTGTATATTCACGAGAACCCCTCAGTTTGTAAGAGCATAGGCTAATGAATCAGTTTGGATCTGTATCAGTATGTATATCAATATATTTGAATGGCTGGGTCATTTTCAAAATGTCATCAATTTGAATATGTAAGAGATTTAATCTAAAATTTTGCATGCAGTTTCTGAATTCGATTGAATATGTCTTCAGATTGAAAAGGTATCAGATTTATTTTTGAAGTTTGCATGTAGTTTCTGAGTCAGAGTGAATAAGTATCTGGTTTAATCTACAATGTTTTCAGATTGAACAAGTATAAGAAGACTTAAATCTAAAAGTTTGGATGTAGGCGTGGTTGGGATTCAGAATAAGAATGATGAAATTAGGAATTTGATTGATTCACTGCGGTAGCGCGCATTGGGATTAAAATTATAGCAATTCACAAATATGCTCAAAGCGCAAAACGGTCAAATTTATTCCCGTGGGGGCGTTGAGCATATTTGTCATTGACGCAACTATAGAGCTTAACGCGCACAACAGGCATAATTCTGCATGTTGTGCGCTTTGCGCAATTATGTTAGCCATAACAAATTTGCTGAACGCACACACCGGCTCAAAGTGAACACCGGGCGATACTTGTTGTGCGCTTTGAGCAATTTTTTAAACCATTAAAAATTTGCTCACCGCGCACAACGGGCTTAATTTTGTATAGTCATGAGCACCCCTTAGTAGCTTGACGGGGTCTTCGATGTAGCCACACAGTAAATATGGTACTGCAGCATCACATCCTCATTGACCTATCTGCGTTGCACGCATTGAGCAATTCTCGTTTTCCATGCGTTTTGCGCGGTGATCAATTATAATAGTTTCTCTCTTCTGTATTATTTAGCCCGGGGTGCGTGTCGAATAAAATGTATGAAAAAATCTTAGTGGAGAGTAGTATTGTTGGGAGTAAGTTTCCTATTAGCATCAATGTTGATCAAGGCGAAAAATCGTTGAGTTTCATTGTTATGCGCGGAGAGTAATTAACCTATTTTGATCCAGATGCTAAAATAATTGGGATTACGCGATTTTCGCGTTGGTATTACGCGGTTTGCGCGTTGAGTAAATAATTGTTGATTCCCGAGATCCATTGCATTACTGTACGATCAAGGACTTATTATACGCTTCATTTTGATTGCTCCAATTCCATATAGCAACTCCACCACAAATCTCTAAAAACCCCCTTCAAAATGGAATATCTCTAAAAGATGCTATTTTTGAGGATGGGCAACTCCAACCCACCATCTTCAAATCCTATTTTCTCTTTGTTTAAGCATTACTAATGAAAAATATTTATCATTATAATGGGTTAATCTAATACATTGTTTCTGCATGAAAGAAAACTATAAATAATATTATTCTTCAATGTTAATTTTTTTAATTTTTAAGTATTTAGTATTTCTTGTAATGTTGTAAATATTTTAAAATTTGCTCGAAAAATATCCAATATTGGTCTCATGTAGTAGGTATAATTGAGATATTTCCATCGGTACTAAACTTATTAAATTTGGTCAAGTGATTTGTAAAATACATTTGTAATAAATAGCTGTTACCAAGCAATGACGGTAATAAACGCAACGAAGGGCTGATATCAATTATTCGTTGTGCGTGTCGTGCGCGGTGGTTAAAAGTCATAGTGTGAATCAATATCCATCCGCTGTACACACACGGTCTCACATCTGAGGACTCCACATTACGCACAAGGGCTTATAGTGGAACCAATTAACCCGCACGCACAACAGAAACAATTTGATTGTTTTTGTTGCGCTGGAAAATAAATAATTTTTCGAGTGTTTTACGGAGAGTAATTCAAGGCGCAAAACGGTTCGGTATCCTTGTCGTGTGGGGAGAGTAAATTGCCTCTTTTTCAGCTGAGCCTAAAATACTTAGGATTACGCGTTTTTCTCGGTGGGATTACGCGTTGAGTAAATAAGATGTTCATTCCCGAGATCCTTAGCATTACTGTAGGATAACGGACTTAATACTCATCAATTTGATCGGTCGTTTTTCACTATAAATGGACCGTGAATGCCGTGAATGCCCTGGAGAAGCGTATGAAATCGGAGGACTACAGGCTGATGCAGTCGCGTCCCGAATATGCTTCTCTCCCTGGTCTGCGAAGAGAAGAATGGCCCCCCGGGCCTTTGTACCCTGGTTGGCTGCTCTGGGTCAATTAGGTTGGCGGTTCATGGCTACCGTCAATCTGAGGCACAAGCACTCCCTTCTGTTCTTTTCGATCTCTTGTCTCGCAGCCAAATTGGGCAAATCTGACTGTGGATGAAGCAGATCATAATTGTCCCTTTCGTCCTCGGGATTTCCAATTTTGGCTGCGAGACAAGAGATCGAAAAGAACAAGAGGGAGTGCTTGTGCCTCAGAGGGCCGGTAGCCATGCACCGCCAACCTATGTGACCCAGTGCAGACATCCAGGGCGCAAAGGCCAGGGGGCCATTCATCTCTTCGCGGACCAGGGATATGAGCTTATTTGGGAGGCGACAGCATCAGCTTGTAGTCCTCTGATTTCATACGCTTCTCCAGGGCATTCACGGTCCATTTAGTGTGAAATTGACCATTCAAATTGATGAGTATACTCCGTTATCCTACAGCGAGCCCTAATGCCTGACGCTTACGATAGAAATGGACGATGGAATTCAACCAGTTATCTTTTCACGTAAAGCTAAATGGTTGATGTTGGAAACTTACGCAATGGTGGTAATAAACGCAACGAAGGGCTATCATCCATTTATAAACATGGATGCCCGATGAATGCTTCCATATGTGAGCATTTCGCCTTCCACTCATCGACTATACACTCCATATCCATCTCCTCTTTATAAACTCCATCCAAACCATTAAATCCTTCATCATTTCACTATACCTCGTCTATGACACACAAACACTCCCTCTTGTCCTTTCCGATCGCGAAGATAAAAAGCTCATTCTATTTGTTATGCAACCATTTGGAGTTGTCCGACGCCTCATGTGAATCGGAGTTCCTCGGTGTCTTTGAAACGGCTACATACCCTATTGCAGGTTACACCGACGCATGCTATGTCTACACTCATATCCAGCCGATGATGGCAGAAAATCGGCAACGATGGTAATAAACGGAACGAAGATAGTCGCCCGATGAACTCGCGGAAGTTGACGGGGAAGCACGCAGATCACACCGACAATCACATGTTTCAGTTTGTAAGAGCATAGGCTAATGAATCAGTTTGGATCTGTATCAGTATGTACATTAATATATTTGAATGGCTGGGTCATTTTCAAAATAACATCAACTAGAATATGTATGAGACTTAATTTAAACTTTAGCTAAACGCGCACAACAGGCATAATTCTGCTGGTTGTGCGTGTTTAAGTATGATGAAATTTGGAATGTGATTGATTCACTGCGCTGGTGCGAGGTGGAATTAAAATTATAGCATCTCACAAATATGCTCAAAGTGCAAAACGGTCAAATTTATTCCCGTGGGGGCGTTGAGCAAATTTGTCATGACTTTAGCTAAATGCGCACAACGGGCATAATTCTGCTGGTTGTGCGTGTTTAACAGTTTAAGTATGATGAAATTTGGAATTTGATTGATTAACTGCGGTGGCGCGCAGTGGGAGTAAAATTATAGCATCTCACAAATATGCTCAAAGCGTAAAACGGTCAAATTTATTCCCGTGGGGGCGTTGAGCAAATTTGTCATCGACGCAACTTTTGCGTAACGCGCACAACCGGCATAATTCTGCATGTTGGGCGCTTTGCGCTATTATGTTAACCATTACAAATTTGCTGAACGCGCACACCGGCTCAAAATGAACACCTGTGACCTGTCGATACTTGTTGTGCGCTTTGAGCAATTTTTTAAACCATTAAAAATTTGCTCACCGCGCACAACGGCCATAAATTTATTGGTACTGAACGTTGAGCAATTATGTAACGGCTATAAATTTTTCCACCTTACTTGCCACCGGTAATAAATTCTTGGGAAAATCATATGTCTGGTATCAATCAGCTGTAGATTCAGGAGCAGTAGTTTGTTATTCACGAGCACCCTTCTGTAGCTTGACGGGTTCTTCGATGTAGCCACACAGTTAATATGGTACTGCAGCAGTCACATCCTCATTGACCCATCTGCGTTGTGCGCATTGAGCAATTCCCATTTTCCATGCGTTTTGCGCGAGGATCAATTATAATAGTTTCTCTCTTCTGTATTATTTAGCCCGGGGTGCGTGTCGAATAAAATGTATTAAAAAATCTTAGTGGAGAGTAGTATTGTTGGGAGTAAGTTTCCTATTAGCATCAATGTTGATCAAGGCGAAAATCGTTGAGTTTCATTGTTATGCGCGGAGAGTAATTAACCTATTTTGATCCAGATGCTAAAATAATTGGGATTACGCGATTTTCGTGTTGGTATTACGCGGTTTGCACGTTGAGTAAATAATTGTTGATTCCCGAGATCCATTGCATTACTGTAGGATCAAGGACTTATTATACGCTTCATTTTGATTGCTCCAATTCCATATAGCAACTCCACCACAAATCTCTAAAAACCCCCCTTCAAAATGGAATATCTCTAAAAGATGCTATTTTTGAGGATGGGCAACTCCAACCCACCATCTTCAAATCCTATTTTCTCTTTGTTTAAGCTTTACTATTGAAAAATATTTATCATTAAAATGGGTTAATCTAATACATTATTTCTGCATGAAAGAAAACTATAAATAATATTATTCTTCAATGTTAATTTTTTTTTAATTTTTAAGTATTTAGTATTTCTTGTAATATTGTAAATATTTTAAATTTGCTCGAAAAATATCCAATATTGGTCTCATGTAGTAGGTATAATTGAGATATTTCCATCGGTACTAAAATTATTTAATTTGGTCACGTGATTTGTAAAATACATTTGTAATAAATAGCCGTTACCAAGCCATGACGTTAATAAACGCAACAAATGGCTGATATCAATTAGCCGGCGTGCGCGTCGTACGCGGTGGTTAAAAGTCATAGTGTTAATCAATATCCATCCGATGTACACACACGGTCTCACATCTGAGGACTCCACATTACACACAAGGGCTTATAGTGGAACCAATTAACCCGCATGCACAACAGAAACAATTTGATTGTTTTTGTTGCGCTGGAAAATAAATAATTTTTCGAGTCTTTGACGGAGAGTAATTCAAGGCGCAAAACGGTTCAGTTTCCTTGTCGTGTGTGGAGAGTAAATTGCCTCTTTTTCAGCTGAGCCTAAAATACTTAGGATTACTCGTTTTTCTCGGTGGGATTACGCGTTGAGTAAATAAGATGTTCATTCCCAAGATCCCTAGCATTACTATAGGATAAATGGATCGTGAATGCCGTGAATGCCCTGGAGAAACGTATGAAATCGGAGGACTACAGGCTGATGCAGTCACCTCCCTAATATGCTTCTCTCCCTGGTCTGCGAAGAGAAGAATGGCCCCCCGGGCCTTTGCGCCCTGATTGGCTGCTCTGGGTCAATTAGGTTGGCGGTGCATGGGTACCGTCTCTCTGAGGCACAAGCACTCCCTCCTTTCTTTTCGATCTTTTGGCTCGCAGGCAAATTGGCCAAATCTGACTGTGGATGAAGCATATCATTATTGTCTCATAATGCAGAAGCTGGAAGCCTGGAACCTGTGCGGAAACACAAAAGGCATGGTTGTCTCAGATTTCCAGAAAATCAAATGATGTGAAGAGTCACACATCCATTTCCTCGTCCTAACAGATGATGTTGATGATGCTCAAGTAAAGCGACAGAAATTACAAAACGAGCAGGGAAGTGACTGTAATGACACACCAATGACGGCATGTCACGCCTTTGAACTATTTGAATTGGAAAATGTTTTGAACTATTTGAGTCTTTGGATAATTATCGGAGGAAGCCATCTTATGAACACTTTTCCTTGTGTATGCGTGTACGGATGCCCATGTCCAGTAGAGCACATATCATATCGGTCTCTTATATTGGTCTCTTATAGGCGGTGAAGATATTCTCTGGATTAAGCTTTTACTTCACCGATCAGTTCGAGCCTCCTTAAAGGGGCTTCCTCGAAAAGGTGGATCTAGCTGCCGGTCAAACCGTCCGGAAGAATGTTGACCTGGTGATGGACGCATCAAATGCCAGTGTGTTCTCCGTAGGATCCGCCTTCATTGTCTACAACGAAGATCCTCCACCTACGTGCGCCTTAGCAGATCTTCAGGAGGTTGTAACGAAGAGATGCGACGAGGTTGGGGCCACATGCAGTGTTTAGTATTCTCTTACTGGAACACATCGCCGCATGCAGTTCTGCATCTGAGCTTGTAAGTTGTTCAAAGACCAGCGGTGTTTAGTATTTTGATCTGTTGGTGTTGTTCGACGCCTCATGTGAATCGGAGTTTCTCTCGGTGTCTTTGAAACGTGTACATACATGACTGCAGGTTACACCGACGCATGCTAAGACTACACTCATATCCAGCCGATGATGGCAGAAAATCGGCATCGACGGTAATAAACAGAACGAAGATGGTCGACCGATGAACTCGCGGAAGTTGACGGGGAAGCACGCAGATCACACCGACAATCACATGTTTCAGTTTGTAAGAGCATAGGCTAATGAATCAGTTTGGATATGTATCAGTATGTACATCAATATATTTGAATGGCTGGGTCATTTTCAAAATAACATCAACTAGAATATGTATGAGATTTAATCTACACTTTAGCTAAACGCGCACAACGGTCATAATTCTGCTGGTTGTGTGTGTTTAAGTATGATGAAATTTGGAATGTGATTGATTCAATGCGCTGGTGCGCGGTGGAATTAAAATTATTGCAA
Organism: Scilla litardierei; assembly: GCA_030789695.1. Taxonomy (NCBI): domain Eukaryota; kingdom Viridiplantae; phylum Streptophyta; class Magnoliopsida; order Asparagales; family Asparagaceae; genus Scilla; species Scilla litardierei. Next base: position 183,431,766 of record CM061141.1, on the reverse strand, counting down.
TTCACAAATATGCTCAAAGCGCAAAACGGTCAAATTTATTCCCGTGGGGGCGTTGAGCAAATTTGTCATCGACGCAACTATAGAGGTTAACGCATACAACGGGCATAATTCTGCATGTTGTGCGCTTTGCGCAATTATGTTAGCCATAACAAATTTGTTGAACGCGCACACCGGGTCAAAGTGAACATCTGGCGATACTTGTTTGTGCGCTTTGAGCAATTTTTTAAACCATTAAAAATTTGCTCACCGCGCACAACGGCCAAAATATAAATTTTGCCAGCTCACTTGCCACTAGTCATACATTCTTGAGAAAATCATATGTCTGGTATCAATCAGCTGTAGATTCAGGAGCAATATTTTCTTATTCACGAGCACCCTTCTGTAGCTTGACGGGGTCTTCGATGTAGCCACACAGTTAATATGGTACTGCAGCAGTCACATCCTCATTGACCCATCTGCATTGTGCGCATTGAGCAATTCCAATTTTCCATGTGTTTTGCGCGAGGATCAATTATAATAGTTTCTCTCTTCTGTATTATTTAGCCCAGGGTGCGTGTCGAATAAAATGTATTAAAAAATATTAGTGGAGAGTAGTATTGTTGGGAGTAATTTTCCTATTAGCATCAATGTTGATCAAGGCGAAAAATCGATGAGTTTCCTTGTTATGCGCGGAGAGTAATTAACCAATTTTGATCCAGATGCTAAAATAATTGGGATTGCGTGATTTTCACGTTGGTATTCCGCGGTTTGCGCGTTGAGTAAATAATTGTTGATTCCCGAGATCCATTTCATTACTGTGGGATCAAGGACTTATTATACGCTTCATTTTGATTGCTCCAATTCTCCTATAAAAATGGCGGACAAGGAGCACTCATCTTCTCACAACTTCATCTACTTTCTTCCATCATCTTCTTCTTTATTTCCCCCACAACCTCCGTATGGAAACAGTAAGTCCTTCAGTTGTTTGTGGAAGGCGAAATCCTCACATCTGGAAACCCTTTTTCAGGCATGCCTGATTATAAATGGACGAACAGCTGAATGTATGCTATCGTCCATATCTGATATCTATATCATGCACGTTACTCTATGGTGTCTCTTGCCGAAGATGAAAGAACTCACCCTCAGATGGATACCCTGCATAACAACCACGTTTTCAATCCTGTCATGCTTACTGAATAGCTGCCCGAACCTGGAGGATCTAGTCATTGGAGTAAGTACAAATTTTCTAATTATTTCCTCTGAATAATTCAAAACTACGTATGTATGTATGATGGCATTAAGCATTCTGTTTTGTTACCAGGATGAAATGTTTGATTTTCCAGACCCGGAAGCTTCAGCGCTAGAATACTGGGATCATCAGATGCCTTCGGATTGCATGACAAATACGCTGAGCACGGTAACTGTAAACGTGGTCGATGTACACCACAAGGGCTCGCATCCAACGAAGCAGTCTAAAACCTCTGGATCGATGCTAACATGAATTTCACCTTTTTTCGTATTCCGACGAGATTCTTCGTCATTATCTTCTTCAATTTGGATGCGAGACAAGAGATCGAAAACAACAGGAGGGAGTGCTTGTGCCTCGGAGGTACGGTAGCCATGCACCGCCAACCTATGTGACCAAGTGCTGCCATCCAGGATTAATCATATGTATCAGTTTGTAAGAGCATAGGCTAATGAATCAGTTTGGATCTGTATCAGTATGTACATCAATATATTTGAATTCGATTGAATATGTCTTCAGATTGGTTGTGCGTGTTAAACAATTGTCTATAAAATACCTTAGATGCTCAAAGCGAACACATGTTAAAGCGCACAACGACTCAAAGCGTCTACACCTGTCGTTTCTTGTTGTTTGCTATGAGCAATTATTTAAACCATTAAAAATTTGCTCATCGCGCACAACGGCCATAAATTTGTTTGTTCCTATCTTTGTGCAATTATGTTAGCGGCTATTAATTTTTCCAGCTCACATCCCACCGGCCGGTCAAACATTCTTGAGAACTGCACATGTCTGGTATCAATCAGCTGTAGATTGACGTGCAGTCTTTTGTATATTCACGAGAACCCCTCCTGTAGCATGACAGAGTCTTCGATGGAGCCACACATTAACTCTACTTCGGTCGCATCCTCATAAACCAATACAATACACTGCCATGCGTTGTGCGTTTTGCGCCTTGAGCAATTCCAGTTTTCCATGCGTTTTGCGCGGTGAGCAATTCTGATAGTTTGTTACTCCCTTCTGTATTATTTAGCACGGTGTGCGCGTCGAATAAAATGTATTAAAAAGGATTAGTGGAGATTAGTATTGGTGGGAGTAATTTTCCAATTGGCATCATTGTTGATCAAGGCGAAAAACCGTTGAGTTTTATTTTGATTTTCCTATATCATCATCTTCTTTTTGCCCACACAACCTCCGTCTGGAAACAATAAGGTCTTCTTATGTTCGAGCATGATGCATGAGGTAGAAATGGACGAGATGGAGATGGATATGGGGTGTAAAGATGAGATGGTCTTCTACTGTTCAGGCCTGATGCTTGAGATAGAAATGGACGATAGAATTCAACCAGTACTTTTTTCACGCATGCACGTGGAACGGCCATCTCCTCTTTACACTATCTTCTCCTCCATCCCCTTCATCTTTGTACTATAGATCGTCTAAGACACACAAACACCTCCTACTGTCCTTTCCGATCTCGAAAATGAAAATCTCATTCTATTTATAACGAACCATGTGTTGGTATTCACCGCCTCTTGGGAATCGGAATTCTTTTCGGTGTCTTTGAACCGTCGTCATACTTGACAGCCGGGTACAACGACGCCTGTAACGACGACACTCCTATAAGGGCTACGGTGGCAGAAAGTTGGCAAACACGTCCATAAACTCAACGAAGATGGTCGCTTCGTTGCGTTAGTTAACGTCGTTACCGGCTTTCGGCAACCGTAGGCAGGATAGGAGTGTCGTCATTGCAGGCGTCGTTGTAGGGTGAAGCACGCAGATCACACCGACAATTTATCCGGTAAAAAGCCCCTTCATTGCAAACATCTTACGAAGACAATCATATGTATCAGTTTGTAAAGAGCATGGGGTAATGAATATGTTTTTTTCTGTATCAGTATGTACATCCATATAGTTGAATGGCTGGGTCATTTTGAAAATGTCATCAATTGGAATATGTATGAGATATAATCTAAAAATTTTCAATCATTTTACGAAGTCGATTGAATATGTAGCCGATTTAATCTAAAATGTCTTCAGATTGATTATGTATCAGAGATAATCTAAAAGTTTGCATGTAAACAAGTTAATTTTATCATAGACGGAATTTAACAACTTGCTTGGAGGGACATTTTCGCGTTCTTTGCAATACGTCGATAAAGACGCCAGTGGTTGAAGGCATGCCGTTGGATGGCGGGCTGGGGTGCTGTTCCACTTTACTGTAAACTGCATCAGGATGTGCGACGGGAGGTCGAGGAGTGGAAGGCAGGACTTTGGATGGCGGTCGGGGGTTTCGTTCCAATTTACTATAACCTGCACCAGGATGTGCGACGGGGCGTCAAGGAGTGGAAGGCATGCCGTTGGATGGCGGGCTGGGGTTTCGTTCCACTTCAGGATGTGCGACGGGAGGTCGATGAGTGGAAGGCAGACCGTTGGATGGCGGAGGGACCCATTGTCTGGGAACGGTGGTGCCTAGTGGGGTGATTGGCATGGCGATGCCTTCACCGGTGATTTGGACCGACACCCCGCGGGCGGCGACACCTCCACCGGAGGTGGAGGTAGTCACGGAGTAGGCGCTGGAGGGGAGGAGCGGTCCGCCCTAAGTCCCCTGGCGTTAGTTCTCCAAGGGAAGTCGGGGAGTGGAAGGCTGGCCGCTCCATGTGTAAGACGAATAACTCGTCGGCGATCCGCCTGAGAAAGGAAGAATTCGTCGAGAAGGAGAGGTCAGGTATCAATGGAGGGCCTATCCAACGATCGGGCCAACGGAAGGTTTCGACGACGCCTCCCTTGGAGGTGGAGGTCGTCACGGAGTAGGCGTTGGAGGGGAGGAGCGGTCTGCCCTAAGTCCCCTGGTGTAAGTTCTACATGGGAAGTCGGGGAGTGGAAAGCGGGCCGCTCCATGTGTAAGAGTAATAACTCGTTGGCGATCCGCCTGTAAGAGGAAGAATTCGTCGGGAAGGAGAGGTCCGGTATCAAAGGAGGGCCTATCCAACGATCGGGCCAACTGGAGGTTTCTTTTGAGAGGGGAGGAGTGTCTAGAGGCAAATCGTCCCTAACACCCTGGGATTGTGAGGAGAGATCGAATACGGGGGCGTCTCACCCCCTTTCAAACTTCATGGTAAGGCTTTTCTTTCTTTGCTTTGATCAATTATGTCTCAGCGTTGAGCAATTAAGTAAGCGGCTACAAAACCACTCATACCTCAGAATTACTCACCGCACATAACCACTCAAACTCAGAATAAGCTCACCGCACAAAACCCACTCAAAACTCAGAATTTCTCAGTGCACAAATCCACTCAAAACTCAAAATTGCTCATCGCACAGAACCACTCAAACTCAGAAGTGCTCACCGCACACAACCTCTCAAAAATCAGAATTGCTCAGAGCACAAAACCACTCAAACCTCAGAATTGCTCACCACACACAACCAATTTTGTCGCAGTGAGGGTGAACTGCCACAAAGTTCTCCACTGGGTCACAGTTGCTCTTGCTTTTGAGGACATTTGTGTCATTTTTCGGGTCAAAGGTCTCCCTGAGAGCTTTCAAATCGCTCCAGCTACATCAATTCTCTCCCATCGCAATTAAAGTCTCTTCATATATCTGACATCAATCTGCTGTAGATGAGCAGTCTTTTGTATATTCACGAGAACCCCTCTGTAGCATGACGGGGTCTTCGATGTAGCCCCACATTAACTCTACTTCTTCTCATCAATACAATTCGCTGTCATGCGTTCTGCGTTTTGCGCATTGAGCAATTCTCGTTTTCTAAACGTTCTGCGCAGTGAGCAATTATGATAGTTACTCGCCTCTGTATTATTTAGCCCGGTGTGCGCGGTGAATATAATGTATTAAAAAATCTTAGTGGAGAGTAGTATTGTTGAGTGTAATTTTCCTATTATGTGATCAAGGCGAAAACCCGTAGGGTTTCATGGTTTTGCGCGGAGAGTAATTAACCAATTTTTTTCCACATTCTAAAATAATTTAGGGAGCCCCTTTGGAGATGCTCTAAATGTTGATTCCCGAGATCCATTGCATTACTGTAGGATCACAGACTTTTTATACGCTTCATTATGATTGGTCCAATTTCCCCTATAAATGGCGGACAACGAGCACTCATCTTCTATAAACTTCGTCTACTTTCTTCTATCATCTTCTTTATTTGCCCACACAACCTCCATATGGAAACAATAAGTCCTTCAGCTGTTCGTGCATGCTTGATATAGATATGGACGATAGCATTCATCCAGTACTCTTTTCACGTAAAGGTAAATGGTTCATTTTGGAAACTTATGCAACGAAGGGCTATCGTCCATTTATAATCAAGCATCCCCGACAATGCTGGGGGGTGTTGTAACTGCGTTGAGAAAATTTGTCCCAAACAACACTATGAAAAATGTGTACGATGATCATACCATATTCTTTTGGGGTGATATTGGCTATGCTGTCTCACATGTTTCAGGAAAGATGCTGGGTGTTGTACCATGATAGATTGTTATTCCCTCCTATTATGAATTGTGGCTATGTATTTAGTTTGCGTGTCTTGCTATACACTCCATCTCCATCTCCATCTCCTCTTTATACACTCCATCTCCTCCATCAAACCCTTCATCGTTTTACTATACATCATCTTTGACGCACAGACACTCCATCCTATCCTTTCCGATCTCTTACTGTAACGGCCGCTTTCCGACCGTTTGTATTTTCTGCGTGCACGTGCTTTTTTGTGCACGTGTTTTATTTGGTTATTTCTGAACTCCGACATATGCGATGCGATATGCCATTGCGATCGTTTCGGGGTGTTGGATTTTATTGTAATTTTTGGGAACGTCGTTTCACGGCTCGTTTTCTCGCAAAACGACTTTGAACGATAGGGGCGTCTTAGTCATTTGACTCAAAGTGCCGTGCCCAATTTTACGTATATTTTTGGTAGGCGTTACGCACAATCGGACACCGTGGCCCCGTACTTCTCGTCTCCACGATCGTCCCGGTATTTTCGGATTATTTTTCCGATGCCCGTAGTGGAAGATATGCCCTAATCAATTTCAACCGTTGATTAGCCTCTAATCAACATTCAAATTCAAATCATTAACCAAATCAATTAGAGATGCATACGTAGCATGAGAGGATTCTAATAGCTATACTCACCCCAGTTTCCCCTTCTTTGCACACACCCCCTCTCACACACTCCTTTCCCTTAACCCAAAATCTACCCCTTTCTCTCCCTAAATAGCAAATCACCAACTTTATAAAACAACCCATGAATTAACCCTAGGCATCAACGCATCTCCAGCCGCCTTCTCATCATGCACGCGTCCTTCCTCCTCCCATCGCCGCCGGCCTCCCTCCGGCGAGCTCCGGCCACCACCACCACCCTCTCCCTCTTCTCTCCCTCCTCTCTACTCTCTTCCTCCCTTAAAACACCAAGAAACCACCATTGTTGCAAGGAAAACACAGCCAGCCCTAAGACCGACGGCCAGCCCATTTTCCGGCCATCTCCGGCGCCGTACGGCTGCCACCAACCTTCCCCCTTTTCCCACAACAACCTCCTTCAATCTCATCCCTTCTCTCTCCCTCAAACTCCATTGAAACCTCTTCAAAACCCCGTGAATGCCAGTTTTTGACAGTTTTGCGCCGCCGCCGCCGCTCCGGCCACCCCCTCCGGCGACCACCACCCCCGATCAACTCCTCTCTGACCCCCCCAAGCATCTCCACCTCCCCTTACCCTCTACCCTCATCTCTATCTCCCTCAAAAAGGCTTTCAAACACAACCCAAACGACAGTTTTACAGATCTACGCCACCGCCGGAAAAACTCACGCCCACCGGCCATCCGGCCACCTATGACAACCACCCTACCGCATTTGGATTCCTATCAAAACCACCTACCAACTGAAATTTTCCTCACGCTCATAGCCCACCTGTAGCTCCCGGAATCCTCGTCGGAACACGTCGCATCCGCTGTTTTTCACAGATCTGGAAGCTGAACTTCGCCGCCCACGCACGGCCACCTCCGACCACCCCCGGCGACAACTCCACTGACGTTCGCTTCGTCTTGAAGTTCTTTACCCACTGCAAATTCCCGTTTCCGCTGTTTGCCTCTAAAATTTCACTGAGATGCGCGACAACAGACGTGGCGCGAATCTGTCCTCCCCGGCTTCTCACGGCCGCCCACCGCCATGCGCTCACGCCGTCGGCCATCCACCGGGCCGAGCATCTTCCTTTGGTCCCACTTCATCTACCAACAGCCCTCTTGGACTCTCGGAGTTCACGTGCATTGCCGCACGCACGTACTTTTAGCCGACGTCGCCGTTATCGTGAAGAACCGTTGCGCTACTCGCAACGGGAAGGAGATCACTGATTAGCTCGCTGATTTCACGTCACCACCCCGCTGTCCAGAGGTACCTCGCTGCGCTACCCGTGGCCGAGGAGTTCCAGACGACGCCGACGTTGCGCCGTTCAGACCCGACTTCCGCTTGTTGGACGACATTACGAGGTTAGTTTCCCCTAACTCATAGCACAACCCACACCATAGCAGAACTGAAAACCTAACTAAAATCGGCAACTTAACTCATTAAATTTATTTTCTTCTCCCTTAAAACGATGTGGAACCGTAGATCGACGAATGGACTTTTGACTGTGCACATAGGATAGAATCGTCGAATAGGGTTGAACATCAAAATGTGACTTCTGACGAATAGGATAGTCCCGATAACCTAGAAACGAACCCTAATAGGACTTGATGAAATTGCGACCTGACATCGTCGTCGTGACACTGTTTCAGACGGACTACCGCAGACGCGACGACTAGACGAGACGCCCCGGACGGACGACACACTCGTCATCGCAGGCAAGTGTACCCACTTGCACTTTTGGCCGTGCTTAGGCCCTAGTTGGTTAGAATTGTTAACTGTGAACAAATTGAACCGGACGTGAAATGATAGCGTCCGGGACGCCCTTGACGGCTCAGAATTTACGACGAAGTCTGAGCCTGACAACGACAACTGTTAACATCATAGGACTATCTTGCGTGTGCGTGCGTGTGGACACCCTAGAATAACCACTCCCTACACTTGTCATGTCGTGCCCTGTTACCCAAAAATCCTTCGGGCGTTTCGGATGCTTTCCCCCACGAAAGTGATCCCTGTTACCCAAAAAGCCTTCGGGCGTTTCGGATGCTTTCCTCCGCGAAAGTGATCCCTGTTACACAAAAAGCCTTCGGGCGTTTCGGATGTTTCCCTAGCGGAAGTGATCCCTGTTATTCTTGTCCAGAGTTCCTGGGTTTGGGGTTGGGTTGGGCGTGCGCACGGAAAGAGGGTCTGATCCCCCTCGAACCGTAAGGCGTGAACCCTTTCGTGTCTCACTTGTCTTGTCTTGTCTTGTCTTGTCCCGTCACGTCCCGACTTGTCATGACACCTGTATGCTAGTCCCGTAGTTGGTAGCACACGCTACGACTACTACTTGTCCCGTTTACTTTCCTGCTATGTTACTTCCTGTTGTGTTAATCTGTCATAACTACAGCATGCTAATCAACCAGTAAACTGTTGTGTAATAGAACCTCAGCATGCTAATCAACCAGTAAACCGTTGTTTAAAGTTCGGTGCACTTGCAGAAAGTCTAACCCTTCTTGTAGACTTTACCTGACGTACAGTTTCCTTCTTTGGTGCTGTACGTCAGGTGCTCAGCCAGAGTTCGTGGACGATGCAGACTCACTGGAGTACGAGGAGCCGAGGACGTCGACCCAGAGTACGTGTCTGACGAGGACCAGACCTTGAGGACTTTTTTTAGTCGACACTTTCAGAGGTTACTACTTTAGGTTTGCTTTTAGATAGTTTGTTGCCATGCTTAGGCTTTTTTTTAGACTTTTACTCGCTAGATATTATATCTCTAATTTAATGAATGCCTTTTCTTTCTGTACTTCCTATTGTTCCGAATTTTATTAATGCAAGAACCTGAAACTTTTAAAATGGTACCCCTACAGATGCTTATGGCGTCCGAGCTTCTCAGCTCTGGCCTAAGCGGGCCTTAGTCACGCTTCGCCTCCGTCCATTTTGGGAAGCGGGGCGTGACAGGTTTTATTGGTGGCCCATGTAGGTCTTGCAAAAGTTCGGAACAATAAAAGTACCGCATTCATTTAATATTCACGTACAAGTCTGAATTAGTTTCCCAGTCTTAGATAGTAGGAAGACTTAGGTAGACGTCCCAATTTGGCAGTCTGACGCCTTGGTTTAGATTTAGTCGTCCTCGTCCTAGACTACCTTAGCATCTCCATTTGATTCTTACTGTGTTAAATTTCTAGAAACCTCCTATTTAGTCGTTCGCTCGGATCCATCGACTTCGGGCCCAGCAGAACTAACCTTGATTCTCTTAGGAACCTTCCCTTAGACCTTAATTATAGTCTAGCTCATTAGGATGTCATAGAGCTGAGTTATCCTGATCTTTAGACGACTCGATGAATAGGACCTCTGACTTCTAGTGTCCCTCTGATCATTACACCTTTGTGTTATCGACCGTAATGTTCTATCGTAGCTCTTCACGATTCGTATCCTACACATATTCTCCTTGCAATCTTTTCATGTCTCCCGATTCATGTGATCGTTTCCTGACGATTATCGTCGATCCTTCGAATCCCTTCCTTGACCAATTCTGCTTCCTCTAAAAGTAATTTTCAGAATTTGTTATTAAAATTCTTCGCTCAGTATAACTTCTTTGAAAACTCTTATTAAATATTTAAAATTTCTTACTTTCGGTTGAGTTAAAATTCTTTCGCAAATTTTGAAACCTTCTTGGTCGTCAAATTTTAAGTTAAGGTCTCGTACTTATTTTCGAATCGGTATCCATCGTATTTTAGTTTTAAAACTTTGTTACCACTTTGGAAAATTCAATATACCATTTTTATAAACTACGAAATTTATTTTTAACCACTTACCATACGTACTTTTAGAATATTTTCTAAACTAAAGAGAACTTCAAATATATATATATATATATATCAGTTCTATGTTTATCGTGCTCATATTTAAAAAAAATGAACTTAGATTTCCTACCTTTCGGTTAACTTGAATGCATTCTTTGAATTACGAAATTTCTCAACAAAATTTTTTTTTTTTCTTAATTTACCATCTTATAATGTTTCTAATCTATATCTTTCGGATTTCAGTTTATATATACATATGTATATAAAAATATATAAAACTTGGTTTCCATTTTGCTAATTTAAAGTATTATCCCTTCTCTCTAAACTATTAAATTTATTTTAACCACTTATCGTGCGTGCTTTCAGAATATTATTCTAAGCTGAATAGAATTTCAATTTATTTTTTTTTTCTTCGGTTCTATGTTCATCGTGCTCATATTTTGAAAATCTTGGTATAAACCTATTTTCATTTGCAAAATAATCGTTTCTCACCCTACCTTTCTTTCCTTCGTCTCACTCTTTCCCAGAATTGTAATTTACTACATCTGCCCACTTTTCTACGTATTTTTTTAAGTATAAAGTATACGGTATCATATTTTACACGTAAATCTCCTTCATCTATCTAATTATTCTGAGAAATATTTTGTCTCTTCCAACCAACTATCTCCTTACCCCGCCTTGTTGGAACTCGTTCTTTCCGATCTTATTTCATTTCGCTCTTGATCTAGTCTCCTTTTCTTTCTATTATCTAGAAATTAGTCCTTGTAGTTGTCCATGCTATCTCCAGTTTAGGAGTAGGCCCTTTGGTAGGTGATGTCGTTGTGGTGCGTGAGTATAGGTAGAATGTGTAGACCTGTATGCGTGTGTCATCTTTAGGATCCTGATAGTTGCCTTTTGTGTCTTGAATGTGTACTCAGTGTTAACCATGATATGATTGAGGTCGTCTGAATGACGGTTTTCATACATATATGAATAGGGTCATAGCAGGCAATTTTCTTAGACGTAGTTTTTCGCGATTATGGAATAGCTTATCTTTGACTGCGTGTGATTGTATTAAAACTTTGTTTTTTTTAAACCAAACCTTTAAAGTTTTTGAAATTAGCTCACAAGATCACAAATCAATTATCCTTCCTCATCCATTACCACGACTCCACACGTTTTTTCAAATGTTATAAAAATGTGTCACTGGTTTTAAGTTTCCCTTTCTCTTCTCTCTCTCTCCATTTTGGAATGTTATGTTATTGTTGTTATAGTTTTGGGACTAGCTATTATTGTTGTAGGATTTTGTTTGCGGGTAGGCTCAGGGAGAGATGAGATTTGTTATAGCATTGATTAACCGATTTTGGAACAATAGGATATTGAAATAGATTTCTTTCGGATGAGAAGATGAGCTATCCAAAACTTATTTATGATACCGATGTGAGACTGACTCAATGGAAAATTCTGGCCGGATGAAATTATATGCGAGGAGATGATAACTTATCAGACTTGAGGCTTAGACGGGTGGTAGGTAGGAGTAACTGCGGAGTATAGTATGAGTCAGGATGATCACGAGAATTAGTAGAACTTTGTAAGCATCAAGACTTGGTTGTCGAGTTGACGTAAGAAGGCTTTGAGAATGATACGACGCGTCGAGATAAATGGATGGTAAGGTAGTCGGACTTAATATTGCTTGGGATTAATTATAGTGAGTAGGATAAGATATGATTTTGGTAGTTCAATTATTTGGCGGATGAATTTATGGGAAGATATGACAAGGAACGTATTGAGGACACGACGATTGTTGATTTGTGAAGGTGTTATAAGATAGACAGAGTTTTTGTTTTGGGTTGGTGATTGACTAGAACATCATTTTAGCGATTGATTAATATTGGGAAGAGATAGAGAGTTAAAAGATTGTTTTTGAGCGATGATGTTTTATAGAGTGGAATGGTATGAGAAGATGATTATTATTCTTTTGTGAGGACTTGGAGTTGGAAATTTCAACAGCAATGATGGGTCTATGGTTAAGTCTTAGGATGTGAGATTAGTCGTGGCATTATTCAGTGAAAAGAAGGGTTATGAAGGATTAATTAAAGAACATTGGTTGAAGTTATACGATTAGCGATCTATAGGCGTAGTCATGAGAGTTTTGGGGTATAAGGTTATATAGAAGTTATTATTGATAGTATGAGTGATTGTGAGGACGGAATCATTTCTAAGGTGGGTAGAATGTAACGGCCGCTTTCCGACCGTTTGTATTTTCCGCGTGCACGTGCTTTTTTGTGCACGTATTTTATTTGGTTATTTCTGAACTCCGACATATACGATGTGATATGCCATTGCGATCGTTTCGGGGTGTTGGATTTTATTGTAATTTTTGGGAACGTCGTTTCACGGCTCGTTTTCTCGCAAAACGACTTTGAACGATAGGGGCGTCTTAGTCATTTGACTCAAAGTGCCGTGCCCAATTTTACGTAAATTTTTGGTAGGCGTTACGCACAATCGGACACCGTGGCCTCGTAATTCTCGTCTCCACGATCGTCCCGGTATTTTCGGATTATTTTTCCGATGCCCGTAGTGGAAGATATGCCCTAATCAATTTCAACCGTTGATTAGCCTCTAATCAACATTCAAATTCAAATCATTAGCCAAATCTATTAGAGATGCATACGTAGCATGAGAGGATTCTAATAGCTATACTCACCCCAGTTTCCCCTTCTTTGCACACACACCCCTCTCACACACTCCTTTCCCTTAACCCAAAATCTACCCCTTTCTCTCCCTAAATAGCAAATCACCAACTTTATAAAACAACCCATGAATTAACCCTAGGCATCAACGCATCTCCAGCCGCCTTCTCATCACGCACCCGTCCTTCCTCCTCCCATCGCCACCGGCCTCCCTCCGGCGAGCTCCGGCCTCCACCACCACCCTCTCCGTCTTCTCTCCCTCCTCTCTACTCTCTTCCTCTCTTAAAACACCATGAAACCACCATTGTTGCAAGGAAAACACAGCCAGCCCTAAGACCGACGGCCAGCCCATTTTCCGGCCATCTCCGGCGCCGTACGGATGCCACCAACCTTCCCCCTTTTCCCACAACAACCTCCTTCAATCTCATCCCTTCTCTCTCCCTCAAACTCCATTGAAACCTCTTAAAAACCCCGTGAATGCCAGTTTTTGACAGTTTTGCGCTGCCGCCGGAAAACGGCCGCCGCCGCCACTCCGGCCACCCCCTCCGGTGACCACCACCACCGATCAACTCCTCTCTGACCCCCAAGCATCTCCACCTCCCCTTACCCTCTACCCTCATCTCTATCTCCCTCAAAACGCTTTCAAACACAACCCAAACGACAGTTTTACAGATCTGCGCCACCGCCGGAAAAACTCACGCCCACCGGCCATCCGGCCACCTACGACGACCACCCTACCGCATTTGGATTCCTATCGAAACCACCTACCAACTGCAATTTTCCTCACGCTCATAGCCCACCTGTAGCTCCCAGAATCCTCGTCGGAACACGTCGCATCCGCTGTTTTTCACAGATCTGGAAGCTGAACTTCGCCGCCCGCGCACGGCCACCTCCGACCACCCCCGGCGACAACTCCACTGCCGTTGGCTTCGTCTTGAAGTTCTTTACCCACTGCAAATTCCCTTTTCCGCTGTTTTCCTCTGAAATTTCACTGAGATGCGCGACAACAGACGTGGCGCGAATCTGTCCTCCCCGGCTTCTCACGGCCGCCCACCACCGTGCGCTCACGCCGTCGGCCATCCACCGGGCCGAGCATCTTCTTTTGGTCCCACTTCATCTACCAACAGCCCCCTTGGACTCTCGGATTTCACGTGCATTGCCGCACGCACGTACTTTTAGCCGACGTCGCCGTTATCGTGAAGAACCGTTGCGCTACTCGCAACGGGAAGGAGATCACTGATTAGCTCGCTGATTTCACGTCACCACCCCACTGTCCAGAGGTACCTCGCTGCGCTACCCGTGGCCGAGGAGTTCCAGACGAAGCCTACGTTGCGCCGTTCAGACCCGACTTCCGCTTGTTGGACGACATGACGAGGTTAGTTTCCCCTAACTCATAGCACAACCCACACCATAGCAGAACTGAAACCCTAACTAAAATCGGCAACTTAACTCATTAAATTTATTTTCTGCTCCCTTAAAACGATGTGGAACCGTAGATCGACGAATGGACTTTTGACTGTGCACATAGGATAGAATCGTCGAATAGGGTTGAACATCAAAATGTGACTTCTGACGAATAGGATAGTCCCGATAACCTAGAAACGAACCCTAATAGGACTTGATGAAATTGCGACCTGACATCGTCGCCGTGACACTGTTTCAGACGGACTACCGCAGACGCGACGACTAGACGAGACGCCCCGGACGGACGACACACTCGTCATCGCAGGCAAGTGTACCCACTTGCACTTTTGGCCGTGCTTAGGCCCTAGTTGGTTAGAATTGTTAACTGTGAACAAATTGAACCGGACGTGAAATGATAGCGTCCGGGGCGCCCTTGATGGCTCAGACTTGACGACGAAGTCTGAGCCTGACAACGACAACTGTTAACATCATAGGACTATCTTGCGTGTGCGTGCGTGTGGACACCCTAGAATAACCACTCCCTACACTTGTCATGTCGTGCCCTGTTACCCAAAAAGCCTTCGGGCGTTTCGGATGCTTTCCCCCACGAAAGTGATCCCTGTTACCCAAAAAGCCTTCGGGCGTTTCGGATTCTTTCCTCCGCGAAAGTGATCCCTGTTACACAAAAAGCCTTCGGGCGTTTCGGATGTTTCCCTAGCGGAAGTGATCCCTGTTATTCTTGTCCTGATTTCCTGGGTTTGGGGTTGGGTTGAGCGTGCGCACGGCAAGAGGGTCTGATCCCCCTCGAACCGTAAGGCGTGAACCCTTTCGTGTCTCACTTGTCTTGTCTTGTCCCGTCACGTCCCGACTTGTCATGACACCTGTATGCTAGTCCCGTAGTTGGTAGCACACGCTACGACTACTACTTGTCCCGTTTACTTTCCTGCTATATTACTTCCTGTTGTGTTACTCTGTCATAACTACAGCATGCTAATCAACCAGTAAACTGTTGTGTAATAGAACCTCAGCATGCTAATCAACCAGTAAACCGTTGTTTAAAGTTCGGTGCACTTGCGGAAAGTCTAACCCTTCTTGTAGACTTTACCTGACGTACAGCTTCCTTCTTTGGTGTTGTACGTCAGGTGCTCAGCCAGAGTTCGTGGACGATGCAGACTCACTGGAGTACGAGGAGCCGAGGACGTCGACCCAGAGTACGTGTCTGACGAGGACCAGACCTTGAGGTCTTTTTTTAGTCGACACTTTCAGAGGTTACTACTTTTGGTTTGCTTTTAGATAGTTTGTTGCCATGCTTAGGCTTTTTTTAGACTTGTACTCGCTGGATATTATATCTCTAATTTAATGAATGCATTTTCTTTCTGTACTTCCTATTGTTCCGAATTTTATTAATGCAAGAACCTGAAACTTTTAAAATGGTACCCCTACAGACGCTTATTGGGTCCGAGCTTCTCAGCTCTGGCCTAAGCGGGCCTTAGTCACGCTTCGCCTATGTCCATTTTGGGAAGCGGGGCGTGACACGTACACTCCCAAACACAACTTCTTATGCAACCCTGTGTTGTTTTACATCGTCTCCGGTAACGGAGTTCCAATCGGTGTTGTTTGTCCTGACTTCATGTTACAACGACGACGGCAATGACGGTAATAAGCGAAATGGTCTACCGACTTTTCAATTCACGGCGTCTCCTACAAAGGACAAAGTTCCACGTCATTGCAAACATCTTGTATGACAATCATATTGAGCAGATCAGGGCAGAAATTCGGCAACTGCAACGTAGATGTGGAGCGCATTGCTTGTGTCGTACATCGCCACAGGGGAATCGGGGTTCTAGGCGTTGTGTTTGACACGGCTACATACTTGACTGCAGGTTACAACGACGCGACACTCATATCCAACTATCCAAGGACGTTAATAAACGCAACGAAGATGTGCACCCGATGAACTCACGAAAGTTGAAGGGGGAAACACACAGATCACGCGGCTCTTCATTGCAAACATCTGCGAAGACACTCAAATGTATCAGTTTGTAAGAGTAAAGGGATATGTATCTGTTTGGATCTGTATCTGTACGTACTTCAGTATGTTAGAATGGGTTGGCCATTTTGGAATGGTCACCGTTTGAATATGTATCAGCGTTAATCTAAAGGTTTGCATGCAGTTTCTGAATCAGATTGACTAGGTATCAGATTTTATATAAAATGTCTTCAGAATGAATAAGTATCGTTCTTAATCACAATTAGGTAAAGTTTCCAAGTGAAGTTTGACTGTTGGCATATTGCGGAATCACAATTTTAGTATGATGAAAATAGGAGTGTGAATGATTGACCGTGGGAACAAAAATTACAGCATCCAACAAATATGCTCAAAGCACACAATAGGCAAAATTAGTCCGTGCGAGGCGCGTTGAGCAAATGGGCTATCGTCGCAACTTTGCTCAACGCGCACACCGGGCATAAGGCTACTAGGTGTGTGCGCGTTTAATAATTGTTGATAAACTACCTTTTATATGCTCAAAAAGCGAACCACCGGCTTTCCTTTTTGCCCGTTGTGCGCGTTGTTTTGCCCGTTGTGCGCGTAATTTTTGCCCGTTGTGCGCGTTGTTTTCCCGTTGTGCTCGTAATTTTGCCCGAGCCTAAGGGCATAATTTTGCCCGTTGTGCGCGTTGGGCTATTTTTTTAGTGGCTACAGTTTATCCCAACGCGCAAAACTTAGGCAGGCATTAATCATTATAGAGCAGAACATCCGGCTGGTAGCAATCCGCTGTATATTAACGATCCCTGCTCTGTATGTTCACCAACACTGCTCTGCAGACTCGAGGGGTCTCTTAGACTATTAGTAAGACCAAAGGTTCCAATATATTGCCGTTGTGCGCTGTGAGCATTTCTGTTAACCATTAAAAATTTGCACGGTGCGAGCAGTAATAAATGTGGATATATCAGCAAATTTTATTTAGTGGACGAGTAGGAGTTTTTTTTCGCACTAACAAAATTGCTCACCGCGCACAACCGGACAAAATTATTTTTTCTGATCGTGGTGAATGGTGAGCAATTGTAGTAACCACTAACAAATTGGCTAATAAAGGCGCTCAACGGGCAAAACTTATCAATGGGAGTTTGTGGTAAGCAATTTTGTCAGACAATAACATATATGATACAATAACCCTACTCTCACTTGGAGTATTGGACACACTAACAATGACACATTCTCATCGCATAACAATTTGGAACAAAGGTTGATGTTATTAAAAATACCCAGAGCGCAAAACCGGCACTAATATTGCCAGTTCTGCGCGTTGAGCAATTTGGTAGGTAAATACATAATTACTCAAAGAGCAAAACGGGCAATATTACTGCAGTGTTGCGCTCGGTGTAGTTGGTATGATACACAACATCAATCCATACCGATGATGACATTTGCATATTTCAGAAGCCATGATAAAATTTCATCCGCCAAAGTGGTCCATTTTTATACCATAAAAACTTATTACATTGATAAACTTTTTATCTTACAGATACTAAAAATCATCAGCGGTAGCAATATCCGTACCTTTTACCCTATCAACGAATGACTGCATCCTCTGCTCATAACCAACCGGCCATCCATCGGCCACAGGGTCATGCGATCTTGTCCACACAACTGAAGTCGGAGGGACGTCACCTGTTGGTTCAAGTTGAAGGATAAAAAAGTGATTTCTGTTCACATAACCCAACGTTATGTGGAGTCTGGAGGCTCGGTTTACTGGAGGACTTCTCAATGGAAAAAATGTCACACACATATCACCTGCAATCAAATGTACTACACAGTTGTAGCATGAGGCAATGACATATCCCATGTCTGGCATCTGCATCCAATTTTCCTCTCCTGCACTTTTATCAGTTATAAAATAGTTCACTGCCTTCAAATTATTATTGTATGAAACCTCACTCAGAACACGCATGTACAAGACGCTGTATGTCCGCATCTCACGGAGCAAATCAGCTCTGACAGTCCGCCAATCGGATTCTTTCAAGCCCAACTGAACTGCCACAGCCGTGTACCCACAGTTGCCATCTGAAGCCACGTCTTCGCCGCCCACCATGAGGGATTGTAACTTGGGATGAAATTCCAAATAATATGGTATGAGGAAGTTGGCAGGCAAATCATCAACATAATCATCACGGGGAAACGAAGGTTTCGGCTTCTTTATTTGAAGTTTCGGACGCCTACTACTTTCCTTCGAAGGCCGCCTCTTCCATTTAGGCTTCTCCTTCGCCGCCGCCGTATGCTCCACAATTGAATGCAACCGTGGAGCCTTAACAGGCTTCCTCATAACTGTAGGCATCTCCGTCACATCCGAAAAATGATCAGAAATCTCATCAACCAGGGGAGAAAGTTGTTTAAGCATGCCATCCATCTCCTCGTGCTCATCAAAATACGAGGCCACAGCCGTCTCCTCCTCCCTCCCAGCAGTCTGAGCATCCACATTATGATCCCCCGTCTCCACCGTCGTCCCCAACTCCAACGTAAGCTCAGGTTGCATCAACCCAGCATCCTCTATCTTCTTATCCTCCACATCCTCCACATTCGCCTCATCCTCCTGCGGCTCCTCATTCTCCCCAGCTGCATTCTCCCCCTCATCCATCTCAGCAGTCTGGTCAGCCACATTACGTTCCACCGTCCCCGCCGTATCCACCAACTTCCCAGTATGCTCCTCAGCAATCAAATCAGTAGCCACTTCCTTATCATCATCCTCCTCGTTCGCCTTCTCCGCATACACCTTCGGCTCCACAGTCTCAGCCGCTGCATTATCCTCCACCAGTACCTCCTCAGCATTCTGCACCTCCACGTTAAGGGCAACCGTCTCCTCCGTCTCCACCATCTCCCCAATAACATAATCATCTACAGTCAACTCAGCAGCCACTGCATTCTCAGCCTCATCATCCCCATCAACATCATGCACCCTCGGCTCCACATTCTCATCCGCTGCATTAACCTCATCCTCCTCCGCAGCATTCTGCTCCTGCCCACTAAGAGCCAACTTCTCAGCAGCCTGCTCCATCGCATTACGATCCACCACATCATCCTGCCAATAAGCAGCCAATGCAGTCGCCTCCTCAGCCTCATCCACCTTCTCCTCATCTCCCTTCTGCTCCTCCTCAACATTATCCACATGCACCACAAGCTCATCACCCACAATTCTACACGGTGATGCTAACTCCTTCAACTTGTTTACCATACCCACACTCTGCCCCCTTAGTAATCGGGAACGTGCATTATAAATTTATTTGATTGGTGTTTCATTGAAGGATTTAGTTTCCTTTAGGCCTTTCAAAATTACTGAAGGCGGCACCTTTCTATTTGCCAAGTCTCGCAATGCTTCCACCTCTTTTCCCTACAACATCACGTCGTCGGAATGGCCCGCGACATAATTAGCAGCTTGATGGTTGTGCCTGCCATCAACGACCGTTAAACTCCACTCACCGCCATCGCCCACCTCATTACCACGCAATTTGAACGGGCATCCACACTTGTTGGTTCTAACTGGCCGGTTGCTCTTTCGTACTGGTCGGTGTCCCCTGTAGTTCCCGCTTCTTGCACATGCATAGTAGGCAGCGGGAGTCCTATTGGACGATTTACTCATACTCAACGCACTGGTAACAATCACATGCCCCTGTTGTCGTCCGACGCTCTTTATCCACTGAAAGAGCTCGTCTCTACTTTTAAAACGTTGAATCGTTGTAAATTCGGCTGTATAATCCATATACACCTGTATCAAACAATTCATACAACTAATTGGACCGGGAACCAAACATTAGTTACATTATTGACGTAAAGAAAAATCAATATTACCTCGGAATTTTTTAGCATCTCCATCAATCTCAACTGTATCTGCAGGCAAGTAAAAACCAAAAATTTCTCCTCCTATTTCTACACATTGTAATTGTAATAAGAATATCAAATAAAATGTACTTAACATTGTATACTTACCAAATCGTGATTTCGACAAATTTAGGTTGAAAACCCCTAAATCGATTGCTATCGCTTCACCGATTTGTTTGAACGCAGCAGTTGCCACTGTGATGTAAATGTCGAGCCCAGTAATAAAAATCAAATCTTTGGAATTTCCGTCTGTGCGCCATGAGCAATCTACGAAAAACTTGCCGTTTGATATTCCGCCTTGAGCAATCTGTGGAAGGTTATGGCTGTGAGCGGTGAGCAGAATTTATCAAGGGATGAAAGAGGGTCCTAACGGGTCAAAACAGGTAAAAATTTTAACCCGTTGTGCGCTTCGAGTAAATTCGGTGGTTTAGTTGGCTTATTTTACTCAGCGCGCACAACGGTTATATTTTAACACGATTTAAACCGTTTTGCACGCTGAGTAATCTTACATGGATTGTCAGGATTGACATTAGTAACGGTAATCATTATTAATCACGACGCTGAGAACGATTTTGACCGTGGTGCACGCTGAGGAGTTCTAAATTTTGTTTTTAATATTTATTCTATTGGATTACTCATATTCTTATGTCGATGTTAACAACATTATTGATACATATAAAATAATATAATACCAACGTGATAACTATCATTAGTTGTATTAATTAACACCCTTAAGAAAATCTGGATAGATTGCGTGTGTTATTAAGCATTCAAAATACAGTATATATCAGTTTGTAACCGTTCACCAAAAAGTTAGTAAGAGGCAAACTTGATTAGTATGTCTATCGTTAAGCATAACTTATAGATACGATACACCACAGCACGACATACAGATGATAACATTTGCACATTTAGGCAGACATGATAAAATTTCATGCTACCAATCTGTCAATATGAAATAAACAATCCATAGTAAAATGCTACAACGTTTTATCCTACAATATTTCAATAACGTCAACGGTTGTAATATCGTGACCAAATACTATTGACTGGAATTGATGCATCATATCCTCATAAGCAGCCGACCATCCGACTGACACATCGGAACGGTATCTTAGCCACATACTTGAAGTCGGAGGGACATGACCATATGGGGCAAGTTTAACAATAACGAAGTGATTATTGTTCACATGACCCAACGTTATGTGGCGTCTGGATGATAGGGGTACTGGAGGAGTTCTTAAAGGAAAATATGTCACACACTGATGCGGTGCAAGAATATGTACTACACAGTCGTAGCATGAGGCAATGACATGTGCCATTTCTGGCATCTGCATCCACCATTTAGCTTTTGGACGGTCTAACAAATGGCCCAGTGCCACTACATTCTTTTTAAATTCCACGGCACCCATAAGTTGCCGGTACAAGCCGTCGTGGTTCGGCATCTCTTCTCACAAGTCATATTTCACCTGCCTCCATTCGTCCTCACCCAGTCCCAACTGAGCTGCCACAGCCATATACCCACAGTTTCCGTCTGCTTTCACATCTACGACATGCACTATAAAGGGTCGTAGACACTCAGGAAAAGCGTTTCAATATGGTATTATTATGTCGGCAGCCAAGTCCTCGTCACTATCATCATGTGAAATTGATTGTTTCGGCTTCTTTATTGTACGTTTCCACAACGGTCTACTTCTTCCCTTACCCGGCTTACACGTCAATGTAGACGTATCTGTTATCTCAGCATGCTGCTTAGCAATCTCCGCTACCAGGGTAGAAATTTGAAGACGTAGAACCTCATGCTCCTTCTCAAAGGCCTTAGCCACTGCATTCTCATCATCATCATCCTCCTCCTCAGCAGTCTGCTCCGCCTCATTATGATCCACCTTATCATCCTCCCCACCCATCTTCCCAGTATGATCCTCCTCCTGCAACTCAGCAGGCACTGCATTCTCCCAAAACGCCTCCCCCACCTTCTGATCCTCCCCCTCATTATTCACAGCCTTCACATTCTCAGCACCCACAATTTTATCAGCTGATGCTAACTCCTTCAACTGTTTTACAATACCAACCTTCTTCCCCCGTTGTAACCGGTTTCGTGCATTATAAATTGCTTTGATTGAGGTTGCACTGAAGTTTTTATTTGCCTTCAGTACTTTCAAAATTTCAGCTGGCCAAACCTTGCTATTTGCCAAGTCACGCACTGAGGTTGCACTGAAGTTTTTACAATACCATCTCCATTCCCTGCAACATCCCGTCATCGGAATGGCCATCGACATATTTAGCTGCTTCATGGTTGTGCCTGCCAAAAATGACTGTTACCTTCCACTCCTCAACGCCCACGCCCACCATATAACCACGCAATGAGAAACGACATGAACACTTCTTGGTTTTAACAGGCTGGTTGGTCTTTTTTAGCTTTCGGTATCCCCGATACTCACCGCTTCTTTCACACGCAAAGTACACAGCATGATGCCCTTTGGCCGTTTTACTTAATCTCCCCGAACGTGTAACAATCACATGCCCATGACTTAACCCGACGTTTTGTATCCACTGAAACAGCTCTTTTCTATCCTTGAACAGTTGATTGGTGATAAAGTCGGTTGTAAAATCCATAGTATCATGTATCAAACAATTCATAACCTGATCCTCAAAGATTTAATGCATTATTTCCGAGAAGATAAATCAATAATACCTTGGATTTTTGTACCGACTTCATCAACCTCAACCGTGGATGAATGCATGTAAAATCAAAATAAGAAAGGCAGATAAACTGTACTTAAAAGTATAGACGTACCAAAGAGTCGATGTTGATAAATTTAGGTCAAAAACCCCTAAATCGATTTCTCTCGATTCAGCTCTTTGTTTGATCTCACCAGTTGACTAAGTGATGTATCTTTCGAGCAATTAAATAAAAATCAAAGCTTTTAGATTTCGGTCTGGGCGACTGGAGCGATCTTTGAAAATACTTGCCATTTGAAATTCCGCCGTGAGCAATCTGTGTAATTGTCTGTCAATTCGCTGCGAGCAGAAGGTATCACGGGACAAATTCGGGTCCTACCGGGTCATATCGGGTCTACAATAATTTACCCGTTGTGCTGGTTGAGTAAACAAGTCTAGTTTGAAATATTACTAGCAAATAACCCGTCCACATGTGCACGTGGACTTGACCAAAACGGTTGTGTGCGGTGAGCAATTACGGGTTTTGAGTGGTTGTGTGCGCTGAGCAAT
Source organism: Scilla litardierei (assembly GCA_030789695.1). Lineage (NCBI taxonomy): Eukaryota > Viridiplantae > Streptophyta > Magnoliopsida > Asparagales > Asparagaceae > Scilla > Scilla litardierei. Next base: position 183,408,453 of record CM061141.1, on the reverse strand, counting down.
TCCGATTTTTGCATGGTTGTGTGCGCTGAGCAATTCCGTGTTTTGATTGGATGTGAGCGGTGAGCAATTCTGAGTTTTGCGTGGTTGTGTGCGCTGAGCAATTCCGTGTTTTGCGTGGTTGTGGGCGGTGAGCAATTCCCAGTTTTGCGTGGTGGTGTGCGGTGAGCAATTCTGAGTTTTACGCGGTTGTGTGCAGTGGGCAAACAGCTAGACGGTTCACAGAGGAGATCTTTTACATTTTTGCCCTCCCAGTGTTCGCGATGAGTAATTTACACTATGAACCAATATTTTTACGCATCCGTATATACAAATTCATCATAACAGCTTCCATATGCGATCAGTTTTGTGACCTAAGGCGGGAAAAGCTAACGAGATAGGGTTTGATCAACAGAAATTATTCTAATTCGCTGATGTATATAGACTATAAGAGTTCCTGCTTATATCAAACGAAGGTCCTTAAGGCAGAGCAAAAGATTTGTGTCATTGGGTTGGGGTGCCCTAAAATAGTCGACTGCGGACGCATTGCATCGTAAAGTTGGTAAGCCATTAATTGATGCTAATTAATTTGGTATTTTTTAATAATTTCAAAAATTGATTGCTGCAATGTACATTTGCAACATGATTGCGTAGAAATTACGAAGATTGAGATGGGCTCGGTACACATTGAGGGGATCTGGGATGAAGCGGACAAAGAAGCAAAGGTTTGAAATTATTTTGCTTTGTTAACTGACTAATTTACTAGAAAATAAAGCTTAACATTTAGTGACTATATTGGTATCTGGTACTTAATTCAGCGTATTGTTGAAGGCTCAGAGGTTAATGAAGATTATACAAATCAGTTCACAACAAATAAAATTTTCCCCAGCAAGAAGAGCTTGGTAAATCGGTAAAAGGGGTCGGTGTGAAAACCGGGAATTTGGTTGTTACAAAATCATCAATTATGAGTACAAAGGGCAATAGGGTCCCAACTTATTATTTTTGTTGTGAAAGAAGTGGGACATATAGGCCACACAGGCCGGATATATCGGCCAAAAAATCAACTCGAAGCAAGAAGTGTTCATGTCCCTTCTACTTGAGGGCTAATGGTGTGGCAACAAATAAGTGGATTTTGACAGTTGTACGTGGCAATCACAACCATAAACCCGCAATGTACATCGAGCGACATCCAGATGAGAGGAGGTTCGGAGGTGGGGAGATGGCCACGGTGAGAGACTTGTCAAATAGATTGCTTAGGCCAAGGGAAATCTTGAAATACCTGAAGGAAAAGGATAATGCAACATCTACCACAATCAACACTATTTATAAAGCCAGACAGAGGATGAAGGCAGGGGAAATGGCCTGGAGAGCAGAAATGCAGCTATTCCTTAATCTACTGACACAGCGTAATTACATTGTGTATCATGAAGTGGACGAAGTGACAACTGCAGTGAGGACTATATTTTGGGCACATCCGCAGTCGGTTGAGTTATTACGAAAATTTCCATAGATTCTGGTTATGGACTGCGCGTTGAAGACCAACCGCAACAGGCCACCATTGATGGAGATGTATGGGGTGACGTCCACAGATATTCAGTTCGCAGCGGCATTTTGTTACACGGAGGCCGTACGTGAGGAGAACTACTTGTGGGCCTTGGGGAAGTTGAGCTCTTTGCTGCATGGATACAGGATGCCACGTGTAATTTTGTCAGCACTGGAGCCAGCAGTTATGAATGCCATTGGCCATGAATTTCCCCTTGCGATGCACCAAATATGTAGAATGCACATATCCAAAAATATTGCCAAAATTGCCAGCCCTCTTTTGAAGATCAAGAAAAATGGTTAGGTTTCATCTCTAGCCGGAATTTATTGGTGGGGGCACGCAAGGAGGAGGAGTATATTGCTAAACTGAAGGCATTGGAGACCGAGTACAAAGATTACACAAGGGTCGTGAGCTATGTGAAGACATCTTGGTTGGACAAGTACAAGGAGAAGTTTATTTCTGTATGGACAGATGGCAATCTCCACTTTGGAAATGTCAGTACCAACAGAGCGCAGACCAAAAGAGCCCAGACTGAACATTCTAAGCTTAAAAAGGCATTGGGTTCATCGGCCTTCAGTTTATCCGCTTCTTGGCCAACCATACATGAATCATTAGAGGGGCAGCATATCGAGATCAAGGCATCATTCGAGAAATCTAAGATCATGTTGCAACATAATGTGCATGGGTTCTTGTTCAGGGAGCTGATAAGATTTACAGCCGCTGCGGCGTTGAAGATAATGTCTGTGGAAGCTGATAAATCTGACCCTATGGGAACGGACCAATGCACAGGTGATTGTCTAGCTAGAATGATTTATGGTGTACCATGTGCCAATGAGATTGGCGAATTCACAAGGGAAAATCGCCCCATTCCCTTAGATGCCGTAAATTCTCATTGGAAGCAGCTAGACATGGAGGCTAAGCCGGAATTGATGTCTGAAGAAGATGGTCTTATACATGCTGAATTAGAGCGCATACACAAGCTCTATGCTCAACTTGATGGGCCGATGAAGCAGGAGTTGTTAATTAAGTTGAAGGAGCTAGCTACCCCGGCGACAAATCTGATTACAGAGCCGCAAGTTAATGTCGTGTTCAATGGAAGAAGAAAAAGGGATAATAATTTGACAAATGAAGATACAGCCACCCCCATTCATCCTGCTCATTTTGATCATGTCTTCGCCGATGCGGCTAGTTGCTCTGCTCAAATTCCACCTGAAGTCTCATCGAAACAAGAAAGCGTCGGCCGTGTCCAGCCGAGACGGTCCCAAAGGATCAAAAATGCGTCTGCCCCACCAATTCCTCCTCAACTTGCTAGAAAGAAACCAACTGTCAAAGCCGCGACATCTAGCAGTATGACTGGGGTTTCTGCTACAGCTTCATTTGCAGCAGCAAATTATGAAGCAAAGGACGCTAGAGCCGTTCAAGGAGGCATACCTTATCTTGATCAATTCCCTGCTGCAATCGCCAAATATATATCGAACGTCACAGATGTGAAGGCAGATGGGAACTGTGGTTACATGGCTATATCTTCACATCTAGGGATGGGAGAGGACCAGTGGAAGGTGGTCAGAAGAGAGTTGCTTCAAGAGCTGCGTGACCACTATGATGTGTACTCAAAGGTGATGGGTGAGGAAAGTGCACAAGAACAGGTAGTGTCAATTAACTATATGGGTGACCACCCCACGATGCAATATTGGATGACATTCCCTGAAGTTGGACATATAATCTCAAGTCGTTATAACTATGTAATACATCTGCTGTCAATGCAACAATGTCTTTCATTTTTTCCGTTAAGATCAGGACCACACCAAGGTACGAAACGTGGTCCCTTCACCATAGGTTTTGTAAATAATAATCACTTTGTAAAGATTCAACTTAAAGATAGAAGCCCGGTCCCACCGGTAATAAGGCATTGGAAGGCTAACCGCCTGCCTGCGGCCAAAGGATGGATGGAAGGCCTTGAAGAGAGGATGCGACAATTCGAGACATTATTCTGTAAAGATGTAGGCAAATCTCCCACTATAATTACCATATCATCAAATGATTGAATTTATAATTTTGTGCAAATGTAGTGTCTGAGTTTATAATGAAAGAATATACTGAATTTTTTGGGATTTTTGTACAAAATTTATGGGATTTCTGCACAACGGGAACTCAACGCGCCATCATGTCTTTGCTTGTTGTGTGCTTTGAACATTTATGTTATGGGATACAGTAGCTAAATTCGCACGACTGGCATAATTTTGCCCGTTGTGTGCTTTGAGCAATTTATGTTACAGCATTAAAAATTTGCTCGCCGCGCACAACGGACATAAAGGAGAATGCTAAGAGTTGGACTCATAATTATGTGCTTTGGTATGTTATTGATGTTGAAGACCGTATACTGCATTAAATGTGTTATTTATGTTGCATGAAGTGATTTCCACCTCTGCGTATTCTTGAATCTTTCTCTCCTTGACGATGGTCTACTTGAATTTATGGCATAAGTCCAATATCCCAAGTTCGTTTAAAGGAAAACTCTATACATAACAATCTCGATGCATGTAGAGGCTATGTGAATGCTGCAGAAAATGACTCCAATGAACACACTGACAAATCAGATTCATCCATACACATCAGGTAAAAGGTGGGACCGGTGTGAGCAATGAGAAAAAAATTGTATATCTGGTACACTGTGATGCTAAGCTCAATTCCAACGCAGTTCACGTGCACTAAGTATATTCCGGGGCAACTTCGATATTTCACACCATCCTTGTCCATTTCTGTGATGGATGAATGCTAATAGTTTTAATATCCACAAGAAATTAAGCAATCGGTGTACGAAGATCGCTAATGGTTGGCAAACAGATATTTAAACTAAGAAGCGGTAAAAGACTGCACCAGACGGTGTTCATTGCCAATTGAATGTTCGGGGTTCATTACTAACGCATAAACCATCACATGTTCACCTCTCAAAATATGAAAACCATTTGGTGTACTAAGATGGCCACGATTCACACAGACGCCTCGCTGGAGGGCGTGTTGGTAGCCAAACCGTCCTACGTTTGGGCCGATCCTCCACCGGACTCCTGACCAGATCGATGACGCTTCCTCGCCTCAGCCTCATGCCTCACGTCTGCAATCGAGTTTGGAGGAATTGAGTTTCTCTCCAACTCGGCTATACGAGCCAGGAGACTGCTCTTCTCTACGTACCATCGCTCTTCGGAGCTCTTCCGAACCGCTGACATAGAGGCCGCCCGATCTTTAGCTTTTGCAACCTCCCACTCCGCCTGAGATCTGTGGTCTCTCTCTTTCATCAGCTGCTCCTTCAAATCCTTAAGTTGAGATTCGAAGGAAACCGCCTTTTTCCGCTCGGCAATCAACAATTGCACCACTCGGCGACGCAGTTCCGCCCCGACCAATGATGTCTGCAGGGAATCATGGATAAGTAAGACTGTAAGAGTAAGGCAACAGCACAACGAGACGACATTAGTACTTAACCCGGTAACTGCCATAAACGAATGAGTTAGCGAGCCTTTCAATGTCAATTTGACCCAGGACACTTTGGTCAATGGGAAGGATGGAGTTCTCCACCAGCCGACTGGCCACCCCCCTATCCACCAATGCAGACTCGCCGTCCCAGACGGGAAAGAAGGGTCGGTGACGGTTCCCCCAAGTACCTTCCGATGGAACGTCAGTGGGCGGATTCAACAGCAATGCCCCCTCGTACGCTGGGGGGACATAGCCTGCCAGAACGAGACCTCCCCATGGCCACGTATCCCTTAGGGGAGTCTCAGGCAACTGCGGCCGCACATCCCCCCTGTCATGAAGGGAACGGTTATCATCTACGTCACAGTCTCTTCTTCCCTCTGAACACTGGACTTGCAAAGTTTCTTCGTCCCACTGACACGATTTCTCAGCCATATCTGTAGTGAAGGCACAAATCAAGGCGAATGGTGATATATCCCCAAATTTGGCGGGATAAATATCCTCCACTTGACTGGACGCATGGCGGGGTTTTCTGGGGTCTTCGCGGGGTTTTTTTGCGGTCTGCTACATTAATACTCCGAGTTTGGCGGCAACTCAAATTTTTTGCCGGGTCCGGCATTATGGGTGGCCATCTTGCTTCTTGACTCTCTCGCTCTTCCGTTTGTTATTACAAGTATAAATAAACGGAGGATTAATTACTGAGCGCGCAAAACGGGGCAAAATTTGAACCGTTGTGCGCGGTGAGCAAACTTAATTTAGTCACGCTTATTATATGCGTAAATGAGGGATAGTTGTGCGCGGTCGAATATTTGGATTTATTATACGAATTTCCTCATCGCGCACAAATGGCATTACTGTATACAGTTGTGTGAGGGATATATTAAACGACTAAAATGATTTACTTGTCAGAATGGATACAAATATTCGCTGATATGGCGCTTACGTGAAAAACTTTTCTCAAACAAAGTACCAGTAAATTCGGCAGATGGATGAGTAGATGACCGGTCGAATTCTTGTTTGTGGTCCCACCAACCTCTCACCTCATCCACCTCATCCATCTCTATGTACCATCGCTTTTCGTCTTATTAATAGTAACACATGAAAGTGGAGCCCACAGAGGGAAAAAGATAGAATTTTTCAACGCAGCACAGCGGAACGACGCGAAACCTACTGCAAATTGCCCAGTTAACGACATTCGAACGCGAAGGTACACATATTGTTTAGCGGGCCCCACAATATATTCTCGAGTCTCGACACCCCACTATCCAACCCCATTGAATCTAGTTGGTAGATGATGTGACATTTAATTAGGTATTTTTTCCCATATTTAGTTTACGTGAATTAAGCTATATTCGACGACTCCATACAAGTCTAAGCGGAAGTTGGCCGGTTATATCATCTCCAAACCACACTGTAACAACACGCCAAATATGGCGTTTTCCCTCCATCAACCGCCCTGCAAAACTGGAATCATTTTGCCGGTTTGCTACAGGGCCATCCAAATTTGGAGAGTCAATGTAGCAACCTCCGATGTATAAAAAAACAGTGTAGCAACCTACATCCAGTTTTTGTATGTCTGTTTATTAGACCATACCTAGAACAGTCATTATGATTCTGTTTGTTTATTTCGATCCCCCTATGGCATTATCCAAAAGGCGGGAGTAAAATAACAACAATCGTGCCAAATAAGAGTCTAAATATATATAAAATCCAAAAAATCATAAAACCACATTATAAACTTAGGTGATAAGAGGAACGAAAGTCCAATATCAACATTGAGATACACGAAGGAAACTTAACGTCTCAAATCACAACACAAATAGAATATAGCATACATGGAGACCATATCACAAAATTCACACATATATGATATATGATCAACAAATATAGTGCGGAATTAAAATTAAACCCAAATAATAAACAAATGCAAACGCAATTATGTTTCAAGGGTTCAGATTACCCAAGTAACTTCCTGCCTTGTTCCCGGTTATCCTACGTCCCTTCCACCCGGATACCTCCGGATACTCAAGTTAGAACCCTAACTTGAGGTTGCCTTTAAACCCACTTGTAGCAACCCTACAAGTGAAATCGAATACAATCGATGTCCTTCACTCCTACAACTTGGGAGTAAGCAAACTTCTCTTGCAAACCTAGCACAAAAACAAAATAACGAAAGTTATGAAATTATGAAAGCAACACTTACAATCCCACATGCCTTGAAGTAGAACTTGAAGGAGAAGTGTGTTGTGTGTTGAAGACTCTCGTGGAAGAGAGGAGAAAGCCCTTTCTCTTGACTGCACCTATTACCTTGACGATCACTACCGTTTGAATACACATCGCTCCTGCCTTTGCACCGGCTCCATTATATCAGTTCCCGCCTGTTAATCATGAATCCCTGTCAATAGAGAGGACTACTGTCGTAAAGGTGGAGGTCGAGGTAATAGATCGGGTGCCAATCGGTGGCTCTAGGCTGGACCGATATACGTGCACCTCATGGGCATTTACTTTCCGTTTGAATACACATCGCTCCTACCTTTGCACCGGCTCCATTATATCAGTTCCCGCCTGTTAATCCTGAATCCTTGTCAATAGAGAGGACTACTGCCGTAAAGGTGGAGGCCGAGGTAATAGATCGGGTGCCAATCGGTGCTCAAGGCTGGACCGATATACGTGCACCTCATGGGCATTTACGTTCCGTTTGAATACACATCGCTCCTGCCTTTGCACCGGCTCCATTATATCAGTTCCCGCCTGTTAATCATGAATCCCTGTCAATAGAGAGGACTACTGCCGTAAAGGTGGAGGCCGAGGTAATAGATCGGTTGCCAATCGGCGGCTCTAGGCTGGACCGATATACGTGCACCTCATGGGCATTTACTTTCCGTTTGAATACACATCGCTCCTGCCTTTGCACCGGCTCCATTATATCAGTTCCCGCCTGTTAATCATGAATCTCTGTCAATAGAGAGGACTACTGCCGTAAAGGTGGAGGCCGAGGTAATAGATCGGGTGCCAATCGGTGGCTCAAGGCTGGACCGATATACATGCACCTCATGGGCATTTACTTTCCGTTTGAATACACATCGCTCCTGCCTTTGCACCGGCTCCATTATATCAGTTCGCGCCTGTTAATCATGAATCCCTGTCAATAAAGAGGACTACTGCCGTAAAGGTGGAGGCCGAGGTAATAGATCGGGTGACAATCGGCGGCTCAAGGCTGGACCGATATACGTGCACCTCATGGGCATTTACTTTCCGTTTGAATACACATCGCTCCTGCCTTTGCACCGGCTCCATTATATCAGTTCCCGCCTGTTAATCATGAATCCCTGTCAATAGAAAGGACTACAGCCGTAAAGGGGGACGCCGAGGTAATAGATCGGGAGCCAATTGGCGGCTCTAGGCTGGACCGATATACGTGCACCTCATGGGCATTTACGTTCCGTTTGAATACACATCGCTCCTGCCTTTGCACCGGCTCCATTATATCAGTTCCCGCCTGTTAATCATGAATCCCTGTCAATAGAGAGAACTACTGCCGTAAAGGTGGAGGCCGAGGTAATAGATCGGGTGCCAATCGGCGGCTCTAGGCTGGACTGATATACGTGCATCTCATGGGTATTTACTTTCCGTTTGAATACACATTGCACCTGCCTTTGCACCGGCGCCATTATATCAGTTCCCGCCTGTTAATCATGAATCCCTGTCAATAAAGAGGACTACTGCCGTAAAGGTGGAGGCCGAGGTAATAGATCGGGTGCCAATTGGTGGCTCTAGGCTAGACCGATATACGTGCACCTCATGGGCATTTACTTTCCGTTTGAATACACATCGCTCCTGCCTTTGCACAGGCTCCATTATATCAGTTCCCGCCTGTTAATCATGAATCCCTGTCAATAGAGAGGACTACTGCCGTAAAGGTGGAGCCCGAGGTAATAGATCGGGTGCCAATCGGCGGCTCAAGGCTGGACCGATATACATGCACCTCATCGGCATTTACGTTCCGTTTGAATACACATCGCTCCTGCCTTTGCACCGGCTCCATTTTATCAGTTCCCGCCTGTTAATCATGAATCCTTGTCAATAGAGAGGACTACTGCCGTAAAGGTGGAGCCCGAGGTAATAGATCGGGTGCCAATCGGCGGCTCTAGGTTGGACCGATATACGTGCACCTCATGGGCATTTACTTTCTGTTTGAATACACATCGCTCCTGCCTTTGCACCGGCTCCATTATATCAGTTCCCGCCTGTTAATCATGAATCCCTGTCAATAGAGAGGACTACTGCCGTAAAGGTGGAGCCCGAGGTAATAGATCGGGTGACAATCGGCGGCTCTAGGCTGGACCGATATACGTGCACCTCTTGGGCATTTACTTTCCGTTTGAATACACATCGCTCCTGAACGTGCAGTGGCTACTAAACAATAGATATTTATAGATCGGTTGCGAGACGCAATCGGTATGCCACGTAATGATGAAAGTACAACCGCCACCTCGTACAATCTCATTTCGGAGGTACGTAATGATGACAGTAAATGATTCTGCTTTCTTCTCAACAATGTTCACGTGTGGAAACTGGAGAATGAGTCAAGTAGAACCTCGGTTTCAGTGTAAGCCCTTCATTACGATTTTTTTGGCCATCCTAACGGATGCTTTACCCCAGCCGTCTGATGAGATCGTTTTAGTCAGTTCCACTTCCATATGTAATCCAGCGGCTGAGATTAAAATAACCAATCGTTATATATATGTGGAATCAGTAGACCAGGGGTTTCTCGGAAAATTTCATTCCTCTTCCCTTTGGTCAGTCGTTCCATTTTCTTCTTCATCTCAACACTGTCGCATTTCGTACTCGGGTTTCTTCATGCCGCCAAAATGATCTCGTGAGTCGACTTCTTTGACTCTTGGGGAGTTAGTGATGATGATTCACCGTCACCTGAACACGATGATCCCCTTCCATCATCGTTCCTGGCCAATAGACCCATTCTGCGTGATTCGCTTTCGCTTGGTCCAACTCAAGGTGAACACAATGTGATGTTGCCTCCTCCTGGGTTTCCTCCTTTACATGCAGGCTCATCAGTTCCATCTCCGACTGAAAAAGCCCTACTCGAGGACAACAGTAACGGCCTCCTCTCTATGGTTGGGATGTCTCGTCGTCAGGACTCTGTTCTGCACAACCTCTGTAGCAAACTCGAGGAGCTTACTACGTCTGTCTCTGTACTTACAGATGAACAATGTCAGCTTAAGGATATACTCATAGGCAATGTAAGCCCCGCATCTGCTGCTTCATCCTCCTCCCATCAGCCGGTGAACTTTACTCGTAGATTAGGAGAAATTGAAACCCATCTCTCCAACACCAATCTGGCGATCTCACTTCTACGTAGCGACTTCGACACTATGATGCTCATAGTGTCGAACATACAAGAGAAGATGGAGACTCTGGTGCCCTCTCCTAGAGACATCCGTACTGTTGCCCCACCATCACCACTTCCTCCTCCGCCTCTGCCTCCAGGTTTTTGAGGTGGCCGGGCCTTTGGCGCACAAGCCTTTCTCTTGTCTTATAATGTATTTTTGATCATCGACGGAGAAGAGTGTTTGTGGGTAGATATTCTTTGGTGTTTTATGTCATTATGTACGAAATTTAGTTTCAAATTTGTTATGGTATGTACATTATAACGTATAAATGTTGTAGTATGATAGAATTCAGACCTTAATACACTGTCATTTAATTTGATACAATTGCATGACATTACGAAATTGATATATGTGATATATACATCGATGCTTACTTGAATCAATGTCCGAAATTGAAATTACCTATGTAAAAACTTGTTACCGATATATGATTTACCCAGCGAGCACAACGGGCATAAATTGTGACCGTCCTTATATACGTTGTGATAAAACATTTACGTTTGCACACAATTACTCAGCGCGCACAACGGTCATATAATGTGTTTGACCGATGTGCGGGCTGTGAGCATACCCGTATCTGATTATCCACAATTACTCAGTTCACACAACTGCACGTAATTGTGACCTTTTTGCGCGCGGAGCCAAACTATTCTATATTACAATTGAGAAAAGCTTTTGAATTTGTCCTATGTGGCAGTGTCATGTCAAGTTTTGGGGGGAAATATCTTGGAATGAGAAAAATATGTTGGGAATACACAAAAGCATTGTAGAGAAATTAGTTGGGAGAATACAAAAGCTTTTCTATTTTGAAATTGGTAGCATTAGCACTTAAGTCTTAATATATCCACATTGAAGCAAATAGATGGGTGTAGATGCATACTCCTTCCCCTTTTGTATTTAGGTCCTGTCCTTTTGGCATCCGTATTTACGACACACACCCGATGCTGACGACACGCACACCCACACTTTCCTCTCCTTCCCAGTTTCGCGTGTTAACCGCTATCGTGTTCATGGGGAATTATTTTTGCTCCGTGCACAATTTGCACGGGAAATTTCTAGTATACATATAAGTTAAAAGACAACACATATCGTACTGTTTACAGAATAAGACACCATATATCTTTGTGAATGATACTCATCTGTCACGCTGTTGGATTTGATGGTGTCCCATTTTGTAACGTCCCATTATGAGTAATATTGTACAAACATAAATAATTTGCTCAACTTGCACAACAGCCATTATTTTCCCCGTTGTGCGCGTTGAGCAATTTTGTTATTGGCCTTCAAGTTTGCTCAACGCGCACCGTAAAGGCCAAACCTTCTTGGGAACATCATCTGGCTGGTAACAATATGTTGTAGATTCACTCGTCTTTATGTCCAATACAATATCACGCACAGTTACTCTACTGTAGTCTATCGTCCTCATCAATGGGCCAGTCCACTTCGTCTATCAATAGCCTCTCTTCCCACTAGACCTTGTCAACCACTGCACTTCTTAATGATAGTATTCTAACTGATTCTATCTGTTTCTACTTCATACACTATTTTTTCTTCACAATGCTAAATATTTACCGTTGTTCATCACTGCTTCCTCTTCAACACACAAAGATGAACAATATACTACCGGCAATTGACGTGTACTGGAAGATGTTATTTGCTCCTTCATATGTTCTACTACAGCAGCGGATTCTTCAGAGAAGAAGCAACAGTGATATATTTTTATATCAGGTCCTAAACGTAATCTTTATACCCTATTTTTTACTTAAATATGCTTTTTATCGTTCATAATTGATGCTTCTTCAACGCATACAGTGGCATGCGCTGAAGAATCCAGATCAGCCAACTTCGTTAAAGTAGTGGCTACGTATACCGTTATGGACGATCTGGATGCTAGTGATGATGGTGTGTGCTATTGGAGCTGATCATAAATGCCATCTTGCTTGAGCTGTTCAGCATGACTATCTGAACAGTTTTGCGTAGTGGGATTCAATGTACCATTAGGATATTCCCGTGATTGAATTTCATACCAGTTCCAAACTGTGAAGTTGCAAAATGTTTAGCTGTAGTTACAACTTTGTTGTGTAATGTACAGAATAATGCATATATGTTGTAGTATTTTGGAATTCAGACCCTAATACAATGTCATTTTATTTGATACTATTGCAGGATAATACAAAAAGGATATAGGTGATATATACGTCCGACACTGATATTACTGAGCAAAATTGTTTACCGAACTATAAATTACATTTATGCATTATGTACATTATAAAGCATAATGTTGTAGTTTGTTAGAATTCAGGCCTTAATACTATGTCATTTAATTTGATACAATTACAGGACAATACAAAATTGATATAAGGTGATATATACATTAATGCTTACTTGAATCAATGTCCGACATAGATATTACTGATCAAACACTGTTCACCGAACTATAAATTCCCCAGGGCGCACAACAGGCTCATGCTATATGTTGTGATAAACTATTTACGTGTGCACACAGTTACTAGCATGCACAACGTTCGTATCGATTTGTTTGACCGCTGTGCGCGCTGAGCAAACCCGTATCTTGTTATCAACAATTACTCAAATCACACAACTGGACGTAGATGTGACCCTTTTGCTCGCAGAGCCAAACTGTATGCAATTAAACACAATAGACCATCGCACACAACAGTCAGATGCCATGACCGTTGTGCGTGCTGAGCAAAACTGTATTACATGCTCCATTACCCACAGTTAATCATCCCGTCATATGGGCAACATAAGGTAAGGTTGCGAGCACTGATCAAATTACACCCACCTGGGCGCGTTGAGCAAAACGGTCGTAACGAATAATTGCTCTACGCGCAAAACGTTCAATAAAAAATCCCAAAATATAAAAGAAACACAAAATCGGGCGAGAATTAAATAATGTTCAGTCTGACATTATTTAAAAAATCAAAATTGAAGCAAATTTGATGCGCAGCAGTTGATTGATGGGTGTAAAGACATTTATGTGATAAGACAACACATATCCTACTGTTTACATAATAGGACATCAAAAATATCTACATTTCTTTGATTTGTTTAAAAAATATACATTTTGGGTATATAATACAGCGCGCACAACGGATCAAAATACACCCAGCTGTGCGCGTGGAGCAAAGTGGACGTTACGAATAATTACTCTGCGCCCACAACGTTCAATACAAAATCCCCATAATTATTGACTTCAGCGCGCACAACGTTCAATAAAAAATCCCAATAATAAAGAATAAAACAAAATTGGGGGAGAATTAATTAATGGTCAGACTGACAGGCCAGTTAAAAAAATTACCATTGAAGCAAATCTAATGCGCAACAGTTGATTGATGGTGTAAAGACATTTAAGTGATAATACAACACATATCAGACCGTTTACAGAATAAGACAGCAAAAATATCTACATTTCTTTGATTTGTTAAAATTTGATCCTTAGTGCGGGGTATATAAAAAGGTATACATTTATAAAATATAATACAGCGCGCACAACGGATCAAAATACACCCAGCTGTGCGTGTTGAGCAAAACGGTCGTAACGAATAATTCCTCTGCACGCACAACGATCAAAACAAAATTCCCATAATTTATTACATCAGCGCGCACAACGTTCAATACATTTAAGTGATAAGACAACACATATCCGACTGTTTGCAGAATAAGACAGCAAAAAGATATACATTTCTTTGATTTGTTTAAATTTGTCCCTTAGTACGAGGTATATAAAAAGGTATACATTTAGAATATATAATACAGCGCGCACAACGGAACAAAATACACCCAGCTGTCCGCGTTCAGCATAACGGTCGTAATGAATACTTACTCTGCGCGCACAACATTCATTACAAAATCCCCATAATTAATAACTTCAGCGCGCACAACGTTCAATAAAAAATCCCAATAATAAAGAAGAAAAACAAAATTTTGGGAGATTAATTACTGTTCATACTGACATGTAAGGAAAAAAAAATCAAAATTGATGCAAATATAATGGCGGCAGTTGATTGATGGGTGTAAGGAAATTTAAGTGATATGACAACACATATCTGATAGTTTGTAGAATAAGACTGCAAAAAAATTCACATTTCTTTGATTTGTTAAAATTTGAGTTTTAGTGCGCACCGTGCGAGGTTTTTAAATTGTATACATTTTGGATATATAATACAGCGCGCACAACGGATCAAAATACACCCAGCTGTGCGCGTTGAGAAAAACGGTCGTAACGAATAATTACCATGCGCACACAACGTTCAATACTAAATTCCCATAATTAATATCTTCAGCGCGCACAACGTTGAATAAAAAATCACAATAATAAAGAAAACACAAAATTGGGGGAGAATTAATTAATGTTCAGACTGACATGCTAGATAAAAAAATCAAGATTGATGCAAATATAATGCGGAGCAGTTGATTGATGGGTATATAGACATTTACGTGATAAGACAACACATATCCGACAGTTTACAGAATAAGATAGCAAAAATATTCACATTTCTTTGATTTGTTTAAATTTGAGTCTTAGTGCGGATTGTGCAGGGTATTTAAAAAGGTATACAGTTTGCATATATAATACAGCGCGCACATCGGATCAAAATACGCCCAGTTGTGCACGTTGAGCAAAACAGTCGTAACGAATAATTACTCTGCGGGCACAACGTTCAATACAAAATTCCCATAATTATTTACCTCAGCGCGCACAACGTACAATAAAAAATCCCAATAATAAAGAAAACACAAAATTGGGGGAGAATTAAATAATATTCAGACTTTTGGGTGTACAGACATTTAAGTGATAAGAAACACATATCTTACTGTTTACAAAATAAGATATAAATGGATGGGTGTACAGAATAAGGTGTACAGACATTTAAGTGTTGATACTCATGGGTCACGCTGTTTGATTTGCGGTGTTCACATCGCTATAAATGGATTTATGAGTAATATTGTATAAACATAAATAATTTGCTCAACTCGCACAACTGCCATATTTTTACCCGTTTTGCTCTTTGAGCAATTTTCTTAGAGGCAATCAATTTTGTTAGCGTCAATTTCTATAGCCCACAGTAACCCAACTGTAGTCTCAGCCTCATCCATGCGGACCATACCCAGTCCAATTCGTCTATATAAAGTGATTCACTTCCCTCCAGACATCGTCAACCACTACTCCTCTCGATGATAGTGTTCTATATGGTTATACCTATACAATATATTTTCTTTTACATGCTAAATTTTTGTTCTTACTACTGAATGCTTCGTCTACGACACACAAAGATAGCCAGCCAATAAACTTGCGGCAATTGCCGTGATGCTGAAATTGAATTCGTCACATTTATATGGGCATCAAAGATGGAGTCTGCTACTTCAGATATCATCAACGATGGTGTTGGCTCCTTCAGAAGAAGCACACGATGTTTTCGAATGCTTCACATTGCCATCAGCCTGAAGGTGCCACCAAGGTATCGGCTCTCAAACTGCGCAATCTTCTCTGAAACTGTGCATCCTCATTTGTATCCATGCTCAGAAGAATTTCTTACGAGTGCCATTATTGCATTTCATACCAGTGCAAAAATGTGAAGAATCTCTATTGGAGCTGCTCATAACTGCAATATCCACAGGAGACACGGTCACGGCATGAGAACTTGTCGTATGAGCAAAACTGTATTCCATTGCTCAAAGTTAATCAACCCGGCCTACGTGCAAAAGTAGTTACCTTTGTGTCCACTAAGCAAAAATATTTACTATACTGTGATTTGTTACAGTTATTGTCTTCTGAGATGATGCTGTATGTTTTTTTTGGAAAAACTTGGACAAGCACCGCAAGAGTATCGGTGTATTTAGATTTTGCACTTTCCTAATCGAAACCAGATGTTTTTTTTTCCGTTGTGTGCGTTGAGTATAAAAAGGTATACCTTCAAGCAATTTTTCTCTTCGCGCACCACCGCAGTCGGATACTATTTGGAACAACGTCTGGCTGGTATCCATCTGTCATATATTCACGAGCACAAACTGTTACTCTACGGTGTTTCCATCCTCGTACTTGGTCAGTCCAACTCGTCTGTATATGGTTTCCATACCCACCAGACCTCATCAACCACTACCCAAGGTGAATATAGTTCCTTTATCTGATTCTCTCTGATTCTTCTAATATAATGTTTTTCCTTCAAATTTGTAATTTTGTTGTTGTTCATGAGTGCGTCGTCTACAGCACACAAAGATGGCCAATATACTAGCGGCAAGTGCCTTGATGCAGAAATTGAACACATCACCTTTATATGGCGGCAAAGATGTTCTTTTGCTCCTCTTGGCATGATCTGTTCATCTTCATTGCAAACCTCAAATGAAGGCAAAGATGTTCTTGCAACCATTACAGCTTCATTCTCGTCCATGCCAACATGCAAATAATCTTTGACCCTTCTTAAGTTCCGTTCAGATTCATTGCATACATAACTGCTTGATGATAACAACTATTTAATCTTATATCTATCTAAGTCTAATTATATTTACTTTTTTATTCTATCTTTTCCTAGGGGAGTTTGTACTTGCTGGTATCCCTCCTGCTCCCAAGGGTGTTCGAAGTGTCATTGTTTGCCTTGAGATAGATGCCGACGGTATCTTGAAGGCCTCTGCAGAGGAAAGTATGTGTGCAGAAAAATAAGATCACTATCACTAACGATAAGTGCCAGGTAGACCCAGGAGGAGATTGAAAGGATGTTCCTTGAGTCAAAGAAGTATAAAGCAGAAGATGCAGCGAACAAGAGAACGGCGGAGATGGTGTGTTATGTTCATTGGAATGCTTAAATGTTGTAGTATGTTGGAATTCAGACCTCAATATAATGTCATTTAATGTGATACATTTGCAGCCCATTACACAGACCTTAATACAATGTCATTTAATGTGATACATTTGCAGCCCATTACAAACTTGTGATTGGTGATATATACATTGATGCTTGCTTAAATCAAATTCCAACAATGAAATTTAATGGGAAAAATTAGTGAAAGTAATATACTAAGATTTACACAGCGCACACAACTGGCTAACGGCGTGAACGTTGTGCGCGTTTAGAAATTTTGATCGAGGCCAACGATTATGCTCACATCGCTCAGCACGTCAGTGGATATTTATTTGGGAACAGCATCTGTGTAATACATACAATAAATACCCGAGGTACAAGATTATTCTGTATATTCACGAGAAATCGTCTGTTGACTTTTATTTAGTAGAAGTGCTACTTTTTTTATACCATCTTCCATTTACCCCTGGACACTAATTAATCATCCCACATAATTGCTCAGCGTGCACAACTTGCAACAGAAATGAAAGTTGTTCGCGCTAAGCAACACTTTCTACAATTACCGAGTTTTGCTCGTCGCGCACAACGGTGTTATTTAACAATCCGTTGTGCGCTCAGAGCTAAACTGTATACAATTACACAGTACACACAATTACTCATCGCGATCATATACGGAAGGTCATTCTCCCGCCAGTCTTGTCCTCGGTGACGGGGCAGTGTCGGCCAGCCAACAGGGTTCCCGGGTGTCGACCTGGAATCAGGGGGAGGAAGTAAACGCTCTCACTCGTCGTCTGTTGCAAAAATTCCCTTCATTAAATTCTGAAAAAATTACATATGACTCGCTCGCGAGCAGCAGTCTTACAGAAGTAATGATTCCCAAAATTTAGGAAGACGACGCACCGTCGGCTGTAAAGAGGTCCTTTATCGCTCTCGCCACCCTTTCCATCTTGGCAGTGGCCCGAGTTTTGAAAGCGTCGACCTCTTGCTCCTTCTCAAGAAGCTTGGCCTGAAGGTCAGGAACCTCCTTCCTCGATGCCTCAAGATCAGCTCGGAGTTGAGAACGTTCTCTACCCCACTGATCTTCCAACTGCTTCTTGGCGCTTGACAAGGCGGCGAGGCTGGATGTCGCCTCCGAGGCCGCCCAATCCGACTTGCCCTTGGCGGCCATTATCTTCCCCAAATCTTCCTCCAGCTTCTTCACTTGTGCTCTGAGCTCAGAAGCCTCGTTCTCGGCATCCGCCACCCGGCGCTGTCCCTCGATCAGTTCGCGGGCCCTGCGACGCAGACCTGCTCCGAAAATGGTCACCTGCAGATGGCGACAATCAGCAAAACCAGAAGGGGAAGCAAAATTCAGAATGCACATTGGCAACGAACCTGAAGGCCACTGCGAACGAAGCAGTTGGCCATCGTCTCAAAGTCGACCCCATTCATGAAATCGACATCCCTTGGCAGAGTGATATTCTCCGCCAGACGAGCCCTCGTCCCAAAGTCCAGGAGGGCCGACTCGGCCGTCCCCACGATGTACGGTGGCTGATAGGTCTCCCCGTGAATCTTCCCATGATGGCCAGACCCAATGCGGTTCGACTGCAGAAGGTGGCCGAACTCTGGAGGTATGGGGCCGACGGAAGGGACCGGAGGATCAATGTCCTCGTATGGCCACCCGTCGTGTGGCGTGCTGGAGGACGATGCACCCCCAACTCGGGATCATAAGGAGCCGCCTTCAAAGACCGCGCAGCTTGACTTGAGGAGCATCCAGCCTCCCCCAACTCCAGCATGAGGTTCCCCGATTCCTCCGATTCCTCCCATTCCTCACATCCCTCCTCTTCCTCCTCTGCCATCTTCCTCTTACGGCCTTCTTCATTGGCCCGCTCCATCTCGGAAGTAACCTCTCTGTATGCTCATCCCGCCATTTTTGTTTCTGGAAGAAATAATAAGATGACGAGATTTCCTCGGAGCGCAAAAGCCATTGGCCTCACCTCCAATTTCTTTTATTACGCGAACGAATGGACAAGATGATCGACATGTGTCGGAATTTTGGCAAAAACAACGGTTTAGATAGGTGAAAGGTTTTGGCGGCCTTAATCCAAATTCGATGCTTCGAATGCCGTGCCCTATTAAAGGAAATTACCTATCAGTCGGCCTCGATCCGCGTTTATAATCGAGAACGAATCACGGGGGCCAATGTTGAACCCGTGTACGGCGTCGAAAAGGCATGGGTTTTTGCTCATCGTATAAAACGACTCAAACCCTATAATTGCTCTCCGCACACGCCCACTCAAAACTCACAATTGCTCACAGCACACAACCATTTTTTTTCCCATCCACATTTACATGTGAAAGGGTAAATTTATTATTCGTATCACCGTTGCATAATTGTTAAGAAATTCCATGTCACAACTAGTCCTTACATAAAGTTTGGAAATGGTGCATGTCAGTAGGCAGAGTGTATGTCATGGCATATACATCTACTGTAGTAAAGGCAGAAACAACTATACTTATGAACATGTGAAAGCGTGCACGTGCAACAGGCAAGGTGTACAACAATGGATCGACACATGCAACAGGCAGAGTGTAATGCAAGACTGAGGTGCATTCAATCATTGAGATACAAAAACAATCAATTCAAAGTGTCAAATAATACTGTAATGCTAAGTGCACCGCAAACCATGCGGTGCACTGTACTTTTTTTGCTTTTTTGAGTTAAAAAAAGATAAATCAAGGTCTCATCATGAACACTGGTTTTATTTTTTTCCAAAAAAAGACTAAAAGTACAGTGCCCCGATACTAAAAGTACAGTCTACCCGTACAATATTTTTACTTAATTATGCTTTGTTATGTGTTCATCACTGATTCTTCTTCAACGCAGACAGGGGGGCGGATGGCCAAGATACAAAGAAGCAAGTGACGCTGATGCAGCTGATGGAGCAGCTCATAAATGGAAACAAACTTTAAATTTTTTTCATGGTGGGAATCCCTGTATCCCTAGTATTGTCTAGTGCTTTAATTGCTTAGTCGGGCAAAAACTGTGATGTTGCAAAATGTTTAGATGTAGTTTCTACTTTGTTGTGTTATGTACATTTGAATGCATAAATGTTGTAGCATGTTGGAATAAAGATCTTAATACAATGTCATTAAATTTGGTGCAATTTCATCACATTACAAAATTGTGTGATGCTAACTTGAAGTACCCACAATTACTCAGCTCGCACCAACGGCAACAGCATTGAACGTTGTGCGAGCTGAGCACAACTGTCTACGATTACCAACATTTACTCAACGATCAAAACCGTCAAAGTTATGAACCATTGTGCGCGTGGGGCTTAACTGTTTACAATTACCAATATTACTCAGCGCGCACATCCGTAACATTATTGAACGTTGTGTGCTCTTATTAGGAAGCCTGTAAAATTACCAAGTTTTTGCTCAGCGCGCACAACTGGTAAAAGTTGTAAACGTTGTGCACGCAGAGCTAAACTGTATACAATTACCCACCATTACTCATCGCGGACAGCTACATGCATCATTCTCTTGAATCTTCATTCTCTTCAGCTCTTCTGCTTCTGCTTCTTACTCCTTAATCCCATTAATTTTCTTGACATTTGTCAGATTCTGCAGCAACAGAGACATTATAAGATATGAGATCTGCAGCATCGGATATAGGTCTCGAATGATAGGCATCATCCTCATAGGCTTATAACCAAGACTTAGTGTTTTAATGTTCAATTTGGACCCCAGCCCTATTAATTCAACTCCACGATGGCTGCATTTTGGACTAAAAATATAGGAGGCTGCCGTTTTCAGATGACCATTTTTAAAGAGAACCAGTTTACTTACAACCCATTTACACTGATATGTCCGTGACAGATGCATGTAGTATATTTCTTCCAAGCTGATACAAAATTGTTACCTTTAGGATATAAAAATGTCGGCCTTCATATCACAGCCTTGTTAAGTCATCGGGCGAAGATTTTTCCTACAGAGATTATGGAGCAATGATGCTACAATAATTTATACTAGTATATAAAATAGTAACCAGCTGTGCTCATATATACCTTATTTCTACCAGTTGTGCTCATACGACAAGTTCTCATGTCATGACCCTTTTCTGCACAAACACTGCATGTCCTTGTTCTTGTTTGACTTTGTTCTTGTGAGACTTGTATTCCAGACGGAATCCTTGACGCCACTCGTGGTCGGCCTTTAGTTCTAGCTTTTGCAGGATCATGCATAATGACATCATTTACTCCCACTTCCTGTTTGATAGGTGCACTGGACCCCACCTGTGATCTTGGCTCTTCAGAAGCAGTTTGCGCTTTATTAGTCATATTATGCTGGTCCAAAAAACTGTTTGCCCACCCAAAGACGACATCAAACAGAAGGGGATCTCTTGTTACCGCCTCCACGACTTTATCGAATGATGAACGAAGTCTCCAGGCTTGAAGTGGAGTAATTTGAGTTAGACGCACTCCGTGTACTGTGCTAGTCGACGAGGCCCCAAGACTCATGATGCTATGTCTTGCATTTAGAGTCCACCTGGGTAAAATATATCTCTCAGGGATGGCTTGCATATCATACTTTTGCTTCATCATATATAAAATTTGCGTGCATAGAAAACCTTCAGTCACAGCCCTTGCACACGTACACCTGAACATTCCCTTAGATATATTGCATTGAACATTATGCATGTAGCTCTTTCCATCAATCCGCATAGTTACTCTATACGTGCACGTATCCCCATCCGTGCTCACCCTTTCGTGCCGACAGTATAAAGTATTTTTGAAACGATTTTGAAAAATGGAAAATATGTTTCTAGTATATACCTTTGCGGCATGAACCTCTAACTCATGCATGCCGCTAAATTCTGGTTTGTTCTGCATACAAAAAGTATCTTCTCTCTCCTCTTTGTCTCGCTGAAATTTTATAGCTTTATCATATTGATCAATGAACTCGTATAATAGAGTCATACAGTTTACGTATCCATCAAAATACGCGTTCATGCTTTCACTCCTTTGGCTGGACGCCATGCCTACACACAAAACAAGAAATGAATACCAAGTGCTGAGTTTATTTTAGTCATATATTTTTACACCAATCTCTATCGTATTAACATTCATACCCGCAAAGAAAGTATCCAGTAGGTACGCCTTAATCCAATGTTGTGCTTTCTCATGCATCGTATGCAACCACTTCCAGGCTTTCATTTCATTTTTTTGTTTTTCTGTCAATGGCTCCTGAAATTCCGTTTGGTACTTCTCCATTAAGATGCACCAACAATTCTCAGCTTCTTCAACATTTTGACTGTTCTTACACCAGTTTGCATAGTCTTCTTCAAATTCAAGGTTATAAGAAGACCGCAATGAAAGTAGATGCTCATCTTCGTGCAGACTGATATGCCATATGCAATACCTGTGTTTTGTATTTGGAAAAACTCTTTTGATTGCTTTGCATATTGTCGGGTCTTGATCGGTGATGATAGCTCCTGGTGCTTTATCCCACATACATGTTAACCACTGTTCGAATAACCAAACAAAGGATTCTTCCTTCTCATCAGCAAGAAGAGCACATCCAAATAAAATAGACTGTTTATGATGATTGACACCTGTAAAAGGTGCAAAAGGCAACATGAATCTATTTGTCTTATAAGTGACATCAAATACAACAACATCTCCAAACTGGCTGTATGATGTCCTTGCCCTTCCATCAGCCCAAAATATACTCCTGCATACATTCTCTTCATCATGCTCAATAGCATAATAGAACTGAGAGTCTGTAGCTTACCTTTAAATAAATTGTTCTATTACTCTAATGCATTCATTTCCAATGTTGTTCTTTCTTTCTACTCTCCCATGATCAATGCATTGTTGCGTAGTAATATTGACATTACTACTACTCGTGGCATTTAGAATCCTTGCAATCTTTGCAGGTCCTACTCCACAGCCACGCATCTGATCAACTAAATTCCTACATGTTCCGTCCATCTGCGATCTTTTATGTGACCGTAGCATCTGGATCTTCGCTGGGCTTTTTATCAACTCATGATTATGATCATCATTAAAGGAGTTTATGCGCCATACTCCTCCGGTGATTTTATGAACTATCATTCGAGCCATACAGCCTTCTCTCTCGTTTTTCCTTCGATTAACGTCCCTCCCTATCTCCCTCTTATCTTTTAAGCTTTTATACCCTTCTTTGTTGCACGTATACTTCCTCCTCGTGGTATTGCCATCTTTTCCCTTTCCCGTAGATCCCTTTCTGTAACGACTGGTTTTCATGTATCTGGATTTATTATATTATAATATATGTTTTGGTGGATTTTCTCCTCATGTGTGGTTTTCGTCTCCGTAACTTTCATTTTCGATCGTTTCGTCGTGTTTTCTCGTTTCTTCCTTAGGATCGTCGATTTCGAAGCAAGTCATTCGTGACGGGCTTCATAATGGTCGTATCTTACTGTTAGATCAAGCCTAGGAGTCTTAGGAATCGATCCCGGAGCTCCGCGCTCCGTATCGGAACTTTTGGTGCACGTTAGCCGGTATAAGAAGGGGCACCGAACGACTAGATGACGATCCAGTCGGTCGGCAATCCTCCTTGAACCGACTAGTTGGCTTTCTAAATTATTCAGGAGTTACTGTTTATAGTTAGTCGGTCTAAGAAGGTTGGTTGACCGACTAGGTTGCAAACTAGTCGGTCGGCAATGCTTCTTTAACCGACTAACTTTTCAACTAATTTTTGGTATCAATACTGTTCACTCTTAGTCGGTCCAAGAACGTTCATCGACCGACTAGATGCCAAACTAGTCGGTCAGTAGTTGTTCATTGACCGACTAACTCTTAGTTCAGGTTTTCAACTGAAGCTACTGTTTACACCTAGTCGGTCTACGTTGGTCGACCGACCGACTAGTTCCCAAACTAGTCGGTCAGTGGTTGTTCTTTGACCGACTAACCAGTGCTGTAAACCCTAGTTTTGCCCTAGCCGCCACCAAACTCTATAAATACCCCTCCAAACGTTTTCCTCTTCTCCCTCATGACCTAAAACCCTAATTTCTCCCCCATTGAGCCCCCATCTTCCTCAAGCCATTAATCCTTCATCCCAAGCTCATCCTCCATCATCCAAACCCTCCCTTGTTACCACCCATCTCTCATCTTCCCCAAATCTTCATCAAACCCCTAAAATCCACCTCCAAACCCATTTCTCCAGATTTTTCCCTCATTTACAGATCTGAGCCGGATCGTTCTTCTGTTGCCGTGGTTGCTCGGCATCGCTCCTCCGCCTCTTCACGGTAATACTCGATTCCTTTAGTTTTAGCATAACCCCCATTGACATGTGTGAAACCCTAATAAAATGGATTATTAGAAAGTTAGGATTCTAATAAGAAATCGATTTAGAATCATTGTTCTAATGATTGTTTTGCCATAACAGCGATCTATTCCGTAGTTAGCTTGTGACGATCTTCATTGCTCGTCAATCTCGGTATCAGGCAAGTGAAACTTGCTATCTTTTGAATTGGGCCATGTCCTAGGCCATTACCTTGCTTTAGCGTAAAAGAGACTAGACGGTGAAAGGATAGCTGTCTGGACGCCTTTGATCTAGCTTGACAATGAAGCTAGATCCGTCACCCTCATCATGCGTGTATGTCACATTTACTTTAAATTAACGGTACGCGAATATGTTCATGTCATTGTATTTTGCCTGTCACGTTTAAATTCAATTAACGGTACGCAAATATCTGTTCCTGGCATTGCATATTGATTTGTCATCGTGATTGCGTAGCACACGCTACAATACTATTATTTTCCTGGCTCGTGTTCCAGAAGCGAGCCCTGTAGTTGGAAACCCCAACGCTCGACACATATGGGTGGGGTAAGAGATAAGCGGCCACCTGAGCCCCGAGTTGGCCTGATCCGCCACTCCGGCCAGCAGGCGAAATCTCTAGTGTACAAGTGATTAATAGTGATACGAGATAAGCGGACTGAGCCACGAGCTGGCCAGCAGGTGGACTCTCTATGCACTAAGTGATAAGTGATAAGTGATAAGTGATTAATAGTGATACGAGATAAGCGGACTGAGCCACGAGCTGGCCAGCGGGTGGACTCTCTATGAACTAAGTGATAAGTGATAAATGATAAGTGATTAGTGATTTGGTAGCTTTTGCTACATCGTGCGTGCTTGTCTCTTCCTTTAAACTATTGCATCATACTTAACTGTCATGTCATTGCTTAATATTGTAAATGCTAGGTTGTTAGTTACTTTCAGTTTCCTTGCCCAAGTCTTTTAGACTTGCTGACATGTGCCCCTTTCTCTTTTGGGTGACGCATGTTAGACCTTGAGCCCGAGTTACTTGCTGAGGGTGAGGTGTTTGCGGACGCCGAGCTTGCGCCCGTGTTGGACGAGGACTTCGTAGACACTGGAGATCAGTCTTAGTGTCTACGTCTAGTTTTGTTAGATCTTTTGGGTTGTCGGTGCGTGGCACCTAGTTTGATACTCTGTTATATTCGTCTTTTGTTTGGCCTTGTTCTGGGCCGTTAGACTCTTTCTTTTAGCCTGGTGGCTTTTCTGTGATGTTGAATATTTTGTGGACAAACTGTGGGATTGGTATTTCATATCCGTATCATATTATTATTGTTGTTGTTGTTTCGTTTGCAATTACAGGGACCTGCTTATACTAAATTTACGCTTATCAGGCGTGCAGCTTCACAGCTCCACGTTTGAGCGGACCTTCTCACGTCTCGTCTACATTTAAGGGAAGCGGGTCGTGACAGGTTTTAGTGGTGGCCCATGCAGGTCCTTCTGTAACTGCAATTATCGGGATAACAATAATAATACAAGATTGTTCAACAAATAAGTTCGACATCTGAGCCCTAAGCTATGAGTCTAATTGTTTCGTTTTCTGTGTCATTAGATGGCAGGAAGGCGAATCACCCGTGGTGGTGGTAGTGGTGCGCCCCCTCATGACGAGGAGCCTGAGCGGGAGCCCACTAACGGAGAGATGATGCGGGTGATGTTGCAGATGATGCAGGTTCAGCAGGGTGTGCTTCTGCAGGTACAGAATGCTCCGGTGGCTCGAGCTGCTCGGGTGGTGGAAGCCCCTCGCCATGAGCCCGGGGCTAAGCAGTTCAAAGAGCTGGGTCCTGCATATTTTGATGGAACCGAAGGTCCACTAGCTGCTGATGAATGGATGAGGAATATTGAGGATAATCTGAAGATGTCCAAGGTCAACGAAGTTAGTTGGGTTGACTTGGCGAAGCGCCAACTGAGGGATAACGCCAGGAATTGGTGGGATGCTGAAGAGAAGATGTTGGAGGAGCCGATCGTCTGGGCTACCTTCAAGGCTAGATTTGAGGGTGAGTTCTTCCCGAAAGCTGTCAGAGAAGTGATGCTGCAGCGTTTTATCGATTTGAAGCAAGGAAGCTCGTCGGTGGACCTATATCACCAAGAGTTCATGAGGTTGAGTCGGTTTGCACCAAAGATGGTGTAGGACGCTGAGGAGAGAGCTCAGAGGTTCCTACAGGGACTTGCTTCGGAGCTCCAGAGTTTTGTGACCTCTTCTGACCGGGAGTCTTATCAGAAGGTTCTAGTAGCAGCCAAGAGGCAGGAGCTGCTCGTGAACCAGAGGAGGGGGTCTATTGTTGGTGCTGGGAAGAGGCATGTGGAATAGGCGAGAGCTGTGGTTAGACCTGGATTCAGGCCGAACCAGCCTGTTCAGTTTAAGAGGCCAGGAGGGCCCGTTCGGAGGACTTGCCATTTCTGTGGCAAGGAGGGCCATATCAAGGAATCGTGTAGGAAGTTCTTGGGGCAATGTATTGCCTGTGGAGATCCCGCTCATGCTCTCAGGGAATGCCCGAGGTTGAAGCAGCCTTGGAAGGCACCTATTGCTGCCCCGCCGTTGCAGTAGAGAGCCCCGGTGCCCGCTGGTCGTGGGGTACCCCTTGTTCCGCAAGGGCATGCCTTTCGGCAGGCTGTTCCGCCGAGGAGGCAGGCGTTTCTGATGACCGAGGAGGAGGTTTTGGCCATGGATGAGGTCATTGCAGGTAACTTCCAATCTAGTTGTTCCTTCCCTAATTAGTTGATTGTTAAAATTATGTTGGATGCTTGTGTATGATGTTGCTAGAGTAAGATTTGATTGATTAGACTGTTTGTTAGGTGTGGTTTTGGTTTGCACGTTCCCTGCCCGAGTCCTCTTTGACTCAGGTGCGTCGATGTGTATTTTGGCCCAGAGCTTCGTGGAGAAGCATTCCTTGTCGACGTCCCCTCTCTCCAAGAGTTGGAACATCGTTATAGGGAATGGAGTAGTCACGGTGCATCGTGGGTGCAGTCCTTGCTCTGTGGTGGTTTGTGGACATGAGCTTTATGCTGATTTTATTGTCCACAACATCACTAACTACGATGCGGTCTTTGGGATGGATTGGCTTGCGAGCTTCTATGCTACGATCGACTGCAGGAGGAAGAAGGTGGTGTTCGAGATTCCCGGACATCCGGTGTTTGAGTTCAGCCATGGTAGCAGTTCGCTTGGTCCTGTAAGATTTTGGGCCAAGCCGGTGGGGGTTGTGGCTATGCAAATGGAGATGGAGTGGCCAGCTGTGGTGCGAGATTTTGGCAACGTCTTCCCCGAGGAGATGTCTGGTTTGCCACCTGATCGAGCTCTAGAATTTTCTATTGATCTTGTTCTGGGAGCGCAGCCGATTGCGAAGGCGCCATATCGTATGGCACCTGCAGAATTGGAAGAGTTGCGGAAGCAGTTGGATGAGCTTTTGCAGAAGGGTTATATCAATCCTAGTGTGTCTCCGTGGGGAGCACCGGTGTTGTTGGTGAAGAAGAAGGATGGTTCGCGTCGTATGTGCGTGGACTATCGGGAGTTGAATGCGGTGACCATTAAGAATAAGTACCCGTTGCCTCGCATTGATGATATTTTTGATCAGCTTGGAGGTTCGAGGGTGTTTTCTAAATTGGATTTGAGGAGTGGTTACCATCAGTTGAAGGTGAAGAAGGATGATGTTCCGAAGACATCGTTCAAGACGAAGTATGGACACTATGAGTTTGTGGTTATGCCTTTCGGCGTAACTAACGCGCCCGCAGTTTTCATGAATCTGATGAACCTGATTTTCTACGACTTTCTGGATAAGTTTGTCGTTATCTTTATTGACGACATCCTGATCTATTCGAAGTCGGAGGAAGAGCATGCCTCGCACTTAAGGACGGTATTGGATATTTTGAGGAAGCATAGGTTGTATGCTAAGTTTTCGAAGTGCGAGTTCTGGCTGGATAGAGTTGCTTTTCTCGGGCATGTGGTGACTGGAGATGGAATTTCAGTGGATCCCGAGAAGATTAGGGCCATCAGGGAGTGGCCCGTTCCGTCGTCAGCTTCCGAGATCCGGAGTTTCCTTGGTTTGGCGGGATATTATCGTCGTTTCATTAAGGACTTTTCCCGTATTGCCGAGCCGATGACCAGATTGACGCAGAAGGATGTACCTTTTGTTTGGTCGGTTGATTGTGAGAGTGCTTTTGGTGTTCTGAGAGAGCGTCTGACGACTGCCCCTATTCTTGTTGTGCCTGATCGCAGCGGTGGATTTGAGATCTTTTGTGATGCTTCTGGCAAGGGTCTCAGTTGTGTGTTGCATCAGCACGGGCATGTTGTGGCTTATGCGTCTCGTCAGCTCAAGGTTCATGAGAAGAATTACCCGACGCATGATTTGGAGTTGGCTGCCGTGGTATTTGCTCTTAAGATTTGGAGACACTTCTTGCTGAGTGAGAAAGTGATGATTTTCACCGATCACAAAAGCTTGAAGTATATTGTTACTCAGAAGGAGCTCAACATGCGACAGCGTCGATGGTTGGAGCTTATGGCAGATTATGAGATTGATTTGCAGTATCACCCTGGCAAGGTGAATGTGGTTCCAGATGCTTTGAGTAGGCTTCCCGCGGTGATGATTTTGACCTCGCAGTGGAGATTGCAGCAGGATTTTTGCGAGTCTGGTGTGGATATTGTTCTTCCTGGGGAGGCTTCTTCGTTGATGTACATGCAGGTGCAGTCAACGATCGTGGATCGGATTAAGGCGAGTCAGGCCGGAGATCCGAAATTGGTAAGGATTCGAGGGCAGGTGGAAGCTGGTCTGCGGACTGAATTTTTGATTCATGAGGATGGCTCGCTGAGGTTTGGAGCCAGGTTGTGTGTGCCAGCTGGGGATATTAGAGAGGAGTTGATGGTGGAGGCACACAGTTCGCCGTATTCTGTGCATCCGGGTGGCACCAAGATGTACCAGGATCTTCGTCTGAATTATTGGTGGCATGGTATGAAGAGGAGTGTGGCTCGGAGTGTAGCCAAGTGTTTGGTTTGCCAGCAAGTGAAGGCGGAACATCAGCGTACGGCCGGGTTGCTGCAACCGCTTCCGATTCTGGAATGGAAGTGGCAACACATCACTATGGATTTTGTGACTGGACTACCCCGGAGTCCGAAGCAGAATGACGCGATTTGGGTGATCGTAGATCGATTGACCAAATCCACGCACTTTATTCTGTTCCGAGTGGGACAGTCCACTGAGGCGCTAGCAAGAAGATATATGGACGTAAAATTCTTTTACTCTCCGTTTTATGTCCTTTTCCTAGTTTGGATAGTGATGTAACGTGAATCGTGCAGGAGGTCGTGCGACTTCACGGAGTCCCCGTGAGTATCGTGTCTGACAGAGACACGAGGTTCACATCTCAGTTCTGGCAGAGTTTGCAGAAGAGTTTGGGTACGCGTCTGAGTTTCAGCACGGCGTACCATCCGCAGACGGATGGCCAGTCCGAGAGGATGATTCAAATTTTGGAAGACATGCTGAGAGCGTGCATGTTGGATTTCAAGGGTTCGTGGGAGGACCATCTACACTTGGTGGAGTTCTCTTACAACAACAGCTTCCAGGCGTCTATTGGCATGGCGCCTTTCGCCGCCTTGTATGGAAGGAAATGTCGATCGCCATTGAGTTGGGATGACGTTGGTGACCGGTAGCTGTTGGGACCTGAGATGATTGTGGATGCTGTAGATATCGTCAGGAATATTTGGGAGAGGTTGAGGATTTCTCAGGACCGTTTTAAGCATTGGGCAGATGCTAAACGTCGTCCTTTGGAGTTTCAGCCGGGTGACCATGTGTTTCTGAGGATTTCCCCGAATCGTGGTGTGATTCGTTTTGGGAAGCGAGGGAAGTTGAGCCCGTGCTACATTGGACCATTTGATGTTTTGGAGAGGGTCGGTGAAGTAGCTTATTGCTTGGCCTTGCCGCCATCTTTGGAAGGAGTCCATGATGTTTTCCATGTGTCGCAGCTTCGTCGATACATCAGCGATCCGTCTCATGCCGTGGATTTCTCGGAGATCGCCGTTGGCTCAGATTTGACGTATGACCAGCATCCAGTGCAGATTCTGGATAGGCGTCAGAAGTCACTTCGAAACAAGGTCGTCGATCTTGTTA
This sequence comes from Scilla litardierei, assembly GCA_030789695.1. Lineage (NCBI taxonomy): Eukaryota > Viridiplantae > Streptophyta > Magnoliopsida > Asparagales > Asparagaceae > Scilla > Scilla litardierei. The sequence continues at coordinate 183,377,801 of CM061141.1, read as the reverse complement.
GAGTGATGTGGCGGCACGGTTCGCCGGGAGAGTCCACTTGGGAGTGAGAAGATGAGATGCGAGAGCGTTTCCCACTTTTGTTTCCGCACACGTGAGTGTTTGGAAATTCCGAGGACGGAATTTTTCTTAAGTTGGGGAGGATGTAACGACTGGTTTTCATGTATCTGGATTTATTATATTATATATATGTTTTAGTGGATTTTCTCCTCATGTGTGGTTTTCGTCTCCGTAACTTTCATTTTCGATCGTTTCGTCGTGTTTTCTCGTTTCTTCCTTAGGATCGTCGATTTCGAAGCAAGTCATTTGTGACGGGCTTCATAACGGTCGTATCTTACTGTTAGATCAAGCCTAGGAGTCTTAGGAATTGATCCCGGAGCTCCGCGCTCCGTATCGGAACTTTTGGTGCACGTTAGCCGGTATAAGAAGGGGCACCGACCGACTAGATGACTATCCAGTCGGTCAGCAATCCTCCTTGAACCGACTAGTTGGCTTTCTAAATTATTCAGGAGTTACTGTTTATAGTTAGTCGGTCTAAGAAGGTTGGTTGACCGACTAATTTGCAAACTAGTCGGTCGGCAATGCTTCTTTAACCGACTAACTTTTCAACTAATTTTTGGTATCAATACTGTTCACTCTTAGTCGGTCCAAGAACGTTCATCGACCGACTAGATGCCAAACTAGTCGGTCAGTAGTTGTTCATTGACTGACTAACTCTTAGTTCAGGTTTTCAACTGAAGCTACTGTTTACACCTAGTCGGTCTACGTTGGTCGACCGACCGACTAGTTCCCAAACTAGTCTGTCAGTGGTTGTTCTTTGACCGACTAACCAGTGCTGTAAACCCTAGTTTTGCCCTAGCCGCCACCAAACTCTATAAATACCCCTCCAAACGTTTTCCTCTTCTCCCTCACGACCTAAAACCCTAATTTCTCCCCCATTGAGCCCCCATCTTCCTCAAGCCATTAATCCTTCATCTCAAGCTCATCCTCCATCATCCAAACCCTCCCTTGTCACCACCCATCTCTCATCTTCCCCAAATCTTCATCAAACCCCCAAAATCCACCTCCAAACCCATTTCTCCAGATTTTTCCCTCATTTACAGATCTGAGCCGGATCGTTCTTCCGTTGCCGTGGTTGCTCGGCATCGCTCCTCTGCCTCTTCACGGTAATACTCGATTCCTTTAGTTTTAGCATAACCCCCATTGACATGTGTGAAACCCTAATAAAATGGATTATTAGAAAGTTAGGATTCTAATAAGAAATCGATTTAGAATCATTGTTCTAATGATTGTTTTGCCATAACAGCGATCTATTCCGTAGTTAGCTTGTGACGATCTTCATTGCTCGTCAATCTCGGTATCAGTCAAGTGAAACTTGCTATCTTTTGAATTGGGCCATGTCCTAGGCCATTACCTTGCTTTAGCGTAAAAGAGACTAGACGGTGAAAGGATAGCTGTCTGGACGCCTTTGATCTAGCTTGACAACGAAGCTAGATCCGTCACCCTCATCATGCTTGTATGTCACATTTACTTTAAATTAACGGTACGCGAATATGTTCATGTCATTGCATTTTGCCTGTCACGTTTAAATTCAATTAACGGTACGCAAATGTCTGTTCCTGGCATTGCATATTGATTTGTCATCGTGATTGCGTAGCACACGCTACAATACTATTTTTTCCTGGCTCGTGTTCCAGAAGCGAGCCCTGTAGTTGGAAACCCCAACGCTCGACACATATGGGTGGGGTAAGAGATAAGCGGCCACCTGAGCCCCGAGTTGGCCTGATCCGCCACTCCGGCCAGCAGGCGAAATCTCTAGTGTACAAGTGATTAATAGTGATACGAGATAAGCGGACTGAGCCACGAGCTGGCCAGCAGGTGGACTCTCTATGCACTAAGTGATAAGTGATTAGTGATAAGTGATTAATAGTGATACGAGATAAGCGGACTGAGCCACGAGCTGGCCAGCAGGTGGACTCTCTATGCACTAAGTGATAAGTGATAAATGATAAGTGATTAGTGATTTGGTAGCTTTTGCTACATCGTGCGTGCTTGTCTCTTCCTTTAAACTATTGCATCATACTTAACTGTCATGTCATTGCTTAATATTGTAAATGCTAGGTTGTTAGTTACTTTCAGTTTCCTTTCCTAAGTCTTTTAGACTTGCTGACATGTGCCCCTTTCTCTTTTGGGTGACGCATGTTAGACCTTGAGCCCGAGTTACTTGCTGAGGGTGAGGTGTTTGCGGACGCCGAGCTTGAGCCCGTGTTGGACGAGGACTTCGTAGACACTGGAGATCAGTCTTAGTGTCTACGTCTAGTTTTGTTAGATCTTTTGGGTTGTCGGTGCGTGGCACCTAGTTTGATAATCTGTTATATTCGTCTTTTGTTTGGCCATGTTCTGGGCCGTTAGACTCTTTCTTTTAGCCTGGTGGCTTTTCTGTGATATTGAATATTTTGTGGACAAACTGTGGGATTGGTATTTCATATCCGTCTCATATTATTATTATTATTATTGTTTCGTTTGCAATTACAGGGACCTGCTTATACTAAATTTACGCTTATCAGGCGTGCAGCTTCACAGCTCCACGTTTGAGCGGACCTTCTCACGTCTCGTCTCCATTTAAGGGAAGCGGGTCGTGACACTTTCGGGTTGCAAAACCTTTCATTACTGCATATGTATTATAAACCTGATACGCATCTTCTTATGTTTGAAATGTCATTCCAACATGTGGGCTGCCTTTTTCACTATCACTATGCCTATCCTCTTGATATACGCTGTTTGCACTGTCATTTTCAGCTTCAATCTCATTTGGCATCTCCTGATCATGCACATAGGGTTCACTCTCTTCGATTTTCATTTTCTACATTAGAAACAAGTAAAAATATCAGTAATATTGATGCAACATGACTGCTATACATGTCTATCCAAGTATCAGTAGATCATCATCAGCATATTAGTTGAAACCACACTAATATTACTAATCATGTTAAAACCTTGCGTATTATATCTATTCTTTTTCAATATGATCTAATTGTTACCATCATATTTGATGACCAGATCAAATCCATCAAAAAATCAAACATATCAACCGTTTTGCGTGGTGGGCACTATTATGTACGCCATTCGCTCCATGTTGTTGTGCTATATGAGCTGCTTCGGCAAGTTTTGATGGACATCTCATATTGCTCAACGCGCACAACGGGTGCGATGTTTGAAGGGTTGTGCGCGGAGAGTAATTTCCATCGCAACACTTCGCTAGTTTGGAAATTACTCACCACGCAAAACGGGACAAAAATTTAGCCCGTTGTGCGCGGAGAGGAATTTCCAGCGCTAATCGTCCAAAGGTTGGAAATTACTCCCCGCGCAAAACCCTTCAAAAATTTATCCCGTTGTGCGCGTTGAGCAATATGAGATGCCCAACAAATTAGGGATGACGATCCTTACCTCGATGGAGGAGAGTAACAGGGGAATCAACGAGAGTGTGATGGCCTGGATTTGGGGGTGATCTTAGGCGTGGGCTGTTGAAATCGAAGACCTTGTGCAAAACTGGGGATCTACTCCAGCTTCTGCGTTTTGCGCGGGAGTGAGCAAAAGAATTGGTGGCGATTGCTCCAGCTTCTGTGTTTTGCGCGGGAGTGAGCAAAAGAATTGGTGGCGATTGTATTTTAGTACAAAAGGGGTTAAAGGTAATTTAGTACAGAGGCGCGTGAAAAAGAGCTTAAAGGGCGTTTTGGTAATTGCACCAAAAGGACAGATATTACCATGATCGCTGATCGGATCGGACGGTCAGGAGGGGTCAAGCGCAGGAATCCCATCTGAGCACGAGCTCAGGCGCATTTTACCCATATATATATATATATATATATATATATATATATATATATATAAGAGTAATAGAGGGATTAAAATGGTGAGCGTTTTGCGGAGGGACGATTTGGGCGATCCGGGGGGGAAGACGACGGACCTAGGGTTCTCTCAAATCGCGTTCCTCGGATCTCTGAGGCGCTTCATGATGTTCAAAGGGGGTGTGTTCTTTCGGAGCTCAGAGGGGTAGTGCCTAAGGTTCCCTCCGTTGCCTTGGGAGAGGACGCTTTGCGCAGCTCCTATCTGGGCGGTAAGGGGGGAATCCCGAGCGGTGATCCTAGGGTTCCTAGGGTGCCTGAAGCCGTCGTGCAGGGTGGCCCTTCTAAGGACCTCTGCGGGGTTGTTCGATCTTCGTCATCCTCGAGAGATATCGGAGGAGAGGGTTGGCAAGTGGTTAATAGGAGGAGGAGGGGAGCGACCAAGCTGCCGACTGCTCGTGGCTTCCACCATGGCGGTTTGGATGTCCATGGACGCTTGAGACACCCGATCCCAGCAAGGAGGGATGCCAGGCAGTCCAAGTCAGGGGAGCTTCATGCTGGCAAGGTATTTGTAGATATGTCTCAGCGACCAAAATCTTGTCCCAACCAAATTTTAATTAATCCGTCAGCGGCTAAGCTAAGTTGGTCTGAGGTCTGTGCCAATAGGCGCTCGTATGGTGACTCTGTGGGCATGAATTTTGTCCAACCAAAAGTCAGGCTTGATGGGTCCTGTGTGGCTAGGGTTTCCAACCAACTTTTGGAGAAGGGATCTGAAAATTGGAAGTCCACCCTTGTAGGGTATGTTCTTGGCGACACCCCTATGTATGGACAGATTCTCTCTTGGATGGAGCGGCTATGGAAGTCACGGATGCGAGTCCAAATTTTCAGCAAGGAAAATGGGGTTTTCTACTTCAAATTTGAAAGTAGTGAGGATTGCAATAGAATCCTTCATGGTGGTCCATGGCTCTTTGATGGTCGTCTAGTAGTGCTTAAACAATGGAGTTCTTCCCTTCGCCACGATCGAGACATCCTCACCGATGTCCCTGTTTGGATGCAAATTCATGGCCTTCCCGTTAATATGTGGAACATGGAGGTACTTAACATTCTCGCTTCTGTGGTAGGCAACCCGTTGTGCCTGGACCGAGCTACTGCCAATCTCGAGAGAATAACCTTCGCTCGTTGCCTTGTTGAGGTTGCCGCCAAGAAGCCTTTACCTAGAAATGTTGAGGTGGAACTTGATGATGGGTCTGTTCAATCTTTTAATGTCAAGTATGAGTCTGAACCCCCTCGTTGTGATCATTGTGTTTGCTTTGGTCATTCTACTCTGCAATGTCCTTTGGTGAAAAAGGACAAGGGTAAGGGAATTTTACTTGACGAATCCCCAGAGAGTTATCTGGAGCCCGGCCAGAGCTCCAAGTCAAGCGAACGGGCTTTGGATGGAAATGTGCTGCAGCAGCCTAACATCGCCGCTTGTCAGGGGGTACCAGCGCCAAATACGGATGGGTTCTCTCCCAGGTTTCAGAGTAAATTCAAGAGATTGATAAATTTGACTAGGGTGATCCTCTGCCTTAAGCCACTGAAGCACAGGACTGTGCAGGAGGCTTGTGAACTTGGCATTCACGAGGATTGTCCTCCAAATTTGGAAGCTGCGGCTTGTAATATTGGTAATGCAGTGACGTTACCTGTTACAGATGGTAGTGGTTCTTTAAAAATAACTTGCACGCTGGATGGAGTGGATACTGATATGGAGAAGACTCATCACATATTTACTACACAGGAGTTGGAGAAGTCTAATCGGGCAAGGGAGGGGTCTGTACCTGGGGATATTCCGGCCTCTGCTGAAGCTACATCACAATTAATCTCTCCTTTGCATTCTGAATTCCCTGTTGGTAATGAATTTCTTCCTGAGAATCCGACCTATGACAATCCTGATTGGATTGCGGAGCACACTGAAATAATGAATGAATTGAAAGGCTCGAAGGGGAAATTGCAAGCGGTATCTAATCCTCCCACGGCTACCCGTCGGAGTAGCAGGCTTAAGTAGGGGATCCCCTCTAATACTTCCATCTATTTCCCAATGACAGTCTTGATTTGGAATACTCGTGGGCTTAACACTGTTGTGAGGCGTAGGGACCTCAGAGATAGGATAAAGAAGATTAATCCTTCGGAAATTGTCCTTCTTGAAACTAAGTTAAATACTGACACAATCAAAACTAAGTCTTGCATCCCAAAGAGTTGGATTACTTTGAACAATTTTCATACCCATGGAGGGGGCCGAATCCTTATGGGTCTTGATCCCCTGGTTTGGAAGGCTGGTGTTATCTCTTCTTCGTCACAGCACATATCTGTTCGTTGTGAAAATGTGGGGGGACTGGTTTCGGTGCTCACTGCTGTATATGGAAGTAACAGAGTATCAGAAAGAATGGACCTTTGGGAGCAGCTTAAGGGGGATGCAGCGAAAGTTGGTAGTGAACCTTGGCTGGTGGGCGGAGATTTTAATTGCATTTTGTATGCAAAAGATAAAATTGGAGGGCGACGGGTTGAAAATAGCAAACTGCATGAGTACAACAACTGCTTATCTGACTGTCATCTGCAGCCACTTAAAAGTAGGGGAGAGCGACTTAGCTGGTGTAATAAACGAAGGGGTATTGGCCGTATTTCAGCTCAGCTGGATAGGGTACATTGCAATGGGGATTGGGTCAACAAGCTTCCAGACTCTTTCTTTGAATATTTGGACCCTCTTACTAGTGACCACTCCCCAATGGTTGTCCACTTTCATCCCCAGGTAAACTCAGAGCCAAAACCTTTCAAGTTTTTCAATCACTGGATTAACCTTCATGGGTATAATTCTATCATGGATTCGATTTGGCCTCTAAGTTATAGAGGTACTCCCATGTTTTGCCTGACTAGAAAGCTGAGGCGGTTAAAATTAGAGTTTAGAAGATGGGCTCGGGAGCATCAGACTAGAGACCCAATCCTTATTTGCAGAAACCAGCTTGAAGACTTAAGAAATCAGACTGGGCTCCACTATGACCCTGAGCTTCAGGAGAGGGAATACTCTTTATCTAATGAGCTAGCTAACTTGCTTGGGATGGAAGAAGAGATGCTGCGCCAGAAAAGTAGACAGGAATGGTTGGACCTGGGTGATAGAAACACTAGTTTCTTCTACACTGCTATGAGATCTAGGCAATGCCGTAACAATCTTATGCACTTGGTGGATATGAATGGGGTGCAGAGTAAATCTTTGGATGACATTAAATCTGAGGCTGTTAAGTACTATGAGGCCTTATATAATCAAAACCATTATTGGAATGTGTTCCCTAGGCTCGTGCCCAAAAAGAAGCTGAAACCTGAGACTGTTAGGTGGCTTGAAAGAGGGGTTACCCCTGAAGAAATTAAAGAGGCGGTTTTCCAGATTGGGTCATCCAAATCTCCGGGGCCTGATGGTTTTAATGGATTCTTCTTTCAGCACAACTGGCAGATTGTTGGCCATGATGTGGTGGAGGCAGTTCAATCTTTCTTCAATTCTGGCTCCTTACTTCGACAGGTAAATCATACTTTCCTGACTCTGGTTCCCAAAGGTTCTAATGCTTCTTCTCTGGGGGACTACAGGCCTATTGCATGCTGCAATGTAATTTATAAAACTATCACCAAGATCATTTGCAGTAGGTTAAAGAGTATTATTCATGACTTGGTATCTCCGAACCAGTCAGCCTTTCTCCGGGGTAGATTGCTGTCTGACTGTGCCTTGCTGGCTCATGAGCAGATTAGAGATTTTAGCAACCCTATGGGGTCTAGAGCTTGTTTGAAACTGGACCTTAGAAAGGCTTTTGATAGTGTAAACAGAGAGTTCGTCTACTATATGCTGCATCAGATGGGATTTGGGTATAGGTTCATTGGTTGGATCAAGGAATGCATCTCCACGGCCTCTTACTCTGTTATGGTCAACGGCTCTCCTGTGGGATTCTTTGGTGGGAACAGAGGGATCAGGCAAGGTGATCCTCTTTCCCCATATCTGTTTGTCATCATCATGGAAACTTTCTCTCTCCTCCTTTCCAAGGCTATTGCAAAAGGTACCATCCTTCCTATGAGACGAACTGGGTCCATATCACATTTGTTATTTGCTGATGATCTTCTGGTTTTCTGCCGAGCAAATCAAAAAACACTATGCGGGCTTAAGAATTTGGTTGAGGAATTTGGGAACTTCACTGGGCTAGAGGTCAACTGGAGCAAGAGTATATCTATGTTTAGTAAAGGTGTTAAAAGCCCTGGACACCTGTCGGCTTATTTGGGAGCTAAGCAAGCTAACACTTTCACTACTTACTTGGGGCTTCCACTGTCTTCCAAATACCCTAAAACTCATATGTACAGTCGTCTCATTGATAAGTGTCGGAAACGGCTTTCTGGATGGACTGCCAACATGTTATCCATTGCTGGGCGTATCGAGCTGGTAAGAACTGTAATCTACGGCATGATAAATTTTTGGGTTCAGGTATATAGATTTCCGACCACTGTTCTGCGCACACTTACATCTATGTGTAGGAAATTTATATGGGGTCCTTCACGGAGTTGGGCATGGAGTGACTCTTGCAGGCCTAAGGAGGAAGGAGGGATAGGATTAAGATTACTTACAGATCTGAACCTTGCATCTGGGATTAAGCTAACTTGGAGGCTCCTGAAGTCCAAAGGCCTCTGGGCTGAGTTTATGCGGGGCAAATATAAGAATGCTGCAACATTCTATGAAGCAAAAGGAGATGTCTCACAATCAGGAACGTGGAAGTTCCTTCTCCACTGTAGGAATCTATCACAGAAGATTATTAAAAGGAAGGTGGGAGATGGAAACGATACCCTATTTTGGCATGATAACTGGCTCCCCTGTGGTCCTCTTAAGAACATATATGGCATCCCTACCGGGGCAAGTAGATTTCTTGTTAGCCATTATTGGGATGGTTCTACTTGGATTGATGATGTGGATATTGATATGCTCAAGCCAATGCTTCAACAGTTTACATTGACTCCAGGTGCGGATTCCTGGGAATGGAAGCAGGGCTCAGATTTTAAATTCAAAGATGCATGGGACACTGTGCGAGACAAAGGTACCCCATTCCCATACTCTAATCTTATATGGCATAACAAATGCATTCCCAAAATGTCCATCACGCTTCTTCGTGCATTCAAAGACAAGCTCCTTACTAAGGTGCGCATGGAAACATGGTGCACTCTAGGCTCTAATGCCTGTGAGCTATGTTCTGCTAACTGCCCAGAAACTGTGAACCACATTTACTTTGATTGCCCGTATTCCAATTACATCATGCGTCGCGCCTTACTCAAGCTAGGGGTGATGGGACCTACTGTGCTCTCTCTTCCTGTCCTCGGATCATTCTACTTGGCGAAATTTGATAAGAAAGGCACGTTGGGGTTGCTTGCAAAAACGGTACTTGGGGCCGTCGTCTGGCATTTGTGGCGTGAACGCAACAGAAGAGTGTTTGATAACATTAGGAGGCCGAAGACTACTCTTTTCGAGGAGATTTCTGCAGATGTGTGTATTGCCATGCGACAGTTGCATGAATCAGAGGATGAGGCATCAACGCCTCTGGAGAATTGGGGTATTCCAGTGCCGGGTTGATGCAGTCTGGTGCATTGGGCCTGGATTATTATGCTGCCTGGATGATGCCGCTGTTTGGTTCTACTGACTATAATGATGTTTGCCTATGTTGCTTTCAGGTGTGCTGTGTGCGTTGGTTTAAGGCCTCTCCGTGTATTCATTTGCTGGTTTGGGCGATGTCTCCTAATGCTTTCATGCGGCTTTGGGCGAACACAGCATGCTTTCAGGTGTGCTGTATTCATTTGGGCGAACACAGCATGCTTTCATGCGGCTCTGGAGAATTGGGGTGATGTCTACTAATGCTTTCAGGTGTGCTGTATTCATTTGCTGCTTTGGGCGAACACAGCATGCTCCTACCGGCCTGCTATTTGGCCACGTGGTTACAGGCTCCTTGCCAGTTCCATTATGCCGCCAGGATTTTCTCATTGCTAGGCAACTTGCTGGGAGAATTCACAGCTTTTGGGATTATTGCTTCATGCGGCTACTTGAGGCTTCATTTTGCAGTCTCGCAGGCTGTGCTAATTTTGGGCATCTTTGTTTCACTTTGGTCTGGAGGGTACTTTGTATTACTTGAGTGTATGCTTTGTAAATATTGGTTTTGTGGTTCTGATCTGTGGTACTAGGCAATATGTTCTAGGGTGACGACGCTTGTATCCTCTCCCCTAGTCATTGCGCCTAGTAACCATGATCACCCACCTTGTAACTTTGATTCTCATTAATATAGATACTAACTTATCTTGCAATATATATATATATATATATATATATATATATATATATATATATATATATATATATCTATCTATCTATATATATCTATATCTATATTATAAAACAGGGATGTTATCATGGGTTTTTGGATAAGAGAATTTGGATAAGAGATATTGGTTATGTGTATTTTTGTTTGTGGATAGATGGATTATGTGTATAAGAGATAATGGATAAGAGATTTTGGTTAAGAGAAAATGGATAAGAGATAATGGATAAGAGAATTTGTTTTTGGTTATGTGTAATTTGGTGTGATGTTTATATAGATAGATTGTATATAGGGTATGATGAGAAATTGAGATATGAGATATTGAATTTTATATAGGGTATGATGATAGTTTGTATATAGGGTTATATGTGTAATTTTTTTGAATTCCCTCAAATCACCTCACCTCCTATCACAGCTCATTCATCTCATTTTTTTTAAAAAAAATTGAATTCAAATTTACGTTTCCTTCTTCACATCAAATTTGTGAGGGAATTTTCGGCGGGAATTGATTTTTGATCAAATCACCCACGCCAATATCGGCTGTTTGGGTTTTTTGATCAACTGTTTGGGATTTTTCTACCTCGCAGCTACTCTCCTTTCACCCACTCCTTCTTCTTCTACCTCCAGCTTCCTCTTCTTCTTCCTTCACAAACGCAGAGTCAGCACATCACGAAGAGCATCCTCTTCTTCTTCTACCTCCATTATCACGAAGAGTAAGCACATCAAGCAGAGCCCCCCATTGCTGAGTTTGAGTTAGAGTGCTTGAGAGCTTCATCACTTCCTCTCCACCTCAACGCTGGGTGAGTTTTGTTGGCAGTTGGTGTGTTTTGAGTTTGACCTTGCGAGCTTCCTCTCCACCAAAAAAATTGTTTTTTTCATATGCATAATTCTCTATGTTTGTTATTCTATTCTCTATGTTTAGCACTTCTCTATGTTTAGCACTTCTCTATTCTCTATGTTTCATATGCAAAAATTGTTTATCACTTCTCTATGCTTATATTGTTATAAACAAAATTTGAAGGATATCACTACCCTATGCAAAATTGGTGTGATGTTTATAACATTATCACTTCTCTATGTTTCCATGTTTATAACATTATCACTTCTCTATGCAAAATTGGTGTGATGTTTATATTTTTTTCATTGCAAACCAATGGCTAACCAACAGGATTTATAAATTCTTTATATTTTTTTTCATTGCAAACCAATGGCTAACCAACATGATTTTCTCTTCATATTTACATGATGACTTTTGCTGTGATTTTAATTTATATATGTGGGAAATTTCTATGCAATATTTTTTTTCATATTCATAAATAAGGAATGTCAATATTCTATTCTCTTCATATGTATTGCAAACCAATGGCTAAAACCTGGTAAAAACCGAAAATACTAAAATAAATATAAGAGAGATGCTAAAATAAATTGAATATACTGAAATTGAGAGATGCTAAAATAAATTCCAGTTTGAAAATTGAGTAGTTGAGTATGCATATGAATAGTTCATTATTTGTGCTTGAGTATGTTTAACATACTCAACTATTCAGCATTTGAGTAGTTGAGAATCCTGTTTTTAGTATACTCAACTTGGTGCTTGATTATGTTTAACAATATGAATAGTTGAGTATTAGTGTATGCTTGAGTAATCTTAAACATTCCAGGGTGTTTAACAGGACAATGCATTGCCAGGATTTCAAACAAAACATTTCAGTCCATACTTGCTTGAGTGAATTCTGAGTTATGAATTCTGAGTTTGAGTTGGTGAGTTCAAAATAGTATGAATTCCATTGGTTATAAATTCTGAGTTGGTGAGTTCAAAATTGTGAACTGAGTTTTGTTATGAATTCCATTGGTTATAAATTCTCAGTTTTGCTATAAACTCCATTGGTTATGAATTCTGAGTTTGGGATGTTAACATAAAAACCGTATGAATTCACAAAGTTTAAAACAGTATAGCTTTGTTTGATAACATTATCACATGTCCCCTTGGTTAGCTTTTTTAATTTATCCTCACATTCCAATAGTATAGCTTTGTGAGGTATCACTGATTAGCTCTTCATAATCAACTTGACAGGAGTGCTTGACAGGAGTGCTTTGTGAGAGTTGCTTGCTCTTCATAATTAACTTGACAGGTATTTGATGATATTGTATTGCATTTCATTCTCAAAATTTGCTAATTTACTGTTTTAATGTTAATCATGTGAATTCTGAGTTTGAGTTGGTGAGTTCACAGTTGGTGAGTTTATAGCAAAACATGGAAACATGGAATTTATAGCAAAACTGATAATGTTATAAACAAAATTTTGCATACTTGCTTGAGTGACTTGATATGCTTATTGAGGGAATCTTCCTACAACCTATGCTTGAGTGACTTCATTTTTGGTTATACCCAATAAACTTTGCTTATAACATTTTTGATATGCTTGCTCAACCTCTGCTTGAGTGACTTCCTGCAACCTATGCTTATTGAAGGATATCACTTGATTGCTAAAAAATGAGTGACTTCCTGCAACCTATGCTTGCTCAAAAATGATATGCTTATTGAGTCACTCAGGAAGTCACTTGATTGCAGGAAGTCACTCAAGCATAGGGTGCTTGAGCATAGGTTGCAGGAAGTCACTCAGAGCATATGTTGCAGGAAGTCACTCAAGCATATCAATTCACTCAACCAAAAATCCTTATTGAGGGAACTTTGTTTATAACATAAGAGCTTGAGAACTTTGAGTGACTGGGATATTCCCTCAATAAACTGGGAAATTTTGTTTGATTGACTGGGATTATCAGTTTGAGTGACTTGATATGTTTGGGTGCTCTATTTAATAGTGGTTAGCAATGTCCTGTTTGACATTCATAACCAAAATTCTCTATGTCCTGTTTGCCATTTGCCATATGAATTTGGTTATAACCCTCAGCTTAATTTGGACATGATTAATAGGTGAGATCTTGAAATTTTGAACCCTTAGCTTAATGCCAATGTTTTTTGTGTTCTTCAACCTCACAATGCAGCTGACATGAGAATCAAGAGATGAATTCAAAATGAGTATTTATTTTCAGTTTATACTCAATCCTTAATATTCAATCCTTAATTCTTGAGATATTCCATTTTATATTAATTGAATTGAATAATTGAATTGAATTGAATCTTTTAAGTTCAGTTTATATTCTTGAAAATTTGAGCATATCCTATATTATGGGTTTGAAAAGATTCACATAAATGCTTGAATAAAGTGTTGAGATATGGGTTGACTAAAGTGTTGGTTAATTTGGGTTTGAATTAAAGTGTTGGTTAATTGAAAATGTCATTTGAAAATCTGGGTTGAATAAAGAATTTAACTGAATATATGGGTTGAATAAAGCATTTAACTGTGAAAATTCATTTTGAGTGCTATTCCTTATATCATTTTCAGAAGTCCTTATATTATTTTGAGTTCTATTCCTTATATCATTTTTGCTAGCCATTTTTGAAATGATATAAGGAATGTGGATTATTGCTTGCCATTTTTTCTCATAAGGAAAAATTACTGAAATGATATAAGGAATGATATAAGGAATGAAAAAAATTATACTTCTTATGAGAAAAAATTATTTTGAGTGCTATTCCTTATATCATTTTTGAAATGATACTTTGATATTTTCAGAATTCCAAAATAATTTTTGCTAGCCATTTTGTACCTCCTCCAGCATCGCCATCATCTTCTACCTCCTCCAGCGCACTCAAGCGAGGAAGCAGATCAAGGAAGACCATCAAGCAAGCATCAAGAACTCATCTTTTTATTTTCTTCTTTTAATTTGCATTTTCTCATTTTATTCTTTTAATTTACCCTCACATTTTCTCATTTTCTTCTTTTAAGATCACGGGAGAGCTCAAGCACCCTCTTGGTGAGCTTTGTGGGTTTGAGGGCTTCATCACATCCTTTGTGAATTGGTGAGCTTTGTGAACTTTGCCTTTCAGCTGTTTGGTTATGTGCATTATAGGAAACAACAAATTTTTGCAATCTTATAGCCATGAAAAATGTTTCCTATTTGTTTTTTTATTACAATTTTTTGCCATGATATTACAATTTTTTCATGTTTCCTATTCTCAAGCTGTGACTTCATGTTTATTTGTGACTTTTCCCCCCAAATAGGAAAAAACTAATACAATCATATAAACATTTATATCCTGTTTCCTGTGATCAAATTTCCTATTTCAATTTTTGTCAATAAGCTCTCTTTATCACAATTTTATCACATTCAGGTTGAGAGGATATTATAGCAATGATATATGTGAACTCATATCAGTGAGGATATTTTCATTTATGTGACCTCATTCCTGAAAATGAAAGCTTGAGTATTGTTTAATGGGATATATGAGCTCTTCAAATATAATTTTTGACTGTTGGGTTTAGTTAATCTTGAAAGACAGGACATATATTAATTTTTGAATGTTGGTTTTGAGTGACAGGACATAGCTTGAGTTTGCAATTGAAAGAATATTTTAAGAATAACTGAATTTTATAAACTGAATTTTATAAACTGAATTTTAAAAACTTAATTTTTGAATGTTGGGTTTGAGTGACAGTCAATATTGAAAGAATATTGAGAAATGGGTTTGAAAATGAAAGCTTGAGTATTGTTTTTTTCATATTCAGAAATTGGATGAGAGCTTGATATGAAAGAATATTGGATGAATATTGAAAGAATATTGAGAAATGAGTATTGGATGAGAGCTTGAAATGAGTATTGTTTTTTTCATATTCAGCAATTGAAAGAATAATGGATGAAAGCTTCAATACACCCAATTCTCTATGCAATATTCACAAATTTTCATTTTGATAAGCACTTCATTTTTTCCTGAAAGTGTCCTGTGAAGAGCTTGATATGAGCTTGCTGATCCAAATGTTTATTCCAACTTCAACATGTAGAATACCATATTTATGACTAACATGATTCATACATGTAGCATTCACATAAGCCTCCATCTTACATTACCTGGATGTCCCTAACAACAATGCACTCATTAGCTTAAGTTCTTTTGTGTGCATTGTAGCATGTCAAACTATGGATCCTTGGCAAACCTTAAAACAAGAAGTGCCTCAATCATAGAACCATCAATAATAGCTTTCCATAGGAACAGCAAGCAAGCAAAAAAATCAATATTTTCTGTTATGTCCTATGATAAAAAGCATCTTCAAGTACAATAAGGTATATGAATAATTTTGACAGTATTTAGAGGTATATGTATAAATTATACAATGAGGTATATGTAGATGTCTTGGAGATAGAAGTTTGTTAACTGAGAAGATAGAAAAATCAGTTAACTTTAAATTCTTATATTGGTGAAGATAGAAGTTTGTTAACTGAGAATATAGAAAAATGAGCAAAAAACATACACTAAGTTCAAAAAACTGAGAAGCACACTTTGTTAACTTGAAATTCTCAATGAATGTTGACATGGATCCTCAATTTATGATCCTCAAATTAAATCCTGATCCTGACAAAATTTGAATGAATATCCTGTTGACATGGACTAATTTTTTTGAATACACATACACTAAGTTCATACCTCATTGAATGAATATCCTGATTGAATATCCTCATTGAATACACATATCCTGAATGAATATCCTCATTGAATCTTGACATGGATTTTTTTGAATATATATTGTATGTGTATTCAGAATTAAAGTTTGACAGATATCCTGAGCCTCAATTCTTTTTGAGGATACATATACAACTATTTTAATATCCTGATCCTCAATTCAATTTTGACAATATTTTGAGTATATACATCTAGATGTATATGTTTGAGGTATATGTATAATTTAGAAGAGAAATCAAAAGACATATGTTTGAGGTATAGGTATATGTATATTTTTGTCCCTGTTTTATTTGTGTTCTTCATTTTTTTGTAATCATTGAATTGTTGATTTGTAGTTATTCATTGAATGTTTTGAATTGTAGTTCTTAATTGGATTGTAGTTCTACATTTGAACTTTTGGGAATATCCTGGGATTATTAAAAACAGTTCTTAATTGAACACATATGTTTAGATTAGATGAGAAATTTGCATACCTGGTGCTTGCCAATTCTTGATACCCAATTTTTTGATACCCAATGAATATGCCAGTTTTGCACAATTTGGTATTAAATTGGATATGTGAGGCATACTTTATTATGCCTGTTGAATAAAGTGTTTTGGTTTCTATTTTTTTGAACAAAATAGTCAAACATTTTCATATGTGCCAGTAACAAATGTTCATATGATTCAAAATGATGTAATTTGAATTGATACTCAATTTTTTAAATGGAATATTGAAATTGACCTGAATCCAGTTCAAATGGCTCATATTGAAATTGTCCTGATGGTTATAATGTAGTTTAGTTAGAAATTTTGCTATTTGGCAGTATCCTGATACAAAATTTCGTATGCATATTTGGTTATTTAGAAATTAGTTAAATGGAATATGACAGGATGTGTTGATAGATAACAAATATTGATGGAATTTGAATGAAGTGTAAATTTAGCATTAATATCAGGCAAAAAATGGTGTAAAAAATGCAGAAATGTTGATAGTTAGAAATTAGTTAAATGGAATGGAATTTGAATGAAATTTTGAAAAGAAATTTTGTTAAATGGAATATTTGTCAAACACATCCTGTCATACAACATGAGAAATTAGTTAAATATCCTGTTTGGAATTTGATATTTAATTTTTTTAGTTTATTGCAATAGCATCACCAGTTTAATTTTTTTAGTCTACCCTGCCAATTTCTAAATATGCATATGACAGGATGGAATAACAGTTAACCCTATGCATAGCATCAATTTTTTTAGTCTAACATGCCAAATAGCATAGCAGGATCTTGCTATAGACTAAAACAAATCAAGATCCTGTCAAAACCATCCTATGGATCATCAATGTTTGGAAGTGCTTTAGACTAAAAAAATTGAATTGTTACAAAGCTGGGCTCATTTCAAAAATATCAGCTCATTTCAAAAATCTGGAATCTAATGAGATGGGATAGGAGGTATATAGACAATCTGGACTGTATTTTAATACATGAACTTACAAAGGTGGGCAGATGAGGGAGAGATTGAAGATGAAGCTGCTTTGAGGTATATTGCTGGATCATCATCAAACTAAATACATGAAGTTACAAAGCTGGGCCCAGATAATGAAGTTATGATCACCAATGTTTGGAAGTTAGGATTCCAGATTGTCTACATAAAAATCTAGAATCTAAAAAATGTAGATAAAAAGTGTAGATAATGAGCCCAAATCTGGGCACTTCCAAACTTTTCAAAAAAACCTCCTATCCCTGAGCACTTTAATTTTGAAACTTCCCTCCAACAATATCATCACTTTAATTTTTTAGTCTATATGAATGCATATCCATAGGATGTGTTTGCTATTGTATCAACTTCCCTCCAACATTATCCTGCTGGGAAGTTGATATTTAATTTGCTATTAAATTGAATATGCCAGGCATACTTTATTCAAAACATGCATACTTTGTTCAAATGAATATGCATGTTGAATAAAGTGTTTTGGTTTCTATATTTTTTGAACAAAATAGTCAAACATTTTCATATGTGCCAGTTACAAATGTTCATATGATTCAAAATGATGTAATTTGAATTGATACTCAATTTGTTATTTTAATTGTGTATACTCAATAATGATTCAAAATAATTTCAATTAAAGATAATGTAATTTGATAGGATCACAGTCAAGATAATGATCCTGTCACTTGTGATTTCAATTCAAAATAATGTCAACTTGATAAACTTTCAATTCAAGATAATGTAATTTGAATTGTGTATACTCAATAATGAGTCAAAATAAAATCAAATGTAAACAGAATTTATTTATGTAATCTTTTGAATTAATGCAATTTGAATTGTGTATACTCAATAATGAGTATGAATTTGAGTTGATATGTTGATATTTGTTGATTGAGTATTAATAAATTCTGAAATTCCTACTAAGCTCAAATGCAATTCCTAACAATGACATTTCAACTGAAATTCTAATGTAATTTGAATTGTGTATACTTAATAATGAGTCAAACTAATATCTGAATGGGAAATTATAAATTGGATGGAAAATTGGCAATATATGATGGATGGGAAAATATATGCTAGATGGAAAATGCAATCTCAAATTGATGGTGGTCTAAATTTGATATGCAATCTCAAACTGATTTGATATGCAAATTACTTGGTAACTGCATTTTAATAGCTGAATACATCCTATATGAGTGAATGGGTGTGTTTATGGTTCACATTGTGCAGAACTGATTGGGTGTGCAAAACTGATTTTTTTTTTAGATTTGATATACCAATTGAATATGCCCCAATTGAATATTCAAACTGATATTCAATTTTTTTGATACCAATTGATGCATATCATATACCAATTGAATTGGTGCATATGCACCAATTGTATATGATATAGGCACCAATTGAATATGCAGTTTTGCATAATTGGTATCAAAAAAATTGAATATTTTTTTGATACCCAACTTAACTCAAGATAATATATCTGAGTCAAGATATTTTTGTGTTTCATTAAGAAATTTTTAGATCACTCTTTGATTAACATGGATTTCTTAGGGTGTGGTCCTCCAAGCCATCAATACAGTAACAGTGAGGGTGAAGCAATGTGTCTGAGCTTAGACATCAGCAACATGTACTACAACCAAGAGGCAGAGGGTGATCTTAATGAGGGCAGAGGCCAATCACTTATGAGCCAGCTGCTCTTTGCACTTGCAGTTTTCTCATAGTTGTAAAGATGTGACATTGTAAATATTTCTTCAAGTTGTAAAGATCTTAACAGGCAGGTTATATCGATAGCCCAGGCAGGTTATATAACTCAGGCCCAGGCAAGTTACTTCAAGCTGTAAAGATTTCTCCAATCAATCAACCAAGCTGTATTGATGGGTCCAGACCTAAGACACCATTGATAGAACTCGTTGTAATTAATTATTTTTGGTTTTCCATTTTCAAACTTCGTAGGGAAATTGTTGTTGAAACTGATCCCATGTTTTACATGCTAGAAATTGTTTTGTGAGATAATCAATGATACCTTTTTGTGATATGTGATAATGGCAGCGTGCATAAAAATCTGTAATGGAAATGTGACTTTGTGATAACTTTTTGTGTTATGTGATAATGGCATCGTGCTTGCTCTTTCCACATCCAGTAATGGAAATGTGACTTAGTGGTGGTGTTCATGACTCTTGAAGAATCTTCACTCTTGCTGCAACTACTGTGATTTTATGTTCATGCGGCTTCCTGCTATTTTGCAGAACGACCATTGCTTAACCTTTTCATTGTTAAATAAATCTTTGTTCATATTTTCTATCACATCATCTGTGCTTTTTTCATCTTCTAGGGGAAACAAATTTGAAGTAGTCTCAGACCTCGACCAGTCAAGGGATGGAGCCTCTAGAGTCTGGACATAGATATTTGCTTGGATTTTTTTAGCTTTACCTGCAAACACTTGCTTTGACTATTGTAATCCATTTTTATTGCTCAAAATCATGTTGCCAATATTGATGTTGCAACCCAAATATCAAAATGTCACAGATGGGATTTTGTGCATCTTTGTAGTCCAAATGAGAGCTTGCAGTCTGAGAATAAAGTTTCCGTTTAGTGACTGAAGGCGCCCGCAAAATTTTTGTTCGTTTAAATTTTGGAGGGGGAATTTTTTTTGAGATAACAAAGATTTTGAGGGGATATCTTAAATGAACCATGCCTGAGGGCACATGTCCGCATCAAATGCGCCCCCGCCGAAGGGGCCCGCGCCCATGCCGAAGGCACCTGTGTCGCTAAATATTTTTACGCTAATTTGTTGAGCTGTGTAATTTTTGCTGTGAAAATAATTTTTTGGGGAACAAAAATTTCACGGGGGGATATCGTGAATGAACCGTGCGCTACGGGCACTGGTTGTATATCTCTTGAGGTGACTAAAATTTGTCAGTGACTAAAAATTTAATACATATTAGTGGACTTACATTTTTGTCAGTGACCAAAAATTTTGTGAGTAATTAAACAATGTGAGAACAAAAATCTCTTGAGGTGACCTAAATTTCTTGGAGAACTAAGACTTTGATTGGGGAACTAAGATTTTGAGGGGGGGATTTCTAAAATGAATCATGTACACAATTTCAGGGGAACTAAGATTTTGTGGGGGGAATATCTAAAATGAATCGTGCCCACATTTTCGGGGGAACTAAGATTTTAATGGGGAAATATCTAAATTTATTTTGCGGAAATTTTGACCGTGGAAATAATTTTTTGGGGAACATAGATTTTGCGGGGGAAAATCTTATTTGAACCGTGCCCGCGGGCACGGGGTATGGCTAGTATATATATATATGAAAGTTAGCATGATTTGTATTGAGTAATATACAAAATACAACAATAGAGCCTATTGGAATGTGAGTTCAAGGGGGAGAGGATTGGGCACAAGCGCCGTCACTCTCCATTATCAAATCCAATTCCAAAGGGATGCTATTCAAAAGAAGATCAAACTAGTTTACAAAACTTGTCACTAGGAAGACATGTCCAAAACTCAACCCATGTCCCTGAATTCCCAATTTGTGTATGCACTAGTCTCCTCCTCCGTAGCTGGTTCTTGATCTTGTAAAACAACTCTGATATCTGCGGAAATCTCCTCGAAGAGGAAGGTCATACATCTCTTCTCCCCATCAAAAATACGCCTATTCCTCTCTCTCTCCAGATATGCCAAACCATTGCGGCAAGGGCAGTTTTAGCAAGTAAGCTCAGAGCATTCTTTCCTCCAAAGTGAGAGAGGTAGTAATTCCCAACCTCCCCTAGAGTAGGAGAGATGGGTGTTGCAATACGTAATTTTAGCAAAGCCCTGTGCAAAACGTAGTGGGCGTAGCTACAATTGAAGAACAAATGCTCTATAGTTTCCTCCCTATTTTCATCGCATAAAACACACTGAACCGGAGTACTGAGCCCCCACCTTATAAGCATATCCCTAGTAAGCAGTTTACCACGAAAAGCGCGAAGAAGAGTCAGAGACATTTTCGGAGTATGATTACTATACCAGATTAATTTGTGATAGGGGAAAGAAAGGCCTCTCTTACGGACACCCTCCCAAGCTTGCTTGAAGCTAAAATGATCTCCAGGCACCCAGACCCATTCATCCGACCCAGGAATAAGTCGCACATGCTGCAGTATGGGTCTTATGGGATTAAGAGCCGATCAGCGCTCCATCCGCCGGTTGACCAGTAAGAACTCACGCTTTTATGCGCCGTACCCGTCGGAATATCAAGCAGATTTTTAAGTGGCCCGCCATGTGACCAAGAATCCTGCCAAAAAGTGTGGACTGCCCATCTCGTACTTTCTTCCTAATTAATGTTTGGGTTAAAGGTCTGCATTTAAGTAATCTTTTCCAAGTGCATGAGTTCTTTAACATACAATTTTCTGCAAAGAATCCGCCTGCATCACCATAAATCTTCTCCATATGCTTTGCCCATATACCATCGTAGGTGAGATATCGCCAAGTCAGCTTCAGCCCCACTGCATTGTTTAATTCTTCTAGCAATCTAATTCCAACTCCGCCTTCAGCCTTTGGTTTACAGATATCTTCCCAAGCCCAAGCTTTTGAATTCCCCAAAATGAACCGCCTACAAGTTGACGAGATAATCCTCAGAATACTAGCTGGGATGTGGAATGCATGCATCCAGAACGCAACAATTTCGTATATGACCGTCCTAACCAGTTCAATGCACCCTGAAACAGAAAGCAGTGATGAACTCCATCCTATCATCCTCTTCTTGCACTTGCCTACCAATTTGCTGTAGTTAGCAGACTTGGGATACTTCGATGAAAGGGGCAATCCCATATAGGTGGTAATCATTGTTGAAATCTTGATTCCCAATAAATCTGCCAATCCATGTCTGTTTTTTGCTCCCTTGCTAAACAATCCAGCACTTTTGTCCCAATTTACTTGGAGCCCAGTAAAATCTGAAAATTCCTTCAACAAATTTTTAATTCCCAAGAAAGAAGTTTTGTTCGCCCGGCAGAATAGAAGGACATCAGCAAACAACAGATGAGATATAGATCCAGTGCGACGTATAGGAAGGATATTGCCCATATTAATAGCTTTAACAATCAGGATGGAGAAAGCTTCGATAGTAATAACAAATAAGTAGGAAAAGAGAGGGTCACCTTGACAGATACCTCTATTGCTTTTAAAATAACCGACATGACCACCATTGATCAGGACAGAGAAGGTTGGAGTAGATATGCACTCTTTGATCCAGCCTATGAATACATCAGGGAATCCTAGTTGACACATGAGAAAGAAAATGAAATCTCTATTGACACTGTCAAACGCTTTCCTTAGGTTTAATTTCAGACAAGCTCTGCTCCACATAGGGTTGCTAAAATCTCTGATCTGCTCGTGGGCTATAAGAGTGCAGTCGTTAAGTCTCCTCCCTTTGAGGAAAGCAGATTGATTTGGAGATATCAAATCATGAATCACCCCTTTAATCTTGCTGCATATAATTTTGCTGACAATCTTATAGAGGACATTACAACAGGAAATCGGTCTATAATCACTTAAGGTCGAAGCATTAGCATTCTTTGGCACAAGAGTAAGAAAGGTATGATTGACGAGTCTGTGAAGAGAGCCTGATCTGAAGAATGATTTAATGGCAGAAGTAACCTCCTCTCCAATAAGGGCCCAATTATGTTGAAAGAAGAAACCATTATACCCATCAGGCCCAGGAGCCTTGTTGGGACCAATCTGGAAAACAGCTGTTTTTACCTCTTCATCTAACACCCTCCTACTAAGCCAAACCGAGGACTCATCAGTTAATATACGCTTCGGTACAAGTTTAGGAAAGTTGCTCAAGTAGTGATTCTGATTATATAGCTTTTCATAATAAGCAGGAGCATCCTTCTTCAGATCCTCATATAATATGTTTTGGTCACCATTCACATCAACCAAGTGCCCCAAAGTGTTGCGACAAATTCTCGACTTGGTATTCCTGTCCCCCAATTTCAGCCAATCCTGGCGACTTTTTTAGCGAAACATCTCTTCCTCTAGCTTCAAAGCTACCACCAATTCCTTGATGAGTTTCTGTTCTTTTTGCTGCAAGATAATGGCCGAATGGATCATAAGGTCCTTTCTAATTGCCTCCAGCTTCTTTCTACAATCCGTCACCAGGTTAGTCGCATGATACTCTCTAGCCCATGCACGAAGTAGGGGTTTCAACATTTTTAATTTATGAGCCAGCCTATTGGTTGGGCCCCGGATATACACCCGGAGAACGATTGTAGTTTTACCGCAAGCGCACGGTCAAGTGGCGAGCGGGTATCGAACATGAGGAGGTGGTGTTGGCTCCAATCTATCCTAGGTTGGCTCGACTACGAATGTATTATTGGTGGAGATGGTTATGGAATGATGTAATGAAAATGGAGGTGGATGTCTGTGTCGGTGATAAAGAAGTCGGTCAAATATCGATTCAAATACAATATAATAAAAGTGTCTAGGGCTAGGAAATTCCCACTACGGATCGTCATACATCATTGTAAATAGTGAATCTCAATATTACTAGACTTGCGTTGAGGTGAACTAGTCGTACCTAAATAGAGAACCAAGCTCACGCTCTCGTGCTATTGCTGGTCTAAAGCAACCTAGGATAGGGCCCAATCTCTTGCAAACCTTAGCCTAAGCCACTAGCATTAGGATCGACATCATCGTTCAATCGCCCCTCGAGCCCACTCTCGTGCAAACTCGAGTTACGATCTAGGTTGTGATAGTTCGTATTCGTCCAATCTCTTGCAAACGAATATGGGTATATATTTATAATAAAAATCATAGCTTTGGTCCAATATCTTGTAAACCAAGTCTAGAGAATCTCGATTATAAACCTAAATCAAATATCTAGGCCTTCCCATCGATTAGAATCCAATCTCTTGCAAACCCCAATCGATGGAAATCCCTAGCTATCCGTAATAAATCGATCACAACCTAACCTCCTAGCAATTCTAGCAATTTAGAAATTCATTTATCACAAATATGAAATTAGATCCATAATGTTCATCCCCATGTCCTAGAACAACAAATCTACTCAAGCATAGCAATAACGATGGAGAAATCGATAAAAATCATTGCTTGCATACAAAAAGATAGAAAAACAAAGATTCAAATAACAAAAACAAAATACTTAGCTTTGATGAAGATCTTCAATCCAAATACAAGCTTTTAGATCCAAGAGGGGGCCTAGGGCATGGCCTAACCTCTAAAATTGAGTCTAAGAAAACATTATGGGAACTTCCTCTAATGGTGGCTACAAAACCCTTATATAGTCTCCCAAACCCCTAGCAAATAACCCTAGAAAACCCCTCAAATTCGTGCCCAAAAACATCCCAAACCGCAACTTAAAATCTGGGCCCAGGCCGCACTCGGCCGAGTGGAACATGTGACCCGGCTGAGTGGAAATTCCAGCACTGCAGCATCAACTTGCAGAAATTCCCCAGATTTCATCCGACCTCCGATTTGCGCGTTCTTGGCGGCATTGGAATCGTCATGAAGTCTACTATCCTAAAAAATATGAGAAAAATACTTTGATTGCTGGAATGATAGCAGATTTCAAAAGAGTGGGAGGCTGTCTAAAAATCTGGGCGCTGCGTGTCCTCGGCATCACTCGGCCGAGCGGGTAAATGTCACTCGGCCGAGTGCCTTTTGGTACTCGGCCAAGTTGGAACTCGTAGTCGACTGACGGATTACAGTAAGTCTGGTCTTTTGGATGTCGTCGTTCGTGTGCCACTCGGGCAAGTGGTGTCTCCATACTCGAACGAGTGGGATGTCGTCACTCGGCCGAGTTCACGCTACTCTTCAAGTAATTGCGTGTCCGATCTGGCCGGCCGAGCGGGCTTCTTTGCTTGGCCGAGTGACTTCTTCACTCGGCCGAGTGGCATGCTGAAAATGCCCAATCTTCATCATTTCGCTTCCTCGTCGCTCCTACGACGTTCTTTCTTCTTCCACTCGTATTCTATCGCTGATAGGTCCTCAATGAGTCCATGAGCGATGCTTCGTTACGCGTGCAAGTCCTTTAAGCTCATTTTTGCTCCCAATTGCTCATATTTCCTGAAATCCGACAAAAGCAAGAAATAGTAAAAATAACACAATATCATCGAATAATCGTGAAAATCGCAATATGAGCAACCGAAATGGCATGTAAATATGCAGAAAAAAGGTGTAAAATATGGACCGATCAAAATCCCCCAAGCTTACCTCTTACTCATCCTCGAGGAGACGAACTCGGGAGATGAAAATAAAGAAAATGAAATGAAAAATAAAGAACACGAGGTGGAAGGGGTCGCTAGATTCTTCTCTCAGATCTCAAGCCATAAGCTACACATCACGATAACTTGAAAAATACAAATCACATGCTATAAGGATTTCATATCTTACATAAACATGGTACTTGCAAGCTTTTAAGAACAAAAAGAGGGACTCTCTAAATTTATACAATCAATTCATATCTACATCACGCATTTCATAGAATTTAATATACAAATGTTGGCGATGCACTTTTCAATCAAAAGTTATAAATGAAGCATATAAGATACACACCAAGCATGCAATAGAGAATATAATAAGAGTCATGGCATTCATATATTTATTTCAAATCATGAAAAATCTCCATATCTAATATATTTTGTAAAGTCTAAGCATTATCGAATATTCCCATTCATGCACGTCTCCACTCTAATGTCATACTCACTCATTTGGTCAAATGAATTCACTCCCCAAGCTTAGTTTGAGGCGTCGCATCCAAAGGAATATAATAGTGGAAAGTGGGATTTTTGCCTTGGTTTTCCCAAGTATTTTTGTGGCTCCAATAATGAGATAGAGAAATATATTTTTTTCTTTTGGACTTTGTTTCTCATTTTTCTTCTTGGATTTTTGTAGGAGCAATTTGATTTGTATTTTTGATTTTTGGCTCCTTTTTGGCTTTTTGGACTTTTTGGAGCAACCTTTTCTTTTGTGGGGATTTTTTTGGGAAATAGATGCGATATAAGTAGCTTTAGGAGGTGAACTCAAGTGACATGTAGAGAATAAAAAGATATATGTGGAGAAGGAAATAATGTAACACTCGGTTCACTCTAAGATGTGCACGAACGGTTCAATAAAATAATACTTCAACTAAAACTCCTATGTAAGCATGAATATTCTCAATCATTTCAATAAATAGTGAAGTTAAGCAGTAAAATTTACAACCATATCAGGCATGCAATAGAAGGTGAATAAGACAATAAAACTGATACTTCAGATATACTAATGATGCGTGAATCTTGGTGCACTTCCAACAAAAGCATACCAAACACTAATCCATACATTCAGCTTCAATTAATATCATGCATTCATATAGATGAATCATCAAAAGAAATAGATTTGCAAGCTCATGTGAATAGCAAGACTATGGAATACTCTAAATGGCATGGCAAGGAATAATAAGTATCGTGATGGCTACTAAAGCAATAAGAGATGTCATCATAAGGAACAAATCTAGCAAAAGGAGGAAAAGAAAATAAACATATAAAATAAAAGAGAGGAAAGAAAAGAAAAATCAAGCACACAACATGATGCATGAACACACATAAAAGGAAAATAAGATGGGAAAAATCAAAAAGATGATGCAAAAATTTTGAAAAATTTTAAAAACCCTAAAATAAAGTAAAAATGCAACTAATGCATCTAAATGGCATGGAAATGCACTCCCCCCAAGCTTAAACTTCACATTGTCCTCAATGTGATCATAGTGGAAGAATATGAGGAACAACGATAATAATAAGGGGGTGAATGAAAAATGATGAAATGAATGACATGAAATCCTAATTCAACTACATGCACATACAATGATGCATGAGAGCGCTTTCCTCCAAGCTTATACCAAACAATCCTATTCAAATGACTCAATCAAAAATGTCATGGCTTTGCAAAGCGTGATCAAGTCAAATGAATAAGAAAGTGAGTATTCACTTGAAAGAAATGCTCGATGGTGGTGAGCAAAAGGATGTGGCGTATCAAAATATGGAGAGGGGAATTAATATATATAATGGGTTTGGGGTGTAAAAGATTTTTGTTGCCGTCATATGAGGTGATATTTATTCAATTAAATCTATACGGTCCTCTCGTTGTTGAGAGTATTCGGGTTTATTAAAAGCATAAAAATTTCTACACTACTGGATTGATATCACCTATAGCAAAAGGCGGATCCAGTATCTTTGCCGGTGCAGGCAACTGCTCCAACTGCTCTTTCCGTGGCTCCGCCAGGCGCGTATGTCCACGGACTCCATCAGACTCCAGCAATGCGGCTCCCAGCACCTCTCCAAGGACTCCACATGTACCCTGCAAGAGATAAGTCGCATCGATCTGATGTGCATAATTATTCCCCAAAATAAATGTATTCCAAAGAGGGTCATCAACATAAGTATTTAAAATTAAAGACGGGTGACAACACTTCCCTGGAAATAAATCTCCACTCTCGTATACCACGTCGATCAACTCCTCATTGTTCGCCTCAGGTTGTTCAGGTAGCTTGGGCAGATAAGCGTAGGTCTCATCAGGCAGCTCCTCATCATCGTTAGACTTATCCCATCGCACCTCCTGATCATATTCAATAGCGTCCATGGGTGCTAACTCCTCGCTCTCCTTCTCGTATACGTCCCATCGTACCTCTTGATCGTATGTACATGAATCCTGTAAAAGGCACGATGAGTCGCCAAAATCTGAATCATAAAAAACATCATACACGGGAGGAGACTCAAATGTAAGAGATGAGGGAGTAAAGAGATCTCCCTGAAGGGGAGCCATAAGCTCTGTGGGATTGTCCTCAACATCAGTGGAAGAGTGGTTCTCTGAGGGATGATCAGCCTCTGTAGAAGGTGGGGATGGCTGCGGTAGCTCGAAAGGAGGGGGGCACAATTCGGGCTCCATCTGTGTGCAAATGTCATCGTCCAAAGTCACGTCCTCCTCGATGGTCTGCTCCACTACCGTATGCATGACCTCCACAATAATATCCTCTGATGGTATGGGCTGCTCTGACTCAGGTGGGTGGCAGGGGGAGGTGACGACGGCATAAGGTGGCTCTATAGGCTCATGTATCTCGACCATGGTGTAAAAATGGGTCTTGTGCCCCTCAATTAGAGCGTAGACTCCATCATCAATTGTGCCTATGGAAGAGATACAATGAGTAATAAAGTTTTGAAATTCAAGCTCAAAAGGATCACCTGCCGTTATTGTCAATGGACCGGAATTTCGAACTATGTCGACAATGTTTCTCAATAGGTCCGTGTACGTGTCCTCCTTTGGCAACTCAGATGTCTCTATTTGTAGAGTGTTGATGGTATAAAGGTGGATATGATCACCTTCAAGTGAGGCATACACTCCATCTATGATAGTACCTGCACTAGAGACATTAGCCATAACAAAATCGATGAATACTTGGTCGTATGGTTTACTTACCGTAACGGTTAGTGAACCAGTAAATCGAGCATCATCTATCATTTGCTCCAAGGCTGCTGCCAACTGTAGATCACTGAACTTCTCCACTTGCATCCTCTTCAAAAACTCACGTGAGGGTACCTTTAGCCTTCTAGTGAAGATACCAAATAGCGTGGAGTCATTCCACTCATGGTCTGACTCCGTCTGGAACATTTCTAACATTCCTTCAAACCTAGACAAGGCTTCCCCGAAGGATTCTCCATCAGCCTGATAGAATGCAGCGAGATATATGTAGGATTGTATAGAGCCCGCTCGCATTTTCTTTGGAAGCACCATCGCTGTAACAACTGTACCTGATCAATCAAAGTAAACAACCTGGAAAAGACGTCAGTGGTACAAAGAGAGATAAAGATAATAATAGCAGGTGGTGGGAAAAAATCCCTCTCAATGTTTTTTTTATTTTTATTTATTTTTTTAAATGTAGTCTAATCAACCCAAGTGTCACAAATTAGCACCCAACAGGAAACACCTCCCCGGGAACGGCGCCAAAAACTTGGTCGAGCCCCGGATATACACCCGGAGAACGATTGTAGTTTTACCGCAAGTGCACGGTCAAGTGGCGAGTGGGTATCGAACACGAGGAGGTGGTGTTGGCTCCAATCTATCCTAGGTTGGCTCGACTACGAATGTCTTATTGGTGGAGATGGTTATGGAATGATGTAATGGAAATGGAGGTGGATGTCGGTGTCGGTGATAAAGAAGTCGGTCAAATATCGATTCAAATACAATATAATAAAAGTGTCTAGGGCTAGGAAATTCCCACTACGGATCGTCATACATCATTGTAAATAGTGAATCTCAATATTACTAGACTTGCGTTGAGGTGAACTAGTCGTAACTAAATAGAGAACCAAGCTCACGCTCTCGCGCAATTGTCGGTCTATAGCAACCTAGGATAGGGCCCAATCTCTTGCAAACCCTAGCCTAAGCCACTAGCATTAGGATCGACATCATCGTTTAATCGCCCCTCGAGCCCACTCTCGTGCAAACTCGAGTTACGATCTAGGTTGTGATAGTTCGTATTCGTCCAATCTCTTGCAAACGAATATGGGTATAGATTTATAATAAAAATCCTAGCTTTGGTCCAATCTCTTGTAAACCAAGTCTAGAGAATCTCGATTATAAACCTAAATCGAATATCTAGGCCTTCCCATCGATTAGAATCCAATCTCTTGCAAACCCCAATCAATGGAAATCCCTAGCTATCCGTAATAAATCGATCACAACCTAACCTCCTAGCAATTCTAGCAATTTAGAAATTCATTCATCACAAATCTGAAATTAGATCCATAAGGTTCATCCCCATGCCCTAGAACAACAAATCTACTCAAGCATAGCAATAACGATGGAGAAATCGATAAAAATCATTGCTTGCATACAAAAAGATAGAAAAACAAAGATTCAAATAAAAAGAACAAAATACTTAGCTTTGATGAAGATCTTCAATCCAAATACAAGCTTTTAGATCGAAGTGGGGGCCTAGGGCATGGCCTAACCTCTAAAATAGAGTCTAAGAAAACATTATGGGAACTTCCTCTAATGGTGGCTACAAAACCCTTTTATAGTCTCCCAAAACCCTAGCAAATAACCCTAGAAAACGCCTCAAATTCGTACCCAAAAACATCCCAAACCGCAACTTAAAATCTGGGCCCAGGCCGCACTCGGCCGAGTGGAACATGTGACCCGGCCGAGTGGAAATTCCAGCACTGCAGCATCAACTTGCAGAAATTCCCCAGATTTCATCCGACCTCCAATTTACGCGTTCTTGGCGGAGTTGGTATCGTCATGAAGTCTACTATCCATAAAAAATAAGAGAAAAATACTTTGATTGCTGGAATGATAGCAGATTTCAAAAGAGTGGGAGGCTGTCTGAAAATCTGGGCGCTGCGTGTCCTCGGCATCACTCGGCCGAGCGGCAAATGTCACTCGGCCGAGGGGCTTTTGGTACTCGGCCGAGTTGGAGCTCGTAGTCGACTGACGGATTACAGTAAGTCTGGTCTTTTGGATGCTGTCGTTCGTGTGCCACTCGGGCGAGTGGTGTCTCCATACTCGGACGAGTGGGATGTCGTCACTCGGCCGAGTGCACGCTAATCTTCAAGTAATTGCGTGTCCGATCTGGCCGGCCGAGCGGGCTTCTTTGCTCGGCCGAGTGACTTCTTCACTCGGCCGAGTGGCATGCTGAAAATGCCCAATCTTTATTATTTCGCTTCCTCGTCGCTCCTACGACGTTCTTTCTTCTTCCACTCATCTTCTATCGCTGATAGGTCCTCAATAAGTCCATGAGCAATGCTCCGTTACGCGTGCAAGTCCTTTAAGCTCATTTTTGCTCCCAATTGCTCATATTTCCTGTAATCCGACAAAAACAAGAAATAGTGAAAATAACACAATATCATCGAATAATCGTGAAAATCGCAATATGAGCAACCGAAATGGCATGCAAATATGCAGAAAAAAGGTGTAAAATATGGACCGATCACCTATACATAGGTGTGCTTTGGATATGGCCACTCCAACCCGATACAACCACCTCATTAAAGCACGGGCAATGAATCCAGTAGTTAAAATATTTGAAAGGCTTGGGAACTGGAAGGGGCTTGGACTGTATATACACGACCATAGGAGAGTGATCACTAGTAATAGGATCCAGGTATTCTACAAAAGTCTCTGACAGCGAAGTTACCCAGATTGCATTACAGAATACACGATCAAGTTAGGCAGTGATACGATCCTTTCCAACCCGATTGTTACACCAACTTAATCTATTCCCAGTGCTCTTAAGCTCTTGAAGCAAACACCTTCTAATACATTCATTGAAGTCCCGCACCATAGGCTCCTCAAGCTTTCTACCACCAACCTTATCTTTAGTGAAGAGAACACTACTGAAGTCACCGCCGACCAGCCATGCTACATTTCCCATCAACACAGCATCAGCCTCCAGGCTCTTCCACAACTGTTTTCTTTCCAACAAGGTGTTTCGTGCATACACACCTGTGATAACACAAGAAAATCCTCCAATGTTAGTGCACCAGACGGAAATATGCTGAGCTGAACGCGAAAGGGAACCGATCTTCCAAATAGCGGGATTAAACCCCATTATAATACGCCCTCCGGGAGCTAAATCAGTATTATCAAAAGAGGCCCAATCTTTGGGGATCCCAGTTTTATTATTATCAGCCGGAGATTTAAGCTTGGTCTTCAAAAGAATCAAAGTAGATGGATTTATTGAACTAATTCTATTCCGAAGATCTCGCCTTCGAGTCAGGTTATTGAGTCCCCTGGTATTCCAAAAAAATACTGTCATTGATCAGAAAAGGGTTGCTGACGCTCTAGACCAATGCCATTGGCCTGAGATCTAGTGCTTCTCCTACCTACCATGCTAGGAACAAGCTTATTCTTACCATTTTTGATTTCCAACTTATGCCGCACTTGCTCTTCCACTTCCGTCTCCCACTCTAGATTATCGACTGCCAGACAATCAGGAAATATGTCAATGTCATCTCCGACGTTATCATCTAGCAGCGAAGGGAGGGGACGTTTATCTTGTGGTTAATCTGATGCTCTGCACTAATAACACCAGAATTAGTGCTTACAGAATTTGCTCATATAGGCTCTGTAATGCTAGGAGACCTAGGATCACATGCTTCAGGGTTCAAAGCTGCAGCACTTGCACAACTCATGCTGCTAACTCTACCCATATCTCCCCCTTGTTCAAGTGAATGAAGCCCAACGTTTCCATCAATGAGATTTAATCCGCCTGTAGAATTAGATTCCAAGGCCTTGGGCAAAGTTCCAGGATATAGCTCACCTTCCTCCTGCTGAAGTTGAGTAATTGTAGTGCCTTGATTATCAGGCTCGGGAATAGAAGTTTCCCCTTCTCCCTGCTCCGTGTTCCTCTCTTTCCCAGCAAATTCCAAATGAACCTCATTTTGTGCAATATTGTCCTTCGCGTTCCCCTGAACCTTCTCATTAGTTTCCTATTGGATTGAAGGGAGCTTAGTAATAATTGGGCATTGCTCATCTGTATGGCTAAAATAGATACAGTGACTGCACCGTGGAGGTGCCCCTTCATTGTTAGTATTAATAGTTACTATCGAACCATCATCCATCTCTACTTCAAAAGAAGAAACCAAAGGGGTTGATGCATCGACTTCTATCAGACATCGGGCATATGAGATTCTTTCCAGATATGTTGTGGCACGGTCAAGGCACATGGGGGAACCAACTACTGAATAGATGATATTAAGCCCCTCCAGGTTCCACATGAACAGTGGGACTCCATGCAGCTGTACCCAAACTGGTACAGAGGTTAAAATATCGTGATCATGCCTCAAATGTAGACTCCATCTTTTGAAAACCACAAGGCGTCCGTCAAATAGCCTTGGACTGCCTGCCAAGATCCTATCACACTCCTCATGTGACTCAAATCTGAAGTAAAAAAAACCCATTCTCCTTCGTGTATATCTAGACCCTTTTCTTAGGCTTCCAAAGCCTCTCCATCCAAGCAACAATTTGAGAATAGTAGGGAATATCACCCAAGACGTACCCAACAATCGTATTCTTCCAGCTTTCAGCCCCTCGCTGAACCAGTTCTCCAGGGAACCTAGCATAAATGGAACTGTCTTCTCGTGACAGAGGGGGGATATGAGACATCCCCAATGCAGCTCCATATGTACGACGATTAGCGCACACATCAGACCACGACTGTTTAGTAGCCGCATGATCTATACTGAAATGTATTTTTGGTCTAACAGGCAAATTAATATTCATGTTGTGGGCACCCCCCATAGGACGAGATGGAAGCTTCCTATACCTTGGGTGCGCTGAAGGAGCCTTGTTCGCCAAACCCCCTCCAAAGAATTGGACTCCCTTCTTCTTCGTTGTAGCACCTCCCTTAGAAGCAGCCCCCTTCTTCGAACAACCATATATCCATCATCAGAAACCCCATCCGCGTACGGTCGAACAGGGATCTCCTTAACGTTATCACTAGGGAAGGAATTTGCCGGGCGAGGAAACCGATCAGACCCCCGGGCACGAGGCCTCCCGAAGCCTCCGCCGCCCTCCAAATGACGTTGAAACCCTAGATTATGCACCTCCTCCCTTAGAGACCCAGCCAAAGTCTCCTTAGGGAGAGCATCTCCAACGACAGAAGTTGCCTTAGGGAGAGTACCGTCGCTCGCCCCAGAATCCGATGCCATTGGATCGCCGGAATCAGCGCCTACACAGAAATCGCCAATCATCGCCTAAGCTCCGTATTTTTTAATGGATATATGTTTTATATTTATATATATATATATATATATATATATATATATATATATGGGTTTTTCTCATATTAGTCCCTTAAATTATGTGTATTTTGATATTAGTCCCTTAAATCTTTTTAATTTGAATTTAGTCCCTTAAAGGGACTATTATGGTTAAAATTTAAACATTTAAGGGACTATTTAGATGATCAAAAGGGACTATTTAGGTTAACGTTAAACATTTAAGGGACTAAATTCAAATTACAAAGATTTAAGGGACTAATATCAAAATACACATAATTTAAGGGACTAATATGAGAAAAACCCTATATATATATATATATATATATATATATATATATATATATATATATATATATATATATATATATATTACATTTGAGGGATGTTATCATGGGTTTTTGGATAAGAGAAATTGGATATGGTTTTGAATTGTATTTGGGGGTATACAAATGAGGGATGTTATCATGGGTTTTTGGATAAGAGATATTGGATAAGAGGAATTGGATAAGGTTTTGAATTGTATTTGGGGGTATACAAATGAGGGATGTTATCAAGAGATATTGGATAAGAGAAATTGGATAGAGTTTGAGTTGTAATTTTGAAATTTTGGGGGAAAATTTTGAATTTTAGTGGGAAACCCAATGGGGGAAACTGAAACCTTTCACATTTAAGGGGGAAACAAAATATTTCAAAATTAAAGCGGGAAACAAAATCTTTCACGTGTTATAAAATTAAAATTTTGGTAAAAGCAAAAAAGAACAAGCCCTTCATTTTTTCTTAGGGCCTGTTTCCTTGCGCGGAAAGGGCCTGAGAAAGTACTTTTTTCGTCTGCGGGTCATCACTTCGATAACTATTCACCCATTTCTCGCTTCGTCTTTCCCTTCGCTTGTTCCTTTGCGGAGAAAAACCCTCGCGATTCCTTCACCCTCTCTCTCCGACGTGTCGCCGCACTTTCTTGGCTTCGAAATCCCCGGAAATTGTGGGGATTGCAGGTTGGATTCCTCTCTTTGGGGCCCGTAGCGTTCCTCTCACCCCTCTTCCATGGCGCAGGAAGCAACCGCCGGCTGAAAACCCTAGATCCGGCGTTTAATCGGATGATCTTGGTTTTCTAGGGTTTCAAAAGGGTTTCTCCATGCAATTCCTTACTGATCGGTGAGGTCGAGCTGATTTTTGAACTATTTCTTGAGCCAAGGTATAATTTCTTTAGCCCTAATTTAAATTTAGATGTTTGCTCTTGCTGCCATGGGGTTTCTCTTGATGAAATGGGATTTTGCTATGCTCGCATGTTCTGAATGGGTGAATGGTGAGACGGTTTCGAAATTTTGGGGTTTTGAAACCCTCTACCATGATGAAAATAAGATGTTCTGTTGTTGGGATTGGGTGATTGATGATAGGGTTTCGAAATTTTGTGATATCGCAACCAATCTCTTGATGATTATTTGAGTTTATGATGTAGTGATTTGGTGGGTGATGCAAGGGTTTCGAAATTTTGGGCTTTCTGGCCCATTTGCTTCGATGAATTTCTGAGGTTTACGATACTGGGAATATGTGCATGATGCTAGTGAATGATCCCCACTTACAACATATGTGCATTTCTCCCATATGCTCATAAGCCACGCAAAGAAACAGTCCCTTAAGTGTGCATTATTCCAACAAGCCCAATGATGAAAAATTAAAAAATGAATTTGGAATGAGAGGATTGGATAAAGTCATATATGCTGGATGGCGTGCTTGAAGGTTCCGTATAATACCATATTTGTGCAATCGAGGGTTTGATATTTTTCTGAATTGAAAGGGATTAGTTTTGAAATTTTAACAATGACTCGATTTCAGTATAAAAGAACAAAATTTTTGTGATATTTTTATGGGCACGTCTCCTTGTTTCAGTATGTGTTTTTGTTGTTGTTATGTTTGGAGCATTTAATAAATTTTTGGGCCATGGCTCCTGTCTACTTGTTGCAGTTATGGAATGGGATGGTCATGGATAATTGTTTCAGAATTTTTGGGGATTGGCGCATTGTTGAATTATGTGTTTTTGGTGGTATTCTTTGGGGCTTTGTCACATATTTTTTAGCATGTCTCCTTGCCAGATTTCGGGTTTATGTTGTTGTTATGTTTGAAGCATTTAATAAATATATGTGCCATGCCTCCTAGCTACTTGTTGATGTTATGGAATGGGATGCTCATGTATAATTGTTTCAGAATTTTTGGGGTTTGTCTCCATGTTGAATTATTGACGTCCCCCAGAAAGCTGTCGAGTTTGTGGTCATGGAAGTGTGCAATATGATGGGGGATACCAGATTTAAAATATTTGTACCGCAAGCGCACGGTGTTGTAGTGTGGCTTGGGGGTCGAACACAGGAAGGCATGGTTGTGCTTGCTTCTAAGAGGAACCAATTCACCCTAGGGGTGAGATAGCCCGAATCGATAGATGGTTTGCCACGGAATGTAAATACTGGGTTAAACAATATAAATGGAAACCCGAAACTTCGGTTTCCACCCTATCATGTGTTCTTGCTATTACGCCCTACGGATAGGAATACGATCGGAATTAGGGTTTAATGGTGATACGTTGCCTCTACGAGTGATACCAGCGTCCCATGGGCCCGATATTCCGGTCGGTGCCCAGGAAGATACACCGGACTACCCGAGTTCAGTCAGTGGGCATTCCCATGTCCATTAACACTGACCGACTCTGAGAGAACTAAGCTCACAACGATAACTCCCAACATCTCGTCATGCCGCTCCCGCGCGCAAGGATTCGATGTCTACGCTAAGGGCGTGGGCTATGGCTAGGGAGTCAACCGCCAAGTTTATTCCCCCTTGGCCCAACGGTCAAAGGCGGTCTTTTTCCCGCCGATGACAATAAAACACCCCGCGTAACCAATAGATTCATATTCCCTATCTATATCCTAGTCCTATGGAGGCATTAGGGAGAACCCACGAAGGGGTTTCCACCAAAATCCCAGATTTGGGAACTACTCTCATATTTTAGCTAAAAAGCTATCTAAATGAAAATCGACCGTTAAAATCATAATCAGGCGATTGAAATGAAGTAGTAGCAATGCAATTAAGATAATATCAAAGTTTCATAAAGATCAGAACACTTACAAATAACAAATAAATTCCAGCCGTCACAATATAGAGAAAACTGGAAAAAATACACAGCTCTCGTTTCTGAAAACCTAGGACGTTATATATAGAAAACAACTTCACCCGATCGGTTGAAGTATCAACCGATAGGGTGAGCTGCTGCGTTCTTCGACATCGGTCTTCAGAAACTTCACCCGCTCACAGACACCGTCGGTTGGCGCAAGCGGCTCGTCGTTTGGATCTTGCGGTCATCGGGTGAACCGATCGGTTGATAAATCAACCGATCGGTTGGAAACGTTGCCCAAAAGACAGAAATTTGTGTCGACTTGGCACGGTCAGCGGGCCATCGGGTGAGCTCTCCGGGTCATCGTTCGGAGGAATCAGCTACAGATGAACCGATCGGGTGGATATCACCTGATCGGTTGGAATTCAGCTCCAAATTCCCAAGAAGACTGTTGTGGTGAACCGGTCGTCGAACCGGTCGGTTGGTTCTCCCAATGCTTCAGCTGCTATCCGGGTCGGATACGCGTGCATCACCCGATCGGTTGGCTGTGTCCAACCGATCGGGTGGGGGCTGAAAAGTGGCAACCTTGGTCGTTTGACCCCCTGGATCACTCGTGACTCCTCCCGTTGCTCCGGGGACTTATGATATCTTCGTTATGTGTCCCCTACATGGGCAATCTGATCACTCCTTATTTTACACCTTTTTTCCGCATGTTTGCATGCCATTTAGATCGCCCAAATCATGTTTTGCACGATATATCAACGATATTGCGATGCTTTTCACGATTTGTTGTTTTTGTCGCATTTCAGGTGGTTTGGCGCGATTTGGAGTGATCTCGAGATGCGCTTACTCTAGACGGTCACCGACGACCTCCCCGAGGGGTATTTTACTGTTGGAGAGGAGCGGAAGAAGAATGGACATCGCAGGAGCGACGAGGAGGCCAAAACAATCAGATTGGGCATTTTTTGTGTCCCACTCGGCCGAGTGGAGGAGCCACTCGGCCGACCAGCGAGACACTGCTCGGCCGACCAGTTCAGACACGAGTTACCTGTGCACTCGGCCGAGCACCGAAGACCACATCGGCCGAGTGACGATATCGCGTCCGCCCGAGTGGCGCCCAGACGAAGCCCTTCCAAAACATTGAAGTTACTGTTTTTCGGCTGCCTGAGCTTCAGAAGACCCACTCGGCCGAGTGGTAAATCCCGTCCGCCCGAGTACGATGAAGCCATCGGCCGAGTGACGACAACTCACTCGGCCGAGCCGCCCCCGAACTGAAGACCCCTGAAAGCCCCGACTTACTGGAAAATTGCAGGGTTTTCACTCGGCCGAGCGACTTTTGTCACTCGGCCGAGTGCGATGCGCTGCCTGTAGCGAAAACTGCGGAAAACAGGCTGTGCAGGGGTATTTTGGTCACGATTTTTGGACATTTTTGGGGCTATTTAAGCCCTGTTTTTACCCTAGTTTTGGGGGCTCTCTCTTAGATTTTTTGCAGCTTTTTAGATTACTTTTTAGCTTTATTATTGTGATTGGAGAAGAGGAAAAACTTGGATTTTTGTTGGATTAATTGAAGAACTCCATTGGTTTGCATCTCTCTTCCCTAAAAATTCTATTTTTATTGTTTATCTCAATATTTGTGATGAATTCTATTGCTTATTTCATTGATTATTTTTGTGCTATTGCTATGGTTTGTGAGTAGTCTCCACGTCTTGGGGCGTGGGGATGAACCCTACAAGCCCTATTTCCTATTTGTGTTGAATTGGTAGAAATTGAGCTAGAATTGCTATTAGGGATTAGATTGGGATCAATTTACTACGGATAGCTAGGAATTCATATCGATTGGGATTTGCAAAAGATTGGATCCCAATTTGATAGGAAGCCCTAGAAATCCGAATTGGGTTGGAGTCGGATTTTCGAAGTATCGGTTTGCAAGAGATTGGACCGATACCAGGATTTCCGATTGCAATTCCATGCCAATACCCGTTTGCAAGAAATTGGACGGGTAGGAACTATCCTAATTTAGATTGTGGACCGAGTTTGCAAGAGATTGGGCTCGGTGCGCAATTGGACGATGATGTTGATCCTAATGCTAGCTTTCCTAGGCTAGGGTTTGCAAGAGATTGGACCCAAACCTAGGATAGCTATAGACCGGCAACAGCGCGAGAGCGTGAGCTTGGTTCCACATTTAGTTGCAACTAGTTCATCCGAATTCTCATTCTAGCAATTTTGATACCGACGAACCACATTTATGAAATACGGTGAGTAGCGGGAATTCCCCATTCCCTAGACGTTCTTTATTTGATTTGATATTTCGCACATTTGTCTGACGATTGTGACAGGATCGCCCAAGGCAATTTTCTCTATTCTTAAATAGCCAGGTTGATTAGGAGCAAGCACGGTCATTCGTCCTCCCTGTGTTCGATATCCCGCTCGCCGCTACACCGTGCGCTTGCGGTAAAACTATAACCGTTCTTTGGGTGTATACTCAGGACCGACCAAGTTCTTGGCGCCGTTACCGGGGAGGCTTTCGCGTTTGATTCTTTCTCACCCTAGCTACTTCTTTCTTTTATTTTTATTTTTTTTATTATTAACATTATTATTTCCATTACTATTCTTACCTAACCCTTCCACGGTACTAATCATTTCTTTGAAACTCTGATTTTCCCTGTGCATGTACATGAGATCTACGGTGGACCCTGCAGATATCTTATTTGATCCCGAGATCGAACGTACCGCGCGGAGACTTAGAGCGGAAAGGAGACAAAATCCGGAAGGGCGGTTCATGACCAACCCGGAAACTGCTGAACAATTGGCGGCAAGGATGGCAAGGTTGATTTCTATTCGCGATAGGCTTCGGCCTAAGACTTCTTCTACCACCTCATCCATTGCCATGCCGCAGTTGGCGGCTGACAAGAACTTCGAGCTAAAGACTGGATTGGTGGTTTTGATGCAACAAGACCCATTTCATGGGAACGCACATGAGAACCCCCACTACCACATCCAACTATTCTTGTCGAAGTGCGCCACATTTCAGATGACGGGGGTCTCCATCGATGCCATCAGACTGCGTCTCTTCCCTTTCACGCTAAAGGACAAGGCACTCTATTGGTTAAGGACGCAGGCTGACGGAGTTTTCACCACTTGGGACGAGTTGGCAAGTGCATTCATTGACAAGTTCTATCCGCCATCCAAGACAGTGAAGATCCGGAGCGCTCTCATGTCCTTCAAGCAAGGACCACAGGAGACGCTCTATGAGGCTTGGGAGCGTTTTAAGGATTTGCAGCACCAATGCCCGCACCACAGTATAGAAGATTGGGAGCTAGTGCATAGCTTCTACAACGGTCTCCAACCGGGGACCAAACAAATTATTGATGCCGCGGCGAATGGTGCAATCTTGTCAAAGACTCCCGAGGAAGCTACGGCCCTAATTGAGGAGATGGCCTCAAATAATCAACAATGGGGCGATGAGCGAGGACACTCCACATCCTCCTTAAAGCCAACTAGCATCTACGAGGCGAAGGCCGTAGCGGAGCTCACGAGCAAATTCGATTCTCTCCACAAGGTGGTGGAGAGATTGGAGAAGTTTATCACGGAGCCCCAAGGAAGCCCTTCCACCTCCGCTCCAACCAACCAAATGTGTGATTGGCAAGACCAATCTCAAGCCATGTACTCGGGAGGAGAGCAAGGAGAAGGATCCTTGGAGCAAGTACAATATGTTGCGGGGAACCAAGGGTATTGGTCCAATCCGGCCGCAAGAAATCATCCGGGATTCTCCTACGCCAACAATGAAGGAGCTTTGAACCCGCCATAACCACCGCCTCAACAAGCTCGACCACCACCACCCCAACAACAAAACTATCCACCGAGGGGGCCTACTCAACAAAACTTTCAACCGAAGCAACAAGTTCCACCATATAGGCCTCCCGGATACAACCAAGGGTGGAGGAACCAAAATCAAAATCCGCCACAAGCTCCACAACGATCCGACTTCGAAGCTAGAGTGGAGGCGTTCATGGTCGAGCAAAATAAGGTGAATGCTACTTTGAAGGCGGGGCAAGACTCTCTTAATACCGTAGTGGCTCAAATATCGGAGCAATTAGCGTTGCTCAATCGGAACACTCAACGATTGCCGGCGCAATCAGAGCAAAACCCACGGGGCAACACCGGCCATATCAACGCCGTAGTTGCTGTTACTACTAGAGGCGGGAAGGACACCACCCCCGCTATGATTCCTACCGAGGAGGCCGTGGAGGAAAGCTTGGAGCCGATTGAGCCGATAGTTGAAGTTGAAAAGGAGAAGGAGCCACAAGACAAGGAGAAATCTAGGGCGGAGCAATTAATTGAGGAAAGGCGCTTCATGCCACCGGTCCCATTCCCCCAAAGGCTCGCTAGAGCGAAAATGGAGAAAAGGCTAACAAAATTTCTCGAGTACCTAAGAGGAGTTAGCCTTAACATCCCCTTCCTTGACGCCATCGTCGAGATCCCCACGTATGCTAAATTTTTGAAGGACTTGATTTCGGGGAGAAAAAGGAAGGAGAAGATCATGCTAGCCGAGGAGGGCTCTTGGTTCACCAAGAGAGAGAAGGAGCCGGCAAAATTTAAAGATCCGGGGAGTTTTCGGATTCCTTGCACCTTGGGCGGCGTTCCTCTTCAAAAGGCGTTGGTTGATCTTGGGGCTAGTATGAGCCTCATGCCCCTCTCCATGTTCTTAAGGCTAAACACCGGGACAAAGTTGAAACCCACCGACATGCGCATTCAATTAACCGATGGACGGATAACAAGGCCGGTGGGGATCGCCGAAGACATACCGCTACAAGTCCCGGGTGGAATATGCTTGCCATGTGACTTCGTGATCATGGACGTTAAGGAGGAGGGAGACACCTCATTGATACTTGGACGCCCATTCCTCGCCACCGCCGGAGTCATCGTCGACGTGCGCGAAGGTACCTTAACCGTAAACGTCAGAAACATCGAGGTGGAGCTCCACATTCCTAAGGCTATGAAGCACATGCCTTATCACGAGGAACTTGACTACATGGACCTCCTTGATGAGGTGATTGAAGAGGTGATTCCTCACTCAATTGGCGCTCTTTTTGATGAAGATTTCGAGGAAGGCCCGGATTTAGGCCATGAAAAGAATAAAGATGATTCCCCCGACTTCTCCGATGAAGATGATCAAGGCGACGCTGACGTCGCAAGGATTCGAGAGCTCTACAAGCTCTCGAAATTAAAGTCTCCGAAGAAAGCCCCGCCGGCACGGAAACCGGCATCACCGACAAAGCCGTTGACCGGAGCAAATGCTAGCTTGGGGGAGCCTCCCCCCAACACAATTCGAGATAGGAGACCACCGAGGGAGAACGCGCCGCCGCCACATCCAAATCCAAGCGCGCTCCCCGGAAAGTTCGATGGGTGCATCTCGTAAGCACCAAACATCCCGCATTGATTGAAAATTATAGGGGGTCGAGCTCACGACCTTAAACGAGCGCTTGTCGGGAGGCAACCCGACGGTTTTTGCTTTATTTTTACTTTTCCTTTATTTTCGTTTTAGAAATTTTTAGTGTTTTGAGTCTTTCGCCCAAAAATTTTGTGATAACGGGTCCTATTTTTCTTGACAGGAGAGGAGATAGGTAGATCCATCATGA
Organism: Scilla litardierei; assembly: GCA_030789695.1. NCBI lineage: Eukaryota > Viridiplantae > Streptophyta > Magnoliopsida > Asparagales > Asparagaceae > Scilla > Scilla litardierei. Next base: position 183,335,052 of record CM061141.1, on the reverse strand, counting down.
GGAGGATGAACGCGACGACGAGGAGCGCCCCAAGAAGGCGCTCGACGCTTAGGAGGAAGATGAAATCGACTGGAGGAAGAAAGACGGAGTTTAGAGCCAAAACGAAGACAAACATCAGAACACAAGGCTCACTCGGCCGCGTATACTAGTCACTCGGCCGAGTACACAAGTTCGTCCGGCCGAGCCGCTCACGAACGAGGGAAGTCTGATGTACCCAACTCTCTGTTTATTTTCCTGATTTCAATATAACTGCTACTCGGCCGAGTATATATTGTCACTCGGCCGAGTAAAACGGATACCCTCCTAGGGCGAGTCTTGCCGAGTAGCTTGAGTCACTCGGCCGAATGGACTTACTCCACTCGGCCGAGTCTGGCAAAGCCACTCGGCCGAAGCGATGGCGGGGAGGAAATTTTCATTGGTAACGCTCGGCCGAGTGCCACGTCACTCGGCCGAGTCGTAACTTTTATATATATAAGGGGCGAGGGGGGCACAGTTTTCGAAATCGCAAAACCCGAAACCGCCCGACCCCTTGACTTCCCTCGCCCGATCGCTTCGCCCGACCCTTACTCGCCCGACCGTCGCTCCCACGCCGCCGCCCGGCCCACCACCGCCGGCCGAGCACCCGCCGACGCCTCGCCCGAGTCGCCGCCGGCGGCCGCCCGTCCGATCACCTCCGGTACCCCTGTTTTCGCCGTTTTCTCCTCTTTTCGTGTATTTCTTGCGGATCCATGTACTAAACACCCCCTAACCCAAATCAATTTCTATATCTATCCATTATACCCCTATTGCTCCATACATTTTGATTATTACTCGCTGATATCGCTTTTTCATGCGCAGGTTGCTTTCTGGAGCTTAGGGGAGCTCAGGGGAGCTTCTACGGGCTGTTTTGGACTTCGTGGAGGCGCGGACTTCGCACGCTTCCACTGCTTAGCACTCGCGACGTGTTTGGGTATACTCTTTCCATTCTTTTTGCACACGCCACACTTTTCACGTTTTTCGGCGCGCGCTCGGGGCCGATATGCCGCCCCGGACACGGCCGCGGACAAGGAGAGCTTCCGCCAAGCGGAAGCGGTCAGACGATGCCGGCCCCTCCCACGAGGTGGAGGACTCTCCTCCTCCTTCTCCCACACACGCCGTCCACCCAGCACAGCCTGCAGGCCCCGCACACCCCGCACAGCCTGCAGTGCACCCACAGCCCGCACAGCCACTCCCCGCCGCTGCACAGCCACCACCTCCGGCTCCACTGGTCGGGCCGCTCGGGATTACGTTCCGAGACGATGCACACCGCGCCGTCTTCGAGCGTATCTCCCAGCGCTCGATCGTACCCTCCAGGTTTGCACACCTCGCTGACCTAGGACGCCTGGGGGTACTAGAGGGGATGCTCACGTTGTACGACAACGTGGGCTAGCGAGATTTTTTCCAGGTGTCGGCGGATACTTTTACCCGCCCGACACTTGAGGTTTTGAGTTCGATCGCCCGGACCGACGAGGGATGCTCGTTTCGGTTCATGGATCGAGAGTGCCAGGTCACTCTCGATATGATGAGAGCGTTCTTCTCGTGGCCCGCTGTCCCCGGTGCCGATCGCGGTTACGGTCCTACCCATATCCCCCACCTTCCTTTGACGTCAGTGCCTTCTGGGCACGTATCACGGGTCTTCACGCTGCCTTTGACCCTAGTAGGGCCAAGGCCTCGGCCATCGTACATCCCTGCCTTCGTATTGCTCAGCGCCTTATGGCGACGACATTTTTGGCCAGATATGAGCCGGGCACGATGTCTACGCCAGAGCTCTACATGCTCTACACGATGACACGTCCCAGAGCTCTATCTAGGGATGGCGATGAGCTTGTCCCCGCCGTCGTGATCGATATCGCGGCTTGGTTTTTAGACCGCATCATTGTATCGGTGGGCGCTCGCTCACCGATATGCTGCGGCGGCCTGATTACCTTGCTTGCTCTTATGACCGGCGAGGACTTCCCCGACGACTTGCGACACGTCCCGGGCCCCACTTCTCTTTCGATAGATGTTATGGCCCGGATGAAGATGCTTCGTCCGCATGGCGAGTGTCACTGGGTCTGGTTGCACGGCCCTTTTGGTGCCGATTACATGATTCTCCCAAGCCCTGCTCAGACTCTGATTGCACCGGCCCACGTTGACTGGCTCCCTGCGATGGATGTTCTCATCCCCGCTGCTTACGTGCTCGAGGCCGAGGAGGCCGAGCAGGCCCACGCTGCCCCTGTTGACCCTGTTGCACACCCTGCCGAGCCTGCTGCCGAGCCTGTTGACCCAGTGGCCCCTCAGCCCATACCCGATGTTTCCGCTGCTCCTGACACTTCTGTCCCCACTTCTGTCAGTGTCACGAGTACCTCAGCTGAGCCCACTTCCACCACCACTTCTGAGGCTGTCACCACCACTCCCACCACCACCACAGGCCCTCTGTCCGTCGATCCTCTTTGCTCTGCACTCCCCGAGCGCCCGCAGACCTTTGTTGGGAGTGGAGAGCCCTCTTTTGCCGCGGTCGTGGAGACCATGGCTAGCATGATCTCCGCTGGGGTTGCGCCTTTTGGTCCACACACTTCCGCCCCAGCGGTAGTCACCTCTGTCTCCACCCCTGCTGTATTTTCTGAGAGCGTCGTGGCGTCTGTCCACACTTCTGTGCCATCGACCTCTCTGGCCGCCTCGCTGCCACTTTTGCACTCTTCTTTCACTGCTGTCGCCTCCACTTCTCACCAGCCGGTGTCCCTGCCTCACACTGAGGCCAGGCCCACATTTGCAGGCGCGGCACCTTTTGTTCCCTTCCCTGCTGAGCCCATTACATACTCCACCCGCGTACGCCAGCCTCGCCCTGCACAGCCTCGACCGGTGCGTCCCTCTGCACCACCCCCGCCCGACACTGTACTGCAGAGCATACGTGCTCTCAAGTTGGCGGTGAGTGGTCTTAGAGGTGACCTTAGGACCCTGTCCTCCACCGTCTCTACGATGGCGGGACGCTTTGAGCTGATCCCTCAGATTCACTACTGCCTGACACAGATCTTAGAGCGTCTCCCGCGTGTACCCAGCCAGCAGGTTCCCACCCCCACACACACTCAGCCTGCTGCCACTACCACACCCACCCCTGCTCAGCAGCCCCAGCCAACACCACCTCCGCCTCGGGACGGAGACGGTGCAGCGCCACCTTCTTAGGCACCCTTGATGCCTTGGATTTTTCCTGCCGTCGCGCTGCCCGTTTCTGCTGGGTCCAGTTGCCCTTTTGTCCACCCCCCTCCCCTCACTTATTTTGGGATTCTCATTTTGCTGTATCTTTATATATCTATTTTGGGGATAGAGGGAGAGTTTTTGGTGCCACATTTATATTCGTATCACTCCTGTCTGTGCATGCATCATATCAGCATCATATTTTCACTTCTATATTTTTCTTTTTATTTTCCCTTTTTTACTATCTTGCATGCATCCTCACTTGCCCCTCACATTACTTGTCTCTCGGTGTGCCACACTTTGCACATTGAGGACACTGTGTCGTTTAGCTTGGGGGAGTGAGTCCTCACGTTCTTTTTCGATTTGCCACCTTTATTTTTGTTTTTTTTTCACACCGTTTTTCACTTTTGCACTTATTTTCACCACTTTTCTTTTATTTTACCATGCATCACGTTTTTCTTATTTTTTTCTGTGTGCTGCATTGTAAATGGCTCTATTTTCCGTTTATCCTTACTTCTCTTTATTTCTTTTTCATCTCATGCTAGAGATGACTTTTCTGTGATGATGTCTACGTGGAGTTAGCTTATTCTATATGCATGCTATATTTGTCATGTCTTAGATTTTATTTCTGATATCATATGCTATGACTTGCTTTGCATCTAGAGATAGTAACACACACTTTTTCCACATGAAAATGGATGAAATTTTATTATTAGCTGAGCCTGAATTTTCATATGTATGCTATCACAGAAAACACACCAAGATTCACGCATTGAATGCCTATATCTGGAGTACTGATTTCTTTTCCTTTATCACTACTATATGCATGAATTGTACACTTCATTTCAGGATGATTGAATGATGTTAGCTATGATAAATCTGGATTAGTTAGCTTTTTTGTGATCGAAACTGAGTAGATTAGATTACCCTGCTGAAGTTGTCGTGCATGTCTTATAGAGTGAACCGAGAGTTATATTTATTTCTTTCTCCACAAATCTTGAACATCATTTCTCTACCTTTAAAATCTTTGGTGAATCTCCCCTTAGTGATTCTATTTTATGGCATTTCCCCCGCTATTAATTCCTAGCTCCAAATCTCTTATTCTATAAAAAAAATAAAAGAGAGAAAAACATTCTTGTATATCATTATCTCTCTCTGAGTTGGGATTGTTGTGTATATATTGCTTATTGCAAAGAAAAAAAAGGAAAAAGAAAAAAAAAGAAAAAAAAGAGGAAAAATCCTCAATAAAAGATCCCATCTCACTTTCTTTCTTTCTTCTTTCTTTTCATTGCTTTTGGAGCTATATGTATAAAAAATGGGGATGTAAATATTTTTTATGCCACCACGCTTATAGATAAGCTTGGGGGAGGGGATCCATTGATGTGTGAGAGAGTGACTACTTGACATTGCACGACGACCTAGGCTAAGTAATATTCTATACTCGGTGAGATTATTTTTAGCTTTACGAAATCCAGAAATCTAAGCCTAGCGTTCATTTCATGAAATCCACACTTTTCTATTCTCTCTATTCTATAGTGTGATACTCTTATACTCCTGATAGAAAGCGTTCAATTGAAAAGTGTGTGATCTGTGATTTGTATACCGCTTTAAATGATTCAGACGACGTTAATTTTAAAATTATTCCGTTTTTCATGATTATACCATTGTTCGTGGGTTTTCTATTTCTATTTGCACTATTATACTATGATATCAAAAATAAAATTCTTTGACATGTATTTTTCATTCGGTGCATGATATAAGAGTAAGTGAAACCCACGTCCTGAGAAAATGATCTAGCATCCTACCTCTTCGCTTCTTTCTTTCTTCTTTATTCCGTTTTCATTCTTCTTCGTTTTTCATTTTTCATTTTTTCGCCGTTTTCATTTTCCGAATCCACCGGGTTCGCCTTTTACTTATCTTCCTCGAGGACGAGTAAGAGGCAAGCTTGGGGGATTTTGATCACTCCTTATTTTACACCTTTTTTCCGCATGTTTGCATGCCATTTAGATCGCCCAAATCATGTTTTGCACGATATATCAACGATATTGCGATGCTTTTCACGATTTGTTGTTTTTGTCGCATTTCAGGTAGTTTGGCGCGATTTGGAGTGATCTCGAGATGCGCTTACTCTAGAAGGTCACCGACGACCTCCCCGAGGGGTATTTTGCTGTTGGAGAGGAGCGGAAGAAGAATGGACGTCGCAGGAGCGACGAGGAGGCCAAAACAATCAGATTGGGCATTTTTTGTGTCCCACTCGGCCGAGTGGAGGAGCCAATCGGCCGACCAGCGAGACACTGCTCGGCCGACCAGTTCAGACACGAGTTACCTGTGCACTCGGCCGAGCACCGAAGACCACATCGGCCGAGTGACGATATCACGTCCGCCCGAGTGGCGCCCAGACGAAGCCCTTCCAAAACATCGAAGTTACTGTTTTTCGGCTGCCTGAGCTTCAGAAGACCCACTCGGCCGAGTGGTAAATCCCGTCCGCCCGAGTACGATGAAGCCATCGGCCGAGTGACGACAACTCACTCGGCCGAGCCGCCCCCGAACTGAAGACCCCTGAAAGCCCCGACTTACTGGAAAATTGCAGGGTTTTCACTCGGCCGAGCGACTTTTGTCACTCGGCCGAGTGCGATGCGCTGCCTGTAGCGAAAACTGCGGAAAACAGGCTGTGCAGGGGTATTTTGGTCACGATTTTTGGACGATTTTTGGGGCTATTTAAGCCCTGTTTTTACCCTAGTTTTGGGGGCTCTCTCTTAGATTTTTTGCAGCTTTTTAGATTACTTTTTAGCTTTATTATTGTGATTGGAGAAGAGGAAAAACTTGGATTTTTGTTGGATTAATTGAAGAACTCCATTGGTTTGCATCTCTCTTCCCTAAAAATTCTATTTTTATTGTTTATCTCAATATTTGTGATGAATTCTATTGCTTATTTCATTGATTATTTTTGTGCTATTGCTATGATTTGTGAGTAGTCTCCACGTCTTGGGGTGTGCGGATGAACCCTACAAGCCCTATTTCCTATTTGTGTTGAATTGGTAGAAATTGAGCTAGAATTGCTATTAGGGATTAGATTGGGATCAATTTACTACGGATAGCTAGGAATTCATATCGATTGGGATTTGCAAGAGATTGGATCCCAATTTGATAGGAAGCCCTAGAAATCCGAATTGGGTTGGAGTCGGATTTTCGAAGTATTGGTTTGCAAGAGATTGGACCGATACCAGGATTTCCGATTGCAATTCCATGCCAATACCCGTTTGCAAGAGATTGGACGGGTAGGAACTATCCTAATTTAGATTGTGGACCGAGTTTGCAAGAGATTGGGCTCGGTGCGCAATTGGACGATGATGTTGATCCTAATGCTAGCTTTCCTAGGTTAGGGTTTGCAAGAGATTGGACCCAAACCTAGGATAGCTATAGACCGGCAACAGCGCGAGAGCGTGAGCTTGGTTCCACATTTAGTTGCAACTAGTTCATCCGAATTCTCATTCTAGCAATTTTGATACCGACGAACCACATTTATGAAATACGGTGAGTAGCGGGAATTCCCCATTCCCTAGACGTTCTTTATTTGATTTGATATTTCGCACATTTGTCTGACGATTGTGACAGGATCGCCCAAGGAAATTTTCTCTATTCTTAAATTGCCAGGTTGATTAGGAGCAAGCACGGTCATTCGTCCTCCCTGTGTTCGATATCCCGCTCGCCGCTACACCGTGCGCTTGCGGTAAAACTACAACCGTTCTTTGGGTGTATACTCAGGACCGACCACAATCTCCTGCAAACACACAAAAACAAGGAGAAGTGAAAGAAAACTAGAAAATACGAGAAAACGGATACGGGACGGCGGAAAATAACGGAAAAACACAAAGAAGACGTGCGTGAATATATAAAATATACACACACGTCAAAATCCCCCAAGCTGAACCCTTCCTCGTCCTCGAGGAAGACGAGTGAGAGTAGGAGCTCGGAGGAAGAAAATGGAGAGAAAGAGAGAAAAAGAGAAATCAAAATCCTAAATCGCCCGTCAGGGCCAACAAAATCAAAAACGCCACACCAAGCAAGCAAGCGACAAATCACAACACTAAACCAAAGAAAACGGTCCAAACAAGTGTCGTGGGCCCACGCGGTGAAGCGCGAGTGAGTGTGGTCGCGTGCTAGCAGACGGTGTTACTATCTACAGTGTGCAATAAAGCTCCATATACACAAATCCAAGAAAAGACCCAAATATCGATTCAATTTGAAATAAGCGGCGAATATATAGCTCAAGCATGCATCAGAATAGAGTAAGAATCGAATCGTATCATGCGTCAGGGACTCCACAACTAGGGACTAGGAAATCACCTCACTATCGCCTAAATAATAGCTAGAAGGTCACTACTCCAAGTGTTTTCGAAAACGATGGAGGTTGATATGATGTGGAGAAGAACACTCGGTGCAAATTCTCGCCTTCCCTTTATTTTCGGTAGGAAGGAAAATATTCACACGGGAATTTTTTTTGGGTTTTGGATATATGTATTTTTTTGGGCTTTTGGCTATACATATATATTTTTTTCTTTTCTTTTCCCTTTTCTTCATTTTTGGATTTTTGGACTTTTGGGTATATACAAGTGTATTCTCTCACAAGTGGGAGAACGGTACACGACGAGTGGATTTGCACCAAGTAAAATAAAAAAGAAATCGGATTCTAGACACTTGGGCAAGTGAGATTTTCTTCGCTAATCAGAACATAGGCTAAATGGGTTTTCCTAGTCCTAATTGTGGAATCCCGACACATGCGAAATGAAGTATACGATATAAATATAGCATGCATATAGAAGCAGACAGAAGAAGCAAATACCGCATATTCAAATCGAAACATGATAGTCTAGGGGTCATTCCAGGACAGGTATATAAATCAAAATCACACAGCAGAAGCACACCGTAAGCTAGACACGACACACGACTCACACAAAAGCAAAATGGACCTACGATGCTTGAAATGCAAAAGGACTCAGCTTCCTAGGGTTAGTGAATGTGATTATCGAAGCCATGCTAGGTGCGTGTGTGATTATGTGGCAATTCATCATTTGGGGTCATCTCTAGGAGAGAGAGGAGAGAAAGGAAAGAAAGAAAAAGAAAAACACGGTGAAAATGACTCAAAACGAAGAAAAAGACACAAAACGACGCACGAAGTGCGACTCCCCCAAGCTGAAACTTGCATTGCCCTCAATGCAATAAAAGTGAATACGGGAGGGCAATGAAAATGGGCGGGATTACGCACCGACTCAAAAAGAAACGAAAAACAAGAAAAACACACATACGAAAAAGGAAAATAAAGAAAATCACACCACACGACAAATATAAACAAGCACACATGAGAAATAACACACGACAGCACACAGAAAAAATGACTTCCCCAAGCTAGACACGGCAATGCTAGCGATATGATATGATCATGAAAATGTAGAAATATGTGAGGGGGAGGTCAGAAAACAAAATGAAATCAGAAAGCAGGAGAGGAATCGTCCTCGTCCTCCTCGGTGGAAGATGTGGGCGATGCAGGGGAGTGGATGGGAGAGGTGACTGGTGTGCGGAGAAGTGGAGAAAGTGGTCGAGGTAATGGATTGGTGGGTGTGGAGGTGTGAATGATGGGTGGGGGGGGTGGTGGTGATGGTGAGTGGGAGTGAAGTGGCGTCCAATGCGGTGGCAGATGGGGTAGAAACGTCGGTAGATGGGGTAGATACGGCGACGGAAGAGGATGGTAGGGGAAGTGATCGTGATCGCACCTGCAATTTCTTGCGACGCACATATGGGGTGACGGAAGTGGAGGGTGCTGGATCTGTGGGGGCGACAGTGGTGGTCGTGAGTGGAGGTGAAGTGGTAGGAATGGAAATAGTAGTGGTGGGAGGGGATGGTTGCCTAGGGGGTGATGGGTGTGGTGATGAACGTGATGGGGGAGGTGAAGGTGGTGGTGAGGTGGGTGGAGTGGGTGGAGGAGGTCTGTGCACGTGAGTGGGAATGCGGAGGATGGTGGCCACGTTCCTCTCAAGTGCGAGGAAGAGTGGGTGAGAGAAGATCGAAGAGGATGGGTCCGAGGGGGCGGAGGACGAAGCGCGAGCACGCAGTAAAGCTAGCTCAGACTCGAGAGCGAGGCGAAAGAAGAAGACACGGCGAACGGAAAAAGTAGAGGCTGGACGGGAGGTGGAAGTGGTGCCAGCGGCAGTGATCATGCCGGCACTAGAGGCTAGGCCAAAAAGGGCCTCACTCAGAGACTCGGAAGTGATATGGCCAGGAGCCGGGATGGTGTGACTGGGGCCAGCCCCGGAGTCGCCTAGGAACGCAGGGAAATCCTGCTCGCCTAAGTGGACGGCAGGGGAAGGTGGTCTGGGTGCACCTGGGATAAATGGAAGACGTAACCCCCCTAGAAAGTCAGGATCAGGTGGGAATGTGAAATCTGCCACAAGCTGGATAGTCATGCGAGCGGGGTTGGGCAGAATGGTATAATGAGCAGGGGGTGGCCGTAATGGAAAGTGAAACGACCATTGGGGCGGGGCTTGACCATGTGTATATGCTGTAGGACGTCAAGATCTAGACGTGTAGGTCCTGCGGCAGCAGGTAAATCTCGGGGGATGGCAATATTACACTGAGGATATGAAGCTATGATAGTAATAAGGCCCCCGCAACAAAGCTTGCCCTTGCCGGCGCGGCTAATCTCAAGTAGCTTGTGAACAAGCCAAGCACCGGCATGGATGGGAATAACAGGGGCCCTAAAAGAAATCCCGTCATCACCGCGAACAAAAGGAAAGGTCATGGCCCACAAAATAAAAAGATCAGGGATGGTCACAGTACCTGACTCATCCCTGGAGAAAAATGTGCATGATATGATTCGGTGGGCCAGACGGAATATGGGGTGAATGATGGAGGAGGCCTTGGCCTTACCTCGGAGATAGTGATCGTGTAGAGTGAGGCGGAACCAAAATTGATCGACGTCGAATTCGGGGGATACCCATATGGACGGATAGCGTCGTCCCCAAGGATGGGGAACCAAAGATGTTATTAATGGTATCCAGGTGGGTGTGAATGGTTTTATTACGGACGCGAAAAATGACGATCGACCCCGACTCATAGACAAGGGAGGATAAAAATTCAAGTGTGAGGGAGGGGTAAGATACAGCGGTGGCGTTTAGGAAGGCTAACCAACCTAAATTGGTGAAGACAGTCTCGACCTCGGTGAACACACCGAGATCGATAAGCGTTTGGGCATGGGCAAATTTGGTTGATAGGTGCCCCCGTGCATCGAGTCTGTGATAAAAATCTTTTTGCTCTTGACTCCTAAAATGGTAGCCACGTGTACCCATCATTGGGTCCTCAGCTGGGATGATAGGTTGGGGCTGGGGTTGGGGTTGTGCAAGCTGTGTAAGAGGAGAGCGTGAGTGTGGTGGACGTGTGGTCTTTCGTCTCTTGCGAGACGACCCCTCCTCACGCATAATACCCTTACCCTTATCTTTATCTCGGGCCATGTGAGTGTGTGATGCTAGTGTATGCAAGATGTGATGAATGCACACAAACACTGGAAATCGAGCAAAATAGTAATACTAGGGAAAAATTGAAAATGGAGTTAAGGAGCGAAGTTACCCGGTAGAGATGACGATCCTTGCTCGTAGATTACCCAACGCAGCGCAATGAGATGGAGTGTGAAACTGCGGCGTTTCTTTTCAACAAATTTTCGAAAATGGGGCGAGTTGGGCGGAAATTAGGGTTTTTATGGGGGTTAAATCGAAGATGGAGAGAGGGAGATCGATGGGGGGAAGGCGATAGGGAGTGGAGAGATCGATTGAGGGAGGTTTGTGGTCGGTTGAGGGAAGATCGTGGCCGTTTGGATCCTGAAGAAGTCGAAACGGCGAGGGAGAGCGAAATCAGGTGAGGGGGAATGAACGGGTGAGGGCGTAGGGTATTTATAAGGTTTAAGTCAAACCGATCGGGTGATTTTTCACCCGATCGGTTGATTATTAGGTCGAACATTTTGTTGAAAAGAGGCTACAGGCGAACCGATCGGTTGAGAACTCAACCGATCGGTTGGCCACTTCACAATTTTTCCCGAGAATTCAGTGCAGCTCACCCGGTCAGTCACACGACCATGCTTCTTATCAACCGATCGATTGATTAAATCCCAAATTTTTCGAGACTTCAGCCGTTCCCACACGGTCAGCCACCCGGTCTCAGCTTGCTTCACCCGACCAGTTCGCTGGAGAACAGATACAGGCCATTGTCTGATACGTCTCACCCGATCGGTTGAGTGGTCAACCGATCGGTTGAGGGCTTGTTTCCTGCAAAAATTTACAAATGGCCTAAGTCTCTCGACGAAAGTTCCCGTGGCTGGATTTATTCATCAAAATAAGAAAAATAAAGCTAAAAATAATCCCAAAAACAAAGGTGAAAGTTTAGAGCATGGATTGCCTCCAATGAGGCGCTTTTGTTTAACGTCGTTTGCTCGACGCCCATGGATGATATTCAAGGTGGACGGGGGTGATACCCTAAGATTGGTGTCGCTTCAGATTCTGAGTTGGTGGCCCTTGGTGTCTTTGGCGGTGACAAGAAGACTTGCTCGACGACCCTCCCCTCGTTGATGGAATCCGGGGGCTTCTCCCTTATATTGGTGTCTACCGCCACTCTTTTTAAGATCCGGATCTCATCTCCGGTGAGCCCCATGGGCTCTTTCCCTTTTCTCCTCGTCGGAGGAGACTTTTGGAATCTGGGAGGGATCGTATGTGATGCACCCACTTTCTCAGCAACTTCTTTCTTTTTCAGGCCGTCATGCTCTTCAAGGTCTCCCAAGCTGTCGGGGCGAATCCTTGAGAGAATTTCCCAGGCCCCGGCTTCCACAGCTCTTTCTTCTTCATTATCCAGCATATTGCAACCGGCTTCATCCGGGGGTGCTTCATAGATAAACCCAAGTCGAACTCAACCTTTTCGTCGCCAACATTAAGGGAAAGCTTCCCCTTCTTCATGTATATTAGCATGCCAGCGGTGGCCATGAAGGGCCGTCCAAGGATGATGGGTGTATGGGTGTCTTCAGGCATGTCCATCACCACGAAGTCTACTGGCACTTGCACTCCACTGACGTTAACAGGCAGGTCGTCTACTATTCCCACCGTGTATTTGACCGATCTATCGGCTAATTGAAGTGTCATACCCGTGGGCTCCAGGTCTCCCATCCCTATTCTCCTGTACAGTGACAGGGGCATTAAACTGACGCTCGCTCCTAAATCCACGAGCGCCCGATGGATCTTCACTTCCCCAATCGAACAAGGGATGGAGAAACTTCCCGGGTCTTTTAGCTTGGGCGGATTCGCTCTCTGAATGAGAGCGCTGCATTCCGTCGTTAGGACGACCTTTTCCTTCCTGGATCCTCTTGTCACCAAATCCTTTAAAAATTTCGCTTAGGAGGAAATTGTCTCAATAGCTTCTAGGAACAGGATCTGCAAGCTTAAATCCTTGACCATAGAAAAGAATTTGCCATATTTTTCATCAATCTTGGCTTGGGCTAGCCGTTGTAGAAAAGTCACAACGGGCTTAAATACCCTCAGACTCACTTCCTCGTCCTTCTTCTTCTCCTCTTCAGGGACTCCCTCCGGAGTCGTAGTCTTTGGTGACGAAGAGCCGTTGTCATTAGCTTTTTCAATTGGTCGCTCTACGACCAACGGTGCTTCCGGTTCCTTGGCGGGCGCTCTTGTAGGAATTCGTGTTCGTGTTCCGCTTCTCAAGACGATAGCGGACACATTCGCATGATCTTGCGTGAGTGCCAAAGTCTGGTTCGCCCCCCTTGGGTTCACATCCGGTTGTGGCGGCAATAGATTTTGCGACCTTTGAAGGTTCGCCACCTGCAACCCCAGCTGGGTCACTTGGTCAGTGAGGGCCCTCTGCCCCATTTCCAGCTTCAAATTGATCTTCTCCTGGTTCGAAATGTACTGAGTCAAGAGGGACTCAACCGGGGAGATAGCACGCTGCTGACCATATTGCTGCGACTGCTGCATGGGCTGCTGGTTCCTTGGCGGATACTGCTGGTACACCTGTGGAGGCTGTTGCTGCTGCTGATACTGTTGCTGCTGCTGTTGCCTAGGTGGCTGATATACTAACTGCTGCTGCTGCTGAGGCGACTGCTGATAGGGTGCCCGATAGCTAAGAATGGGGTGGTTCCGATTAATTGGAGAATAAACCGGGTTGGAGCTAGTCCGGGGTGGATACGACGCATTACCCGTAAGGTTGAAGAAAAGCGCACTAGCTTGATTCAATGGTGGTGAAATGTCACCACCCTCGAAGTCTCCCATGACTTCCGCTTCCACCACCGATACTTGTTGGGTGCCAGCACCACCAGCTCCTACCATAAGCGATGAGATCTAGGTCGATAGCAAATCAAATTTGCTAGACAACTTTTCGACGTCCTCGACTCTATGAATGCCTCCAGATCTAGGTGTTGCACGCTCGTCACACCATCGCTCATTGTTTGATGCCATGTTTTCTAATATGTTCCTAGCATCTTCTTCACTTCTAGACATGAAGGACCCCCCAGCCGCGGTGTCCATCGAAGATTTCAAGTAATCCCTCAGCCCGTTATAGAACAGATTAATAATCTGCCACTTGGGAAGCTCGTGATGAGGTCATCTCCGCTGCATCACTTTGTATCTCGTCCAAGCTTCATGCAGGGACTCGTGGCTGGCCTGGGAGAATGAGGAGATCTCAATCCTCAGCTTCATCGTTTTCCCCGGAGGGAAGAACTTAGTCAAGAACGCATTCGAGAGCTTCTCCCAGGTGTTGAAGGTGTTCGGGTCCTTTCCCCTAAGCCACTGTTTGGCCTTATCCCGCAGAGAAAAGGGGAATAACTTCAGATGGATTGCATCAGTTGTGACTCCATTAATCCGGAATGTGTCACACTTCTCTAGGAAGGAGTCCAGATGTTTGATAGGGCTTTCCATGGGTGTCCCAGAGAATTGATCCTGCTAGATCCACATCACTAAGGACGGCTTAAGCTCGAAGCTCTTTCCGTAATAGCATGAGGTCGGATGGAGGAGGTGGACCCGATGGAGGGCATCGAGTACTCCAGCAGGGATTTATGCGGTGGGGTATTCTCCCCCATGGCTTCAGACTCTTCTCTTCTTCTCTTCTCTACGGCCAGACGCCTAAGGGTGACGTTTATCTCCGGATCGACAGGAATCAAGTCGTCAAGACTCCTTGTATTCCTGCGCATGAAAAACAAGAAATACCCGTGAAGCAAGTATGGGATAGAAACAGATAAAAATAGAAAATAAAAATTAGAAAAATAAAAATGAAAAAAGAAGAGCCCGAAAATTATCGCAAGATAGGGATATGAGCGAGACTCAAGGGTTCGAAGGTCCTAAAATTAACAAGCACGTTGCCTCCCCGGCAACAGCGCCATAAAGCTTGACGTCCCCCAGAAAGCTATCGAGTTTGTGGTCATGCAAGTGTGCAATATGATGGGGATACCAGATTTAAAATATTTGTACCGCAAGCGCACGGTGTTGTAGTGTGGCTTGGGGGTCGAACACAGGGAGGCGTGGTTGTGCTTGCTTCTAAGAGGAACCAATTCACCCTAGGGGTGAGTTAGCCCGAATCGATAGATGGTTTGTCACGGAATGTAAATACGGGGTTAAACAATATAAAGGGAAACCCGTGACTTCGGTTTCCACCCTATCATGTGTTCTTGCTATTACGACCTACGGATAGGAATACGATCGGAATTAGGGTTTAATGGTGAGACGTTGCCTCTAAGAGTGATACCAGCGTCCCATGGGCCAGATATTCCGGTCGGTGCCCAGGATGATACACCGGACTACCCGGGTTCGGTCAGTGGGCATTCCCATGTCCATTAACACTGACCGACTCCGGGAGCACTAAGCTCACAATGATAACTCCCAACATCTCGTCATGCCGCTCCTATGCGCAAGGATTCGATGTCTACGCTAAGGGCGTGAGCTATTGCTAGGGAGTCAACCGCCAAGTTTATTCCCCCTTGGCCCAACGGTCAAAGGCGATCTTTTTCCCGCCGATGACAATAAAACACCCCGCGTAACCAATAGATTCTTATTCCCTATCGATATCCTAGTCCTATGGACGCATTAGGGAGAACCCACAAAGGGGTTTCCACCAAAATCCCAGATTTGGAAACTACTCACACATTTTAGCTAAAAAGTAATCTAAATGAAAATCGACCGTTAAAATCATAATCAGGCGATTGAAATGAAGTAGTAGCAATGCAATTAAGATAATATCAAAGTTTCATAAAGATCAGAACATTTACAAATAACAAATAAATTCCAGCCGTCACAATAGAGAGAAAACAGGAAAAAATACACAGCTCTCGTTTCTGAAAACCTAGGGCAGTTATATATAGAAAACGACTTCACCCGATCGGTTGAAGTATCAATTGATCGGGTGAACTGATGCGTTCTTCGGTAGCGGTCTTCAGAAACTTCACCCGCTCAGGTGACACGGTCGGTTGGCGCAAGCGGCTCGTCGTTTGGATCTTGCGGTCATCGGGTGAACCGATCGGTTGATTTATCAACCGATCGGTTGGAAACATCGTCCAAAAGACAGAAACTTGCGTCGAATTGGCATGTCAGCGGGCCGTCGGGTGAGCTCTTCGGGTCGTCGTTCGGAGGAATCGGCTACAGATGAACCGATCGGGTGGATATCACCCAATCGGTTGGATATCACCCGATCGGTTGGAATTCAGCTCCAAATTCCCGAGAAGACTGTTGGGGTGAACCAGTCGTCGAACCGGTCGGTTGGTGCTACCATTGCTTCAGCTGCTGTCCGGGTCGGATACGCGTGCATCACCCGATCGGTTGGCTGTGTCCAACCGATCGGGTGGGGGCTGTAAAGTGGCAACCTTGGTCGTTTGACCCACTGGATCAAACGTGACTCCTCCCGTTGCTCCGGGGACTTATGATATCTTCGTTATGTGTCCCCTATGCGGGCAATCTCCTACAAACACACAAAAACAAGGAGAAGTGAAAGAAAACTAGAAAATACGAGAAAATGGATACAGGACGGCGGAAAATAACGAAAAAATGCAAAGAAGACATGCGTGAATATATAAAATATACACACACACGCCAATTATGTGTTTTTTGGTGGTATTCTTTGTGGCTTTGTCTCAGTTTTTTTGGCATGTCTCCTTGTGTCATTTTGGGTTTTGATGTTGTTTTGTTTGGCTCATTTTATCAATTTATGGTGCATGGCACCTAGCTCCTTGTTGCTGTTTTGGGTTGTTTTGGGCATGTCTCCTTGTTGCACAAATGGGGTTAAAAGGCAGGAGCAACGGCAACGCAATCATGTGTGTGACTATGATTACACATTTTATCTGAGGGCCAATGATTTGGAGTTGCACAATTTTATCTGAAAGGTGTTATTCATATGTAGTATGTTATGTATATAATTAACAATAGATATATGTGTTATTCAATTAAGGGTGACATGGATACACCAGAAGACCATTCGGGGTGTGAGTTATGTACCGCTGCCGTAACTGCAATAACGTTTGTCGTTCTAGCCTTACAAATGCACAATTCCGGTAGGCCCGACCCTATACCCAGAGAGCCCTCAGCTAGGCGGGATCTGCATAGAAAATCCCACATGCGAAGAATTCTGTGGGGTCTGAAAATAGCTGTTTGCACTACCTACGAATGCACAGACATGCTTTCATGAATCTTGCAGCATTAATGCGCCAGCGTGATCTTCTCAAGGACACTATTCATGTATCCGTAGAGGATCAAGTGGCCATGTTCCTGCATATGGTAGGGCACAAGTCAAAGAATAGAGTCATGCAAGTGGATTTCATAAGGGGAGGGGGGACAGTTAGCCGTTATTTTAACAAAGTGATGGCGGGACTGTGTGCACTTCGGGATATGTTCGTGAAGCAAGCTACTAATGAGACGCCGCCGGAGATAGTCAATAATCCAAATTGGTTCCCATATTTTAATGTATGTGTGAGTATATGTATATGTGGCAGTATCAAGGTTCTAAATGGCGTAAGGCGTGGCGTGACAGCGAGGTCAAGCCCAAGCCTTATGAGCCTTGGCGGAGCCACGATGTTTTTCAAGGCGTGGCTTAAGGCGGCAAATGTGTGTATATATTGTATAATATATATGTGTAGACAGTAAACTATGCTCCACTTAGATGGATTAGTTTCCAAATCCTACCAAATCCATAGCCTTCCATCTACATTGAGATGTGTGCTTACTGCTTACAATTAACTAAAGTGTTACTTTACTAAAAAGCAATTGTTTACATAACTAAAAAGCATATGACCTCAATACATCATCAATATCAAAGCAATCGATTAACACAGTGAAGAACTGAAGAAGCTGGCGACGCTGATGCCGTTTAGAAGGAGGACCGAAGACGATGGCGGTAGGAGAACAGAAGAAGCCGGCAACGCTGATGCCGTTCAGAGGGAGGACCGGAGATGAGGGCGGCCGGAGAACTTAAAAAACAGGCGACGCTGATGCCGTTCAGAGGGAGGACCGGAGACGAGGGCGGTCGGAGACGAAAGCGCCGCGAATCGACTGCTGCGAGCGAGATGAAAAGCCCTAGGCCACAAATTGAATGCGGACGGCTACGAGATGAAAAGAAGCCTCAAATAATAAGAACGGGTCGGGTTCGGGTTCTCTTAGCCCTATAATGCAGACCCGGGTGCTTTTTTTATTTTTGTTTTTTTTAAGGCACGCCTTATGTGTTGTGGCGTGCCTTGTGTCGCGCCATGGCGACGTGCCACCTCAAAGAGCCAACTTGGGCATTAACGGGGCATGAGTGTGGAGCCTTGTCGCCATGGCGAGTTTTTAAGAACCTTGGGCATTATAATAAGGATTGTTTTTGGGATTGCACATTGGTCTCATTTAATATGTTGTAGGACTGCATCGGGCTCATTGATGGGACGCACATAGATGCCATGCTACCAGTAAGGCTCGTACCCCACTTTAGAGGGCGAAGGGGGGTGACGCAAAATGTGCTTGCAGTTGTTACCCTAAACAAAAGATTCACATACATTCTGGCCGGGTGGGAAGGATCCGCAAATGATTTTACCGCCTCCACATAGATGCATTGTCTTTACCGCCTCCACTGGGGCTGCGAGTGTATGAATGTAATATGGAAAAATTTACAAATAAATTATAATTACGTATCTCCGAAAGTGTTTGAACATACAATTGGGTTTTTTGTTTGAATGTAGGTAAATATTACCTTTGCGATGCTGGATATACTACAATGCCAGGATTCATATCTACATACAGGGGAGTTAGATACCATTTAAAGGACCATACTGATCGGGTTCCTCGAAATCGACGAGAGCTATTCAACATATACCATTCTACATTAAGATCAAAGATCGAGTCCACATTTGGTATCCTAAAGAACAAGTTTAAAATATTGACATCCAAACCTCACTAACCATTTAAGAGCCAGGTCGCTACCGTATTATCGTGCACTATTTTGCATAATTACATCCAAATTGCAGATCCTCATGACCCCCACCTTACTGAAGAAGGTGATGGGGTTAATGAGGATTTAGAGGGTATCGATGAGAGGGATGACGATGTTATTGATCTATCCCAACATGGGACCTTTCGTGAACAAACCGAACAACGTGATCGTTGGAAAATGCGCAGGGAGCAGATAGCTTGGGATATGTTGGTGGACTACTGTAACTTAAATAACAATGGAAATACACTAGAGCATGGCCTATGAGGGGGTCGTAATATGTGCTTACTACGTCTGAACAATTTACCATTGTACCTTGCTTATTGCATTATGTTTGGTGTGTTCAGTATGACAATATTTTAATGCTTTGGCTGATCCTTTCAATGATTTACAACTCTGTAGTTTTTTACACCATTCGGTAACATTTCAATGATGTTTACTGTAAAATTATGCGTTTTAATTATCATAATATTGATGTTGTAGGGATGGAAGGATCTAAAAAATCAGGGCATGGGGGCGATCCATACCCAGATGGGAGTGATCCAATGCATCAATTATATGAAAATATATATGGGGCACAACGGGGAGATGCAGAAAGGATGGTGGATCCCCTTCTCAACCGTCCAAATCCCATGCGGATTCCTCCTAACCCCTACCAAATGCATGGATTCCAAGCTGGGGGGGCATGGAATGACATATCAACAATATGGAAATTTCAACTTGCCAATGCAAATGCCCATGTCTCCTCCAATTCAAATGCCAATGTCAATGCCATCACATAGTGGCCATGGGTATATGCATATGCTACAAGGGGAGAACTCCCCACTTACAGAAGCTCCTCGTCTCATGGTGCCTTCGCTATGACAACGCCACCAAGTAGCAATGAAAGAACTCGCGGCAGTGACTCCTCGAGGAAGTCGAGCCGATGTAGCGAGAATACCGAGGGGTCTGTATCAAGTCCCAGTAAAAAGCTGAAGCAACCCTCTTCTTCACAACAAAACAAACTTTGGAAGCCCGAGCACGATGCCACCCTTATTCCATTGCCAGCTGAACTTGCACGGCAGGGCCTTAAGGTCGATAAGACATTTAAAGGGGCCGCCTTCAATGCTGATGCAGCTGAAATCAATAACACTCATGGGACGTCTTTCACAGGTGGTAATGTGAAAAACCACATGAAAGCATTGAAGACACATCTCAAGGATGTTTACGAGTGCATGGAAATGAGCGGGGCGGGCTGGGAGGCGGAGAAGATGATGATTAAGCTGGATCCAGAAACTTATGACACGTGGGCGGCAGTAATTACTTCTTTCTTATACACAGGCTAGGTGCTAGTACATTAAATATAGATATGAATGGTATGTTCATATATGCTCTGCTAATCGTTCAGGCAACCCCTCGGAAGCGCGCTTATGTGAACCAACCAATACCATGGTTTGAGGATCTGGTTGTCATCATTGGGGATGACGCTGCACGGGGGGGATATGTCATGTTCTTTGTACGATAGCTTTGGAGGCTCATTTTCTGGAGGGGAAGGTGAGACCGTAATGCCTGATCCGACACATATTCGTACTCTACCCCCACAATGTCCTTGAGGACATACCCACACAAGTGTCGACAGGAGAGTGTCGACAGGAGAGTGTCCACGGGGGGGACAAGAAATGCTACCCCACCATCGCTGGAGACGAAGAAACAGCGACGACGTGCCGTGAGGGAAGATCCGGATGTAATGCGGGATAAAGCAAGCAATGTGAAAGAAGTCGATGATGCTATACGGAGTGCACACTCCCAGCCCCACTGGACTGAAACTCTTGCACTGCGTGTGTACGAGTTTACGGAGTATCCTCCCCACCTCTTGTTGAAGTTGTTTAAAGTCCTAAGCATTAATGAACTGGCGGGGCGACAATTTTTGGCCGTGCCACAAACGAGTTGGAAGCTTATCCTTGAAGATTTAGTTGCTGAGATGGAAAGGGACTTGCGAGACGCAAGTTACGAAAAAGGAGATGTCGACGGAAAGCTTTGAGGATGTGTGGGCCCTATGGCATTTAGGTTGTGTTGGGATGAGTGGTGGTTGGGGTTGGGGATGTGTTGTATGGCTTAGTGTGAAACATAGTGGCATGTCTCATTGGTGAAGTTTTTGGGGCATAAATCCTTGATGATGTTTGTGTGTTAATGTGATACATATGGGCAAGGCTACTTGGTGAATGGTTTGGGGCATGGCTCTTTTATGCTGGGTGTCATAATATGAAACATATGTGCATTGCTCTTTGGTTCAATTTTTGGCTGCATGTCTCATTTTTGATTATTTGGCTGCTTGGTTCAGATTTTGGTATATTTTCTCCATGTTGATTTTTGTGGTTATGTGATAATATGGGCATGGCCTCTTAGTGCAGGTTTTGGGGGCATGTCTCCTTGTTGCTGGGTGTGATAATATGAAACATAAGGGGATGGCTCCTATTTTCAGTTTTGGTTTATGGCTCCTTGTAGATGTTTCCATATAGCCCAATGATGAAGATAGTTACATGATCACTTTGTCCCTTGGATATGCAAAAATAGGTGGATATAGGCTTGATGGTTCCACTACCTCTGCGAGTGTGATATGTGATGGAGCAACTACTTATGTCCACCATGATTTATTAATAAATTAACTTTCTTCCTGAGGGCTTATGCATCATATGTATCACAAAACCACAGCTACACCAATGTGCAATCCCCCAAAAAATGAAACAAGGAGAAATGCACATATGTTTAATCCCTATGATGATGAACATATATAGATCACTTTGTCCCTAGGTTATGAAGAAAAAGTGGTATGAGGCGAGAAGGTTCATTCATAATGAGCAACCACCTAATACATACTGAATGCTTAAAACATGTTAACCTGAGGGCTTAGAAACATATGTGCATTTCTCCCAGTTTCATTGTTTTTGGGGCATTGCACATTGGTGCTACTATGGTAAGGTGAAACATTGGTGCAGTTCTCCCAGTTTCATTTTTTGGGGCATTGCACATAGGTGCTGATGTGGTTTTGTGAAACATAGGTGAATTTCTCCCAGTTTCATTTTTATTAGGGCATTGCACATTGGTGCTGCTGTGGTTTGCTGAAACATATGTGAATTTCTCCCAGTTTCATTTTTATTGGGGCATTGCACATTGGTGTTGCTGTGGTTTGGTGAAACATTGGTGCAGTTCTCCCAGCTTCATTTTTTTGGGGCATTGCACATATGTGCTGCTGTGGTTTTGTGAAACATATGTGAATTTCTCCCAGTTTCATTTTTTTAGGGCTTGCACATATGTGCTGCTGTGGTTTTGTGAAACATATGTGAATTTCTCACAGTTTCATATTTTTTGGGGCATTGCACATAGGTGCTGATGTGGTATTGTGAAACATATGTGAATTTCTCCCAGTTTCATTTTTTTTGGGCCATTGCACATAGGTGCTGCTGTGGTTTGCTGATATATATGTGATTTTCTCCCAGTTTCATTTTTTGGGGGCATTGCACATTGGTGCTGCTGTGGTTTGCTGAAACATATGTGAATTTCTCCCAGTTTCATTTTTATTGGGGCATTGAACATTGGTGATGCTGTGGTTTGGTGAAACATTGGTGCAGTTCTCCCAGTTTCATTTTTTTGGGGCATTGCACATATGTGTTGCTGTGGTTTTGTGAAACATATGTGAATTTCTCCCAGTTTCATTTTTTTGGGGCATTGCACATATGTGCTGCTGTGGTTTTGTGAAACATATGTGAATTTCTCCCAGTTTCATTTTTTTTGGGCATTGCACATAGGTGTTGCTGTGGTTTGCTGATACATATGTGAATTTCTCCCAATTTCATTTTTTGGGGCATTGCACATTGATGCTGCTGTGGTTTTGTGAAACATATATGAATTTCTCCCAGTTTCATTTTTTTGGGGCATTGCACATTGGTGCTGCTGTGAATTTGTGAAACCTATGTGAATTTGACACATATTCATTTTTTTGGGCAATGCACATTGGTGCTATTGTGGTATGGTGAAACATAGGTGCATTTCTCCCAGTTTCATTTTTTTTGGGGCAATGCACATTGGTGCTGCTGTGAATTTTTGAAACAGATGTGCATTTCTCCCCGTTTCAATTTTTTTTGTGGCATTGCACATTGGTGCTGATGTGGTTTGCTGATACAAATGTTCATTTCTCCCAGTTTCATTTTTTTAGGGCATTGCACATTGGTGCTGCTGTGAATTTGTGAAACAGATGTGCATTTTCTCCCAGTTTCATTTTTTTGGCATTGCACATTGGTGCTGCTGTGGTTTGCTGATACAAATGTTCATTTCTCCCAGTTTCATTTTTTTGGGGCATTGTACATTGGTTTTGCTGTGAATTTGTGAAACATATGTGAATTTCTTCCAGTTTCATTTTTTTGGGGCATTGCACATCGGTTCTGCTTTTGTTTGCTGATACAAATGTTCATTTCTCCCAGTTTCATTTTTTTGGAGCATTGCACATTGGGTTTGCTGTGAATTTGTGAAACATAAGTGAATTTCTCCCAGTTTCATTTTTTAGGGCAATGCACATTGGTGCTATTGAGGTATGGTGAAACATAGGTGCACTTCTCACAGTTGCATTTTTTGGGGCATTGCACATTGATGTTGCTGTGGTTTTGTGAAACATATGTGCATTTCTCCTAGCCCAATTGTCACGCCCCGCTTCCCAAAAACGTGGAGGCGAAGCGTGAGAAGGTCCGCTCAGACTTGAAGCTACAAAGCCGCAAGTCCGATAAGCGTCAATCACTTTAAACTGCAGGTCCTTGCAACGCGAAACGAACGTAGGCTCTGGCTCAGCGTCAGCAAACACCTCGTCCTCAGCAACTATCTCTGGCTCAGGGTCTAACATGTGGCACCCAAAGAGAAAGGGCACATGTCAGCAAGTCTGGAAGACTTGTGCAAGGAAACTAGAAGTGGGAAAAGGAAAGCAACCTAGCAGTTCTAGCATGAATGCGATGACATGGCAGTTTAAAGTATGAGTGCAACAGGTAAAGTAAAGTAAGGTACGAGCATGGCATGGCATTCACAAGACAAGTACAAGACAAGTAAAGAAAGCACCTCGTGCACAGAGATTCCGCCTTTTGGCTAGAGTGGCTGCGCGGGCCAACTCCTAAGCTCAAGCGAACGTTTATCCCTACCCCTCCACGTGTATCGAGCCAGGGCATTACCCCCGAACTTGGAATGCTCGCTTCTGGACCACGAGCCAGGAAGTGTGTAAACAAGTATGGCGTAGGGGTGCACCTAGCCGGACAAGTAGTACAAGGACAAGTATTGTAGCGTGTGCTACGATGCAACAATCAATGCATGGATGACATGGCATGGCAAGTAGTAAAGCGTACAAGTAAGAAAAGTAAACGTGACAATTTAGCATGCATGAATGACAATTTTAATGGTTGGATCTAGCTTCGTTGTCAAGCTAGATCATTTAAGTGACGGATCTAGTTTCGTTGTCAAACTAGATCAAGTAGGCGTCTAGCCAGCTATCATTTCACTGACTAGTCTCTTTTACGCTAAAAGCAAGTAAGTGGCCTAAAAACATGGCCCTACACAAAAGTTGGCAAGTTTCACTTGCCTGCAATTATCACGTCAAGAAAACACCGTCCAACGAGTCCAAAGTCACGATTCCTACGTGCACAAGTCCACCGGCCTAAAGTCCATATTATTAATCTTGATTAGTGAATTTAAAACATTTAAAATACTTTGAAAATACCGATTTTAGTCTTGATTAGCATGTATTGGGTTGGGGGTCCTAGGGGTGCAAAACGTTACCTCAACACGACGCGAAAGCTACACCGGCGTCGAGTAGCGACACCGGGGGTTGGAATAATAGAACGCGCTCCAAGTCCTGATTCCAATATAGTTTCCTCGCTGGAAAGTTCAGAGCATCAACCCGGGCGACGATTCCAGATTCCAAAGCTCGCACGTGCGACGACGGGCTACGACGTGCGACGACGTCGTACGCGGCAAGTCGTCGAGGAGAACACACCTAGGTGGGGCCCACAGCAGTCCTAGGGGCCTTTGGGGGACCCACAATAACTCTGGAGGACTTGGGGGCCCACGGAGGCAAGTGGTGCGACGGATGCGGGGTTGCGACGAGTGGCTCTCGGTCGTACCCCTCCAATGCGGGAGATTCTCTCGGTCGCTGCGGGGAAACGGAGCTGTGCAGCAGCGGGGGTCGGTGCGGGCCTTGGTGCTCTCGGTCGGTGCGGAGGGAGGGGTCGATCGTGCGCCTTGGATGCGGGGGAGCAGGCGCTGCAATGTTGCGAGCGTTGCAACGTTGCGGAGGCGGGCGATCCGCTCGGTCAAGCGCTAGCGGATGCGGGCGACAAGGCGGGCGCTGCAGCGATGCGGGGAGCGGCTGTGAGCGGGGGCGGCCATCGGTCTGACCGAGAGATCTCCTCGGTCGGACACAGCTGAAGCGGGGCGACGGCCGTGCAAGCGAGCGGAGCGGGGGAGCGGGCCATGGCAGCGGTCGGTGCGGTAGATTTGGGCCCGTTCTCTCGGTCTGAGCGGGGGAAGTTTGTCGCAACGTTGCGACGAATCGTCGCAACGTCCAATTTCAAGTTTGGGAGAGGCTAGGGCTAATTCTTGCGAAAATAGGTCTTGCTAGGGGTTGCTTATATAGTGTAGATGGGTTGACTTGGTCTAGGGCTAAATCTAATAGGATTAGAAGTTCAAAAAGATTTAAAATTTGAAATTCAATTACTCCAACTCATCCTAGGGTTTGACCTGGTCCAAATGAGCTGGAAATTGGCTCAAAAATTCTTTAAAACGTTTAAAACTCAAATAAATTTTATTTGGCTGAAAATAATTTATAAATTAATTATTAAAAATAATATAAAACTTGTAAAAATTATAAAAGTGGTCAAATAAACTCCAAAAATTATAAAATAAATATCGTGGTGATCGTGGCGACGAGTGTGAGTTAACTAAGAAGACGGATCTCAGTTTCGACGTAGGACGACGGAACTAAAAATAGAAACGTCTCCCGTCAAAAGTGAAAATCGTCACGTCTCATCGAGTAAGTTTAAATTGTGGAAAAACGACTCGAGAAGTGTTGTTCCAAGATAGTGCCACTATTTAATACTCTCAGAGACGTTCGCAACGGCATATCACACAAAAGTGTTCACCAACAAACAAAGTCTAAAACAAACACGTGCACGGCCAAAAGCACGAGCACGAAAAACGTACCACGAAAAGTGGTCGTTACATCCTCCCCACCTTAGAATAAAGTCCGTCCTCGGACTTTCTAATATAGCTAAGCGCTCTAGTAACTACCCCAATCAAGTCATATTATAATTCAACCAGGTATAGTCATTACAAGTGCTTATATATGCACTAGGTAGTCAAACATTATCACTACTAACACGCATATATATATACATTCACATACGTTATACACTTATGCTTATTATAGTCAGTCAATTCCATACATGTGTTTCAATCATATATATAAGCATACATTCCTTATATCACTACTACTTACCTAAACATAAAACAATATTTCAGATACTTATATAGGTATGATCTCATACTAGCAAATACAATCATTGCTCTACCTATATGTAGCTACCTATGCACAAACATCAAGGGTATACTACCCTCTAATGTTCATCCAATACAAAACATCTCAACACATATAGTCACACCATACCACTATTAAATCAAATTCACCATATATAATATACACTCACCACTTCTATAAATTCATAATATATATAGTCATTCAAATGCATTCAAATATTTCACCATACATTCACCTCTACTATAATTTCACAACATATAGTCATACAGTGCATGCAAATAGTTCACCATATATTCTCATCACATACGGTCCTATAACTGTATTTATGACACGCCACATATATCGTAGTCATCAATTCCTATAACTAAGCACATACTTACCCGTGCATGGTGCACACCCATACACGCTAACATTTCATTTACATACACCAATCGTACCATTATATAACTAGTACACAACCACACCTAGTTTTAGCTAGTACACATACGTTCACACAGGCAAGTCCTTAGTAGTTAGCTATACCACAAGACCAACACCTATAACTATATACTGGCGTAGCGACCCACAATCATGTGCGTAGCACAACCAGGCACAAACACTCCTATCACTATACATACATCAAACATTGATATATTCAAACTACAACTTACATTCAATGTACTTAGAGTATACCCACTCAAGCTTGAGTGAGACTCAGTACACACATCAGAATATTCCATATACGTAACACGGCATTCATACATATACCAATACCACTCCAATATTTATACGTCTACCAATACAACCATATACATACCATAAGTCATTCACTTAATATTTAATCAAGTAATACTCACATAGTTAAATCAATTTATATACCATAATAATAGTAATACAGACATCAGCACATATATACTTATAATACCCTCCCTAGTACAAACATTTACCGTATAGCCACACATAAGTAATGTATATATATTCACACCATAGCCTACTACCTATAGCTAGTATACCAACACCTATACATACATAGTTAGGATGTGCAATGGTCGCGTATACCTCGCGGTATACACTCATTCAACATCCCGAAAGCAAGCAATATCAATCAAAATTATAATCCTACTATCATATGTATAACACATATATAAAACATAACTACTTACATATAAGCACATATATATATCTACCTACGAGCACATACTCACACGTACTAGTATATGGGTCACTCAATAGGCCTACTTACTTAACTATACATACACTTATTATTATCACACCTAGCACACACATAACTTTACCAATCATTTTATTTCAACCATTATAAGTATCTCTTACTACATACACAACTTAGATATTCCAACGCTAATTCAAATATACACAAGCATCCCTAGTATAGTATATCTAACCACTCACAAGTCTATACATTCTAGCACACAAACAACTTCATAATATCACGAATAACTCCAAGTACATATATATATCACACAGTAGGCAAGCATCAATATACTATGGGGGTACACTCATTCAAGCTCACGTACACAAGTTAGGTACGTGCACAATGACACCTCACAAGGGTCCAAGGGTCTACTAACAACTAGGGGTTGACACAGACATTGACGGACACTAAAGCCTAAGCAATAGAGGGAGGTCGAGGTCGAGGGCATGACGAGGGAAGGATCGATAGGCACGAGTTCAGATAGGACGAATACAAGGAGATAGCTTGGTAGACGAAACATTGACTCAATGGTGATGTTTAGGTTGAAGGAAAGGGGAATGTAGAGATGCTTAAATAGGATACGGAAAAGATAATAGGGTAAATAGCATAAGCTAAAATACGCGGAGTCTGAAAACTGTCGTTCTTCAAAAGTTAAAATCCTCGCCTGAAAAGAAATATTTGGGAATCGATAAAACGAGTTGTTCAAAATAAGTTTGAGTCGAATATTCATAATAAGAGAAAATGTTTTATTGGTTTATATAAAATCAATTTAAAAGGAAGTAAAATCATTTACACGAATATTAAGGACGTGGTTTAGAAAATTTATACGTCAGTAATTTAATATAATGTTGTCAAAAGTTTTTGGAAAGTCAAGAATGAAATCAAGTAACGGAAGAATTTAAAATCAGGTTAAATGCTTTCAAAACTTTAGGCTATAGAAAATTTAAAATAATTAATTTGAAACTACTTTTAGAGAACCAGAGTTTGCCAAAAATGAGAAACTGATTTTCACAAGGTTCTTAATATACGAGCACAATAAGTCTGGTACGGATATAAAAATAATTGAAAGTATGTATGGTGCACGGAAAAATAATAATAATGACTTAGTGTAAGAATTTTCAAGATCGAATCGCAAATCCTTAAAATCAAATCAGGGAGGGTCTAAAGAAGGAAGAGGTTATGAAAATAGCGATTTTGCAAAAAATCTGAAGTAGCGAAAACGACGAGCAAAAGCCAACTTGCTGAAAGCTGAAATTCCATGTGTCTCGAAAGTATATTAAAGTAAACGCGACGTTTCATTCGTATAAGAAGGAAAATTATAAATCGTATTGGGAAAAATAAAAGTACGGTTCTATATAAAATTAATATATGAAGGGCAACACAATTACATAAGTACGGAAATTATAGGCTGGAAAAATATTATAACTAGTGTTCAAAAATTTCGACAAAAGTTTTTAAAAAAAATTTAAATCAATGAAGGAGTATGAAGTATAAGTATATTAAAATTTTGAACAAGGTTAAACTTAGGGAAAGAGGAAATCGAAAAATACTTTCCGAAGATTCAAGTTTTGCAATGGCGATGTTTAAAAATTGACGACGATCGTCACGGGGCGATCTCGTGAATCGAGGCAAGGAAATTGGTCGGATGATCAAAACATACATACGCCTAGGATATGAATCAGGAAAGTCTACGGAAACTCCTACGGTCGACCAACTAAATATTAAAAACTAATCGCCCAGACTTCTAAATGTTAAACGGTAACGAAATGCGTTCAGCTTGGTCCGAAATCGATGAACCCAAGCGAACGACTAAAGGAAATTCTAGAAGTCTAAAATGGTCAGGGGTAGACATGAACCACTAAGGTAACTCCTACGGCGATCAAATCAATTGCTAGAAGGGGTCTAACTATCAATCAGGGGCCTCTAACCAGCAAACACGGACGTCTAACTAAGCCTTCTTATCACCTAGTGACATAGGAAAACGACTAGACTCAGGGCTTATGACTCAGATGTTGAAATTTATTTAATGGACATTCCGTTATTATCGTTGTTCAGTTAATTCGCAATTGCAAGATTGGACCTGCATGGGCCACCAACAAAACCTGTCACGCCCCGCTTCCCAAAAACGTGGAGGCGAAGCGTGAGAAGGTCCGCTCAGACTTGAAGCTACAAAGCCGCAAGTCCGATAAGCGTCAATCACTTTAAACTGCAGGTCCTTGCAACGCGAAACGAACGTAGGATCTGGCTCAGCGTCAGCAAACACCTCGTCCTCAGCAACTATCTCTGGCTCAGGGTCTAACATGTGGCACCCAAAGAGAAAGGGCACATGTCAGCAAGTCTGGAAGACTTGTGCAAGGAAACTAGAAGTGGGAAAAGGAAAGCAACCTAACAGTTCTAGCATGAATGCGATGACATGGCAGTTTAAAGTATGAGTGCAACAGGTAAAGTAAAGTAAGGTACGAGCATGGCATGGCATTCACAAGACAAGTACAAGACAAGTAAAGAAAGCACCTCGTGCACAGAGATTCCGCCTTTTGGCTAGAGTGGCTGCGCGGGCCAACTCCTAAGCTCAAGCGAACGTTTATCCCTACCCCTCCACGTGTATCGAGCCAGGGCATTACCCCCGAACTTGGAATGCTCGCTTCTGGACCACGAGCCAGGAAGTGTGTAAACAAGTATGGCGTAGGGGTGCACCTAGCCGGACAAGTAGTACAAGGACAAGTATTGTAGCGTGTGCTACGATGCAACAATCAATGCATGGATGACATGGCATGGCAAGTAGTAAAGCGTACAAGTAATAAAAGTAAACGTGACAGTTTAGCATGCATGAATGACAATTTTAATGGTTGGATCTAGCTTCGTTGTCAAGCTAGATCATTTAAGTGACGGATCTAGTTTCGTTGTCAAACTAGATCAAGTAGGCGTCTAGCCAGCTATCATTTCACTGACTAGTCTCTTTTACGCTAAAAGCAAGTAAGTGGCCTAAAAACATGGCCCTACACAAAAGTTGGCAAGTTTCACTTGCCTGCAATTATCACGTCAAGAAAACACCGTCCAACGAGTCCAAAGTCACGATTCCTACGTGCACAAGTCCACCGGCCTAAAGTCCATATTATTAATCTTGATTAGTGAATTTAAAACATTTAAAATACTTTGAAAATACCGATTTTAGTCTTGATTAGCATGTATTGGGTTGGGGGTCCTAGGGGTGCAAAACGTTACCTCAACACGACGCGAAAGCTACACCGGCGTCGAGTAGCGACACCGGGGGTTGGAATAATAGAACGCGCTCCAAGTCCTGATTCCATTATAGTTTCCTCGCTGGAAAGTTCAGAGCATCAACCCGGGCGACGATTCCAGATTCCAAAGCTCGCACGTGCGATGACGGGCTACGACGTGCGACGACGTCGTACGCGGCAAGTCGTCGAGGAGAACACACCTAGGTGGGGCCCACAGCAGTCCTAGGGGCCTTTGGGGGACCCACAATAACTCTGGAGGATTTGGGGGGCCCACGGAGGCAAGTGGTGCGACGGATGCGGGGTTGCGACGTGTGGCTCTCGGTCGTACCCCTCCAATGCGGGAGATTCTCTCGGTCGCTGCGGGGAAACGGAGCTGTGCAGCAGCGGGGGTCGGTGCGGGCCTTGGTGCTCTCGGTCGGTGCGGAGGGAGGGGTCGGTCGTGCGCCTTGGATGCGGGGGAGCGGGCGCTGCAATGTTGCGAGCGTTGCAACGTTGCGGAGGCGGGCGATCCGCTCGGTCAAGCGCTAGCGGATGCGGGCGACAAGGCGGGCGACAAGGCGGGCGCTGCAGCGATGCGGGGAGCGGCTGTGAGCGGGGGCGGCCATCGGTCTGACCGAGAGATCTCCTCGGTCGGACACAGCTGAAGCGGGGCGACGGCCGTGCAAGCAAGCGGAGCGGGGGAGCGGGCCATGGCAGCGGTCGGTGCGGTAGATTTGGGCCCGTTCTCTCGGTCTGAGCGGGGGAAGTTTGTCGCAACGTTGCGACGAATCGTCGCAACGTCCAATTTTAAGTTTGGGAGAGGCTAGGGCTAATTCTTGTGAAAATAGGTCTTGCTAGGGGTTGCTTATATAGTGTAGATGGGTTGACTTGGTCTAGGGCTAAATCTAATAGGATTAGAAGTTCAAAAAGATTTAAAATTTGAAATTCAATTACTCCAACTCATCCTAGGGTTTGACCTGGTCCAAATGAGCTGGAAATTGGCTCAAAAATTCTTTAAAACGTTTAAAACTCAAATAAATTTTATTTGGCCGAAAATAATTTATAAATTAATTATTAAAAATAATATAAAACTTGTAAAAATTATAAAAGTGGTCAAATAAACTCCAAAAATTATAAAATAAATATCGTGGTGATCGTGGCGACGAGTGTGAGCTAACTAAGAAGACGGATCTCAGTTTCGACGTCGGACGACGGAACTAAAAAGAGAAACGTCTCCCGTCAAAAGTGAAAATCGTCACGTCTCATCGAGTAAGTTTAAATTGTGGAAAAACGACTCGAGAAGTGTCGTTCCAAGATAGTGCCACTATTTAATACTCTCAGAGACGTTCGCAACGGCATATCACACAAAAGTGTTCACCAACAAACAAAGTCTAAAACAAACACGTGCACGGCCAAAAGCACGAGCACGAAAAACGTACCACGAAAAGTGGTCGTTACATCCTCCCCACCTTAGAATAAAGTCCGTCCTCGGACTTTCTAATATAGCTAAGCGCTCTAGTAACTACCCCAATCAAGTCATATTATAATTCAACCAGGTATAGTCATTACAAGTGCTTATATATGCACTAGGTAGTCAAACATTATCACTACTAACACGCATATATATATACATTCACATACGTTATACACTTATGCTTATTATAGTCAGTCAATTCCATACATGTGTTTCAATCATATATATAAGCATACATTCCTTATATCACTACTACTTACCTAAACATAAAACAATATTTCAGATACTTATATAGGTATGATCTCATACTAGCAAATACAATCATTGCTCTACCTATATGTAGCTACCTATGCACAAACATCAAGGGTATACTACCCTCTAATGTTCATCCAATACAAAACATCTCAACACATATAGTCACACCATACCACTATTAAATCAAATTCACCATATATAATATACACTCACCACTTCTATAAATTCATAATATATATAGTCATTCAAATGCATTCAAATATTTCACCATACATTCACCTCTACTATAATTTCACAACATATAGTCATACAGTGCATGCAAATAGTTCACCATATATTCTCATCACATACGGTCCTATAACTGTATTTATGACACGCCACATATATCGTAGTCATCAATTCCTATAACTAAGCACATACTTACCCGTGCATGGTGCACACCCATACACGCTAACATTTCATTTACATACACCAATCGTACCATTATATAACTAGTACACAACCACACCTAGTTTTAGCTAGTACACATACGTTCACACAGGCAAGTCCTTAGTAGTTAGCTATACCACAAGACCAACACCTATAACTATATACTGGCGTAGCGACCCACAATCATGTGCGTAGCACAACCAGGCACAAACACTCCTATCACTATACATACATCAAACATTGATATATTCAAACTACAACTTACATTCAATGTACTTAGAGTATACCCACTCAAGCTTGAGTGAGACTCAGTACACACATCAGAATATTCCATATACGTAACACGGCATTCATACATATACCAATACCACTCCAATATTTATACGTCTACCAATACAACCATATACATACCATAAGTCATTCACTTAATATTTAATCAAGTAATACTCACATAGTTAAATCAATTTATATACCATAATAATAGTAATACAGACATCAGCACATATATACTTATAATACCCTCCCTAGTACAAACATTTACCGTATAGCCACACATAAGTAATGTATATATATTCACACCATAGCCTACTACCTATAGCTAGTATACCAACACCTATACATACATAGTTAGGATGTGCAATGGTCGCGTATACCTCGCGGTATACACTCATTCAACATCCCGAAAGCAAGCAATATCAATCAAAATTATAATCCTACTATCATATGTATAACACATATATAAAACATAACTACTTACATATAAGCACATATATATCTACCTACGAGCACATACTCACACGTACTAGTATATGGGTCACTCAATAGGCCTACTTACTTAACTATACATACACTTATTATTATCACACCTAGCACACACATAACTTTACCAATCATTTTATTTCAACCATTATAAGTATCTCTTACTACATACACAACTTAGATATTCCAACGCTAATTCAAATATACACAAGCATCCCTAGTATAATATATCTAACCACTCACAAGTCTATACATTCTAGCACACAAACAACTTCATAATATCACGAATAACTCCAAGTACATATATATATCACACAGTAGGCAAGCATCAATATACTATGGGGGTACACTCATTCAAGCTCACGTACACAAGTTAGGTACGTGCACAATGACACCTCACAAGGGTCCAAGGGTCTACTAACAACTAGGGGTTGACACAGACATTGACGGACACTAAAGCCTAAGCAATAGAGGGAGGTCGAGGTCGAGGGCATGACGAGGGAAGGATCGATAGGCACGAGTTCAGATAGGACGAATACAAGGAGATAGCTTGGTAGACGAAACATTGACTCAATGGTGATGTTTAGGTTGAAGGAAATGGGAATGTAGAGATGCTTAAATAGGATACGGAAAAGATAATAGGGTAAATAGCATAAGCTAAAATACGCGGAGTCTGAAAACTGTCGTTCTTCAAAAGTTAAAATCCTCGCCTGAAAAGAAATATTTGGGAATCGATAAAACGAGTTGTTCAAAATAAGTTTGAGTCGAATATTCATAATAAGAGAAAATGTTTTATTGGTTTATATAAAATCAATTTAAAAGGAAGTAAAATCATTTACACGAATATTAAGGACGTGGTTTAGAAAATTTATACGTCAGTAATTTAATATAATGTTGTCAAAAGTTTTTGGAAAGTCAAGAATGAAATCAAGTAACGGAAGAATTTAAAATCAGGTTAAATGCTTTCAAAACTTTAGGCTATAGAAAATTTAAAATAATTAATTTGAAACTACTTTTAGAGAACCAGAGTTTGCCAAAAATGAGAAACTGATTTTCACAAGGTTCTTAATATACGAGCACAATAAGTCTGGTACGGATATAAAAATAATTGAAAGTATGTATGGTGCACGGAAAAATAATAATAATGACTTAGTGTAAGAATTTTCAAGATCGAATCGCAAATCCTTAAAATCAAATCAGGGAGGGTCTAAAGAAGGAAGAGGTTATGAAAATAGCGATTTTGCAAAAAATCTGAAGTAGCGAAAACGACGAGCAAAAGCCAACTTGCTGAAAGCTGAAATTCCATGTGTCTCGAAAGTATATTAAAGTAAACGCGACGTTTCATTCGTATAAGAAGGAAAATTATAAATCGTATTGGGAAAAATAAAAGTACGGTTCTATATAAAATTAATATATGAAGGGCAACACAATTACATAAGTACGGAAATTATAGGCTGGAAAAATATTATAACTAGTGTTCAAAAATTTCGACAAAAGTTTTCTAAAAAACTTTAAATCAATGAAGGAGTATGAAGTATAAGTATATTAAAATTTTGAACAAGGTTAAACTTAGGGAAAGAGGAAATCGAAAAATACTTTCCGAAGATTCAAGTTTTGCAATGGCGATGTTTGAAAATTGACGACGATCGTCACGGGGCGATCTCGTGAATCGAGGCAAGGAAATTGGTCGGATGATCAAAACATACATACGCCTAGGATATGAATCAGGAAAGTCTACGGAAACTCCTACGGTCGACCAACTAAAGATTAAAAACTAATCGCCCAGACTTCTAAAGGTTAAACGGTAACGAAATGCGTTCAGCTTGGTCCGAAATCGATGAACCCAAGCGAACGACTAAAGGAAATTCTAGAAGTCTAAAATGGTCAGGGGTAGACATGAACCACTAAGGTAACTCCTACGGCGATCAAATCAATTGCTAGAAGGGGTCTAACTATCAATCAGGGGCCTCTAACCAGCAAACACGGACGTCTAACTAAGCCTTCTTATCACCTAGTGACATAGGAAAACGACTAGACTCAGGGCTTATGACTCAGATGTTGCAATTTATTTAATGGACATTCCGTTATTATCGTTGTTCCGTTAATTCGCAATTGCAAGAATGGACCTGCATGGGCCACCAACAAAACCTGTCACGCCCCGCTTCCCAAAAACGTGGAGGCGAAGCGTGAGAAGGTCCGCTCAGACTTGAAGCTACAAAGCCGCAAGTCCGATAAGCGTCAATCACTTTAAACTGCAGGTCCTTGCAACGCGAAACGAACGTAGGCTCTGGCTCAGCGTCAGCAAACACCTCGTCCTCAGCAACTATCTCTGGCTCAGGGTCTAACATGTGGCACCCAAAGAGAAAGGGCACATGTCAGCAAGTCTGGAAGACTTGTGCAAGGAAACTAGAAGTGGGAAAAGGAAAGCAACCTAGCAGTTCTAGCATGAATGCGATGACATGGCAGTTTAAAGTATGAGTGCAACAGGTAAAGTAAAGTAAGGTACGAGCATGGCATGGCATTCACAAGACAAGTACAAGACAAGTAAAGAAAGCACCTCGTGCACAGAGATTCCGCCTTTTGGCTAGAGTGGCTGCGCGGGCCAACTCCTAAGCTCAAGCGAACGTTTATCCCTACCCCTCCACGTGTATCGAGCCAGGGCATTACCCCCGAACTTGGAATGCTCGCTTCTGGACCACGAGCCAGGAAGTGTGTAAACAAGTATGGCGTAGGGGTGCACCTAGCCGGACAAGTAGTACAAGGACAAGTATTGTAGCGTGTGCTACGATGCAACAATCAATGCATGGATGACATGGCATGGCAAGTAGTAAAGCGTACAAGTAATAAAAGTAAACGTGACAGTTTAGCATGCATGAATGACAATTTTAATGGTTGGATCTAGCTTCGTTGTCAAGCTAGATCATTTAAGTGACGGATCTAGTTTCGTTGTCAAACTAGATCAAGTAGGCGTCTAGCCAGCTATCATTTCACTGACTAGTCTCTTTTACGCTAAAAGCAAGTAAGTGGCCTAAAAACATGGCCCTACACAAAAGTTGGCAAGTTTCACTTGCCTGCAATTATCACGTCAAGAAAACACCGTCCAACGAGTCCAAAGTCACGATTCCTACGTGCACAAGTCCACCGGCCTAAAGTCCATATTATTAATCTTGATTAGTGAATTTAAAACATTTAAAATACTTTGAAAATACCGATTTTAGTCTTGATTAGCATGTATTGGGTTGGGGGTCCTAGGGGTGCAAAACGTTACCTCAACACGACGCGAAAGCTACACCGGCGTCGAGTAGCGACACCGGGGGTTGGAATAATAGAACGCGCTCCAAGTCCTGATTCCAATATAGTTTCCTCGCTGGAAAGTTCAGAGCATCAACCCGGGCGACGATTCCAGATTCCAAAGCTCGCACGTGCGACGACGGGCTACGACGTGCGACGACGTCGTACGCGGCAAGTCGTCGAGGAGAACACACCTAGGTGGGGCCCACAGCAGTCCTAGGGGCCTTTGGGGGACCCACAATAACTCTGGAGGACTTGGGGGGCCCACGGAGGCAAGTGGTGCGACGGATGCGGGGTTGCGACGAGTGGCTCTCGGTCGTACCCCTCCAATGCGGGAGATTCTCTCGGTCGCTGCGGGGAAACGGAGCTGTGCAGCAGCGGGGGTCGGTGCGGGCCTTGGTGCTCTCGGTCGGTGCGGAGGGAGGGGTCGGTCGTGCGCCTTGGATGCGGGGGAGCGGGCGCTGCAATGTTGCGAGCGTTGCAACGTTGCGGAGGCGGGCGATCCGCTCGGTCAAGCGCTAGCGGATGCGGGCGACAAGGCGGGCGCTGCAGCGATGCGGGGAGCGGCTGTGAGCGGGGGCGGCCATTGGTCTGACCGAGAGATCTCCTCGGTCGGACACAGCTGAAGCGGGGCGACGGCCGTGCAAGCGAGCGGAGCGGGGGAGCGGGCCATGGCAGCGGTCGGTGCGGTAGATTTGGGCCCGTTCTCTCGGTCTGAGCGGGGGAAGTTTGTCGCAACGTTGCGACGAATCGTCGCAACGTCCAATTTCAAGTTTGGGAGAGGCTAGGGCTAATTCTTGCGAAAATAGGTCTTGCTAGGGGTTGCTTATATAGTGTAGATGGGTTGACTTGGTCTAGGGCTAAATCTAATAGGATTAGAAGTTCAAAAAGATTTAAAATTTGAAATTCAATTACTCCAACTCATCCTAGGGTTTGACCTAGTCCAAATGAGCTGGAAATTGGCTCAAAAATTCTTTAAAACGTTTAAAACTCAAATAAATTTTATTTGGCCGAAAATAATTTATAAATTAATTATTAAAAATAATATAAAACTTGTAAAAATTATAAAAGTGGTCAAATAAACTCCAAAAATTATAAAATAAATATCGTGGTGATCGTGGCGATGAGTGTGAGCTAACTAAGAAGACGGATCTCAGTTTCGACGTCGGACGATGGAACTAAAAATAGTAACGTCTACCGTCAAAAGTGAAAATCGTCACGTCTCATCGAGTAAGTTTAAATTGTGGAAAAACGACTCGAGAAGTGTCGTTCCAAGATAGTGCCACTATTTAATACTCTCAGAGACGTTCGCAACGGCATATCACACAAAAGTGTTCACCAACAAACAAAGTCTAAAACAAACACGTGCACGGCCAAAAGCACGTGCACGAAAAACGTACCACGAAAAGTGGTCGTTACACCAATGATGAAGATAATCTTTGTCCCGCGGTTATGAAAAAATAGGTGGTTATATGCTTGATGGTTCCATTACCAATGAGGGGGATAGATGTGATGGAGCAACTGCTTATGTCCACCATGTTTTATTGCTAATTTTACTTTCTTCCTGAGGGCTTCTGTATCACAAAAACCCCAGCAGCAACATTGAGACATTCCCCAAATAATGAACCAATGAGCAATGCACATATGTTGTAACTCGATGATGATGAACATATATATATACTGATCAATTTGTCCCTCGGTTATGAAGGAAATATTGGTATTTGGCGAGAAGGTTCATTCATATTGAGCAACCGCCTAAAACATAACTTATGGCTAAAAATCATCTTTACCTGAGGGCTTTAATTTAGTAATATTTTAATTGTCTCTTCTTTATTCTTGCTTTATCTTTGGTTCGTTTGGGTTTTTGCGTTGTCTATGTTACGGTATTTCCTTTTATCTTTTACTACTGAATTAAGCCAGTTGATGTCATCTTCCGTGGGGGTTGTAACTGTCTGTAGGTACGATGCTTCCGCCATTTTTCATCTCATTGTTATATCTCTTTAAATCATTATTCATTCTAATATTTTTTATTTCATGCCAGGTTCAACTGAGCACCGGTTCCAGCTCTTCTATTCAATCCAGACCCAGATTTGCTGCTGGCGGTGAGTTGGCGTCTGATGATGATGACTGCAAGATTTGTTACTGTGGGCTCAAGGTTGACAGACTGACATCATGGACCCGAAAAATCCCGGCAGGCGCATTTGAAGCTGTCCATCCCGCGTGAATAGATGCAAATTCTACGAATGGAAGGATCCACCACACTCGGACTGGTCCACCTATGTGATACTTCAGTTGCTGGATGAGATTGAAAGAGGTTCCACCAATACTGCCTCTTCCACTATGTTCTCTGATCGGCGGCTTTTAGAGATAGAGGGTCGGTTGGCCATGCTCGTGGGGCGATTTGAGCGGACCATGGTGAGAATGGACACCGTGAAGTTGGTTTTGTTTGCGCTCCTAGGTTTGATGTTAGTTGTGTTATTGTTGATTATACACAAGAGTGGTTGATGTTAGGTTTGGTACAATGTAACAGTTTATAACTGGTTGTTTGTTATGAACAATGCGACCGTATTATGGATACCATAAGAATTTTGTATATGCTTGATTAATGTGTTCTGTTAAATAGGAATGTGATTTCGGTTGCTTGTGTTCTCTGCAAATCATTTGTTCTTTTTACAATTTATGAATGTTGGAAATGCAATGGACTAAGTTGTTAGGGTGATTGCTTTGCGGGGATTGCCTTTGTTTCATTTAATAGCCCAATAATGAAATGAATTAATTCTTTTTTATTTAATTTGGTATTTTAATATTTATTTTTGATAAGTTTGATTTAATTATGCGTATTTAATAGATATTTACTTAATATTTAATAGTTAGTTAACTAATAGTTATTAGTTTAGTTAATTAAATGATTTTCTACTTCATATGTCCATAGGGGGTTATTCTCACCTCATAACAACATAACCAACTACCAACAATCCTCATCCAACAATCCCAAACACACTTTAACCCAAAGAAACACAAAACTTTACTATGGGCCCCACAAACAAATCTCAAAACAACTTTCACACCCACTTTCCTTCAAAAGAAACACAAAACTCTATTTCTCTCTCCTCAAGAATCCACCATGGATTTACTATTCACAACAGTAAATCCCAATCCCCTTTCACCAAAAGAAACAAGTCCTTAGAATAGAGCGAGCTCTGCACTCTCTCTCAGAGGAGCTCCTCGCTTCGCTCAATGACGAGATCCTCGGCATCGCGGTCTTCAAGTCGTACCTCCAAGACCCAGCCTTGGCCCTCTCCTCCTGGAACGCTGGCGACCCCACCCCCTGCACCTGGCTCCAAGTTCAGTGCGACCCCGCCACCTCCCGCGTTGTCTGCCTCAACCTGTACTCCCTCTCCCTTTTCGGCCCCCCTCTCTTCCGCGGCCTTGATTGCCTCCCATCCCTCCACCAACAAGAATAGCTCCACATGATCTTAATTGTTTAACACCGCTTGCATCATCAGTACAAGGTCTGACTTTGTGTAACCACTTAGTTCCTCATGTAAAAGCCATCATTCGCATTAGAGAAGTGAATGATTCCTTAAACACAACTACCGGGGAGATCGGTTCAAGAGAAAAGGCCCAGAATCGTCTCAGGAGAAAAGGCCCAGATTGTACCTGTAGTGGGACATGGCATACAATCGATTTCGTCCTTAACTGCAACCAGTTTCCCATTAAGAGCTGAAATTGGGGCACCTAATTGGATTGATCAGAGCAGTTAGGCGTTTATTAATCACATATGCTCTAAAAGCAACAAATTATGTGCTTCGTTATTTGATTTGCAGTGCTCTTTCGTATTTAAAATGCATTCTTTCCTTTATTAAACAATTTTATTTTCTATATAAGTTTCCTCTGGCGCCGCTGTTTATTGTTCATGTACATCAGGTTTCAGTATTTACTCAGTGAACACCTGAGAATTTTTGCTACTGTGTTCTGCAAGTGTGTTGTACATTTAATTGTATCAGAGTAGATTGAGAGATTGAGAGAGGGTGAGAGAGATGGCAAGGCTTATGGGCCTGTTGAGAAAGAGATCAAGTGTTGTACTGTCTCCTTTCAACAGAGTGATCTCACCCTTCTCAACCCATCAAGCCTTGGATCACCTACCAGCTCCCCAAGCTGCTGCCACCAGTATCAAAAGTGATGCATTCAAGGAAAGCGTCTTCCATTTTAAAAGTCAACCAAGCCAAGGCACGGTTCTGTTTTTTTAAATAAAAATGATGGTCACCAGGATCAGTGAGAGACAATTTATTTGTATTTTTTTCTAACCATAATGAATCAAAGTACTGTTTTTGTGATTCTAATTTAGTCAAAGTTCTGCTTTTGTTTTTATTTTAAAATTGATTTCAGCTTATTGGGAGGACACCAATTGTATATCTCAACAAGGTGACTGAGGGTTGTGAGGCCAGGGTGGCAGCTAAGCTGGAGTTTATGCAACCTTCATTTAGTGTAAAGGACATGCATATATGGTATTTTTCCTAAGTTTTTATTGCAATTGATGGTTTTATGTAACCCATGAATATACATCATGACCGTTCGATTTATTGTTTTTTATTTTATTTTTGATTGGTGATCAGGCCAGCATATGCTATGATAGACCTGTAGAAACCACCTCAATGGCCAGCTCCCTGACGAAATCTGAAGGAAACAGCCCGGCCTGTCGCATGGAATCTGAAGGAGTTTTTTAGGAAATTTCGAAGAGATCGAGTGAAATTATCCTGATCGATCTTAGTTTTGGAGGTTTTAAGGGAAAAAAGCATGCAACGGTAAGTTCACCGACAGTGGTATTGGAGGAGAGAATAAGTGGAAGAAGAAGGGGCTGTTAGCAAAGAAGAAGTAGTAGATTTGTGTGAACTACATGGTCTTAAATTTATACAAACCTTTTTTGGGATCAATGTGTTCTTAAATTTTCTACATTTTAAGATAATTTAAACAGAACTTTGCATGTCAGACATTGATGGTATGTCCTTTCATATTTGAGGAATACTTTTTATATGCAATGATATAATTTGCTCTATTTGCATTTCAATTTATATGAGATACATGAAGAAAATTTCTATGTTAACTGTTTTTAGCTAAAATAGAACAATTGGAATTCATTCTCGTTACTTCATTGGTAGATAAGGAATTTGGCTTATAAAGAGATTGAAGTTGGATGCCTAATTGATGTTAGTTGATTGGTGTATGAGAAGCAATTTCCCCTGGTGGTCTGTAATGCAAGATTTTTGCACCCTGTTGTTACATGTTTCACATTTGATTGAGATGCAAATAAATTCGATCTTGCTATACTTACATGTCAGTTTAATGTAAATCAAGTTGACTTATTGATTTGATATTTTATTTCAATCCAGAATAGTTCTATTCTTTGATCACCCATGTGTCATTAAATATCTATGCTTAGAATGATAGGTTCCAAAACATGAGAAAACTTAACAGGTGAAGCATCAGCATATATTTGATTTTTATTTTGTTAAGCGATATTTATTTTAGTATCCTTTCAAAGCTGATAATATATCCATATCACTCAAAACACATATATGAATTCAACTTCAAATCAGATATTTGTATTTGTTTGCTAACGAGTAGAAGCTATCCCTTATACTGAATAGAGAAAGTTGATACATCAAAATTC
This sequence comes from Scilla litardierei, assembly GCA_030789695.1. Classification (NCBI taxonomy): domain Eukaryota; kingdom Viridiplantae; phylum Streptophyta; class Magnoliopsida; order Asparagales; family Asparagaceae; genus Scilla; species Scilla litardierei. The sequence goes on along the minus strand of CM061141.1, from coordinate 183,292,545 downwards.
TTCTTATGCACTGAGCCTCCCTTACCTGCATCATGTTTCTTTCATTCAAATAAATTCAATACAAGCTGCAATCTGAAAACTTCCATGAACTCTAACAACAAAAAACTGATGTCCTTGTGGCAATGAACAATAATGCCAACCAATAAGGCTAGGTTGATCATGTTACAAGCAGTTCCATGATGTGTCCTTTTTTAAATAAAATTCCCATGTTTGATATCTCTGAAGGAGAGTTTTTTTGGATTGAAAATGCACACAACACTGAGCTGTAAAAACAAAGAGCAAGCAAACATAGATTGGCGTATAATGCTTGATATGATAAACCAATTCAGCATTTATAGAGATTATGGTGTAAGACCTTTCTGAAATATAATCAGAATCATATAGTATAGAAATGAATTTCGTCGCATTATGTGAAAAAATTCAATTCTCGATCTTATTGTTCGATCATTTATGTCTAGCTTAAAAGTGCTTGCATGCAGAGCGATGAAAGGATTCGTTTGATGTTTTGTAATTTATTCTTTGGTACTGAATTGATCTCTTTATTTCTTTTCTTATTGGTAGGATTTTGATGGTTAGATGGGGCTTACTGTGCTCACTACTTCTTGGAAGGGAAAAACATATACATTTGGTGATGAAGAGATCGACGGATGGTGACATAACTTGGTCGGAGAGAGAGCTGCTTTCCTCCTGGAATTCTTGGGCCAATAAAGAACAAGGTATGTGAGATTGAGGATTTGAAGTATGAGATAGTTTCAATTGATAATGACATTATATTGTGCGATGTAGGCTTTGCTGCTTAATGATGGACGATTGCTCTGCAAACCGTTATAGACCTGAAAATTTTTAAGGAGCAAAGATGGAGGTAAATTGAGCTTGGATTGGGAATCATTTGAACTTGCTGACACCGAAATCTTGACTCTGTTAATGTAGACCGATATAGTTTTAGGGCGAAACACTAGGGGTGATTTAACTGGTTCTATATTGGACTGCAAAGGGAACATTGCGTATGTTGCTGCGATCATTCGAAACAATAGGCATTGTTTACATGTCATAATCAGTTGATGGGGGAGTTTAGTTGAAGCTTTGCCCGATATACACAGCTTCCCAACCAAAAATCAGGTTCTTGATCACCCTACCTGCATATTTTGATCCGCATCCTTGCATTTCTCTAAATGCTTATGAAGTAAATTAAAAAATCCAAAAAAGGAAAGTTGATATACGAGTGCAAAGACTAAAATAGAGAAACATCCATATACATCAAATTTTTGTTTTACAATGCCAATATTAGCTTATGAAATGAATGATAACATATGAAAGGATACATATTTGGTAAGATCAACATATATAGATGCATGTAGATTCTGTTAGTTATATGAATTTACTTATATTATTTTAATTATACCATGTAAAATATTGATAGCCTCAGCAATGATCTTCCCAAGAATTTTCGTCTTTTTTATCTAATATTGTTATCATCTTCTTTGCTTTTTTGTATTTAATTTTAAAATATTTCTGCTTTGGGTTTTTGGTAGAGTTTTTGGCCCGTGATTGGGGCTTTTTAGCCGTGCTATATGACAATGCCCCTGTTCAATGCCTCGAGGATGGTTCAGGTGCATATGTTGATAAATTTCCTTTTTTCTTATGTAATTTTGAATGTAATTTTCATTGTTTGTATTGTTATCTGAGAGGGAGATCATGAAGGTCGTTGTATATTTTGTTCTAATGTGCTTATAATTATTTTACTTCACATAAATGAATCGATATTGTTATGCAATCATGGATCTAAAATAAAGACTTTGTTGTTTAAAACAGATGTAAATCCTCAAATCCAAACAAATCATTTTATAGATGTCCCAATTGGAATAAAGTTGAAGGTTGTACGTTTTTTAATTTGGTTGAAAAGGAAGCAACTCATTATGAAGATGGTCACAATTACGAAGAAGGTCCTAGTTATGACACGGAAGCTATTGATCAAAGTAAATCACAACGTAAGAAGCTTGATTTATACTTGAAGAAATTAAAAGAACTAGAGATGAACCCATGTAAGTTATGGTATCAAGAAGTTGTAAATGTAATCTTTTTTTGTGGTTATATTGGCATTGTTAGAAATAATTATTCTATGTGAAATATTTTGGATGATGATGTAGAACAAAAATACGGTGTTTGTTGTTGAGGAATTTTCATTGTATTCAAAAAATTTGCCATGTAGGTGGAATGATGTGTTGTAAGAAGAAATTAATAGATGAAATTAAAATTTGCCAAAATTCTCTTGAAAATGTGTTTTTTATATTGACTTGCTTTCAACTCCAGCTGATAAAGCAGCAACTACTTAAACAAGATACGACATTAATCAAGTTTCTTTATTTCCTTTTGATTTTCCTAAGTAGAAATTATTGAAGTTGTATGTGTGTTGCCGTCAAAATTAGCCAAATAAATTAGAAAAATTAACTTTTTGTACTTTTTGTATATAGATATGTTAAACATACAATTATTGAAGCTGTGAGAATTAGCTCTTTGAAAACATGCAAACATCGGGTTGCATACCTTTTGTGGGGTTGAAATTCTGAATAATGAACGCAACATATTCCAATGAATATTGCATGCAACTCATACAGCTGCATTTTGTTTAACTATGAATATCATTATACAAAGTTGCATTCAAACATATATCACATGTATTAACATATACCAATAATCTTTTAGAGCACAATAAATTTCATTGCACAAAAGTTGGTTATCGACATATATTATACACCAAAATGAACAGTTTCATCTTCATATTGTAATTGTTTTATCCTGATATTCTGGCATCAAGTTACAAAATGGGAAACACTTATATACATCAAGTTTGGTTTGCTTTACATGCTACAGAATATTCACACAAAAATATGACTTCCTTCAGATAAAATTGGAGAGTGAGAAAATGTTCTGGACATGACCTTACAATTCTAAAAACTAGAGTCTTCGGATCTGCCTCATTCTTTATGATATCAAAATTACATCACATAATTATCTTAAAAATCTTAAAAATTGAAATTTGGGGCGAACTAAATTTTTGGAGGAACTAAATAACAATTACTGTGTTTTGTTTATTGCTGTTTGTTTAAAATTTAGGGATCTAAGATTTTGTGGATGAATATTTTAAATGAACCGTGCCCTTAGGGCACGGGTTATGACTAGTATATATTACATTTGAGAGTGGGTTTTGAATTTTGTCCTACGTGGCGGCCTTTTTCCTACATGGACAAGCAAAAGCTGACTGGGACAAATAATAGTTGATGACAAGGATAAGTTTGGGGGGAAACTTGAGAGGAAAGTTTGAAAATTGAAATTTGGTTTGAAAACATAAAAAAATTCAAAATTGGGAGGCAAATTTTTAAGTGGGAAACATGGGTCGGCTGATACCAAACACCCCCCCCCCCCCCAGTTTTTAAGTTTTCAAACAAATTTAAACTTTGGGAGGAAAAAGCTCATCGCTCTCTACCTCTCAATCCGCTCACTGTAATGGAGACATGTCAAGATCCCCTATAATAGCTCACTGCAATGGAGACAGCTTCAAGATAGGGATTCAGCTCGACGAGACATAGGTACCTCCCTCTTATCTCATCTATGTTCCTCTTCTTCAATGATGCAGACATATGTACAAAATTCAGCTCGACGAGAACAAAGAGGCAGTTAGAAAGGTACGATCTTCTGCCCTTTATGTATCTGATTTCTTTTACTCCCTGACATAAAAATCAAATATCATCAGAGAGAACAAAGAGGCAGTTAGAAAGAGAGAGAAGAGAGAGAAGAGATTAGAGAGGGGGCAGAATTTGATCCTTCTCTCTCTTCTTTAATTCCAAAGAGAAGAAGACGCTATGGCCACCAAGCACCAGATCGTAGCTCATCAACCGACGCAAAGAGGTACTCTTTGTTTTCTTATTCTTTCTTCTTTCTTTGTTCAATTTAGTAATTATTTTATGCTCATTTGTTTTTCTTGGTTGATTGTCAGTAAAATCTGTTGATTTTGAATTTCAGACACATTATCATTTAGTTTCTTTTAGTTAAAAATTTTCCTTTTGGTGGTTAAATTTTATATGGTCTTCATCTATTTAGTATTAGATATAATCAATTTTGGTGTTTTTTAAACAGAATTACACAGTTTGTTATAATTTTTTTTTATTTTTTTCTTCATCATGATATATTGCGTAAATTTCTTTCTTTTCAGTCGTTTTGATTATTTTTTTCTATTTGGGTATTTTTTTTCCGTTTTTCGTGCAAGTATCAACAGTTTCTTTGTGCAAACTTTTGATTCTTTTTGGCATTTGGGTGTCTCTGTGTCTCCTTAATTGCATCCTATTTTGAAGATTTTTTTAATATTTCAAGAACGAAACCCTTTGGGCAAATGGCAAATGGCATTTGGCATTTTGGTGTAGTCATATTCCTTTAGGCAAAGCAGATTCAGAGTCAAGGACCATGTAGCTAGAAAGAATTCAACCTACCGGGAATAAAATATACTTGGGAAAGACAAGGCCTTTCGAAGATTAATCATTTCAGAATAACTAAAATGGCATATCTTTATGAAGATTTGCGATAACATGTCTCCTCTTTTGACCAGGCTTGAAGAAGTCATTTAGCTTCCATAGCTGATCTCTCTCTTATTCGCTCAAAAAAGTCTTCTAGGATGCCACGGATCCAGTAGGTGGTTCACTTGATTTTTTGTTATATTTTTTCTTCGTGTTGACATAATCTTACAACCTATGAATTTTGGTAATGTTTAGTTAACTGGTATAACAAAGAATCACCTATATATAATGATGAATTTTGAAGTTTTAAGGGGAGGCTGATAAGATGTATGAAATCAGGATTTTTTGTTTTTAAAGCAATATTTTGATTTATTTATAAACGAGTTTTGGTTTTATGTATACATTTTTGAATGATTTATGATCAGGGTTGATGTTTACACATATGATTATTGGGTGAAAAGAAACTTGCAAGAGAGCGCAAAAGCATTCATGTCTGAGGGGAAGATTGACACAGATCCATAAGTAATCAGTTCACTTGATTTTGTTGTTATATTTTTTCTTCGTTTTGACATAATTTTGCAACATATGAATTTTGGGAATGATAATGTTTAATGTGTACTCTGCTTATGTGTAGACTATTAGTCATTTCTTTGTGAAGTTATATGATTGGTTTACAGAATTTTGAAGATTCTAATGTAATTCATTTTCCAGTGTTAGATGAGATCAGTGTTAGACGAGATCTATTGGGTAGTTGCAGCAGGCAATTGATTGGCTGGGTTTTAGACATTTACTTGATTTCTTAATGGTTGTGCATCATATTGAATGCATATCATGTTTTCCATTGGATGCTTTGGGTGATTACCTATTTTATATATGTGCTTTATGTGTAACAAATGGTATTGGATCTATATGCAGCCAATAAGATGGTCTCATATTGTCAAAAGCATTCATCCCAAGAACCTCAACTATGAGATATACAACCCAAGAACCTACAATCGCCACCATGACAGGTTGCAACGTGAGAACATGAACCATTCATCACAATTTCTACTTCCTTTTTCATGCACCTAACATCTACAGAATGTAAAGCCTTTATGTGAGTATAGCCAAAGTTATAGTAGTAGTTTCAGGCTTGAGTCTCAGTGACATGTTTGGTTCAAACAAAATGTGCAATGTGGATGCACATTTCTGATACCTTGATATTCTACTAAATGAAATATGAATATGAAAAATCAAATTACAAATATCACTGAATATTGTAATTATGTCATTAGCTTATTTGTAGATCCTTTGCAGATTGAATGCATTTTTGATATTGACAACAAATATAAATAGGATTGAGGTTTGTTCTTATTTATTATTTAGCAGATATATTAGTCCGCCAATAACTATGTAGATCGACCTTTCAAACATTTTGTTTAAATTGAAGAAGATTTAATGGAAAGCTAAACAACTGATATTAACCCTTGATAAGCTGGTGACAATTTGAAACATGAAGGTCAACTTACAAGTTGGAAGTAGGAAGGCTGGTTATTTTGGTCGTGTGTATGATCCATGCAGCCAAGGAGCACCCATCTAAATTTCCGTCTAATAGGAAATACAGAAAAGATTGATCCAGAGAGCACAGTATAAAAACTTCAATCGCTTCCTCACTACGTAGAGCGGTGCCATGATTTGCTAAATGATTGCTCACCTCGAGAGTGCAATACCAGAATCAAATTTCCTTGCAAGGAAAGACTTTAAGAGAATTAACAAGACATTATTACTACATTAATACTCACCTCCCAAGTGGCAAAATGTGATTGCATTTATAAATCAGCACATCATGCAAAAGATATATGTTATAGTCATTAAGCCCAAGATGACATAAGAGTCATTTAAAACTTATCTAGCAACAGAACTAGATAGTTTCCCGTCAATTACCTGTTTTTCTTTGAGATGATACCGAGCCAGCAGCACCTTCTTCTCCTCATTGCTAAGCTTACATCAGCACGAACCAATACATCATCAAAATTCTGCTAGAAGCATTGCTTTGCACATCACTAGAATGAAGATGGTGAAGTAAATTGAACACATAAAACGAGCAGTTAGAAGATTCATGATTCAATTAAAAATGACAATAACAAAAAATTTTGTAGAACATACATCAGGACGAGTATGGCACAGAGAGAGGATGTAATCAGAAGCATTGTCTTTGTTAGTTCATAATCTTCTTTTTCTTAGTCTAATTAAAATTTTGTAGGAGATGAAATACAAAACTCAGGACAATATCATGTGTCATTACAAATATTATTGGTTCAGTGCCATAATAAGGAATACAAAGTCAAAAATCTCACTTGCATATATACAATTTCAGTGCTCAAGTTTGATGTTTTTCTGATTGGCTAATGTTTTATTCTTTTTTATCTTTTTGGGGAATAGTTAACTATTGTTTTAGTTCGGACTTGAAATTTGGTATGGTCTATTCATTTTGACTTAAGTTTAACCCACACATTTCAACGTTTAGAACACAGAACCCAGGTTGTATATCAAATGCTCTTCTAATTTAAACAGTGCTTTTTTCTACACATAAAATATGTGCTCAAATCTCAGAGCAAAGACATCATGTCGTGCTTGCTCTTCGGATCTTTTCTGTAAATCCAATGCTATTGCAGGGCCGGATCATATGTAAGGCTTGAGAAATAAATATTTTTTAATTAATATGGGATTAGAACAATAGCCTTTTTGTTTCAGGTATGGGAATGCTGTTGGTGATGGGCAATTCACTTATTTTCTATTATTATGAAAGAACAAGCTGGATGAGTTTAGGATATAGAGCACTATTGAATGTTCAGGTTTCAATATACGCGTGATATCTTTTTGGAATGGATGTGATCAGAAAGTTTTGGAATTTCGAGCTGATACGCGTGATGTTCATCCAGATGCGTGTACAATCGGGCTGGAGGAAAAGAAAACAGAACGGTGAGTTATGCAATTTTTTGATGATAAGATGACTTGCATCCTTAAATTTAAAAATTCTACAGAATTTGATTTGAGCTATGATTGTTCATTTTTATTTGTTTGAAGTTTAGGATTTTGATATTTATATAAGAGTATAGAAATTTTGTCTGCAAAGTGGGAATTGTGATCCCGTATCTAACTCAGCAAAGTTCGTCATTTTGTTATGTATACTGTCAGTTTCTAGGAATATGTATGCGTATACATTTGCATATGTATAGGTGTGTTGATTATGATGAGTTGTGGCCCTGCACAAATCCAGTGAACCCAGGCTTGGCGATGCTAGGATTCTATGGGTTCAGCGTAATCTAGTGTTGTTCCTGACGAGGGTTCTTGGACAAATCAATAACAATACAGCGAACAACGTGAGCAAATGGATGGGCGCCATCTACATGTTCTCACTCCTCGGAGTATATGGCTTTATAACAAACTTGGATACTCTACAACAACATTCAGATTCCGAAATCTGGGTGGTAAATATGAAATTACTTTTGGGTTTCTATTGGTGTGCTTATGGATGTCAACCGACTTAATGTAACATTGCTCTGAAGTAGTGCCAGCTTCTAGAGATAGTCAAACAAGATCATAGGCTATTTGAAGCACCAGGTAATTGGAATTATATTACTCCAGTTCATTAGTTTTAAACTTTTAGAGATGGATAACTTCACAAAAATACTATATCAGCAAATAAAGAAATAGATGGACTCCATGAAGCATTCAAAACTTCAGTTTTGTACAGACTTTCTTTTCTGAGTATTTTTTCGATGCCATATCTCCATAAGATGTTTTAAGTGACATGAAAATTATGGTGCAGTTGCTGAAGATGGAGAGAATTGGAGCGTGGGACAAAGGTAGCTGGTTTGCTTGTCCAGGTTGTTTCTCAAGAAAAGAAGAATTATGGTGATGGATGAGGCTATAGCTTCGGTGGACACTGCATCCGATATTGAAATTTGAATGTTGGCTCCAGATATTTTTCCTGTTGAGTTGAAATGATTTTCAACAAGCTTTCCCTAGATCATCCAATGAGTAACAAATTAGAAAAAGAAAACTGTACTCTATAAATATATTCATGAGGAATACAGAGTGAAATGCATGGCTACATATACGCATGCAGATATGTAAAAGAGTTACATATGTCATGCATGTGCACATGCTTTATTTTCATGTCTTCTTTCAGCGAAGTTCCCCCAAGCAAGCAATTCTAAGAATGTTTGAACATTTGTATGTGCTCTTAAAGCTAAATTTATACGTTAAATACTGTCAACAAGAATTACTACTGAGTGGAATAGTAATTCACGAAGATTATGAAAGTAGTGTGTGCGTTATTATGAAAGTTTTGTTTCTGGGGACAACAATTGCAATTTTATTTGTCTATATATAGTTAAATTGATTACATTTTGCAGCCGGTTTTTAATAAGACTCATATAGTGTATACTAGACATCAATTTGGTTTTTACTAAGTTGAAATCAAGCAGACATTAATTCATATAGTATGCTGGAAAAGGTTTTTATGTGGGATGTTGCATTATGATGAGAATACTGGAAAAGGTTTTTATGTGGGATGTTGCATTATGATAAGAAGAGTTCCTAATGGTTTTTACTAGGGCTCTAACTGCATGAGGCGAATAACACATTGCGTATCTTTGAATTTAGTTATGCAATCTTTAGGTTACTTATTTTAATTGTTTGTCCTTGTGTCAGAAATAATTGGGACAAATCGTGCGAAAGATGAAGCAATTTGTTCTAATCAAGTTGAGGATTTTTCGAGGTTCCTGAAGAGGTGCATGATCAGGAAAGGAAATGCATGTGTGGCTGGTGATGTGCTTCATGCCCACTGATCTCGGTCAGGAATGATGTGCATCGCTTGATGATGGAGTTGTGCTGGTGGTTTTATGACCTATGGGTTGATGAAATATTGTAATGTGAGAGCCTAATGGCTCACCTCAACGAGAAACTCTCCTGTATCCCACAAGGGAGGCACGGGTTCGAGGCCCGGTCCCCCCATCCCCATGTAGTGAGATATCAACAAATTTGTACGTGTAAAACTTCAACTGATTTCAAGATATTATAATTGAGAATTTTGAAAGTTTATGTTGAGAATGTTGAGAATGTTGAGATATGTTTGTATTCGTATTTGTTGATTTGTAAACAAAATCACTCGTGCTTCTTCTCAAGCAATTGATTTGTATAACCAACTGATTTGACAGGTTAATACTGATGCATAAATACTGTTTCTTCCCTACTGCTTTGTTCCCGAGGATGGAAACATATTGCAAAAGTCTTTGGCAATAATTTTTTTAGAGAATGGGGAAATTGACATAGCACGACTTGGGAAATTTTTTTGATCCAACAAAATGTCAACTTTTAAATCGGTAGTTGTTTACCATTTATTTTTTTCAAGAAACTTGCATGTATTAGGAGTAGCTCATTAGAAAATCATTTGGCGCACGTGCCTTCGACGACGCCTTGCCGAAGGCGCCCGCTAATTTTTTGTTGTTTCGCACCGAAGGCGCCCACGGAGAAGGCGCCAGTGCCGCTAAATGTTTTTACGCTAATTTGTTGTTCTTTTAAATTTTGGTCGTGGACATAAATTTTTTGGGAACAAAGATTTTCAGGGGAAAATCTTAAATGAACCGTGCCCATTGGCACGGATTATGACTTGTGTGTGTGTGTGTGTGTGTGTGTGTGTGTCAAGGAAAAAACCCTAGTCGCCTGATCTGCGGCTTGGGCCACCTGCGGTGGGTGTCCTCCGGGTGTCATCGTTGGTGGAGTTGGCGAGTACCTCTAGATCAGATCGGATCTCCGGTGTTCGGGTGGTCGCGGGTCTCCTCTAGATTCGGACGATCTATCAAGGCGCTGCTCACGACCAGTCCAGATCCGCGAGGCGAATACATAACCAGCGTTTGGCATTCGGCTAGGGCGGTCCTGTTCGCGTTTGGCCGTCGGCTTACCTTCCGTTCTCAGACGTTCGCGTGGCTCAGGGTCTGGAGCTCCGGTGATCTCAGAACTCCAGCGATTGCTCAGATCCAGACCCAGGATCCGGTGTTTTCTCAGAACCGGCATCAGATCCAGTGTTTTTCTCAGAAAACAGACGATTTCAATTCCGGCGTGCTAAGATCCAGGGACCGGGCTCATCAAGGGACTTTAGGCGATCTGATCATCTCGTATACTCAAATTGCGGGACGTTCAGATCTTTCTGATCTGTCTACTATAGATCCAGATCCGGCCTGCTATCTACGACCGTTCGTGGGTTGCACGAATATTTTTAATAGCCTATTCACCCCCCCTCTAGGCTACGATCCAGATCCAACCGGTCCCACTTGTAGATCATAGGCAGCAGATCGAATCTCGCCTGTATGAACGCGGGAAATCCTTATCACTGATGTTCTCCATTCTGTCTTCAAAGGATGTCAGCTTGTACTGTAGCAAAGTCAACACCCAATTATGTTGAAGAATATCCTCCACTACACCGGAATTCTACTAACATTCGGAAGGAAAAAGCTGCTGGCCAATCACCTACTCCTTTGAGGGTGACGAAGACTGGTCGTGAAGCCTGGAGTTCTTTGTTTTCTGTAGGGCACATTGTTGAAGAGGTTAGCAAATGCTCTTACTATCCTCCTCGGGAGGTTCCTTCAGGCAAGACTGTCCCTTGGATTCCACAGGAAGCAATCTCTACAAATGTTGCAAAATGGAAATGAACACTAGAGGGTTATGTTGTGGGTAACAAACCTTTCTATTCTCATCTTCGTGACTGTGTCCATCGGTTGTGGCGGCCAAAGGGTACTCTACAGGTCCACTCTAGGAAAACGATTTTTTCTTCTTCGTGTTTCAGTTGGAGGAAGATTGCAGCAGGGTACTCCAAGGAGGGCCCTGGATGTTTGATAAAAGGGTGATAGTGCTGCGACGCTGGACTCCAGACCTCACAATGGACAGAGATCTTCTATCATCAATTCCTTTATGGGTGAGCTTTCCTGACATGCCTCTTAAATTTTGGTCTACAGAGTGCATAAGCATAATTGCTAGCTCCATGGGGAAGCCTTTCTGGATAAGGCTACAGCCTTAGGTGAAAGGTACACCTATGCACGATGCTTTGTTGAAATTGATGCAAAGACCAAATTGCAAAAAAAACAATAGAGATTGATGTGGAGGATGAGGAGAATGTGATCATTAAAGTAGAATATGAAAACTTGCCTCCAAGTTGTCCAACGTGTGAGTGCTCTGGACACTCATCATCTCAATGTCCGTTTACGAAGGTTTGGGTGGAAAAGGGCAAATATAAAATGTCTGCGGATGGGAGTGTGTTATTAAATGAAGGGAATGATACGAGTAGAGGGTTTTCAGCTACTGTGGTCCGAACGATAGAGACTGGAGGCCCTTCTGGTATTCAATCAAATAGAAATGTAGATGTTCCTAATGGTGAGGCAGCGGATATACATGTAATTCCAAAATCTACGGAAACTGGGGGCCCTTCTGGTAGTGATTGCGTTGATGACCCTGACAATGTTGATGATGAAAATGCTGATGAAGATGAATATGAGGAAGAATGGGTGGAAGAATTTGATGGAGATGCTACAACGACAAACCAAGAGTGGGAGGATGAAATGTGCCGCTTAGCTCCTACCTTAAAGACACTTAAAAAGATTTGTTTGGATCCACCTTGACGGAAAAGCTCAAGGAATACTCGGAATCCTAATTATCGTTAGGATTCCTTGCTCTTTTAGAGTTGAATGTTTATTTATGTTTTAGCTTCATTGAGTTATATATTTGATTCTATTTGTAGACCAATATTGTAATTTGTTAAGTATAAGAATAAAGTTGCTTACCCTTCAAAAAATATATATATATATATGGTAAAATGCGCTTGCGCTCAAGCTCAGATGGGATTCCTGCGCTCGACCCCTCCCTACCGTCCGATTCGATCAGCGATCATGGTAATATCTGACCTTTTGGTGCAATTACCAAAATGCCCTTTAAGCTCTTTTCAACGCACCTCTGTACTAAATTACCTTTAAGCCCTTTTGTACTAAAATACAATCACCACCAATTCTTTTGCTCACTCCCACACAAAACGCAGAAGGTGGAGTAGATCCCCAGTTTTGCACAATGGCTTCGATTTCAACTCCCCACGCATAAGATTGCCCCCAAATCCAGGCCATCACACGCTCGTTGATTCCCCTCCTACTCTCCTCCATCGAGGTAAGGATCGTCATCCCTAATTTTTTGGACATCTCATATTGCTCAACGCGCACAACGGGATAAATTTTTGAAGGGTTTTGCGCGGTGAGTAATTTCCAACCGATGGACGATTAGCGCTAGAAATTCCTCTACGCGCACAACGGGCTAAATTTTTGTACCGTTTTGCGCGGTGAGTAATTTCCAAACTAGCGAATTGTTGCGATGGAAATTACTCTCCACGCAAACCCCTTCAAACATATCACCCGTTGTGCGCGTTGAGTAATATGATATGTCCATCAAAACTTACCGAAGCCGCTCATATAGCACAACAACATAGAGCGAATGGCGTACATAATATTGCCCACCGTGCAAAACGGGTGATATGTTTGATTTTTTGATGTATTTGATCCGGTCATCAAATATGATGGTAACAATTAGATCAGATTGAAAACGAATAGATATAAATACGCAAGGTTTTAACATGATTAGTAATAGTAGTGTGGTTTCAACTAACAAGCTGATGATAATCTACTGCTACTTGGATAGACATGTATAGTAGTCATGCTACGTTAATATTACTGATATTTTTACTTGTTTCTAATGTAGAAAATGAAAATCGAAGAGAGTGAACCCTTTGTGCATGATCAGGAGATGCCAAATGAGATTGAAGCTGAAAATGACAGTGCAAACAGCGTATATCAAGAGGATAGGCATAGTGATAATTAAATAGGCAACCCACATATTGGAATGACTTTTCAAAACAGAATAAGATGCATATCAATTTTATAATACATATGCAACAATGAAAGGTTTTGCAACCCGAAAGAGATCTACGGGAAAGGGAAAAGATGGAAATACCACGAGGAGGAAGTATACGTGCAACAAAGAAGGGTATAAAAGCTTAAAAGATAAGAGGGAGATATGGAGGGACGTTAATCGAAGGAAAAATGAGAGAGAATGCTGTTTGGCTCGAATGACAGTTCATAAAATCACCGATGGAGTATGGCGCATAAACTCCTTTAATGATGATCATAATCATGGGTTGATAAAAAGCCCAGCGAAGATCCAGATGTTACGTTCAGATAAAAGATCGCATATGGATGGAACATGTAGGAATTTAGTTGATCAGATGCATGGCTGTGGAGTAGGACCTGCAAAGATTGCAAGGATTCTAAATGCCACGAGTGGTAGTAATGTCAATATTACTATGCAACAATGCATTGATCATGTGAGAGTAGCAAGAAAGAACAACATTGGGAAGGAATGCATTAGAGTAATAGAACAATTTATTAAAAGGCAAGCTACAGACTCTCAGTTCTATTATGCTATTGAGCATGATGAAGAGAATGTATGTAGGAGTATATTTTGGGCTGATGGAAGGGCGAGTACATCATACAGCCAGTTTGGAGATGTTGTTGTATTTGATGTCACTTATAAGACAAATAGATTCATGTTGCCTTTTGCACCTTTTACAGGTGTCAAATATCATAAACAGTCTATTTTATTTGGATGTGCTCTTCTTGCTGATGAGAAGGAAGAATCCTTTGTGTGGTTATTTGGACAGTGGTTAACATGTATGTGGGATAAAGCACCAGGAGCTATCAACACTGATCAAGACCTGGCAATATGCAATGCAATCAAAAGAGTTTTTCCAAATACAAAGCACAGGTATTGCATATGGCATATCAGCCTGCACGAAGATGAGCATCTACATTCATTGTGGTCTTCTTATAACCCTGAATTTGATGAAGACTATGCAAACCGGTGTAAGAACAGTCAAAATGTTGAAGAAGCTGAGAATTGTTGGGGCATTTTAATGGAGAAGTACCAAACGGAATTCCAGGAGCCATTGATAGAAAAAGAAAAAAATGAAATGAAAGCCTGGAAGTGGTTGCATACGATGCATGAGAAAGCACAGCATTGGATTAAGGCGTACCTACTGGATACTTTCTTTGCGGGTATGAAAATGTTAATACGGTAGAGATTGTTGTAAAAATATATGATCAAAATAAACTCAGCACATGGTATTCAGTTCTTGTTTTGTGTGTAGGCATGGTGTCCAGCTAAAGGAGTGAAAGCATGAATGCGTATTTTGATGGATACGTAAACTGTATGACTCCATTATACGAGTTCATTGATCAATATGATAAAGCCGTAAAATTTCAGCGAGACAAAGAGGAGAGAGAATATACTTTTTGTATGAGGAACAAACCAGAATTTAGCGGCATGCATGAGTTAGAGGTTCATGCAGCAAAGGTATATACTAGAAACATATTTTCCATTTTTCAAAATCGTTTCAAAAATACTTTATACTGTCGGCACGAAAGGGTGAGCACGGATGGAGATACGACCACGTATAGAGTAACTATGCGGATTGATGGAAAGAGCTACGTGCATAATGTTTAATGCAATATATCTAAGGGAATGTTCAGGTGTACGTGTGCAAGGGCTGTGACTGAAGGTTTGATATGGACGCAAATTTTATATATCATGAAGCAAAAGTATGATATGCAAGCCATCCCTGAGAGATATATTTTACCAAGGTGGAATCTAAATGCAAGACATAGCATCATGAGTCTTGAGGCCTCTTCGACTAGCACAGTACACTGAGTGCGTCCAACTCAAATTACTCCACTTCAAGCCTGGAGACTTCGTTCATCATTCGATAAAGTCGTGAAGGTGGTTACAAGAGATCCTCTTCTGTTTGATGACGTCTTTGGGTGGGCAAACAGATTTTTGGACCAACATAATATGACTAATAAATCGCAAACTGCTTCTGAAGAGCCAAGATCATAGGTGGGGTCCAGTGCACCTATCAAACAAGAAGTGGGAGTAAATGATGTCATTATGCATGATCCTGCAAAAGCAAGAACTAAAGGCCGACCACGAGTGGCATCAAGGATTCCGTCTGGAATACAAGTCTCACAAGAACAAAGTCAAACAAGAACAAGGACTTGCAGTGTTTGTGCAGAAAAGGATCATGACATAAGAACTTGTCGTAAGAGCACAGCTGGTAGAAAGAAGGTATAATTGCTCAAAAGGTTACTATTTAATACTAGTATAAATTATTTTAACATCATTGCTCCATATTCTCTGTAGGAAAAATCTTCGCCCGATGACTTAACAAGGCAGTGAAAAATCTTCACACTTTGCGTTTTAACCCACGCGAACGACGGGGGTAATTTTTCCCATCATGCACGCGGAGGAAAATTGCTTCACACTTTGCGTTTTAACCCCTGCGCATGACGGGGGTAATTTTGCCGGTCGTGCGCGCGTATGGAAATTTCTTCACACTGTGCGTTGTAAGCCCCACGCACGACGCGCACGACGGGGGAAATTTTGTCGGTCGTGCGCACGGAAGGAAATTGCTTCACAGTTTGCCTTTTAACCCACGCCCACGACGCACACGACTGGGGTAATTTTGCCCGTCATGCGCGCGGACGGAAATTTCGTCACACTTTGCGTTTTAACCCCCGCGCACGACGGGGGTAATTTTGCCCGTCATGTGCGCGGAGTGAAATTCCTTCACACTTTGCGTTTTAACCCCGCGCACGATGCGTACGACGGGGGAAATTTTGTCGGTCGTGCACGCGAACGGAAATTTCTTCACACTAGGCATTTTAACCCACGCGCATGACGGGGGCAATTTTGCCCGTCGTGCACGCGGAAGAAAATTGCTTCACACTTTGCATTTTAACCCCCGCCGACGACAAGGGAAATTTTGCCGATCGTGCGCACGTATGGAAATTGCTTCACACTGCGTTTTAAGCCCTGCGCACGACACGCACGACAGGGGAAATTTTGCCCGTCGTGCGCGAGAAAGGAAATTGCTTCACACTTTGCCTTTTAACCCACGCGCACGACGGGGGAAATTTTTCCAGTCGTGCGCGCGGACGGAAATTTCTTCACACTTTTCGTTTTAACCCACGCGCACGACGGGCGTAATTTTGCCCGTCGTGCGCGCGGATGGAAATTGCTTCACACTTTGCGGTTTAACCCCCGCGCATGACGGGGGTAATTTTTCCCGTCGTGCGCGCGGAGGGAAATTGCGTCACACTTTGCATTTTAACCCCCGCGTACGACGTGCACGACAGGGGTAATTTTGCCGGTCGTGCACGGGGATGGAAATTTCTTCACACTATGCGTTTTAACCCACGCGCACGACGGGGGCAATTTTGCCCGTCGTGCGCGCGTATGGAAATTGCTTCACACTGTGTGTTTTAAGCCCCGCTCACGACGCGCACGACGGGGGAAATTTTGCCCGTCGTGCGCGCGGAAGGAAATTGCTTCACACTTTGCGTTTTAACCCACGCGCACGACACGCACGACTGTGGTAATTTTGCCGGTCGTGCACGCGGACGGAAATTTCTTCACACTTTGCATTTTAACCCCCGCGCACGACGGGTGTAATGTTGCCCATCATGCGTGCGGAGGGAAATTGCTTCACACTTTGCGTTTTAACCCTCGCGCACGACGGGGGCAATTTTGCCGGTCGTGCGCACGAACGGAAATTTCTTCACACAAGGCGTTTTAACCCATGCGCACGACGGGGGCAATTTTGCCTGTCTTGTCCGCGGAAGGAAATTGCTTCACACTTTGCGTTTTAACCCCCGCGCACGACGGGGGTAATTTTGCCGGTCGTGCGCGCGTATGGAAATTGATTCACATTGTACGTTTTTAGCCCCGCGCATGACGCGCATGACGGGGGCAATTTTGCCCGTCGTGCGCGCGGAAGGAAATTGCTTCACACTTTGTGTTTTAACCCACGCGCACGACAGGGGGAATTTTTCCAGTCGTGCGCGCGGACGGAAATTTATTCACACTTTGCGTTTTAACCCACATGCACGACGGGGGTAATTTTGCCCGTCGTGCGCACGGAGGGAAATTGCGTCACACTTTGTGGTTTAACCCGTGCACGACGCGCACGACGGGGGTAATTTTGTCGGTCGTGCACGAGGATGGAAATTTCTTCACACTAGGCGTTTTAACCCACGCGCACGACGGGGGTAATTTTGCCGGTCGTGCGCACGGATGGAAATTGCTTCACATTGTGCGTTTTAAGCCCCGCGAACGACGCGCACGACTGGGGTAATTTTTTCGGTCGTGCGCGCGTACAGAAATTTCTTCACACTAGGCATTTAAACCCACGTGCACGACGGGGGTAATTTTGCCGGTCGTGCGCACGGATGGAAATTGCTTCACACTGTGCATTTTAAGCCCCGTGCACGACGCGCACGATTGGGGTAATTTTGTCGGTCGTGCGCGCGGACGGAAATTTCTTCACACTAGGCATTTTAACCCCTGCGCACGACGGGGGCAATTTTCCCGGTCGTGCGCGCGTATGGAAATTGCTTCACACTGTGAGTTTTAAGCCCCGCGTACGACGCGCACGACAAGGGCAATTTTACCGGTCGTGCGCGCTAACGGAAATTTTTTCACACTTTGTGTTTTAACCCACGCGCACAACGGGGGTAATTTTGCCCGTCGTGCGTGCGGATGGAAATTGCTTCACACTTTGTGTTTTAACCCCCGCGCACGACGGTGGTAATTTTGCCGGTCGTGCACGCGTATGGAAATTGATTCACACTGTACGTTTTTAGCCCCGCGCATGACGCGCATGACGGGGGCAATTTTGCTCGTCGTGCGCGCGGAAGGAAATTGCTTCACACTTTGTGTTTTAACCCACGTGCACGACGGGGGAATTTTTCCAGTCGTGCGCGCGGACGGAAATTTCTTCACACTTTGCGTTTTAACCCACGCGCACGACGGGGGTAATTTTGCCCGTCATGCGCATGGAGGGAAATTGCTCCACACTTTGTGTTTTAACCTGCACACGACGCGCACGACGGGGGTAATTTTGCCGGTCGTGCACGAGGATGGAAATTTCTTCACACTAGGCGTTTTAACCCACGCGCACGACGGGGGTAATTTTGCCGGTCGTGCGCGCGGATGGAAATTGCTTCACAGTGTGCGTTATAAGCCCCGCGCAAGACGCGCACGACTGGGGTAATTTTTTCGATCGTGCACACGGATGGAAATTGCTTCACACTGTGTGTTTTAAGCCCCGTGCACGACGCGCACGATTGGTGTAATTTTGCCGGTCGTGCGCGCGGACGGAAATTTCTTTACACTAGGCGTTTTAACCCCTGCGCACGACGGGGGCAATTTTGCCGGTCGTGCGTGCGTATGGAAATTGCTTCACACTGCGTTTTAAGCCCCGCGTACGACGCGCACGACGGGGCCAATTTTGCCGGTCGTGCGCGCGGACGGAAATTTTTTCACACTTTGTGTTTTAACCCACGCGCACAACGGGGGTAATTTTGCCCGTCGTGCACGCGGATGGAAATTGCTTCACACTTTGTGTTTTAACCCACGAGCACGACGGGGGTAATTTTTCCCGTCGTGTGTCCGGATGGAAATTGATTCACACTGTGCGTTTTAAGCCCCGCGCATGACGCGTACGACTGGGGTAATTTTGCCGGTCGTGCGCACGGACGGAAATTTCTTCACATTGTGCGTTTTAACCCCCGCGCACGACGGGGCGTAATTTTAAAACCCCGCGCATAACGTCTTTTTCTCTAAACTTGTGCGCGGGGAGACTGAGAGTAATTTAATCCGTTCTTAGTCGACGCGCACAACGGTGCCGTATAGTGTACAATATTTCTTTGAAAAGGGCTTAAAGGGCGCGATGGTAATTGCACCAATAGTTCTAAAAAGTTGCTTTGGAATGGGCTTTAAGGGCGGGATGTTAATTGCCCCAAAAGTTCCGGTTGCTTAAGGGCGCGCTGGTAATTGCACCAAAAGTTCCGCATGTTCCGCTTTTAACAATAGCCGTGGGATCGAATCGGATGGTAGGGAGGGGTCGAGCGCAGGAATCCTATCTGAGCTTGTGCGCAAGCGTATTTTACCCATTATATATATATATATATATATATATATATATATATATATATATATATGCCCACGTGATTGTGTCCTGGTGGTAAGTCATTCCACTCCAAAGCCAAGAGTCATGGGTTCAAGGCCTCTAACCTACATGGGTTGGTATTTGTTGGGGGATTATTTACCATGGGCCAACATCTCCCCTCTCGGACTTACCCAGGAGCCGTTGAGGGCACGGCGGTTTCCCCCCAGTTTACATAGTCTCGACCCGGCTTTCGCATTACCCTCCTATGTCGAAGGCGAGGGGAAGGGGTTGGGGATTTTTCTCGGTTACAATATATATATATATATATATATATATATATATATATATATATATATATATATATATATATATATATATATATAATAAAACAGGGATCTTATCAAGAGAAATTGGATAAGAGTTGTTTGATAAAAGATTTTGGATAAGAGAATTTGGATAAGGGATAAGAGAATTTGGGTGATTGGGTATGTTGGTTAATACATTTTGTTGTATATGAGAAATGAGAAATTGGGATATGAGAAATTGGGGTTATGTAATAGGACAAACATATATGATTACTAGGACAAACTTTTAATTTGAGTGGAAATATTTTAGGTGGGATGTTTTAAAATTTGAAATTATTCAAATTTTTAGTTGATATGTTAAAACTTTGGGGGGGGAAAAGCTTTGGGCCTCAACAGCTTTGGGGGGAAGCGGGGAAAGCTTTGGGGGGAAAACAAATCTGACCTCGGCTGCCCAACCTCGCAAACCCACCAACTCGCGCAGCCCAAAATCGCAGGTGCTCCATGTGCTCCAAGGCCGAGACACCCTCATCAACAACCATCACCAGCTTCTTCTTACTTCTCTCATCCATGTTGGTATCTCCCCTCTAATCTTCAGCAATAGCAGCAACAACATCAACGAGACCATCTTCAGTAACCCCAAGAGCGAGCTGATCACCTGCATCTCCTCGGTTTTGCCCAGAATCCGATTATGGCCCAGAATCCGATCGGTCTTGCCCATGCGAATCTCATCAGAAACGACCTCGATCAGTCTCGCATTTTGGATTCCGTTGGAACTTCGACCAGCGGCCGTTCCTCTTCTTATTCGCCCATCGCTCAGGTTCTTTTCTTCCATCTCTATCGTCAGATCCGCCTTCTTCTGCCTTCAGGTGCTTAATTACTAATATTTCCTTTCATATCAAACACCTATATTCGTCTCCAGCATTTGGTAATTAACCAATTTGTTTGCGGTTTTACAGAAAGGGAGGCTTCAATTGGGGCTGGAGCAAGCTCAATTTTATTACTTTCCGTTTGCTGAGTTAAGCAGTAGATCCAATTTTAGTTGGAGGGTAAAATTTCTTTTCCATGTTTTGTGTGTTGATCATTCAAAGTAGGTTAAAGTCCAATTTGTGAAAAAAAATGTGAAAAATGATCATTCAAATTGTGCACAAGTGAGTTCTTAAGGCATTTTACTGTTAGTTTGTTTTGATATTTTGATATTTTGAATTGTGAGCAAAGTATTAAAGGTCTGAGATTAAAACATATGCTCACGATTTTTACAGTCGTTTTGGTCTTTTAATTATCTGCTCACAATTTTTGATATGGTTGGTCTTTAAAAAGAGCATATATTTGAATTGTTCACAATTTTTGATATCCATGAGTTCTTATGGCATTTTGTTCACAATCTTAGCCCGTAAATTTTTCATATTTTGTTCACATTCTCACAATTTTTACTTTTGTTTTGAAAAAGATTGCAGCAGGAAAAGGGGTTTTTCTTAAATATGAAGTACTTTGAGGACAGTGAAATTGAAAGTGTCTCTTAAATATGTGAAAGAAAATGAAGTAATCATTAAGACTGTGAAATTTGTTTTGAGTTACCACATGGTTAGAAGATAGAAAAATTGTGAAATATGTGAAAGAAAATTTGTTTGCAAATCATTTTCTTTCCCTCTCATGCTATTTGCATGCTGGTATTTCACAACTTTGAGAAGGTGATGACTGATTTATTTGATACCTTCTCTTTTCCTCTTTAATTAGTCAGAGAATTTGGAATCATGATTCCACAGTCCCTTTTTAACCATAGAATTTGGAATCATGAATGTTTCACCATGGACAACTTCAACTTCTTTTTTTATTTTTCATATATAGTGAAGGCTGATTTGGTTGACTTCTTTCTTTATGTTTGGTTATTCATAAACTGTGGAATTAAGAAACTTTTGTGAAGGAAACTTTTTGGCTTCATCCATTCTATTCCTCATCTAACTCTTCTGTGTTTTGTCATTGTAGATTTGTTTTGTTCTGTCATTCACTTATTGGTTATTCTTTCAAAGGTAATATCAAGTTTAATGACGGAGGGGGTTAATCCGTTAATAGCTCATAAGCCTTTATTACATTTTTATGATATGTTCAAGGGGAGAAGAATACATATTAACTGGAAAGTAAACTTTAATGAAAATAAGTAGATAACTACAAGGCCATGCTCAATGTGTCAGAATACTTAGCAATAGGAGATGTCCAAAGTCCGAGTGTAGATGAATTAACTGGAAAGTAATTTCAGCGATGTGTACTTACAAGATGTTAGAAATAGTTAAATTGCCCTTCTCATCATTAACCAGGTTTTATTTTTATGACAGTTAAAAGCTCGATAACTGCTGTTGGAAATGTGGGGAGAGAGCAGAGGTAGCTAAACTCAGGATGTGAATAGCTTAGACATTTGCACTGGAGATTAATGAGTGCACCAGTTTGTAGGATCCAACCAGTTTGTAGGATCCCATGGTTCTGTAATTCCTAAATCATATCCTGATCTACCCAGTGTAGGATCACATCAGGCGATGATGGAGGATCGAAAGAGAGGAGAGACTTACGTTAGCGTACGCTGTGCTGTAGTCTCTGAACTTTGCCCTCGGATTCGCCATAACGGTCGGTACTTCGTCACAGAGGATCGAAGCATCGTTTTCACCGTCTAAATCTCACTTTAGGAGAAGAACTTGATGGAAGGGAGAAGAGGAAAAAGATTGCCTTATGCAAACTTATGGCATGAATGATTAGCCTAAAATGCCTTACCCTTGGGTCCTATTTATAGGCTTTAGGGGTAGTTATTGTAGGAAATAACTACATATAAGCTTATTAGCTTATATTAACACCCTTGCTTATCCTCTTCTTCATGCACTTATCAAGTGCCTTTATGCACTTATAATGTGACTTTTTCCACTTATCGAGTGGTCCTTTTCACACATGAAAAGGTTCCATTCACACATGCTTTCATGTACGCGACATCCGAGGTCCATAGACCCTCATACATCCCCTCATAGGTGTATACATGTCGTCCATATCTAACATCTCCCACTCACACTTGAGGGGATTGTAAGGAAACATATTTTCCTTTAGTTCTTCTATTTATCATACTAAGAAATAGACCGTGTGACCGTCATGCGCATAGAGTCCGCCGTTGTGCACTTGTTAGAGATACACAACACTCCTTGGGGGTGCAAAGTTGAGTAGATCAACGCATGTTTTACCCTAGATTATTTCTTCACATTTCTTATACTTTATATTCCACAATTGAATCCCATCTGGATTACAATAGGCTGGCCAGCTTTGAATCTCTAAAGTCCAAATGTGAATATGAAATTAATCTTCCTCTTCTTGTGATCCTTTCGATCTTGACTTGACTCGCTTTTCTAACATGCCCCGCCGGACCGAATTGACCATAGTCCATAAGCAACATGCTAAGACAGCGATCACCCAGTCAAATTTAAAGGAACCAATTAGAGTTCATAAGGGAAAGAAGTTTAAGACCCATATGGTCTTTGGGTCTCACATAATAGTAAACACAATTACTATTCTAACCCAATGGTCAAATGCATACGTAGTATGAATACGTATTACAACATCACTCCTTTCCAAGGGAGCGTATGTCTTAATGATGTTGTAAGGATGATAATCAGACACCACAATGTCTGACTTTGAGTCCCTTTTACTACTCAGTAATTTCCTAGACCCACATCCCGCATAAGACAGATAAGATTTCAAAAATCTTTTTAGATCTTTTGTAAGCATACATATGATGCAGATCTTTCATACGACCATTTTTGTTTAAGTCATGACTCTAAATCATCCATCTGACGATTTTGACTTTAAACAGGACTCATCTTTATCTTATCCGTCTGATAGAATAAAGGCGGTTGCTCATGTGAGAGAGCCAACCTCAATCTGTCCGACATATTAGAAAAATATATAGCTGAGATTAAAAGAAATGTACACAAACATTTTCAAGAAACTCATATGCAATGTTGAAAAGAACTTATTCTTTTATTAAATTTGATCTTTCATAGACATGGGAATACATTGGTACAACTCAGCTCTTACGCAATCCTTGAGATGATAAGTGTTTGTAAAACACATCTCTGGGGATCGCCTTCGTAAGCGGATCCGCTATCATCTCATGCGTAGATATGTACCTAATGTCTACTTTCTTGTTCTTATCATAGTCTTTTCCAAATTTATAGCGGATATCAATGTGTTTGGTCTTACAATAGAATTTTGGATCTTTGACATAGGCTATAGATGCTTGACTGTCACTGTATATTGGTACAGCACCTGAGTCACTTGCATCAATTAGCTTGTCTAAGAACTTCCTAAGCCAAACAGCTTCTTGGACCGCCATGCTAAATGCTACAAATTCGGCTTCCATAGTTGAAAGTGCGATGCAGGATTGTTTCTTGCTACTCCAGGATATTGCACCAGATCCGAGTAGAAAAACATGTCCTGAGGTCGATCGTCGCTCATCGAGATCACCCGCCCAATCAGCATCAGGGTAGCCTTCGAGCCTCAAGGCATTTCCTTGATAGCATAAAGCATAGTCCGCAGTCCCTTTAAGATACCGCATTATCCTCTTAACTGCTTTCTAGTGTGCTTGCCCTGGATTGGATTGGTAACGACTTACCATTCCAACGGCAAAATAGATGTCCGATCTTGTACACATCATAGCGTACATAAGACTACCAACTGCAGTGGAATATGGAACTTTTTCCATAATATCCTTTTCCTTTTGGTTCTTTGGACACATTTTCAGACATAAATTATCACATTTGCTTATAGGAGTATCAATGGACTTACAGTCCTGCATATTAAAACATTCTAGAACCTTCTTTATATAAGTCTCTTGTGAAAGAGAAAGAAGTTTCTTCGAACGATTCCTTGAAATCTTAACTCCAAGGATATATGCGTCTTCTCACATGTCTTTCATCTCAAATACTGATGAAAGCCAAGCCTTGATATCCATCATAAAGCCCTTGTCATTTCCGGCTATTAAAATGTCATCTACATATAGAGACATAATAACACACTTGCTTTTAATCCTCTTGATATATACACAGTTGTTTTCATCAAGCATGGTAAAACCATTTGATAAGACAACTTCTTGAAATCGTATATACCATTGCCTCGAGGATTGTTTAAGACCATATATGGACTTACGAAGTTTACAAACCTTATGTTCGTTTCCTTCTTTTACAAACCCTGTTGGTTGTTCCATATAGATCTCCTCGTCCAATTCTCCATTGAGAAAGGCAGTCTTTACATCCATTTGATGTAATTCGAGGTCTAAGCAAGCTACCAAAGCCAGAATCAAGCGAATCGAGGTAAAACGAACAACGGGTGAGAAGGTCTCTTCGTAGTCTATTCCTTCCTGTTGTGTAAAACCTTTCGCGACAAGGCGAGCTTTATATCTGTCTATAGAGCCATCAGCCTTATGCTTGATCTTGAGAACCCATTTGTTCCCAATAGCTCTACGTCCTCTGGGTAAGTTAACCAAGTCCTAGACTCGGTTAATTTTCATGGATTCTAATTCCTCCTTCATCGCTTCCATCCATTTGTCTTTTACAGGGCATGATACGGCCTATTTGAAAGTAGCAGGCTCGTCATCTTCTTGTAGTAAAAACATAAAGGTTTGTGGGAATTCATCCTCAAATCTTAGAGGAGTTAACCTTGTACGACTACTACGTCGTATTTGAGATTCTTCACGTCCTTGTTGACTCGAATTTGGATCAATTCTAATATCACTCCCACTTGGAATGTGGTTAGAATTGCTCCCACTTGGATCATTATTCCCATATGGAATAGGATTCGCATCATTCGTATCATCCATTGGTGAAGGTTGAAACGTATTTTCGTCTTCACCAAGAATTCTCCCACTCGAATGAGGTAATCCTTCTTGATCATAAATCTCAAATAGAGATAAGTCCTGACTTATCTCGCACTGTCTTGAAAACTCATTTTCCAAGAAAGTAACATCCCTCGACTCAAATTCAATCAGTCCTCCATTGTCTTCCTGACCAATGAAAACATAACCTTTGGAGTTTTCTGCGTATCGTATAAAGATACATTTCCTCCCCCTTGGCCCAAGTTTGCCATACTTATGGGAGGAAATATGTGCGTAGGATGCACACCCCAAGGTTTTAAAATGCTTAAGTCAGGAGACTTTTAGTTCCACAACTCATAAGGAGTGGAGCTAACTGATTTCGAGGGTACGCGGTTCAAGATGAAAGCAGTCGTCAATAATGCATCACCCCAAAAGGTGATTGGCAAGTTAGCTTGCGCCATCATTGAACGGACCATTTCCATTAAAGTCATATTCCTCCTTTCAGCAAGTTAGCTTGCGCCATCATTGAACGGACCATTTCCATTAAAGTCCTAGAAAATAAAATCTAAAGCTACTGAGACATGTCTAAATTATAGATTACAGATTAAGTCCAATTCCAATTCCCAAGGGCAATGCGAAAATTTTGGTTTCCTTCTTTCCAGCTGATAGAAGCACTGCGAATTCGCACGTTCTGAAACCGTTAAATTTGTAACGGGTGGATGTGTGCTTAAATCCCCATAGGGTTCATCCATTATTGTCTCTAGGGTATATAATTGTATGGATTAAACATTAAAAAGAAAATTTTGAAAAAAAATTCAAAAAATGTAAAAAAGTTTTCACACGGTGCGAAAACACTAGTTCTCGCCCGTGAAAACGACTATATAATAGTTTTTTTGAAAGGTAAGTGGTAATCTTTATTGAGATATAATTGTAACGCCCCGCTCCCCGGGATACCCAATAAGTACGAATCCGTATCAGGTATTCCCGAAGAGGCGGGTGCATACATACCGCTTTATGTAAACGAAAAGTTAGTAAGAGGGTTTTGATACAGGACATTCGTAATTCTAAATTAGGAGAAATCATCAACACTTTAAACATGTACTTCTGCCCAATTTCCCAGCAACTCCAAAGTAGCAAGCAAGCAACTTCTACTTAACAATTAATCAAGTCAACAAGTTAATACTTGAGGCAAAATAAATCAAAAACATAGCATCAATTAAATTCAACACTTCCTATAAATTCATTCGCATAATTCACAATTCCATATACAAGAAAATTGAATGAATGATAGCTTCCAACATACGAAAAGAGAGCATTTTCACAAAATAGATGAAACCAACAATCAAGACAATGGGATGAAACCAACAATCAACCCATCTTCTCTCATCTAATAGTCTAGCCCACCTATGGAAGCCCAATCAACAGTAACTAACAATAATCCAAACCCAACTCTAGCTACCAAATTAACTAAGGCCTTAACAATAGTAATAATAATATCAATCAACATCATCAATAATAAAAAATACCAATACTAAAAAATAATAACAACTTCACCAAAAATAACAACCAAACATCAATAATACCAATGCCATTCATTAATACCTATCACAACATCACCAATAATCATGAACATACCGCTTTACTACACATACTCACCAGCTAAAATCGCCAAGCACGCTAATGAACACTAATAGCATGCTAACAATAATACCAATTTACTATCCAACCACACACATTCACCCATATATCCAAAGCATATCATAGTCACCTTAGAGCCATACATGTAGGAAATCACTATACACACAACAAAATTACTATACGAACACACGCAAACAGCATTTTACACATACGGGCATTACAATACTGTACAACAATACATACATAGAGTTATCCAAATAGAAGCAAGGATTCTTTAGAGCAAGGATTCTACTAAAGAATCCCAACTCCTAATCTAAGAATCTAGTAATAACTAGCATAAATACATCAAATTTACAAATTCAAAGCTCCCAGTTTGAAATAGCCATTATGTCAGCCGTTGTCACGAAACTCCCAGTTTGACATTGCTTCAACTGCCTCCTCATCTGCCGTGTCTTGATCTCTCAATGCAATCCTAATGTCCGAGGCAATATATTCAAACAATTGGGTTTTACTCTTAGAGGTGCCTTCAAATATTCTTTTATTTCTCTCCCTCCAAATGTGTTGTACCATAGCATTAAGAGCTATTTTTGCAAGAAGACTCATCGTACCTTTCTTCCCAAAATTTTTAATATAGTAATCCCCCACATCGATCAATGTGGCCGGTATAGCTGAACCAATTCCTAGTTTAAGGAGGGATCTACGCAGGATGTATTGTGTGTATTGGCATTCAAAAAATAAATGTTTGATGCTCTCCTCCGAGTCTTCATCATATATCACACAATTACCACTTGTATTCAACCCCCATCTTATGAGATTATCTCTTGTAAGCAGCTTACCATTAAATGCTCGAAGAAGGGTTAGCGACATTTTTGGGACATAATTTTTATACCAGATCAGCTTGGAGTAAGGAAAATCTGTACATTGATATCTAGTTCCTTCCCACGCATTCCGAAAATTAAAAATCGGCCCCAGGACCCACTCCCACAAGTCGGTTCCTTGACGAAGTATGACGTTCTGCAAAATTTACCTAACGCCAAGAATATCCGGGCCTGAAGCCAACCAGTAGCACTCCAATAGTCAGCAACCCGCTTGTTGATAGCGCCCGCCGGTATATCTTGCAAATTTTTCAGGGGCCCGCATGGTAACCAGTTGTCAAGCCAGAAAAAAGTGGATCTGCCATCTCGAACCTTCCTTTTAATAAGTTTTTGAGAAATATTCCTGCAATGAAGCATAAATTTCCATGTGCCTGATTGGGTGACCCTCCCCTTTGCTGTAAAAATATCATCAGGATTTCCATATTTCATTCTCATATGCGATGACCATAGACTCTCCTTCGATAAAAGCCTCCATGTAAGCCGAACACCCACTGCCAAATTAATGTCTGTAAGAAGTCGAAGTCCAACTCCCCCCTCTTCCTTGGGCTTGCATACATCCTTCCAGGCCCAGAAATGTGTAGGCCCCCATATAAACCTCCTGCATGCTGATGTAATAGTGTGCAAAATAGTGATAGGGATGCGAAAAGCTTGCATCCAGAACGACACCATACCATATATAATGGTTCTTACCAATTCTATCCGGCCTGAGATGGATAAAGATGACGAGGTCCAACCCATGAGTCTCCTTTTGCATTTAACAACCAATCTACTATACATCGGGGACTTCGGGTACTTGGAAGATAAAGGAAGGCCCAATTATGTCGTGATAGTTGTCGCCAATCGAATACCCCAAAAGTAAGCTAACTGTGCCGGATTTTTGGTTCCTTTGCTGAAAATGGTGGCACTTTTATCCCAGCTTACCTCAAGGCATGTTAAACTCTTCCAGCAAAGATTTGATCCCAAGGAAGGAATGGATATTGGCTCGACAAAATACAAGAAGATCGTCTACGAAAAGGAGGTGAGAAATATAACCTGATCTTCTCATTGTTTGAATAGTGCAAGTGGTGATAGCCTTGGCGACAAGCAGCGAGAAAGTTTCCATTGCAATGAGAAATAGATATGGGGAAAGGGGGTCTCCTTGCCTTAGACCCCTGTTGCCTTCAAAATAGCCAACAGGGGAACCATTTACCATAACAGAGAAAGAAGGCGTTGAAATGCACTCCCTGATCAAACAAATGAATATATGATTGAAGCCTAGTTGATGCAGGAAGTAGAAGATAAACTCTCTATTAATACTACCGAAAGCTTTCCTCAAGTCCAACTTTAGACAGGCTCTAGCCCCCATGGGGTTGCTGAAATCCCTTATCTCTTCATGGGCAAGCAATGTACAATCAGATAAGAGCCTATCTTTCAGAAATGCGACTTGATTAGGGGAGATAAGATCATGGATCACCACTTTTAGCCTGTTGCATATCACATTGCTGATAATCTTGTAAATTATATTGCAGCAAGCTATGGGTCTATGTCAGCTTGGCTAGAAGCATTTGATTTTTTTGGCACAAGAGTTAGGAAAGTGTGATTTCATTGATGAAACAACACCCCCTTGCGAAAGAATGTATGAACAGCATTTGTAACATCAGCACCTACTAGGCTCCAATTGTTATGGAAGAAGTAGCCATTAAACCCATCTGGCACTGGGACTTTGTCAGCTCCAATTTGAAACACCGCATCTTTGATTTTTTTTGGAAGAAACCCTCCTTTCCATCCAGTTAGCCCCCTCTAATGTAATTTTGTGCTTAGGAGTGAGTTTTGGAAAGACCCTCCAATATTGATTCTAATTGTACAAAGCACCATAGAAATCAGGAGCCTCCTTCCTTAAATCCTCATACAAATTATTCTGCTTCCCATTTGCATCCACCAAGTGTCCAAGATTGTTATGGACCTGCCTAACTTTCATACTTGTGTAGAAAATTTTAGTGTTCCTATCTCCCAAACACATCCAATCCTGATGGCTTTTCTATCGGTACATTTCCTCTTCCATCCCCAGAAGTTTGGCAAGTTCATTAGATAACTGTCGTTCCTTTAGTTGCAGCTCAGGGTCGGAGTGAATGATGTTCATATTGTGAAGTTCAGCTAGAGACTCACGGCATTTGTGTATGGAGTTTTCGGTAGACTGAATATGAGCCCACTTCCTGAGTTCCACCTTAAGCCTACTTAGCTTCAGTACTAAACAGTACATTGGGGTACCATGGGTGTATTGTCTCCAGCTTGATTCAATCAGATCTCTGTAGCCTTCCCAACGCATCCAATGGTTGAAAAACTTAAAGGGCTTAGGATGAGCAGGTACCTGGGTGTGCATATGTATCATCATGGGGGCATGGTCACTGGTGTTTGGATCCAAGTAATAGACAAAAGATTCTGTCAGCATGCTAATCCATTCGGAGTTGCAAAAAACTCGGTCTAGTTAAGCTGCAATTCTTCCCCTCCCAAGTCGATTGTTGCACCAGCTTAATCGCGTGACTGTGCTTTTAAGCTCATGCAGCCCGCAATCATTTATACACTTACTGAAATCCTCTAGCATATTCTCCTCTAGCTTCCTCCTTCCAATTTTATCCTTCGCAAAGAGTACACAATTAAAATCACCACCGATCAGCCAGGGTTCATTCTTTAAACTCTTCAATTCCTGTCTAAGATGTTGCCATAAGGTCTTTCTTTCAGAGCTAGAATTATGGGCTCCCCTCGCATTGTGACACCTAATAGTAATATGCTGTGAAGTCCAAGCAATAACACTTGCTTTCCAGACAAAGGGATCAAGCCCTATC
Organism: Scilla litardierei; assembly: GCA_030789695.1. Lineage (NCBI taxonomy): Eukaryota > Viridiplantae > Streptophyta > Magnoliopsida > Asparagales > Asparagaceae > Scilla > Scilla litardierei. The sequence goes on along the minus strand of CM061141.1, from coordinate 183,261,479 downwards.
AATATTCTTCCACCACTATGATTATCAAAATTATTAACATCCCAGTGCTTTGGAATGCCCAACTTCTTAACTCCTTCATCAGTCTTTATCTTGGTCTCCAATAGGATGACCATAGACAACTTCAAAAATTTAAATCTATCTCTCAGGTCACGTTGCCTCACTGAATTGTTGAGGCCCCTTGTGGTCCATATAAAGATAGTCATTGATTGGGGGTTGATCGAGCAAGGCTATTCTCCCTTAGTATTATGATCTTTCTTGTGCTCATTCCAATTGCAGCCGTACCAACAGTTTTTATAGCTCCTATAGCTTCCATTTTGCTCATAAGTTCTACTTCCTCCATCTCCCATTCATGATTATCAACAATCATTGAATATGGCACTCTGTCAATCTCAGAGTCAAGATCATCTACCTCTTCCAGCAAAGAAGGGCAAGGGCTGGGATTGACACGTGCATTTGCAGTGTGTTTTGAGCCTCCTCATAAGTTCTGACTTCCATCTGAAAGCTCCTCCTGCCTCTTTAGTTTACTTTTAGCATTTTTTGTATCTTGCTGAGTTTTCTCATTAGCCTGCTCCTGATTCATGTGCCCACTACCTGTACTTGCAGTCCCCAAGTCACTCATTTGAGGCAATGCACTGGCCTCAGTGTCAGTATTTCTTTTGCTTCCCAAAGATGATGATGCATCAGGCTTATTTGCATTACCAATTAAACCAGCCTCATGATCAGAACTAGTACTCCCCCTGGCCTAGTCCCTGCAGACTCAGGTCCATATGCTGACAATGGAAGCTGCCCCCTCTTAAGCTTGTCCTCCAGTTTTCCAACATCAGGTCCAGTACTTGTATCAGACACATCAAGTGTGCCCCCCCATGTCTCCTTGCAAGACTGACCCCAACCCCTTCTCCAAGAAAGTAACTTCCAGCGTAACCGTATCTACACTATCTGAGCTCCTACTAGTTGATTCCTTCTCCTTATTTTTTTCCTTTTGCCTTTTCATCCCCCTCTTGGATTGAAGGGAGCTTCTTCAAATCAGGGCATTGTGCATCCGAATGACCAAAACATACACACTTCTTGGTGGTTCTCCCTCGATTTTCACTCCGATGGTAATTGTAGTTCCATCCTCAATAGCAACCTCTACAGATTTTGGGATAGATTTCTTGGCATCAACTTCAATAAGACATCTAGCGTAAGATATTCTTTCTAATTTAGCAGTCAACCTATCCAAGCATAAGGGGTTCCCAATAACCGAGGCTATTACATTCAGAATTTCCAATGTCCACATATTCAAAGGGACACCATAAAGCTGCACCCATACTGGTACTGATGAAAGGATATCTCGCTCATGCTTGAGCGTAGTACTCCATCGTTGCAAAACAACTAGCCTTCCATCAAACATCCATGGCCCTCCATGCAATATTCTTTCACATTCTCTCCCATCTTCAAATTTAAAATAAAAATACCCATTTTCCCGGCTATAGATCTGCAGCCCTTTCTTTAAATTCAATAATCTATCAACACATGCCCTTATCTGGCCATAGTATGGAACATCACCCAACACATAGACAACGATTGTATTCTTCCATTGTTCAGATCCCCTTGCAACCATAGAGTTTGCAACCTAAGCCATTTCAGTACCATCATCACGCACCATTGGGGGTACAAAAGACATGGCCATGTATGTGCCATATTTCCTCCTATCAGCACACACATCCGACCAAGTTTGTCTTGAAACATTAGTAGCGATATTTATTTCATATGATGGCCTTACAGGCACTTTACCAAGCACCTGCCGATCACCAACCACATGTTCAAATTGGCGAAAGTAAATAGGTTTACCGCTTGGGTATCTCTTCGCCTTATCAAAATATTGATTTCCCCCTTCTACTCTCCAATGTAAGATGCTGCTTTGTTTCCCCCTGAAAGTTCTCATTGCCACCCAATCGACCGCTGATCTTCCTCCTGGAGACGATCTTCCATCCACCCAAAGGGTCCTTACCCGCTGTTTCCTCAGATTTGTCTCCTGATTTGTCACCGCTACCATCACCATGCTTCGTAGTCGACGACGAGCCCCCAATCGATGGGCCGCCGCCAGAGGCTACCTTGTCGCCACCGATCATCTCAATTTTATATTATAACTATATATATACATATACATATACATACATACATACATACATCTATATTATAAAACAGGGATGTTATCATGGGTTATTGGATAAGAGTTTTTGGATAAGAGATGAGAAATTGGGTATAAATGAGGGATGTTATTAAAAGAAATGGATAAGATAAGAGAAATTGGATAAGTTAAGAGAAATTGAGTTTGAAATTTTAAGTTTGAAACAAAATTTTTGGGGGGAAATTAATTTTTGGGGGAAGAAATGTGGGCGCGCTCTCTCTCCCCACCGTAAAAAATCTCAGCCAAACCCTCTCCCGTGCCATGACCTAGACCCCCACCCCTGGCCCCCGTACGCAGCGGCTCAGCCCACGGCCACCCCTCTCCCCTGAGCTCCCCACCACCGCCCTCAACCTCTTTGTCGTCTGCCAGTCCTCTCCCTCCGCCACCTGCTCATCGCCCTCCCCTTCGCCACATCCACCGCCGCTTCCTCCTCCCCTCCTCCCTGTCCTCCTCATCATACCCCTCTCTTCTCCGGCAAACTCCGACCAAGCACAAGACCGCTGAGGAGGCCAGCATGCTTGAGGATCCGAGGGTGCTCAATTGGAGGACCAATTAGGTCAGGACCAATTCCATGATCTCGATGCTCTCGCTGGTTCCATTGTAGTCAAGGTATCCCAAAATTTTTAAAAACATTTATACATGTTTCTTCTTCAAGATTTTAGTAAAAATTTTGGAAATTGCACAAGATTACTGTCGCTAATATCATGGAATTTGGGGGAAATTTTTTTCACATGCACAGTCTTTTTCACACGCTACCAATATTTTTCACCTGTACCTCCTTCACTGCAAAGTTTTCCAATTTTAATTTGATCATAGTTTTCCTATCATATTACATGAAAATCCTTTACATGATATAATACTTTCTTACGTACATGATTATTAAATACAACCATGTTTAAATACTTGAAATTATTGATCATATTTACTTAGTTTTGTGGTTAAAAGTAAGTATGCAACAAACTGCTTAAAAGGAAAAGTAAAAAGGAAAATAGACATCTGCAAAAGGAACTCTGTTTAAGACTAGCAAAATACGTGCATTGCCAAAGTCTTGATAAAACCTTTTTAAACTGCTAAACTTGCTATACTCTTCTCAAAAAATACTTTAATATTTTTTCTGTTGGTCCAATACTTATTAATCTTAGATCTCACTGTTGGTTGATTTTGTTACTGATAATAAACATAAATTGCATGATATTTTAGGCATAAAACATCTATGAACCTCGAAGGTTTTATGTTTCTATCAAATTTAGGCTTAAAACATTTCAGTTGTGGGTGATTTTCTGTTTTTTTCGTGTCTCAGGATCTTCATTCATTTTTTTCAGAAAAAACATCTCAGGAGATCTTCTATGCATAGTTCGATGGGTTGATTCCATGGTGAGAGATCCTTCCTCAGTATCCTCGAATTTGGGTTTATGATTTGTTTTGACGATTTATGTGAATCTTTTGAGGAATTGCTACAGCTTTACATTATATTATGTGATTCACGTAATTCTAATTACACTGTGACTTTTAACTTGCTTGGGCACGGGTTGGAACTAAATTTTAACTTGATTGGATCACAGTGTAATTAGAATTAAACATTGGAACTAAATTTTAACTGTGAAGCTGCAGCTTTTATTATATAATTTTAACTGTGAATCACATAATTCTACTTACCTTTACATTATATTTGAAACTTACAATCAGTCAAACCCTGCTAAACATTGCTAAACATTGGACAAAAAGGAAATAAAAACTAAACAATTTTTTTGACTTCAATTGCAAATTAGTTATGTAATAGTTTGATACTCTGTTCCTTTCCAATTTTGTTTAGGATCTAGCATGTGTCATGTACTTTTCAATTATTCTTTGATAAAGTATAGGGGTTTTCGAGTTTAAGACCTTGACGTTTTCCTCCAAAATATCAACACAATTAAGTTTCACTGTGGTTTATTTTGAATTGCAAGTTGAAATGTTCAAATTCATCAAATTTTGGGTTTCATCAAATTCTGGACATCAAATTCCTATAAACTAAAGATGTCTATACATTTATTTTGAAGAAATGTTAACACAAGTGCAACAATTCTATTCCTATAAACTAAATTTTTTTCAATATGCACAGTGTATTGGATTCTATTACTAGACTCCAACAAAGAACTTGCCTGGAATGTAACAAAGATGGTATATGTGTGATGAATAGCTTTAGACAGATAAGCCTTTGGCAATACGACATATGATAACTATTATTTACCTGAGATTAGAAATTGACAAAGAAAATAAAGGAACCTACAAAGTCACTTGAAAAGTAGTCACATAATAACAATCGGAAATTCTTTATTAGGACTCTAACATTTTGAATTGCTTTCTACTTCTATCAAATTAATCTGTAGTTTGCATTTTCAAATTTCTGTAGTAGCTATTGTTGTTATTAAAACTATCATTTTTTGGTTTTTGGTTTTGTTTATAGAACTATTAATTAGGTAAATGTTCCATTTCGCACCTTTTAACCAAATAACTTAGTGATCTCAGAGGAACTACATTTTATACATGAATGATATTAAGATTTGAGCTGCATTTAATCTATATATTAACGTTTGTTTGTTTAGTTTATATTGCTTGGGAATTTTTTTGTGAATTATGTTAAAATCAACACACTCACCCTTGCTACTATGCTACAAAACACAATGTTGGTTGTTAAATTAAAATTTAGGTTACCGGTAGGAACTAATAATTTCTTTTGTTTATTGTTTGATATTTTGATCTTATCCTGTCTTAAACTTTGATCTTTCATTTTGAATTATTTAGTTCAATCAAGTAGAAGACATTGAAGACTAAGAAGAAAAAGAAAAACCATAACAATAAAAAACAGAAGCTCTGTAACGAGTTAGAGGTAAACTTTGAAGTTTGAACAAAAATTTAATCTCATCTAATCAATTTTGATGTTATCTTATCATTAACTTTGGTGATGTAGCTGCCATGACCCATCAAGCGAAAACAAGGGAAACTGATGCCATTAGGTATGTCAGTCTGTTTATCTTATTGTTATCGAACCACCAACAGTGTAGAATTTTCTAATTCATTTGGATTCTGAAGCAGAAAGTATTCAAGAAGGAGATCTGTGAACCTGGCATCTGAAGTACATGAATCTAAAGATACTTCATATGAGATTCTCGATGCCAAAATTCATGCTTGCTCCGTGATACGTGAACTTCCAAACGAAACCCTACCCGACGCGGATAAAGCTACAACTTCCGTGAATCACATAATAAAAGCCACGGAAAAAGATAATAGAAGGTAACTCATATTTCATAATATCAACAGATACTACGCTTCATGTTTGTTTAGTGACCGGTGCGTATAATTGTTTTAATTGATGTTATGATTGTTAAGACGACACAATTTTAGTATTGTCCTAATGCACATACCCTTGAAGTAGGAAGTCTTCAAGAAGGAGATCCGATTTGCTGAGTTGAATAAAAACTTTGGTTTGTAATTTAGTGAGATTTGGGGTTGCAAGTAGAATCAATAATGCTCCTATTTGACCACCTTAACTCTAGCTTGCAATCGGTTTGTGTTTTAGTGAGATTCTGTTTGTTTACAGAGAGCTTGCAATACTGGAAGGGAAGAGACATTGATGAAGAGATCATATCTACCCTTTTGGATTGTTCTTTTACCATGGATATAAGGCATTTTGGGTAGGGGTCGTTGCACTCCGGTCAAGGACTGTTGTTTTACCATGGGTTGCTTTGAGCTTACGAGAAAAAAAGCTTCTGAGCTTTTAGCTATTACATGGAGAGGAAAAAAACCTTAGAGAAGAAACCTCCACATTGCTGTTTTCCGTCTCTCAGTTACATTGAGTTTTCAGTTTTTTGGCTTTTGTTTAAATGTGGTGGCACTTTTTGATTATCAAGAATAGTGAGCACAAATGAAACATCTGCAAAATGTTAATATTGTGATGTCTTCCAAATAAAACATCTTGCAAAGAATTTCCCATTATAAAAATGTTTCTCCACTTTGTGTCATTTTCAGGATTCGGTAGAAATCAGGAAGAAGATTAGTTGAAGAGTAATCCATTTGGAAAGTCCACCAACCAATGTTCACTTCAAGGTTTGGCATCCTCCGAACTTAGGTCTGGCTTAATAAATAGAACTGCTCATTAAAAAAATGCTATTGACTTAATAATGATGTAACCTCATGCTACTTCTTTAGAGTCAATTTAAAGGAACCCTTATGGTTCCCAATTTTATGTTGGAAGAACAGTATTTCATATATGCAAGGAGAATTTGCTGTGAAGACTGCTCTTTGGCATAGCAGAATGCTACAAATATCATGTAAAAAATATTTTTTTAAAAAATAACAAAACAAAAAAATAAACTTTGATATGCATTTATTGGGATCAAATTCCATGTGATCTGCATTTCTTTTGTTTTGGGGATGGCCCAGCAGTTGATCTGCATTTCTTTTCCCTTCTTTACTTCTTTATTTTTCGTTAAGCAAATATCGTACATCATAAGACTGCCTTTAGTTCTTATCATTGTATTGTTTCTTTAATATTCGGCCTATTACATGCAAAAATGCCAATTTTGTGGACTTGATGACCGAAGATGGGCCAATTTCAGTTTTGGTTTTACTTTTATAATTTTTGTGTTGCTTTTTAAGTTTAATTTATGCCTTTGCCTAACTTACATGGGTTGTATGTCAGGCCAACGGCATTGCTTTGGTAGTCAGGTAATTATTCCATTTTTTGTTGCTTTCTAAGTAATTAATAATGAATTTATAAGTTATGTTTCTGTAATTAATATTGAATTCTAAGCAATTAACATTGAAAGTCAGATTTGTCCCCCCACATCAACCATTCAGCAGGTGAGAGCTTGAGAGCAACCTCTCGACAGTGAGAGCTTCATCTGAGCAACCTCAACAGTGAGCAAGCTTAACTCTACCTCTAAACTCTGTGTTTGCTTAAGGGGGTGCTTTATGTGAATTTCAGAAGCATGTCATTGCTTAAAACTTTGATTCCAGTCTGCAATTTGATTCACGTGAGCAACCATTTCTGTAGCAGAGCAACCTCAACCTCAACCCTCGGTGAGAGCTTCTAACTCTAAACCTCTTTTTTTATGTCATTTTATGGTCTTCAATTTTTTTTTGGTTCTTCATTTTTTGTGTCACCCCACATGTGTTTGCCAATTTGTTTCTTTGAAACAAAAAACACCATTCTCCCACACACACACACACATAAGTTGGCTGAAAGTGATATGAACTGAAAGGTATTTGTTCTAAAGGGATTTGTTGAAAGTGATTTGTTCTAAAGGGATTTATTAATGTTAATCTTCAGTGAAACTTAGTGTTTGGTTTTTTTAAAGTTCTAAAGGGATTTGTTAAATTTTTAGGATGATTTGTTAATGTTGGCTGAAAGTGATATGAACTGAAACTGATTTGTTCTAAAGGGATTTATTGAAAGTGAGCAAAATTTAGTCAGTTTTTGGTTTTTTTTTGATTTTTTGCTGGCTGTTTATGAGACAAAAAAAGGTCTTACATGCTCATATTTCTTCTGTACTTTGAAACTGATATGAATTGATAACAAATGCAAAAATAATCAAAAAAATTAACACTGATATGAACACCCATATCATCTTGAACTGATGTAAAAAAATTAAAATTGAATGGATGCAAAAAACTAAAATTGTTAAAACTACAACTGAACTAAATTTTGGTCCTTTTTGTGTGTCATAAACTAAAATTAAAACTGAATGCAGAAATCAGTTCAATTTAACATTCACAAAAACTAAAACTAAAACTGAACTGATAACATTCACTAAATCAGTTCAATTTTAGTTTTAGTGAATGTGTTTAGTTTTCTGCAAAACTGAACTAATTACATTCACTAAATCCTTTCAATAAAACTGCATTCAGTTCAATTTAACATTCAGTTTCTGCCAAAAACTGAATGCAGAAATCAGTTCAATTTTAGTGTTCATATGCAAACATCAAAAACTAAAACTGAACTGATGCAAAAAACTAAAACTGAATGGATGCTAAAAAAACTAAATTGTTGTGCTGAACTAATTTTGGTCTCAAAAAATCTTAATCCTATGTATGCTTTTTGTGGGCAGCACATTGACATTTTTACATCAAAAATCTGGATGCAATAATCTTTGTTTCCTTTATGGGTTGTTTGGTTTAGTGTTCTGTCGCAATGTATGTAGTCAAAATAAATTTTTTTTGAAATCAAATGTTAAACCAAAAGGGAACTATTTGATTTTTTGGTAGTATCAAATGTTCATTCAAATCCCGTTCACGTCAAGAAACCATTCTTTACGTGTATGTGTTTTTTTCACGTAAAGAAACCCATTCAAATCCTATGTATGCTATTTTTTTGGCAATATCATAACTCATTCTTTATGTGTTCCTATGCATCATAACTCATTCTTTATGCTATTTTTTGGCTATTTTTTTGGCAGTTTGATCTCAATATGGCCTTGATGTTTACAATATGTATGGATCTCTATTTCCCAGTTTGATCTCAAATTCCACTCATAGTGCGTCATTTGCATAGAAGTCTCTTCTTCTTCGAGGTTCTTGGAATCAGGATGATCGATGCATCACGCCTACAGCAAGAAGCAGAAATCGATGGGCCTCCTTGCTCAAAGTGAGTATGGATATTTGTTTCCCAGTTTGATCTCAAAGTCTGCTCACAGTGTGCCATTTGCATAGAACACTCTAGAATAATGATAAAAATACTCAGCATATAGTATGAGCTTTAACTAACAATGTCATTAAAGATGGAGGAAAAAGTACATGGATATTCAATGATCTTTGTGTTGTACAATATGTAGAGAATATTCTATCCTAATATCTTTATGATTTTTATCAGAACTCTGAAATTACATTAATTTTATCGGTGAAGATTTCTGGGAGGTGAGCATCGCTGGGAAATTGGGCATTTATCAAAATTTTATCTTGAACATTTCTTTTGCATCACGATGACAATATGGTGCATGTGTTTAGACAACCTTAATATTACAAACTATGTAGTTACAAATATTGTGGCACTAGCTTTCGATCATTCACATGCATGTGAATTTTCATTCATGTGAATATCACTATTGTTAAGCTAATAAATTAATTCAAAGAAGTTCTTGAAATAACTATGAAACACGGCGTTGAAAAACGATTTCAGTTAGTTGCATCAATATTTAGAATCATGGATATATGTATGTATACTAGAAACATATCCAAGGTATGACAATCATCCACATGGTATTGGTTTGTAAAAATATATTTGACTTGGAAGGTGTTATCCGAAATATGCAGATTAACAAGCTGGGATTACATTAGCTTGATGAAGAAGCTAGATTAATTATATTCTTTGTATTGCATCATCTTTTAATTGATAAAGTGAAATTTAATCACAACACAGTCTATGTTGTATTATTAGCACGGCCAGTTTCAACTTCTGCCTCTTCATGTTGAATGGTAAAATTTTCATCCATGAAACATTTGAATTAATTCATATGCTTGCATTGATTATGAGTTCATCAAGTTCCTGGTGTTGTAGTTTGACTGATTATGTTCTCTTGCAAGGAAATACTTGATTACTTTTTGAAATGCAATGGCATCCTACGGTTCAGCAAATTGAACCTCTCATTTGATGGCCTGGGGATAAAGGGAATCCTCTTAGGCAAAGGTTGGATAGCTATGACTATGTTGTGGAGAAACATGTTATTGGTTCTCTTCTCTTTACGCCACTCTTACTTTTACTACCAACAAATTTTGTATTCTACATATGTTTCACAGATTTTAACGAGCAAACGAATGTGCGAGGAAAAGAAACTGAAGATCCCCTATTTCCAGAGCAAAAAAGGTACATATTGCTCATAACCCGTGCCAATTTCACATATTTTTCGATAACAATGATTGTGTATCAAGAACTTAGGTTACAATATTATAAGCAATGCTACATAGATTTAGAATATTAGGTATTGTTAAAACTCAAAATCTTTGTTCTCAGTTGCATCGTTAAAAACATGTGAAATTGGCATTTAAAAACATGCCATTTAAAAATTTTAATAGTTTAGCATATTAAGTTGTTAACTGAGTTTTCAAACAATGCCATTTAACAATATTATAACCTAATTTTTTGATAACAATGCCAATTTCACATGTTATCGAAAAATCTGTGAAACTCTGTTATAAAAACTGGATTTCACATGCCAATTTCAAACAATGCTACATGGATAACAACATGTGAAATAATGCTACTGGATTTCACATGTTGGTACCTTTTTTTCAATAGATGGGAGGTCCAAGTTTGTAGTTTAACAATGACAAATAAAACTAATGTATGTTATATCAACTTAAAGCTTTATTTGCAAAACTGAATGCTGAAAATGTCTGTTATATCTTTGTTCTCAGTGGCATTGTTAAAAATATTTGAAATTGCCATTTAAAACATGCCATTAAAAAATTCTAACAGTTTAAAATATTAAGTTGTTAACTGAGTTTCCACACAATGCCTTTAATAGGTGTTTTCCTAAGTGGTTGCTGGGCAAAAGCTGCTACCTACATGCATTATCTTGCTAGAAAGGTGCACGAACCATGTGTATCAAGTCTTTATATGCATTGGCAGTCTCTGGTTTGGGAGAAGTGCGATGGCTTCTGACAATTCCTGTAATTGTTATCCTTGGTAGAGTGGTGAGCACTGACCCAACAATTACCATACTTCAACTATTGTCATTTATTTTTTCAACTTTCACTTGATTGTGTTATTTGTCTATGCACATGCTATTCCCCTAATTCAGAATCAGATAGATGTGCAGATACTGGCAATGTCGAGGAAGATAACACCAGCAATGAGGAGGAAGCTAACAATAAGGACAACAGAGAGAGACACACCGAAAAATGAGAATGAATGTAGTATTAAGAACAACACAAAGAAAGGAAGAGGATACAGAAAAGAATAAGAAGGGGCAAGAAGCCATGTTGCATTCACAGGACTAAAGAAATGAGAAGATTTGTTCATTGTAGCAAGGTTCTAATGTAAGATGCTTGAAAAGTCGGATTAAATCATTTGAAATGCAAGGATATGAGCCACTAGCTCTCTGTATGCTTATACGTTCTATAACTAATTGTAAATGTTAATGCATTTGTTCTTTTGGATGCGCTTACGAATAAAGTCTTCAGATATTGAAATTTAGGATGCATATGTTTGATGAAAATGAACTGGGCTCCGTGTAGGATTCTCATAGATATTTCAAAAGAAAAATATATTTTAACCTACAATTGTGATGTGCTAATATTTTTGTATGTGGGTACATTGCACACTTATCTTCTATTCTATAAGGTATTTTAACGAACAACCCATAATCTTTGATACTAACACTCGGATAACTGAGAATCTAACAGGGCATTAACTCAGTCTAACAAAAAATGTACAGAAATAGGATGTGACACAAATCTATAACTCATTGATTAATCCCATGTGACACAAATCTATGACTCAATGATTAATCCCACTAGAAAGCCGGTAAATTTGACTACAAGATTCAGTCTTAAGAGCTAATGCACCGATGGTTTGAGTGCACTGTCAAAGATTAGGGCTAATTAGTTACAAGTACCCGATAGAACATGGGATCTGAATGCAGCTTACCATATTTTTTTGTAAGAAATTTACACCTATGTGACTCTTAATCATAACGCAATATCATGTCATACTTAAAAAGAAAGGGGGTTGTGTGATTGTGTGTGTTTATGATGTATGTGTATCTTTGTATGTTCTCTCCTCTTATTTGAATGAAAAAGAAGACTCTTTCATACAAAAATGTCTCTTAATTTGTAAATGATTTGTTGTCCATGGTAGGCTCATTTGGATACTCAATTTGATATATTTGTATCCCTTTTAAAGCTCAGTAGCATGAGATATTACATCTATCAATTAAAATAACAATGATTATATATATATATCAAAATATCGAAGGGTTTATTTAATTAATAATAAGCAACTGTTTCTTATGATCTGAATGATGAAAAATATTCGATGCCAACTGAAGGTTTCGACGCCCGTGCCGAAGGCGCCCCCGCAATTTTTTACACTAATTTGTTGTTCGCGTCGAAGGCACGCGACGAATTTGTTGTTCCGTGTCGCAGGCTCCCGTGCTGCTAAATGTTTTTATGCTAATTTATTGTTCTTTTAAATTTTGGCTACGGTAATAATTTTTTGGGGAATAAAGATTTCACGGGAGAAAATCTTAATTGAACCGTGCCCGTGGGCACGGGTCATGACTAGTACATATTATAAAACAGGGATTTTATCATGGGTTATTGGATAAGAGAATTTGGATAAGAGTTGAGAAATTGGATAATACAATTGTTGGTTAAAATAATTTGGATAAGAGAATTTGGATAAGACAAGAGAAATTGAATAAGAGAAATTGGGAGAAGAGAAATTGGAAGAAGAGAATTTAATGGTTGAGATGAAATTTGTATAAATTTTGGGGGGAAACTTTTTGGTTTTTGGAAAAAAAAACCATTTGGTGGGATTTTTAAAATTTTAAATTTGAAGTTGAAGTTGAAAAGAAATACTTGAGGGTACCCAAAAAAAACTCAGCCACGTTTCCAAAAAAAATCAGCACTATCCCCTTCAACCGAACACAAGCTAATCTTTCTCTTCTCCATCGCCTTCAGATCAATCAACTCTCTCTTGATCTAGACATACTTCAACCCCGACGAGCACTGGCAAGCTCTCGAGGTCGCCCATCATATCGCCTTCGGACCCCGCCAGCCAACGCCCTACCCTCCCTTTGCATCTCATATCTCCATGCGCTCGAGAAACCCAACCCCCTAGGGAGACGCCATGTGCCCTAGCATCCCATCCCTTCTTCGATCGAGAAAACCCCATCGCAGAATCTTCTGACCCAAAATAAACCTCCTTCCATCAACGGATTTAGCCCTAGCAGCTGCTCCCTTCTTCGATAGAGAAAACCCCATCGAAGAAGCATCTCCTCTGGTATCCCGTCGTGCGATCGACTAATTTCACACGACTTTAATTCTTCAGAGCTTCTGATCTTCCTCCTCCGTCGGTAACAGGTGAATGTATGTTCTTATTCGTTCAATTTTTTTCGTGAAATATTTCGGCAACAGTCATAAAGAAATTTAAATATTGCTGGCTTGGTGAACAAAGATATGCTCTGTCAAGCTAGATTTATTGCCAATATCATGTTATTAATAAATTTCTTTTGAGCGAAAAACCAGTGTGAAATACTGGGACAAATGTTTTAATGATGCTCAAATTCCAACAACAGTGGTATCATAACTGAATTTGACTTGGGTTTTGGTCGCTACAACTTTCTCTGCTAACACACAGTAATTTTTCTAGGTATGGGCATTTGACGTGGGAATGGCAAAGGGGAATTCGCAACTATTTGCAACAGTTAATCTTCGTTCTGCTCTACAAAATATTGGCTTTCTTTTCTCTTGACACTCCTTGGTTTTTGGTAATTGTCCCCCTTTTTAGTTCAATTATTCATTAATATGAATCAAAGTTCCAATCTTCTTGGAATTTATTAGGCGTGGGCTCCGCGGCTCCTGCAGTCTGTTTTTGCCTCAGTTGGAGATTTATACATGTATAAGCTTTCGCGGCTTGTGTTTGATGCCCATGTTGCTAAATGGGCGGTATCCTTTAGAAATGTTACCATTTCTAGATTTTTTGATATTTGTTTTTGTTTTGATGATATTTATTATTTACATTTTTTGAACTGTTGCATTGATTTATTCTTTAAGGTTACTATGTTCTTTAGGCAATCCATCTCAAGATGGCATTGATAAGTTTTAAATGAAGGGGACGTGCTTTATGCTTTTCCGAGGGTTTACAGGTCAATGTTGGCTGGAAATTTTTTCAGGATAAAAGTAGAACCTCTAATTGACAAATTGAAGGTACTAGGTGTCTTCTTCATAATGTGTTAAACATCTTTGCTACATACTTGATATTATAGTATGCCTAAACCAAGTAGCAGAGAATGATATTCTCTGTCCTATCTGTCTGAATGGTTCTTCTCTGTATTTTGATGAAATGGAAGATCAATATATACAATTTAAGACAACCATGATCTCTCAATGTTCCTTCTTTGTTTAACTTAAAAAGTTGGTTGTTAGTTGAAAATTTGTTGCTTATATGCTTAAATTTTTGGAGTTATTCATGCATTTTGGTTCCTGGTGGGTTAAGGAATGATATGGGCTGCAACACTCACTAAAGAGAACAAAATACCTTATATGTTCCTTCTTTGTTTAACTTAAAAAGTTGGTTGTTAGTTGAAAATTTGTTGCTTATATGCTTAAATTTTTGGAGTTATTCATGCATTTTGGTTCCTGGTGGGTTAAGGAATGATATGGGCTGCAACAATCACTAAAGAGAACAAAATACCTTATATTTGGATTTGCTTGGGAATGCAAATTTAATTCCTTTTGTGTTCATTCCATTTCGTAAAATATAGAAGTATGTGCATAATTATGGTTATCAAACAATTAATTCCTAATTATTTCATGTTTCTTGCTATTCATATGGCACTTATCTCAGTTAATTTTTTCTGTTTTTGTTAGATACCAAAACAAAGCCCGCGTGGATGAGAGATATCGTCACAGATATGAGGTTTGTAATGACTGTCACTCTGATGGCGATCCTAATATTGGGGACTAACTGAAGGTATCTACTCGCATGTATCTCCTTGGTTAGAACTTCCTTTCTTTCCTTTTCCTCGGATAAAAAAGTGCTTTTAGTACTTCTGTCATTTTAACTTGTTGCTCAAGTCAATGTAAACATGCATGTGTCAGTATTGAATGTCATTACGCTTTCACCGTTTGGCATCTATTGTTGGTAGTTTTCTGTCAAACTTATTTGGTTAAGTTGTTATATATGAAGGTTACTTGATTCTATTTCATGCACTAATTTCATGTTTAAATGATTGTGTTTCTCAGTCATATTTATGAATTTTCCAGGTGGTTTTTGTTCCTGATTATAATGTCAGTGTTGCGGAAATGTTCATTCTGGGTAGGGAATAATCTCAGCATATTAGGTAACTATAAGTGTTTATTACTACTTTTTATAGATTAAACTGTCCAATGTACTTTTTTTTGTTTTAAATTTCATAAATATGTGGTGGAATTTTTCTTATAGGAACATTAAAAAATATAATATTTTAAAGTACATCATATTGGGAGTTTTGTACACCTTAGATAAGTTATAGTTGTGGGGAGAACAGGAAAATGGTGATGAGTGATCCTGGAATTCATTCAGTTCAACATTAAGCATGCCCATATTCACTTCATAAAGTGCATGCCAACTAAGGCTCTATTACAAATCATGAGGCCGTAATATTATTTTATACCAAAATTCGAACATGGCAATATTTAGATTGAGTTTTCTGGGGATTAATAGGACTGACCCCAAAATGGGTTTAAGTTGATTTGTTTTCTGTTTTTGCATGTTTGAGCATGTTGCTGTAAGCTGTAATGGGGGAAAGGATTCCCCTGTAATTATTTCTACATGTTTGTTTAAGTGAAGTTATGATTAATTTGGTCCTAATTTATTTGGATGATATTGGTACTACTGCTGGTTTCACTGCATTTGCTACGGGCGTGATATTATTTTCACAAAGAGAAAACGAAAAAATCAAATGGAAACCAACGTGATTGCTCGCCAAAGTGTTCGAAAAGGATTATATATTTTGAGAGCCCTTCTGCATTTCTGGAGATCAACTCATTCACTTATGAGATAGCTGATAAGTAAGAAGAAAGAAGAACACTCTGTTCTTAATTTTTTTCCCCTTTAGGTTTGCGACATTGAAATTTGTGCTTTTCAATGATTTTTAAAACCATTATCAGATATGACTTACAACTAGAAATTATTTTCCTTCATTTCAAATTGCGTTTAGAAACCTTAATGAAATAAAAACATACCAAAGCTATTTTTCTTGGTACACGGATTGGCGATCCTAACATGGTATAGCTTGATAACACATATACCCTTTGTAGAAATAGTGTTCTTAAAACTTGGCTTTTTAAGAGTCTTCTGTATTTATTGTAGTGCATTGATCATGCAGGTTAGGCAAGAACGGTTTTCTCCGAGCTCACCACAATGGCCTCCTTTCACCAGGGTGAATCCTATTTTGGAATTATCTTACATGTCGTTGCTAATTTTTCTTCGTCTTATGGTCCGCTTATAAACACAACTTGGAATGTCATCTTTACTTAGGGATGTGTGCGCATTCTTATTAACCTGCAAGGTTCAATACTGTAGTCTATACGATACTGAGATATGTTTTTACCAAGATATCATTTCTGCCTTTGTCTATGTTGAAAATCAAGTTCAATTTTAATAAATTTTTCATCTCAAGCTGATATATTAGTATTATATATAAATGAAAATACAATATGAATACAACTAGGTATGCAACTGAGATTTGATTTTAATTCTAAATTTGGAAACTTATCCCTTACCATTTCTTTATAAGCTGGAACGTAAACATCGTAAATGTTTAGATTTTCACAAATAACATAAACTTGAACTTTACGCATCATGTGCCAATAGCCATGTGTTCTTGCGACAGGTGGGCCAACTGCTATTTGTGAACATCTTTGTGGTCTTCAGAAGATATACAAAAATTGTTATTGAAAATTAAGGAACCAGTGGCTCTTTCTTTTTATGTATGTATAAAACAAGCTATGAGTACATTCGGCTTTGTATCTCCTATATGCCATAGTCAAATCATGGCCCTATGTAGCGAAACAACTGATTAATGCTGAACAATTTACAATTTGAGTAAGATCAGTTGATAGCCTAGCACATATTAGAAAATTTTCTTCTTCATGAAATTTCATAGAAATACTTTTGCTACAATTGCTTATCCTACTACTGCTTAATACTGTTGTTGCTTTAGCTCTACTTCAAGTGTTATGACTTATGAGGTCTGCTTCACTGTTTTGTTGATATGTTTCTTTATTGTTATGCGTAAATAGCTTTTTATGCTGTTTAGTTATGTCTTTTGCCTATTTGAGGCAGATGTTAGGTTTGTTTAGTGGGAACATTTATTCAATAATAACTTAGTATTATGTTACATGTATGTTGGTGACTGGAGCTTATGCTCAATCCTATGTTCCCTATAGGTAATCTAAAGAAAAAGAATAATCTAGCCAACGAGAAGATATTGTTAATAAATATGAAGAGGATAAAAAGGTTGTCTAAAAAATCTATTATAAAAATGCGAGATGTTTTTAAATCTTTGTCCTATGTGGACATCTTTATCCTACGTAGACATCTTTGTCCTACGTGGACAAACAAAATTGTTGACTGGGATTGATAACTTGGGGGGAGGGGGATTTGAAAACTTGGGGGGAAACCATTTGATGGGAGTTTGAAAAAGTTAAATCTTCCATTGAGCGGAGAATATTTTTCTATGCAGATTGTTTTCGCCATTTGTTTTTAAAATTTGGTCTCACCAATCTAAAGCGATGTGCCCTGGTCCCCTGCTATTTTTGTTCCTACTGCTGTTCTCAGAGGGTTGATTTCTAAAATTTGAGGATCCTGAGCAGAGCGAGGATCATCCGATGTCTTCACAGTTCTAAGAGGGTTTCGATCATGTCATCTATTTTACTTCAAAATATTCTGACAACAAAAAAATCTTCATGAGCCAATGTCTTCACAGTTCTCAGAGGGTATCTCTTGGTCCCCATACCTAAAGCATCTAATGTCTTCACAGTTCTCAGAGGGTATCTCTTGGTGCCCAAACCCAAAGTTGTTTTTGTTTCTGTCTCTCATGTCTTCACAGAACCGAATAACACCAAAACATGGGCCAAATCAACAAAATTTTGCAACTTTTCAGGAAAAAAATCGAAGGCTCCAGCTCGCATCCCTCTGAAATCCATAAACACCTCCACCGTCCTTATTGCAAGGCCCCTGCTCTCGATCTCTTCGCCTCCACGACGCCGTCTCCCCTTCCATGTTTTTTGTTGGAAAGCTTGCATCCTTTCTCCAACTAACGCAATCGAGCCATAAGGATGCGGACACAACTGCTGCCTCGGCCACTGCTGCTTACCTGGTATTATTACTATTTGAAATTATGTAAATTTTCGATTTTTCGTTTAGATTTAAGTTTTTATGAAGTTTAATATGAATGGTATTTTGGATTTGTACTGATGGGTTGCTCTGTAACCTAATTTTTTTGCATTTTTGGGTGGGGTGTCAGAGTTTAATCTGGAGACAGAATGGTGTTCCATATATATTCACTAAAAATAAGTATTGTTTTAGTGTTTCCCTTTTCAGAACAACACTCAAGTTAACAAATGGAGATGGGCACTTCACTTGGAGACTCCTTTGGTTTGCTAACCAAAAGATGACAGGGATAGATATGAGAGGCTTGAATGAAGAAGACAGGGAAAATGGATATGGTCACTTCACGTGGAGAACAGTTGGAGAACATCAAAATTTGGAGCACATCAATTTGTGTCTCAAAATTTGGAGCACATCAATTGTGGAAATGCAACAATATTTGGCAATGTATCAACATTCTTTATCAAGTTGGTTGTCAATGTATTAGCAGTTGCAGGCAATAGTTTATCAATTTGTACTTATGGCATTGTATCAGCACTGGATCAAACTCCATGTTATCTGTCAGTTTTGAGAATTTTGGGAAAGGGATATATTGCATAAAACTGGATATATTGCATAGCATTGTATATATTGCATAGAACCGAATGTATTGAACTGGATATATTGCATAGAATTGGATATATTGATGTTTGTTGATAATTTTGGGAATTTATAGAACTGAATGTATGGTGCCATGTCTAGAATCGAGCTATATAGTGTGTATGCAATGTTTGGTTTTTTGCTTTCATGGATTTAGTGATGTTATATGTATTTAGTATCAAAATTCAGTATAAAAACAATTTTATGTATTTGGTGATGAACTGTGTACGATGATGCTATATGTAGTTATTATCAAAATTGTATTCTAACTGTGTACAACTTGCTTTGGACACAAAATAGTTCTTTCTACATCCGACTTTATTCCATTCTAACTCATTCAGTGACATCAATATCAATCTGTTTCTTCAACTATTTCGTGTTGGTTAAGCTTTGGAGGTGGTTAGCATGAGAACTATGTTGGATGGGGGTTTATCTTTTTTTAAATTCTATGTTTTGAATGCAATCTGAGTGTCACTGGTGGGAATATAGATGAATTTTCTTGGTTGATTTCTTCTAATTATTTCAACAATTTAGAATTGAATTCATATTTTGGTGGCCTTTCCGGTTTTCTATTATACATTTGAGGTGTGTGTTTGAATTGGTTTATTGACTAGGACAACATGATTAATAGAAAACCGGTTGGGATTGAAACTTAAGGAATCAAGGGTTAGGATGAGGGTTTGCGAAAAAAATTGGGGGAAAATCTTAAATTTTGTGGGGAAACTCTCTGTGGAAAAGCAAAGTCACATGGCTCAAATTTCTCTCTCCATCACTCCCTCTTCGGTATGATGCGAAAACATAAAATATTGATTTGGTTCCCGATCATTCTCATTCAATATGTCATACCTCACCGTCTTCTCTTTTCGTGCGGCTAGAGCATGGTTCTATACGATAAAGTGAGTATATACTTTTGACTTAATAATTGAACGTGTTGTACATGCATGCAGTTTCTTTTTGCCGGGGAACATTAAGTTCATTGCCAATGGAATGGAGTTCATTAATGACAGATGACCCTTAATTAGCATAGTTTATCATGGTCCCTAAATCATTTGACCATATACTATTCTGAAACTCTTTTCGATACTCCATTCTAAAAAGGAAAAATGTTCAACATTGGTTAAATATTAGAAATAATTATACCACTAATCAAATTTAAATTAGGAAAATATTCCAAAAATTTTAGGAATTAAATTCTTTGGGAGAACTAAAATTTTTAAGGAACTAAAATTTTGGGGAGAACTAAATCCTACGAGTGAACTTAATTTTGAAGGAAGCTAATTTTTTTGAAAATTTTGGGGGAACTATATCTTGATGGAACTAAATTTGGAAGAACTACAATTTTTGAGAACTAAATAACAATTATTGCTCTATAATTATTGTTGTTCGTTTAAAATCAATAGTTCCAAGATTTTGAGGGAGAAATATTTTAAATAAAATGTAGAACTAAATTTTGAGGGAACTTAAATTTTGAGGGAAGCTAATAACAATTATTATGTTTTGATTATTGCAGTTCGTTTGAAATTAAGGGATCCAAGAATTTAAGGGTAGAATATCTTAAATGAATCGTTCCCTTAGGGCACACGTTATACTTGGAGGGAACTAAATTTTGAGGATCTAAAGTTTTTGTTAAGGCTAAAGTTTTTGGGGAAACTAAATTTTGGATAACTAAAATGATTGGGGAAACTAAATTCTTTTGGGAAACTAAATTTTGGATAACTAAAATGATTAGGCAAACTAAATAACAATTATTGTGTTTTAGTTATTACTATTTGTTTAAAATTAAGAGATCCATGATTTTGAGGGTGGAGATATCTTAAATGAACTGTGCCCTACAGGCACGGGGTATGGCTAGTATATATATATGAGGGATCAAATAACCCCCAAAAATAACCCCCAAGAAAACCTCCTAGCAAAAAGTCTATCCCCTCCTATTTTTTGGAAGATCCGAACTGTTCATCTTGATCTCCACTCTTTAAGACCCTGACCCACCAATTTTCAGCCCGATCCCATGTGTTTTGCCCGTCATCCATCCGTCCCAAATTTACCGGTTTCGCATAAACAGACCTTTTGCGAATGGTTGATGAACAGGCAAAACACATGGGATCGGGCTGAAAATTGGTGGGTCAGGGTCTTAGAGGGTGGAGATCAAGATGAACGGTTCGGATCTTCCGAAAAAATAGGGGGCAGACTTTTTGCTAGGGAGTTTTCTTGGGGGTTATTTTTGGGGGTTATTTGATCCATCCTCATATATATATATATATATATATATATATATATATATATATATATATATATATACTAGTCATAACCCGTGCCTGCGGGCACGGTTCATTTAAGATTTTCACCCGCGAAATCTTTGTTTCCAAACATTATTTACACAGTCAAATTTGTGCGAAACAACAAATTCGGCGTAGAACAATAAATTCGGCGAGGGCGCCCTTGAGTTGGAATAACAAATTAGCGTAAAAAAATTGCGCGGGCGCCTTCTGCGCGAAGGGTGGAAGTACATAAGAGTGTGTGTATGGTGTGTGGGTAAAAAGTGAAATGAGAGGGTTTTTTAGCAAAAAAGGGAAATAGGTGGTATTCTGCGCAAATGTAGTGATTGTGGGGGGTTTGAAAACAAAAGGGAAAAAGTGGTGGGTTTTCCAAACACTCATCTCAACCCTTCTTTTATCAAGATTAAATCCAAGCCATTCTTCTATCAACCTGTTTATACATCAGCATGACATCAGCTTGTCCCAGTCAGCCCTAGAATTCAAAAACCTTTGTGTTTTAATATATAGATATATATCTCTCTCTCTCTCTCTCTCTCTCTCTCTCTATTATAAAACAGGGATGTTATCATGGGTTATTGGATAAGAGAATTTGGATAAGAGTTGAGAAATTGGATAATACAATTGTTGGTTAAAACAATTTGGATAAGAGAATTTGGAAAAGACAAGAGAAATTGAATAAGAGAAATTGGGAGAAGAGAAATTGGAAGAAGAGAATTTAATGGTTGAGATGAAATTTGTATAAATTTTGGGGGGAAACTTTTTGGTTTTTGGAAAAAAAACCATTTGGTGGTATTTTTAAAATTTGAAATTTGAAGTTGAAGTTGAAAAGAAATACTTGAGGGTACCCAAAAAAACTCAGCCACGTTTCCAAAAAAATCAGCCCTATCCCCTTCAACCGAACACAATCTAATCTTTCTCTTCTCCATCGCCTTCAGATCGATCAACTCTCTCTTGATCTAGACATACTTTGACCCCGACGAGCACTGGCAAGCTCTCGAGGTTGCCCATCGCATCGCCTTTGGACCCTGCCAGCCAACGCCCTACCCTCCCTTTGCATCTCATATCTCCCTGCGCTCAAGAAACCCAACCCCCTAGGGAGACGCCATGTGCCCTAGCATCTCATCCCTTCTTCGATCGAGAAAACCCCATCGCAGAAACTTCTGACCAAAAAAAACATGCTTCCATCAACGGATTTAGCCCTAGCAGCTCCTCCCTTCTTCGATCGAGAAAGCCCCATCAAAGAAGCATCTCCTCTGGTATCCCGTCGTGCGATCGACTAATTTCACACGACATGCATTCTTCAGAGCTTCTGATCTTCCTCCTTCGTCGGCAACAGGTGAATGTATGTTCTTATTCGTTCAATTTTTTTTCGTGAAATATTTCGGCAACAGTCATAAAGAAATTTAAATATTGCTGGCTTGGTGAACAAAGATAGGTTCTGTCAAGCTAGATTTATTCCCAATATCATGTTATTAATAAATTTCTTTTGAGCGAAAAAACCAGTGTGAAATACTGGGAAAAATGTTTTAGTGATGCTCAAATTCCAACAGTAGTGGTATCATAACTGAATTTGACTTGGGTTTTGGTCGCTACAACTTTCTCTGCTAACACACAGTAATTTTTCCAAGTATGGGCATTTGACGTGGGAATGGCAAAGGGGAATTCCGAACTATTTGCAACCGTTAATCTTCGTTCTGCTCTACAAAATATTGGCTTTCTTTTCTCTTGACACTCCTTGGTTTTTGGTAATTGTCCCCCTTTTTAGTTCAATTATTCATTAATATGAATCAAAGTTCCAATCTTTTTGGAATTTATTAGGCGTGGGCTCCATGGCTCCTGCAGTCTGTGTTTGCCTCAGTTGGAGATTTATACATGTATAAGCTTTCGCGGCTTGAGTTTGATGCACATGTTGCTAAATGGGCGGTATCCTTTAGAAATGTTACCATTTCTAGATTTTTTTAATATTTGTTTTTGTTTTGATGATATTTATTATTTACATTTTTTGAACTTTTGCATTGATTTATTCTTTAAGGTTACTATGTTCTTTAGGCAATCCATCTCAAGATGGCATTGATAAGTTTTAAATGAAGGGGACGTGCTTTATGCTTTTCCGAGGATTTACAGGTCAATGTTGGCTGGAAATTTTTTCAGGATAAAAGTAGAACCTCTACTTGACAAATTGAAGGTACTAGATGTCTTCTTCATAATGTGTTAAACATCTTTGCTACATACTTGATATTATAGTATGCCTAAACCAAGTAGCAGAGAATGATATTCGCTGTTCTCTCTGTCTGAATGGTTCTTCTCTGTATTTTGATGAAATGGAAGATATATATATACAATTTAAGACAAACATGATCTCTCAATGTTCCTTCTTTGTTTAACTTAAAAAGTTGGTTGATAGTTGAAAATTTGTTGCTTATAAGCTTAAATTTTTGGAGTTATTCATGCATTTTGGTTCCTGGTGGGTTAAGGAATGATATGGGCTGCAACACTCACTAAAGAGAACAAAATACCTTATATGTTCCTTCTTTGTTTAACTTAAAAAGTTGGTTGTTAGTTGAAAATTTGTTGCTTATATGCTTAAATTTTTGGAGTTATTCATGCATTTTGGTTCCTGGTGGGTTAAGGAATGATATGGGCTGCAACACTCACTAAAGAGAACAAAATACCTTATATTTGGATTTGCTTGGGAATGCAAATTTAATTCCTTTTGTGTTCATTCCATTTCGTAAAATATAGAAGTATGTGCATAATTATGGTTATCAAACAATTAATTCCTAATTATTTCATGTTTCTTGCTATTCATATGGCACTTATCTCAGCTATTCACATGCACACTTATATATCTTTTAGCAACTTCCCCTAGCTTATCAATCTTAAGAAACTTGTAATTATTTGTCTAGTTGTATAATCTGTTTATCTGATGTTTGATTTTGGTGAACAAATCTTACCAAGTAATCATTTGGGACATTAATCTTTATGTTATAGTGTTTCTGTTGTTCATGGAGAAAGGAGATATTCGTTCAAAGAGAGGCAAGTATGTAGGCATGGATGGTCATTTACAGTTGCAAAGTACCTTTCTTATATTTATTCCCTGTAATATATAAGTTGGGATACTTGTGCAATTATTAGTTTGAACATCCCATTTCTAATGATAACAGTACAAGGTTATGAAACAGTGCACACATATGTTAATACCAAACATGTTATATGTTAGTTCACATGCAATTGAAACTGTGACTTCCTTTATATGCCTGGAGACAGAATGTATAGAAATGGACCTTATATAAATTTTAACTCCAAACAGATTTACAAACAAGACATTAATTATTACTAGCAGAATCCGATATATGCGAGAAGAATTATTACTAGTAACCTGTTATGTGTTAGATGGCTTAATTCTATGAAATGGACAACACCCTAGGTTAGAGAACCTAATAGAATGAACTATTATTTAAATAAGTTGGGGTGAACCTAATTCAGAGATATGTTCAATCAAAACAGAGAACCAGTCGACCTATAGCATAACGCCCGTCGAGACGAACCCACGACAACGGACATCACCGGAAACAGGCAAGTGAAACTTGCCAATCTTGCTTTAGGCCATGTTTTAGGCCATTTCTTTGCTTTTAGCATGAAAGAGACTAGACCGTGAAATGATAGCGGTCTAAGCGTAAACTTGAATTCTAGCTTGACAACGAAGCTAGAATTACCTTGTCATGTCATGTCATGCATTTGCATGTCACGTTTAATTTCTTTAACGGTATGCGAACTAAATTGAATATCTGCCATGCATTGCATTCTTTCATGCCAATGACTTGTATGTTGCATCGTAGCACACGCTACCAATTACATGTACAATCCGTGTTTCCATGTTTCCGGCTAGGCACCCGTTATGCAGGTATAACCCTACGCCATCCTTGTTAAAAACACTTCCTGGCTTGTGATCCAGAAGCGAGCATTCCATGTTCGGGGGTAAAGCCCTGGCTCGATACACATGGACGGGTAGGGATAAACGGTCACTTGAGCCTAAGATTTGGCCCGTACAGCCACTCTAGCCAAAGGGCGGAATCTCTGTGCACAACGTGCTTACTTTACTTGTACTAGTCATTGTGTATGTCCCTTGCAAACTTGACATCCATGCCATGCTTGTAATTTTTTTACTATACTTGTTGCACTCTTACTTTTAATTGCCATGTCATGCATACTTTACGATTGCTAGTTGCTTTTACTTTCTTTAGTTTCCTTGCACAAGTCTTGTAGACTTGCTGACATGTGCCCCTTCTCTTTGGGTGTCGCATGTTAGTTGCTGAGCCAGAGACTGCTGTTGAGGGCGACGAGTTCGTGGAGTTCATGCCCGATCCTGTTGTTGACGCTGAGTACGAGGACACCGACGACCAGTCTTACTTCCTTCGCAGTACTTGTTAGTTGTTGTTGTTTGTCGGTCAGTAGCACCTTTTTGCTAGTCGTTTCTTGTTGGCCATGCTAGGCCCTTCTTTTTGGACTCTGCTGTAGCCTGGTGGCTTTTCTGATTGTTGGATATTTTGTTGGACCTTGAGATTGATAAAATTTTGTTCGTCTCTCTATTTTTGTTATCTTTGTTCTGTGTCACGTTACAGGGACCTGCTAATTATTATTGATTGACGCTTATCGAACTTGCGGCTTTGTAGCTTCAAGTCTGAGCGGACCTTCTCACGCTTCGCCTCCACGTTTTTGGGAAGCGGGGCGTGACAGGAACATGCATATTATATGAAGCATATGAATCATGCATGACATGTGGAGAATGAGCATACATGAAAGAATGATGTGTATGAGCATACGGGTGTATAGGAGCACATACATGAGTATTTCTCATGTGTGGTTGTGTACGTGTCCGTGGATGCAGAGCATAGAATGTGTCATGATTACCCACTTGTGAAGTAGGAGGTTTCCTACGTGGATGAGTGTTAGTGTACATATAAGCATGGCCTTGCTTTTGGTTTCCACCCGTAGTGGGTTTCTTGCCAAAAGGAAGAGAAGGTGAAGTGGTGACTTTCTTGGTAGGGTTACTACCTATAGTTTATTTGACACCACTTGTGGATGCACCGGAGGAAGGCCTCACAAAATCTGTAGTGACTCCACTATAGGAGGTGCGATCATTAGATGCATTTGCTTTTACAAATCCAAGACCAACACGATGTGTGGCCGAAAATTGGTTTGCAAGCAAATCATCCAATTGTCATTTTCCCTTATTGAATCTCACAATACGGGAGGACATGAGCTCATATTTCTCCTTTAAAGAAGAAATGTTGGTATCCAAGGTGGACACCAGTGCTTTGAGCTCGTGCACTTGGGTTTTAAGAGAATCATTCTCTAAACCCAATTGTGTGTGACGTGTAACTAGATCATTATTATCCTTAGGATGTGTTTGATCTAGTTGATATTTGAGGGAATGATGTGTTTGATCTAGTTGAGATTTGAGGGAATTCACCTCATCTCTCAATGTGACATTTTGAGAAGCTAAGTTTACTTTCTCAAGAGTTAAAGTATCAACAATGGTGTCATTGTTGATAATGCATGGAATGGATGACTTGCTAATATTCAATTTCTTTAAGCTAGTGTACTTAAGCATTAAAGATTGGTATTTAGCAAATAGTTCTTCATTAGCTATGCGAAGTTCATCCATTGTTACCTCGGTGTCGTCCATGTCGGAATCACTCTCATCGGAGAGTGGGTCTTCTAGGGCCATGAAACACATGTGGGCGCTCTCACCCTTCTCATCATCAGAATCGCTTGATGAGTCATTACTTGAGTCGTCGAATGTACCTACGAGTCCTTTCTTCTTGTCTATCTTGTTCTTATCGGACTTGTGGTACTTCGGTGCCTTCCACTTCTCTTTGTTGTTTAGCATTGAGCAGTCCCTCTTGATGTGCCCTGGCTTATTACACTTATAGCAAAGAGAGGAAGTAGCATTAGTAGACTCAAAATGTTTGTTTGATGGAAATTTACCTTTGCGGAAGAAGCATTGGAACTTCTTCGTCATATGGGCCATTTCACCCAAATCCATCACGTTCTCGGATTCATCACTATCGGAGGATGATGAATTGGCGTTGAATGCCAAAGCTTTCTTCTTGGCCTCCGAGGGAGTCATCATTGCTCTAATCTTTAATCGGTTCTCTCGTCTTACCTCATAAGACATGAGAGTCCCGATAAGATTCACCACGGTGTAGTTCTTCAAGTCATTGACCTCCTCGATGGCGATCGCTCTTCTTTCCCATTTGGAGGTCATTCCCATGATGATCTTCCTTACCTTATCAGGTTCGGAATATATTTGGCCAAGGGCTTCCAATTCATTGATGATGTCGGTAAAGTGTCCGTACATCGATGCAATGGTCTCATTATCCTGCATATGAAACAAATCGAAGTTTTGTACGGCAACATATAACTTTGAAAGCTTTACCTTGTTCGTTCCCTCGTGGGTAACGATGAGATGGTTCCAAATTTGATATGCACTCTTACATGTGCGTATCTTGTTGAACTCATTCGGGTCCAACGCACAATGAAGAGCGTTCATTGCT
The DNA here is from genome assembly GCA_030789695.1 of Scilla litardierei. Lineage (NCBI taxonomy): Eukaryota > Viridiplantae > Streptophyta > Magnoliopsida > Asparagales > Asparagaceae > Scilla > Scilla litardierei. The sequence continues at coordinate 183,233,759 of CM061141.1, read as the reverse complement.
TTAGCGTTGTTGACCTCGGCGGTTTTCTCGGAAGACGTCCATTTGTCGAAATCCTCTTTGGTGGGCTCGATGTACTCCTTGTGGAGAGTTCTCCAAAGAGAAGCACTCCTAAGGAATGTCTCCATCCTACACTTCCAATAGCCAAAATTAGTATCATTGAAACGTGGAGGACGTACCGTAGATTGACCTTCAAAAAGTGTGGACGCTCCATCACGATCGTGATTGTTGTATGAAGGCGACGGGGCGGTGGAACGTTGTTATTGGATGCCATAGATGTAACCTTGCGCTCTGATACCAATTGTAAGGACCCTGTCTATGGGAAAAATACTAGAAGGGGGGTTGAATAGTGTTTATGCAAATTTAAAAGGAATTTACGCCAAATAAAATGCAATCCAACAAATAATGCGGAAATAGAATTAAACCCAAATAAGAAACAATTGCAAACACAAATATGTTTCAAGGGTTCGGAATACCCAAGTCAACTCCCGACTTATTCCCGGTAATCCTACGTCCCTACCACCCGGATACCACCGGATACTCAAGTTAGAACCCTAACTTGATGTTTCCTTAAAGCCCACTTGTAGCAACCCTACAAGTGCAATCGAATACAATCGATGTCCTTGACTCCCACAACTTGGGAGCAAGCAAACCACTCTCACAACCGAGAGCAAATCTCAAATAACGAAAGTTATGAAATAATGAAAACAACACTTACAATCACATATGCCTTGAAGTGGAACTTGAAGGTGGAAAGTGATGTGTGTTGAAGAACTCTCTTGGAAGAGAGGAGAAGCCCTTTCTCATGACTGCACCAATTGCCTAGAAGATCACTCTTTGGTTCTAGGTTGGAGAGCAAGAGAACAAGATTTGGAAATACTTAGGGCTTTAGATTTGAGAGCTTTGATCTTTGGAAATGAAAGCTTGAGAGATTTTGCTAATGAATGAGTAACCTTCCAATGGAACAGTAAAAGCTCTATTTATAGTTTTCTCAAATCCACAAAACAGTTTAGGCAAAAACCCAATTGAAATCCGTGAGAAAAATCTCAACGGATAGAATTTGAACTCGCGACAGTCGACTGTTGAACAATCCACAGTCGACTGTTGCACAGTCAGCAAGGGTAGGTGAGAATTCATAATGGTAACTTCCACGTGGACAGTCTACTGTTAAACCAACAGGCGACTGTAATTTCTTCGACAGGCGACTGGCCGGGAGATGAGTAAGTTAGACAAATACTGGAAATCTCACAAGTAACATGATAGACGACTGAAGCAAGGAACACAGTCGACTGTTGCTCAGAACATGCGACTGTAAATCCTTAAACAGACGACTGTCAAAAGCCTGAGAAATTTCCAGAGAGCTGAGTCAGAAAATGACTCATAGACAGACGACTGTTGCAACAAAGACAGTCGACTGATCTAATAGACAGTCGACTGTATATACAGCATTAGTCGACAGGCCGTAAAAGTCAGATCAAACATAGTTAGGACAAAGGATATACAGGCGACTGTCACAAGGGCAGGTGCCTGTGAATCATTCATCAGTAGCTTGTGCGAAATAATCAGAGAAGGCCCAAAACTATAATGTAATAGTCTGTGCATAACAGGCGACTGTAGAACAAAACACAGTCGACTGTTTTTGAGACAGACGACTGTAAGCTGTTAAGCATTCGACTGTTATAAACAATCCTAGCACAATCAATAAAGAAATGAATTGGGATCAAAGGACAATTGATCTAATGAAGTCCTATGACAGAATGTAGATGTGTGTAAGTGCTCCATCAAAGTTCTACTTCTAAGCTACATACAAGAAGAAATAAAAGAAAAATTACATTGACGAATAATCTCTTCTTTCCATTGTATGAGCTTGAAGTCTTCACGGAGCTTCAATCATTATCTACGATCAACCAATTCATGTCATTTGCCTTCAATGACGTTTGTGAGTCATCCATTGCGAGTATATCTTCATAAATATCTTAGGCAATGGATTAACTGCAAAATAGGGGATTAGTCACAAGTATTTATGTTTGCTCATCATTAACACCAAGTAGGGAGAAGTCCAATACTCAACATGTTTATGGTACTAAACTGTTGGTATTGTCAAAAATGTGTCTCCCAATGTTCTTCCATATTTTGCCTCGGTTATATCTCTAAATTACAAGTGTTGACAAATGGACTATTCTGACCGGGCCTGGAAGAGCAAATTCAACTATGACTGGTCAACCGGATTACTACGACCTTGGGGCCTCAGCCCAAGGATCTCACGAGCGGGCCGCGATTCTCCACCCATGACGAAGGCCCACTTCCTCAGTGGAGGAAATCGAGGCCCAAATCAAGGAAGCATCCGCCAAATATGGCAACCGTCCAACGCCATCACTCTCTAGCCATCATGGCTCGGCTTAATGGCTCAGCTTAATGGCCCGACTTAAATGGCCATCACTCTCCAACCATCAAGGCCCACCAAATATGGAAACCACCCGAATCCATCACTCCAGCCATCATGGCCACCTTTAGGACATTCATCTCCTCATCAAGATGGGCGCAATTAGTGGAGGTCAAAACTTCCCACATTTGCACGTCCCCATGAATGATGGCCATGATGTCACATCATGGCACATTATGAGGGCGAGTCACCTATATGAGGGGAGGAGGGTCATCATCACGAGGGGGGCTTCACGATCTAGGAGGGAGGTATCACAAACTCCATCTTACACCTTCTTCCACCTTACATATTTCTCCTCAATAGCTCAGCTTGAGGATGGGGGCTCGGTCTCTCCGTGAACCGAGCCCTATCCCACCGAGCATCCCTCAGACTAGATCTGACTTTGGCATCGGATGGGATTCGGTCGGAACCAAGGTCCGACCCCCCTGACGAGATCTTTCGTCCATTCAGGTCCAGGAGATCCCACGGCACCGAGGCTACCCCTCAGCGTCATCACAGCCGGAGCCGAGCACCCTCGTCACCGGGCCCGTTCGTCTCCACCGCCAGAAGATAGTCGCTCTGCGGAGGCCACCCCTTGGCTAGCCGACGCGAAGATCCGCGCGTCCCCTCACCGAGCGACCCCGCCTTCTACCGATCACGGAAGTTGTCATCCGAGCCGAGGCTTCCCCTCAGCTCCACGCCGGCCGCGCATCAAGCGAGACGACCGAGGATACCCCTCGTCGCCCGGCCGACCGAGGCCGAGCACACCCATCCGTCCGAGGCCAAGCACCTCACACCGGGACGAGGCTTCCCCTCAGCCCCCCAGAGGCCGAGGATCCAGACCCGGCCCAGCTGACGTTCCCTGCGTGGACTACATCTCCGATTCACGTCGCGTCTACACGCGCTCGACGCACCCAAGGGACCCTAATCGGCCCCTTGACCACGTTGACCGGGCAGTCCACGGTCAACGATACTGTAGTGAGAAAACACTCTGAAACAACAAGGATTATCAAATCATAAATTATTAGTAAATTATGAAGATGATTTAATGTGTTGCATGTTCAAAAATGTGACCAATTAGGAAAATATTATATGTTCTGCATTTAAAATATTATAACTTCTGCATTTCCTACCTTTGAATCAACAAGCCATATCTTCTTGCGACACTCGTCCACTGGGGCCTTTGTCTGCAGCAGTCTTGTTAAAGATAATGAAATAAAACTCAACTGCATGTTTACTCCAAATAATCATCATTTAACTTACAGTCCAAAGAGCATATATGCATTTGAGCTATCAAGAAGTAAACTTTGAGCATCCATACCTGCCTTGACATCTCAAGAGCTATGAGTTCCGCAATACCCGTACCAACCTGCAAGAAACAAAGAAATATAGTTTGCAATTCATCTTTACCTCCCTATCCGAAATTTTAATGGAAAGAAGCATGGATCTATAGGTAGTAAAACTAAAGGCTGTATAAAAAAGCTTACGAACTTGGGTCAATAATATATTACAAAGTTAAGCACCATACCTGCAAGCAAAAGTACGAATGCCATTATGCACCAAGTATTCACCAGACTTCCTCTATATCTCTGGAGGAGAAACAAGATACTGGCTTGGAAGCTTCAATTCACCATCATATTGAAGCATTCCAGCATATCAAATCTTTGGAAATCTCTCACGGTTAAATTTATCAAAATCTTTATATTCTAGAGATTTTGCTAGCATAACCATGCGATCTGCTTGGAAATTGAATGGTACAACAGCATCACCATCTACTATATGACCAACTGCACTGCCACTCTATCAACGATCACAAAGGGGGGCAAATACTGATCGTTGGCTTTGGGTTCCTCCCTAAGCTTTTTGACAGCTTCAATAGCACAACAGAAGCTGTGTGGTGCTTTACCAAGAACTTGAGTGTCCCAACCACTCTTAACAACTTCCCAGTCATTCTATGAAAGACATACAAGAATTAGATTGAGAAATAGAAATAGAAACCGATTGTCATACAACACGACCAAAGAGACATCATATATTGTGTAATCAATCAACTAGCCTTGAATGGTGAGTATCCGTAGCAAGTTCGTTGATTATGTTAGAAAAGAATCATTAAACACCATAATCTCAGACATAAGGAGAAATCAAAAAAGATTTAGCACAATGTTTGATAACTGGCTTCAAGAAAACATCACACGATAACCATTGGGATTAGCTATTTATCAGTTCATATAAAAGTAGAGAAGTGGAAACAAAAACATGATGAAGATCCATTTCCACTAAATATTTAAAAAATTGTTTGGAGATTGCCAGAAAAAAACTTCACTCGAAAACTTAAGCTGATGAGTTGTGCTTTAATAAATTATATCAAGCAACCATACATTTTTTTTCACATGTGCTTTAGCCAAATAGAACGGCTAACATGTACTTGTCTGTCTTTCCTCGCAAGAAAACATGCAAACCAACATTTTGGTAAACCACATTTTGGTAAAACAGTTGTAATGTGGATGCAACCTCATTAACTAACTCTTCATGATGCAAACTGATGCTTAAACATATTTTAATGCTTTAGGTGCTTGTATTACCGACAAAAAAATACAGTTTTCTAGAGTAGACATATTTTTGTAAAAAAAATGTTAACATATATTGTATTGGCTTCTATCATTTCTATGGAGGGTAGATTACAGCTAGATTGAAGAGAACCAGTAGCTATCAAGTAAAGACAACCTTTTGAGTCTCCATGAATTAAAATATCACATACATTCAGTTTTATCTCACCAGATGGCGCCCTGTTTCGGCCCACAAACAGCTGTAAAAGAGTGATTTTTAGATCAACACATAATAATTTGAAGAGTAGAACACAAGCATCCATCATCACACTGATGAATTCAGCAAGAGGAAAAGAGACGCATCTGACTCCTAGAAAGGTTGTTATTAAACTCCATGAAAACTGAGAGTAAGAACTAGTATCTTAAATTAGAAAGCTGACAACTTTGTATTTAATTGGCAATTTTTAGCATAGAAGAACTTGCTATATGTTGGATCCATTATCCATTATATAAGATTTGTGTTGGTTTGTAGACAACCTCAATAAAGATTAAATCTTTATGTAATTTACTGCTAACTGAGGTTTACTTTCAATTGTTAGCATGTGGACATCTTGGATACCAATAAAATTGGTCCAAGTATGCAGAGAGAAGGGAATAAAATGTTTCAGGATGAATAAAATGTTTCATCCTGCATAGCATCAAATTTTGGTAGCTCGCCATATATTGATGCATACCCAAAAATGTGCTGTTCCCAGGAGAAAAAAAAGAACAAGCAGATATTCAGTGATATGTTCCCAACAGGGGTATAGTTTCAGCAGAATGTTTGTACTACAATTAAGAATGTGATGGTATTCTTCAAATCCATGCCCCCTGGGCATAATAAAAGATAATAAAAATAAACAAGGCACGCAAAGAGACTCATCCCTATCTAAGGCAAGCGATAACCCTGTCGCATGATAAGTCAAGCAATAAACAGAATGATTTCAACAGGCCCTCAAATGATGGTCATGGTCTCAGAGAACCCATAATGCCAATCATCAGCAACACATAGAATACATATATCAGATAACAAAATGTTACAGGGTTTCCAACACTGCAAGCAGGCAGACATAGTAGGTTGACTAGATCGCTTGCATGAACAATAATGATCAAGGATCCAAACAGAAAACATACTCATAACACAGAAATTTCTGGGTGTTCTGAGGGTTACAACATCTTTTCAAGTTAATTTTCCTGTGAAGCAATTCAAATTAGCTCTTGCCGCATAGATAAGAAACCTCCAAACAATTAATGTTCCTTCCAGTGTATTGTGTTGCCGATGACTATTCCACATGGATATGCAATTGGTTCATACCAGTGTCCAGTGTTGCAGATTCTTATTACAGTATGGGTGTGCAATTAAATAAATCAAAATGATGTTTCACTGATAACATCCAAAACTTGTATAAGCATATCTTGTGGCCTAACAATTAGGTTATAGAATAGAGAGCGCCTACGTGATTATTAAGGTTGCACCATTTAAATCAAAGGAAAAGCCACTTTGCAATGCAGGGGTAATGCATATACACCCCGAGACCCCACATTGGCGTTTGGCGCAGGGCTGCCCTTTTCAATCTTAAATTCATAGAAGTTAGGGATTGCAGAAGAAATAATCAAGAATGTAGATACTCAAATGCAATATAGCATGCACAGGGATTATCAAGGCGTTACAGCATGCACAAATTAAATGCTCAGAAAGGCAGACACGTGTGACTTGTTGCACAAGGCATAATTTATGCTAGTTTCATATTACAGTATGTCCAAAGAGACGAAAATCAAAAATACCGGTGTCGCCATCAGGAAGATAACTTTTACGAGCATTCCTGCTTAACCGAGCCTCTAGGCCTTTGTGCGGATTGAAGATGATATATTCATGATTGCAGTTTATATATATACTAGTCATTACCCATGCCCATAGGGCACGGTTTATTTAATGGCTGAGTTTTTCTCCCCCACAAATTTCAAGTTCCCCCAAATTTCAAGTTTTCTCACAAAATTTCAAGTTTCCCCCCCAAATTTAAGTTTTCCCTCAAAATTTAAGTCCCCCAAAATTGTCATTACCACCAAGGACAAACTTGCCACGTAGGACAAAGCTTTGTCATAGTAGGATAAGATTCAAAATCTTCATAGAACTGGAAAAAAAAATGGCCGGATGGGGTGAGAATAAAAAGTGTGGGTGTGTGTGTGGGAAGGGTCCATAGGCAAAAATACAAAAACCGGGGCTGTATGTGCAAAATTCCCAACCTCCTCTTTTATCCCTCAAAATCTCATCTCTTATATTTTCTCTTATTCAATTTCCCTGTTTTATATAATAGATATCCAAATTCTCTTATCCAATTTCTCATGTCCAAATTCTCTTATCAATTTCTCTTGATAACATCCGTCTTTTATATAATAGATATCCCTTATCCAATTTCTCTTGTCCAATATCGCTTATCTAATTTCTCTTGATAACATCTCTAGTTTGTAATATAGATATCTCTTATCCAATTTCTCTTGATAACATCACTCTTTTCCAATTTCTATTGTTCAATTTCTCTTGATAACATCCCTCTTTTATAATATAGATATCTCTTATCCAATTTATCTTTTCCAATTTCTCTAATCCAATTTCTCTTGATAACATCCCTCTTTTATAATATAGATATCTCTTATCCAATTTCTCATGTCCAATATCTCTTATCCAATTTCTCTTGATAACATCCCTCTTTTATAATATAGATATCTCTTATCCAATTTCTCTTTTCCAATATCTCTTATCCAATTTCTCTTGATAACATCCCTCTTTTATAATATAGATATCTCTTATCCAATTTCTCTTTTCCAATATCTCTTATCCAATTTCTCTTGATAACATCCCTCTTTTATAATATAGATATCTCTTATCCAATCTCTCTTGATAACATCCCTCTCTTATAATATAGATATCTCTTATCCAATTTCTCTTGTCCAATATCTCTTATCCAATTTCTCTTGATAACATCCCTCTTTTATAATATAGATATCTCTTATCCAATTTCTCTTTTCCAATATCTCTTATCCAATTTCTCTTGATAACATCCTTCTTTTATAATATAGACATCTCTTATCCAATTTCTCTTTTCCAATATCTCTTATCTAATTTCTCTTGATAACATCCCTCTTTTATAATATAGATATCTCTTATCCAATTTCTCTTTTCCAATATTGCTTATCCAATTTCTCTTGATAACATCCCTCTTTTATAATATAGATATCTCTTATCCAATTTCTCTTGATAACATCCCTCTCTTATAATATAGATATCTCTTATCCAATTTCTCTTGTCCAATTTCTCTTATCCAATATCTCTTGATAACAACCCTCTTTTATAATATAGATATCTCTTATCCAATTTCTCTTTTCCAATATCTCTTATCCAATTTCTCTTGATAACATCCCTCTTTTATAATATATATATATATATATATATATATATATATATATATATATATATATATATATATATATATATATATATATATATATATATATATATTGGAGAATATGCTTTGCATCTTTATTGATATAACGGGAAAATACAAGACACTCACGGGTGGAAGAAGGATGTCAGTAATGTGAGTAGAGGCACATGCGCCTACATCCCAGCAAATACTTACACCTTCCGCTACCCGTAGGTCAAAAGGAAAGCAAAATACAAGATAATGTCAGCCTAGCCTAGGAACCCCCAATTTACAGGGGGAGCGCCATCACCCTGATCCTAATCAATATGACGAAGAGCAATTCTAACATCATCAGCAATGTTGTCAAACAGGAGAGTCTGCATCAGACTGTTGCCCTCAAATATTCTCCTATTTCTCTCCCTCCATATGTGCCATATCATCACAGCAAGGACAGTTCTGACCAGCTTACCTATGTTGTCCTTCTTATGAAAAAGGTCCCAAGCTTAGAAGGACAACATAGGTAGATGTCAAGGTAGAAGTGATCCCAAGTAGAAGTGATCCCAAGCAGGAGTTTCATAAGATGCCCCTGAAACTCCTGTCCAGTCAGGGTAGATGGCAAGGTAGAAGTGATCCCAAGCTTAAGGAAACTCCTGCAAAGGATGTATTTAGTATAGCTGCATTCAAAGAATATATGATCCCTATTTTCATGAATATTATCAGCACATAAAACACAGAGAGGTGAAGTAGGCACTCCCCATTTCACGAGCTTATCACGGGTGAGAAGCTTCCCGTGAAAAGCTCGCAGTAAAGTGATTGCCATCTTGGGAATATGCCCCTGAAACCACACCACCTTGTAAAATGGGAAGATAGGTTTAATAACACGGGACCCATCCCAAGCACTGCGAAGAGATGGAGATTTGGAAACCCAGGACCAAGAGTCACTACCAGTAGACAGAACTACCGAGTTGATAACATGCCGGACAGCAGAAAGGGAATTGCTCTCCACCCAACTACCATCAGACCAATAATCACTGACCAAGTACCTCTCTTCCCCTTCAGGAACATCATAAGAATCACCAAGAATACCACAAGGGAGCCAATTGTCGTACCAAAAGAGTGTAGAGGAACCATCTCTAACGCTACGCTTAGTAAGTTTTTAGTGAATTCCCGGCAATGGAGAATAAATTTCCATGTTCCAGATTGCATGGGATGAGACTTAGCCAGAAATAAGCCCGGATTTCTCAAGTAATGATTCCTCATGAAAGAAGCCCAGATTCCGCTATGAGTGAGCATGCACCAAGTCAGTTTGATACCATGGGCGTTATTTAGCTCATGTAAGCTTCTAACCCCCACACCACCCTCTTGTTTGGGGACACACATATCATTCCAAGCCCAAAGATGGTTATTCCCCCAGATAAACTTTCTGCACATGGAAGTAAGAGATCGGATGACAGATTTAGGGAACCGGAAAGCTTGCATCCAAAACCCCACCATGCCATAAATAACAGACTTGACAAGTTCAATGCGACCAGCAATGGATAGAAGCGAGGAGGCCCAACCCTGAAGTCTGCTCTTGCATTTTCCAATCAGACGACCATACATTGCGGCATTGGGATACTTAGTAGAGAGGGGGAGCCCCAAATACGTAGAGAGAGATTGCACACGTCGAATGCCCAAGATATCAGCGAGACTGCCAGGCCCCCTGGTGCCCTTACTGAAAATACCCGCACTTTTGGTCCAGTTAACCTCAAGGCCAGAGAAGGATTTGAAAGTAGAGAGCAGATCTCTTAGACCCTCAAAAGATTTAACATTAGCTTTGCAGAAAACCAGCAAATCATCAACAAAGAGGAGATGAGTGACAGCTCCCATTCTGTTCATAGGCATAATGTTGCGAGAGATGTTAGCCTTGGCCATGAGCAAGGAGAAAGCCTCCATAACAATCACAAACAAATATGGAGATAGGGGATCTCCCTGCCTCAGCCCCCTATTAGACTGGAACATACCACAAGGGGAACCATTTATCATCACAGAGAAAGTTGGGGTGGAGATACATTCACATATCCAGCCAATGAACTTGTGTCTGAACCCCATCCTATGCAGCATGTAGTAAACGAATTCTCTGTTAACACTGTCGAACGCTTTTCGAAGGTCCAACTTAAGACAGGCCCGGCTTCCCATAGGATTATTAAAACCCCTAATATGCTCATGGGCAAGCAAAGCACAATCAACAAGTAAACGATCCTGGAGGAAGGCAGATTGATTTGGAGAAATAAGCTCAAGAACAGCTTTACTCAGACGATTGCAAAGAATTTTGCTTATAATCTTGTAGATAATATTGCAACAACATATCGGCCTATAGTCCCCAAGCCCAGAAGCATTGGGACATTTGGGTATGAGCGTGAGAAAAGTATGGTTAATCTGCCGAAATAACTTCCCAGATTTGAAGAAATTAACCACCGCTAAGGTGACATCCTCTCCAATAACATCCCAAGAGTTTTGATAAAAGTAACCATTGAACCCATCAGGGCCAGGGGCCTTATCAGCCCCAATCTGAAAGACGGCTTTCTTAACCTCTTCAGCATTGACCGGTTTTTCAACCCAATGAGCAGCATCATTAGTGAGAACTCGTTTAGTGGTAAGACAAGGAAAAACCCTCCAATAGTCATTTTGATTATATAAGCCAGAATAGAACACAGGAGCCTCAGCTTTGAGACGATTAATAGTATTATTGTGCGAGCCATCAATGGCAATAAGATGCCCCAGATTATTGTGACTTTGTCTAGACTTCATAGCGGTATAAAAGAACCGAGAATTACGGTCACCAAGATGTAACCAATCTTGTCTACTTTTCTGCTTAAGATTGGATTCTTCAATATCCTAAGCCTCAGCAAGCTGGATAATGAGAGTGTTACGCCTATTTGACCGAGACCCAAAAGACACGAGCCCAGGGGCCCGACTACTGGTCGAGAGCCCATCTGCGTCCTCAAGCCCATTCTACAGAGGCCCTGTAAGGGACCCTCTCGAATGTCGATCCGACCCGGCCCCGATAACCCGCTGGTCACTCGCCCACTCCTGCGATAACCGCTCCCCCGGTTGCGCGACCACTAAATGGCGGTAAGGGGGAGGTGCTGGCATGGCGAAGAGAGCGGCGGCTGGGGGGGGGGGGGGGGGGGGCGGATTGAGGGGGCACGATTGAGAGCGGGCGTGGGACGTGGGCCAGAGGCGATCACGCTGGGAGCTCTATAAAAGGGCTAGGAAGACGACGAAGAAAGGGACCGCATCTCAGGTATCTAAAACCTAAGGTACTCCATCAACGACCTAGCTCCCCCATCCTATCTCCTTCCTCCCCCGCTCGCGCCGTGAGACGCCGTTCCGATCTCCTCACGAGTCGAACCGTCTCCGCCGGGCCTCCTCTTTCAGATCTCTATCTGACTTAGGCATCGGAGGGGATTTGGCCGGAACCTAGGTCCGGCCCCCTGACGAGCGTTCTCGTCTACGCAGGTGGACAGCTGATCAACGGGCCGAGGCTTCCCATCGCCCCTCTCCAACCTCACAATCAACTGGACGAGTGAGGCTTACCCTCACCGTCCGCCCGCCGAGGCCGAGCACATCCTACCGAGGCCGAGCGTCTTAACTGGGTCCGAGGCTTCCCCTCGCCCTTCACCGACTGTGCCTCTAGCTGGACGACCGAGGCTACCCCTCGTCTTCCTTCCTCCGAGGCCGTGCTCGTCCGACCAAGGCCGAGCGTCTCAACCTGGGCCGAGGCTTCCCCTCGTCCCATCTGCACCGATTCGTAGCCCCCGAGGGACCCAAGCGGGCCCCTTGACCACGTTGACCGGGTTGTCCACGGTCAACGCCCTGTAGTGAGAAAACACTCTGAAACATCTGGCGCCGTCTGTGGAAAACGAAAACCGTCCCACGAAGAAGCAAACCACACCAACAATGGCACGAGCCAGCAATGGAAGGAAGCGCATGCCCCCCATCCCGGAGGAGGGAAATGGCACATCAAACGGCAACCCCGAGGACACGCCCGTCAGCGGCCACCCCGCCCTCTCAACCGAAGAGACCGGCGGCTCAGAACTGGCCACGCAGGGACAGCTCCGTGCCCTGGCTCAGGAGACCAACACGAGCCTCCAGACGTTGGTCGTGACGGTACAGCAGCTCGTCGGCCCTGCGCCGTCCAACGTAGGCACGTTGGACGACAGCCATCGATGGGCGGGGGGTCCCCCGCACTTGCGGTCCGTCGTGGTCGACGACCACATGACCCAGAAACCGAACACAGAGCGTCGGTTCACGCTGTCTGGCTCCTGTCAGGCGAGGTCACGCGCCTCCTCCCCTTATCGAGAAAGGGGCTGAAGAGAAACCGAAGGGACGGAGGGCGAATCGATGACGGCATCATCTCGTCGGTCACGGTCGTCCCGCCGCAGGAGAAGCGAACGACACCACTCAAGAGACCGATCACGGTGGAGCAGGAGCTCCTGCAGGAGGAGTCGGGAGCGCCGGGTCAGCCCGACCCCCAGCGTGGCGAGGGCCGTGGAGCCAGCCCCGCTGGCGCCTGTGCTTCCTCCACCCCCGAACGAGCCAGAGGCAGGCGACTGCCGCATCCCCGGGGGCATCCACGGAGACCGATGCCCCTTATCACGGAGAATAACCGACGCACGGGTCCCCTCTCGATTCAGGATCCCTGTGCTGGGAAAGTACGACGGGATAGGGGACCCGGGACACCACGTGATGGACTACGAGGGGGACATGTCCTTCCAGGGAGCTGACGATGACTTGCTTTGTCGGGGCTTCTATTCTACTCTCAGGGGAGCGGCGAGGACCTGGTACCACAGCCTGCCCGGCCGCTCCATCGACAGCTTCGAGGAACTCACCCAGTTGTTCTGCAAGCAGTTCATGGCGGGGAGGCAGATCAAGCCTGGTGCTGAACATCTGTTCAACATAGTGCAAGGCCCGGCCGAGCCGCTCTGACAGTTCATGCGCCGCTTCAATGCGGAAAGGCTGAACGTGAACAGCCCTCCTGACCTGGTGGTCCAGACGGCCCTTAAGAAAGGGCTTCGCCACAGAGGCCTCAAGAAGTCCCTGCACAACGATCCCCCGAAGAACCTCCCCGGGATCATGGCGAGGGCCGAACACTTCATGCTGACCGAGGAGGCCTTGGCCGAGGATGCAGGAAAAGCCACTCGAGGGACCAAGCGCGGCGACGGCGGACGAGGCAGCCCCGAAGGGTACCGGACCGAGAAGAGGCCGAGGAACAGACAGCGGGGAGAAAGCGCGAGGGACACCACCCCAGACGCCGTCCTCGCCCAAGTGCAGAAGGAAGAGCGAGCTGATCGCCCCCCACCGAAGGCTAAAAGAGGTGGGAAGAACAGGGAGAAGTACTGCAAGTACCATAAGGACGATGTCCATGACACTGAAGACTGCTGGCATTTGAAGAAGGACATTGAGAAGCTGATGAGCCGGGGGCACGCCAGGAACCAGGCCGACGAGCCGGCCCATGGAGAAGGGACCTCCACACAGCCAGACAAGGGGAAGAAGATCAACACCGTCCAAGGTCCCCTCCGCATCATAGAGTGAGCGGGCGATGTCTCTCCCCCCGGTTGCAGCCTAGTAAGAGGGAGTTATCTAGGTTTACATCCCTCTGTCTAGCTTCATTTCCTTTTTTCCTTTTCCTCCAAATGTACAAGTCCGACAGGACTCTTGAGAGTACAAATGCATTCCATTTTTGTCTTTTCTTAAATCCCCGACGGAATTGACATGTCACCAATAGCGCAAAAGAATGGGGACCGCCGCCTCACTGGAGGAAGAAGAGCTTTGCCCTCGTCGACCGAATCCTGCGTCTGGGGGCAGTTCCCCCAGCAGGCACGGACGCCGACCGGTCCTAAGCCGAGGAGCTGTGCCCTCGCCGACCGACTCCCGCGCTCCGGTCCTAAGCCGAGGAGCTTTGCCCTCGCCGACCGACTCCTGCGCTCGTAAGTCTGGGGGCAGTTCCCCTAGCAGACACGGACGCCGACCGGTCCTAAGCCGAGGAGCTTTGCCCTCGCCGACCGGCCCCAGCGCTCATAAGTCTGGGGGCAATTCCCCCAGTAGGCACGGACGCCGACCGGTCCTAAGCCGAGGAGCTTTGCCCTCGCCGACCGACTCCTGCGCTCGCAAGTCTGGGGGCAGTTCCTCCAACAGGCACGGACGCCGACCGGTCCTAAGCCGAGGAGCTTTGCCCTCGCCGACCGACTCCTGCGCTCATAAGTCTGGGGGCAACTCCCCCAAGACACGGACGCCGACCGGTCATAAGCCGAGGAGCTTTTACCCTCGCCGACCGACTCCTGCACTCATAGGTCTGGGGAGAATCCCCCCAGCCAGCGCCAACGTCATCCAATCCTAGGCCAAGAACAAGGCAGCAACGCAAAGTACACGGGAAGCCCGAGTAAGTCAATTTCGTTTATAACAGTTAACCAGGGTACAAAAATGTGTCTTATTTACAGGGAATCACTGCGAAGAGACCTCTCTACAAATAATCCACTCACGACGAATGACAAAGTTCGTCACCTACAGAAGCTAGGTCGACCCCGACAGAACAAAATTGGCTGACAAAAGACCCAAAGTAGTTAGCCCAAGTTGACAGCCATGCAACCAGCAATTATTGGCCCCGGAACCGGTAGCGAAGCCGAAGGAGATAGCGGGGTCCATTTCAAGTAGACTGGCCCAAAGCGAAGCGGATGCTTAAAAATTTGAGGATAAGGCCATGAGGGACGGCTTAGGGGGCCCGGGCTCGGGAGGACACGTCCTCGGGCACTTCGCCCTGCTCGAAGCGAGGGGGATCGACCGGCGGAGGGGCTTGCCGAACACGCTCCGCACACTCCCGGAAGGAAGACTGGACGACTTCGACGATCCGGGGGGCGATGAGGTCTTCATACGCGCCGAAGGCCTCCCTGAGAACCTCGAAGATCCTCTTCCCCAGGGTCTCGACGACGCCCCTCTCCACCTCCTCGGTGAGCCGCGTCACCTGACGCCGATCCGACAGTTCCCTCTGAAGCTCCTCCCTCTCCCGACGGAACGACTCCGCCGCCTCCTCAGCCGACTGATGGATATCCTCCAGCTTTCCATGGAGGTCACCCACTCGTCCCTCCAACTCGGCCACGCGGAGCTGGAGACACCGAGACTCCATCTGGGCCTCCGTCATAGCCACCTCCGCCGCCCCGGCCCGTTCCTGGGCCCTCATGGAGGACTCCTACAACTCCCTCAGGCGAACGGCTTGACACTGCAACTCCACAGCGAGCGCCGAACCCTGGAAAGACGAGACATGGGCTAAGAAGAGGATAAAGGGAAGGAGAGGGTGGCGAGATAACCGAACCTGTTGAAGGATCCAGACCAAGGAATCCGACATCTTGTCGGCAGGGATCTTCTTGAGGAAGCTGCGGTCCCGGGGAGGGACGGAGACCTCGGCAACCTGCTGGGCCAAGGCTCGGTCGACAAACATTGAACTCCCAGGGACGACAAGGGAAGCCATGTTGCTCGCCAACAAGGCCCCGATCCCCGGTGATACGGGCGAGGCCGCTGCAAGGGGGGTGGTCGACACGGCTACCGAAGGGTCCCCGGTGGACGCCGCAGGAAGCGCGGAACCCGTCGGACTGGAGGGATCCGCGTCCTCCTTCCTCCTCTTCCCGTCGTGGGGGTCCGAAGGCGTCGGAGGGGAGCGCTTCCGCCTCACACCATCCCCACCCTTGGGAACCTGAGGGGGCACGCCAAGGGCAGGAGGAACTGCACCGGACCCGCCATTACCCCCTGCCTCTTGAGCTGACGGGGCGGGTCCGGCCCTTGTGACCCCCCCGGGGAAGGGGATCGCCAGAAGAAGAGGCGGGAGGCGCGGCCACCACCTTACCCACAGAAGGCTCGGCTCGGCGCACTTCCTCCTCAACGGTCCACCGAGGCGCCCTTCCAGAGGTACTACCTCGGCTCCGAGCAGCTCCACGGCGGATCAGTTCATCAACGTCACGGACGAACTCACGGCCAGCCATCCCTGCAAGGGAAACCAAAATCAGGATGAGTCACAGGGCGATTCAAGACTGAAAAGGCGACCTACCCGGAGACCACAAGACGGCCTTCAGGAGTAGGTCGTCCAACAAGGACCAGATGAACTTCGATTCCAGAGGGAGAGTCGACAGCAGCACGACGGCTGCCCGATCGACGTCTGAGAGAGCTAGCGACGGGCGAGGCTGGACAGACCCGCCCCAACTTGTCAAAATCTGGGCATCCCCCAAGAAGACCACAAAGACGTAGTCCGAACTCCAATCCCCTGACCAGCGGGGCAGCCCGATCAAGCATTCCCTCCTCAGGCGGGCTCGGAGCTGCAGCCATGACCCCGGGCCGACCGTCTGGATCTGGTAAAAATGGAAGCGAAGGGGGAGAGACGGCTCCAGACCGCGGGTACAGCAGAGCGTGGCGAAGCCCGTCAGTACCGCAATCGAGCAAGGGGTGAACTGGCAAAGCGACACCATGAGGTATTCCATGACCTGGATAAGGAAGGGATTGAGCGGCAAACGAAGACCCAGGCGAAACATCTCGACGTAGACGCCGACTTCATTGCCCCTCGGAAGGCAAATCCGCTCGTCGACGAATGGAACCCGGACATCGTACGGGAAGCAGAGATACCTTTCCCAGATCTCCGCAACCGCCGAAGGGACGGTCCTCGACGGCGTTCGGAGGACAACCGGGGGCACGTTAAGACGCACGGCAGCCGACGCCACGTCGTCACAAGCGTAGTCTGGGAATAGCTTCCCCTTCCCCTTATCTCGGAGGGGACGACTCCCGGAGGAGGAACTTGATCCCCCTAGCTGAGGCCTGCCCCGCCCGGACTCTGGAGAATCCCTCGCCCCTCGGCCAGAACCGCATATCCTAAGAGCAGCCATAATACAAGAGCGAGAAAAGAATTACCTTTTAGCTAGTTTGGAGGAGGCAAGGAAGCAAAGGCGACGGGAAACTCCGAGTTGTGGAAAGCCTAGGACAATGGGAAGAGCAAGAAAGAAGTGGAGATCAACACAGCTGGGGATCTTATATACCGGACACAGGGACGAATTCGAAGCGCTTGACAAGAACGCGTGGCAAGGCTCGAAGAACCGGCGGCGTTCCGAAATTGGCGCCAGGGGAAGTCCAATCGATCCGCCTCATCATGACCTACATTTATGACCACGCCTCGATTAAAGCGCCACTCGAAATCCCAGGAGGCATAGCGGTCGATCCGAGCAAGCCAAGGCCGATCGACCCCACCAAGGGAGGCTCACGAACCCCTCGGCTTCTCAACTTAAGACGACCCCACGAGCAGCGGGGATAAGCTTGCAGCTACACGTGGCAGCATCAAAAGAACGACGGCGCTTCAGAGCCCGCGCCTTAAAAACATCGAACGGGCCAACTCATGATGGCGACTAATAAATGAGTCGGCATCGACTGTCGAGCCTGTCAAAATCGGCAGAAGTCACATCGGCTGAGCCGAACCGGCCGAAGCCGATCAACCCGACCGATGGGGGCAATTGTTACGCCTATTTGACCGAGACCCAAAAGACACGAGCCCAGGGGCCCGACTACTGGTCGAGAGCCCATCTGCGTCCTCAAGCCCATTCTACAGAGGCCCTGTAAGGGACCATCTCGAATGTCGATCCGACCCGGCCCCGATAACCCGCTGGTCACTCGCCCACTCCTGCGATAACCGCTCCCCCGGTTGCGCGACCACTAAATGGCGGTAATGGGGAGGTGCTGGCATGGCGAAGAGAGCGGCGGCGGGGGGGGGGGGATTGAGGGGGCACGATTGAGAGCGGGCGTGGGACGTGGGCCAGAGGCGATCACGCTGGGAGCTCTATAAAAGGGCTAGGAAGACGACGAAGAAAGGGACCGCATCTCAGGTATCTAAAACCTAAAGTACTCCATCAACGACCTAGCTCCCCCATCATATCTCCTTCCTCCCCCGCTTGCGCCGTGAGACGCCGTTCCGATCTCCTCACGAGTCGAACCGTCTCCGCCGGGCCTCCTCTTTCAGATCTCTATCTGACTTAGGCATCGGAGGGGATTTGGCCGGAACCTAGGTCCGGCCCCCTGACGAGCGTTCTCGTCTACGCAGGTGGACAGCTGATCAACGGGCCGAGGCTTCCCATCGCCCCTCTCCAACCTCACAATCAACTGGACGAGTGAGGCTTACCCTCACCGTCCGCCCGCCGAGGCCGAGCACATCCTACCGAGGCCGAGCGTCTTAACTGGGTCCGAGGCTTCTCCTCGCCCTTCGCCGACCGTGCCTCTAGCTGGACGACCGAGGCTACCCCTCGTCTTCCTTCCTCCGAGGCCGTGCTCGTCCGACCGAGGCCGAGCGTCTCAACCTGGACCGAGGCTTCCCCTCGTCCCATCTGCACCGATTCGTAGCCCCCGAGGGACCCAAGCGGGCCCCTTGACCACGTTGACCGGGTTGTCCACGGTCAACGCCCTGTAGTGAGAAAACACTCTGACACAGAGAGCATGCTCTCTCTTTTGCAAGTTCGGGCATATGGGAAGGGATGGGTTGTTTTGAATATCAACAAGCTCAGCATGAAATTTACTCACATCATTTGCTTCTCTAAAAGCCGCACCGAATTTTTTCAACCCCATTTTCAGATTTTTCAACTTCTCAGATAAACGTATCATGGGGCAGCCCTTTGCCCTGATGTGCCAATGCTCCTTAAGAATATATATATATATATATATATATATATATATATATATATATATATATATATATATATATATATATATATCTATATTATAAAAGAGGGATGTTATCAAGAGAAATTGGATAAGAGATATTGGACAAGAGAAATTGGATAAGAGATATCTATATTATAAGAGAGGGATGTTATCAAGAGAAATTGGATAAGAGATATCTATATTATAAAAGATGGATTTTATCAAGAGAAATTGGATAAGAGATATTGGAAAAGAGAAATTGGATAAGAGATATCTATATTATAAAAGAGGGATGTTATCAAGAGAAATTGGATAAGAGATATTGGACATGAGAAATTGGATAAGAGATATCTATATTATAAAAGAGGGATGTTATCAAGAGAAATTGGATTAGAGATATTGGACAAGATAAATTGGATTAGAGATATTGGACAAGATAAATTGGATAAGAGATATCTATATTATAAAAGAGGGATGTTATCAAGAGAAATTGAATAAGAGATATTGGACAATAGAAATTGGATAAGAGTGATGTTATCAAGAGAAATTGGATAAGAGATATCTATATTACAAATGAGAGATGTTATCAAGAGAAATTGGATAAGATATATTGGACAAGAGAAATTGGATAAGAGATATCTATTATATAAAAGACGGATGTTATCAAGAGAAATTGATAAGAGAATTTGGACATGAGAAATTGGATAAGAGAAATTGGATATCTATTATATAAAACATGAAAATTGAATAAGAGAAAATATAAGAGATGAGATTTTGAGGGATAAAAGAGGAGGTGTGGAATTTTGCACATACAACCCCGGTTTTTGTATTTTTGCCTATGGACCCTCCCCACACACACACCCACACTTTTTATTCTCACCCCTTCCGGCCATTTTATTTACAGTTCTATGAAGATTTTGAATCTTATCCTACTAGGACAAAGCTTTGTCCTACGTGGCAAGTTTGTCCAAGGTGGTAATGACAATTTTGGGGGGACATAAATTTTGGGGAAAAACTTATATTTGGGGGGAAACTTGAAATTTTGTGGGAAAACTTGAAATTTGGGGGAACTTGAAATTTATGGGGAAGAAAAACTCAGCCATTAAATAAACCGTGCCCTATGGGCACGGGTAATGACTAGTATATATATATACCAGCAATGAAATGCCACTACCATCAACACCTTCCATGTGAGTGTAGTTGTTTGACGCATCAGGAGGCAGAAAAGCCAAGCCACATCCCTTCACCTGATTTCATGGAAGAACTGTCAGAAATATCAAGAAACTTCCACACTAAACACATAATTACTATTCTAATGCAATAACATGTCTATGAATAATATGGCTGCAACATGCTTTTGTATCAACCAGACCTGGTCCAACCAACCTAATCGCTGGACTGGGCTGGATTAAATTTTGGGGGAAAAGCAGGGGCATTTGAACCCTAATTATCCATGAACCAATACACAGAAACGGATCAACGTCTGATTGAGCTCAATCTATGACGCCAAATTCACCCAAGCCACTCCCAACCTAGACAAAACTATGTACATGTGGCAACAATGTGCACTGAATATAAAGATGAAGTTCATGAGCACGTTCCGATGCATATAGACAAGTATGGTACATAAAATAAAACTTTCGTCAGTTCTAATCTGCTAGCATGAGAAACCTACATGCACATCCGCATAGATATATTGACAAATTATGTGGTATAAAATTTGGTGATGGCATGCACCAACATTTGGTGTCAAAAAAAATAAGACATGCCTAACTTGCATGAATGTATGGAAACACAGTTAAAATGATATCACAACAAAACCTATCATCCACAAGCAACCCTTACTATCCCCACGACGCATACATGGAAACAATACAGTAGCATATACTAAATAGTTAGGTTATATCAATAGGAAGTATCGACAACAATACTTCCCATCAGAATTGGAAGGTGAGACAATATTCCCATCAGAATTACTGCCCGATGCTCATTTATCACATGCAAAAACTTAAAGTTCTTTGTTTCAAAAAAATAAAACATGGATGGAACACCTTAGATAATACTACTGAATAAAAATGCATTGTTTATTCAAGCTGTTAAGTTAATCAACGGGCAAATTAGTACCTTCTTCACCATCCATGCGCGCAAAGAAACTGGGCTTTTCACATCAAACAATAAAATAATCCCATCTTGGTCTCCAGAAGCAGATCCATTAGATGAATTGGGCGGTACCAGGACAACATATTTCAGTAGCAATTTTATGTATTGATGGCATTCTAAAAACAGTTATTTCTCCTAGCAATTTTATTCCATTTCACATTTGGGATTTCAAACTACTAACCAACTTCTTATATACTTACTATGTGGTTAAAGCAAGAATTAGGTTCACATTTATTTTTAATCATGCAATTTTCACAAATTAAACATACCATGGAGCGGCCCACAAAAAGAAGACATTTTTAACAATGAAATGGCGAGATTGAAGGGAAAGTAAAAAGCGACAGACCTACAAAATTTAGGGAAGAGAGAGTCGTCTGATAAGTGCGAGCACAATACAAGCATCCGTATATCATCGGGCCTGCAATGAGATGAGGACTAAATAAAGGAATATAATAGAAGCAAATGCTTATTCATTCCCAAATTAATAAGTGAAAAAGAGCAAATAATGAGAGAAAAAGATTGATGAAGAAGAAGAAAACGATGAAGGAAACCAAGAACTGGGCCTCTTCTGGCTTCGTCGATGCCCAATATGCAGGGCTCCGATTCCCATCTCGGCAATGGAGCTGAACCCATCTTCTCTATCGCTCACTGAGATCCGAGGAAAACCCTAACGGTTTGCAAACTTGTGGGGGGTAGTCGGTGTGCTTCGAGTGGTGGCTGCGTATGAAGAAAACTAGGGTTTCAAGGGTGTAGAGGTTGCCTTGCTTTTGATCCGTAGGCAGTCGAGGCGGTAGATGTGAAGGAGTAGTCGGTGCCGAAGTGGAGGAGCCCATCGCCTGGGTCGGAGACGATCTTGTCCATCTCGCCGCGGATCCTGAAGTCGCAAGGGCAGAGAGATCCATCTGGGGCTTATTTTGTGGGAGGGGGAAAGAAGATCGAGGGTTTATTCCAGAGTAAGAAGAAGCGGTACATGATCGCTGTCTATTACCTTATCTTTAATTGCGCTTGCAGAAATAAGCGCTATCTACTACCTAAGAAACACTGTGTATTATCTGTGTCTCTAATAAACAGCGCTTGCAGAAAAAAGCGATGTCTATTATCTGACCTTTAACAGCGCTTGCAGAAAGAAGCAATGTCTATTATCCGACCTTTAACAGCGCTTGTAAAAAGAAGCGATGTCTATTATATGTGTCTTTAATAAACATCGCTTAAAATTGGCAAGCACTGTCTAACATGTGCTATTAAATGTCTTTTTTGTGGTAGTGAGAGGACCCACAAATAAACTTCATGCACATAGATGTAATAGCTCGCAGAATGGATTTGGGGATACGATAAACTTGCATTCAAAATGTAATCATGCCATAAATGACAGATCTGACTAGTTCTATACGTCCAGTTATTGATAACATGGAAGACGTCCAACCCATAAGCCGCTTCCTGCACTTATCAATCAGTCTAATATACGTAGAGGGTTTTGGATATCTGGTAGAAAGAGGTAGGCCAAGATATGTGGTAATGGAATTTCCTAGCCTAATCCCCAACAGGCTAGCTAGCCCATTCGGGTCTTTAGTGCCGTTACTGAATGTTGATATACTTTTATCCCAATTAATTTTCAGACCTGTAAGGTGAGCAAAATCTTCTAGCAATGATTTAAGACCGCAAAAAGTGTGTTTATTAGCCAGTGCGAAAACATTTTTAACTTTATAAAGAAGTTTTTTAAAAAAAATTTGATGTTTAATCCATACAATTATATACCCCAGTGAAAATAATGAGTGAACCCTAGGGGGATTTGAGCACCGATCAACCTGTTACAAAATTTATCGGCTTCAGAACAATAGAATTTTTTGTAATACATTGATCGAATGCCAAATCATATTAATTTTTAACAATTATTTTTTAGGAGTGTATAATAACATGAAATGAAGGAGAATTTTTTATGAATAAAATTTAAAAAAATAAAAATGTTTTCACATGGAAAATTATGTGCAAATGTTCTCATTTAAAAATTTGTCTATATAAATTTGTGTGTGTGCGTGCGCGCGCGTGTGCGCGTGCGCGTGTAAGGAAAATGGGTATTGGCTGCACAAGAGGAGGCAATTTCCCTCCTTGTAGGGGTCAGCCATCCCCATACAAGGAATTTTTTTTGAAAATTTTTATTACCATCATCTTCCTCTCATAGATGATCACCACAAAAATTTTCAAGTGAATCCAACACTTTTTTCATGTCGGTCCAACCATGGCAAAAGTGAACGGTAGAATTACATAGAACTTTTTGCGATGGATGGATGGAAGGTCAAAAAGTGATAGATTGAGATGAAAATTGGTGTGGTGATACACCATGAGTAATAGATGATAGTTATATAAACAATTTCAAAAAATTACTAGTTGGGGGTGGACGTCCCCTACACGGAGGGGATTTCCTCATTTTGCAGCCGACCCCCATATATATATATATAAAATGCGCCTGCACTCAAGCTCAGGTGGGATTCCTGCGCTCGACCCCTCCCTACCGTCCGATTCGATCCGCAATCATGGTAATATTTGACCGTCTGGTGCAATTACCATCGTGCCCTTTAAGCCCTTTTCAAAGCGCCTTTGTACTAAATTACCTTTAAGCCCTTTTGTACTAAAATACAATCGCTGCCACTTCTTTTGCTCACTCTAATGCAAAACACAGAAGCTGGAGTAGATCCCCAGTTTTGCACTAGGTCTTCGATTTCAACAGCCCATGCATGAGATCTCCCCCAAATCCCTGCCATCACACGCTCGTTGATTTCTCGCATACTCTCCTCCATCGAGGTAAGGATGTTCATCCCTAATTTACTCGACATCTCATATTGCTCAACACGCACAACGGAAAATTTTTTTGAAGTGGTTTGCACGGTGAGTAATTTCCAACCTTTGGACGATTAGCGCTGGAAATTACTCTCCACGCACAATGGTCTACGCGGTGAGTAATTTCCAACCTAGCGAAGTGTTGCGATGGAAATTACTCTCCGCGTAAAACGATTCAAAAATTTTGCGCGTTGTGCGCCTTGAAAAATATGAGATGTCCATCAAAACTTACTAGAGCTGCTCATATAGCACAACAACATAGAGCGAATGGCGTACATAATATTGTCCACCGTGCAAAACAGGTGATATGTTTGATTTTTTGATGTATTTGATCTGTTCATCAAATATGATGGTAACAATTAGATTAGATTGAAAAAGACTAGCTATTATACGCAAGGTTTTAACATGATTAATAATAGTATTGTGCTTTCAACTAACAAGATGATGTATAATCTACTGCTACTTGGATAGACATATATAGTAGTCATGCTGTATCAATATTACTGATATTTTTATTTGTTTCTAATGTAGAAAATGAAAATCGAAGAGAGTGAACCCTTTGTGCATGATCAGGAGATGCCAAATGAGATTGAAGCTGAAAATGACAGTGTCAACAACGTATATGAAGAGGATAGGCATAGTGATAATTTCAAACAGAAGAAGATGCATATCAATTTTATAATACATATGCAACAATAAAAGGTTTTGCAACCCTAAAGGGATCTACGGAAAAGGGAAAAGATGGCAATACCATGAGGAGGAAGTATACGTGCAACAAAGAAGGGTATAAAAGCTTAAAAGATAAGATGGAGTAGGAAGGGACGTTAATCGAAGGAAAAATGAGAGAGAAGGCTGTATGGCTCGATGACAGTTCATAAAATCGCCGATGGAGTATAGCGCATAAACACCTTTGATGATGATCATACTCATGAGTTGATAAAAAGCCCATCGAAGATCCAGATGTTACGGTCACATAAAATATCGCATATGAACGGACCATGTAGGAATTTAGTTGATCAGATGCGTGGCTGTGGAGTAGGACCTGCAAAGATTGCAAAGATTCTAAATGCCACGAGTAGTAGTAATGTGAATATCACTACGCAACAATGCATTGATCATGAGATAGTAGCAAGAAAGAACAATATTGGGAAGGAATGCATTAGACTAATAGAACAATTTATTAAAAGGCAAGCTACAGACTCTCAGTTCTATTATGCTATTGAGCATAATGAAAAGAATGTATGTAGGAGTATACTTTGGGCTGATGGAAGGGCGATGACATCATACATCCAGTTTGGAGATGTTGTTGTATTTGATGTCACTTATAAGACAAATAGATTCATGTTTTCTTTTGCACCTTTTACAGGTGTCAATCATCATAAACAGTCTACTTTATTTGGATGTGCTCTTCTTACTAATGAGAAGGAAGAATCCTTTGTGTGGTTATTTGGACAGTGGTTAATATGCATGTGGGATAAAGCACCAGGAGCTATCATCACTGATCAAGACCCGGCAATAAGCAATGCATCAAAAGAGTTTTTCCAAATACAAAGCACATGTATTGCATATGGCATATCAGTCTGCATGAAGATGAGCATTTACGTTCATTGCGGTCTTCTTATAACCCTGAATTTAATGAAGACTATGCAAATTGGTGTAAGAACAGTCAAAATGATGAAGAAGCCGAGAATTGTTGGTGCATCTTAATGGAGAAATACCAAAAGGAATTTTAGGAGCCTTGACAGAAAACAAAAAAATGAAATGAAAGCTTGGAAGTGGTTACATACGATGCATGAGAAAGCACAACATTGGATTACTGGATACTTTTTTTGTATGTATGAAAATGTTAATACGGTAGAGATTATTATAAAAATATATGATCAAAATAAACTAAGCATATGGTATTCATTTTTTTGTTTTGTGTATAGGCATGGCGTCCAGCTAAAGGAGTGAAAGCATGAATGCGTATTATGATGGATACGTAAACTGTATGACTCCATTATACGAGTTCATTGATTAATATGATAAAGCCATAAAATTTCAACGAGACAAAGAGGAGAGAGAATATACTTTTTGTATGAGGAACAAACCAGATTTAGCGGCATGCATGAGTTAGAGGTTCATGCCGTAAAGGTATATACTACAAACATATTTTCCACTTTTTAAATTTGTTTCAAAAATACTTTATGCTGAGTAATTGTGGGTATTTTAAGTTAGCATCACGTAATTTTGTAATGTGATGCAATTGTCTCAAATTTAATGACATTGTATTAAGGTCTGTATTCCAACATACTACAACATTTATGCATTCAAATGTACATAATACAACAAAGTAGAAACTACATCTAAACATTTTGCAACATCACAATTTTGAACTGGTAAGCAATTCAAGCACTGGACTATACTAGGGATACATGGATTTCCACCATGAAAAAAATTTCAACTGTGTCGCCATTTATGAGCTGCTCCATCAGCTCCATCAGTGTCACTTGCTGCAAGTATCTTGGCCATCTATCCTCTATATGCGTTGAAGAAGAATCAGTGATGAACACATAACAAAGAATAATTAAGTAAAAATATTATACAGGTAGACTTAGAATAAGATAGAACATTTATTATCATTAAGTAGTGATGTCTGCAACTAAAGATCAAAGAACATATACAAGCAGTGAAGTCTGCAATGAAGCGGCTGTGCCTGGAAGAGGTGATAGCTTCAATGACGACGAACAAAACATATGAAGGAGCAAAGAACATATTCGAATCAATATATATGTGTTGTATTCAATTTCGGCATCACGTCACTTACCGCTAGTATATTGTCCATCTTTGAGTGTTGAGGATGCATCAGTGATGAATGAAAAAAATAGAATGTTGTAGAAAAAATATCATATAATTAGAATCAGATAGAATAAGATAGAATAATATCATCAAGAAGTGTAGTGGTTGATGAGGGCTTGTGGGTAGGGAAGCCATTTATAGACGAATTGGACTGGCCATGGATGAGGATGAGACTACAGTAGAGTTACTGGGAGGCAACCCAAGAGACCCCGTGAGTCTACAACAAATTGCTTGTGATTATACAGAAGAATGCTCGTGAATCTACAACAGATTGATCGCAACCAGATGTTGTTCCCAATAATGTATGACTGTTGTGGTGCGCGTTGAGCAAAATTGATAGCCTCTAACAAAATAGCTCAATGCGCACAACTGGAAAAAATATGGTCGTTGTGCGCACAGAAAATTATTTATGGTTTATCAAAACTGCTCAAAGCGCAAAACAGGCATATAGTTGGACTGTTGTGCGCATTGAGCAATAGGTATTTTGGATAACACAATTGTTCAATCGCCGTAAGTAAGAGTAATATTTCACCAATAATTTTGCAAACTTATTTCAATAGCATTACGCTAGATATAGCGGAATACATTGACATCACAGAGAGATCGTCCATCACAGTATACGTCACCACTCCTTTAAAGAATCCGGTGCTTTCTCTATTCGATGCATTAGCTGAAATTTTTTCTCGTAGCATGGTTTTTGCTCGATGCGCACAATGGTTAAAATCTGGACAAATTTTACCTGACGTTGAATGCTTGGAGTAATTTTATTCGAATGTAACCCGTTTTTCCTTGAAGCGCACAACGGGGTATAATTTCACCCGTTTCGTGCTGATTAATATTAATTCAAAAACAATATCTGTTACCCCACGCACACAATCCGTAGGGCGCACTGAGTAATAAAACTCTCCTCTAAACTGTTTTTATACCGCGCACAACGCGTTATAATTTAGGAAGATGTGCGCGCTGAATAAAATTTTATGTATATTCACGTTCACTACTTGTAGACTCACGAGGTCTCTTCTGTAGACTCACAGTCACTCTACTGTAGACTCATCCTCATCCAAGGGCAGTCTAATTTGTCTATAAATGGCTTCCCTACCCATAAGCCCTCTTCAACCTCTACACTTCGAGTGATGTGATAGGCATGAGGAAGAAGTAACCCTACACTCTACTGTAGACTCATCCTCATCCATGGTAAGTCCAATTTGTCTATTAATGGCTTCCCTACCCACAAGCCCTCTTCAACCACAACACTTCGATTGAGGTGAAAGGCATGAGGAAGAAGTAACCCAGGTCAGATAGTTGTGTTGGCTCACACGCGGAGTAGCGCCCGACCGTATAACTGGCCAGCATGCGAAGTCTTCTAAATCATCCCTGACGGTATAGCTGGCTCGCCCCGTAAGGGGGTGGACCCCCGACCGTATAGCCGAGTAGCCCACGAGGGCAAAGTAAGCTCATTTCCGATCGTATAGTTAGCTCGGCTCGCGAAGGTTTGGCCACCGAGATATCATTATAAATGTGCTGAAACTGGATCTCTTTAAAACTGTATCTATGAAAACTGATTTATCTTGTATTTTAGTTCAAAATGCAGCCATTGTGGCTTTGAATTCCTAGGTCTGCAGGTCCAAACTGAAACTTAATACCCAAAGTTTTAATTATGAGCGTATGAGGATGATGCCTATCATTCGAGAAATCTATCTGCTGCTGCCGATCTCATATCTTATAATTTATCTGTTACTGCAGATCCTGCCACTTGTCAAGAAATCATTCGAGAAAATGTTTCCATTCAACAAAAAATCTCCTAGTACAACGAACAAAAAGGAGAAACAAAAAAGAGTTCGCTCTACTTATGATGCAGGAGCTAGCGAAGAGGCGTCCCCAGGCGATTCGTCTTCTCCTAAACCAGTAGGCTGCCCAGGGACAACCGGAGGACGGTGAAGCATCCTTCGGATTCGCTCCTCGAACGCTAGGAAACCCTCCCGAAAGGACCTCTCAATATTACGAGCCAAAATGTCCTCGAACGCCCGGAATCCCTCACGAAGAGACTCCGCGATCCTCGGAGCCAGGACATCTGCATAACCCCTCTGGACATCGGTTACGAGTCGAGCGTGGTCCACTTCCCCTAGGGTGCCTATATCGGCCCAAAGATCACCTTTCTCCTTTATTTGCACCTCCCGGGCGAGGGACGGTGCATCCTCAGCATACTTGGCCGATCTCTTGGTGACAGCCCGAGCCTCCATCAAACTTCCCACCTCCGAGGTGAGCTCTGCAACTCTCAGTTTGAACTGGTGGGCCTTCTTGGCTGATTGCTCGGCCTCCTCAGCCTTAGGTGCTCCTGTGCCAAGGCCGCCTCAAGACCATCTATCAAAACCTAGGGGTTTGCCACAGAGGCAACCGACGGATCACGCTCCGCCTGGGGACCACTCTCATTCTTCTTCTCTTCCCCTCAGGCCCTTCAGACCACGAGTGAGAGCGTCTCTTTCTCTCCCCCTGATTCTCGGTTAACACATGGAAAACCTGCTCGACGGCCGCCACGGACCCATCTCCGAGGACGAGACCGGCAGGAGCATCATTCTGATCCGCCACGAAGGGAGAAGGTTTGGCCGTGCCCAAGGGCAGAGGGGGAGGAACGCACCTGCCTTGACACCCCAATCGATGGGTCGCCTGCAAGAATGTCCTCCCCTATAGTGCGACTAGGCCCATGGCCAGATGAACTCCCCCGACCACCTGAATATCCTCGTCGCCGACTGTTGAGTTGTTGAACGTCTTGACTGAAATCCCGACCCGCCATCTGAGCAAAAAAGATGAAAATCAGCGTAATAAGCAGCGATGAAAGCAGAATTTAAAAGGCCAAAGGCTTTATACAGAAAATAACTTCGAATCCAGGCCGTCAGAAGGGGGACGCGTGTCATAGTCTCACAGAAGGCGGCACTTCGAATCCCGCTCCCTAAGGGTGGGAGAATTCCAACTTCGTGCTACTGGCCTTCATTCAATGCGATTGCCTAGACTGAAGTGCACGTCAAATCCATATGAATCACATTCCTCGGACCGAGCCGTCAAAAACCAAATGGCCCCGAGCGATGGCGGGCAGTTGATCCAACACACACAAAATGGGTTAAGACGGAACGGTTCACTTCCCTGATCCAAGCACATGGGCATTGTCGAATTTAGGTACCAGCCCAAATTGTACCATAAAACCTAAATTGTTATGCTCATTGTGCTCATTGTGCTCGTCGATGGCCCATTGTGCGCTGATTAGGAAGTTTTGCTCATGGGTAATTGTAGAAAGTTTTGCTCAGCGCGCACAACGTTTATTTCTGTTGCCCGTTGTGCGTGCTGAGCAATTTTGTGTGGTGATTAATTAGTGTCCAGGTGTAAATGCAAGCTGATATAAATAAAAGTATCACTTCTACAGAGTAAAGAAATGAAATTGCATAGTGATACATGTGTTTACTATAGCATAATTATAACCAACAATACATTAAACTCCTCATTTATGGGAAAGCATGGATAAATCATAAACACTAAACTAGTATCGACAAAGAAGCTTATAAACCCTATGAAGCGAATAAACCCTAGGTCTGTACCTTTTCGATCTTTTGTACGGGTTACGGATCGTAATCACACACTGAGTAAAATAAAGATAGTGTTAACAATTACTCAAAGCGCACAATGGCTAATAAATTTGCCCGTGCACATGTGAACATGGAATGGAAAAAAATGGTTGTGTGCGGTGAGCAATTGTGAGTTTTGAGTGGTTGTGTGCTATGCGCAATTCTGAGTTTTGAGTGGTTGTGTGCGGTGAGCAATTCTGAGGTTTGAGTGGTTGTGTGCGCTGAGTAATTACCCCAAGCAGTTTCGGGGGCCGTACCCGTGTATCAACATTGGCCCCCGTGATTCGTTCTCAAGGAATAACGATGATCGAGGCCGAATGATGAGTACTTTCATTTAATGGGGCACGGTAACCGGAGCAGCTGATTTGATTCATGCCGCCAAAACTTCTCGCCTTCAGTTGATATCAATCGTTGCCTTTGGCAAATTTTCGACGCGTGTCGATCATTGGGTACTATTCCTTCACGTAATAAAAGAAACTGGAGCTGTGAAACCAAAGGTTTTTGCACTCCGGTCTCTGGTTAATTCGAGGAAATCTCTTCATCATCTTATTGCTTCCAGCAAACAAAAATGGCGGGTAGAGTATACATAGATTTGACTTCAGAGCTGGAGCGGGCCTATGAAGAAGGCCGAAAGAGGAAGCGGGTTGAGGAGGAAGATGGGGAAGAGGATGAATGAAGGAATCGGGGCACCTCATTCTGGAGTTGGGGGAGGCTGGATGCTCCTCAAGTCAAGCTGTTGGGGCTTTGAAGGCGGCTCCTTCTGATCCTCGAGTTGCGGCTGAATCTACTGCCATCCTACCACACGATGGGTGGCCATACGAGGACATTGTTCTGGTCCCTTCCGTCGGCCCCATATCTCCAGAGTTCGGCCACCTTCTGCTGTCGAACCATATTTCGTCTGGCCATCATGTGGAGATTCAGGGGAGACCTATCGGCCCCCGCTCATCGTGGGGATGGACGAGTCGGCCCTCCTAGACTTCGGTACGGGGGCTCGTCTGGTGGAGAGTATCACTCTGCCAAGGGATTTCTAATTCCTGCAGGGGGGTCAATCTTGAGACGATGGCCAACTGCTTCGTTCGAAGTGGCCTTCAGGTTCGTTGCCACTGGGCCTTCCTTATTTGCTTCCCCTCCTAGTTTTGCTGATTGTCACCATCTGCAGGTGTATGTCTGCACCGTATGGCCCTTGACCTGATCGAAGGGCAGCGTCGGCTGGCGGCTGTCGATAACCAGGCTTCTGAGCTCAGAGCTCAGGTGACGAAGCTGGAGGCAGACTTGGGGACAACCATGGCTGCCAAGGCTGCGTCGGATTGGGCGGCCTCGGAGGCAAAAGCCAGCTTCGCCTCCATGTCAATCACCAGGAAGCAGGCGGAAGCTCAGTCGGGGAGAGAGCGATCTCAACTCCGTGCTGAGCTTAAGGCATCGAGGAAGGAGGTTACTGACCTTCAGGTCAAGCTTCTCGAGAAGGGAAAAGAGGTCGATGCTTACAAGGATCGGACCACCACCAAGATGGATAGGGTGGCAAGAGCGATAAAGGACCTTTTTACAGCCGACGATGCCTCGTCTTCTTAAATTTTGCGAATCATTACTTTTGCAAGACTGCTCTCGAGCGAGTTATTTGTAATTGCCCAGAATTTAATGCATGGAATTTTTGCAACAGACCCCGAGTGATAGCGTATCTTCCTCTCTCCCTGATTCCCGGTCGACACACGGGAACCCAGCTCGACGGCCGACACGGTCCCCTCATCGAGGACGAGACTGGCGGGAGAATGATCTTCTGTATATGATCACGATGAGTAATTGTGTGTCATTGTATACAGTTTTGCTCCGAGCACACAACGGAATGTTAAATAACACGGTTATGCGCGATGAGCAAAACTTGGTAATTGTAGAAAGTTTTGCTTAGCGCGCACAACTTTCATTTCTGTTGCCCGTTGTGCCTGCTGAGCAATTATGTGTGGTGATTATTAGTGTCCAGGTGTAAATGGAAGCTGATATAAATAAAAGTATCACTTCTACTGAATAAAAGTCAACAGACGAGGTCTTGGGATTATACAGAAGAGTCATTGTGCACCTCGGGTATTTATTGTATATATTAGACAGATGCTGTGCCCAATAATGATCGACTGACACGGTGAGCGATGAGAAAAATCGTTGGCCTCGATCAAAATTTCTAAACGTGCACAACGGTCACGCCTTTTGCCCTTTGTGCGCGCTATGTAATGTATATTACTTTCAATAATTTTTACTAAGAAATTTCAATGTTGGAATTTGATTCAATTTAGCATCAATGTATATATCCCCAATCAAAATTTTGTAATGTGCTACAATTGTATCAAATTAATTGGCATTGTATTAAGGTCTGAATTCCATTATACTACAACAT
The DNA here is from genome assembly GCA_030789695.1 of Scilla litardierei. Lineage (NCBI taxonomy): Eukaryota > Viridiplantae > Streptophyta > Magnoliopsida > Asparagales > Asparagaceae > Scilla > Scilla litardierei. The sequence continues at coordinate 183,200,802 of CM061141.1, read as the reverse complement.
TTATGCGGTCCAATGTACATAACACAACAAAGTAGAAACTACCTCTAAACATTTTGCAACTTCACATTATGGAACTGGTATGAAATTCAATCACGGGTCTTTCATGTGGATACATGGATTCTGAATGCGAGAAACTGTTCAAAGTTAATTTGAACCGATCATGCAAAATGGCATCAATCAACAGCTCCATCCGCGCTGACCATCGTCACTTGCCACTAGTATCTTGGCCTTCTGTCCACTGTATGTGTTGAAGAATAAGCAGTGACGAAAAGAAAAAATTCATAATTAAGTAAATATATTGTATAATGAGATAGACCAGTTAGTATCATAAAGAATATTGCAACATCACATTTTGGCAGGGGTATGAAATTTACTTATGGGTTCCTTCTTCTGAGCACAGAGAGAAATGTGTATGCACAGGTTCTGGGCAGCTTGAGAAAAGTGAGAAAAGTAGCGAGGGACTTCAGATGCCAATTTGAGCACTTCCGGATGGAAACTGGAACTGCTGGCAATGTAATGAAGGATTCGATCATCTGAAGGAGCAAAGAACATCTTCGAGACCGTATATATGTGATGTCTCCAATTTATGCATCACGTCAATTGCAGGAATTGATTGATTGAATTCTACTTAAGGTGAGAAAAAACTGGATAAATTTAAAATCGATTGGTTGATTTCCCCACAACTGCCAAATGACAGTGTTTAAATACAAAATACTAAACAACTTTTCCAAATCCTACGGACTTCAACAACTTGTGGCAAATAATTACGAACAATAATTCAAATAATAGAATGCAAAAGACTAGCTAACAACTTGACCTATTCTTACTGAAAGCATGCATTAGCCACTTGCACAGGTGAGCAGTTGTAACGACCAGTAAATTTCATCACTTCAATTTACATATTTTTACGTATTTTAAGAGTAAATTTTACTTTATAAATGTTCGTCAAGAATTTTATAACAAAACTGATTTCAAAAATTTCTATAAAAATATTTTAGAGTACTAGACTTATCATATATTATTTCAGCAATTTCAGTTTTCCTCAAATGCCCAAAACATTTCTGTTAAAATTCATCTCCCAAAATTACCGTTTTGATTCGACGAATTTATTTTCTATCCAAATATTTTCAAAATGTCTTCAAACTTCTACAGTAGCATCCTATGATCATTTAGGGCTTCCCACATTAATTTCATAATTTTCAGATATCGTTTCAGCCTAGAACCCGCAAACCCGCTTTCTAAATGTTTTGGCCTAAAACATGTATTTCCGTAGCTCAAGTGCCAAAACGGATCTTCAATTCGTGATCCTCGCGTCGATACGATCCCGTGGGTATGTTTTCGTAATTTTTCGGAGTCATTTGTGAAAACGGGCTTGTATTCCTCCGGTTTTCACTAATTACAATCGTTAATTACAATTCTACATTTACTAAATACTTTTACTTCTACCCTAATCTCTCAACCACCCCTTAACCCACCGAATTGCTGGTTGGATCTGAAATGACTTCAGATCCAACATCCCCCTCTCCCCTCTTTAATCCATTGTCTCCCTCTCCCTTAATTACAATATTGCCATTCTAAATACCTATATAAACCCACCAAAACACCCTAAAATAAATACACAATAATTTCAAACCCAGGCCCAAACCGCCCGCGAGCTCTCGGCACTCTCCCGCACTCTCTCTCCTCGGCCTCTCTCACTCTCCGCCGCCCTCACCGTCGGAGCCGACTGCCGCCCTCACCGCCGGAGCCGACCGCCGCCTGCGTCGTCGCGTCCGCCCCTGAGCCCGTCGCCGTCACCAGCGTCCTCCGCCGTCGCACAAAACCCCCCTCTCCAATGCAGCCTACCGCCGTCTCCTCCGCCGCCGCTCAGCCGCCGCCGCTGCGCCGCCGCCGGCGTCGCCATCCACCGCCTCCGCCAGCCGAGCCGCTGCCGTGCCCGACGAAGCCCGACACCCCACTGGCGAACCCCCTCACCCGACGCCGCTGCTGTGTGTGAGAATACATAGGTTTGCTCAATGGCAAACTCGTAAATACTAAGAAATTTCGTATTTTAATTTATTAAGTAATTAATAATTGGGTTTTATTGTTTTAAACCCATAACTAATTATACAGGGACCAGAAAAATGCGAAACCAACTCTGGAAAATCAGAAACGATATTTCAGATCTAATGGCTCTAGTCTCACTGTGATCAGACGCCTACTTTTCCCAGAAACATTTTTTGAACTTAAAAATTAAATACGTACAAATCTTTCTAAAAATCATAAGTCGCTGTTTTCACATACAATAAAATGTGATAAAATTATATGTGATAATAAACTTCGTAACGGTCATTTTGACTACTTACTCAAGCCATTCCGACTTGTATTGCTCCCGTAAGAATTTACGGAAAATACGCGTCACTTAGGTATTTTAGGGGTTTAAGCTATTCCTAAGTTTCTAAAAATTATAAAAAATACAAAAGCTTCTGAAAATTCTCCCCTCTTACAGTAAAATCAAAATAATTATTTTAGGTTTATATATAAATTTTTAATATTTTCCGACACCGTTTTAACAATTTTAAAAATCAACTGACCTAATTATTAAATAGGAAAAGTCGTGTTTTCTAACCAATTATTTTGTGTTGCAGGTACGGACTCCGGTGTACCAACTTCAGAGGAAGCTCTAGATCCTCTTCCAGCTTACTACGACGGTGTTGATTTTGGTAAGTCACGACATGTCCTAAACTCATAAATCCAGTCTACTGTGCTTATACGAACTTATAGCACCGCACTACTACGTGCTCGAAGCACGGAAGCATACGACGCCTTCTTGTGTTGGACTTATCTTTGTCCTTTGTACTTGGCACGGTTCACTTAGAAAGTCCCGTGGAACAATCATGTAAAGAACTTGTACTCGACACGTCACCGGGGTTTCGGGGTAACTCACAGTTGCGAGAGTACAGGAGTGACTAGAGTTCGATCTACATGTCAAGCTGCCTGTGTTTCGGTCTCCTGTCTAGCTGCCTACGTTTCGGCAAACCATCCTGCTGCCTGGGTTCTGGCATTCGTTTGGGTAGCACCCAGGCAAGAGACGAACTGAACGGTCACATATTGTACTCTCCGACTTGAGTCACGTATTTCTAGTGGAGCTTGCACGGTTACTTCTTTACAGTCATGCAGTTTACTTTCTACACTTGTACAGACACTACACCATACTTTACTTTACTTCCGCTTGTCATACTTGTACAGTACTCCTTTTCTTTGTTTAGAATCGTTGTGACTTACCTTCGGTTCCACTTGTTGGCACCGACAGACGACGACCTGATCGAGGAGATTGCTCTAGTGTATGAGGAGCCTGCGTACGACCCAGAAGCCACAGAGTTTAAGTTATCTATGCTGGTGTGTGTGTTGTGAGATGTATTTCTATTCGGTATTTTCTTTCCGTACTTTTCCTTTCTAGTGTATTGTGTGTGTGAGTGCAGCTGCTGGTTTGTAATCTTGTTCGGACTGTAAATACGTTGTATGCTGGTTTGAGTGTTGTTGGTACATATCTGCGTTGTGGCTATGTTGATTTCACTGGTGAACTGCGGGACCTGCGAATAAACCGAATAAGTAACTGGCCCCAAGAGCGGGACGTTACAAGTTTGGTGGCCCATGCAGGTCCATGCAAAATACCTCGTGAACAGTGTAGCAAACCCGGGATGTATCATATACGATACTCAGCTAAGCTGACATTTCTATGGATGCAGGTGTGACACTCGAAAGACGGACGGGAACATCTCGGAGAGCCCCAATGGAGTTTACCTATCTTGCCTTGATAAAAAGTCATTAACAAAATTTTGATAGGATTAATTAGTTGTATAAAAAAGGGGAGAAAATCTTTCTGTGTCGGTGGTACTCATATGAATTATAATCTTCCTTCAATGGACCATGATACCGGTCAATGTGCTTGGCTAAAGTCTGTTGGATCAACCTAGCTAGACTGGGCATAATTGATCCTGGATTAGTCACTTCCCTGGCCGTGTCCGCTGGGCCGCAAGGACGTGAATCATGATTATGTGACGTCATCGATCTTCTCCACTATCAACCTTCCTTTGTCTTGATGACCTTTTGTTTGACCTTCTTAGAATCTTTCTACACCAATTCTTACTAAACATTATGTACAGGTCTTTTGTGTTCAACGCTCGAGAATGGACGAAAACACCTCAAAGACCCCCAATGGAGCAAATCAGTCTGGAGCAAACAACCCGACTGACAACGGGCCAACTCCCATAGTGCATCAGATATCGGATCTGGCATTGCGAGAAATGGTCGAGGCTATCAAAGGCGAATATCACCCTACGGGAGGCATCCAACAATTTCGCTCCCTCCACCCGAAGACCTGGAACGGAGAAGATGGCCCGATGAAGGCCGATGAATGGCTAGAAAGTACTGAAGAGAACTTGAGGGCCGCCCAGATCGGGAGGCATGCCTGGGCAGATACTGCCAGGTCCCAACTAACGGATGGAGTCAGAGTCTGTTGGGGCTCTGCAGAAAAGCGTCTCCAGCGACCAATCGAATGGGAGACATTCACGGAACTTTTCCGCACCCAATATTTCTCTCCTGAGGCCCAGATGGAACTTGAGGCGCAATTTGTTGGGTTGAAGCAAGGTTCCATGACGGTGGAACAATACAACGCCCGGTTCACCATGCTGAGCCGCTTTGCTCTTGAGTTGGTTGCCACTCCAATAGCCCAGGCTCGACGCTTCAAGCAGGGTCTCAACATAGAGATCCGCCGGAATTTAGTTCGACGTACATTCTCTACCCACACCGAAGTTCTAGCTGCTGCTCGTGAACATGAGTTTATGGAGAGGGAAGAAAGGCGTGAGTTGGCTGCCCCTCACAGAAGGCAACCACCATCAACCCCTGCTGCTGGACCTAGCCGACGGCCCCCGCCTAATCAGATGTACCGGCCCACTCAACAGACACAGTTCAAGAGGCAGGGCCCACCACCACCACCGCGCCTAACATGTCATCATTGCGGGAAACCAGGACACCTCCGCTCAGAATGCCGATCTTTCTTGAACCTCTGTCTGATCTGTGGGGCGAAGGACCATATCGCCAGAGATTGTCCGAAGAGGCCTCCGCCTTCTAACCCTACTCCGGCCCATGTCCCTGCCAGGAATGCGCCGCCACGTCCACCACCACCTGCTCAGCAACATCAGCCACTCCCTCCCCAGCAACAAGTATACCAGCAGGCTCGGCAACCGGCACCACCCCAGAGGCACCAAGCCTATACCATGACGGTAGAGGAGGCCGAGGCCACGGAACAAGTGATCACTGGTATGAGATTCTTTTCACTAAGCTACACACTCTATTATTAGGGATCATAAGCTTAGACATGATTCTCATCACCGTAGGTACCGTCTTAGTAGCCGGTAAGCCTGCCCTCACATTATTCGACTCAGGAGCTATACATTGCTTCTTGGCGAGTCGATTCGTCCAAACACACACCATATCTGTTGAACCTCTGACTTCCCGTTGGAAGGTCGAGACCGCTGGTGGTTTCCTCCCTGTAACCAGCAGATGCCTCCAATGCTCTGTTGTGATTTGTGGACGAGATCTCTTCGCCGATTTCATGGTGATAGAGTTGCCAACTTTCGATGATGTTCTTGGGATGGACTGGTTAGGGACTTTTCATGCCACCATTAACTGTCGTCAAAGGAGGGTAGAATTCGAAATACCCAACCATCCAAAGTTCGAGTTCCTCAGCGGAAGCCGATCAGATGGACCCGTGAAGTACCGAGCCAGACTCTCAGAAGCCATGGCGACTACAACAGGAGATGAGCAAGAAATGCCTGAGATAGTGCGAGAATTCTTGGACGTATTTCCAGACGACCTCTCAGGTTTGCCTCTGGATCGCGGCCTTGAATTTACCATTGATCTTATGCCAGGTGCACAACCAATGTCCAAGGGACCCTACCGCATGGCACCACCTGAGCTTGAAGAGATTCGGGCTCAGCTAGACGACCTCATACAGAAAGGATGGATACGACCCAGTGTATCCGCATGGGGTGCCCCAGTGCTGCTCGTGAAGAAGAAGGACCGATCTCAACGCATGTGCATCGACTACCGGGAACTGAACAAGATGACGGTGAAGAACAAGTACCCGCTGCCCCGCATCGACGACCTGTTCGATCAGCTTGGAGGATCGAGCGTGTTTTTGAAGCTGGACCTGAAGACCGGATATCATCAAGTGAAGGTGAAGAAGGAGGATGTCCACAAGACTGCATTTCGGACAAGATATGGACACTACGAATTCCTGGTAATGCCATTTGGTGTGACTAATGCACCTGCTGTATTCATGAGTCTCATGAACCAGGTTCTTTACAACCATTTGGACAAGTTCGTAGTCGTCTACATTGACGACATCCTCATCTACTCGAAGGACGCCGAGGAGTATAGAGTTCACCTGAGGAAGGTCTTGGAGACGCTAAGACAACACCAACTGTATGCCAAGTACAGTAAGTGTGAGTTTTGGCTCGACAAGGTGGCTTTCCTGGGCCACATCATATCTGGAGAAGGGATATCCGTCGACCCCGAAAAGGTAGCTGCTGTTCAGAACTGGCCAGCCCCGAAGACTGTCACCGAGATTCGAAGTTTCCTAGGACTGCTGGTTACTACCGAGGATTCATCCAGGACTTCTCGAAGATCGCAGGAGCCATGACGAAATTGACAAGAAAGGACGTGATTTTCGTCTGGTCGAAGGCCTGCGAGGATGCATTCCAGGAGCTGAAGAGGCGACTGATTTCTGCCCCGATTCTGGTCATCCTAGACAGAACCGAAGGGTTTGAAGTATTTTGTGATGCTTCGGGCAAAGGACTTGGGTGCGTGCTGCATAAGCATGGCCGAGTCGTCGCTTATGCGTCCAGGCAATTGAAGATCCATGAGAAGAACTACCCCACTCATGACCTTGAGTTGGCGGCAGTTATTTTTGCTCTGAAGATTTGGAGGCACTTCTTGCTGGGCGAACACGTGAAGATCTTCTCAGATCACAAGAGTCTCAAATACCTGTTCACCCAGAAGGAGCTCAACATACGCCAACGCCGATGGATCGAGCTGATGGCAGATTATGATATTGATCTTCAGTACCATCTTGGGAAGGTCAATGTCGTATCGGATGCTTTGAGTCGCCTCCCTGCAGTGATGACTCTCACATCACAATGGAGGCTTCAACACGAGATCCGAGCCATGGAGATGGATGTCATACTTCCTGGAGTAACGTCTTCGTTACTCAACCTTCAGATCCAGTCCGACCTGGTGGACAAGATCAAAGCTGCCCAAGCCGGAGACGAGAAGCTGCAGAAGATCAGAGACATGGTGTTAGCAGGTCAGAGGCCGGAATTCAAGATCCATGAGGATGGATCTTTGAGATTCGGCAACCGCATCTGCGTACCATCTGGAGATGTCAGAGAAGCTTTATTAGAGGAAGCCCACAGCTCTCCGTATTCTATTCATCTAGGCGGGACCAAGATGTACCAGGACTTGCGACTGCACTACTGGTGGCATGGGATGAAGAGAAGCGTCGCACGCAGTGTGGCGAAGTGTATAGTGTGCCAACAGGTGAAGGCTGAACATCACCGGTCTGTCGGATTGTTACAGCCTTTGCCCATCCCAGAGTGAAAATGGAAACACATCACAATGGACTTCGTGACGGGACTGCCCAAGAGCACGAATCACAATGATGTTGTCTGGGTGATCGTTGATCGATTGACCAAGTCAGCACACTTCATTCCTTTCAGAGTGGGCCAGTCGACCGAGATGCTTGCCAAGAAATACATGGAGGAGATCGTGAAGCTGCATGGTGTCCCTGTCAGCTTTGTTTTGGACAGAGACACTCGATTCACGTCTCATTTTTGGAAGAGCTTGCAGAAGTGTCTGGGGACCCGATTTAGCTTCAGTACAGCTTATCACCCTCAGACTGATGGCCAGTCAGAACGCGGCCAGTCAGAACGCACCATTCATATCCTAGAGGACATGTTGCGTGCATGTATGCTGGACTTCAAGGGATCTTGGGAGGATCATCTACATCTCGTGGAGTTTGCATACAACAACAGTTATCAGGCCAGCATCGGTATGGCGCCTTTTGTAGCGCTATACGGCAGGAAGTGTCGTTCCCCCTTGAGCTGGGACGACGTTGGCGACCGAGAGCTCATCGGTCCGGATTTGATTGTAGAAGCAGTGGAAGTAGTTCAGACCATCAGAGAGAAGCTACAGTTGGCGCAAGATCGATACAAGCATTGGGCAGATGCGTAGCGCCGACATTTAGAGTTCCAGCCTGGCGATCATGTATTTTTGAAGATCTCGCCGAATCGTGGGATGATTCGATTCGGACGAAGAGGAAAGCTCAGTCCTCGATATATTGGTCCGTTTGATATCTTGGAGCGAGTAGGTGAGGTGGTCTATCGCCTTGCCTTGCCACCTGCATTGGAAGGAGTACATGAAATCTTTTATGTCTCGCAGCTTCGACGCTACGTGAATGATCCTAGTCATATTGTGGATTACTCCGAGATTGCTGTTCGTCCAGATCTGTCTTACGATTAACAACCCGTCAAGATCATGGATCGACGACAGAAGACCCTCAAGAATAGAGTGATTAATCTTGTCAGGGTCTTGTGGCGTCACGACTCACCTGAAGAGTCTACGTGGGAGCGAGAGGATGATATGAAGGAGCGCTACCCTTACTTGGTTGCCGAGACTGAGGATCTTACTAGTCTTGAGACTAGTCTCGGAAACAATGTAGATGATAATATGTATTCTTAGACAGCATCTCTTGTTTTCTAGATGCTGTGATATCACATTATATTTCGTATTATATTTTCTATCATTTATTTGCTTGAGCTTCTTCATAACATCAAATTACAGACTTTATTAAGTTTGAAATTCCGAGGACGAAATTATTTTAAGGAGGGTAGGATGTAACGACCAGTAAATTTCATCACTTCAATTTACCTATTTTTACGTATTTTAAGAATAAATTTTACTTTATAAATGTTCGTCAAGAATTTTATAACAAAACTGATTTCAAAAATTTCTATAAAAATATTTTAGAGTACTAGACTTATCATATATGATTTCAGCAATTTCAGTTTTCCTCAAATGCCCAAAACATTTCTGTTAAAATTCATTTACCAAAATTACCGTTTTGATTCGACGAATTTATTTTCTATCCAAACATTTTCAAAATGTCTTCAAACTTCTACAGTAGCATCCTATGATCATTTAGGGCTTCCCACATTAATTTCATAATTTTCAGATATCGTTTCAGCCTAGAACCCGCAAACCCGCTTTCTAAACGTTTTGGCCTAAAACATGTATTTCCGTAGCTCAAGTCCCAAAACGGATCTTGAATTCGCGATCCTCGCGTCGAAACGATCCAGTGGGTATGTTTTCGTAATTTTTCGGAGTCATTTGTGAAAACGGGCTTGTATTCCTCCGGTTTTCACTAATTACAATCGTTAATTACAATTCTACATTTACTAACTACTTTTACTTCTACCCTAATCTCTCAACTACCCCTTAACCCACCGAATTGCCGGTTGGATCTGAAATGACTTCAGATCCAACATCCCCCTCTCCCCTCTTTAATCCATTGTCTCCCTCTCCCTTAATTACAATATTTCCATTCTAAATACCTATATAAACCCACCAAAAACCCCCTAAAATAAATACACAGTAATTTCAAACCCAGGCTCAAACCACCCGCGCGCTCTCGGCACTCTCCCGCACTCTCTCTCCTCGGCCTCTCTCACTCTCCGCCGCCCTCACCGCCGGAGCCGACCGCCGCCCGCGTCGTCGCGTCCGCCCCTGAGCCCGCCGCCGTCTCCAGCGTCCTCCGCCGCCGCATAAAACCCCCCTCGCCGCTGCAGCCTCCCGTCGTCTCCTCCACCGCCGCTCAACTGCCGCCGCTGCGCCGCCTCCGCCGTCGCCGTCCACCGCCTCCGCGAGCCGAGCCGCCGCCGTGCCCGACGAAGCCCGACACCCCACTGGCGAACCCCCTCACCCGTCGCCGCTGCTGTGTGCGAGAATACATATGTTTGCTCAATGGAAAACTCGTAAATACTAAGAAATTTCGTATTTTAATTTATTAAGTAATTAATAATTGGGTTTTATTGTTTTAAACCCATGACTAATTATACAGGGACCAGAAAAATGCGAAACCAACTCTAGAAAATCAGAAACGATATTTCGGATCCAATGGCTCTAGTCTCACTGTGATCAGACGCCTACTTTTCCCAGAAACATTTTTTGAACTTAAAAATTAAATACGTACAAATCTTTCTAAAAATCATAACTCGCTGTTTTCACATACAATAAAATGTGATAAAATTATATGTGATAATAAACTTCGTAACAGTCATTTTGACTACTTACTCAAGCCATTCCGACTTGTATTGCTCCCGTAAGAATTTACGGAAAATACGCGTCACTTAGGTATTTTAGGGTTTTTAAGCTATTTCTAAGTTTCTAAAAATTATAAAAAATACAAAAGCTTCTAAAAATTCTCCCCTCTTACTGTAAAATCAAAATAATTATTTTATATTTATATATAAATTTTCAATATTTTCCAACACCGTTTTAACAAGTTTAAAAATCAACTGACCAATTATTAAATAGGAAAAGTCGTGTTTTCTGACCAATTATTTTGTGTTGCAGGTACGGACTCCGGTGTACCAACTTCAGAGGAAGCTCTAGATCCTCTTCCAGCTTACTACGACGGTGTTGATTTTGGTAAGTCACGACAGGTCCTAAACTCAGAAATCCAGTCTACTGTGCTTGTACGAACTTATAGCACCGCACTACTACGTGCTCGAAGCACGGAAGCATACGACGACTTCTTGTGTTGGACTTATCTTTGTCCTTTGTACTTGGCACGGTTCACTTAGAAAGTACCGTGGAACAATCATGTAAAGAACTTGTACTCGACACGTCACCGGGGTTTCGGGGTAACTCACAGTTGCGAGAGTACGGGAGTGACTAAAGTTTGATCTACATGTCAAGCTGCCTGTGTTTCGGCCTCCTGTCTAGCTGCCTGCATTTCGGCAAACCATCCTACTGCCTGGGTTCCGGCATTCGTCTGGGTAGCACCCAGGCAAGAGACGAATTGAACGGTCACATATTTTACTCTCCGACTTGAGTCACGTATTTCTAGTGGAGCTTGCACGGTTACTTATTTACAGTCATGCACTTTACTTTCAACACTTGTACATACACTACACCGTATTTTACTTTACTTCCGCTTGTCATACTTGTACAGTACTCCTTTTCTTTGTTTAGAATCGTTGTGCCTTACCTTCGGTTCCACTTGTTGGCACCGACAGACGACGACCTGATCGAGGAGATTGCTCCAGAGTAAGAGGAGCCTGCGTACGACCCAGAAGCCACAGAGTTTTAGTTATCTGTGCTGGTGTGTATGTGTTGTGAGATGTATTTCTATTCTGTATTTCCTTTCCGTACATTTCCTTTCAAGTGTATTATGTGAGAGAGTGCAGCTGCTGGTTTGTAATCTTGTTCGGACTGTAAATACGTTGTATGCTGGTTTGAGTGTTGTTGGTACATATCTGCGTTGTGGCTATGCTGATTTCACTGGTGAACTGCGGGACCTGTGAATAAACCGATTAAGTAACTGGCCCCGAGAGCGGGTCGTTACAGCAGTACTTCCTTTAAGTAATGAACTTGGGATCTTCTTGGCTTATCATGCCATTACTCACTAGTATCTTGGCCATATGTCACCTGTAGGCTGTGTGCGTTGAAGAAGAATCAGTGATGGATGCATACAAAACATAAATAAGTAAATACATTGTTTTATAATGAATATTGCAACATTACCGTGTAGCATTGGTATGAAACTCAATAATGGCGCACGAGTATGAAATTCTTCAGAGCATAGAGAGAAGGTGGCTGAACAGTTTCCGAGCACCCAGGGGAAGGTGTCTGCACAGTTTGCGAGAAGGTCCCAAAATCGAACCTACCAAGATAACTGCTAATGTAATAAAGCAGTCGAGAATGTTGAGTGCTTCTGAAGGAGCAACGAACATCTTCGAGTCCATATATATGTGATGTATTCAATTTCTGCATCACGTCCCTTGCCTCTAGTATATTGGCCATCTTTTGTGTTGTAGAGGAAGCATTCATGAACAACAACAAAATAGCAAGTTGAAGAAAAAATATTGTATAAGTAGAATCAGATAGAATCAGATAATGGAACTATCATCACGAAGTTTAGTGGTTGATGAGATCTTGTGGGTAGGGAAGCCATTTTTATAGACTACTTGGACAGGCACATGGATGATGATGAGACTACAGAAGAGTTACTATGAGGCTACAGAAGAGAACCACTGTGTCAACAACGGAGTGCTCGTGTATCTGCAGAAAGTAGAATAGTGCTCATGAATCTACAACAGATTTATACCAGCCAGTTGATGTACCTAAGAATGGTTGACCTTTGTGGTGCGAGGTGGGAAAAAATGTTATTAGCCCCTAAAATAATTTCTTAACCCGCAGAACAGTCAAAAATACATTTTGTTGGAAAACTCCTAATAAATAATATTGTATGAAAAAACGCAGCTGACCCTATTTTACCTCAGCCCGAGGGCTCATTTAATGCTTTTGCATGCAGTAGTCACCCTCACATATTTGCACTTAATGCAGCAAAGTAAGTTCACTTGCATTTAATGCATTAGACCAATTGGGTTTGCCCAACGCACACAACGGTCCAAATATATGCCCGTCGTTCGCGTTGAGCAATTTTGGGTGGTGAGTAATTAGCGTCCAGTTGTAAATGCAAGCTGCAATGTATACTTTTGCCAGTTGTGCGCGTTGAGTTATTGTTGGTAATTGCAGACAGTTTTGATCAGCGCCCACAATGTTCACTTATTGGGCCAGTTGTGCATGCTGAGTAATTATGGTTACTTTTAAAATAGCATCACACAATTTTGTAATGTGCTGCAATAGTATCGAATTTAATGACATTGTATTAAGGTATGTATTACATCAAACTAGAACATTTATGCATTCAAATGTATATAACACAACATAATAGATACTACATCTAAACATTTTTCAACATCACATTTTTGAACTGGTATGAAATTCATGCAATGGACTATGGTAGGATAAATGGATTCCCACCAAGAAAAAAATGTCAAGCACGATACCATGTATGAGCAGCTCCATCAGATCCATTAGCGTCACTTGCCACAAGTATCTTGGCTATCTGTCATCTGTGTTGGCCTGTATGCATTGAAGAAGAATCAGTGATAAAAAAAAGCATAAATAAGTAAAAATATTGTATAATTAGACATAGATAGATTTAAGATAGAACATTTGTTATCATCAAGCATTTATGTATGTAATGAATCTGAACAGAACATACGAAGGGTCAAAGAATAAATGCAAGATGGGATGGACGAGAATGAAGCTGGTGTGTCTGGAAGAACATCTTAATCCATGTGATATTTGCAATGAAGATGAACAGAACATATGAAGAGGAGCAAAGAACATCTTCGTCTCCATATAAATGTGATGTATTCAATTTCTGCATCACGATACTTGTCGCTAGTATATTGGTCATCTTTGTATGTTGTAGACGAAGCATTCATGAACAACAAAAAATACAAGGTTGAGGAAAAAAACATTGTATAAGAAGAATCAGAGAGAATCAGATAATGGAACTATCATCACATAGAGTAGTGGTTGATGAGGTCTTGTGGGTATGGAAGCCATTTACAAACGAGTTGGACTGACCATGGATGAGGATGAGACCACCGTACAGTAACTGCGAGGCTACAAAAGAGAACCCGTGAGTGCTTGTGAATATATAGCAGATGGATACCAGCCAGACGTTGTTCCCAAGAATGTTTGACCGCAGTGGTGCATGATGCGAAAAATTGCTCAAACGTATTCCTTTTTACTCAACGCGCACAACATGCAAAAATACATCTGGTTGCGATTAGTAAAAAGAAAAATCTATATTAGCCAATAGTAATATTTCTCAAACGTATACCTTTTTACTCACCGTGCACAACGGGTCATATTGTAAAAAAATCACAAGATTGTAAATATTTTTGCTTAGTGCTCACAAAGGTCACTACTTTTGCCCGTATGGCGGGCTGATTAACTTTGAGTAATGGAATACAGTTTTGCTCATACGACAAGTTCTCATGTCGTGAACCTTTTCTCCACAAACATTACAGTTATGAGCAGCTCCATTAGTGCGCACCATCGTCACTTGCCGCATGTATCTTGGCCATCTGTCCACTGTATTCGTTGAACAATAGTCAGTGATGAACACAAAAAATCATAATAGAAACGAATATATTTTATAATTAGAATCAGAATTAATCAGATAAAGCAATTAGTATCAGAATAAATATTGCAACCTCACATTTTGGCACTGGTATGAAATTCAATAATGGCACTCGTCTGAAATTCTTCTGAGCATAGAGAGAAATGAGGCTGCATAGTTTCTGAGCAGCGAGGGTAAGGTGATTCCACATTTTGAGAGATGATTCCTTGGTGGCACCTTCAGGCTATTGGAAATGTTATAAAACATTCCAGAACATCGAGTGCTTTTTCTGAAGGAGCAAACACATCTTCGATTCAATATAAATGTGATGTATTCAATTTCTTCATCACGTCACTTGTCGCTAGTATATTGACCATCTTTGTGTGTCGTAGACGAAGCATTCATTAAGAACAAAAAATTAGCAAGTTAAAGAAAAGTATATTGTATAAGTAGAATCATATAGAATCATATAGAACACTATCATCAACACGTGTAGTGGTTAACGATGTTTAGTGGGTAGGGAATCAATTTATATAGACGAATTGGACTGGGTATGGATGAGGCTGAGACTACAGTAGAGTTACTGTGATGCTACAGAGATGAGAGCTCGTGAATATACAGAAGATTGATCGTGAATCTACAACAGATTGATACCAGCTAGATGTTGTACCCAATAATGGTTTGCCATTGCGGTGCGCGTTGGGCAAAATTGTTAGCATCTAAAAATTATCTCAACGTGCAGAACATGCAAAATTACATTTGGCTGGGATTAGCAAAGAGCAAAATCTATATTTTACATTTGTCAACTGATTTGAATTCTATGGCTGATTGGGACTAGCAAAGAGTGGTTGGGATTTGATTTTGGGGAATGGATGGATGAGATGTGTTTGAGAGAGTATAGAAGGGGGAATACATTTGGTTGGAAACCTCGTAATAAATATTCATGTATGGAAAAACGCAGCTGATCATCTCTTAAGTCTTACCTGGCCCGAGGGGATGCATTTAATGCATTTGCAATCAGTAGTCACCATCACAGTCACCCATTTGCACTTAATGCAGAAGAGTAGTTTCACTTGCGTTTAATGCATTATACCATTTGTGTTTGCTCAATGCATACACCGGTACAAATAAATGCCCCTTTTGCGCGTTGAGCAATTTTGGGTGGTGAATCTGGTGATTGATCAGTGACCAGTTGTAAATGTAGGCTGATATATATATAATTACTAGAAATAACCCGATTTGACCCATTTTTCACACGTTGTGTATGGAGTGTAAAGGAGTAAATTTGTATTGTATCATTCTATACAGCCTAGCCTATTAGGCTGTCTTATGCTGTAAACAGTAAGCTTTGTGTTGTCTTTTCCCTTATGTGTCTTGGAAGTTGGACTTTTGACTGACAAACCAAAGATAATTCAAGAAATTGACGTGTATTATAACCTTTGTATATCTAGTTACAGCCTTTACAAGCTGTCTTGATCTTGTCTTGTGTGTCTTGGAACTGCCGAACCGAAGATATGGACAAAAGTAAGCAGATATTCTTGTTAACTGAAAACCCATCAAGAGTCCCATCACCGTCTTCGCATTATATTTGCTGCAATGTTGAATTATTTATTTGGCATGTCTGACCATTAATTTTCCCGCGATTTTGTGTTTTTTTTTAATTATTGTGATTTTTATTGAACGTTGTGCGCGCTACGTAATTATTCGTTATGACAGTTTTGCTTAACACGCACAACTGGGTGTAATTTGATCAGTTGTGCCCATTGAATTATATTTCCCAAAGGTATAACTTTTTACACACCGCGCACAACAGGTCATATTTTAACAAATCAAGAAATGTATATATTTTTGCTCAGTGCTCGCAACGGTCACTACTGTTGCCCGTAGGTCGGGATGATTAATTGTGGATAGTGGATCATGTAATACAGTTTTACTCAGCGTGCACAATGGTCAGGGCATCTAACTATTGTGTGCGATGATCAATTGTTGTTAATTGCATACAGTTTGGCTCTGCGTGCAAAAGGGTCACACCTACGTCCAGTTGTGTGATCTAAGTAATTGTGGATAACAAGATACAGTTTTGCTCGGGACATACAGCGGTCAAACAAATCGATGTGACAGTTGTGCGCGCTGAGTAATTGTGTGCACATGTAAATAGTTTATCGCAATGTATAGCATGACGGTCACAACTTTTGCCCGTAGTGCGCGCTGGGTAATTTATAGTTCGGTAAACAGTTTTTGCTCAGTAATATTAATGTCGGACATTGATTCAAGTAAGCATCAATTTATATATCACCTATATCAATTTTTTAATGTCTTGCAATTGTATCAAATTAAATGACAATGTATTAAGGTCTGAATTCTAACATACAACAATATTTATGCATTATAATGTACATAATGCATAAATGTAATTTATAGTTCGCTAAATAGTTTTTGCTCAGTAATATCAATGCCGGACATTGATTCAAGTAAGCATCAATGTATGTATCACTTATATCAATTTTGTAATGTTTTGCAATTGTATCAAATTAAATGACATTGTATTAAGGTCCGAATTCTAACATACTACAACATTTATGCATTATAATGTACATAACACAACAAAGTTGAAACTACAGCTAAACATTTTGCAACTTCACATTTTGGAACTGGTATGAAATTCAATCACGAGAATATCCTAAGGGTACATTGATTCCCTACACAAAATTTTTTTCAAAGTAATGCTGAACTGTAACGACCAGTTTTAATAATACATTTTATCCGTGCCCTAACTTGTCGTACGTATACTCTGTATTCGTAATTTATAGGTGTATCCGTAATTTGTATTAAGCTAGGCGTATTTATATTATGTACTTGTATTAACTACGAAAACTATACGCGTAAGCCATAATTATTTTTAATTAATAATTATTTTAAATATTCATTTCCAAATTTAAATTCAAATTTCAAATCCGTTTCCTTATTTGCAAGAGAAGATTTTACTCATCTTAAATTAGTAGTAAATCCTATGATTCCTTTCTCAATTATTGTTTTCTTTTCAAACTTCCCTTATTTACGTTAGCCCTAAATTTCCTCTAATCAACTCTATTAAATAAATTCTTTAAAATATACTTTTCAAAATGAAAATTCAAATTTAAAAGTCACTTCCTTATTAGCAAAGAGATTTTTAATCCCACCATTAATTACATTTATTCCCTTTACTTTCCAATTTCTCCATGGGAATCAAAATCTTCCATAATTTAACTTAAACCCTTCCTATTTTAGCAAACCCAAACCTTGGCTAACCCAACATCAGCCGCACCCCAATAGAACCTAGGCTAGCCTAAAGCCTCTCCCTACAGCAAACACCCAAGCCAGAGCTTCTCGTTTCGCTTCATACTTTTAAAACCCTATCCCACAGATTATTAAAACACTAAGAGCTACGCACCAAGTCCCCATGTCATCTCACATTCACATGCCCTTCATTCTTTTAAAACCCAACTCTATTAATAACACATGCCCTCTCTTTAACATCACCCAAACCCTCAAGAGGCCGCACCGCCAACAGCCGCCTGCAGCTCCACCACGCACGACAAAACCCCACGCCCTCTGGCCTTCACCCCTCCCACGCGAGCAGCTTCTCCCCTGATCCCTTCCAACTCGTGGCCTGCTATGTCCGATGCCCAGGCCACCGCCCAGATCTCCTCCCTTTCGAGCTCGCTCCGGCCATCATCAGGCCGCGCCCATCCTCCACGTCCAGCACCGGCCTCCCTCTTGTCTGCTGCACAAACCCACAGTTCGCGGCCACCTCCTGCACTCTCCATGCGCCAGCCTTCATCTTCCCCGCCAAACATCACCCCAACCCACACGCCCAGAACCCAACTCCGGCGCTCTAGATCCACGCCAACGCCTCCCTCAGGCCAACTGCAGATCCCGGCGACCGTAGACGCCGCTGTCCGCTTCTCCCCTCGTTGCCGCAACGTGTGCACATGCCGTAGATGCCGTTCAGATCTGTCACTACCCCTCACCGCGTCGTCGCTGCCCCTTTCACCGCGTAAACGGTTAGTAAATCTATCACTAATCTTCAACCCACACCATAATGTAGAAAACCCATTAAAAACGGATTATTAGACGTCGTAGGAGTTATCTTAAAGTTAGTAATGATTGAAAAGGACATGTTCTGATTGTATGTCTAATCAAACCAGCGAGCCGATCTCATCGTAGAATAGTACTCGTCGAGACGAATCCAAAGACACCAAAGAACTCTGAAATCAGGCAAGTGTACAATTTATTATGAATTTTTGAAGTTGGATGCTCTTTAAGTCATTTTCATTTAAAGATGTATAACTCAAAATCTGCGCGTGAAATGACACAAGAAATTAATACCATGGTGTTCTAGACTTAAAATGTGACTCGTTGACATATAACTTGATATGATTTAGTTTTAAACATTGGCAAATAAAATTAGTATCTGATGCAAGTGTTTTCACTTGCGTAGTTACGGCCACGTTTTAGGCCATTACTTCCTTAGCTTGTAAATTGTTGAACAAGAGAACCAGACGTGAAATGATAGCGTCTGGTACACCCTCACAACAGCCTAGACTTAACGACGAAGTCTAGGTATAAAGTGCTATAACTATCATGCTAGGAACTATCTCTCTCTCTGTGTGTGTGTGTGCGTGCGTGCGTGTGGACCCCCTAGAATGAAAAGAACACACATTACCCTTGCTATGCCATGTAACATCATTCATGAAATATTTATACACAACCTGTGGGGAATAGGACACTCTCCAAGTTAGAGAGAGTGATCCCTTGTACGGATACACAACCTGGCGGGGAATAAGACACTCCCCTAGCAGAGTGAGTGATCCTTTAACCTAGCAGGGAATAAGGCACCCTCCTAGTAGAGAGGGTGATCCTTTGTCCAGATAAGTAGCAGGAAATAAGACACTCTCCAAGACAGAGAGAGTGATCCTTGTCCAGACTTGTCCTATGCACTTGGGTTGGGGTAGGGTTGAGCGTGCGCACTGTTTAGAGGGTTTGATCTCCCTCAAACCGTAAGGCGTGACCCCTCTTGACACACACGTCTTGTCTTGTCTTGTCTTTTCACGTAGCCAGTAGCACATGCTGCGGCCATTGCCATGCTACATTTACTTTCTTGCACCGTTTTTACTTTCCTACCATGTCAATATAAAATTGTCAGTCTTGTTACTTCACATTTTAAAATGTTAAGAAATGCCATGCTTATTACTTTTCTTCTTAAACGGCTTAGAACAGTCATGCTAGAATACTTTACTTTACTTCATTTAGAACTGCCATACTTAAAAGCTTGTTGTTGACATCTCGTTTAAATCCATTAATGCTTCATAATTCAATATTACTTTGTACACCTTGCCTTGGGTTACTGACCTCTACTTGCAGACCCTTGCTAACATACATTCATGTTTTTTGATGTATGTCAGATCCTGAGCTAGAGTATGTCACGTCCCGCTTCCCAAAAATGTGGAGGCGAGACGTGAGAAGGTCCGCTCAGACTTGAAGTTGCAAAGCTCCAAGCCCGATAAGCGTCAATCAACAATAAATTGGCAGGTCCTTGCAACGCAATACGAAACAACGATAAGAATAATGAAATAAGACAATAAGAAATTTATTCAATCTCAGAATATCCATAAAATAAATTACAATATCATAGAAAAGCCACCAGGCTCAAAAGGAAAAGCTAAGGCCCAAACATGGCCAACAAGGTACAACATACAAGCAAGGGTGCCCCGCACCAACAACTAACAGCAAACCTAAACAAGGAAGAGAACACAAGCGACCTCTAAGACTGGTCACCAATGACCAGAAACTCCTCCTCAGCAACCACTGGCTCAGCGACAACAAACACTACGTCCTCAGCGACAAACTCAGGCTCGGGATCTAACATGTGTCACCCAAAAGAGAAAAGGGGCACATGTCAGCAAGTCGAAAGACTTGTGCAAGGAAACTGAAAGAAAAGTAAACTAACAACCTAGCAGTTAAAGTATGGTGCATGGAAAGTATAGTATGGAAGTGACAAGTAAAGTACAAGTAGCAAGTAACAAGTGTGTCATGGATAACAAGTTTTACAAGTAAAACACAGACAAGTACAAGTGGTAGGTGTGACATGTATTGTCAAGTAACAAGTACAAGGGGTCACCCACACACATGTGAGCGCCCTATTGCCCGCAGGCTGTATTCAAGTACAAGGGATCACTCACACACAGGCGAGTGCCCTATTGCCCGCAGGCTGTATTCAAGTACAAGGGTTCACTCACACACAGGTGAGTGCCCTATTGCCCGCAGGCTGTATTCAGCTCGTTTTCTGGACCACGAGCCAGATTTGTAATTGGCCTAGGGTTGTGCCCGCAAAACGGATGCCTAGCCGGAACAAGTAACACTAGTATGTAGCGATGCTACACAATCACGATGAGTGTTCAAGCATGCAATGACATGAGCAGATATTCGCGTACCGTTAATTGAAATTAAACGTGACATACAAGCATGATGAAGATGACGGACCAAGCTTCGTTGTCAAGCTAGGTCAATGGCGTCTAGACGGCTATCCTTTTACCGTCTATTCTCTTTTACGCTAAATCAAGGTAATGGCCTAAGACATGGCCCAAATCAAGAGATGCAAGTTTCACTTGCCTCACGCCAAGGAAGATGATCAACGAGGCACGTCACAAAAGTTATCTACGGAGAGGAAATCGCTGCCACGGAGAAACAATCATCAAACAACATCCAACCTAGTTTATTATTAGGGTTTCAATAAAATCACAAGGAGAGTTATGAGAAAACCAAAGGATCGAACACTACCGTATAGAAGCGGAAGATCGATGCCGAGCAAGCACGGCAACGGAAGAACGATCCGGGGAAACCTAGGGTTCAGATCTGGAATGGGGAGAAAATCTGGAGAAATGGGGTTTTGGGGATTTTTGGGGGTTTTCCGACGACCTAGAGGTAGTGGCCGGCCAAAATGGAGAGGGGGAAGGGCTCTTGATGAAGGAGGAAGGCTAGAGGAAGGTTGGGGAAGATCAGAGGTCAAGGGGGAAGGAAAGAGGCCAGGAGAAGAGAAAGAAAGAAAAGAAACGAAGTGGGGTTTAAATAGAAAACGACCTGGCGGCTGCCCAGAAATTAGGGTTTCGACACTGATTAGTCGGTCAAAGAGAAACCACTGACCGACTAGTTTGGGAACTAGTCGGTCGGTTGACCAACGCAGACCGACTAAGTGGAAACAGTAACTCCTGACGAAAAATAGGATTTAGATTTAGTCGGTCAAAGAACAACTACTGACCGACTAGTTTCTCATCTAGTCGGTCGACGAACATTCTTAGACCGACTAAGAATGAATAGTACTTGGTATCAAAATGATCATAGAGCTAGTCGGTTAAAGAACGATTGCCGACCGGCTAGTTTGGGAACTAGTCGGTCGACAAATGTTCTTAGACTGACTAACGATAAACAGTAACTCCTGTACAATTGATTCAATGAACTAGTCGATTCCAGTAGAGTTCCTGACCGACTAGATCTCAATCTAGTCGGTCGGTCCCCCTTCTTGAACCAACTAACGTGCACTGAAAGTGCCGAATTGAAGCGCGAAGCTTTGGGAAGATTCCTACGGCTTCTAAGATCAATCTACCTCTAAGATATGAGCGATTTGAAGCTCGGCACGAATGACTTACTCCGAAATCGACGATCGAAGGAAGAAGCTAGAAAATCACGACGAAACGATCGAAAGTGAAAGGTACGGCGACGAAAACCACACATCCAAGGAGAAAATCCACCAAGCATATATTTTAATATAGATAATCCAATTACACGAAAACCAGTCGTTACATCCTACCCACCTTAGAATAAAGTTCGTCCTCGGACTTTCTGACATATCTAGTCGCTCTAGTAACTACCCAATCATATCACATTCAATCAGTTATAGTTATTACAAGTGCTTATATTCGCACTAGGTAATTAAACATTAACACTACCAACATGTAAAAATATATATATATATATATATATATATATATTCACGCACATCATACACTTATTCCTATCATAGCCATTCATACTCATACATGTATCTCAATCATATACGTACATACATCCCTTATATAGCTATTACTTACCTAGCACAAAACAATAGTCCATATACTCACAACCAATTAAATAGTTCACAACTGTAAATACCATCGTAACACTCTACGTTAGGTAGCTACCTATGAACAAGGCAATAAGAATACACTACTCCCTATATCTCCTAGTATACATCCAATACCAAACATGTCAACACACGTAATCACACCACACCATCTAAACTCAAGTTATTATATTTAATATACTTCCACCATCATTATAATTTCACAATTTATAGCCATTCCAATACATGCAAATATTTCACTATAACTTCACATCACATACGGCCATATAATTATACCAACGACACGCCACACATATTATAGTCACCAAAACTTATAACTAAGCAAATACTTACCCGTGCATGGTGCACACCCATACATGCTAATATTTCATCCATGTATACCAATCATACAATTACAAACTCAGTATATTGACACGCTTAGTTTAGCTAGCACACATATGTTCACACGAGCAAGTCCTTAGTAAATATCTATACCACAAGACCAACACCTATAGCTATATACTGGTTAGTGACCCACAATCATGTGCGTAACACAACCGGAAACAAACAATCCAAACATTATACATACATCATCCATCACTATACACCAACCACATACAAATACACCAACGTACATAGAGTATACCCACTCAAGCTTGAGTAAGACTCAAAATCATAGCAGAATAATTCCATATACATAACACATCATCCATACATATACCAATACTATCTGATGCACACACATCTACCAACATAACCATATACATATCATAATGTCAGACATCCTTAATATTTAATCAGGTAATATCACGCATTCAATCACTTTATATACCATAATAATAATACAGATATCAGCACACTAATAATTTCATACTCTCCCTATTACATGCATTCACCGTATAGTCTCATACAAGTATCATATATTCATACTATATCCATCCATCTATAATTGGCACATCAATACGCTTACTCCATCCATTAGTTAAGATATGCTGTAGTCGGGTATACCTCATGGTATAAACGCATACGACATCTCATAAAAACAAGTAATACCAATCAAACATTATAATCCTACTATCATATGTATATCACACTTACACTCATGCAACTAATACATAACTACCTACACACAATATACCAATACCAACCACAAACAACTTCATATGCATCATGAAATTTAATACACTACGACGACACAACAAATTACACTAATGGGGCACATCAAACTATATTAAGGTTGACACGGGCGACGACAAGCTCTATTGGCTAGACAAAAGGAAAGAAACTGAAATCAAAAGCGTAATGAATAGAAGGATTGAAAAGCATGAGAATGGTCGTGTAATGATGTAATGATGCTCCATAGGATACATGGAAAATAGTGTGTAAAAGATATAAGTTAAAACGAAGAGTACGAAACTGGTCGATAAAATGAGTTGTTCGAAATAAGTTTGAGTCGAATATATATAATAAGAGGAAATGGTTTATTTAGCTTATATAAAGCTATCACGAGTAAAAATAAATCATTTACACGAACATATATGGCATATGTTAGAAAATGTTATGCGGCAGTAGTTTAAAAATTTTGGGAAAAAGTCTCGAGATTCAAGGAATGAAATCAGATCAAATATAGTGTAGAGGGTTTATGCTCATGCCAAATGTTTTTCCAAGTCTTAAAACTGAAGAGAAATTCCAACAAACCGTATTGAAAGTACTTTTTAGAGAATCCGGGTTCGCCAGCAGAAACTGATTTATACAAGGGTCTTAACACATGAGCACAACAAACATAGTACTGATATATAAAAATAATGGTAGTTCTATTCTAAAAATCATTTTTTTTGAAATGTGTATGATGAAGGGAAAGGTAGTAACATCTTAGTAGTATGGAAGTAAGTGGGAGGATATATATAGAATTATTAAATTGGTAATAAAGCTTTAAAACCAAATTATGGAGGTCTAACTCAGGAAATGGTTTCGAAAAGTAATTTTACGAAAATCTGGACTAGGAAAAACGTTGAGCATAAAATCGACTCGCTGAAAGCTGAAGTCCCATGTGACTTGAAAGGTACATAAGAAGCAAACACGATGCGGTATTCGAATAAGTTTTAATGGCATAAGAAAGAAAAGAAAATTATAATTCAGGTTAGGAAAAACAGAAGTACGGTTCAGAATAAAATTGGTATATAAAAGGGGCAAGACATTTATATCGATATGAAAATATAGGCTGGAAAATATTATAAACTAATAATCAAAAATCTCGACAAAAGTTTCAATGTTTAGAAAAGAACAAATAAATTTATGTCGCGAAAGAGTATGAAATCTAATATACATATATTAAAAGTTCGCGAACCAATTTAAACTTAGCGAAAGAGGAACATCGAAAATACTTTTAGGGGAAACAAGGATTTGCCACAAGAATGGGTTGGTAAAAAGACTTGAATTACGGGTACGACAAACTTATAATTAGTATATATTCATAAATTAATTGGAGTTCTATTTATCTTGAGAGAAGAACTTTAAAGTACGTATGGTAAATAGTTAAAATGAATTTCGCAATATTAGAAAAGGTGGTATATCGAATTATCGAAATAGTACTAAAGTTTAAAATCAAGTGCGGACGATATATGTTAGAAAAATTGTTACAAGATAGTAATTTAAAATTACGACCAAATAGTCTTCAAAATCTAAGAATGACTTTTAGCTCAAACGGAAGTAATGGAAATATACTGAAAGAAGGTTTAAAACAAAATTTAAATTGAGTGGAAACTTTTAATAAGGAAAATTTGAAAACGACTTTGGAAGAATCAAGATTTGCAACGCGAAAGATTTGAAAGGTCAACGAAGATAGTAATGAGGGGATCATGTGAATCGAGGGTAATGAATGTGGTTGTGTGATGAATGCACCTAAATTACGATTCAAGAAAACTACGACAAAAACCTACGGTCAGCAACACAGAAGTGTAGTGACTAGGAACAGATTGAACCAGAGAGTCCTAATCATCGGTTGACTAAAGGTCAAGAAAACTTAACACTAAGCTTCCTAATGGCTAGAGTATTATAGGCCTCAGGGAAGGTTCTAAGAGAATCGAGATCATGTTCTGTTGGGCCCGAAATCGATGAACCCAAGCGAACGGCTAAAGAAATCCTAGGAATCTATCATGGTCAGAGCTAGACAGGAACCATTAAGGTAACTCTTAAGACTATCATATCAATCACTAGCATGGAGTCTAACAAACAATCAGGGGCCTCTAACCAGCAAGCAAAACTTCTAACTAAGTCTCACTATAGTCCTGACCTAATAGATTTCTTACCAAGCTGGGACAGGTGCTCTAACACGTCTACTAGCCACCTAAGGCATAGGAACGCTAAAAACCTAGACTCCGGGCTTATAATTTGGATGTTCTAATTTATTTAATGGACATTCTATAATTATTATCGTTGTTCCGATAGCTCGCATTTGCAAATGGACCTGCATGGGCCACCAATAAAACCTGTCACGCTCCGCTTCCCAAAAATGTGGAAGCGAGATGTGAGAAGGTCCGCTCAGACTTGAAGCTACAAAGCTCCAAGCCCGATAAGCGTCAATCAACAATAAATTGGCAGGTCCTTGCAACGCAATACGAAACAACGATAAGAATAATGAAATGAGACAATAAGCAATTTATTCAATCTTAGAATATCCATAAAATAAATTACAATATCACAGAAAAGCCACCAGGCTCAAAAGGAAAAGCTAAGGCCCAAACATGGCCAACAAGGTACAACATACAAGCAAGGGTGCCCCGCACCAACAACTAACAGCAAACCTAAACAAGGAAGAGAACACAAGCGACCTCTAAGACTGGTCACCAATGGCCAGAAACTCCTCCTCAGCAACCACTGGCTCAGCGCCAACAAACACTACGTCCTCAGCAACAAACTCAGGCTCGGGATCTAACATGTGTCACCCAAAAGAGAAAAGGGGCACATGTCAGCAAGTCAAAAGACTTGTGCAAGGAAACTGAAAGAAAAGTAAACTAACAACCTAGCAGTTAAAGTATGGTGCATGGCAAGTATAGTATGGAAGTGACAAGTAAAGTACAGGTAGCAAGTAACAAGTGTGTCATAGATAACAAGTTTTACAAGTAAAACACAGACAAGTACAAGTGGTAGGTGTGACATGTATTGTCAAGTAACAAGTACAAGGGGTTACCCACACACATGTGAGCGCCCTATTGCCCGCAGGCTGTATTCAAGTACAAGGGATCACTCACACACAGGCGAGTGCCCTATTGCCCACATGCTGTATTCAAGTACAAGGGTTCACTCACACACAGGCGAGTGCCATATTGCCCGTAGGCTGTATTCAGCTCGTTTTCTGGACCACGAGCCAGATTTGTAATTGGCCTAGGGTTGTGCCCGCAAAACGGATGCCTAGCCGGAACAAGTAACATTAGTATGTAGCGATGCTACGTAATCACGATGAGTGTTCAAGCATGCAATGACATGAGCAGATATTGTCACGCCCCGCTTCCCAAAAGATTTGGAAAGCGAGACATGGCCAGCCCGCATGGACTCGAGCCGTTGAGGCTCGGGGTCCAATAAGCGTCTAGGCAAGTTATGATGCGGAGGAGAAGGTCCGATCAAACAATTTAGCATGAAACAACAGATATAGCAGCAAAAGATATTATTCAAACGCTGAAGGTAACCAACAAAGAGTTTAACATAAAAGCTAAAACTGTACGTACCGGAGGCAACTAAAGGAGAAAAAGTCTGCTGGGGTCTACAGGTTGTGGCAGCTCTGTCAAGTCTGTGACATGTGCAAAAACACATGTCAGCAACGAACTAATGAGACCATAAGATAATGCAGTTATACAATTCTAACAGTTCTAAATGGAATTTAAAAGACAACTACACAGGCAGTTCTAGAAAGCAGGAAACAAGTAATGGTTATTCTAATCGATCTGTTAGGGGTGTCCATCTAGTCAGATCGTCTAAGGGTTGTTCATGTAGTTCTGTCAATCTGCCAGGGGTGTCCATCTGGTCAGATTGTCCAAGTCTAGAAAAGGGTCAAACGACCGGAATGCATCCCTGCGAAGCAGGCAGGAGTGCACCAATTGCGATGCAAAAGATAAAACCTAAGGACTCAAGCTGCGTAGGCGGAGGGGAGCTACCCCCCAGGCCCAGCTAGACTCTTTTGTCCTACCCCACCCGCGAGTCGTTTGTGTTATGGACACGAGCCAACAAACGCTCCATCTAGACACGAGACAAGACAAGGATCACGAATGATACGGTGTATCATACCGGAGCGCACCAGTCACGGGTGAGCCAAAGCTGGGGAGCACCAGTTCTCAATGGTCACCCCCGTCGTCGATCCGAAAAAAATCATTAATCATGAATGATACTACGTATCATACCGGAGTGCACCAGTCACGGGTGAGCCAAAGCTGGGGAGCACCAGTTCTCAATGGTCACCCCCGTCATCGATTAACTATCCGTAAGCGAGCCGTCTCTGGGCTAGCCAGCAGACGCTCCACAAGAGTAGTGCCAACCTCCGTATAGGAGAGGCCCACGCCTGTGATCTTCTACAAAGATCCACACAATTATAATGTCTGGCTTATTAATTAGCATGCGAGGTTCAAGTTGCATATTAAAAGTGGGTTCGAGCAGAAAGTAACATGTGATCATTTTCAAGTATTTTGCGGAAGTAAATCTAGCAGTTCTAACATCAATTCTAGAAAAGTATAAAAGCAGTAACTAAAGTCTCATTCCTTGCCTGAAAGATTCCGGCAAGAATGTAGTCCAGCAGAGTCTGGGTCAACCAATGGATCTACGGAACCTGTACAATAATCCTATCATCACAGTCATGCATTCCAACATCCACAGGCATCAACCTAAGATAAGCCAGATTAACTGGGCCCGCTCTGGGTCACCAGACCTATGGTATACTGCTTAGTTCGATCAATCAGTCCATCTATCCTATGTGCACAGCAGAGTAAGTCCATTGATCGATCGAGGCGATTTTCTAATGAGTTCGTTCTATGTGAGTTACTTCAGGCAAGTTGGTCCTAATTACTAGAGCAACAAAGGCTTTTGAGAATTGTTACCTAGCCAGATGCGAACGCTCCACGTCGATGACGATTCTGACACAACGCCACGTCACCCGACGGTAGGTCAAGGGTGGAAGGCCTGGAGCACAGATTTACTATCAGCGATCAGATTCCAAACAGCGAGTAGCGCGCCGGTAGGCGTCCCTACGGCTTCCGGGAAGCCGTATCAACGAACCGGAATGGACGGCTTGACGCACGCAAGGCCTACGACGTTGAGAGTCGTATGAGATGCTTGCAACGTCAGAATACACCCTTAGGAATAGCAGGGGACTGTCGGAAGACCCAGACAGCGAGAGAGGACGACGAAGTGACGATACGACGCGTCGGGACGTCGTAAAAATGCGCAACAGCGAAAATACCCGCTGTTTCGAGTCTCGATGGCCTGAGGGTGGCTGTGGAAGGCGTAGGGGAACCAAGGGGGGTCGACGGCAGCAGGGGAGGCGGCCGGCGGTGGCGGCAGCGGCGGCGGTGGCCTGCTGCAACCGCTGCGGATGCTGCACGCGTGTTTCAGGCGGATCAGCGACCCCACGGTGGCGGCTAGGGTGGAGGGTGGTCGGGGATGATGGGAGGGCTCGTCGGCGGCGAGTTTTGGTCGGAAAACTCGAAGAACGGCCGGCGGTAGCCATGGTGTTCGGAGAAACACAGGGATGGCCGGCGCTCGGGATGTTTGCAGCTGCTAGGGCGGATCGGCGGGCTTCACGGCGTCGCTGCTTGGCCGGAGAGTTGAAGGGTCACGCCGGGAATCAGGTTGAGCAGCCGTGCGAAGGCTAAGGTAGAAGGAGGATGGGCTACGGCGCCGTAGGGGTTGCATGCGTGGGTTCTTTGTTATGGGCGGCGGCTGGGTGATGTCTAGATGAGAGCTAACCCTAGTTTATTATTATATAGGGGAGTAGGGGAGGTCTAGTCACGTGAGTCTGTTAAGGTTAATAGGTAAAGTATTGCTCATGAAAAGCAAGTGGGCCTAGGGTTTATCATTAAAATAGAAGTATGGGCTGATATGTTGAGGAAATAAAAGAAGGCCTAGGTTGCTTCTAAAAGAGCAAGGGCAAGGTGGAGCCAGCACGTGAGGGGGTCATAGGCATATAGGGTATTCCTACTCTATTTCTATTATCATTATTGTTAAAATACCCAAAGCCTGTGTGGGGTATTGCTAAGAGAGTTTGTTCCAAACAAAATATTTGAAAGCCCAACCCTCATCTCACTCTCCCCCAGGTACATGCGGCCAAGCAAGCATGGGTGTTGGGCCAAGCCCAAATCTGGTGTAATTTATTATTAGAAAATCATTAGGGATATAATAAACTGAAACTTAGGGCTTAAAAAAACAATGGGTTGGCCAAAAGTGAAGGTAGGTCAAACGAAGTCTGAAAATCGTAAGAAAAATACTGGGTGACCGGGACGACGAGAGAAGGAAGACGGAGAAGACGGATCACAATTTCGATGACGAGAAACGAAATTAAAAATAAAAACGTCTCTCGTCAAAAGTGAGGATCGCGACGTCTCTCCAAACAAGGTCAATTCGTGGGAGAACGATCCGTGAAATGACGTTGCGAATCAACACCAAAATTCTAATACTCACAGAGAGGGTTGTAATGGCATATCATACTATAAGGGTCGGATACAGACAATGTCTAAAATAAATACGTGTACGAACAAGGCTACGTGCACGAAGGCGACGGTAATTCTAAGTTGGGCACACGTCGGGGTTGGCTTGGGTTGACACGTGTTCCCAAGTCGGACACGAGTCACGGAGGCTATCTATAGGTTCAAGCAAGGTTCTAGGGTCTTACTGCGTGCACAGACGACATCTGCTATGCACACAGACCAAATCACTTTACGCACAGACCCACTTGCTGTGCACACACAAAATTCAAATTGGCCCGAAAACAGGCCGTTACATTCTCTCCAACTTAAAATAAAGTCCGCCCTCGGACTTCCTTAATTTCAGGCATGGCTAGACTCTTCCAGTTAACTATAGTAACTACCCCGATCATTCCTAGCACAGTACTTCAACCAACATATAACCTAATACATCTATCTCTATACATGCTCAGTAATAATATACATCATTATTTCTCAACCATTCTATCTTGTACTTATAACTAGGTTAACATCATTCACGCATACATTTCTAACTCATGGAAGTGCCTCCCCACATCCATACCTACGCACAATCATATTCCAACATTCAATAATCACCCCATCATATACAACCATTGTATTATACATTTAGTACACCTATACTAACCAGGGTATTTAAATTCATCACGAATTTAAAACCCAAAATACATATATCCACTCAATATAACCTTAAAAAAATATATCCCCTAGTATACATTCAACACATCAATCGTAACAATAATACTTAGCTATATTATAACTATTCGCCACAACACCAAATGACAACAATTTCTTAGTACATGCGATACATAATCACGCCAACATGTTAATCCATTCCTACAAGCACAATACATCCAGCCTAATAACTATGCATATAGCACATTTCACTCCTAGTTTAACTAACACACACTCATTCAAACATGTAAACCCTTCATTCATAACTTTAGAATAAACCTGTATCTATATATGGTGTAGCTACGCACGTCCGGGTGCGTAGCGTAACCCAGCACAAACACATATATAATTACATTCACCATATCATATCATGCACGGATACATATAACACTATAACCACATCCGCAAACCACAACCACATTATAAAATAATTACAGAGCAAACTCACTCGCTCTCGAGTGAGACTCCAAGATACATACCAAACCATATACAATCTATGTACTTATACACACACTCCTATATATCTATATGACACGACTCATCCTATGTAGCCTTAGTAAATAGCTAGACATCACTATACAATCATTCACACATCAGAACATGTAATTCATACGTATCCCATATATTCGTATATACAATCACGCAACTCATTCTTATCCTAGCATCTATACGCATGTCCACTCGTACTCGAGGGAACACTAAGACTTATATGTATTCCCATGCATTATATATTCACACCTATTATCTTACATAAGTATCTATACTTATTCATGTACTATATACACATAATCATTACATTCATCGCAACACACATATTTCATTATTCATCTATAAGCTCACATATACCTAAGTAATAATACTAAGCATGCCCGACAATGATATGTATTCACGCAAGCCGGGTAATCCTCCTCAGGGATCTACGGGGAAAGGCAGAACAAACACAAGGCCCTAATGTGCAGACACTTCCAATATTTGATATCTATGGTGGTTAAACAACTTCCAACTAACCAGCCCTAATTGGTTGGTCCCAATCATTTTAAACACCAATAAAATTTCCAACGCAAAAGCCCGTTCATGAGAACCTGTTACAATGATCCTGTTGTTCTCCGCTTCAATTGGTTCTTGGCTCAGCTGCCTCTAGGAATCTCTAAAGTGAAATTACCAACCAACTCTGGATTTTCGGGCGTCAGACTTACTTGTGATTTCCTTTTCAATCCAAACAACCAAGTCAATCTACTAATCCTTTTCCCATATTTCCTGATCATTAAGCACTTGTAAAACCGAACATGCTCACTTGACTTGATCGCGAATTTTCATTGACACTTAAACTGCTAGCTATTGTTGACTATAATCCATCCACATGATCTGGAGAAGTCATCGCCTTTCACCATTTCGTAAACTGTAACTGAAATCCTGTGATCAGTACGCACCCGGCGCGTATTCGAACGGTCGACTTTGAAACTCCAATGACATTCCCAAGATCCTTAATTCTTTTAAATCACTGTGTCCAAAACAGATCATGTTGTCAATCTTATACAATCCATCATAAGATCAACCTCGTCATCACATTATCACTCCGAATTTCTTCTGTTCAATTCTAATGATCGTATTATTTACTTCAACCACGTTACTTCAAAGCCCAGGTTATACTGTTGCTACTCGGCCCATATATATACATGCTCATAATATCCGATGCATAACATTCCACTTGATCGATGTAGGTCTACGCATTTAGTCGTTAAGAAGAGACTTTAAATCACCACACTTCTATCACGAGCGGTCTTACTAAGAGTCGATCTCATTCCCTCGATTTCGATGTTCTCACTTCCATGGTTCCTTATCAAGTCGAGAATCCAACCTTATAACTATCCAATGTGTTAGAAATACATCACTTTAAACTTCATCTTATTCCTGTTTCCTTACTCAAATCCAAACTAGGGGGCCAATGAACTAGTCTAAACCTAACTAACTCATGTTAGACTCGAATATTGTTGGTTGTCTGAATAGTTACTGCAACACTATTGTTTTGATAAATCATTCGATCATGACCTGCATGGGCCACCACAAAAACTGTCACGCCCCGCTTCCCAAAAGATTTGGAAAGCGAGACATGGCCAGCCCGCATGGACTCGAGCCGTTGAGGCTCGGGGTCCAATAAGCGTCTAGGCAAGTTATGATGCGGAGGAGAAGGTCCGATCGAACAATTTAGCATGAAACAACAGATATATCAGCAAAAGATATTATTCAAACGCTGAAGGTAACCAACAAAGAGTTTAACATAAAAGCTAAAACTGTACGTACCGGAGGCAACTAAAGGAGAAAAAGTCTGCTGGGGTCTACAGGTTGTGGCAGCTCTGTCAAGTCTGTGACATGTGCAAAAACACATGTCAGCAACGAACTAATGAGACCATAAGATAATGCAGTTATACAATTCTAACAGTTCTAAATGGAATTTAAAAGACAACTACACAGGCAGTTCTAGAAAGCAGGAAACAAGTAATGGTTATTCTAATCGATCTGCTAGGGGTGTCCATCTAGTCAGATCGTCTAAGGGTTGTTCATGTAGTTCTGTCAATCTGCCAGGGGTGTCCATCTGGTCAGATTGTCCAAGTCTAGAAAAGGGTCAAACGACCGGAATGCATCCCTGCGAAGCAGGCAGGAGTGCACCAATTGCGATGCAAAAGATAAAACCTAAGGACTCAAGCTGCGTAGGCGGAGGGGAGCTACCCCCCAGGCCCAGCTAGACTCTTTTGTCCTACCCCACCCGCGAGTCGTTTGTGTTATGGACACGAGACAACAAACGCTCCATCTAGACACGAGACAAGACAAGGATCACGAATGATACGGTGTATCATACCGGAGCGCACCAGTCACGGGTGAGCCAAAGCTGGGGAGCACCAGTTCTCAATGGTCACCCCCGTCGTCGATCCGAAACAAATCATTAATCATGAATGATACTACGTATCATACCGGAGTGCACCAGTCACGGGTGAGCCAAAGCTGGGGAGCACCAGTTCTCAATGGTCACCCCCGTCATCAATTAACTATCCGTAAGCGAGCCGTCTCTGGGCTAGCCAGCAGACGCTCCACAAGAGTAGTGCCAACCTCCGTATAGGAGAGGCCCACGCCTGTGATCTTCTACAAAGATCCACACAATTATAATGTCTGGCTTATTAATTAGCATGCGAGGTTCAAGTTGCATATTAAAAGTGGGTTTGAGCAGAAAGTAACATGTGATCATTTTCAAGTATTTTGCGGAAGTAAATCTAGCAGTTCTAACATCAATTCTAGAAAAGTATAAAAGCAGTAACTAAAGTCTCATTCCTTTCCTGAAAGATTCCGGCAAGAATGTAGTCCAGCAGAGTCTGGGTCAACCAATGGATCTACGGAACCTGTACAATAATCCTATCATCACAGTCATGCATTCCAACATCCACAGGCATCAACCTAAGATAAGCCAGATTAACTGGGCCCGCTCTGGGTCACCAGACCTATGGTATACTGCTTAGTTCGATCGATCAGTCCATCTATCCTATGTGCACAGCAGAGTAAGTCCATTGATCGATCGAGGCGATTTTCTAATGAGTTCGTTCTATG
This sequence comes from Scilla litardierei, assembly GCA_030789695.1. Lineage (NCBI taxonomy): Eukaryota > Viridiplantae > Streptophyta > Magnoliopsida > Asparagales > Asparagaceae > Scilla > Scilla litardierei. The sequence continues at coordinate 183,166,385 of CM061141.1, read as the reverse complement.
TGAGTTACTTCAGGCAAGTTGGTCCTAATTACTAGAGCAACAAAGGCTTTTGAGAATTGTTACCTAGCCAGATGCGAACGCTCCACGTCGATGACGATTCTGACACAACGCCACGTCACCCGACGGTAGGTCAAGGGTGGAAGGCCTGGAGCACAGATTTACTATCAGCGATCAGATTCCAAACAGCGAGTAGCGCGCCGGTAGGCGTCCCTACGGCTTCCGGGAAGCCGTATCAACGAACCGGAACGGACGGCTTGACGCACGCAAGGCCTACGACGTTGAGAGTCGTAGGAGATGCTTGCAACGTCAGAATACACCCTTAGGAATAGCAGGGGACTGTCGGAAGACCCCGACAGCGAGAGAGGACGACGAAGTGACGATACGACGCGTCGGGACGTCGTAAAAATGCGCAACAGCGAAAATACCCGCTGTTTCGAGTCTCGATGGCCTGAGGGTGGCTGTGGAAGGCGAAGGGGAACCAAGGGGGGTCGACGGCAGCAGGGGAGGCGGCCGGCGGTGGTGGCAGCGGCGGCGGTGGCCTGCTGTAACCGCTGCGGCTGCTGCACGCGTGTTTCAGGCGGATCAGCGACCCCACGGTGGCGGCTAGGGTGGAGGGTGGTCGGGGATGATGGGAGGGCTCGTCGGCGGCGAGTTTTGGTCGGAAAACTCGAAGAACGGCCGGCGGTAGCCATGGTGTTTGGAGAAACGCAGGGATGGCCGGCGCTCGGGATGTTTGCAGCTGCTAGGGCGGATCGGCGGGCTTCACGGCGTCGCTGCTTGGCCGGAGAGTTGAAGGGTCACGCCGGGAATCAGGTTGAGCAGCCGTGCGAAGGCTAAGGTAGAAGGAGGATGGGCTACGGCGCCGTAGGGGTTGCATGCGTGGGTTCTTTGTGATGGGCGACGGCTGGGTGATGTCTAGATGAGAGCTAACCCTAGTTTATTATTATATAGGGGAGTAGGGGAGGTCTAGTCACGTGAGTCTGTTAGGGTTAATAGGTAAAGTATTGCTCGTGAAAAGCAAGTGGGCCTAGGGTTTATCATTAATATAGAAGTATGGGCTGATATGTTGAGGAAATAAAAGAAGGCCTAGGTTGCTTCTAAAAGAGCAAGGGCAAGGTGGAGCCAACACGTGAGGGGGTCATAGGCATATAGGGTATTCCTACTCTATTTCTATTATCATTATTGTTAAAATACCCAAAGCCTGTGTGGGGTATTGCTAAGAGAGTTTGTTCCAAACAAAATATTTGAAAGCCCAACCCTCATCTCACTCTCCCCCAGGTACATGCGGCCAAGCAAGCATGGGTGTTGGGCCAAGCCCAAATCTGGTGTAATTTATTATTAGACAATCATTAGGGATATAATAAACTGAAACTTAGGGCTTAAAAAAACAATGGGTTGGCCAAAAGTAAAGGTAGGTCAAACGAAGTCTGAAAATCGTAACAAAAATACTGGGTGACCGGGACGACGCGAGAAGGAAGACGGAGAAGACGGATCACAATTTCGATGACGAGAAACGAAATTAAAAATAAAAACGTCTCTCGTCAAAAGTGAGGATCGCGACGTCTCTCCAAACAAGGTCAATTCGTGGGAGAACGATCCGTGAAATGACGTTGCGAATCAACACCAAAATTCTAATACTCACAGAGAGGGTTGTAATGGCATATCATACTATAAGGGTCGGATACAGACAATGTCTAAAATAAATACGTGTACGAACGAGGCTACGTGCACGAAGGCGACGGTAATTCTAAGTTGGGCACACGTCGGGGTTGGCTTGGGTTGACACGTGTTCCCAAGTCGGACACGAGTCACGGAGGCTATCTATAGGTTCAAGCAAGGTTCTAGGGTCTTACTGCGTGCACAGACGACATCGCTATGCACACAGACCAAATCACTTTACGCACAGACCCAATTGCTGTGCACACACAAAATTCAAATTGGCCCGAAAACAGGCCGTTACAGATATTCGCGTACCGTTAATTGAAATTAAACGTGACATACAAGCATGATGAAGATGACGGACCAAGCTTCATTGTCAAGCTAGGTCAATGGCGTCTAGACGGCTATCCTTTCACCGTCTAGTCTCTTTTACGCTAAAGCAAGGTAATGGCCTAAGACATGGCCCAAATCAAGAGATGCAAGTTTCACTTGTCTCACGCCAAGGAAGATGATCAACGAGGCACGCCACAAAAGTTATCTACGGAGAGGAAATCGCTGCCACGGAGAAACAATCATCAAAAAACATCCAACCTAGTTTATTATTAGGGTTTTAATAAAATCACAAGGAGAGTTATGAGAAAACCAAAGGATCGAACCCTACCGTATAGAAGCGGAAGATCGATGCCGAGCAAGCACGGCAACGGAAGAACGATCCAGGGAAACCTAGGGTTCAGATCTGGAATGGGGAGAAAATCTGGAGAAATGGGGTTTTGGGGATTTTTGGGGGTTTTCCGATGACCTAGAGGTGGTGGCCGGCCAAAATGGAGAGGGGGAAGGGCTCTTGATGAAGGAGGAAGGCTAGAGGAAGGTTGGGGAAGATCAGAGGTCAAGGGGGAAGGAAAGAGGCCAGGAGAAGAGAAAGAAAGAAAAGAAACGAAGTGGGGTTTAAATAGAAAACGACCTGGCGGCTGCCCAGAAATTAGGGTTTCGACACTGATTAGTCGGTCAAAGAGCAACCACTGACCGACTAGTTTGGGAACTAGTCGGTCGGTTGACCAACGCAGACCGACTAAGTGGAAACAGTAACTCCTGACAAAAAATTGGATTTAGATTTAGTCGGTCAAAGAACAACTACTGACCGACTAGTTTGTCATCTAGTCAGTCGACGAACGTTCTTAGACCGACTAAGAATGAATAGTACTTGGTATCAAAATGATCATAGAGCTAGTCGGTTAAAGAACGATTGCTGAACGACTAGTTTGGGAACTAGTCGGTCGACAAATGTTCTTAGACCGACTAACGATAAACAGTAACTCCTGTACAATTGATTTAATGAACTAGTCGGTTCCAGTAGAGTTCCTGACCGACTAGATCTCAATCTAGTCGGTCGGTCCCCCTTCTTGAACCAACTAACGTGCACTGAAAGTGCCGAATTGAAGCGCGAAGCTTTGGGAAGATTCCTACGGCTTCTAAGATCAATCTACCTCTAAGATATGAGCGATTTGAAGCTTGTCACGAATGACTTACTCCGAAATCGACGATTGAAGGAAGAAGCTAGAAAATCACGACGAAACGATCGAAAGTGAAAGCTACGGCGACGAAAACCACACATCCAAGGAGAAAATCCACCAAGCATATATTTTAATATAGATAATCCAATTACACGAAAACCAGTCGTTACAGAGTATCAGGAGGATCCTTTTAAGATGCCTGACTTAGAGAGCTAGGAGTTCGCCGTAGACGTTGAGTTACCCCCAGTGGATGACTAGAGAGTAGGGTGTTGCTTCTTACATACACATGTGTTAGTACCTTGTTTGAGGGTTTACTTTCTCTTTGGTTATCTTTTGATCATGCTGAGGCCTTGATGTATCATTTCATGTATGAACTCTGGACGTGGCTTTAATTTAATGAAAGGTTATTTTTATTGTTCTGATTGCAAGCAAGAACCTGTACTTTGCTTGGTGTATCCCTACAGATGCTTATTGGGCTCGAGCTTCATAGCTCCAGCCCATGCGGACCTTCATCCCGTGCTCGCTCCCGTATAATAGGAATCGAGGCGTGACAGGTTTTAGTGGTGCACATGCAGGTAACGCAATTGCAAACTTCAGAACAATAAAGATTCTATCATTCGCCAAAACATCTAGAGTTATCTCGTACACGGAATTTACCCAAGTATATTGTCTCAGCATGATAGAGAAACCCATTAGACCAGGATTATAGGAAGAGTTAGTTAGGCACCCTTGCTCGGACTTAGTATTATCATCTTAGGAGTTACCTTAGTAATTTCTCACTTGACCCTAACCATCTTTAATTCCGGAGCTTTATTGAGATTACAGTCTGATCCTCAAGGGACCCTTCCATCGAATTCTCTATCTCAGTCTAGTTCATTAGGAAAATCTTAGTACTAAGCTTTCAAAATCTTTAGTCGACACAATAATCATGCTCCTGATTTTTATTATTATTCCTAATCTTTACCTTTCCATGTTAATGTCCATAGAAATCCATCGTAGTTTTTCACAAAGTCATTTCCTAGTCGAATTTACATTCTGATCATCCTATCCATTCTTTACTCTCGATTCACGTGCACCCCTCCTAACTGCTATCATTAGCCTTTTGAATCTTCACCATTGCAAATCCTGATCCTTTTAAAAGCACTTTTCGATATTCCTTATTGAATTTTTCGCCCAGTTTAAATTTCTTTAAAAACCTTTAGTACATATTTAAATTTCCTACCTTTCAGTTGACTTAAAGTCATTCTTGATTATGAAACTCTATTTGACAAAAAAAAATTTTAATTGCTATCGTATAAAGATTTTCCAACCTAGGTCTTTCATACTCATATAAATATCTTAATCCCTTCATATAATAATTCTTATTTCTAAACCTTACTTCTATTCCACTGATTCAATATAGCAATTTCTACTACCATTTCGCCACTAAACGTATTCCAAATAACTTATCGCATGTATTTTTTTAAAATACTTTTCTAAGCTGAATGGAACTCCAACCTTGAAGTGTGTCAGATTTATATTCATAATATTCATACTTCAAAATTCTTGTACAAATCGATTTCCATTTGCAAAACAATCACTGCATCACTATACTCATTATTTCTTCGTCTAATACTTATTCTGTATTCTTTTTTTTCTTATACCACCTACTCGCTATTCTTATATATTTTTAGGCTTTTTATTATATTTTACACCTATCCTTCTTTCCCCTACTTAATTATTCATAACTATTCTTATGTCACCTAATCAAGCTAACTCTTTATACATGCCTCATCTAGAATCATTCATCGATCACAAACTTGGTTTGTTGCATCTTTCAACCATGAATCCTGCACTATTGCATAGTTACCACAATAGTGCTTGCCAGATTGCCTAGGTCAAGTTTAGTATAAGTATAGCGTGTTTATTAGTATAAATTGTGATGCTGTTGTGGTGCATGTATATAGTTAGTGTGTGAGGATCCGTGTGTGAATCTCGGTGTCCCACTCAGGTATGAATGGGCACCCTCTTGGCATATTAGTCTGGTTGACTATGGTGTTGTATGTGCATGTACGGTAATATGTGATATATACATATAATGGAGTATAGAGTAGTAAGTTTTATATTCATGCCCACGTGTGGGAATATCTATATCACTATCAGAAAATCTATGCGTATTAGAATTAGTACTGACTATCTTTTAGGGGTGTATGTACTTTGGATGTACTTATTAACGTTGTAATTGTATGCTAGTGCAGTGATATGCATGTTAGGCATAATGATAATAAGAGTACTTATAGTGGAGTTTACAGGTCAGTTATATGATCTATATGTTAGTGCGTATGGGTGGGTGCTCGTGCATAGATATGTATGTGCTAATTTATAGGTAGATACTACATATTGTATGGATGTGTGTGATTTACGTATAGTAATAGGTTATAATATTGTGTAGTGTTGCTTGTCCCTACGGGATGTTGTATGTGCATATGTATACTAGGAGGTATACACAATTATTGTATGATGTAACTATTGATGGATAGGTATATGAAGTACTATACTAGCTCTAGGTAGATTGCCAAGATTGTGTATACTTGTGTGAACATATAGTATGTATGTATATGTCCTGTGTAGATACGAGATAGGCGGGTAATAGTGTAAGTATGTATATGTATGTAAAATGAATGTACGTATAAGGAAGTGTGTGATAGTGATATATGAGTAAGTGTATGCATATGGATGTACATTATTTCATTTTAATGTATGTAAGACTGGGATAGAATGACCTTAGTGTCTAAGTCCGCTTACCCCTATGTCGGCCCTATTCAAGGAAGTCTAAGGGCAGACTTGATCTTAAGGTGGGTAGATTATGATGACCCTAGTGATATATATATGAGTGGGGCATATCTATATCTTTGTATGGTGTAATGCATTACGTGCATGTATACACGTAAAGTGATACATGTTATAAGGTGTATATGGTATTATGCAGTATGTAAAAGTGATTGTATAATTGGAGTGTTAATTGACCAAGAATGATTGTATTTATGTTTTATGCTATGTAAGTGACGTGTGGCACTATATCATTGTAGATTGTGAGTGTATAAAATATATGGTAATGAATTGTGTATTAGTAATAATGTGAGTGTGCAAGTAGATGGCACACTTACAGCCAGTAAAATTAATGTGGGTGTGTAGTAAAGTGTTACTATTTGCCCGAATATAATATTGGTTTGGATTGTTGTAACGGCCTGTTTTCGACAACACAACTAATTACGTACTTAACGTATTTTTAACAATTCAAAATTACTTTATAAATGTAGCCAAGGGTTTTATAACAAAACTGATTTAAAAAATTTCTTATAAAAATATTTTGAATTACCAGACTAGTTATGGAGTATTTTAGTAAGTTCGGGTTTCATCAAATACTTCTAAAAGATCTGATAAAAATTCATTTTCAGTTATTACCATTTTGGCTTAATGAATTTATTTTCTATACAAACGTCTTCAAAACATTTTCAAACTTCTACAGTAGTATCCTATGATCATTTAGAGCTCCCCACATTAATTTCGTAATTTTCTAATATCGTTTCGACCTAGAACCCGCAGACCCTCTTTCTAAACGTTTTGGCCTAAAACTAGTATATCTGTAGCTCAAATCCTGAAAAGATTTCGTATTCGCGATCCTCGCGACGATACGATCCCGTGGGTATGTTTTTGTAATTTTTCGGACACGTTTGCTAGTAGGGACAAAATCGTAATTTCGTTTTTGTTTTTCTACTAATTACTTTTGCTAATGGGATTTTACTTATTATTAATTATCTATTTAACCCTAATTATTTAACCTAACCTGATAACCTACCCGCATCCCCATCTAACCCTCACTCTCTCAGCTAACCGTAGAATCCCAGCTACCTTCTTTTAATTATTTTCTTACCCAATATAACTCCCCTCCCCTTTGCTTTCATTCCCGGCTGTTATAACATACTGTCCCTCAACTCTCTCTCTCTCTCTCTAGTTCTCTCTCTTCTCCATGCAAACCCAAAGTCCCCAACCCACGCTCTCCGCTTCGTCACCCTCTCCCCTCGCCCATCGCAAAGCCTCTTCGACGTCAACCAAACCCATGCTCGCCCCACCTCCGTGCAAAGCTCCGGAGCTCCGCCCTCCGATCCATTACCGCCCAGCCATGCTCGACGTCGTCACCCACGGCGAAGCCCCCACCGTCGAGCAAAGCAGCCCGCCTCCGTTTCATTCATCCCCGAGAGCACCAGGCTGCTGCCGCTGATCTTCGAAGAGAGCCGCTCTCCGCTGCCTCCAGCGGCCTCCTACGCACGCTATCACCGCCCTCCCGTGTCCCGACGTCGCCCCGCCTCTGTGCACCGCCGCCCTACGCTCGAGGCCGCTCCGACCAACCCCCAAACGCCCGCACCGCTGCTGCCGGTGCTCCTCGCCGTCGGCCTCCATCAACATCACCTCCCATTCTTCGTTCTCCTTCGTTCCTCTGCCGCCTCTACGCCGTCCCCCGCCGCTGCTGCCTCGCACCAACGCCGGCGACGAACACCCCTCCGTGCTGGCGACGAACGAAGGAGAACGAAGAATGGGAGGTGATGTTGATGGAAAAATCGTAAATATGAAGTTTATTTCGTATTTCACTATATTATTAATTATTAATGTGTTTTTATGGTTTTAAATCCATAACTAAAGATATTAGCCCCAGAAAAATGTGAAACTAACTCCAGAAAATCAGAAATAATATTCTGGATCCAATGGCACTAGTTTCATCTCAATTGGACGCTTAATTTTTCCAGAATTAATTTTTAAGCCTAAATTTTAAATACATTATTTTCTTTTAAAAATCCGTAACTCTTCATTTTCACGTAAACTAATATGTGATAAAAATATTTGTTATAGTACTCTTCGAAACGGTCATTTTGACAGCTCACTTGAACCATTCCGATATGAATTGCACCCAGAAGAAATTGTTGAATAATTATGTTACTAATTGAAAAATAGTTTTAAAGCTATTTTTGAGTTTTTAAAAATTCTAAAAATTACTATAAGCTTTAGAAAAATATTTCCTCCTATAGTAAAATTATTTTCATCATATATAACATATAGAAAAATTTAGAACGCTTTTCGACACTGTTTCAACCAGTTTCGAAAATCAAAACGATCAAGTTTAATAAGTAGAAAATAGGGTGCGCTTTAACCAGTTGTTTCTTGTGTTTGCAAGTACCAATCCTCGTGCACCAGCTTCGCTAGCTCCAATCTCGTCCTGCCACAACGAGCTCGAAATTCGTAAGTCATGGTAAATTCTAGATTTGGAAAAGTAGATAGTGTCCTCGTACGAACTTCTAAAACAACAACTTTTGTGTTTCATGTTTGTTGGACTTGTTTTTATCCTCAAATTTGCTAGCGTCCACCTTGCTTTACTTTAAGAAAGTCGACCAGTGAACCTAGCTTAACTATCATCATAAACAAGGAACTAATGACATCATGTGGCATATCTTGTGGAATGTTTGATGGAATATCTCGTGGAATGTTTTGTGGAATATCTCGTGGAATATCTCGTAAAATGTCTGATAAAATATCTTGTAAGAAAGAATTTAATCGATACACATGACACTGGCGTTTGGAGTAACTCATTGTAGAGAAAGTGTGGGAGCTATGACCGGAGTCACTCTCTCTCGTCTCGTCTCGTCTCGTTTTCAAAGTGTGTTGTAGTTGACGCCCGAGATTTGCTCCCCGTGGCAATGGAGATGACCCATGGTTGCATATCATACTTTCCTACATGAGTCACATCATATAGTGTAGTTAATTAATACCAACACTAAGATAACCATTGGTTGTATGTCTTATTCAGTACTTTGGTCAATTACTAACTAACGATGCGTAAATTCAGTACTTTGCATGTTTATTATCGTTACAGTTCATGCCTGCTAGTCTCACCATTGCTATCACCATGTTTGCTATTGCACGTTACTTTTCGTACTTACATGACCACCTTTTACTTTATGCATTACACGTACTTTATCTACCACACTTGTGTAGTTACCAGTACTTCACTTCACCATATTTTGCCTGCTTTACACTTGCACTACCACAGTACCACTTGTTCTTTCTTTACAGTTCTGTATACCTTTACTACCAGCCATGTACAGTCGTTGCTCAGTACTTTACTTTTCACTCTGGTTTGCTTGTATGTAGTTACTTTTTGCCATACATGTACACTGCTTCTTTTCTATATTTAGAATTGTTGTGACTTACCTACGGTTCCATCTCTGTGGCACCGCAGACGACGTACATATGGAGGTAAATGCTCTTGAGTTGACAGCGCCAGACTTCGACCATGAGACCATAGCTTCAAGAGCTATTTTCAGTTGTGTACTTTCTTTCTTCTATGTATCATTGTTGGAACATTTGTACAGTATGGATTGTAATAATTGGACACTATTTGGGTATTTTTGTACATCTCTGCATCGTTGCTATTTTGGTGTCACTGGTTAACTGCAGGACCTACGCAAATATCAAATAAGTAACGGGCCCCCGAGAGCGGGTCGTTACAAGTTTGGTGGCCCATGCAGGTCCTCGTTAACTACCTCGTGAACAATATAGCAAGATCAGGATGTACTATATAAAATACTCAAATTAACCTCGAGTACGGGATGTCTCGAGTGTTCACCTGTATTGGACATATGAGTAAAGCGTCCTTATTACCATCTTCATTAGGATTTCCTTGATCCTCATCACTTCCTGTGAACTCTTAACCCTTTCTTAGGAACTCTGTTCCATTCTTGGTTATACCCTCCCTAGTAGCCTCTTTTGCTAGCAGTCTTAGTGATTTTTCATAGGTTGAACTATCTACCCACTTCATCACCTTCCTTCAGTTGATGATGGCACGCATATAAATGACAAGCTTCCTTCAATGGACCATGATCCAATCAATGTGCTTGGCTAAGTTTGTTGGGTCACCCTAGCTAGATTAGGGGTAAGTGATCCTGGCTTAGTCACTTCCCTGGCCGTGTCCGCTGGACCGCAAGGACGTGAATCATGATTATGTAACGCCATCGATCTTCATCACTATCACCCTTCCTTTAGCTTGATGACCTTTCGATTGACCTTCTTATAATCTTTCTACCTTTAGTTCGCCTGAACTCTAGCTACGTTTATTTTAAGGAGGGTAGCATTCGATTTCCACCAGAAGTTTGAGTTCGACAACGGAAGCGAATCGAAGGACGCTTAAAAGTATTGGAGGATGGTGCTGAAGAATTTGAGATGAGCCAAACCTGACGTGCAAGTGTAGGCTGTTTGCATCTTTTCATCCTTCTTGAGCTCGTGTTTCGCTTCTAGCCGTACTTTCATCTTGTACCCGATTTTTCCACGGGTTTGAATTCCTTTCCCACCGACCACCTTTTCCCCCTCATTAATGCCTTTGTCCGCTTCCCCTCCTCGATCCCCGTTCCCGCCTAACCCTACCCTACCAAATACCGACTTTCGGTGCCCCTCCCCCCTTATTAAAACCCCTCTCCTTCCTCCCCAAGCCACCCCGTGGCTTCCCCTTTCGCTCCGACATCACCCACTCCTCCTCCCGGCCTCTCTCCCAAGCGAGCTCGACCCATCTCACCCGAAGCTCTGCCAGCTTCCGCTCCACCCCATCCCAGAGGCCCCCGCCATGGATCGACAGCTAGTCACAGCCCTCGCCGCCACGGATCGACAGCCGCCGATGGCCCATCAACGACTTTGGGGATTGTTGGGCTTAGCGACAGCCCTTTCCGTCACCCTCGTTGTTGCCGTGTGGTTGAGTTCTTGGGAATTCGCCGTTCTTGGTATTCTTTGGAGCTCCTTTTTCTGGTTCTTCCCCCTTGAGCTGCCCCGCTTCGATTCCTTCTTAAGGCTGCTCCTTCGTGTTTGTGGATTCGTGAGTTTTTGGTCGTTGAATTGCTTAGGACTGATGGTGATAACCGTAGATGTCGACCAATGGTATTGGCAAGGAGTATCATTGGGTATGAGTACTGGCATGCTTTTGGGCTTAGGTGTTGAAGTTGGATGTCAGTCTTGTGCTCGGATTTGGGAGACCGCTAGGATGTTGGTTTCTTGTTGCATGTTATGGAGATTGCCGGAAGAAGTGGTAGCGATAATCTTGACCCTCGAGAATTGGCCTTATATTTGCCTATTAGTGTTGATCTGGATATTGGCTTGTAATTTGGTAGCGTGGCAGATGAAGTCTTTTGTGTTCGGCTGGTTAAGTTGTAACAGCGCGGATGCACTAGGTTTAGCCCTTACGTTTATGTATGCTATGGCGATGATTTACATGATTAAGACCATGAAGTCATCATTTATATGAGTTGAAAATTTTAGACGTTATGTTCATCTTTTTGATGTGGTTTTAATAGCTTGCTACTGACTTATCACCTCAGGTTCTAAGTTCGAACAGATGTCATCATCATAATAGCTCTCATTTTCATGTAATGCCATTATCTCATATTATGGTTACTTGATAAATCTGAAGTAGCTACGGTGATAATAGATATTATTAACATTCCTTATTTTCTTATCACATTTCATGTTATTTACAACCTGAAATACAAAGATTACTATCTTTTCTATCATTTATTTGCTTGAGCTTCTTTATAATATCAATTATTTGTTTCAAAAATATTTTTAAATTCAGAGGACGAAATTATTTTAAGGAGGGTAGGATGTAGCGACATGTTTTCGACAACACAACTAATTACGTACTTAACGTATTTTTAACAATTCAAAATTATTTTATAAATGTAGCCAAGGGTTTTATAACAAAACTGATTTCAAAAATTTCTTATAAAAATATTTTGAAGTACCAGACTAGTTATGGAGTATTTTAGGAAGTTCGGGTTTCATCAAATACCTCTAAAAGATCTGATAAAAACTCATTTTCAGTTATTACCGTTTTGGCTTAATGAATTTATTTTCTATACAAACTTCTTTAAAACGTTTTCAAACTTCTACAGTAGCATCCTATGATCATTTAGGGCTCGCCACATTAATTTCGTAATTTTCTGATATCGTTTCGACCTAGAACCCGCAGACCCGCTTTCTAAATGTTTTGGCCTAAAACTAGTATCTCCGTAGCTCAAACCCTGAAACGGACTTCGTATTCGCGATCCCCGGGACGATATGATCCCGTGGGTATGTTTTCGTAATTTTTCAGACACGTTTGCTAGTAGGGGCAAAATCGTAATTTCGTTTTTGTATTTCTACTAATTACTTTTGCTAATGGGATTTTACTTATTATTAATTACCTATTTAACCCTAATTATTTAACCTAATCTGATTACCTACTCGCATCCCCATCTAACCCTCACTCTCTCAGCTAACCGTAAAATCCCAGCTACCTTCTTTAATTATTTTCTTACACTATATAACTCCCCTCCCCTTCCCTTTCATTCCCAGGCTGTTATAACACACTGTCCCTCAACTCTCTCTCTCTCTCTCTCTCTCTCTCTCTCTCTAGTTCTCTCTCTTCTCCATGCAAACCCAAAGTCCCCAACCCACGCTCTCCGCTTTGTCACCCTCTCCCCTCGCCCATCGCAAAGCCTCTTCGACGTCAACCGAACCCATGCTCGCCCCACCTTCGTGCAAAGCTCCGGAGCTCCGCCCTCCGATCCATCACCGCCCAGCCACGCTCGACGTCATCACCCACGGCGAAGCCCCCACTGTCGAGCAAAGCAGCCCGCCACCGTTTCGTTCATCCTCGAGAGCACCAGGCCACTGTCACTGATCTTCGAAGAGATCCGCTCTCCGCCGCCTCCAGCGGCCTCCTCCGCACGCAGTCGCCGCCCTCCCGTGCCTCGACGTCTCCACGCCTCCGTGCACCACCGCCCTATGCTCGAGGCCGCTCCGACCAACCCCCGAACGTCCGCACCGCTGCTGCCGGCGCTCCTCGCCGTCGGCCTCCGCCCCGAGCCGCCGACCGTCTCTGCCGCCTCTCCGCCGTCCCCCGCCGCTGCCGCCTCGCACCAACGCCGGCGACGAACCCCCTCCGTGCTGTCGACGAACGAAGGAGAACGAAGAGCAGGAGGTGATGTTGATGGTAAAATCGTAAATATGAAGATTATTTCGTATTTCAGTATATTATTAATTATTAATGGGTATTTATGGTTTTAAATCCATAACTAAAGATATAAGCCCCAGAAAAATGTGAAACTAGCTCCAGAAAATCAGAAATAATATTCTGGATCCAACGACACTAGTTTCATCTCAATTGAACGCTTACTTTTTCCAGAATTAATTTTTAAGCCTGAATTTTAAATACATTATTTTCTTTTAAAAATCCGTTACTCTTTATTTTCACGTAAAGTAATATGTGATAAAAATATTTGTTATAGTACTCTTCGAAACGGTCATTTTGACAGCTCACTTGAACCATTCCGATATGAATTACACCCAGAAGAAATTGTTAAATAATTACGTTACTAATTGAAAAATAGTTTTAAAGCTATTTTTGAGCTTTTAAAAATTCTAAAAATTACTATAATCTTTAGAAAAATATTTCCTCATGTAGTAAAATTATTTTCATCATATATAGCATATAGAAAAATTTAGAACGTTTTTCGACACTATTTCAACCAGTTTCGAAAATCAAAACGATCAAGTTTAATAAGTAGAAAATATGGTGCGCTTTAGCCAGTTGTTTCTTGTATTTGCAGGCACCAATCCTCGTGCACAATCTTCGCTAGCTCCAACCTCGTCCTGCCACAACGAGCTCGAACTCGTAAGTCACGGTAAATTCTAGATTTGGTAAAGTAGATAGTGTCCTCGAACGAACTTCTAAAACAACTACTTTTGTGTTCCATGTTTGTTGGACTTGTTTGTATCCTCAAATTTGCTAGCGTCCACCTTGCTTTACTTTAAGAAAGTCGACCAGTGAACCTAGCTTAACTATCATCGTAAACAAGGAACTAATGGCATCATGTGGCACATCTTGTGGAATGTTTGATGGAATATCTCGTGGAATGTTTTGTGGAATATCTCGTGGAATATCTCGTAAAATGTCTGATGAAATATCTTGTAAGAAAGAATTTAATCGATACACATGACACTGGGGTTTGGAGTAACTCATTGTAGAGAAAGTGTGGGAGCTATGACCGGAGTCACACACTCTCGTCTCGTCTCGTCTCGTTTTCAAAGTGTGTTGTAGTTGACGCCCGGGATTTGCTCCCCGTGGCAATGGAGATGACCCATGGTTGCATATCATACTTTCCTACATGAGTCACATCACATAGTGTAGTTAATTAATACCAACACTAAGATAACCATTGGTTGTACGTCTTATTCAGTACTTTGGTCAATTACTAACTAACGGTGCATAAATTCAGTACTTTGCATGTTTATTATCGTTACAGTTCATGCCTGCTAGTCTCACCATTGCTATCACCATGTTTGCTATTGCACGTTACTTTTCGTACTTACAGGACCACCTTTTACTTTATGCATTACACGTACTTTATCTACCACACTTGTGTAGTTACCGGTACTTCACTTCACCATATTTTGCCTGCTTTACACTTGCACTACCACAGTACCACTTGTTCTTTCTTTACAGTTCTGTATACCTTTACTACCAGCCATGTACAGTCGTTGCTCAGTACTTTACTTTTCACTCTGGTTTGCTTGTACGTAGTTACTTTTTGCCATACTTGTACACTGCTTCTTTTCTGCATTTAGAATTGTTGTGACTTACCTACGGTTCCATCTCCGTGGCACCGCAAACGACGTACTGTAACGCCCCGCTCCCCAAAATACGAAGGGAGTGAGAGCGTTACTGGGGTCCACTTGAACCGGAGCAGTGAAGCTCGGGTTCATGAATCGTCTGTGGTAAAACGCAAGGACAGGTCCTTCGCACTCTTTTCAGAACAACCAGAATATTTCATACATTACAAGCCACATCCAGAATAAACGTCCGTACATGAAATAAAATCGACAAGCCTCAGCTGGGCCGAAATACAACAATAATAACGTACACACAACCACAAAGGAAAGTAACTAAGGCAAGCAGCAACGGTAAAGGTCCTCTAGTCCTCCGCAGGGAGAGACTCGGCGTCTACTCCGAACTCCTGACTCTCCAAGTCAGGTGTCTCGTAAAGAACCTCCTAGTACTCTGGCTCAGGATCTGACATACATCAAAAAACATGAATGTATGTCAGCAAGGGTCTGCAAGAAGATGTTAGAACCCAAGGCAAGATATACAAATTTATACTGAATTTAAGAGGCGTTAATTAAATGAGATAGCGACAATAAGATTAAACATGCTGAAATAAAATAAAAGACATCCTACCATACAGTACTAACATGGCACGCCTTATTTTATACTAGTTTAATCAACCTAAAAATTACTAACAGGCTGGATTAAAATAATACGAGCAGATTAACATTTAAAAACAACGCTAATTAACGTTAATTAACTCAACTAATCTAATTACAAGAGCATCATGTTAATTTGAATGGGTTATTAGCATGTTAACATTACTTTAAAGGGGTACACCCACTCTACACCTACTATTACACAAATGTCTATATTATTTTCTATCTAAAAAAACTTTATCTCTTCCCATACTTTATTAAGGCTGACACCTCTACTGTCACAGGCTGCCACCCCCTTTCTTTTAATTATTCAACTCTCCTTTACTCCCCCTCTCTCTCTCTCAGTTCTGTCATTTGTTGCTTTTCTTTTTTTTTCTTTCAAACGTTTGCAGGCAAAGCAAGAGGGGAATCCACGCACGGGCAAGGGGAGTTCTCACCGGGTGGAGGAAGGTGGCAGCTCTGCACAGCTGCTATGGCTGCCCACGGCGAACGGCGGCGGCTCCACGGCGGTGTCTCCAGCGGCCTAGGGCGAGAGGAGGGGCTGTTTCCGGCCTTTGGCACGCGCGGCAGAGGTTCAGCTTCTGGAGCTTCGGCGATGCGCGACTGGTGGAGGGTGGTGCCGACCTTGGGTGAGGGGAGGAGGAGGAAGAAGATAGGGGGAGGAGGAAGAGGGTTTGGTGGTTGAAGATCTTGGGTTTGATTCCAGATTTTGGATCAGAAATTCTCTCGTCTCAAATTCGATTTGGGTTTTGATTTATTGAATCTGGCTTGGAGAAATTTACAGAGGAGAAGAAATTTGATGGTTGCAGGGAAGAAGATGTGAAGGTTGGTTGTTTGCATCTGATGAAATACAGACAGGGAGGGGGCAGCTTGATGGGGGGAGTTGGCAGTGGGGGAAGGGAATGAATTTGTTAGTTGGATCTCACCGATGCATTCAGTGGGATTCAATAGGTTAGGTAGGTTAATTAATAATTAGTTAGGGTAAATAGTTAGGATTAAAATTTAATTACGCCATGTTAAAAATTAAAATCCGAGACGCGCTCGTGTTGACGCACAAACATAGAACTCGTGCAAAAAAACATCCGGATGGTTAAAACGAAAATACGGTCACACATAATAGTACGCCTAGAAAAATACCGGCCGTTACATCCTACCCAACTTAAGAAAAAAATTCTGTTCTCGGAATTCTTATCAACTAAGGAGCAGGAAACAAATATGGATAACGCTCTCTTATCTCATCTTCCCGCTCCCAGGTAGATTCTCCTGGCGAGTCGCGACGCCTCATCACTCTGACTAGATCAACAGTCCTGTTCCTGAAGACTTTCTGATGTCGATCTAGGATCTCCACTGGCTGCTGTTCATATGTCAGATCCGGTCGAACCGTAATCTCAGAGTAGTCCACATCATAAGAAGGGTCGCTGATATAACGACGCAGTTGGGATACAAGGAAGACATCATGAACTCCCTCTAAGGATGGTGGTAAAGCTAAGAGATATGCTACTTCTCCAACTCGCTCCAGCACATCGAAAGGTCCAATATATCTCGGACTAAGCTTGCCTCTCTTCCCAAATCGAATCACTCCTCGATTCGGGGAGATCTTCAGAAACACATGATCTCCTGGCTGAAACTCCAAAGGACACCGTTTAGCATTTGCCCAATGCTTATAACGGTCCTGGGCGATCCGAAGCTTGTCTCTGTAGTACGCACAACATCAACTGCTTCCACTATCATCTCTGGCCCTAAGAGCTCTCTATCACCGACGTCATCCCAACTCAGTGGTGATCGACATTTCCTTCCGTAGAGAGCAGCAAATGGCGCCATGCCAATGCTCGCCTGATAGCTGTTGTTTAAGAAAACTCCACCAGGTGCAGATGATCCTCCCACAAACCCTTAAGATCCAACATGCAGGCTCTCAATATATCCTCCAAGATCTGAATAGTGCGCTCCGACTGTCCATCAGTCTGCGGGTGATACGCAGTATTGAAGCTCAGACTGGTACCCAGATTGGTCTGCAGACTCTTCTAGAACTGGGATGTGAATCTCGTATCACAATCTGATACAATGCTCACAGGGACTCCATGCAAGGCACGATCTCCTACACGACATAATTCACATCACGACTAGTACTAGAAGGAAATTATAAAGTCATGAGTTAGGTCATTACCTCCATATACTTCCTTGCCAATATCTCCGTGGATTGCCCAACTCGGAAAGGTATAAAGTGTGCAGACTTGGTCAATCGATTAACGATGACCCAGATCGCGTCGTTCTGCCTGGTGCTCCGAGGTAAGCCAGTCATGAAGTCCATCATGATGTGCTGCCACTTCCACTCTGGAATCGATAGGGGTTGTAGTAATCCGGCAATGCGATGGTGTTCAGCCTTTACTTGCTGACATACAAGACACTTGGCAACCCTCTTTTGGATATTGGACTCCCTGGATTTGGTTTTGGATGATGAACAAACATAAATATATCGTGAACTAACACTTTGTGAGCGCAGTTATGGAGATCGTCGCCAAATTCATATGAATATCAATTACGACGTCTCAAGACTTCTCAAAGCACGTGATCGATTGCCTAAAGCTTCGTTGAAGCTTATGGACCAATTTAGAAGTCATGAAGATTCGATTGAAGCTATTGAAGACGGTATCGTCAAGTTTTATTTATAGTCTTTAAGCTTCTTTTGTAGAATGTTAAGCCTTGAGTAGGTCTTACGGTTTAAATCTTCATAACGCTCATATCTTAGCTCTAGGATCTTAGTAGAAGTCCATACAATCCTTCTCGAAGCTTCGCGCTTCGATTCGCGACTTCTTGTCCATGTTAGTTGGTTCAAGAAGAAGAACTGACCGACTAGATGGTGATCTAGTCGGTCGGCAAAGCTTCTTGGACCGACTAGTTTTTGTCAGTCATTTCCAAGCTCTTTACTGTTTACAGTTAGTCAGTCTAAGTTGACTCACCGACCGACTAGTTTGTGAACTAGTCGGTCAGTGATGCTTCTGTGACCGACTAGTTGAGCTTTCCCTGTACATGCACATTTGAGCCTGAACTACTGTTTATCATTAGTCGGTCTGTGTTCATTGATCGACCGACGAGTTGATGAACTAGTCGGTCAACTTTCCTTCTTGGACCGACTAGTTTACCTTTACTGTACATGCCAATTTTTCACCTAACTTACTGTTTATCGTTAGTCGGTCTATGTTCATTTGGCGACCGACTAGTTGGTGAATTAGTCGGTCAACATTTGTTCTTGGACCGACTAAGTCTATTTATGCTCAGACTTCAGTTTTATCTGTTAGTCGGTCTCAGTTGAGTAACCGACCGACTAGTTGTGAAACTAGTCGGTCAGCTACTCTTCTTGGACCGACTAGTTCCTTATGTCTGTGCTTTGATCTTTTCTTTGTTCACTCATTAGTCGGTATACGTTAATTGACCGACCGACTAGTTGATGAACTAGTCGGTCGGTGGTTGTTCTTTGACCGACTAGTTGGGTTCAGAAAAGAGCCGTTGGAGCTTTAATTGAAACGGTTTTCTCTCTCTCTTTTCTCTATCCTATAAATACTTGTTGGGCTGCATTCATTGTAGTCAATGCTGATATTATTGCAAGTTTAGAGATCAAGAGAAATCATTCCAAGCTCATTCAAAGCTCTTTCATTCCATTCAATAATCTCTCCTCACTCTTACTTCCAAAGAGAGATTCATTGAGTGTGAAGCCTTCCAAGCCAAGTGCTTGATTCTAGGTCACCAACATCCCCATAGCTCTCCATCGCTGATCTACATCTTGGAGCTAGGGTTTGGTGCCACTTCTTCTTCATCAAAAACATCCTTGTCCTAATTCGTAAGCATTACTCAAGGCATAGATATTTTGTCGGTAAGAAGTTTTTTATTTCATTTCAATTTCATATTGTAAGTTTCACTCTCGGTTGTGAGAGTGTGGTTGTGATCCCGGGTTGTGGGATTCACAAATTACTTTGTGTATGATTTGACTTGTGAAGGTTTTTCACAAGTATTTCATAGTGGAAATCTTGAGTTAGGGTTTCTAACTCAAGTATCCGGAGGGGATCCGGGTGGTTGGGACGTAGGATCACCGGGAACAAGTCGGAAAGACTTGGGTGGATCCGAACCCAGTAATATCTATTGTTAGCATTGTTAATTTTGTTGTTGTCTTCAATTTAAGCTTCTGCAAATTGATTTGGTAGTTGTTTGCACGATAATTAGGAATTATACTCCTCGTTATTTTTAAAGTACTATTCACCCCCCCTCTAGTACTTGTGCAGTAGCTTGTAGGGCATTACATTTGGTATCAGAGCCAGATACTTAGCTATGTCTGCCAATGACAACAAGACCGTGCGTCCACCTTCCGACTATGGCACCTTCAGGAACCGTGAAGGAGCATCTTCGGTGATGGAAGGACATTCCTCAACGAGGCCTCCATTCTTCAACGGTACCAACTACGGGTACTAGAAATGCCGGATGGAAACTTTCCTCCGGAGTGCATCACTATGGAGGACCACGATGAAGGAATACGTCGAGCCCGCTGAAGAAGACTTTGAGAAATGGACAACCGCGGAGGTCGCCGCGGAGGTAAGCAATGCCAAGGCAATGAACGCCTTGCAATGCACATTGGAGCCCGAGGACTTCAATAAGATATGCACACGTAAGAGTGCATATCAAATTTGAAACTCCCTCCTCATACTACATGAAGGGACGAGTAGGGTAAGAGACTCTAAACTCGTAGTTGTTAACAAAGATTACGAAATGTTTCATATGCAACATGGTGAGAAGATGAAGGAGTATTATGCTCGCTTCGTCGACATCATACACGAGTTAGAGGCTCTCGGCAAATCCTACACCCAAAAGGAGAAATGTTCGAAGCTTATCGAAGGACTTCCTTCTTCTTGGGAAAAGCGTAACTTCGCCATCGAGGAAGGTAATGATATGAATAAGTACACCGTAGTTCAACTAATGGGTACTTTAGTGTCATACGAGGTATGCAAGGATAGCAAGTTAAAATTGCAGGAAAAGATGAAGTCCTACCTAAAGCAAGACGAGCCAAAGAAGAAGGCTATTGCTTTCAAGGCCGCTCCATCCACATCCACATCAACCGATGATGAAGACTCGGAAAACGAGTTGGACTTGGAGTCCATGGCACTCATGGCCAAGAAGTTCAACCGTTTCTTCCGAAAAGGTAACTATAAGAACAAAGCTAAATTTGGTTCTTCTAACGCCTCCTCCTCTCCTTTGTGTTTCAAGTGCAATAAGCCAGGACACATGAAAGCGGAGTGTCCTCTAAACAAGCAAAAGGAGAAGTGGAAGGCGCCAAAGTACGACAAGTCCAAGAAGTACAAGAAAGGGAACAAAAAGGGGCTTGTCGGGGGCAACATTCACCGACTCCGAGGATTCCTCAAGCGGAGAGTCAGACGATGAGCAAGTGGAGCAAGCGCACATGTGCTTCATGGCAAGAGAGGAGAATGATCAAGGATCTTCCTCTTCCGATGATAGTGACGACGAAGGGGATGAGGTAACTATGGATGACCTTAGGAATGCTAATTCTCAATTATGGTCTAAGTATACTAAATTAGTAAATAGGTATACTAAAGTAAAAGATGACCTAGCTAGCATTCAAATCTCGCCTAAACCTATCATCACCAACAACGACACCGTTGTTGAAGGGTTGAGGAATGAGATTGTTAATCTCAAGACTCAACTTGAACATGTTAGCATTGAAGATCCGGAGGATCACAAGATAGCGGATTTGACTTCTCAAAACTCGACTTTGAGTATTGAGAATGAGAATCTTAAATCTCGTGTTTATGTGCTCACATCGCAAGTATCCAACTTGGATACTTTTATGTGTTCTCTCACCGAGAAATATGAGAACACATTAGGCCAAATTAATAAATTCAATAAGGGTAAGGACCATTTGGATAAAATCCTAAGTGACTTACTTCCGGCCAATCACCACATTGGCTTGGGGTATACGATGGGATGTTCATCCAAATCGGCCACTACTTTTGTTAGGCCAACTTCCGGTGACTCAACGAGTGGTAGCAAACACTCTATTGGTAGTTCTTCTACCAATGGTGCTTCCACCTCGTCCACACCCTCTTTCGGAATGAAACCCACTTTGGGTGGACCTCCAAAGAAGGGGCATGCTTATATGTACACCAATACTATGCCACGTAGGAACACACGTCCTACTCCACCGGCTCACACATATGATGATTTTTATGCAACACATTCACGGGCACATACAAACCATGTGAGACACCCTCACGCACGTGTTTCCTCACATGCATATTTTCACCCACAACATCATATGAATAATTATCCACATACAACATTCCATCATGTTCCTTATGCCTATCCACGACATGCATCACGTAAAAACCAACAACGCATGCATGCACCCAATAGGATGAGGGCTCCCAAGATTTTCACTATTTGGAGCCCAAAGGACACACGCATGAATGAAAAACAAGTCAACATGAATGCTTATTTTTCGGATGTTGTGCATAGTAGAAATTATGTGGGGAAGTCTAAGTCCAATTGGACTTGGCTTCCAAAGGTCACTACTGGAAAACTTAGCATTAGCCACGGCCAAATCCGTGGCTAATACTATGAATTCCGTGGCTAAAACACATTAGCCACGGATTTTCAGAAATTCCGTGGCTAATAGTCCGTGGCAAAAAAAGGCGTCATAAAAGAGAGAATTTCCGTCGCTAATGGAAGAATTTCCGCGGCTAAATATCATTAGCCACGGCATTCTAGCCACGGCAATTCCGTGGCTATTACGCCATGGCTAATTCTAATTAGCCATTACAATCCGTGGCTACTTTGTTGTCCGTGGCTAAAGATCTGTAGCCACAGTGTTACCGTGGCTAAAAACAATGTTTGCCACGGAAACGTTTTCCTTGGCATATCACTATTAGCCACGGAATATCCGTTGCGAATAGAATAATTTGCCATGACCATACGTGGCTAAAATAATCTTCCCACAGAATTTATAACTGTGGCTAATACGTATTGGCCACGAAATTTCAGTGGCCAATATTGTATTAGCCAGGGAATATCCGTGGCTATTTGTAATTAGTGACGGATAATTCATACAGATTTATTGTGGCTAATAAGTATTAGCCACGAAATTTCCGTGGCTAACATGTTTTTATTTTATTTTTAAAAAAACAAAAATCTTAAATGCTGTACATCAAAACTAAAACCAAAAAACATCTCTATACAATCAAATTTCACATATAACATCATCATCTTCACATTCCAGAAAAAAAGTTTCCAAACATGTATAACATTAATCACATAACACCAAGTTTCTAAAAAGTTTCCACACACAACATTAATCACATAACACCAAGTTTCTAAAAAGTTCCCACATACCACATCACCTTCACTCCCCTAATCTCAAAAACAAGTAAACTCTCACTCACTGCAGATCTCCACCCTCCGGGCCTCCACCATGTTCTCTGCCTTGTGCACGCAATTCCTGAAACAAAAATTCAAGAAAGATATGAAGATACAGATACCAGCAACGAACCCCAAAACCATTTGGACCACCTGTGGCCAATACAGTTGGCAACAAGCACTCCGCCATATACAAATTCAAGAAAGATATTTCCCAAAGCAAGTCAATATATACGCGCCAGTGAGCGAAAAAAACCCAAGTTTTTCCACATATGAACAGATTTCAGTAGACAAGTTGCATTTCTAATTCCCTATCAAAAGTTTAACATTCATTTAATCACATTCCAGACGCGAGTAACTGGTTTCGTGGGGCACTGGCATCCTTCATCGAAAATAGCAAGGAACATGTTATATGCCAAGCAGTAGGCAGAAATTTCGTGTACACATCATGCTAATTTCTCATTTGTTTTACATAAATCTGCTATGTAAATGGACTATACAACACTGAATCAATGGACTTTACCATGGAGCAGGTATTAAACTTGTGGTCGATGAGAGAACACCATCCAGAAAGAGAATGGAGAAGGTGAGCATGTTATGAGAATTTTTTGTGGATATCGTTTACAATTTTGTGAACATCAACATCAAAATATGTCGACCTTGCATTCATCATGATTGCCAAACGCCAATTTGGCATTCTATCGTATAAATAACCATGAATCAATGGATGAAAAAAAACACAAACATAAACAACTTGGCTTGCTAAAAACAATTACTTCTGCTCTTTATAGCAACCAACACAGAGTACATGAACACATGCAAATTTATAAAATCTTGAAACTTGTGTTGCTTCCTGTTATTTTGCTAGTGACATGAATGTGAACTCCTGATTGTTTGCATTTGTTGCATTTTGGTGTGGTCATTTATCTGTAGTAGAAATAACTTCTCATGGAAATTGGAGACATATTAGCAGCATTGGATTTGTTTTGGTATCTACAATAATCTAATTTAAACTTTCCAGTTAGTGTCTGATAGTGTGAAGATGAAGCAGAATATCAGCTCTCTTCTTGCGAAGAAACAAACCAAAGCAAAGCAACTGCAGCAAACTAATGCTTCAGTGGAATTTCTCAAAATGAGAATGGCTCGTGGTGAAGAGCAGGTGTATTTTTAGTTCATCAGCCTTCTGCTCTTGCCTTTTGCCTATTTACTCCTTGTTGCAATCTGCTTTAAAAAAAGAGTATTACTCTTTTCAGATGAAAGCATATATCGCCCAAGCTATTAAAGCCTCTACGGAGAACAGACATGTTGCTGTTAATCTGGAAAAAACTAAAATGGAGTTATCAGAAGCTGAGAAAAGGCTGAAGTGGGCAAAATCTTCGGCCGAGTCATTTGACAAGGAGTATGAACAAAATCAGAAGAGGATCCTGGAATTGAGAAAAGAATTAGAGCATGAAAGGTGCGATCTTTTCTTTGACTTGCTGCCATTAGTTGCATGGGTTTCTGTTTTGATGTAATCGAAATAATATGTACACATAAAAAAATTTCTCAGAAACGAGCGGAAGAGGCTTGAGGAAGAATATGAAGAAGTAAAAAATGAAGTATTGGAGATCAGTAACGAGAGTGAAGAGGATGTCATGCGTAAACTTCAAGATGAGATCAAGGAGTGCAAGGCAGTACTCAAATGCGGTGTTTGTTTTAATAGGCCAAAGGAGGTGTGTACACTTCCAGAACTACTGCATCATACTTCACATTTTAATTTTCTCCTTTTCTTTTTTATATTTAATATTTCTAGTTTTACCTGTCCAGCTATTTTAGATTTCTTCAAGCAGTACAACCATTCTCCTCATTACCGTGATATGTGCTTTATTTTGTTTTCCGTTTTGCCTGCTCTTAGTCTAACATTCTGCGGCATAAGAGCATTACGGAGCTAATTGATAGAAAATCCTGTCCCACCCATACACTAACCCTACTCCTAATTAAATACCATTAAAGTCACATAATTCAATAATTGATAGAAATTCTTACCAGATCATTACAGAGCTGCTGATATTTCTCCTGCATCTCTTGAGGCATGCAAGCGAGCACTAACTGGTACTGCTGGTCATAATGCGCCATCCTCTCCACCATAGTGGTCATCGTGGCAGTGAACTCCTGCATGCCCGCTGGTGGATCGGTGGGCTCTGGTCGTCGGGTACTCTCAGAACCTGTCGAGGACGAACTGGTCGACTGTCCATAGTCTCTGGTCTCTGAACCTCTAAACCGATACCGGTTCTTTCTCGTCCCTCCTAGCACCCCTGCAATGAGGGCATCCTCCTCCTCCCTGGTGAGCGGTCCAGAGCAACTGGAGGCTGACTCAGAGTGTGACCTGAGGTCTGCTGCAGCCTGATGCAGAAGAGCCTGAAATAAATACAACCAACATTATAATTATACTTAATATGAACAATATTATTAAACATAAAGTTATTACTTACTAGCAGCTTCTTATTCTTCTCCATCTTATTTTTATCTGTATACTTGGGGTGGGCATGTGTAAGAGCGCGCTCTATCAACCACTCCACTCCCGGCTTGCCCTAAAAACAAATAGATTGATACTAAGACAGATTTTAGACACATATTCCATTATAACATAATATATGCTCAAATTTAAAATTGAACATATAACCTGTTGCGCCAAATCGTGAGCATGGCTGGTGTAGCTCTTGGAGCCGGTATGATGCTCATACTTTCGTGACTTTTCGCGGTTCGCCTTGGCGATATCCGCAATCCTCTTTTAAAAAAACATGTCAGGCAAATGGATATATAAAACATATTAAAAGGGACCAAAATTGAACCATACTTTTCCTTCATCCGACTCCCAATAGGCACAAGATCCGAAAAATTGAAGGGGATCTGCTCGGGCGTCCATATGCCACCAACGCTCCCAGTCTTCTATGTACCTCATCCAGATCTTTTCCTTTAGGTCATTACGCCACTGAACCAACGCATATTGTATCTTCAAGAAGCAAAACTTCCATAAGTTTGGATTCCCATCCAACATGTAATGCCTCTGTAAAAAACAAATACAAATTATATACATAATGAAAGTAATAAATCAAAATACAACATACTTACGTTGATCCAGCGCCAACATACGACCAAATCTTCAAACCTTTGCTCATTCCAATTGAGGCAAATGTTGAATATATCGGCCCTTCTGGCCAATGTACCCAAAAAACTCGTAAACTTGCCCCCCCACTTTTCAATGGGGACACCGTGGCTCCACCGTATGACAACTCGTTGCCCTTCTGATGGAATCAGGTGCGAGGGCTTGGTGTACCCTCGTCCATTCTTTGGTGGCTTCTCACCGCCTACAAAAAAATTAATATTATCTTACAATATAAATAAAATGTTATATAACATTTTCTTATTTAAAATAATTGAAATACATTTTTATACCTTTTCGCTGGAAGCATTCATCTCTAGCTGAAATCATCCTAGCATGTGCCACGGTATCCAACATATCTAAAGCCAACTGGCGTGCATCCATATTGTCCATCTTGGACCGTGTCACTCACAGCATCTGCATCATGTGGTAAAGGTGCGTCCTCGACACTGGGGTCGAACGACACATACTGTACCGTCTCGACAGGGTGCTGTGTGGCATGACTGGCGGTATGGGAGGAGCCAACGGCCTGAGTACCTACAGGTATATCCTCTAAGCCAGAAGAGCCTGTGGGATGGCCTAAAATGCATCAATAAAGCAATTATTCATCCGCTAAAATAAAAAATATAAATTAAGCTGCAGACATGATATAATACACATATATGCATACCTGTTCCAGTGGGCTGAGAGGAGGAAGATGATCCCATAGCTTTAATAGCCTCTCTAAATCTCTTCATCTGAACTTTAAAATATTAGGAGTTAAACTAAACAAATTGCATTCAACTACTCAACTTTATATTTTGAATTCAAAAAAATTATAAGCTGCATGGAGCAAATGCGCTAATATGTGTTCTAACCTATACTTATGCACACCTGCATGCACGCATGTCATTATAATTCATATTCAGAAGCAGATAAGTAGTGTGTATCATAAATAAAAGAGATTATTTCATAATGTGTGTGTGTGATGTACATATAACAAGTAAAATGTTCATGCATGACCATTTGTATAAATTTTCCTACTGTGGGGCCACAGCCCTTCCCTGTAACAGCCATTGCTGCAGATGATGCCGATCTCAGCACTCAGCAGATATTGTTGTAGCTACAGCCGTTGGCAGCAGCAACTGCAGCAAAGTCAATTTCTTGGGTTATTACAGTTTTCTGTTTTCTGTTTCTCAAAAAGGTTTCCTGAACTTCCATGACATTGCTTTAAATTGTCATGCATGGTTAATTTTTTGTTTTTGAAAGAAATATTTCTGCTTTTTTTACTGATAATGACTAAGAAGCTTGAGTTCAAGCTTGATACTCCCACAGCTGCTCTTACTTCTTTACCATCCTGTTATCCCCAACATCCTCAAGATCTTTGATTACATTATGATGATAATAAGCCATTAGACTCAAGGGCTAATATTTGGTTTGAGTTTGTAAATGATAATTGAACATCTTAAAGACATTAATAGCTTTTAAACTCAAAGTGTCAGAGGACGGTCAAGTGACGGTGAAGGACCGAGGAAAGGTGAGGCATAAAAATCGGTATGAAGAACACCATACAAAGGAGTTTCAGGTTAAATAATAGTATTAGCTGACTCATGTGGTTGAAAAATCTTTGTAACATGTAATACATGTATAGAACTGAAGATCAATACGTTTGATTTATTTAAATTTTCAGAACCATGACATCAAATTCAACAATAGGGAGTCCAGATTGCAAAATTGCAGGGACCAAGGTATGTTTTCATAGCAAAGCAACCTGTGCATGGCTCAAGGTTTAATGGACTGAAAAGGTGAGCTACATGCAATGGGGATTGAAGGCACATCAAACCCACAGCTCCTGCATGGCGTATCGTTAGACGCTACATATTACAACATATTTCTAATAAGAAAATGAGATTTCAATATTTCAGTATCATGCTTGATTATATGCACCTCTAAACGTCCAATTCTGCAAAATCAATATGCATAAGGGGTTGCGTGATGTACATATAACAAGTAAAATGTTCATGCATGACCAATTACCACGCATCTTCATAAAACGTTCAGTAACAAAAAAAGCCACATGGAAAATATTTAAGTTTCAACAAGAACGGAAGAATTTGCAAGTCTAATGACTAATAATAACCCAACTATTAAGGGACATTCAAATTTTCATAAGAATACAAAATAACATATGGGCATGCAATGTTTGGCTTTGAGGAATGGACCAATACCAAGAATTAAAGGCAACAGATTTCCACATACAATGTGAAATATCATTGTCATAAATTCATGATAGAGCCTTAAAAAACTGAAATGCATGTTAGCTTGGTTTAATCCTCTAGGTGGTAGTGTTATCAGAGACAATTGTACTGAATGAGATTGAATCCTAGAAATTGGGTTTTGAATCTATCGGCAACCGATTTTAATGTATAATGTGAAATCAATTCAGAATAGGGTTCTAATAAAGACTAAAAGTGTGTCAGATTAGCTCCACATTGCTTATTAAACCTACAAGTGATGAAACACCGAAACAGACATGACACAACACAGTAGATGCGGGAAATGACAACTTCATAAGAGTAAGATACAAAGACATGACGATATAGCTGTGGATGTGCATGCATGTGAATCTACATATATTGCACATCAATTTCCACAGCGATTAGGATATGTTCTGTTAAAACTTAAAAAAAATGGCATAAAATTTCACCGATAAAAATCTGTAGCTTTTAATCAAGTAACAATATTAAACAAAATTCCTAAAACATCTTATCAGTATTCTACCTAACCCAAGTGATATTGAGGCTTTGACATAATACCCGCTAGGTAAAAAAGAGTATTCTATATATTTTAAAGCAACATGCTGTAAAGTGTCTAGGATGCAACCTTTAGGTTTTATTTGATATTAAAATGATCCAACACACAACTTTTTCTGTTTAAAAATTAGGCACACCTTCAAAATGTCTAATGCATGTCAAGTAAATGCCATGCAAGTGTCAATGTTTGACATGGACTCATCACTCATTTTGTAGTGTCAGTGCTTTAAGGCTAATAAGCCAGAACAAAATTTTCAAAATTATTTTCAATCAAATTAAGAGTGTTACAAGTGGGACTGAGAGCACATCCAATGAGATAACAACCAAGTAGAATGGACTTTCTTAGTATTACCAAAAACCCTCCAAATAGGTTTTCCAGGCTTTGATCTCATACGTCCTTGGTCACGGGCAAGTAGCTGCAGCCATTGCAGCCACTGCCCTCTTGTACACAAGGAGGAAGGTAAGGATCACTGAATTATTGTGCTTATATAGGATTGGATCACTGAATTATTGTGCTTATAAATGTTCTCTAAAGTTATTCACGGACTCAATTGGACCCATTAAATACATGGACTGATTTGGAGATGAATATATAGGATTGGAAATATTTTGGTTCATGAACTTAATTCCAGTCCAAAACCATTATGAATTTGAGACAAAAGGACAACATGGGAAACCTCGCCAGCTAGCACAACTCTAGAAAATAGTAGGAATATAAGGCAATTAATAATTTTCTGGGAAAGGCTAAAAGCAAATAGATAATTAAAGGGGTTAGAACATGACAGATTAAGAGAAGGGCCATAATTAATGATATTGGTGAAGCCATTAACTTGACAGATTAAGAGAAGGGCTAAAATTATAGCACGTCAAGATCTCCCTCAATTTAAATATATACAAATAAACTCCGCAAAATGCTTTTAAATAATTAAAAAAATTAAAACCAGTAATACAAAGAAAATAAAAAGGAATATGATTTGGTGAATGAATTATGGAGTCCACATATAAGTCCATTTTCACATGTCCTGAAAGTGAACAGCTTTCACACAGTCAATTTCGCATATAAGGAAATGCCGACTATTTAGATGTTAAGCCAACCATATTCATTCTTATGCAACTCTTTTAACAATCCTTGTGTGACGAGGAACCGGATACTCCTAATGGAACGTATGTCTCACGTACATAAGTGGTACTAGTACTTGACTTGCCCTACCATTCACTAAGTAAAACGCAAAACAAAAGGAAAAACTTGCACTTGATATGCCCAAGAATTCAAGATTTTGATGTTGAAGCCATTTGTGATCGAGTCCGAACACCAATTGAAACATCTTCTACTCTGCTTCTTAAATTAATACTTGGGCTTTCATCTGTTATAATTACAACGTCGTCTTCATCTTCCGTGATATTTGCATGGATCTCCAAGTTGGGCATATCGATACGCAACGGTATAATGTCTTCAGCCGTTTCATTATTCTGATCGGTTGAAAACTCGGCCACAACTTCATCGTCTAAGATTACGTCTTCTTCTTCTTCATTATCTTCTTCTGTAACATCTTCGTATGCATAGGCTTTTGGCGGATTTCTAAGAACAACCCAAGCATCGTCTACCATTATGTCTTTTGCATAAAAACATTGTTTAGCATGGGTAGCAAGCATATACTTGTCATTCTTGTAAATTTCCTTGTTTAGATTTACAACTGTGTAGCCAAATAGGTCCTTTTGTTTACACTGCTCACACCAACGAACCTTAAACAACACATGACTAACATCCTTCTGATAGCCATAGAATATCTCAACAACATCTTCAACCTGTCCATAGTAGAAGATCTGGCCTTCATTTGGTTGTTGATCTTTGCTACTTGCATACGATAATTGAGAGAAAGATGAGAAGATTCCACTATTTTGCATACATCGTTCCTTCTCGACGTCAATGGAATTAAATCTAAAACCATTGATACAATACCCCCCCATAACGATGTACAGTGCTATGAGGACCTCTGGCGTAGCTTTGAATGGCATCAGATAGATGTACACCTCCCTCAATTTGTCGTTGAACCTTCATGAAAAGGATAAAAGATATTAATATATTAAATAAGCTCGATATTAATTTTGTTATAAGTATATAGTTAACATGTCTAATCTGCGCACAAACCTGAATTTTCAACCATCCAGGAAATTCTTTGGAATGTGCGTCCGCAACTTTTTTGCTAAAAGTTTTGGCATTCAACTTTTTTAATACCTCTATCTTGTGACGACTACGATACAGATAAAGAAAGCTAATATAACATTAGATTTAAACATATACATCATTAAACAGGTAAAATACTCAGCTTTATTACCTGCGATATAAGTCAAATATCGGTAGATTGTTTAGAACATATGCATGGGCTTGGCCAAGATCCATCATATTAAATCTCTACGGGATAGAGGACTGGACGTAGGATCACAAGGATCCGAACCAGGATAAAAATCTCTGTGTTTGCGTTTGCATTATTCTGGATTGTGATCTTTTATTTCCGCACTTTTATTGCAATTTCTTATTAACTTTTAATTTTGCAATATCGTCGTGATTTACACTATTCACCCCCTAGTGTATTTGGTGTGCCAGGAGATCCAACAATAAATTCTTTAAAATATTCTTTTCAAAATTAAAATTCAAATTCAAAATTCACTTCCTTATTAGCAAAGAGATTTTTAATCCCACCATTAATTACATTTATTCCCTTGACTTTCCAATTTCTCCGATAGATTCAAAATCTTCCATAATTTAACTTAAGCCCTTCCTATTTTAGCAAACAAAAACCTATGCTAACCCAACATCAGCCGCACCCCTATAGAACCTAGGCTAGCCTAAAGCCTCTCCCTACAGCAAACACCCAAGCCAGAGCTTCACGTTTCGCTTCATACTTTTAAAACCCTACCCTACATATTATTAAAACACTAAGAGCTACACACCAAGTCCCCAGGTCATCTCACATTCACGTGCCCTTCATTCTTTTAAAACCCAACTCTATTAATAACACAGTCCCTCTCTTCAACATCACCTAAACCCTCAAGATGCCACACCGCCGACAGCCGCCTACAGCTCCACCACACGCGACGAAACCCCACGCCCCTTCGGCCTTCACCCCTCCCACGCGAGCAGCTTCTCCCCTCCTCCATTCCAACTCGCAGCCTCCTCTGGGCGACACCCAGGCCACCGCCCAGATCTCCTCCCTTTCGAGCTCGCTCCGGCCATCATCAGGCCGCGCCTATCCTCCACGTCCAATGCCGGCCCCCTCCTGTCTGTCGCACAAACCCACAGTCTGCGGCCAAATCTAGCTCTCTCCATGCGCCAGCCTTCATCTTCCCTGCCAAACATCACCCCAACCCACACCCCCAGAAACTAACTCCGGCACTCCAGATCCACACCAACGTCTCCCTCAGGCCAACTGTAGACCCCGGCAACCGTAGACGCCGCTGTCCGCTTCTCCCCTCGCTGTCGCAATGTGTCCACACGTCGTAGACGCCGTTCAGATCTGCCGCTACCCATCACCGCGTTGTTGCTACCCCTTTCACTGCGTAAACGGTTAATAAATCTATCACTAATCTTCAACCCACACCGTAATGTAGAAAACCTAATAAAAATGGATTATTAGACGTCGTAGGAGTTAAATTAACGTTAGTTATGATTAAAAAGGACCTGATCTGAATGTATGTCTAATCAAACCAGCGAACGGATCTCACCGTAGTGTAGTACTCGTCGAGACGAACCCAACGACACCAAGAACGCTGAAATCAGGCAAGTGTACAATTTATTATGAATTTTTGAAGTTGGATGCTATTTGAGTCATTTTCATTTAAAACTGTATAACTCAAAAACTGCATGTGAAATGACGCATGAAATTAATACCAGGGTGTTCTAGACTTAAAATGTGACTCATTGACATATAACTTGATATGCTTTAGTTTTAAACATTGGCAAAGAAAACTAGTATCTGATGCAAGTGTTTTCACTTGCGTAGTTACGGCCACATTTTAGGCCATTACTTCCTTAGCTTGTAAATTTTTGAACAAGAGAACCAGACGTGAAATGATCGCGTCTGTTACACCCTCACAACAGCCTAGACTTGACGACGAAGTCTAGGTATATACTTCTATAACTATCATGCTAGGAACTATCTGTGTGTGTGTGTATGCGCGCGTGTGTGCGTGCGTGTGGACCCCCTAGAATGAAAAGAACATACATTACCCTTGCCATGCCATGTAACATCATTCATGAAATGTTTATACGCAACCTGTGGGGAATAGGGCACTCTCCAAGTTAGAGAGAGTGATCCCTTGTACGGATACACAACCTGGCAGGGAATAAGACATTCACCTAGCAGAGTGAGTGATCCTTTAACCTAGCAGGGAATAAGGCACCCTCCTAGCAGAGAGGGTGATCCTTTGTCCAGATAAGCTAGCAGCAAATAAGGCACTCTCCAAGACAGAGAGAGTGATCCTTTGTCCAGACTTGTCTTGTGCACTTGGGTTGGGTTTGGGTTGAGTGTGCACACGGTTTAGAGGGTTTGATCCCCCTCAAACCTAAGGCGTGAACCCTCTTGACACACACGTCTTGTCTTGTCTTGTCATGTAGCCGGTAGCACATGCTACGGCCATTGCCATGCTACATTTACTTTCTTGCACCATTTTTACTTTCCTACCATGTTATATAAAATTTTCATGCTCGTTACTTCACATTTTAAAATGTTAAGAAATGCCATGCTCATTACTTTTCTTCTTAAACTGCTTAGAACTGTCATGCTAGAATACTTTACTTTACTTCATTTAGAACTGCCATACTTAAAAACTTGTTGTTGACATCTCTTTTAAATCCATTAATGCTTTATAATTCAATACTATTTTGTACACCTTTCCTTGGGTTACTGACCTCTACTTGTAGACCCTTGCTGACATACATTCATGTTTTTGGATGTATGTCAGATCCCGAGCTAGAGTATCAGGAGGATCCTTTTGAGACGCCTCACTTAGAGTGCCAGGAGTTCCCTGTAGATGTTGAGTTACCCCCAGTGGATGACTAGAGAGTAGGGTGTTGCTGCTTACCTACACATGTGTTAGTACCTTGTTTGAGGGTTTACTTTCTCATTGGTTATCTTTTGGTCAGCTGAGGCATTGATGTATCATTTCATGTACGAACTCTGGACATGGCTTTAATTTAATAAAAGGTTATTTTTATTGTTCTGATTGCAGGCAAGAACCTGTACTTTGCTTGGTGTACCTCTACAGATGCTTATTGGGCTCGAGCTTCATAGGTCTAGCCCATGCAGACCTTCGTCCCGTCCTCGCTCCCGTATAATGGGAAGCGAGGCGTGACATGAACAACTCAAGCAAGATGGCATTTATGACCAGCTCCAATTGCGCGCACCATCGTCACTTTCCACACGTATCGTGGCCATCTGTGTCACACCCGCTGCCCCAAATAGGGAGTGTTGGCGCTACAAGCCGTGGTATTGAATACCAAGCGTAAATGTGTACACCAAACATTTCACAGGACACTACATCACGGAGGAAACACAGGCAATAATAATATGTTCTGAAAGTAACCTCTCATGGCCCTCCCACCAGTCTCTGGCCTGATGGGTCAACTGGCGCCTCACCAACTCCACCGAATCGTCTCGGAGAAACCGACACATCGTCATATCATCCTCAGTATGCCGTAGAAACTCATCTACCTCGAGGCTACTATCCTTGCCCAAGAAATATCGCGGACGCAGCGCTCTGAACTCCTTGTCCCGCTGGAAGTTCCATCCCGTCGGAAGTCCCATTCCCACCCTCCATATGCGGGTGAAGAACATAAAAAATGAATTAGTACCATGTTTTGTAAGAGTAAGAGTAATATTTCACCAACAATTTTGTAAACTTGTTTTAGCAGCGTAATGCTCGATATAGCGGAATACATTGACATCACAGAGAGATCTTCCATCACGATAAATGTCACCACTCCTTTAACGAAGTTGGTTGATCTGCATTGTTTGACGTTGTTCGTCCAGCTACGAGCAGATACAGAAGCGCACCACCATCAGCGCGTGTCCTTGTATGCGTTGAAGACGCATCAGTTATAAACACAAAAAAACATAATTAAGTAAAAATAGGGTATAAAGACTTGCAACTTTACATTTTGGCACTGATATAAAAATAAATCAAGATTACTTCTTCTCAGAAGTATCCCGTTTATGTAGAACATATGAAGGAGCAAATAACATCTTCCAGTACATATTCATGCGATGGCTTCAATTTCTTCATCACGTCAATTGCCGGTAGTATATTGGACATCTTTGTGTGTTGAAGACGAAACAGTGATGAACAACGGGATAAATTTAGCATGTTGAAGAAAAAATATTGTATACGTAGAAACATATAGAATCATATAGAATACTATCATAAAGAAGCGTAGTGGTTGATGAGGTCTAGTGGGTAGGGATGCCATTTATAGACGAATTGGCCTGGCCCATTGATGAGGATGAGACTACAGTAGAGTTACTGTAAGTCTACCTAAAGAACATGTGAGTCTATAGATGAGTGATATTGAATATACAAACGAGTGAATCTACAACAGATTGTTACCAGCAAGATGTTGTTCCCAAGAATGTTTGACCTTTGTGATGCGCGTTGAGCAAAATTGATTGCCTCCAACAAAATTGCTCAACGTGCCCAACAGGTAAAAATATGGCAGTTGTGCGAGTTGAGCAAATTATTTATGGTTATACAATACTAATCATAATTCCATATAGAGTGATGTTACAAAATGGGACACCATCAAATCCAACAGCATGACACATGAGTATCATTCACATAGAACAAAATGTGACATACGTATACGCTAACATAATGTGACACTATAACATGCACATTCTCTAACAAAATACAAGAAAACATATAGCCCCTAACAAAAGATTGATGCGAGCAAAATGTGCTCGTTGAGCAACAATGATACCTTCTAACACTATTGCTTAGCGCAAACAAATGGAAAAATTAAGTCTGTTGTCCGTGTTGAGCAAATCTTATCATGTTTAACTAAATTTCTCAAAGCGCACAACGTGTAAATGGTTGGATTGATGTGCGCATTGAGCAATAAGTCTATTGAATAACAAAATTGCCCAATCCCTGTAAGAGTAATTTTTCACCAATATCCCCTTTATTACTCAGCAGCGAGCTGTACCGGTAATAATTTTGCCTACTGTACGCGCTGAGTAATATTTATGAAACTTGATATCTGTTATATATGGTGATGGCAAAAATACAAAATAAGACAATATCGATCATCATTAATCATAGTACAGATGTATTTTATATAAGGCAGATACAACAAATTGTGCCATACATCATAAGTAAGGTCACATAAAAATGTGGCAACCGTATACATAAAAGTATACCACCATTATCCCCAAAACAATATACAAAACAAAAACACCAAAGAGTACCTACCCACAATCACTCTTCTCCATCATGATCAAAAATACATTATAAGACAAGAGAAAGGCTGGTGGAAGGCCCGTCCACCTCAAAAACCTGGAGGAGGAGGAGGTGGAGGTGGAGGTGGAGGTGGTGATGGTGGGGCAACAGTACAGATGTCTCTAGAAGAGGGCACCAGAGTCTCCATCTTCTCTTGTATGTTCAACATTATACCCATCATAGTGTTGAAGTCGCTATGCAGAAGTGAGATCGCCAGATTGGTGTTGAAGAGATTTGTTTCAATTTCTCCTAATCTATGAGTAAAGTTCACCGGCTGATGGGAGGAAGATGATGGAGCAGATGCAGGACATACATTTCCTATGAGTATATCCTTAAGCTGACGTTGTTCATTGGTAAGTACATAGACATAATAACTAAGCGTTGCGAGTTAGCTACGGAGGGTGTGCAGAACAGAGTCCTGACGGTGAGACATCCCAACCGGAAAGCGGAGTCTGTTACTGATGTCCTCGAGTGGAGCTTCTTCAGATGGAGAGGGAACTGGTGAACCTGTTTGTGCACGAGGAAACCCAGGAGGAGGCAATAGCACATTGTGTGCACCTGGCGTTGGACCAAGCGAAAGCACATCCCGATGCATAGCATCACGAAGAATGGGTCTATTGGTCGGGAAAGATGAGAGAAGGGGCTCATCATGTTCAAGTGACGTTGAATCATCACCATTTAACCAATTTTCAGAAGAACCCGACTTACGAGATCGTTTTGGTGGCATGACAAAACCCTAGAACGAAATGCGAGAGTGTTGAGATGAAGAAGAAAACGGAACGACAGACGAAAGGGCAGAGGAATGAAATTTTTCGCAAAAACCTTGGTCTAGTGAATCCAAATATAAATAACGATTGGTTATTTTAATCTCAACCGCTGGATTACATAAGAAACTGACTAAAATGATTTCATCAAACGGCTGGAGTGAAGCATCCATTCGGTGGGCAAAACAATCGTAATGAATGGCTTACACGGAAACCGAGGTTCTACTTAAATCATTCTCCACACGTGAATATTGGTGAGAAGAAAGAAGAAAGCATTTAAAGTGTCCAATATTTCGTACCTCCGAAAAGAGATTGTACGATGTGACGTTTGTACTTTCCATCTTTATGTGGCATACCGATTGTGTCTTGCACCTGATCTATTATATTAGTGGCCACTCTATACATATGATTCTAACTGGACAGGGAATCATGTTTATCAGGCGGCAACTGATATAATAGATCAGGTGAAAGACACAAGCGGTGTGTAAACCACATGGAAAGTAAATTCCCATGTAGTGCCTGTTCTTTCCAGCTTTACGTGGCTTGGCACCCGATCTATTACATCGGGGGCCACCTTTTCTAAATCATTCTCTTTATTGATAAGGAATCATGTTTATCAGACGGTAACTGATATAATAGATCAGGTGCAAGACACAAGCGGTGTGTAAACCACATGGAAAGTAAATTCCCATATGGTGCCTGTTCTTTCAAGCTTTACGTGGTTTGGCACCCGATCTATTACATCAGAGGCCACCTTTTCTGCATCATTCTCCTTATTGATAGGGAATTATGTTTATCAGGCGGCAACTGATATAATAAATCAGGTGGAAGACACAAGCGGTGTGTAAACCACATGGAAAGTAAATGCCCATGTGGTGCCTGTTCTTTCCAGCTATACGTGGCATGACCTCCGATCTCTTACATCAGGGGCCACCTTTTCCGCATCATTCTCTTTAATGATAGGGAATTATGTTTATCAAGGGCAGCTGATATAATAGATCAGGTGCAAGACACAAGCGGTGTGTAAACCACATGGAAAGTAAATGCCCATGTGGTGACTGTTCTTTCCAGCTTCACGTGGCATGTCACCCGATCCCTTACATCGGGGGCCACCTTTTCTGCATCATTTCCCTTATTGATATGGAATCATGTTTATCAGCTGGCAACTGATATAATAGATCTGGTGCAAGACACAAGCGGTGTGTAAACCACAGAGAAAATAAATACCCATGTGGTGCCTGTTCTTTCCAGCTGTACGAGGCATGGCACCCGATCTCTTACATCGGGAGCTACCTTTTCTAAATCATTCTCTTTATTAATAAGGAATCATGTTTATCAGGCGACAACTGATATAAGAGATCAGGTGCAAGACACAAGAGATGTGTAAACCACATTAAAAGTAAATGCCCATGTGGTGCCTGTTCTTTCCAGCTTTACGTTGCATGGCACCCGATCTCTTACATCGGGGGCCACCTTTTCTGCATCATTCTCCTTATTGATAGGGAATCATGTTTATCGGGCGGCAACTGATAAAATAGATCAGTTGCAAGACACAAGCGGTGTGTAAACCAAAAGGAAAGTAAATGTCCAAGTGGTGCCTGTTCTTTTCAGCTTTACATGGCATGGCACCCGATCTCTTACATCGGGGGCCACCTTTTCTGCATCATTCTCCTTATTGATATGGAATCAAGTTTATCCAGCGACAACTGATATAATAGATCAGGTGTAAGACACAAGCGGGGTGTAAACCACATGGAAAGTAAATGCCCATGTGGTGCCTGTTCTTTCCAGCTTTACGTGGCATGTCACCCGATCTCTTACATCTGGGCCCTCTTTTCTGCATCAATCTCCTTATTGATAGAGAATCATGTTTATCCAGCAGCAACTAATATAATAGATCAGGTTCAAGACACAAGCGGTATGTAAACCACAAGGAAAGTAAATGTCCTTGTGGTGCCTGTTCTTTTCAGCTTTACATGACATGGCACCCGATCTCTTACATCGGGGGCCACCTTTTCTGCATCATTCTCCTTATTAATATGGAATCAAGTTTATCCAGCGACAACTGATATAATAGATCAGGTGTAAGACACAAGCGGGGTGTAAACCGCATAGAAAGTAAATGCCCATGTGGTGCATGTTCTTTCCAGCTTTACGTGGCATGGCACCCGATCACTTACATCGGGGGCCCTCTTTTCTGCATCATTCTCCTTGTTGATAGAGAATTATGTTTATCCAGCAGCAACTGATATAATAGATCAGGTTCAAGACACAAGCGGTAGGTAAATCACAAGGAAAGTTAATGCCTATGTGGTGCCTGTTCTTTCCAGCTTTACGTGGCATGGCACCCGATCTCTTACATCGGGGGCCACCTTTTCTGCATCATTCCCCTTATTGATATGAAATCATATTTATCCGACGGCAACTGATATAATAGATCTAGTGCAATACACAATCGATGTGTAAACCACCTGGAAAGTAAATGCCCATGTGGTGCCTGTTCTTTCCAGCTTTACGTGGCATGTCACCCAGTCTCTTAAAGTGGGGGCCACCTTTTCTGCATCATTCTCCTTATTGATGGGGAATCAAGTTTATCTGGCGGCAACTGACATATTCGATCTGGTGCAAGACACAAGCGGTGTGTAACCCACATGGAAAGTAAATGCCCATGAGGTGCATGTTCTTTCGAGATTTACGTGGCTTGGCACTCGATCTCTTACATCGGATGCCACCTTTTCTGCATCATTCTCCTTATTGACTGGGAATCATGATCATCAGGCGGCAACTGATAGAATTGATCAGGTGCAAGTCATAAGCGGTGTGTAAACCACATGGAAAGTAAATGCCCATGTGGTGCCTGTTCTTTCCGGCTTTACGTGGCACGACACCCGATCTCTTACATCGGGTGTCACATTTTCTGCATCATTCTCCTTATTGATAGGGAATCATGTTTATTCCGGTGGCAACTAATATAATAGATCAGGTGCAAGACACAAGCGGTGTGTAAACCACATGGAAAGTAAATGCCCATGTGGTGCTTGTTCTTTCAAAATTTACGTGGCATGGGACCCGATCTCTTACATCGGGGCCACCTTTTCTGCATCATTCTACTTATTGATAGAGAATCATGTTTATCCGACGGCAACTGATATAACTGATCAGGTTCAAGACACAAGCGGTGTGTAACCCACATGGAAAGTAAATGCACATGTGTTGCCGGTTCTTTCCAGCTTTACGTGGCATGGTACCCGATATCTTACATCAGGGGCCACCTTTTCTGCATCATTGTCCTTATTGATATGGAATCATGT
The DNA here is from genome assembly GCA_030789695.1 of Scilla litardierei. Lineage (NCBI taxonomy): Eukaryota > Viridiplantae > Streptophyta > Magnoliopsida > Asparagales > Asparagaceae > Scilla > Scilla litardierei. The sequence goes on along the minus strand of CM061141.1, from coordinate 183,125,984 downwards.
TTATTGGGCGACAACTGATATAATAGATCAGGTGCAAGACACAAGAGGTGTGTAAACCACATGGAAAGTAAATGCCCATGTGGTGCCTGTTCTTTCTCTCTTTACGTGGCATGGCTCCCGATTTCTTACATCGGCGTCCACCTTTTCTGCATCATTCTCCTTATTGATAGGGAATCATGTTTATCGGGCGGTAACTGATATAATAAATCAGTTGCAAGACACAAGCGGTTTGTAAACCACATGGAAAGTAAATGCCTTTATGGTGCCTGTTCTTTCTAGCTTTACATGGCATGACACCCGATCTCTTACATCGGGGGCCACCTATTCTGCATCATTCTCCTTATTGATATGGAATCAAGTTTATCCAGTGACAACTGATATAATAGATCCGGTGCAAGATACAAGCGGGGTGTAAACCACATGGAAAGTAAATACCCATGTGGTGCATGTTCTTTCCAGCTTTACTTGGCATGTCACCCGTTCTCTTACTTCAGGGGCCCCCTTTTCTGCATCATTCTCCTTATTGATAGAGAATCATGTTTATCCAGCGGCAACTGATATAATGGATCAGGTTCAAGACACAAGCGGTGTGTAAACCACAAGGAAAGTAAATGCTCATGTGGTGCCTGTTCTTTCCAGCTTTACATGGCTTCGCACCCGATCTATTACATCGGGGGCCACCTTTTCTACATCATTCTCCTTATTGACAGGGAATCATGTTTATCAGGCAGCAACAGATATATTAGATCAGGTGCAAGACACAAGCGGTGTGTAAAACACATGGAAAGTAAAGGCCCATATGGTGCATGTTCTTTCCTTCTTTACGTGGCATGCCACCCGATCTCTTGCATCGGGGGCCACCTTTTCTGCATCTTTCACCTTATTGAAATTAAATAATGTTTATCTGGCAGCAACTGATATAATAGATCAGGTGCAAGAAACAAGCAGTGTGTAACCCACAGGAAAAGTAAATGCCGATGTGGTGCCTGTTCTTTCCAGCTTTACGTGGCATGGCACCCGATCTCTTACATTGGGGGCCACCTTTTCTACATCATTCTCCTTATTGATAGAAAATCATATTTATCAGGCGACAACTGATATAATAGATCAGGTGCAAGCACAAGCGGTATATAAATCACATGAAAAGTTAATGCCCATGTGGTGCCTGTTCTTTCCAGCTTTACATGGCATGGCACCTGATCTCTTACATCGGGGCCACCTTTTCTGCATCATTCTCTTTATTGATATGGAATCATGTTTATCAGGCGGCAACTGATATAATAGATCAGGTGCAAGACACAAGCGGTGTGTAAACCACATGGAAAGTAAATGCCCATGTGGTGCCAGTTCTTTCCAGCTTTATATGGCATTGCACCTGATCTCTTACATCGGGGGCCACCTTTTCTGAATCATTCTCCTTATTGACAGGAAATCATGTTTATCTGGCGGCAACTGATATAATAGATCAGTTGCAAGACATAAGCGGTGTGTAAACCACATGGAAAGTAATTGCTCATGTGGTGCCTGTTCTTTCCAGCATTACGTGGCATAGGACCCGATCTCTTACATCGGGGACCACCATTTCTGCATCATTCTCCTTATTGATAGGAAATCATATTTATGCGGCGGCAAATGATATAATAGATCTGGTGCAAGATACAAGCGGTGTATAACCCACAAGGAAAGTAAATGCCCATGTGGTGCCTGTTCTTTCCAGCTTTATCGATCTCTTACAACGGATGCCACCTTTTCTGTATCATTCTCCTTATTGACATGGAATCATGTTTATCAGGCGGCAACTGATAGAATAGATCAGGTGCAAGACACAAACGGTGTGTAAAACACATGGATAGTAAATGCCCATGTGGAGCCAGTTCTTTCCACCTTTACGTGGCCTGACACCTGATCTCTTATATCGGGTGCCGCATTTTCTGCATCATTCTCCTTATTGATAGGGAATCATATTTATCCGGTGGCAACTGATATAACAGATCAAGTGCAAGACACAAGCGGTGTGTAAACAACATGGAAAGTAAATGCACTTGTGGTGCCTGTTCTTTCCAGCTTTAGGTGGCATGGCACCCGATCTCTTACATCGGGGCAACCTTTTCTGCATCATTCTCCTTACAGATATGGAATCATGTTTATCGGGCGACAACTGATATAATAGATTAGGTGCAAGACACAAGCGGTGTGTAAACCACATGGAAAGTAAATGCCCATGTGGTGCCTGTTCTTTCTCTCTTTACATGGCATGGCACCCGATCTCTTACATCGGGGCCACCTTTTCTTCCTCATTCTCCTTATTGATAAAGAATCATGTTTATTCAGCGCAACTGATATAATAGATCAGGTACAAGACACAAGCAGTGTGTAACCCACATGGAAAGTAAATGCCCATGTGGTGCCTGTTCTTTCCAGCTTTTTGTGGCTTGGCACCCGGTCTATTACATCGGGGCCACCTTTTCAGCATCATTCTCCTTATTAACAGGGAATCAGGTTTATCAGGCAGCAACTGATATAATAGATCATGATCAAGACACAAGCGGTGTGTAAACCACATGGAAAGTAAATGCAAATGTGGTGCCTGTTCTTACAGCTTTTCTTGGCATGTCACCTGATCTCTTACAGCAGGGGCCACCTTTTCTGCATCATTTTCCTTATTAATAGGGAATCATGTTTATCCGGCATCAACAAATATAATATATCTGGTTTAAGACACAAGCGGGGCGTAACCCACATGGAAAGTAAATGCCCATGTGGTGCCTGTTCTTTCAAGCTTTACATGGCATGGCACCCAATCTCTTACATCGGGAGACACCTTTTTCTGCATCATTCTCCTTATTGGTAGGGAATCATGTTTATCAGGCAGCAACTGATATAATAGATCAGGTACAAGACACAAGCGGTGTGTAAAACACATCGAAAGTAAATACCCATGTAGTGCATGTTCTTTCCAGCTTTACGTGGCATGGCACCCGATCTCTTACATCGGGGGCCACCTTTTCTGAATCATTCTCTTTATTGATATGGAATCATATTTATCAAGCGGCAACTGATATAATAGATCTGGTGCAAGACACACGATGAGTGTAAATCACAAGGAAAGTAAAGGCTCGTGTGGTGCATGTTCTTTCTAGCTTTACGTGGTATGGCACCCGATCTCTTACATCGGGGGCCACCTTTTCTGCATCATTCTCCTTATTGATAGGGAATCATGTTTATCAGGGGGCAACTAATATAATAGATCTGGTGCAAGAAAAAAGTGGTGTGTATACCACATGGAAAGTAAGTGCCCATGTGGTGTCTATTCTTTCCATTTTTACGCGGCATGCCACCCGATCTCTTACAGCGGGGCCACCTTTTCTGCATCATTCTCCTTATCAATATGGAATCATGTTTATCAGGAAACAACTGATATAATAGATCAGGTGCTAGACACAAGCGATGTGTAAACCACATGGAAAGTAAATGCCCTAGTGGTGCCTGTTCTTTCCAGGTTTACGTGGCATGGCACCCGATCTCTTACATCGGGGGCCTTCTTTTCTGCATCATTCTCCATATTGATAGGGAATCATGTTTATCCGGTGTCAACTGATATAATAGATCAGGTTCAAGACACAAGCAGTGTGTAAACCACAAGGAAATTAAATGCCCAAGTGGTGCCTGTTCTTTCCAGCTTTACGCGGCATGGCACCTGATCTCTTACATCGGGGGCCACCTTTTCTGCATCATTCCTCTTAATGATAGGGAATCATGTTTATCAGGCGACAAGTGATATAATAGATCAGGAGCAAGACACAAGCGGTGTGTAAACTATATGAAAAGTAAATAACCATGTGGTGCCTGTTCTTTCCAGCTTTACGTGGCTTGGCACCCGATCTCTTACATCGGGTGCCACCTTTTCTGCATCATTCTCCTTAGTGATAAGGAATCATACTTATCAGGCAGCAACAGATATAATAGATCAGGTGCAAGACACAAGCGGTGTGTACACCAAATGAAAAGTAAATGCCCATGTGCTGTCTATTCTTTCTATCTTTACGTGGCATGGCACCCGATCTCTTACATCCGGGGCCACCTTTTGTGCATCATTCTCCTTTTTGATAGGGAATCATGTTTATCCGGTGGCAACTGATATAATAGATCAGGTGCAAGGCGCAAGCGGTGAGTAACCCACATGGAAAGTTAATGCCCGTGTGGCACCTAATCTTTCCAGCTTTACGTGGCATGGAACCTGATCATTTACATCAGGTGCCACCTTTTCTGCCTCATTCTTCTTATTGACAGGGAATCATGTTTATCAGGCGACAACCGATAAGATCCGGTGCAAGAAACCATCGGTGTGTAAACCACATGGAAAGTAAATGCCCATGTGGTGCCTGTTCTTTCCAGCTTTACGTGGAATGGTCCCTGATCTCTTACTTCGGAAGCCACCTTTTCTGCTTCATTCTCTTTATTGATATGGAATCATATTTATCAAGCGGCAACCGATATAATAGATCAGGTGCAAGACACAAGAGGAGTGTAAACCACACGGAAAGTAAAGGTCCATGTGATGCCTGTTCTTTCTAGCTTTACGTGGCATATCACCCGATCTCTTACATCGGGTGCCACCTTTTCTGCATCATTCTCCTTATTGATAGTGAATCATGTTTATCAGGGGGCAACTGATATAATAGATCAGGTGCAAGACACAAGCGGTGTGTAAACCACATGGAAAGTAAATGCCCATGTGGTGCCTGTTCTTTCCAGTTTTACGTGTCATGGCACCTGATCTCTTACATCGGGCGCCACCTTTTCTGCACCATTCTCCTTATTGATATGGAATCATGTTTACCAGGCAGGAACTGATATAATAGATCAGTTGCAAGACACAAGTGGTGTGTAAACCACATGGAAAGTAAATGCCCTTGTGGTGCCTGTTCTTTCCAGGTTTGCGTGGCATGACACTCGATCTCTAACATCGGGGGCCTTCTTTTCTGCATCATTGACTTGCGTTTATATTTTATAAATTCACGCATGTCTTCTTCATGATTTCCCATTGTTTTTCGTCGTTTCATATCCGTTCTTTTGTGTTTTTTTGTATCTTTTCACTTTCCACGTGTTTTTGTGTAAATGCAGGAGTTTCCAATACTGGGGACATACAAAGCTGATATCACGAGTCCCCGGAGTAGCGGAAGGTGTCACGTGCCATTTCGAGGGCTAAACACCAAAGATTGCAATTTCTCAGACCTCAACCGATTGTGTGGACCAGCCACCCGGTCGGTTGATGCACGCGTATCCGACCCGGACGGCAACTGAAGAAGAATAGCAGCTCACCCGATCGGTTCAGCAATCGGGCGAATCGACAGAGCTCTCTGTCTAATTGCGTTGAATTCCAACCGATCGGGTGAAATATCACCTGATCGGTTCACCTGTAGCTACAAATCTTCAAGTGATGACCCGATGAACTCAACCGACCAATTCGCCGACCGGGTGAACCGATAGTCTTCTCTGTCATTTGAAGCTGAATTCCAACCGATCGGGTGACATCTCACCCGATCGGTTCATCTGTAGATGCAATTCCTCAAATGACGACCCAGTCACGCCACTCGCTCGCCTCAGCGCCCGGTTGAAGATCTTCAAAGCCCTCACCCGATCGGTTGACTCATCAACCGATCGGGTGGCGATTTTTCTGCGGTTTTGGACCCGAACCATTAGGGTTTCGAAGGGGACTATAAATACACGGTGTTGGCCGACTGAAGGGGGATCCTCTTCTATTTTTAGGGCTTTTTTCGGTCCCTTTGCTGGGGGCTTAGGTTAGTTTAGATTAGGTCTTTTGATCAATAAATCTTGTACCGAATTGAAAGATTGAAACGCGAGATAAGTATTTCTTTCTCTTGTTTTCCAGCGTTTTGTATTGTGTTTATTTTGCTTGATGGTGAACGTTTTTATGTCGTTTCTGTTGCTTGTTTTTATGTTCTTCACCATTGAGTAGTATTGATGAACCCAAATACAGGTTAGAGGAGGATAGATGCTTGAGTTGTTTCATTTGGCTTGGTTGCATGGCATGTGTTTGATGGAATGTGTCAATGAGGATTTCTAGCAATCTGAGTCCAATTCGTTTGGCAACACACTAGTTGTGTTGGGGATTGGGGTCCGGTGTCTTGTCCAGTCAAATCCGCTTCGATGTATTGCTAGAAATCACATTCAACCTATTTGGCCATTAGGGTTACGCGGGGGCGTTTTATTGTCATTGGCGGGAGAAAGACCGCCTTTGACCGTCGGGCCAAGGGGGAATAAACTTGGCGGTTGACTCCCTAGCCACAGCTCACGCCCCTAGTGTAGACATCGAATCCTTGCGCGTGGAAACGGCTTGGACGAGATGTTGGGAGTTATCATTGTGGCCTTAATGCTCTCGGTTTCGGAAGGTGTTAATGTACATGAGAATGCCCACCGTCCGGAACCGGGTAGACCTAGTGTACTGGGCATCGACCGGAATGTCGAGCCCATGGACGCTAAGTACCACCTTTCGGGGCAGTGTCTCACCCTGGGTCAAGTCAAATGCCAAGTGTCATGAGTGCTCTAGCCCGTGTTAGCGGGGATTCATTTCTTGTCTTTTTTATTTCTTTCTTTTATTTCTACACTTCCACCCATATCACCCGCGTAGCTAGCACACAACCTAGGCGATGCTTGTAGCTGTAACGCCCCGCTTCCCAAAAGACACCGGAAGCGAGAGCGTTACGCGGTCCGCTTGAACTGGAGCGGTGAAGCTCGAGTTCAATAAGCGTGTGTGATAAAAACACAGATGAGATCCTTGCAACAGCTAATCAGAACAATCAGAAACACATCCAGAAATAAACCACATCCAGAAATAAGAGTTCGTACAAGAAATTAAACAAGCCATAGCTGGGCTAAAAGTAGCAACAAGAAAGTTTAACGTACACGAAAGTAACTACAACGACTAAAAGAGAAACTAGGGAAAGCAGTAAAGTGTCAAGCGTCCACTAGTCCCCTGCTGGAAGAGGCAATGCGTCAGGTGCGAACTCCTGACTATCTAACTCTGGCGTCTCGTACTAGTCCTCCTGGTACTCAAGCTCTGAACCTGACATACATCCATAAACATGAATGTATGTCAGCTAGGGGTCTGCAAGAAAAGTTAGCATCCCAAGGCAAAATATATGACAGATATATGAATTTTAGAAGCATTAATAATTTAAGGAAACGACTGAAGCAATTTAATATTGAACAATTTAATTGAAGCATAAGAAGCACTCCTAACATGCGGTTCTAGACATTTGCAAGTTTAAAGTTGGGATTTCTCTGAATTCACTAGCATTTCAATTATCAAGATGACCAAGTTAGCGTTGCAAGTTTTCATGTCAAGTGTTAGCATTCTTATCTAGGGTTTACGCCTGTAGGTCGTGATGAGAAGGTCGTTCCTCTCACGGTGGCTTACCGTGATTGACGCTAACCCACCGCGTGCGGGTGGTGCTCTTGAGGAGAGTACATTTCATACGCCTAGTGGCCGCTCAACCCTAACCCCACCCAAAAGTTTGCCGGAACACGAGCCGGCCTAGTCGACTCACACGACATCATGATATCATGATACCGCCTTCGAGGCGCACGATAGTCACAATGTCAAAACTTGTTAAACATGTCCGAATTCGCAGAAGTTTGGTGTTATCAACATTATTGCATTTTGATGACAGTTCTACAAAGCGGAAACGGGTCGAATGACCGTTACAGTAATTTTAAATAATGACGAATATGTCCTGTTTGTTCAACTTGCTACAGAAATGATTTCTTTCTCTTATTGTTTATAATGGGGATATATCGTATGATATACCGTTGGATCCCAATTTTTGTCCAGATTACCATGGCATCGTTTTCATACGTCATTTCACGTCTAGTTTTCAAGTTACACATCCATAACTAAAAGTGACGCAAAAGTTCCGAAACTTCAAAAATTCATATAAAATCAAATACTCGCCTGTTTTTGACGTTCTTGGTGTCGTTGTAATCGTCTCGACGTGTACTATGCCGTGTAGGGTTTGGTTTGCTGTTTTGGTAGAGCATAAAATCAGAAATTGCGTTTTTTTGTTCAGGTCAGATTACAAAAAGCCCCTACGACGTCTAATCAACCGGTTTTATTAGGTTTCTCTACTTTACGGTGGGGGTTATGAGTTATTAAAGGATAGATCTACTAACCTGAAGTGTAGCGAGGGATTGGATGACGTCAACGGGTAGTGGCGACGCGGACGGCGGCTGCGTAGCTATATTCGTTGAGATCTGGACGTTGGCACCAGAGTTCTGCAGCGAGGAGGAGTTTGCCGGGGGTGCGTGGATCTGTGGGCGTGTTCGAGAGCCTCCCAGCGTCCGCGTGCACGAGGGGGAGAAGCTCGGCCTAGGCTTGCGTGAATGGGGAGGGCTTTGGCCGTGGATCTCGGCCTGTGGGGGTTGTTGCGGCTCTGTGGGGAGAGGAGCAGGCGCAGGGGATGAAGGAGCTGTGGCCGTGGGGTGCTGTGAGTTGTGGAGAGGAGAAGTTAGGAGAAGAAGAACTCGGCCTTGGGGTGTTGCAGATCTGTAGTGGTGCTGGAGGCCGGCGTAGGGGTTGGTCGGACTGGGGAGATACGGATGGGGGTGTGTTGGCGGTTTCGGCCTGATGGGGAGGAGAACGGGGGAAGGAGCTCGGCTTGTAGATGGCGCTGCGTGGAGAAGAGGAAGTAGGGCGGCTGTGGTTTTATGTTGAGGGAAACAAAAACTAGCCTAGGGTTTGTTTTTATAAAGAATGGGGTAGGTGGGGTTGTCACGTGGGTATGCCTAGGTTAAGGTTTCATAGGGTTTAGTTTATAATATCCAAGGGTGTAGGAGCAGCCTAGGTTAATATTATACAAAATTGTGTGGGGGAAAGTTGCACAGGCATCACGTGAATAGGTCTAAATCTAGGGCTTAGGTTTATTTATTTTTAGTTTTTTTATATACATGTTTTGGTGTGTGTGTGTGTGTGTGTGTACGGGAGACGTGTGTGTTCGTGATTAGTGTGTTGGGTGCGTGCGTATCGGCCTAGGGTTAGGTCATGACTAATAAGGAATTTATTAGTAATAGAAAGTTAATAAGTTTAAATACAAGAGATAATAGCTATTTACTTTTATTTTTAAAAGGGTTTAAAAACAGAAGTTTGTAATTCAAATTTTAAAATTTCAAATCCGAAATTCGAAATTAATACCATAAGGAACCCAAAATAATAATAATACTAATAATAATAATAATAAATTTAACTAAGTGCCACAAAATAATAATGGTGATAATTAACATGGGAAAAGTTGGCACGTGCACGGGAACGGATACGCCAATCAACGGATACGGACAAAAATTATACGAGAGAAAATACGGATAATATTATTGATAAAACTGGTCGTTACATCCTACCCATCTTAAAGAAAATTCCGCCCTCGGAATTCCTAACACCTACTGGTCAGGAAACAAATAGGGGTATCGCTCTCTCATCTCATCTTCTCTCTCCCAAGTAGACTCTCCTGGCGAGCCGTGTCGCCACATCACTCTAACAAGATCGACAGTCTTGTTTCAGAGTGTCTTCTGACGTCTGTCAAGAATCTGCACTGGTTGCTGGTCATACGTCAGATCCGGACGGACGGTGATCTCAGAGTAGTCAACAGTGTGAGATGGATAGCTGATGTACCGACGGAGTTCAGACACATGGAAGACATCGTGAACACCATCCAAAGATCGTGGCAAGGCTAAGCGGTAGGCTACCTCGCCAACTCTCTCCAGAACATCGAAGGGTCCGATGTATCTCGGGCTGAGCTTACCACGTTTCCCAAAGAGAATCACTCCACGATTCGGAGAAATCTTCAGGAACACATGGTCTCCCGGCTGAAACTCTAGAGGGCACCGTTTAGCATCAGCCTAATGCTTATAACGGTCCTGAGCAATTCAAAGCTTGTCCCTGATATCTCAAACAACGTCCATTGCTTCGACTATCAACTCCGGTCCCAATAACTCTCTATCTCCAACATCGTCCCAGCTCTAGGGCGAACGACACTTCCTCCCGTAGAGAGCAGCGAATGGCGCCATGCCAATGCTCGCCTGTTAACTGTTGTTGTAGGAGAACTCCACCAGGTGTAGATGATCCTCCCACGAACCCTTGAAATCTAGCATGCAAGCTCTCAGCATGTCCACCAGAATCTGAATGGTCCGCTCAGACTGGCCATCCATCTGTGGGTGATACATAGTGCTGAACTTCAGACTGGTACCAAGATTGGTCTGCAGACTCTTCCAAAACTGAGATGTGAACCTCGTATCACGGTCGGACACGATGCTCACAGGGACTCCATGTAGACGCACGATTTCCTACACAACATATTTCACATCACTATTGGTACTAGGAAAGAAAATACGAGGGGATGAGTCAGATCATTGCCTCCATATATTTCCTTGCCAGTATCTCCGTGGATTGTCCTACTCGGAACGGTATGAAGTGCGCAGACTTGGTCAGTCGATCGACAATGACCCAGATTGCGTCGTTCTATTTGGTGCTCCGAGGTAAGCCAGTCACGAAGTCCATCGTGATGTGCTGCCATTTCCACTCCGGGATAGGCAGGGGCTGTAGTAGTCCGGCGGTGCGATGATGTTCAGCCTTCACCTGCTGACACACCAGGCATTTGGCAACACTCCGTGCTTCTCTTCATACCATGCCACCAGAAATTCTGACAAAGATCCTTGTACATCTTCGTACCTCCAGGATGAATGGAATAAGGCGAACTATAAGCCTCATTCATCAACTCTTCTCTGATATCTCCTGCAGGCACGCAGATCCTACTGCCATACCTCAAAGATCCATCCTCGTGAATCAGAAAATCTGTCCGGAGTCCGGCTTCAACTTGCTCTCTGATCTTCATCAACTAAGCATCACCAGCTTGAGCACTCTTGATCCGATCAACAATCGTCGACTGAATCTGCATGTTCATCAACGACGAAGTGACTCCCGAAAGAACATCTTCAACATCCATCTCTCACAGATCCTGCTGTAATCTCCACTGAGCTGTGAGAATCATCACCTCTGGCAGTCGGCTCAAAGCGTCCGGTACGACATTCACCTTCCCTAGGTGATACTGAAGATCGATGTCATAGTCCGCCATCAACTCCAACCACCTGTGCTGTCTCATATTCAGCTCCTTCTGAGTAAATATGTATTTCAAACTTTTGTGATCAGTGAATATCTTCACTTTCTCACTCAGTAAGAAATGACGTCAGATCTTCAGTGTAAATATGACAGCGGCGAGTTCCAAATCGTGGGTCGGATAGTTCTTCTCATGGAATTTCAACTGTCGCGAAGCATAAGCGACTACATGGTTGTGCTGGTGCAGAACACAACCAAGTCCCTTCCCTGATGCATCGCAGAAAATCTCAAAGCCTCTGCTTCTGTCCGGAATAGCCAAGACTGGTGCAGTCGTCAGTCTCTCCTTCAAAGTGGAAAAAGCCTGCTCGCAAGATTCTGACCAACTGAACTTGACATCCTTCCGCATCAATCTCGTCAGCGGCTCAGCTATCCTCGAGAAGTCCTTGATAAATCTGCGGAAGTAGCCAGCCAATCTGAGGAAACTCCTGATATCCGAAGCCGATCGCGGTGTAGGCCATTCACTGACCGCTCTGACCTTCTCTGGATCCACTGAGATGCCTGCTCCTGATACTACATGTCTAAGAAATGCAACTCTGTCCAGCCAGAATTTGCATTTGCTATACTTGGCATATAGTCAATGATGGCGGAGCATCTCCAATACCAATCTCAAGTGCTCTGCATGCTCTTCCTCGCTCCTTGAGTACACCATGATGTCATCAATAAAGATCACCACGAACTTGTCAAGGAAGTCGTAAAAGATGAGGTTCATGAGATTCATGAATACCGCAGGAGCATTGGTTACACCGAACGGCATAACGACAAACTCATAGTTCCCATACTTGGTCTGGAAGGCTGTCTTGGGCACGTCATCCTTCTTGACTCTGACCTGATGGTATCTGCTCCGAAGATCTAACTTCGAAAACACCTTCGATCCACCAAGCTGATCGAAGATATCATCAATACGGGGCAGCGGGTACTTGTTCTTTACAGTGATCAGATTCAGCTCCCGATAGTCGATACACATCCTCCTCGATCAGTCTTTCTTCTTCACCAGCAAGACAGGCGCACCCCAGGGAGACACACTGGGATGAATAAAACCTTTCTGTAGCATCTCGTCCAACTGCTTCCTCAGCTCTTCTAGCTCAGCTGGAGCCATACGGTACGGCGCCTTAGAAATCTGTTGAGCTACTGGCATTAGATCAATGCCGAACTCTAATGCTCGATCAGGCGGCAAACCGAAAATGTCCTTAGGGAGGACATCCTCGAAGTCTCGCACTACAGCTGGCTTCTCTGGCTCTGCTATCATAGATGTGACAGTCAATCTGTACGGCTGAGCCCGAAACTTGACAGGTCCAAGCGAGTGTCCTCCGCTGACGAACTCAAACACTGGGTGGCCAGGAATTTCAAACACCGCTTTCTTTCGGTGACAGTCGATCGTGGCGTAAAAAGCTCCTAACCAATCGATGCCGAGAATTGCATCGAAATTGGGTAGGTCGTGGATGATGAAATCAGCATACAATTCGTGTCCGCTAACCACCAATGGGCAAGGTCGACAACCAAGGGCAACCTTCACTACACCATTCCCAGTTGTGATGTTCCAACACTTGGGAAGTGTGTAGGTGGGTATCGAGTGTTCGACTACGAACTTCTGTGACAGGATGCACATGGAAGCTCCAGAGTCGAACAGGGTCAAGGCTGGGTGGGAAGAAACTAGGATAACACCTAAGGGTAACATGCAACTATATCAAACAAGGAAACTAATCGAACATAAATGCAGAAAAGGAAAGACTAGTTTAGGAGTTACCTGCAATCACGTCGTTAACGGCCTCAGCCTCAATGGCTGTCATAGTGTAAGCTCGACGCACCAGGGGGTTGGCCTGCTGAAAGGCTTGCTTCTGTAGTACCAGAGGTTGTCCTCGCTGACCAGGTGCAGGCACTGGTCTCTGAGCGGGTCCAGGTGCAGGCGTTGTCCGCTGAACAGGTCCAGGTGCTCCAACAGGCATATGTCGAGTGCCTTTGGGGCAGTCCTTCGTAACATGGGTAGAAGATCCACAAACCAAACACTGATTCAACATCCTTCTACAGTCCTTCTTCACATGGCCCAGCTTGCCACAGAAATGGCAAGTCAGCTCGGCTCGGTTGAAAACAGGTGCAGCGGGCCTCTTGAACTGGGTGGTCTGTACTGGATGTACACCGGGCCTAGGTGCACTCCTCAGCATCTCCATCGGGTGCTTTCCCTCCTGACGGGCCTTCTTCAGATTGGCGATGTGCTCCTGATTCTTCGCAGCTACCAGAACCTCCTCATGAGTGGAAAAAGTATTCCCGGACAGCACACTCTGGATATCCAGATCCAAGCCCTGTAGGAAACGATGTGCACAGTCCTCAGGTTCTTTCACCATGGAAGAAGCATATCGACTCAGCATAGTGAACTCCGCCTCGTACTCGTCAACAGTCATAGTACCCTGCTCCAGGTTGATGAAGCGACTCTCCATCATTCGCTTTGCCGACTTGGGAAAGTACTGGGCGTCAAACCTCTTGCAGAAGGTATCCCATGAAATCGGCTTGGTCAGCCTGGCCTCTTCCGCAGTCCACCAGCTGCGGGCATTATCTATACTTTGCTTCCTGGTAAGCTCTACCCATTCATCTTTATGGATATGGGCAAGGCCCAAATCATCCTTAGTGCTCTGACGCCACTCTTCGGCCGCTAGCGGGCCCTCCCGTCCGGAAAAACACTTCGGACGCATCTCTCTGAACTGCTTGGCTCCCGGAGTTGGTGCAACTGGTGCGGCTGGCGTAGCTGGTGCAGCCTGGCGTCCCTGCTGGACTAGATGATGCTGAACCTCCAGCACATCTCTCATAACACCGAGCATCTGGCGGATGTCATCGTCTCCGCCTTCAACAGCTCCGGTTCCGGTTCCGACTCCGTGTCGGGTGATGCGTCTTCCGGCCATCCTGCAAAAGAGAAAGAATGCCCGAGTTAATCTCGTGTATACGATTACTCCGGATGTTCAGCTTAAGAGAGTGTTCTCATTGTTCTGAATTTTGCAGTTGCAACGACCTGCATGGGCCACTAACAAAACCTGTAACGCCCCTCTTCCCAAAAGACACCGGAAGCGAGAGCGTTATGCAGTCCGCTTGAACTGGAGTGGTGAAGCTAGAGTTCAATAAGCGTCTGTGATAAAAACATAGATGAGGTCCTTGCAACAGCTAATCAGAACAATCAGAAACACATCCAGAAATAAACCACAGCCAGAAATAAGAGTTCGTACACGAAATTAAACAAGCCACAGCTGGGCTAAAAGTAGCAACAAGAAAGTCGAACGTACACGAAAGTAACTACAACGACTAAAAGAGAAACTAGGGAATGCAGTAAAGTGTCGGGGGTCCACTAGTCCTCTGCTGGAAGAGGCACTGCGTCAGGTGCGAACTCCTGACTCTCTAACTCTGGCGTCTCGTATTGGTCCTTCTGGTACTCAAGCTCTGAACCTGGCATACATCCACAAACATGAATGTATGTCAGCTAGGGGTCTGCAAGAAAAGTTAGCATCCCAAGGCAAAATATATGACAGATATATGAATTTTAGAAGCATTAATAATTTAAGGAAACCACTAAAGCAATTTAATATTGAACAATTTAATTGAAGCATAAGAAGCACTCCTAACATGCGGTTCTAGACGTTTGCAAGTTTAAAGTTGGGATTTCTCTGAATTCACTAGCATTTCAATTATCAAGATGACCAAGTTAGCGTTGCAAGTTTTCATGTCAAGTGTTAGCATTCTAATCTAGGGTTCACGCCTGTAGGTCGTGATGAGAAGGTCGTTCCTCTCACAGGGGCTTACCGTGATTGACGCTAACCCACCGCGTGCGGGTGGTGCTCTTGAGGAGAGTACATTTCATACGCCTAGTGGCCGCTCAATCCTAACCCCATCCAAAAGTTTACCGGAACACGAGCCGGCCTAGTCGACTCATACGACATCACGATATCATGATACCGCCTTCGAGGCGCACGATAGTCACGATGTCAAAACTTGTTAAACATGTCCGAATTCGCAGAAGTTTGGTGTTATCAACATTATTGTATTTTGATGACAGTTCTACAAAGCGGAAACGGGTCGAACGACCGTTACCGTAATTTTAAATAATGACGAATATGCCCTGTTTGTTCAACTTGCTACAGAAATGATTTCTTTCTCTTATTGTTTAAAAAGGGGATATATCGTATGATATACCATTGGATCCTAATTTTCGTCCAGATTATCATGGCATCGTTTCCATGCGTCATTTCATGTCTAGTTTTCAAGTTACACATCCATAACTAAAAGTGACGCAAAAGTTCCGAAACTTCAAAAATTCATATAAAAATCAAATAATCGCATGTTTTCGACGTTCTTGGCGTCGTTGGAATCGTCTCGATGTGTACTACGTTGTGGAGGGTTTGGTTCGCTGTTTTGGCTGAGCATAAAATCAGAAATTGCGTTTTTTTGTTCAGGTCATATTACAAAAAGCCCCTACAACGTCTAATCAACCGGTTTTATTAGGTTTCTCTACTTTACGGTGGGGGTTATGAGTTATTAAAGGGTAGATCTACTAACCTGAAGTGCAGCGAGGGATCAGATGACGTCAACGGGCAGTGGCAACGCGGACGGCGGCTGCGTAGCTATATTCATTGCGATCTGGACGTTGGCACCGAGTTCTGCAGCGAGGAGGAGTTTGTCGGGGGTGCGTGGATCTGTGGGCATGTCCGAGAGCCTCCCGGCGTCCGCGTGCGCGAGGGGGAGAAGCTCGGCCTAGGCTTGCGTGAATGGGGAGGGCTTGGGCCATGGATCTCGGCCTGTGGGGGGTGTTGCGGCTCTGTGGGGAGAGGAGCAGGCGCAGGGTATGAAGGAGCTGTGGCCGTGGGGTGCTGTGAGTTGTGGAGAGGAGAAGTTAGGAGACGAAGAACTCAGCCTTGGGGTGTTGCGGATCTGTGGGGGTGCTGGAGGCCGGCGTAGGGGTTGGTCGGACTGGGGAAATACGGCTGGGGGTGTGTTGGCGGTTTCGGCCTGATGGGGAGGAGAACGGGGGAAGGACCTCGGCCTGTAGATGGCGCTGCGTGGAGAAGAGGAAGTAGGGCGGCTGTGGTTTTATGTTGAGGGAAACAAAAACTAGCCTAGGGTTTGTTTTTATAAAGAATGGGGTAGGTGGGGTTGTCACATGGGTATGCCTAGGTTAAGGTTTCATAGGGTTTAGTTTATAATATCCAAGGGTGTAGGAGCATCCTAGGTTAATATTATACAAAATTGTGTGGGGAAAAGTTGCACAGGCATCACGTGAATAGGTCTAAATCTAGGGCTTAGGTTTATTTCTTTTTAGTTTTTTTTATATACAAGTTTTGGTGTGTGTGTGTGTACGGGAGACGTGTGTGTGCGTGATTAGTGTGTTGGGTGCGTGCGTATCGGCCTAGGGTTAGGTCATGACTAATAAGGAATTTATTAGTAATAGAAAGTTAATAAGTTTAAGTACAAGAGATAATAGCTATTTACTTTTACTTTTAAAAGGGATTAAAAACAGAAGTTTGAAATTCAAATTTTAAAATTTCAAATCCGAAATTCGAAATTAATACCATAAGGAACCCAAAATAATAATAATAATAATAATAAATTTAACTAAGTGCCACAAAATAATAATGGTGATAATTAACATGGGAAAAGTTGGCACGTGCACGGGAACGGATACGCCAATCAACGGATACGGAAAAAAATTATACGAGAGAAAATACGGATAATATTATTGATAAAACTGGTCGTTACAGAAGCCATTCAAGCCATCCACCTCCCTGAGTTCGATAAATCCGCACCCTACACTAACCGTGCACTTGCGGTAAAACGACACTGCGCCCAAACCGTAAATGGGGCGCCGGTCAAGTTTTTGGCACCGTTGCTGGGGAGACGTTCGGTTTGATATTAGCTTAGCTTGGGTTCGTTAGACTACACACACAAAAAATACAATAACCAAGAAATTTTTCCCCACCATTATATTATCTTTTTGTTATTTTCTTGTACTATTGACGCTCCTCTCTAGTTTTCTTATTTTTGTTGTCCAGGTATCTTTGGTGTAACCAAGTGGAGATCAAATTTCGATGCTCAGATGGGAGGATACGATCCTTATTCAGTTGTGGTTTGTGAGATTTGTGGGATGGTAAGGCACATGTATTACGACTGCCCATTTAGCTTGAGAGCCTCCCCCTACACCAAGGCCAAATATTTTCCAACAACCTTAGCCCAAACACCTCCCATCCATTTCCTCAACCTTATATCCCTCCACCAACACAAGAAGAATCAAGCCTCGTGTCTCTCCTTGAAACTGCCATGTTTAACCAAGGCCTAATATTACAAATCTTGATGGTACCAATCACCGAGCCTACACCAAGGAGAGGGGATGAAGAAGAGGATATACCCACTTCCATGGTTGAGACCACCATGCCATCGGCCACCATAGACACATCTTATGCCGATACCCCATTTTTCCAAAACTACCACTTGGATGACGAAGCATTTTTTGATGATGATAGTGAGAATGGGGTGGTTTCTATAGGATCTGTGGGAGAGACTTCTTGTCTTGATTTGGATACCCCACATGAGTCCTACGAGAGCACCTAGGAGACCATAGAGCTTATGCATACCGACGAGGAGGATGTCCGTGAGGACGAGAACACCAAGACCACATATGAGGGGTCCGCTCCACATCCACCTCCACTGTCATCTATGTTGTTGCTTCTTCCTTGGTCTGTGGTCAACCACGAGGATGTCATTCAGGATATCGGGCATATGGTGGAACATGAGCATATCGTCGAGGAGGATGTGCATGAGGGTTTGGATACGATGGTCCACTTCATGGAGCCCGAGTCACATCTACCTCTACCGCTGCTCTCCACTTCTTCACGGCTGAGCATCTACTTGAGTATTTTGCCCCTATTCAGGGAGATTTTCATACTCACTCTTACTCCACTTTTGAGTCTCGCTTTTCATGTCCTATTTCTTTAGACTTTTATGTTTTTGACACACCATATCTCTCGCAGGACACAGGATCTATTTCCCTCGAGGTATGCTGCGGTGCGTCACTACCTGGAGAGCCACTTCTCATGGAGAGCGAGGATTTGGTTGTCGCTAGTACAGAGGATAGCGACTCATTCTCAGGGAGTATTTGTCACCATTTTATTATTTTTTCATCTTATGTTGACGATTATCTCTGGGATACATTTATTTTGGGAAATAATTTCTTGCCATGGACTAATGCACCTCGTCCTTTGCAGGTCACAGGTGGACACTTACGAGGGATGCTTGGAAGTGCATTGCTTGGGTCCATTGGCACACGTGGCACAGCGCTTCTGGCGGAGCCACAGAAGGAGCAGTTAGAGCAGCTACCTACCCCACTCCAGATCTTGGATCCGCCTATGCTCAGGTGTATCCTAATCCAGTAGTGTAAAAATTTACCGCTTTCTAGTTTAGATTTGAATAATCTCGTCTCCTCTCATTAGCGAGGGGAGCGTATCTAGGGTTTCCTTTTGCATCATAATAACCCTTCATGTCGTGCCCTTCTATCATTTCACCCCCATCCTCTACCGAGGAGGACGAGGACTCGTCCTCTCCTGCATTTTGATTTCTTTCTTTTTCTTTTCCGATCTTCCTCCTAGAATTTTTCTGCATCACATTGATCATATCATTTCGCTTGCATTGCCATGTTCAGCTTGGGGGAAATTGACTTTTGTGCATATTGTCGTGTGACGTCTTTGTCGTGTGTTTGTTTTTTATGTGATGTTTATTTGTGTGTTTCTTTTTCTCTATTTTTCAGTTTTGTTTGTGTGTTTTTTTTCATGTTTTTCAATTTTTTGTGTCGGTGTGTACTTCCCCCATTTTCGTTGCCCTCCCGTATTTACTACTATTGCATTGAGGGCAATGCAAGTTTCAGCTTGGGGGAGTCGCACTTCGTGCATCATTTGTGTCTTTTTCTTCATTTTTGAGTCGTTTTCCATCGTGTTTTTCTTTTTCTTCTCATCTTCCGTTCTCTCGCTCCTAGAGATGACCCCATATGATGAATTGCCACAGAATCACACATACACCTAGCATAGATACGATTATCACATTCACTAATCCTAGGAAGCCGAGTCCTATTGCATTTCATGCTTCGTGGGTTCACATTGCTTTTATGTGAGTCGTGAGTCGTGACTAGCTAGTGGGTGCTTCTACTTTGTGATTTTGATTTATATACCTGTCCTTGGTTGACCCCTAGATTATCATGCTTCGATTTGAATATGCGGTATTTGCTTCTTCTGTCTGCTTCTATATGCATGATATATATATATATATATATATATATATATATATATATATATATATATATATATATATAGTATACTTCAATTTGCATGAGTCGGGATTCCATAATTAAGGACTAGGATAACCTATTTAGCATATGCTCTGATTAGCGAGAAAAATTTCCTTTGCCCAAGTGTTTAGATTCCGATTTCTTTTTTTGTTTCACTTGGTGCAAATCTCCTCGTCGTGTACCGTTCTTCCACTTGGGATAGTACACAAGTGTATAGCCCAAAAATCCAAAATCCAAAAAAGAGAGAAAAGAAAAACCAAAAAAGGAAAAGAAAAGAGAAAAGAACAGAAAATATGTATAGCCAAAATTCAAAAAAAATACAACTACCCAAAACCCAAAAAAATTCCTGTGTGAATATTTTTCCTGTCTACCGTGAATAAAGGGAGGGCGAGAATTTGCACCGAGTGTTCTACTCCACATCTTCTCAACCTCCATCGTTTTCGAACACACTTGGCATAGGAGCTTTTTAGCGGTTATCTAGGCAATAGTGTGGTGATCTCCTAGTCCCTAGCTGTGGAATCTCTGACGCATGATACTCTTCTATTCTTATACCTTTCTCGTGCATGTTTGAGCTATTATTCACCGCAATTTTGAATTGAACCGATATTTGGTTATTCTTTGGGTATGTGTATATGAGGCTTTATTGCACAATGTAGATATTAACATCGTCTGCTAGCACACGACCACACTCACTCGCGCTTCCCCGCGTGGGCCCACAACACGTGTTTGGACTCATATTCCTTGGTTTAGTGTTGTGTTTTGTCGCATGCTTGATTATGTGTGGCGTGTTTGGTTTTGTTGGTTGTGATAGGCGATCTACGATTTTATCTTCACCTTCTGTCTCTCTCTCTACTTTCCCTCCGAGCTTCTACTCTCACTCGTCTTCCTCAAGGACGAGGAAGGGTTCAGCTTGGGGGATTTTGACATGCGTTTATATTTTATATATTCACGCATGTCTTCTTCGTGATTTCCCGTTGTTTTCCGTCGTTTCATATCCGTTCTTTCGTGTTTTGTGTATCTTTTCACTTTCCCTGTGTTTTTGTGTAAATGCAGGAGTTTCCAGTGTTGGGGACATACAAAGCTGATATCACGAGTCCCCAGAGCAATGGGAGGTGTCACTCACGATCCCGAGGGATAAACGTCAAAGATTGCTATTTCTCAGCCCTCAACCGATCGTGTGGACCAGCCACCCAGTCGGTTGATGCACGCGTATCCGACCCGGACGACAACTAAAGAAGAATAGCAGCTCACCCGATCGGTTCAGCAATCGGGTGAACCGACAGAGCTCTCTGTCTAATTGCGCTGAATTCCAACCGATCGGGTGAAATATCACCCGATCGGTTCACCTGTAGCTGCAAATCTTCAAGTGATGACCCGATGAACTCAACCACCGTTTCACCGACCGGGTGAACCGACAGTCTTCTCTGTCATTTGAAGCTGAATTCCAATCGATCGGGTGACATCTCATCCGATCTGTTCATCTGTAGCCGCAATTCCTCAAACGACGACCCGGTCACGCCACCCGCTCGCCTTAGTGCCCGGTTGAAGATCTTCAAAGCCCTCACCCGATCGGTTGACTCATCAACCGATCGGGTGGCGATTTTTCTGCGGTTTTGGACCCGAACCATTAGGGTTTCGAAGGGGACTATAAATACACGGTGTTGGCCGACTGAAGGGGGATCCTCTTCTATTTTTAGGGCTTTTTTGGTCCCTTTGCTGGGGGCTTAGGTTAGTTTAGATTAGGTCTTTTGATTAATAAATCTTGTACCGGATTGAAAGATTTAAACGCGAGATAAGTATTTCTTTCTCTTGTTTTCCATTGTTTTGTATTTTTTTATTTTGCTTAATGGTGAACGTTTGTATGTCGTTTCTGTTGCTTGTTTTTATGTTCTTCACCATTGAGTAGTATTGATGAACCCTAATACGGGTTAGAGTAGGATTGATGCTTGGGTTGTTTCATTTGGCTTGGTTGCATGGCATGTTTTTGATGGAATGTGTCAATGGGGATTTCTAGCAATCTGAGTCCAATTCGTATGGCAACACACTAGTTGTGTTGAGGATTGGGGTCCGGTGTCTTGTCCAGTCAAGATCCGCTTCGATGTATTGCTAGAAATCACATTCGACCTATTTGGCCATTAGGGTTACGCGGGGGTGTTTTATTGTCATTGGCGGGAGAAAGACCGCCTCTGACCGTCGGGCCAAGGGGGAATAAACTTGGCGGTTGACTCCCTAGCCACAGCTCACACCCCTAGCGTAGACTTTGAATCCTTGCGCGTGGAAACGGCTTGGACGAGATGTTGGGAGTTATCATTGTGGCCTTAATGCTCTCGGTTGCGGAAGGTGTTAATGGACATGGGAATGCCCACCGTCCGGAACCGGGTAGACCTAGCGTACCGAGCATCGACCGGAATATCGAGCCCATGGACGCTAAGTACCACCTTTAAGGGCAGTGTCTCACCCTGGGTTAAGTCAAATGCCAAGTGTCATGAGTGCTCTAGCACGTGTTAGTGGGGATTCATTTCTTGTCTTTTTTATTTCTTTCTTTTATTTCTACACTTCCACCCATATCACCCGCATAGCTAGCACACAACCTAGGCGAGGCTAGTGACGTGCGTTTATATTTCATATATTTGCGCACGTTTTCTTCCGTGTTTCCCCGTGTTTTTCTGCCGTCTTTTATTCGTTTTCTCGTATTTTCTCGTTTTCCTTCACTTTTCCTTGTTTGCCCATGTTTGCAGGAGATTGACCGTGTAGGGGACGTTTAATGACGATATCTCAAGTCCCCGGAGCAACGGGAGGAGTCGCGCGTGATCCAGGGGGTCAAACGTCAAAGAATTCATCTTTCAGCCCCTCACCCGGTCGGTTGGTCATCTCCAACCGATCGGGTGATGCACGCGTGCACCACCCGGTCTCTGCCGCAGCTCATAAGGAAGTCACCCGACCGGTTCACAGACCGGTTCTGCGGGCGGCTGTTCTCTGTTTTTTCGAGCAGAATTCCAACCGATCGGGTGACTCTCACCCGATCGGTTCATCTGTAGCCAAAGATGAAGAGCTGAAGACACGGGTGCCAAACCGATCGCTTCACCCGACGGCTCCAAGATCCAACCGGTCACTCAAGAACTCACCCGACCGGTTCATCTGACCGGGTGAAGCTCCGCCGTTTTCTGTTTGTTATTTGTAACAGATCACCCGATCGGTTGACTTGTCAACCGATCGGGTGACGCTTTTCCTGCGGGTTTGGACCCGAACCACTAGGGTTTCGAAGTGGGGCTATAAATACTCGAAGTTGGCCGACTGAAGGGGGATCTCTTCTCAGTTTTTTAGGGCTTTTGCCCCTTTCTCTTGTGAGCTTTAGGTTAGATTAGATTAGGTCTTTTTGTTAATAAATCTTGTATGGGATCAACGATTCACTCAAGATAAGTATTCTCCTCTCTTTTTCTCTATTGTTTGTATTGTGTTTATTTTGCTTGATGGTGAAAGTTTGTGTGTCTTTTGTGTTGTTGGTTTTTATGTTATTCACCATTGAGTAGTTTCGATGAACCCTAATACGGGTTAGGGTAGGATTGATGCTTGGGTTGTTACATTAGACTTGATTGCATGGCACGTGTTCGACGAAATGTGTCAATGGGGATTTCTAGCAATCTGGGTCCAATTCGTACGACAACACACTAGATGTGTTGGGGGTTGGGGTCCGGTGCTTGTCCTGTCAAGATCCGCTTCGATGTATTGCTAGAAATCACATTTGACTTATTTGGCCATTAGGGTTACACGGGGGTGTTTCATTGTCATTGGCGGGAGAAAGACCGCCTCTGACCGTCGGGCCAAGGGGGAATAAACTTGGCGGTTGACTCCCTAGCCATAGCTCACGCCCCTTGTGTAGACATCGAGTCCCAGCTCGCGGGAGCGTTTTGGACGAAGTGTTGGGAGTTATCATTGTGACCTTAATGCTCCCGGTTGCGGAAGGTGTTAATGGACACGGGAGTGCCCACCGTCCAGAACCGGGTAGGCCTAGCGTGCTTGGCACCGACCGGAATATCGGGCCATGGACGCTAGGTACCACCTTTTGGGGCAATGTCTCACCCTGGATCAAGTCAAATGCCTAGTGTCATGAATGCTCTAGCCCGTGTTAGCGGGGATTCATTTCGTGTCTTTTTCATTTCTTTCTTTTATTTCTACACTTCCACCCACATCATCCGTGTAGCTAGCACACGACCTAGGCGAGGCTAGTAGCCACTCAAGCCATCCACCTCCCTGTGTTCGATATACCCGCACCCTACACTAACCGTGCACTTGTGGTAAAACGACACCGCGCCCAAACCGTAAACGGGGCGCCGGTCAAGTTTTTGGCGCCGTTGCCGGGGAGGCGTTCGGTTTGATATTAGCTTAGCTTGGGTTCGTTAGACTACGCATAAAAAAAATAAAAAATAAAAAATAAAAAATAAAAAAATAAAATATATTCAATAACCAAGAAATTTTTCCCCCACCATTATATTATCTTTTTGTTATTCTTTTGTACTATTGACGCTCCTCTCTAGTTTTCTTATTTTTGTTGTCCAGGTATCTTTGATATGGCCATGTGGAGATCAGATTACGATGCTCAGATGAGAGGCTACAATCCCTATTCATTTTTGGTTTGTGAGACTTGTGGGATGGCGGGGCACGTGTATTATGATTGCCTTGAGAGCCTCCCCCCACACCAAGGTCATACATTTTCCCACAACCATAACCCAAACACCTCCCATCCATTTCCTCAGCCTTGTATCCCTCCACCACCACAAGAAGAATCAAGTCTCGTATCTCTCCTTGAAGGTGCCTTGTTTAATCAATGCCAATTCTTACAAAACGTGATGTCACCAATTACCGAGACTACGCCAAAGAGAGGGGATGAAGGAGAGGATATACCTACTTTCATGGTTGAGACTACCATGCCGTCGGCCACAATAGACACATCTCATTCCGACCCCCCATTTTTCCATCATTACCACTTGGATGACGAAGCATTTTTTGATGATGATAGTGAGGATGGGGAGATGTCTCTAGGATCTGTGGGAGAGACTTGTCATCTTTATTTGGATACCCCATATGAGTCCTATGAGAGCACCGAGGAGGCCACAGAGCTTATGCATACCGGCGAGGGGGATGTGCGTGAGGACGACGACACCACGACCACATACGAGGGGTCCGCTCCACATCCACCTCCACAACCATCTCTGTCACAGCTTCCTCCTTGGTCGGTGGTCAACCATGAGGATTTCATTCAGGACATCGGGAAGATGGTGGAGCATGAGCATATCGTCGAGGAGGATGTGCATGAGGGCTTGGATACGATGGTCCACTCTATAGAGCCCGAGTCAAATCTACCTTTACCGTCGCTCTCCACTTCTTCTGCGGCTGAGCATCTACTTGAGCATATTGCCCCTATTCAGGGAGATTTTCATACTCACTCTCACTCCACTTTTAAGTCTCGCTTTTCACTTCCTATTTCTTTAGACTCGTATACATTTGACATACCATATCTCTCGCAGGACACAGGATCTACTTCCCCTGAGGTATGCTGCGGTGTGTCACCACCTGGAGAGCCACTTCCCATGGAGAGCGAGGATTTGGTCGTCGCTAGTATAGAGGATAGCGACCCATTCTCAGGGAGTATTCGTCACACTTTCACTATTTTTCAATCTTATTTTGATGATTATCTCTGGGATACTTTTATTTTGGGGAAAGATTTTTTGCCATGGACTAATGCACCTCGTCCTTTGCAGGTCGCAGGTGGACACCTACGAGGGATGCTTGGAGGTGCATTGCTTGGGTCCATTGGCACATGTGGCACATCGCTTCTAGAGGAGCCACAGAAGGATCAGTTAGAGCAGCTACCTGCCCCACTCCAGATCTTGGATCCGCCTATGCTCAGGTGTATCCTAATCCAGTAGTGTAAAAATTTACCGCTTTCTAGTTTAGGTTTGAATAATCTCGTCTCCTCTAATTAGCGAGGGGAGCGTATCTAGGGTTTGCTTTTGCATCTTAATAACCCTTCATGTTGTGCCCTTCTATCATTTCACCCCACATCCTCTTCCGAGGAGAATTAGCACACTGTCTCTCCTGCATTTTGATTTCTTTCTTTTCCGATTTTCCCCCTAGCATATCTCTACTTCCCCATTGATCATATCATTTTGCTAGCATTGTCATGTTCAGCTTGGGGGAAATCGACTTTTGTGTGCATGTTTTTGTGTGTCGTTGTCGTGTGTTTGTGTCTTTGAGGCCTTCGTCGTGTTTTATATCTTTTATTTGAGTGTTTCTTTTTCTTTATTTTTTAATTTCGTTCATGTGTTTCTTGTGTTTTTCATTTTTTGTGTCGGTGCGTAACTCCCCCCCCCCATTTTCATCGCCCTCCCGTATTCACTACTATTGCATTGAGGACAATGCAAGTTTCAGATTGGGGGAGTCGCACTTCGTGCGTCATTTGTCTCTTTTTCTTCGTTATTTGAGTCGTTTTTCTCCGTGTTTTTATTTTTTCTTTTTTTTCTCTTTTCTTCTTTTTATCTCTTTCTCCCAGAGATGAACCCTATGATGAATTGCCACAAAATCTCACACACACCTAGCACGGCTTCGATAATCACATTCACTAACCTCAGGAAGCCGAGTCCTCTTGCATTTTATGCGTCGTGGGTCCACTTAGCTTTCTTGAGAGTCGTGTGTCGTGACTAGCATTTGGTGTGCTTCTACCTTGTGATTATGTTTTATATACCTATCCTTGGTTTACCCCTAGATTATCATGCTTCGATTCGAATATGCGGTATTTGCTTCTACTATCTGCTTCTATATGCATGCTATATTTATATCGTATATTTCATTTCGCATGTGTCGGGATTCCACAATTAAGGACTAGGATAACCCATTTAGCCCATGCTCTAATTAGCGAGAATAGTTTCCTTTGCCCAAGTGTTTAGATTCCGATTTCTTTTTTGTTTTACTTGGTGCAAATCCCCTCGTCGTGTACCGTTCTCCCACTTGGGAGAGTACACAAGTGTATAGCCAAAAACCCAAAAATCCAAAAAAATGGGAGAAAAGAAATGAAAACCCCAAAAAGAAAAGAAAAGAAAAGGATTGTATAGCCAAAAAGCCAAAAAAATATGCAAATACCCAAAACCCAAAAAAATTCCCGTGTGAATATTTTCCTACTTGCCGAGAATAAAGGGAAGGCGAGAATTTGCACCGAGTGTTCTTCTCCTCATCATCTCAACCCCCATCGTTTTCGAAAACACTTGGCTTAGGAACTTTTTGGCTATTATCTAGGCTTTAGTGTGGTGATTTCCTTAACCCTAGTTGTGGAGTCCCTGACACATGATATGTTTCGATTCTCTCTCTATTCTCATGCATGCTTGAACTATATATTCACCGCTTTATTCAATTCGAATCGATATTTGGGTCATATCTTGGATTTGTGTATATCGAGCTTTATTGCACAATGTAGATAGTGACACCGTTTGCTATCACACGACCACGCTCACTTGCGCTTCACCGCGTGGGCCCACGACACTTGTTTGGACTCACATTCCTTGGTTTAGTGTTGTGTTTTGTCGTATGCTTGCTTCGTGTGGCGTGTTTGATTTTGTTGGCCCTTACGGGCGATCTAGGATATAGAATTCTCTTTTTCTCTCCTTCTCTCTATTTTCTCCCTCCGAGCTCCTACTCTCACTCGTCTTCCTCGAGGACGAGGAAGAGTTCAGCTTGGGGGATTTTGACGTGCGTTTATATTTCATATATTTGCGCACGTTTTCTTCCGTGTTTCCCCATGTTTTTCCGCCGTCTTTTATTCGTTTTCTCGTATTTTCTCGTTTTCCTTCACTTTTCCTTGTTTGCCCCTGTTTGCAGGAGATTGACCGTGTAGGGGACGTTTAATGACGATATCTCAAGTCCCCGCAGCAACGGGAGGAGTCGCGTGTGATCCAGGGGGTCAAACGTCAAAGAATTCATCTTTCAGCCCCTCACCCGGTCAGTTGGTCATCTCCAACCGATCGGGTGATGCACGCGTGCACCACCCGGTCTCTGCCGCAGCTCATAAGGAAGTCACCCGACCGGTTCACAGACCGGTTCTGCGGGCGGCTGTTCTCTGTTTTTTCGAGCAGAATTCCAACCGATCGGGTGACTCTCACCCGATCGGTTCATCTATAGCCAAAGATGAAGAGCTGAAGACACGGGCGCCAAACCGATCGCTTCACCCGACGGCTCCAAGATCCAACCGGTCACTCAAGAACTCACCCGACCGGTTCATCTGACCGGGTGAAGCTCCGCCGTTTTCTGTTTGTTATTTGTAACAGATCACCCGATCGGTAGACTTGTCAACCGATCGGGTGACGCTTTTCCTGCGGGTTTGGACCCGAACCACTAGGGTTTCGAAGTGGGGCTATAAATACTCGAAGTTGGCCGACTGAAGGGGGATCTCTTCTCAGTTTTTTAGGGCTTTTGCCCCTTTCTCTTGTGAGCTTTAGGTTAGATTAGATTAGGTCTTTTTGTTAATAAATCTTGTATGGGATCAACGATTCACTCAAGATAAGTATTCTCCTCTCTTTTTCTCTATTGTTTGTATTGTGTTTATTTTGCTTGATGGTGAAAGTTTGTGTGTCTTTTGTGTTGTTGGTTTTTATGTTATTCACCATTGAGTAGTTTCGATGAACCCTAATATGGGTTAGGGTAGGATTGATGCTTGGGTTGTTACATTAGACTTGATTGCATGGCACGTGTTCGATGAAATGTGTCAATGGGGATTTCTAGCAATCTGGGTCCAATTCATACGACAACACACTAGATGTGTTGGGGGTTGGGGTCCGGTGCTTGTCCTGTCAAGATCCGCTTCGATGTATTGCTAGAAATCACATTTGACTTATTTGGCCATTAGGGTTACACGGGGGTGTTTCATTGTCATTGGCGGGAGAAAGACCGCCTCTGACCGTCGGGCCAAGGGGGAATAAACTTGGCGGTTGACTCCCTAGCCATAGCTCACGCCCCTTGTGTAGACATCGAGTCCCAGCTCGCGGGAGCGGCTTGGACGAAGTGTTGGGAGTTATCATTGTGACCTTAATGCTCCCGGTTGCGGAAGGTGTTAATGGACACGGGAGTGCCCACCGTCCGGAACCGGGTAGGCCTAGCGTGCTTGGCACCGACCGGAATATCGGGCCATGGACGCTAGGTACCACCTTTTGGGGCAATGTCTCACCCTGGATCAAGTCAAATGCCTAGTGTCATGAATGCTCTAGCCCGTGTTAGCGGGGATTCATTTCGTGTCTTTTTCATTTCTTTCTTTTATTTCTACACTTCCACCCACATCATCCGCGTAGCTAGCACACGACCTAGGCGAGGCTAGTAGCCACTCAAGCCATCCACCTCCCTGTGTTCGATATACCCGCACCCTACACTAACCGTGCACTTGCGGTAAAACGACACCGCGCCCAAACCGTAAACGGGGCACCGGTCAGCTAGTAGCCATTCAAGCCATTCACCACCCTGAGTTCGATAAACCCGCACCCTACACTAACCGTGCACTTGCGGTAAAACGACACCCTGCCCAAACCATAAACGGGGCGCCGATCAAGTTTTTGGCGCCATTGCTGGGGATGCGTTCGGTTTGATATTAGCTTAGCTTGGGTTCGTTAGACTACGCACACAGAAAAATACAATAACCAAGAAATTTTTCCCCCACCATTATATTATCTTTTTGTTATTTTCTTGTACTATTGACGCTCCTCTCTAGTTTTCTTATTTTTGTTGTCCAGGTATCTTTGGTGTAACCAAGTGGAGATCAAATTTCGATGCTCAGATGGGAGGTTACGATCCTTATTCAGTTGTGGTTTGTGAGACTTGTGGGATGGTAGGGCACATGTATTACGACTGCCCATTTACGCTTGAGAGCCTCCCCCTTCACCAAGGCCAAATATTTTCCCACAACTTTAGCCCAAACACCTCCCATCCATTTCCTCAACCTTATATCCCTCCACCAACACAAGAAGAATCAAGCCTCGTGTCTCTCCTTGAAACTGCCATGTTTAACCAAGGCCAAATATTACAAAACTTGATGGTACCAATCACCGAGCCTACACCAAGGAGAGGGGATGAAGGAGAGGATATACCCACTTCCATGGTTGAGACCACCATGCCATCGGCCAGCATAGACACATCTCATGCCGATACCCCATTTTTCCAACACTACCACTTGGATGACAAAGCATTTTTTGATGATGATAGTGAGGATGGGGTGGGTTCTATAGGATCTGTGGAAGAGACTTCTTGTCTTGATTTGGATACCCCACATGAGTCCTACGAGAGCACCGAGGAGACCACAGAGCTTATGCATACCGACGAGGAGGATGTCCGTGAGGACGAGAACACCAAGACCACATACGAGGGGTCTGTTGGAACTTGGAATTTCCATCCTCTCTTCCATAAGGTTTTGATGTGACAAATCAATATATTTCATGTTACTAACTTTATCTATGCAGATGTGCAGCTACAATTGCAAATTCATTCACATCACGCATTTGATCAAAGTACAAGGATCCTCTGCAAAAACAACCTTGCTAATCAAATTACGTGTGAAACACGTATCTACGGAATGATGTAATTTTTACTTTTTAGATATCTTCAGGGCCTTGGTTATATCTTATCATATATCCCTAAAGCTCAAATCTACATCATCTCCTAACTCATTTCGATCCTAAGTCAAAATCCGTATTTTTAAGTATTACTCTACTAGGATTTTTCCTAGCCTACCAAAACAGTTATATTTTGACTTGATACTTTCAGACAAGGATCTATCCGTTGTCTATTCCACGTCACCAAAATTTTATGACCGTTTTAAAATTGGCAGGCTACGAATTTTTGTAGCATGCCAAAATGCTTTTGGGACTGAAACTTTCCAGAACAGTTTCTGACCGTTCTCCAACGTTCCTCTCAGTTTCTGAACGTTGTGCAACGTCTCTTTTAGAGCCGTTCACAACCGTTTCTAAAGCCTATAAAAGGAGGGGTACCCCCTCTCATTTTCCACACACTTTCCTCTTCTTTATTCTGATTTTGTTGAAAGCAAGTCCTTAATCTTCTTAAGTAATTCTGCCATTAGTTGTTCTTTTCTTATTTGTAAGAAGAAATCATTAGATTTCTCTCTTCGTTTAAGAACGGAAGAACTTGGATTTTCAACATCACTTTTGGAAAGTTGTTTGTGTTTATAATTGTAAGAAGATATCAATTGATATTTCTCTTCTTTTATGAACCAGAGAACTTCAAGTGTTTGCGATTGGTTTAATTTTCAGCACTTGTCATTTTATTTCTGTGCCATCTTTGCAAATATTACTAACATTTTATTTGCGACAATTTTTTAATATACACTATTCACCCCCCCTCTAGTGTATTGATCCTTACAGGCTAAAATTACATTTGGTATCAGAGCAAGGTTAAGATGGCAGCAAGTTCCTCAAATATGAACGCAGTTCCACACAACTACAATCAGCATCCTGAAGGGCACTCTCAAACTCGTCCTCCTCTATTTGATGGTTTAAATTACTCATATTGGAAAATACGAATGGAGATTCATCTCCAAAGTATGAATTATGAGATTTGGGACATCGTAGAGTCAGGATACGAAAAGCCAACAACTCCTGTTGCTGATTGGACCGCCAATGACAAAGCTGCAAAAAACCAACAACTCAAAGGCCATGAATACTTTATTCTGTGCTATGGATAAACATGAGTTTAATCGGGTATCACAGGCCAAAAGTGCTAAGGAAATTTGGCATATACTCGAGGTAACTCATGAAGGAACCAGTAAAGTGAAGGAAACCAAGATTTCCGTTTTGGTTCACAAATTCGAATTGTTCAAGATGAAGGATCGAGAGACAATTGGAGAAATGAACACCAGGTTTACTTATATTATAAATTCTTTAAATGCTCTTGGAAAAACTTACACTTCTCTTGAGCAGGTTCGCAAGATTCTTAAAGCTTTAACTCCAGAATGGCGCCCAAAAATCACTGCAATTGAAGAAGCCAACGATCTTTCAACTTTATCTGTTGAAAATCTTATGGGTAACTTAATGGCCCATGAAGTTACATTACAAGATCAGAAAGAAGAATCAGAACAGAAGAAGAAAGTACTTGCCTTCAACGCAACATCAGGTAATGAAGATTCAGATGATGATATGGCATTCTTTGCCAAAAACTTCAGAAAATTCTTTCAGAAAGGTAAGTATAATAATTTTAAATCTAAGAATACTGATTCCTCTCTCTGCTTTAATTGCAATAAGCCAGGACATATGAAGAAAGACTGTCCACTTCTCAAAGCAAAGTTCAAAACTTCCAACAATGATCAATCTAGAAGAGAAAGGAGGTTTGACAAAATGAAAAAGGCATTTGCAGCAACATGGGATGATTCTTCAGATGATGAAGATGATGATCTAAATGAAAGTGCCAACATGTGCTTTATGGCACAAGATGATGAAGATGAGGTAAGTTCTTTTAATAACGAAGAATTACTTGATGCATTAAAAGATCTCTATTCTCGTTTCAAAAAATTGAATAGTCAACATAAATCATTGAAACAAAATAATGATGATCTTCTTTCTAAATATCAAGAATTATCATCTTCCAAAAACACTGAGAATACTTCTTCTCAAGTTTTGGATCTTAGTAAAGAGAATATTATTCTCAAAACTAAGAATCTGGAACTACATACACAAATATCCGAAATGGATAAAAGTATTTCATCACTAAAGATGAAATACGACGAAATGTCATCCAATGTTAATAAATTTAACAAAGGAAAGACTAATCTCGATGATTTGCTTAAAATTCAATATCCAGCAAATCATAAACAAGGATTGGGATATTCTAAAAAGGATGTACCCAAGACTTATAACACTTCTTCCTCTTGTGGTAAAACAACTTTTGTTAAACCACAAAAGAAGAATCATGCATTTATTTACACGAAGAAAGTAAACATTCCTACTTCTTCTTCACAAAGAAATGTTACTAACATTTCTAAAACATTTCCTAGGAAACCTACTACAATTAGTATATGGGTTCCTAAGGATTCATGTTTAAAAGTTAGAAATAGTTATATTTCTCATTATATGCATTCTATTGTTTATTCTAGTAATTATCTTAGTAAGCCAAACTCCACTTGGGTTTGGCTTCCAAAAATCTAATCCCAAGGACCCTCAAAAAGGGGTACCAATGCTTAATGTTTTATCTTTCAGGTACCTAAAAAGGAAAGATGGATTTTGGATAGTGGATGTTCAAAACATATGACCGGAAATGTCAAACTACTTTCAACCGTCAAGTACAAACAAGGAGGCACAGTTACCTTTGGTGACAACAACAAAGGCAAAATCATAGGCACTGGAACAGTTGGTAATACAAATCAGCCTATCATCGAAAATGTTCTCCTGGTTGATGGTTTGAAACACAACTTACTTTCTATTAGTCAATTATGTGATAAAAATTATAAAATAGTTTTTGAACAAAATGATTGCATAATTTATGATTCTGATATGTCATCTATCCTATTTCGTGGTAAGCGTAAGAATAACATATATATCTTATGCATGTCTGTTACTACTCATAATCATTGCTTAATAATTACATCAAATGATACTCTTTTATGGCATAAACGTTTTGGACACACAAATTTCAAAAATCTAGCACGTATTTCAAAACACAAGTTAGTTAATGGAATGCCAAATATTTCTTTCAAACACAAACATTTTTGTGATGCTTGTCAACAAGGAAAAATGCACAAATCTTCTTTTAAATCGAAGGATGTTATCTCAACAAAGAGACCATTAGAACTCTTACATTTAGATTTGTTTGGTCCTTCAAGAGTAGCTTCTTTGAATAGAAGTAGATATGCATTTGTCATTGTTGATGATTATTCTAGATACACTTGGGTTATATTTTTGCAGAACAAAAATGATGCTTTTGAAGAATTTTCCGTATTTTGTAAAAAGATACAAAAAATCAAATCCTCTAACATTATCACTATTCGTAGTGATCATGGGGGAGAATTTGAAAATGAATCTTTTACCAAGTTTTGTAATGAAAATGGCATTACACACAATATTTTCTTTTCCTCGTGCTCCTCCTCAGAATGGCGTAGTAGAAAGGAAAAATAGAACTTTACAAGAATGTGCAAGAACAATGCTTTGTTATAGTAATCTTCCTAAGTATTTTTGGTCAGAAGCTGTTGCAACTGCTTGTTACATTATGAATAAAGTTCTTATTAGACCATTGCTTAATAAAACTTGCTTTGAATTATTCTTTAATCGCATTCCTCGTGTATCATATTTTAAAGTGTTTGGATGTAAATGTTTTATTCTTAATACTAAAGATGCACTTGACAAATTTGATTCTAAATCTGATGAAGGTATTTTTGTTGGATACTTAACACGTAGCAAAACCTACAGAGTATATAACAAAAGAACTTCAACAGTTGAAGAATCACTTCATGTCACATTTGATGAGAATCCCTCATCTAATTCACCCATCATTGATGATGATGAAGAAAATATATTACCTCTTTCTAATTCTTTAGATTATATAAAACTTGATGAAATTGATGCTAATAAACATTCTGTTGAGTCTATTTCAGATAATACAGATCTTTCTAAGGCATTTGCACAAGTTCCAAATCATCCATCAGAGTTAATCATTGGAGATATTACGGATGGAGTAAGAACTCGTCGCCAAATAGAGCAAATGGCACATTGTGCATTTCTTTCAACCATTGAACCAAAGAACATCAAAGATGCATGTGAAGACAGTTCATGGATTATAGCGATGCAGGAAGAACTCAACCAATTTCAACGAAATGATGTTTGGGAATTAGTTCCCAGACCATCAGATCATTCAATTATTGGTACCAAGTGGGTATTCAAAAATAAATTGGATGAATCTGGTCAGGTAATTAGAAACAAGGCACGATTGGTTGTACAAGGTTATAATCAAGAAGAAAGTATTGATTATGATGAAACCTATGCACCAGTTGCTCGTCTTGAATCTATTAGAATGTTATTATCATTCGCTTGTTTTAAAGATTTTAAACTTTTTCAAATGGATGTGAAAAGTGCTTTTTTAAATGGTTTTCTTAAAGAAGAAGTTTATGTAGAACAACCTCCAGGTTTTATTCCTGAAAATTTTGAAAATCATGTTTTTAAATTGAAAAAGGCTTTATATGGTCTGAAACAAGCACCTCGTGCTTGGTATGAAAGACTTAAAAGTTATCTTTTAAATTCAGGATATTCTATTGGTAAAATAGATTCTAATTTATGTATTAAAAACATAAATTCTGATATTATCATTATTCAAATATATGTTGGTGATATTATTTTTGGTTCTACTAACGAATCTCTTTGTCAAGATTTCTCTAAAATTATGCAGAAAGAATTTGAGATGAGTCATATGGGTGAACTAAACTACTTCCTCGGTCTTCAAATCAAACAAATGAAGGAAGGAATATTCATTCACCAAAGCAAGTACTCTAAAGAACTCATCAAACGCTTTGGTTTAGAAAGTTCTGTGGAAAAACGTACTCCGATGAGTACATCTACTTCCCTCGACAAAGATTTAAATGGTAAGAGTGTTGATCAACGTCTATACAGAGGTATGATTGGCTCCTTACTTTATCTAACTACAAGTAGACCAGACATTATGTTTTCAGTTTGTTTATGTGCACGATATCAGGCAGATCCTAAAGTTTCACATCTAACTGCCATAAAACAGATTATTAGATATGTTAAGTATACTTCTGATTTTGGTTTATTTTATCCTAAAAAAAACACATTTGATTTATTATCATATAGTGATGCAGATTTTGCTGGTTGTAAATCAGACCGTAAAAGTACTAGTGGTACATGTCACTTTTTAGGACATGCATTAGTTTCTTGGTTTAGCAAAAAACAAAACTCTGTTTCATTATCTACAACCGAGGTAGAATATATTGCCGCCGGTTTAGCATGGGCTCAAATTTTATGGATGAAACAAACTATTTCAGACTATGGTATTAATTGTTCCACATGTCCTATAATGTGTGATAATACTAGTGCTATTAATTTGTCTAAAAATCCAGTTCATCATTCACGCACTAAACATATTGATGTACGTCATCATTTTTTAGATGATCATGTTCAGAAAGGAGACATTGTTTTAAAATTTATTTCTACTGAACATCAAGTTGCCGATATTTTAACTAAGCCTTTGAAGGAAGAAACTTTTCTCAAGCTTAGAAGAAATCTGGGCATTATTAGTGCATCAGAATTTGATTTATGAGTATATTTATTTATTTTTGATTTTTGTGAATTTTTCTATAATTGTTTGGTTACTATTTATTTTTGGCATGCTACCAAATTTCGTAGCATACCAATTTAAAACAATTTTTTTCTGTTCTCCGGTTTTTACCTACTTTGATCCCTGGAATTTGGATTTTTTAAACGCTTCTCCTATATTTTATTCTCAAATTTAAATTTCGTATCGAAATTCTTACCCGTTCTCTTCCACTTTGTCTCTATCTTTTTGATTCCTGTTGCTATCTGTGTTCTCTCTACTGCCACATGGATACTTCTCTTTTGTCTTTTCCGATATTCCCTGCTTTTCACGTTGGATAAGGCACTGACGTTCATTCTCATTCTTCGAACCTTCCATTCGCACTCTGTACTTTAGTTTCTATATTGATTTGGACTTCACAAGAAGACAAAAATTTACTTCTTCTGACCCTTTTCAATGCGAAAACCGCAACCCAATGGTACTTCCTCCCGTTGGAAATTGTTTTCTCATTTAATATATTTAATTTCGGCCACCTAACCTATGGCCAAAACCGCAACCCAATGGCCAAAAACCGCAACCCAATGGCCAATTTATTATCTTCCACTTGGGTGTTTCTTATTGGTCCAAGCCACCAACCCATTTTATCTTTATCCATTCGGGTTGATCTCTTTGGCCTCACGTGAGACACTTCAAATTTGTTTAATATTTTTAACATACTTCACTTCTTAACATTATTTATTACACTTCAAATTGCTTCCACCTACCTCTGACATGGCTTTCATTTGGCATGTCACTTTCTTTTGCTTTCAAATTTTGATTTGCTTTGACCACCTCTTTTTCATTTTTCCCAGACACTTAGGAACTTCCCCTTCTTATCTTTTTACCATTATTTACTATATTGTTTTTAAAAGAAAGCTTTCCCTGACATTTTTTTTCTAGGGACTCCCATTTTGTTTCTTTCAACTTCCAAAGCTTTTCACTACCCTATTAATTTCGGCCTGACATACATTAATTTTTTTTATCTTCCAATGTACCTCGGGTCTGCCTTACATTAATATTTTTACGTTTTGGGTCTCCATATTTTTCCAAAGTACCTCGGATCTCTTCCCTGCTTATTTTTTTTTATTATTTTAATTCTATCTCCCAACGGGTTCTTTTGATGCCAACGGGTCTTTTTCAAGCAGTTTTCGCAACCACCGACTGCATCTCTTCCTCTTCTCGCCTGTTCAATTTTTTCAGTTGTTCCAACTTCTATCAGTTTTAGAAACTGTTCCCACTCCCAGTCTAAACATCCAGTTTTCAGGCGTTCCAACTGTTCGGTCCTCTATTTATTTCGTTCACCTTCTCTTTTATCTTTCCTATTCTCTGTTTACATTTCTTCCTTTTCTAAATTTTCTTCTCTCCAATCCACCATGGCCGAATCCTCTCTTCCTTTTGCCACCGACCGTCGACTCCCAACTCCCGCGACCAAGATTCTTTCCCTGGCTCTTCTCGCTCTGCATGTGGCAGGAAGGTCCACGCATCCAAGGATGGCGTCTGTCCATCGCGCGAGACAACCGCTGTTCTTCTCCGTTGTCTTTCTGACGAAGTTTCCGATGGTTTCGCTGGTATACAGACGCACATGAGTTCCTACGATGCGACCTTGAAACATTACCCCAAAGTTCTGGATCAGATTCAAATTACCCAATCCGAACTTCGTTCTGACTTGGAAGCCAACAATATCCTCCCAAATCGTCGCACTCGCACCCGCCGTTCTTCTCCTGGGTCGTCATCCTATCATCATTGACTTGCTTGCTTGTTCACTTTGGTCTTTTGGTTCTCTGTTTCATTCGGTTCCTTCTATCATTGCCTCACCATCTGCCGTTTGGTTGCTTTTCATGATTACCGGTTGTTCTGTCCCTGGTTCTGGATTACCTTGGTTGCATCAGTATGATGGTCGTATGTTGGTTGTATGTGGCGTTAGTATGTTGGTCGCTGGTTTTGTATTTTGCAGTTTCTGTCTGTTGTTTTAGTGAGTGTCTGATGTATGTTGTTCTTTCAGATGCATGCTATTTACTGGGCTTGGCCTTTACTTCAGTTGTTTTATCATAGTTGTTATGCTAATATATTATCGTTATTTTGTGTACTTCGTCTCTCTGCTCGATGTTTCCTTAAGTGTTAGTTCCTTTTTGTTCCGTATATGCTCTTTACATAATCTGTCTCTGTTCATTTTTTTATTTCCTCCGTTTTCTCATTTGGTCTGCTACGAAAAATCGTAGC
The DNA here is from genome assembly GCA_030789695.1 of Scilla litardierei. NCBI lineage: Eukaryota > Viridiplantae > Streptophyta > Magnoliopsida > Asparagales > Asparagaceae > Scilla > Scilla litardierei. The sequence goes on along the minus strand of CM061141.1, from coordinate 183,087,939 downwards.
TTGCCAATTTATCTTTTCCACTTTTTGTGGATGACAAAGGGGGAGAAATATGCATATATTCAGGGGGAGTCTAAGTCTATATGACTATACTCAGGGGGAGTAACCTCAGTAACATCTCTTTTAATATCAACATCACCTTTGTTCATGTTCCTAAACTCATTAAATCTTATTAACACTTGTTAACTCACATTTTATACTTCATTATTTGTCATCATCAAAAAGGGGGAGAATGTTGGAACTTGGAATTTCCATCTTCTCTTCCATAAGGTTTTGATGTGACAAATCAATATATTTCATGTTACTAACTTTATCTATGCAGATGTGCAGCTACAACGCAAATTCATTCACATCACGCATTTGATCAAAGTACAAGGATCCTCTGCAAAAACAACCTTGCTAATCAAATTACGTGTGAAACACGTATCTACGGAATGATGTAATTTTTACTTTTTAGATAGCTTCAGGGCCTTGGTTATATCTTATCATATATCCTTAAAGCTCAAATCTACATCATCTCCTAACTCATTTCGATCCTAAGTCAAAATCCGTATTTTTAAGTATTACCCTACTAGGATTTTTCCTAGCCTACCAAAACAGTTATATTTTGACTTGATACTTTCAGACAAGGATCTATCCGTTGTCTATTCCACGTCACCAAAATTTTGTGACCGTTTTAAAATTGGCAGGCTACAAATTTTCGTAGCATGCCAAAAAGGGACTGAAACTTTCCAGAACAGTTTCTGACCGTTCTCCAACGTTCCTCTCAGTTTCTGAACGTTGTGCAACGTCTCTTTTAGAGCCGTTCACAACCGTTTCTAAAACCTATAAAAGGAGGGGTACCCCCTCTCATTTTCCACACACTTTCCTCTTCTTTATTCTGATTTTGTTGAAAGCAAGTCCTTAATCTTCTTAAGTAATTCTGCCATTAGTTGTTCTTTTCTTATTTGTAAGAAGAAATCATTAGATTTCTCTCTTCGTTTAAGAACGGAAGAACTTGGATTTTCAACATCACTTTTGGAAAGTTGTTTGTGTTCATAATTGTAAGAAGATATCAATTGATCTTTCTCTTCTTTTATGAACCAGAGAACTTCAAGTGTTGCGCTTCATTACATATCTTTTACATCTTGAAGTTCATCTTCTAAACACCATCCTTGAATTCAGTCTCTGAAATTTATAACAAGGCTATAGGTGTTTTTCTATTTCTTATTTAACAGGTTGGAATCTCTGTTTAGATATTGTACAAAGTTTGGGACACGGGGAGTGTCGCCATTTTTGTAAGTTCGTGCTTGCGTGGCAAGTGATTATAGTGGATTGAAAATCTCTACGGGGTAGAGAACTGGAGTAGGATCACAAGGATCCGAACCAGGATAAATCTCTGTGTTTACGATTGGTTTAATTTTCAGCACTTGTCATTTTATTTCGGTGCCATCTTTGCAAATATTACTAACATTTTATTTGCGACAATTTTTTAATATACACTATTCACCCCCCTCTAGTGTATTGATCCTTACAGGCTAAAATTACATTTGGTATCAGAGCAAGGTTAAGATGGCAGCAAGTTCCTCAAATATGAACGCAGTTCCACACAACTACAATCAGCATCCTGAAGGGCAATCTCAAACTCGTCCTCCTCTATTTGATGGTTCAAATTACTCATATTGGAAAATACGAATGGAGATTCATCTCCAAAGTATGAATTATGAGATTTGGGACATCGTAGAGTCAGGATACGAAAAGCCAACAACTCCTGTTGCTGATTGGACCGCCAATGACAAAGCTGTAAAAAACCAACAACTCAAAGGCCATGAATGCTTTATTCTGTGCTATGGATAAACATGAGTTTAATCGGGTATCACAGGCCAAAAGTGCTAAGGAAATTTGGCATATACTCGAGGTAACTCATGAAGGAACCAGTAAAGTGAAGGAAACCAAGATTTCCGTTTTGGTTCACAAATTCGAATTGTTCAAGATGAAGGATCGAGAGACAATTGGAGAAATGAACACCAGGTTTACTTATATTATAAATTCTTTAAATGCTCTTGGAAAAACTTACACTTCTCTTGAGCAGGTTCGCAAGATTCTTAAAGCTTTAACTCCAGAATGGCGCCCAAAAATCACTGCAATTGAAGAAGCCAACGATCTTTCAACTTTATCTGTTGAAAATCTTATGGGTAACTTAATGGCCCATGAAGTTACATTACAAGATCAGAAAGAAGAATCAGAACAGAAGAAGAAAGTACTTGCCTTCAACGCAACATCAGATAATGAAGATTCAGATGATGATATGGCATTCTTTGCCAAAAACTTCAGAAAATTCTTTCAGAAAGGTAAGTATAATAATTTTAAATCTAAGAATACTGATTCCTCTCTCTGCTTTAATTGCAATAAGCCAGGACATATGAAGAAAGACTGTCCACTTCTCAAAGCAAAGTTCAAAACTTCCAACAATGATCAATCTAGAAGAGAAAGGAGGTTTGACAAAATGAAAAAGGCATTTGCAGCAACATGGGATGATTCTTCAGATGATGAAGATGATGATCTAAATGAAAGTGCCAACATGTGCTTTATGGCACAAGATGATGAAGATGAGGTAAGTTCTTTTAATAACGAAGAATTACTTGATGCATTAAAAGATCTCTATTCTCGTTTCAAAAAATTGAATAGTCAACATAAATCATTGAAACAAAATAATGATGATCTTCTTTCTAAATATCAAGAATTATCATCTTCCAAAAACACTGAGAATACTTCTTCTCAAGTTTTGGATCTTAGTAAAGAGAATATTATTCTCAAAACTAAGAATCTGGAACTACATACACAAATATCCGAAATGGATAAAAGTATTTCATCACTAAAGATGAAATACGACGAAATGTCATCCAATGTTAATAAATTTAACAAAGGAAAGACTAATCTCTATGATTTGCTTAAAATTCAATATCCAGCAAATCATAAACAAGGATTGGGATATTCTAAAAAGGATGTACCCAAGACTTATAACACTTCTTCCTCTTGTGGTAAAACAACTTTTGTTAAACCACAAAAGAAGAATCATGCATTTATTTACACGAAGAAAGTAAACATTCCTACTTCTTCTTCACAAAGAAATGTTACTAACATTTCTAAAATATTTCCTAGGAAACCTACTACAATTAGTATATGGGTTCCTACGGATTCATGTTTAAAAGTTAGAAATAGTTATATTTCTCATTATATGCATTCTATTGTTTATTCTAGTAATTATCTTAGTAAGCCAAACTCCACTTGGGTTTGGCTTCAAAAATCTAATCCCAAGGACCCTCAAAAAGGGGTACCAATGCTTAATGTTTTATCTTTCAGGTACCTAAAAAGGAAAGATGGATTTTGGATAGTGGATGTTCAAAACATATGACCGGAAATGTCAAACTTCTTTCAACCGTCAAGTACAAACAAGGAGGCACAGTTACCTTTGGTGACAACAACAAAGGCAAAATCATAGGCACTGGAACAGTTGGTAATACAAATCAGCCTATCATCGAAAATGTTCTCCTGGTTGATGGTTTGAAACACAACTTACTTTCTATTAGTCAATTATGTGATAAAAATTATAAAATAGTTTTTGAACAAAATGATTGCATAATTTATGATTCTGATATGTCATCTATCCTATTTCGTGGTAAGCGTAAGAATAACATATATATCTTATGCATGTCTGTTACTACTCATAATCATTGCTTAATAATTACATCAAATGATACTCTTTTATGGCATAAACGTTTTGGACACACAAATTTCAAAAATCTAGCATGTATTTCAAAACACAAGTTAGTTAATGGAATGCCAAATATTTCTTTCAAACACAAACATTTTTGTGATGCTTGTCAACAAGGAAAAATGCACAAATCTTCTTTTAAATCAAAGGATGTTATCTCAACAAAGAGACCATTAGAACTCTTACATTTAGATTTGTTTGGTCCTTCAAGAGTAGCTTCTTTGAATAGAAGTAGATATGCATTTGTCATTGTTGATGATTATTCTAGATACACTTGGGTTATATTTTTGCAAAACAAAAATGATGCTTTTGAAGAATTTTCCGTATTTTGTAAAAAGATACAAAAAATCAAATCCTCTAACATTATCACTATTCGTAGTGATCATGGGGGAGAATTTGAAAATGAATCTTTTACCAAGTTTTGTAATGAAAATGGCATTACACACAATTTTTCTTTTCCTCGTGCTCCTCCTCAGAATGGCGTAGTAGAAAGGAAAAATAGAACTTTACAAGAATGTGCAAGAACAATGCTTTGTGATAGTAATCTTCCTAAGTATTTTTGGGCAGAAGCTGTTGCAACTGCTTGTTACATTATGAATAAAGTTCTTATTAGACCATTGCTTAATAAAACTTGCTTTGAATTATTCTTTAATCGCATTCCTCGTGTATCATATTTTAAAGTGTTTGGATGTAAATGTTTTATTCTTAATACTAAAGATGCACTTGACAAATTTGATTCTAAATCTGATGAAGGTATTTTTGTTGGATACTCAACACGTAGCAAAGCCTACAGAGTATATAACAAAAGAACTTCAACAGTTGAAGAATCACTTCATGTCACATTTGATGAGAATCCCTCATCTAATTCACCCATCATTGATGATGATGAAGAAAATATATTACCTCTTTCTAATTCTTTAGATTATATAAAACTTGATGAAATTGATGCTACTAAACATTCTGTTGAGTCTATTTCAGATAATACAGATCTTCTTAAGGCATTTGCACAAGTTCCAAATCATCCATCAGAGTTAATCATTGGAGATATTACGGATGGAGTAAAAAATCGTCGCCAAATAGAGCAAATGGCACATTGTGCATTTCTTTCAACCATTGAACCAAAGAACATCAAAGATGCATGTGAAGACAGTTCATGGATTATAGAGATGCAGGAAGAACTCAACCAATTTCAACGAAATGATGTTTGGGAATTAGTTCCCAGACCATCAGATCATTCAATTATTGGTACCAAGTGGGTATTCAAAAATAAATTGGATGAATCTGGTCAGGTAATTAGAAACAAAGCACGATTGGTTGCACAAGGTTATAATCAAGAAGAAAGTATTGATTATGATGAAACCTATGCACCAGTTGCTCGTCTTGAATCTATTAGAATGTTATTATCATTCGCTAGTTTTAAATATTTTAAACTTTTTCAAATGGATGTGAAAAGTGCTTTTTTAAATGGTTTTCTTAAAGAAAAAGTTTATGTAGAACAACCTCCAGGTTTTATTCATGAAAATTTTGAAAATCATGTTTTTAAATTGAAAAAGGCTTTATATGGTCTGAAACAAGCACCTCGTGCTTGGTATGAAAGACTTAAAAGTTATCTTTTAAATTCAGGATATTCTATTGGTAAAATAGATTCTAATTTATTTATTAAAAACATAAATTCTGATATTATCATTATTCAAATATATGTTGATGATATTATTTTTGGTTCTACTAACGAATCTCTTTGTCAAGATTTCTCTAAAATTATGCAGAAAGAATTTGAGATGAGTCACATGGGTGAACTAAACTACTTCCTCGGTCTTCAAATCAAACAAATGAAGGAAGGAATATTCATTCACCAAAGCAAGTACTCTAAAGAACTCATCAAACGCTTTGGTTTAGAAAGTTCTGTGGAAAAACGTACTCCGATGAGTACATCTACTTCCCTCGACAAAGATTTAAATGGTAAGAGTATTGATCAACGTCTATACAGAGGTATGATTGGCTCCTTACTTTATCTAACTGCAAGTAGACCAGACATTATGTTTTCAGTTTGTTTATGTGCACGATATCAGGCAGATCCTAAAGTTTCACATCTAACTGCCGTAAAACGGATTATTAGATATGTTAAGTATACTTCTGATTTAGGTTTATTTTATCCTAAAACAAACACATTTGATTTATTATCATATAGTGATGCAGATTTTGCTGGTTGTAAATCAGACCGTAAAAGTACTAGTGGTACATGTCACTTTTTAGGACATGCATTAGTTTCTTGGTTTAGCAAAAAACAAAACTCAGTTTCATTATCTACAACCGAGGCAGAATATATTGACGCCGGTTTAGCATGTGCTCAAATTTTATAGATGAAACAAACTATTTCAGACTATGGTATTAATTGTTCCACATGTCCTATAATGTGTGATAATACTAGTGCTATTAATTTGTCTAAAAATCCAGTTCATCATTCACGCACTAAACATATTGATGTACGTCATCATTTTTTAGATGATCATGTTTAGAAAGGAGACATTGTTTTAAAATTTATTTCTACTGAACATCAAGTTGCCGATATTTTAACTAAGCCTTTGAAGGAAGAAACTTTTCTCAAGCTTAGAAGAAATCTGGGCATTATTAGTGCATCAGAATTTGATTTATGAGTATATTTATTTATTTTTGATTTTTGTGAATTTTTCTATAATTGTTTGGTTACTATTTATTTTTGGCATGCTACCAAATTTCGTAGCATACCAATTTAAAACAATTTTTTTCTGTTCTCCGGTTTTTACCTACTTTGATCCCTGGAATTTGGATTTTTTAAACGCTTCTCCTATATTTTATTCTCAAATTTAAATTTCGTATCGAAATTCTTACCCGTTCTCTTCCACTTTGTCTCTATCTTTTTGATTCCTGTTGCTATCTGTGTTCTCTCTACTGCCACATGGATACTTCTCTTTTGTCTTTTCCGATATTCCCTGCTTTTCACGTTGGACAAGGCACTGACGTTCATTCTCATTCTTCAAACTTTCCATTTGCACTCTGTACTTTAGTTTCTATATTGATTTGGACTTCACAAGAAGACACAAATTTACTTCTTCTGACCCTTTTCAATGCCAAAACCGCAACCCAATGGTACTTCCTCCCGTTGGAAATTGTTTTCTCATTTAATATATTTAATTCGGCCACCTAACCTATGGCCAAAACCGCAACCCAATGGCCAATTTATTATCTTCCACTTGGCAGTTTCTTATTGGTCCAAGCCACCAACCCATTTTATCTTTATCCATTCGGGTTGATCTCTTTGGCCTCACGTGAGACACTTCAAATTTGTTTAATATTTTTAACATACTTCACTTCTTAACATTATTTATTACACTTCAAATTGCTTCCACCTACCTCTGACATGGCTTTCATTTGGCCTGTCACTTTCTTTTGCTTTCAAATTTTGTTTTGCTTTGACCACCTCTTTTTCCTTTTTCCCAGACACTTAGGAACTTCCCCTTCTTATCTTTTTACCATTATTTACTATATTGTTTTTAAAAGAAAGCTTTCCCTGACATTTTTTTTCTAGGGACTCCCATTTTGTTTCTTTCAACTTCCAAAGCTTTTCACTACCCTATTAATTTCGGCCTGACATACATTAATTTTTTTTATCTTCCAATGTACCTCGGGTCTGCCTTACATTAATATTTTTACGTTTTGGGTCTCCATATTTTTCCAAAGTACCTCGGATCTCTTCCCTGCTTATTTTTTTTATTATTTTAATTCTATCTCCCAACGGGTTCTTTTGATGCCAACGGGTCTTTTTCAAGCAGTTTTCGCAACCACCGACTGCATCTCTTCCTCTTCTCGCCTGTTCAATTTTTTCAGTTGTTCCAACTTCTATCAGTTTTAGAAACTGTTCCCACTCCCAGTCTAAACATCCAGTTTTCAGGCGTTCCAACTGTTCGGTCCTCTATTTATTTCGTTCACCTTCTCTTTTATCTTTCCTATTCTCTGTTTACATTTCTTCCTTTTCTAAATTTTCTTCTCTCCAATCCACCATGGCCGAATCCTCTCTTCCTTTTGCCACCGACCGTCGACTCCCAACTCCCGCGACCAAGATTCTTTCCCTGGCTCTTCTCGCTCTGCATGTGGCAGGAAGGTCCACGCATCCAAGGATGGCGTCTGTCCATCACGCGAGACAACCGCTGTTCTTCTCCGTTGTCTTTCTGACGAAGTTTCCGATGGTTTCGCTGGTATACAGACGCACATGAGTTCCTACGATGCGACCTTGAAACATTACCCCAAAGTTCTGGATCAGATTCAAATTACCCAATCCGAACTTCGTTCTGACTTGGAAGCCAACAATATCCTCCCAAATCGTCGCACTCGCACCCGCCGTTCTTCTCCTGGGTCGTCATCCTATCATCATTGACTTGCTTGCTTGTTCACTTTGGTCTTTTGGTTCTCTGTTTCATTCGGTTCCTTCTATCCTTGCCTCACCATCTGCCGTTTGGTTGCTTTTCATGATTACCGGTTGTTCTGTCCCTGGTTCTGGATTACCTTGGTTGCATCAGTATGATGGTCGTATGTTGGTTGTATGTGGCGTTAGTATGTTGGTCGCTGGTTTTGTATTTTGCAGTTTCTGTCTGTTGTTTTAGTGAGTGTCTGATGTATGTTGTTCTTTCAGATGCATGCTATTTACTGGGCTTGGCCTTTACTTCAGTTGTTTTATCATAGTTGTTATGCTAATATATTATCGTTATTTTGTGTACTTCGTCTCTCTGCTCGATGTTTCCTTAAGTGTTAGTTCCTTTTTGTTCCGTATATGCTCTTTACATAATCTGTCTCTGTTCATTTTTTTATTTCCTCCGTTTTCTCATTTGGTCTGCTACGAAAAATCGTAGCTTGCCAATTTATCTTTTCCACTTTTTGTGGATGACAAAGGGGGAGAAATATGCATATATTCAGGGGGAGTCTAAGTCTATATGACTATACTCAGGGGGAGTAACCTCAGTAACATCTCTTTTAATATCAACATCACCTTTGTTCATGTTCCTAAACTCATTAAATCTTATTAACACTTGTTAACTCACATTTTATACTTCATTATTTGTCATCATCAAAAAGGGGGAGAATGTTGGAACTTGGAATTTCCATCTTCTCTTCCATAAGGTTTTGATGTGACAAATCAATATATTTCATGTTACTAACTTTATCTATGCAGATGTGCAGCTACAACGCAAATTCATTCACATCACGCATTTGATCAAAGTACAAGGATCCTCTGCAAAAACAACCTTGCTAATCAAATTACGTGTGAAACACGTATCTACGGAATGATGTAATTTTTACTTTTTAGATAGCTTCAGGGCCTTGGTTATATCTTATCATATATCCCTAAAGCTCAAATCTACATCATCTCTTAACTCATTTCGATCCTAAGTCAAAATCCGTATTTTTAAGTATTACCCTACTAGGATTTTTCCTAGCCTACCAAAACAGTTATATTTTGACTTGATACTTTCAGACAAGGATCTATCCGTTGTCTATTCCACGTCACCAAAATTTTGTGACCGTTTTAAAATTGGCAGGCTACAAATTTTCGTAGCATGCCAAAAAGGGACTGAAACTTTCCAGAACAGTTTCTGACCGTTCTCCAACGTTCCTCTCAGTTTCTGAACGTTGTGCAACGTCTCTTTTAGAGCCGTTCACAACCGTTTCTAAAACCTATAAAAGGAGGGGTACCCCCTCTCATTTTCCACACACTTTCCTCTTCTTTATTCTGATTTTGTTGAAAGCAAGTCCTTAATCTTCTTAAGTAATTCTGCCATTAGTTGTTCTTTTCTTATTTGTAAGAAGAAATCATTAGATTCCTCTCTTCGTTTAAGAACGGAAGAACTTGGATTTTCAACATCACTTTTGGAAAGTTGTTTGTGTTCATAATTGTAAGAAGATATCAATTGATCTTTCTCTTCTTTTATGAACCAGAGAACTTCAAGTGTTGCGCTTCATTACATATCTTTTACATCTTGAAGTTCATCTTCTAAACACCATCCTTGAATTCATTCTCTGAAATTTATAACAAGGCTATAGGTGTTTTTCTATTTCTTATTTAACAGGTTGGAATCTCTGTTTAGAGATTGTACAAAGTTTGGGACACGGGGAGTGTCGCCATTTTTGTAAGTTCGTGCTTGCGGGGCAAGTGATTATAGTGGATTGAAAATCTCTACGGGGTAGAGAACTGGAGTAGGATCACAAGGATCCGAACCAGGATAAATCTCTGTGTTTACGATTGGTTTAATTTTCAGCACTTGTCATTTTATTTCTGTGCCATCTTTGCAAATATTACTAACATTTTATTTGCGACAATTTTTTAATATACACTATTCACCCCCCCTCTAGTGTATTGATCCTTACAGGCTAAAATTACATTTGGTATCAGAGCAAGGTTAAGATGGCAGCAAGTTCCTCAAATATGAACGCAGTTCCACACAACTACAATCAGCATCCTGAAGGGCACTCTCAAACTCGTCCTCCTCTATTTGATGGTTCAAATTACTCATATTGGAAAATACGAATGGAGATTCATCTCCAAAGTATGAATTATGAGATTTGGGACATCGTAGAGTCAGGATACGAAAAGCCAACAACTCCTGTTGCTGATTGGACCGCCAATGACAAAGCTGCAAAAAACCAACAACTCAAAGGCCATGAATGCTTTATTCTGTGCTATGGATAAACATGAGTTTAATCGGGTATCACAGGCCAAAAGTGCTAAGGAAATTTGGCATATACTCGAGGTAACTCATGAAGGAACCAGTAAAGTGAAGGAAACCAAGATTTCCGTTTTGGTTCACAAATTCGAATTGTTCAAGATGAAGGATCGAGAGACAATTGGAGAAATGAACACCAGGTTTACTTATATTATAAATTCTTTAAATGCTCTTGGAAAAACTTACACTTCTCTTGAGCAGGTTTGCAAGATTCTTAAAGCTTTAACTCCAGAATGGCGCCCAAAAATCACTGCAATTGAAGAAGCCAACGATCTTTCAACTTTATCTGTTGAAAATCTTATGGGTAACTTAATGGCCCATGAAGTTACATTACAAGATCAGAAAGAAGAATCAGAACAGAAGAAGAAAGTACTTGCCTTCAACGCAACATCAGATAATGAAGATTCAGATGATGATATGGCATTCTTTGCCAAAAACTTCAGAAAATTCTTTCAGAAAGGTAAGTATAATAATTTTAAATCTAAGAATACTGATTCCTCTCTCTGCTTTAATTGCAATAAGCCAGGACATATGAAGAAAGACTGTCCACTTCTCAAAGCAAAGTTCAAAACTTCCAACAATGATCAATCTAGAAGAGAAAGGAGGTTTGACAAAATGAAAAAGGCATTTGCAGCAACATGGGATGATTCTTCAGATGATGAAGATGATGATCTAAATGAAAGTGCCAACATGTGCTTTATGGCACAAGATGATGAAGATGAGGTAAGTTCTTTTAATAACGAAGAATTACTTGATGCATTAAAAGATCTCTATTCTCGTTTCAAAAAATTGAATAGTCAACATAAATCATTGAAACAGAATAATGATGATCTTCTTTCTGAATATCAAGAATTATCATCTTCCAAAAACACTGAGAATACTTCTTCTCAAGTTTTGGATCTTAGTAAAGAGAATATTATTCTCAAAACTAAGAATCTGGAACTACATACACAAATATCCGAAATGGATAAAAGTATTTCATCACTAAAGATGAAATACGACGAAATGTCATCCAATGTTAATAAATTTAACAAAGGAAAGACTAATCTCGATGATTTGCTTAAAATTCAATATCCAGCAAATCATAGACAAGGATTGGGATATTCTAAAAAGGATGTACCCAAGACTTATAACACTTCTTCCTCTTGTGGTAAAACAACTTTTGTTAAACCACAAAAGAAGAATCATGCATTTATTTACACGAAGAAAGTAAACATTCCTACTTCTTCTTCACAAAGAAATGTTACTAACATTTCTAAAACATTTCCTAGGAAACCTACTACAATTAGTATATGGGTTCCTAAGGATTCATGTTTAAAAGTTAGAAATAGTTATATTTCTCATTATATGCATTCTATTGTTTATTCTAGTAATTATCTTAGTAAGCCAAACTCCACTTGGGTTTGGCTTCCAAAAATCTAATCCCAAGGACCCTCAAAAAGGGGTACCAATGCTTAATGTTTTATCTTTCAGGTACCTAAAAAGGAAAGATGGATTTTGGATAGTGGATGTTCAAAACATATGACCGGAAATGTCAAACTACTTTCAACCGTCAAGTACAAACAAGGAGGCACAGTTACCTTTGGTGACAACAACAAAGGCAAAATCATAGGCACTGGAATAGTTGGTAATACAAATCAGCCTATCATCGAAAATGTTCTCCTGGTTGATGGTTTGAAACACAACTTACTTTCTATTAGTCAATTATGTGATAAAAATTATAAAATAGTTTTTGAACAAAATGATTGCATAATTTATGATTCTGATATGTCATCTATCCTATTTCGTGGTAAGCGTAAGAATAACATATATATCTTATGCATGTCTGTTACTACTCATAATCATTGCTTAATAATTGCATCAAATGATACTCTTTTATGGCATAAACGTTTTGGACACACAAATTTCAAAAATCTAGCACGTATTTCAAAACACAAGTTAGTTAATGGAATGCCAAATATTTCTTTCAAACACAAACATTTTTGTGATGCTTGTCAACAAGGAAAAATGCACAAATCTTCTTTTAAATCAAAGGATGTTATCTCAACAAAGAGACCATTAGAACTCTTACATTTAGATTTGTTTGGTCCTTCAAGAGTAGCTTCTTTGAATAGAAGTAGATATGCATTTGTCATTGTTGATGATTATTCTAGATACACTTGGGTTATATTTTTGCAAAACAAAAATGATGCTTTTGAAGAATTTTCCGTATTTTGTAAAAAGATACAAAAAATCAAATCCTCTAACATTATCACTATTCGTAGTGATCATGGGGGAGAATTTGAAAATGAATCTTTTACCAAGTTTTGTAATGAAAATGGCATTACACACAATATTTTCTTTTCCTCGTGCTCCTCCTCAGAATGGCGTAGTAGAAAGGAAAAATAGAACTTTACAAGAATGTGCAAGAACAATGCTTTGTTATAGTAATCTTCCTAAGTATTTTTGGGCAGAAGCTGTTGCAACTGCTTGTTACATTATGAATAAAGTTCTTATTAGACCATTGCTTAATAAAACTTGCTTTGAATTATTCTTTAATCGCATTCCTCGTGTATCATATTTTAAAGTGTTTGGATGTAAATGTTTTATTCTTAATACTAAAGATGCACTTGACAAATTTGATTCTAAATCTGATGAAGGTATTTTTGTTGGATACTCAACACGTAGCAAAGCCTACATAGTATATAACAAAAGAACTTCAACAGTTGAAGAATCACTTCATGTCACATTTGATGAGAATCCCTCATCTAATTCACCCATCATTGATGAAGAAGAAGAAAATATATTACCTCTTTCTAATTCTTTAGATTATATAAAACTTGATGAAATTGATGCTACTAAACATTCTGTTGAGTCTATTTCAGATAATACAGATCTTCCTAAGGCATTTGCACAAGTTCCAAATCATCCATCAGAGTTAATCATTGGAGATATTACGGATGGAGTAAGAACTCGTCGCCAAATAGAGCAAATGGCACATTGTGCATTTCTTTCAACCATTGAACCAAAGAACATCAAAGATGCATGTGAAGACAGTTCATGGATTATAGCGATGCAGGAAGAACTCAACCAATTTCAACGAAATGATGTTTGGGAATTAGTTCCCAGACCATCAGATCATTCAATTATTGGTACCAAGTGGGTATTCAAAAATAAATTGGATGAATCTGGTCAGGTAATTAGAAACAAGGCACGATTGGTTGCACAAGGTTATAATCAAGAAGAAAGTATTGATTATGATGAAACCTATGCACCAGTTGCTCGTCTTGAATCTATTAGAATGTTATTATCATTCGCTAGTTTTAAATATTTTAAACTTTTTCAAATGGATGTGAAAAGTTCTTTTTTAAATGGTTTTCTTAAAGAAAAAGTTTATGTAGAACAACCTCCAGGTTTTATTCATGAAAATTTTGAAAATCATGTTTTTAAATTGAAAAAGGCTTTATATGGTCTGAAACAAGCACCTCGTGCTTGGTATGAAAGACTTAAAAGTTATCTTTTAAATTCAGGATATTCTATTGGTAAAATAGATTCTAATTTATTTATTAAAAACATAAATTCTGATATTATCATTATTCAAATATATGTTGATGATATTATTTTTGGTTCTACTAACGAATCTCTTTGTCAAGATTTCTCTAAAATTATGCAGAAAGAATTTGAGATGAGTCACATGGGTGAACTAAACTACTTCCTCGGTCTTCAAATCAAACAAATGAAGGAAGGAATATTCATTCACCAAAGCAAGTACTCTAAAGAACTCATCAAACGCTTTGGTTTAGAAAGTTCTGTGGAAAAACGTACTCCGATGAGTACATCTACTTCCCTCGACAAAGATTTAAATGGTAAGAGTATTGATCAACGTCTATACAGAGGTATGATTGGCTCCTTACTTTATCTAACTGCAAGTAGACCAGACATTATGTTTTCAGTTTGTTTATGTGCACGATATCAGGCAGATCCTAAAGTTTCACATCTAACTGCCATAAAACGGATTATTAGATATGTTAAGTATACTTCTGATTTTGGTTTATTTTATCCTAAAACAAACACATTTGATTTATTATCATATAGTGATGCAGATTTTGCTGGTTGTAAATCAGACCGTAAAAGTACTAGTGGTACATGTCACTTTTTAGGACATGCATTAGTTTCTTGGTTTAGCAAAAAACAAAACTCTGTTTCATTATCTACAACCGAGGCAGAATATATTGACGCCGGTTTAGCATGTGCTCAAATTTTATGGATGAAACAAACTATTTCAGACTATGGTATTAATTGTTCCACATGTCCTATAATGTGTGATAATACTAGTGCTATTAATTTGTCTAAAAATCCAGTTCATCATTCACGCACTAAACATATTGATGTACGTCATCATTTTTTAGATGATCATGTTCAGAAAGGAGACATTGTTTTAAAATTTATTTCTACTGAACATCAAGTTGCCGATATTTTAACTAAGCCTTTGAAGGAAGAAACTTTTCTCAAGCTTAGAAGAAATCTGGGCATTATTAGTGCATCAGAATTTGATTTATGAGTATATTTATTTATTTTTGATTTTTGTGAATTTTTCTATAATTGTTTGGTTACTATTTATTTTTGGCATGCTACCAAATTTCGTAGCATACCAATTTAAAACAATTTTTTTCTGTTCTCCGGTTTTTACCTACTTTGATCCCTGGAATTTGGATTTTTTAAACGCTTCTCCTATATTTTATTCTCAAATTTAAATTTCGTATCGAAATTCTTACCCGTTCTCTTCCACTTTGTCTCTATCTTTTTTATTCCTGTTGCTATCTGTGTTCTCTCTACTGCCACATGGATACTTCTCTTTTGTCTTTTCCGATATTCCCTGCTTTTCACGTTGGACAAGGCACTGACGTTCATTCTCATTCTTCGAACTTTCCATTTGCACTCTGTACTTTAGTTTCTATATTGATTTGGACTTCACAAGAAGACAAAAATTTACTTCTTCGGACCCTTTTCAATGCCAAAACCGCAACCCAATGGTACTTCCTCCCGTTGGAAATTGTTTTCTCATTTAATATATTTAATTCGGCCACCTAACCTATGGCCAAAACCGCAACCCAATGGCCAAAAACAGCAACCCAATGGCCAATTTATTATCTTCCACTTGGGTGTTACTTATTGGTCCAAGCCACCAACCCATTTTATCTTTATCCATTCGGGTTGATCTCTTTGGCCTCACGTGAGACACTTCAAATTTGTTTAATATTTTTAACATACTTCACTTCTTAACATTATTTATTACACTTCAAATTGCTTCCACCTACCTCTGACATGGCTTTCATTTGGCCTGTCACTTTCTTTTGCTTTCAAATTTTGTTTTGCTTTGACCACCTCTTTTTCCTTTTTCCCAGACACTTAGGAACTTCCCCTTCTTATCTTTTTACCATTATTTACTATATTGTTTTTAAAAGAAAGCTTTCCCTGACATTTTTTTTCTAGGGACTCCCATTTTGTTTCTTTCAACTTCCAAAGCTTTTCACTACCCTATTAATTTCGGCCTGACATACATTAATTTTTTTTATCTTCCAATGTACCTCGGGTCTGCCTTACATTAATATTTTTACGTTTTGGGTCTCCATATTTTTCCAAAGTACCTCGGATCTCTTCCCTGCTTATTCTTTTTTATTATTTTAATTCTATCTCCCAACGGGTTCTTTTGATGCCAACGGGTCTTTTTCAAGCAGTTTTCGCAACCACCGACTGCATCTCTTCCTCTTCTCGCCTGTTCAATTTTTTCAGTTGTTCCAACTTCTATCAGTTTTAGAAACTGTTCCCACTCCCAGTCTAAACATCCAGTTTTCAGGCGTTCCAACTGTTCGGTCCTCTATTTATTTCGTTCACCTTCTCTTTTATCTTTCCTATTCTCTGTTTACATTTCTTCCTTTTCTAAATTTTCTTCTCTCCAATCCACCATGGCCGAATCCTCTCTTCCTTTTGCCACCGACCGTCGACTCCCAACTCCCGCGACCAAGATTCTTTCCCTGGCTCTTCTCGCTCTGCATGTGGCAGGAAGGTCCACGCATCCAAGGATGGCGTCTGTCCATCGCGCGAGACAACCGCTGTTCTTCTCCGTCGCCTTTCTGACGAAGTTTCCGATGGTTTCGCTGGTATACAGACGCACATGAGTTCCTACGATGCGACCCTGAAACATTACCCCAAAGTTCTGGATCAGATTCAAATTACCCAATCCGAACTTCGTTCTGACTTGGAAGCCAACAATATCCTCCCAAATCGTCGCACTCGCACCCGCCGTTCTTCTCCTGGGTCGTCATCCTATCATCATTGACTTGCTTGCTTGTTCACTTTGGTCTTTTGGTTCTCTGTTTCATTCGGTTCCTTCTATCCTTGCCTCACCATCTGCCGTTTGGTTGCTTTTCATGATTACCGGTTGTTCTGTCCCTGGTTCTGGATTACCTTGGTTGCATCAGTATGATGGTCGTATGTTGGTTGTATGTGGCGTTAGTATGTTGGTCGCTGGTTTTGTATTTTGCAGTTTCTGTATGTTGTTTTAGTGAGTGTCTGATGTATGTTGTTCTTTCAGATGCATGCTATATACTGGGCTTGGCCTTTACTTCAGTTGTTTTATCATAGTTGTTATGCTAATATATTATCGTTATTTTGTGTACTTCGTCTCTCTGCTCGATGTTTCCTTAAGTGTTAGTTCCTTTTTGTTCCTTATATGCTCTTTACATAATTTGTCTCTGTTCATTTTTTAATTTCCTCCGTTTTCTCATTTGGTCTGCTACGAAAAATCGTAGCTTGCCAATTTATCTTTTCCACTTTTTGTGGATGACAAAGGGGGAGAAATATGCATATATTCAGGGGGAGTCTAAGTCTATATGACTATACTCAGGGGGAGTAACCTCAGTAACATCTCTTTTAATATCAACATCACCTTTGTTCATGTTCCTAAACTCATTAAATCTTATTAACACTTGTTAACTCACATTTTATACTTCATTATTTGTCATCATCAAAAAGGGGGAGAATGTTGGAACTTGGAATTTCCATCTTCTCTTCCATAAGGTTTTGATGTGACAAATCAATATATTTCATGTTACTAACTTTATCTATGCAGATGTGCAGCTACAACGCAAATTCATTCACATCATGCATTTGATCAAAGTACAAGGATCCTCTGCAAAAATAACCTTGCTAATCAAATTACGTGTGAAACACGTATCTACGGAATGATGTAATTTTTACTTTTTAGATATCTTCAGGGCCTTGGTTATATCTTATCATATATCCCTAAAGCTCAAATCTACATCATCTCCTAACTCATTTCGATCCTAAGTCAAAATCCGTATTTTTAAGTATTACCCTGCTAGGATTTTTCCTAGCCTACCAAAACAGTTATATTTTGACTTGATACTTTCAGACAAGGATCTATCCGTTGTCTATTCCACGTCACCAAAATTTTGTGACCGTTTTAAAATTGGCAGGCTACGAATTTTCGTAGCATGCCAAAATGCTTTTGGGACTGAAACTTTCCAGAACAGTTTCTGACCGTTCTCCAACGTTCCTCTCAGTTTCTGAATGTTGTGCAACGTCTCTTTTAGAGCCGTTCACAACCGTTTCTAAAACCTATAAAAGGAGGGGTACCCCCTCTCATTTTCCACACACTTTCCTCTTCTTTATTCTGATTTTGTTGAAAGCAAGTCCTTAATCTTCTTAAGTAATTCTGCCATTAGTTGTTCTTTTCTTATTTGTAAGAAGAAATCATTAGATTTCTCTCTTCGTTTAAGAACGGAAAAACTTGGATTTTCAACATAACTTTTGGCAAGTTGTTTGTGTTCATAATTGTAAGAAGATATCAATTGATCTTTCTCTTCTTTTATGAACCAGAGAACTTCAAGTGTTGCGCTTCATTACATATCTTTTACATCTTGAAGTTCATCTTCTAAACACCATCCTTGAATTCATTCTCTGAAATTTATAACAAGGCTATAGGTGTTTTTCTATTTCTTATTTAACAGGTTGGAATCTCTGTTTATAGATTGTACAAAGTTTGGGACACGGGGAGTGTTGCCATTTTTGTAAGTTCGTGCTTGCGGGGCAAGTGATTATAGTGGATTGAAAATCTCTACGGGGTAGAGGACTGGAGTAGGATCACAAGGATCCGAACCAGGATAAATCTCTGTGTTTGCGATTGGTTTAATTTTCAGCACTTGTCATTTTATTTCTGTGCCATCTTTGCAAATATTACTAACATTTTATTTGCGACAATTTTTTAATATACACTATTCACCCCCCCTCTAGTGTATTGATCCTTACAGGCTAAAATTACATTTGGTATCAGAGCAA
This sequence comes from Scilla litardierei, assembly GCA_030789695.1. Taxonomy (NCBI): domain Eukaryota; kingdom Viridiplantae; phylum Streptophyta; class Magnoliopsida; order Asparagales; family Asparagaceae; genus Scilla; species Scilla litardierei. The sequence continues at coordinate 183,069,096 of CM061141.1, read as the reverse complement.
GGTTAAGATGGCAGCAAGTTCCTCAAATATGAACGCAGTTCCACACAACTACAATCAGCATCCTGAAGGGCACTCTCAAACTCGTCCTCCTCTATTTGATGGTTCAAATTACTCATATTGGAAAATACGAATGGAGATTCATCTCCAAAGTATGAATTATGAGATTTGGGACATCGTAGAGTCAGGATACGAAAAGCCAATAACTCCTGTTGCTGATTGGACCGCCAATGACAAAGCTGCAAAAAACCAACAACTCAAAGGCCATGAATGCTTTATTCTGTGCTATGGATAAACATGAGTTTAATCGGGTATCACAGGCCAAAAGTGCTAAGCAAATTTGGCATATACTCGAGGTAACTCATGAAGGAACCAGTAAAGTGAAGGAAACCAAGATTTCCGTTTTGGTTCACAAATTCGAATTGTTCAAGATGAAGGATCGAGAGACAATTGGAGAAATGAACACCAGGTTTACTTATATTATAAATTCTTTAAATGCTCTTGGAAAAACTTACACTTCTCTTGAGCAGGTTCGCAAGATTCTTAAAGCTTTAACTCCAGAATGGCGCCCAAAAATCACTGCAATTGAAGAAGCCAACGATCTTTCAACTTTATCTGTTGAAAATCTTATGGGTAACTTAATGGCCCATGAAGTTACATTACAAGATCAGAAAGAAAAATCAGAACAAAAGAAGAAAGTACTTACCTTCAACGCAACATCAGATAATGAAGATTCAGATGATGATATGGCATTCTTTGCCAAAAAATTCAGAAAATTCTTTCAGAAAGGTAAGTATAATAATTTTAAATCTAAGAATACTGATTTCTCTCTCTGCTTTAATTGCAATAAGCCAGGACATATGAAGAAAGACTGTCCACTTCTCAAAGCAAAGTTCAAAACTTCCAACAATGATCAATCTAGAAGAGAAAGGAGGTTTGACAAAATGAAAAAGGCATTTGCAGCAACATGGGATGATTCTTCAGATGATGAAGATGATGATCTAAATGAAAGTGCCAACATGTGCTTTATGGCACAAGATGATGAAGATGAGGTAAGTTCTTTTAATAACGAAGAATTACTTGATGCATTAAAAGATCTCTATTCTCGTTACAAAAAATTGAATAGTCAACATAAATCATTGAAACAGAATAATGATGATCTTCTTTCTAAATATCAAGAATTATCATCTTCCAAAAACACTGAGAATACTTCTTCTCAAGTAAAGGATCTTAGTAAAGAGAATATTATTCTCAAAACTAAGAATCTGGAACTACATACACAAATATCCGAAATGGATAAAAGTATTTCATCACTAAAGATGAAATACGACGAAATGTCATCCAATGTTAATAAATTTAACAAAGGAAAGACTAATCTCGATGATTTGCTTAAAATTCAATATCCAGCAAATCATAGACAAGGATTGGGATATTCTAAAAAGGATGTACCCAAGACTTATAACACTTCTTCCTCTTGTGGTAAAACAACTTTTGTTAAACCACAAAAGAAGAATCATGCATTTATTTACACGAAGAAAGTAAACATTCCTACTTCTTCTTCACAAAGAAATGTTACTAACATTTCTAAAACATTTCCTAGGAAACCTACTACAATTAGTATATGGGTTCCTAAGGATTCATGTTTAAAAGTTAGAAATAGTTATATTTCTCATTATATGCATTCTATTGTTTATTCTAGTAATTATCTTAGTAAGCCAAACTCCACTTGGGTTTGGCTTCCAAAAATCTAATCCCAAGGACCCTCAAAAAGGGGTACCAATGCTTAATGTTTTATCTTTCAGGTACCTAAAAAGGAAAGATGGATTTTGGATAGTGGATGTTCAAAACATATGACCGGAAATGTCAAACTACTTTCAACCGTCAAGTACAAACAAGGAGGCACAGTTACCTTTGGTGACAACAACAAAGGCAAAATCATAGGCACTGGAATAGTTGGTAATACAAATCAGCCTATCATCGAAAATGTTCTCCTGGTTGATGGTTTGAAACACAACTTACTTTCTATTAGTCAATTATGTGATAAAAATTATAAAATAGTTTTTGAACAAAATGATTGCATAATTTATGATTCTGATATGTCATCTATCCTATTTCGTGGTAAGCGTAAGAATAACATATATATCTTATGCATGTCTGTTACTACTCATAATCATTGCTTAATAATTGCATCAAATGATACTCTTTTATGGCATAAACGTTTTGGACACACAAATTTCAAAAATCTAACACGTATTTCAAAACACAAGTTAGTTAATGGAATGCCAAATATTTCTTTCAAACACAAACATTTTTGTGATGCTTGTCAATAAGGAAAAATGCACAAATCTTCTTTTAAATCAAAGGATGTTATCTCAACAAAGAGACCATTAGAACTCTTACATTTAGATTTGTTTGGTCCTTCAAGAGTAGCTTCTTTGAATAGAAGTAGATATGCATTTGTCATTGTTGATGATTATTCTAGATACACTTGGGTTATATTTTTGCAAAACAAAAATGATGCTTTTGAAGAATTTTCCGTATTTTGTAAAAAGATACAAAAAATCAAATCCTCTAACATTATCACTATTCGTAGTGATCATGGGGGAGAATTTGAAAATGAATCTTTTACCAAGTTTTGTAATGAAAATGGCATTACACACAATTTTTCTTTTCCTCGTGCTCCTCCTCAGAATGGCGTAGTAGAAAGGAAAAATAGAACTTTACAAGAATGTGCAAGAACAATGCTTTGTGATAGTAATCTTCATAAGTATTTTTGGGCATAAGCTGTTGCAACTACTTGTTACAATATGAATAAAGTTCTTATTAGACCATTGCTTAATAAAACTTGCTTTGAATTATTCTTTAATCGCATTCCTCGTGTATCATATTTTAAAGTGTTTGGATGTAAATGTTTTATTCTTAATACTAAAGATGCACTTGACAAATTTGATTCTAAATCTGATGAAGGTATTTTTTTGTAGGAATATGATGCCCTCGAGGCCATTTATTCCTGTGTGAATAGCACAAACATCTTGTTCGAAATAACAGTAAGCTGTTTGGTAATAATTTATCTAAGTTATATTGTAATGTAGTTAACATTAGATATCGACTTAGGTAAAGTCCTGAGACTTTATGCAAGGTCAAACGGGTATCGAGATGAGTATCTCGATCATGGAGAAATGTTTGACCGTCTGTAGCATAAGTCTAAAATGGTTCGTGGTCGTAGATGTTTCGAGACAAGGATATCGAAACATCGGATAGACCAATGTGTCTTAGTCTTCACCGTTAACGGTGGCGATGATCTCATGATCGCTTGACTTAGCGAAGTCGAAGACGAGACACAGGTGCTCATTAGAATGAGTTCACTGAACGATCCACTAGAGTTATCATATGGTTATCTTGACCAATCTGTCAATGATAACTCTGAGTGATGATAGGATAGTTGGTCTTTTGACTTGAGGTCATTTTGACGGACCTGTGCGTGAACGGTGCCACTTAGATCAACTGACCTAGCTTCGAGGCTAGGCCTGTCGAAAGGTCTTTTGATTGGGTGTCACTTGAAACGTACGAGGCGAGTAATGACCAAGAGAGGATTCGTCTCTCCCGGTCAATGGGAGTTAGTGTCGTAGAGTTAGTTCGGTCTTTAGTAAAAACTCTGCGCAGAGTATGTTGGAAGAAGTCCAACATTAGTTGACTAAAGATCGATAGAAACTAACCGGAGTCAAGTTATTGGGGTTGACAGTTTGACCGTACCCTAGACTTGATCTACGCGACATATTTAAGATGAAGAGACTATAACTGCGGAATTCATCACGGAAACAGTCAGGTGGTCCCGACAATACTCATGTCAATGAGTTAACCACATAATGATGATTCCTGAAGCAGGGACGGCAACCACTGCTCATGGTCACTGCCGTATAGGGCTTCGAGCCCAACCTGTTGTAAGGGTCAGGCTGTAGGGTCTCACACAGAGTGCAACGCTTCGTCTAGTAATAGGTAGAAATTAGTTAGGGAGAATAATTGCATTTTTGATGCAAGGGATGGAATAATTGCATTTGATGCAATATGATAATTTAAGCTTAGATAGGGACTATTTTGCATTTGATGCAAAAGAGATTAAATGTGTATTAAATTGTTTAATACAATATTTAATAATATAAACGCAAGGAAAAGTTCACGGGTAAGACGGGAATGTCCCGGTCTACGCCCAGGTTCGAACGGCGTCCAAATCGGACACCAAATGCTCAAGTTAGAGCCAAAACAGCCAAACAGATCAGACCGGGTCAGACCAGGCTGACCCAGACCAGACCAAGTCTGGCCTGGTTGCCAGGCCAGACCTGGCTGAGCCAGGAACCCAGGCAGGCAGGCCTGGGCACAGGCCTAGGCGCTGGGTGCCTGGGCCTGTGCCCAGGCGGGCCGCCCAGGCGGGCCTGGGCGCCTGGGAGCCCAGGCGCCCTGGGCCGGGCGCCTTGGGCGCCCGGCCCAGGCGCCCGCCTGGCGCCAGGCGCCTGGGCGCCTGGGCGCCCGTGCCAGACCTGGGCGCCCGTGCCCAGGTCTGGCAGGCGCCCAGTCAGCCTGGGTTTGAGGCTGTGGGACCCACAGGTTGGGCCCCACCTCAGGGTGCTGAACCCTAGGTTTGATGGCAGATTTGACGGCTGGTTTTTGCGAAAAACTAGCCGTAGGCTGATCTTTGGACACTCAATTGGAGGGTCAAACGAACTCCGATTGACGAACGGATTTTTCCTATGCGTTCACCGTTGAACGCTTGTCGTATTGATAGGTTGTATCAATCCTGAAGCTCAACGGTGAGTGAGTTAAAATTCACGGAAGTTTGCACTTTGTGAAGTGCAAACTAACTTGATTTTAAATTAACTCATTGTTTAGTCCCACATCGGATTTTGAGAAAAGGGGAGAGTCCGCCGCCTATATAAATAGGGGTCTCCCCCCTTTCTCAAAACTCCTCCCAAGCTCTAGATCTGAGCGGCTCTCGTAAATGTTGGAGCACGCTCGGATCTAAGCTTAAATAAATATTTCTCTCTCTCCCTATAAATTTCTGCCTTACTCCTGCGGGTTCTAGCAAAACCGCAAAGGAGTTCGGATTCTGAATCTGAAATCTTGGCGGAGGTTTCACTCGCGTGAAACTTTCTTCGGCGCGTGGTTGGCTCGGCGGCACGGGGATTGATCGCCTCGGGATGCGGAGCGGTTCGAGGAGCGGTTCGGGGAGCGGTTCAAGGAGCGGCTCGGCGTGGAACGGGAGCAGCTCGGAAGACGGCGCGGAACATCTCGCCTGCTCCAGGGCTGAGATTCCGGGTATGTGGTTAAAGTATTTTTTTAGCATTAGTTTAGTTTAATCGATGTAGGCTAGATCCTTCTTGGGATGGTCAGAGCCATCCCAAGTCGGCATAGATCTTGGCATAGGGTCTTGGACCTTAGGGCTAAGTTAAAATTAGTTTTTAACTGCATGTTAATTTAGTTAACATAGTTTTTCTTCCGCTGCTATTGTTTTTGTGTCTATGTTCCGTCCGACTTAGGACGGGACTAGAGTTTTTGTACCCCAAGGGACCGCCAATTCCCCAACAGTGGTATCAGAGCCTAGGTTTGCGTAGTCGATCTAGGTACTGCGATTTGATAAAACTTATTAATGCTTTTTAAATACTTTTAAATTTTTTAAAGTTATTTGATAATGTTAAAAATGTTTTGAAGTTCAAAATTCTATGTGTTAAATTTTTTGAACATGAAAATTTTAAAATAACGTTTTAAACTTTATGTGATAATTTTTAGAACTAATTTTAAATGTTTAAAAGATTAAAATTATTTTGGATGCCTAAAAATTTTTATTTTTTTAAGCATGGAAATTTTAAAATGGTATTTTTAAATTTATTTGATAAATTTTAAAATTGATTTTAAGGCTTTAAATTTATGCGATAAGTTTAAAATATTTTAGATGTTTAAAAATTGTATATGATAAATTTTTGAACATGGAAAATTTTTAAAAGTAATGTTTTAAATTTATAAGATATTTTTAAAAACTGATTTTAAAAGTCTAAAAATAGTTTATGCGATAAAGTTAGTTTATTTAATTGTTAAATAGATACACTTTCATTTTATGTTGATAAAATTAGTTTAGCTTTATTTTAATGGCATGTTAATCTTGTCCCTTATTTGATAACACAAGACAACCCTTTAGGTTAGCCATTAAAAATGATTAAAATTTATTACTTGAATTTTAATGACATGGTATGTTTTAATAAATCATTAACAACAATATTAAGACCTAATTCCTGATTAGGGTAGTCCTTTAAATGATTTTTCAATTCTAATTGTTATAATTAATTTTCATTAAAGGACTTCGCTTCTAGCGTTGTTAATAATTTATTAAAATCCTAATAACGATTAGGGTAGCACGTGAACCTTATAGTTGATAAGGACTTAATAAAAGTTATTAAACAAATCCTAAAAATTTTGAATTTAAGGATTCAACTAGTTGATAGGATTAATTAGTTGTTAATAAAAGCTGTTTAGTCTATGGCATACATACAAAAATGACAAGCTTCATTCAATGGACCATGATCCAGTCAATGTGCTTGGCTAAGAGTTCTGGGTCAACCCTTGCTAGTCCAAGGGGTAGTGATCCTGGCTTAGTCAATTCCCTGGCTGAGTTCCGCTGGACCGCAATGTCGCGAATCATGATTGTATGACACCCTGGACTATATCTAAGTCAAATACGTTAATGATCTTTTTCAAGATTAACTGTAGCCCTCCTTGTTTTAGGGGTTAGCAACTATAGGGCCCGTGTTATAGTTGTTGAGATACACTCAAGCTGTGACATGGCAACCCTGTAGAAACCAACTCCTTAAATACATAAGATGACATCTTGACTTGACCCAAACCGACGTTGTCGTGAATACACCGAGCGGCGGCGCAAGTTTAGTCAAAGATGTAGTCTGCCCAGATGTAGTCTAAGACCTGACCCTAACCAACGTGTCGTGCATACACCGAGCTGAGGGGCAAGTCAGGCTAGACACGAAAACAAGGGTCCGACTAGACTAGACATGGTGATTTGGATGAGCACACTCATGATCACGAATGGCTAGGGGCAAAAACCGATTAAGAGAGTCATATCCGATATGATCGATGAAGAGTCATCTTCCGATCGCAGAGTCAATCAACTTGTTGAGCTACACTCAAGGTTGTTTTAAACTCAAGGTGATTGGAACTCTTACCCATTATTTTTAATTCGATTAAATCGTTCGTTATTAAGCTTTAAAACGTTCGTAAAAATAGTGGGAGGATATAGATAGATAAAAGCCAATCTACCTATATTTAATATTGAACATATGCTAAAACTAGGGCAAGACTATGTTTACCGTAGGAATTAAAATATAATATTTTAATTAGTTAACTGGTCAATAGGTTGATTAATTGAATATCGAATTAAATTGATAGAATTAAAACTATATTCTCGTTGACATTAAATGACCTTCTAAAGAACAGACTTAAGAAATATGATTTCATTAAGTTCTGGGTCCAACAAATAAATTAAAGCTACATGTCACTCGTCTCTATATGAGGCAGCTTGAACATATAGGACATTCAAAGTATGTTTCTCCCTACAACTTGTCGAGCTACCCTCAAGGTTGTACGTACAAACAATTTTGATCCGCAAAGTTCGAAAATTCGATCAAACCGTTTGAGTCGAATACGAGTGCATGAGCGATGCAAGACTATGTATCCCAACCGGATCTTGAGACAAGCAACTTCTTGAGCTACACTCAAGATTGCAAAGCTCAAGCGTTTGGATACATAAGTTGCTTGCATACCTATTTATTTACGTTGATATCTAAATGTGATTTAGAAAAGGAAGAAGGCACTTCGGAAAGTCAATTGAGAAAGTTAGTTTAATTTATCATTAGTAGAGGCCTAAGTAGGAGGAAATGAAAACGTGACATATTTTGATGTCACATTTCGGAATAAGTTGTTATACAAAAGACGTTTAACACATTTTGACGAATGTCATCACATTGCCTCTGAAGTAATGTTTTGTGTTAAGTGATTTGTAAATAACTATATATATATATATATTAAATGTTAATATATAGATACACAAGATAGTAGCAAACTTATATGGTAAAATTAGACTAGGCCGTATCAAGAGATTAAGCTTCACAAGTCACATAAAGAGGGGTCTGACCTCTCGTATTATGAAGTCTACGGACACTTGTGAGTCTTAGCCTCTTAGATACAATGGCCGAAACCCATCTGTGAGACAGTGGGAGAATGAGTTGTCGAACTCAGTCTAGTACATACTGATGTACCCGAGTCTAGATTAACCAAAATAAGTTATTCGTATATTTTATTAAGACACGTGTTCTTGATGAAACACAAGTCTGATAAAATAAAGAACGAAATGACTAAAGTATTTAAACTGATTCGATTAGATCGAATGGTCAAATACTTAGCTTAAAAAAATCTTGTGAAATTAAAAGAAAATGTGATTTTCTCTCAGATCAAGTCTGTTAACACATCGGTGTGTTAAAAGGTATGAATCACACTTAATTAGATTTAGTGTGATCCATTGTAAGTGACTCTGAGTTAAATCCTCCATCTGGGTTAAGTCCCAGATAGTAATGCCTAGGTTTTAATAATGTTCTATGAGGACATTATCAATAATATATTCAATAAATCAATCGTAAGGAAGTTGTAAAAATACTCGAATCTCGTGAGACGAATTGTCGAGTTAGACATCATAACTGATGATGACTTAGTCAACTTCTAGGATGAAATTCGGAGTAGTAACTCTGATTTAAAACTTGATGAAGGTCTGTGTGCGTAAATAAATTTGAGAATTTAGTTTACGTGCCCAAGGAAAATGTTTCCTCACTTTCTGTAAGTAAATCTCTAAGTTGAAAGATTGGTGCAGAAAAGAAAATAGTGAAGTATAATAATGTTGGACGGGAACGGTTTTCATCCTAATTTCTTTAAAACGGATTATGATGAAACCGGTTTCGCCAACAGATGTGTACTGATCTACTCGGACCAAAGCTCGATGTAAACGCTCAAGTTAACCACGAAAATTGGAGCATTCACTTATAAGTTCGTTTTTCTAAATATGATTTAGACGAACCAACTTATATGAATTAGCCAGATAGTTTTCAAGGTCAGTGGGAGCGTGTATATTACATGCGAATCATCAAAGAGATGGAACATATATTTTGACAAAGTAATCAAAAAGTTTAATACTTTATCAGAAATAAATATGAGCCATTTAAAATGACCAATAACTAATTTGAAATTATTATCGTAAGATACGATGAACTGGATAAGATCCAGGGAAATAAAATATTATAGATTCCGATAGACCAAATGAATTATTTGAATGAGATTCAAATGGTTGGTCTAACACAAACATAAAAAACCACTTAAGTCTATAGTGTAGACGGTTTTAGCAGATCCACTCACGAAGGCTCTACCACATGAAGTCGGGAAAACTTATGTGTAAAAACGGTATAAGATACCAAGATAAATGGGCCTGAGTGCAAGTGGGAGATGTAGGAATATGATGCCCTCGAGGCCATTTATTCCTGTGTGAATAGCACAAACATCTTGTTCGAAATAACAGTAAGCTGTTTGGTAATAATTTATCTAAGTTATATTGTAATGTAGTTAACATTAGATATCGACTTAGGTAAAGTCCTGAGACTTTATGCAAGGTCAAACGGGTATCGAGATGAGTATCTCGATCATGGAGAAATGTTTGACCGTCTGTAGCATAAGTCTAAAATGGTTCGTGGTCGTAGATGTTTCGAGACAAGGATATCGAAACATCGGATAGACCATTGTGTCTTAGTCTTCACCGTTAATGGTGGCGATGATCTCATGATCGCTTGACTTGGCGAAGTCGAAGACGAGACACATGTGCTCATTAGAATGAGTTCACTGAACGATCCACTAGAGTTATCATATGGTTATCTTGACCAATCTGTTAATGATAACTCTGAGTGATGATAGGATAGTTGGTCTTTTGACTTGAGGTCATTTTGACGGACCTGTGCATGAACGGTGCCACTTAGATCAACTGACCTAGCTTCGAGGCTAGGCCTGTCGAAAGGTCTTTTGATTGGGTGTCACTTGAAACGTACGAGGCGAGTAATGACCAAGAGAGGATTCGTCTCTCCCGGTCAATGGGAGTTAGTGTCGTAGAGTTAGTTCGGTCTTTAGTAAAAACTCTGCGCAGAGTATGTTGGAAGAAGTCCAACATTAGTTGACTAAAGATCGATAGAAACTAACCGGAGTCAAGTTATTGGGGTTGACAGTTTGACCGTACCCTAGACTTGATCTACGCGACATATTTAAGATGAAGAGACTATAACTGCGGAATTCATCATGGAAACAGTCAGGTGGTCCCGACAATACTCATGTCAATGAGTTAACCACATAATGATGATTCCTGAAGCAGGGACGGCAACCACTGCTCGTGGTCACTGCCGTATAGGGCTTCGAGCCCAACCTGTTGTAAGGGTCAGGCTGTAGGGTCTCACACAGAGTGCAACGCTTCGTCTAGTAATAGGTAGAAATTAGTTAGGGAGAATAATTGCATTTTTGATGCAAGGGATGGAATAATTGCATTTGATGCAATATGATAATTTAAGCTTAGATAGGGACTATTTTGCATTTGATGCAAAAGAGATTAAATGTATATTAAATTGTTTAATACAATATTTAATAATATAAACGTAAGGAAAAGTTCACGGGTAAGACGGGAATGTCCCGGTCTACGCCCAGGTTCAAACGGCGTCCAAATCGGACACCAAATGCTCAAGTTAGAGCCAAAACAGCCAAACAGATCAGACCGGGTCAGACCAGGCTGACCCAGACCAGACCAAGTCTGGCCTGGGTGCCAGGCCAGACCTGGCTGAGCCAGGAACCCAGGCAGGCAGGCCTGGGCACAGGCCTAGGCGCTGGGCGCCTGGGCCTGCACCCAGGCGGGCCTGGGCGCCTGGGAGCCCAGGCGCCCTGGGCCGGGTGCCTTGGGCGCCCGGCCCAGGCGCCCGCCAGGCGCCTGGCGCCCGTGCCAGACCTGGGCGCCCGTGCCCAGGTCTGGCAGGCGCCCAGTCAGCCTGGGTTTGAGGCTGTGGGACCCACAGGTTGGGCCCCACCTCAGGGTGCTGAACCCTAGGTTTGATGGCAGATTTGACGGCTGGTTTTTGCGAAAAACTAGCCGTAGGCTGATCTTTGGACACTCAATTGGAGGGTCAAACGAACTCCGATTGACGAACGGTTTTTTCCTATGCGTTCACTGTTGAACGCTTGTCGTATTTATAGGTTGTATCAATCGTGAAGCTCAACGGTGAGTGAGTTAAAATTCACGGAAGTTTGCACTTTGTGAAGTGCAAACTAACTTGATTTTAAATTAACTCATTGTTTAGTCCCACATCGGATTTTGAGAAAAGGGGAGAGTCCACCGCCTATATAAGTAGGGGTCTCCCCCCTTTCTCAAAACTCGTCCCAAGCTCTAGATCCGAGCGGCTCTCGTAAATGTTGGAGCACGCTCGGATCTAAGCTTAAATAAATATTTCTCTCTCTCCATATAAATTTTTGCCTTACTCCTGCGGGTTCTAGCAAAACCGCAAAGGAGTTCGGATTCTGAATCTGAAATCTTGGCGGAGGTTTCACTCGCGTGAAACTTTCTTCGGCGCGTGGTTGGCTCGGCGGCACGGGGATTGATCGCCTCGGGATGCGGAGCGGTTCGAGGAGCGGTTCGGGGAGCGGTTCAAGGAGCGGCTCGGCGTGGGACAGGAGCAGCTCGGAAGACGGCGCGGAACATCTCGCCTGCTCCAGGGCTGAGATTCTGGGTATGTGGTTAAAGTATTTTTTTAGCATTAGTTTAGTTTAATCGCAGTAGGCTAGATCCTTCTTGGGATGGTCAGAGCCATCCCAAGTCGGCATAGATCTTGGCATAGGGTCTTGGACCTTAGGGCTAAGTTAAAAATAGTTTTTAACTGCATGTTAATTTAGTTAACATAGTTTTTCTTCCGCTGCTATTGTTTTGGTGTCTATGTTCCGTCCGACTTAGGACGGGACTAGAGTTTTTGTACCCCAAGTAACCGCCAATTCCCCAACATTTTTGTTGGATACTCAACACGTAGCAAAGCCTACAGAGTATATAACAAAAGAACTTCAACAGTTGAAGAATCACTTCATGTCACATTTGATGAGAATCCCTCATCTAATTCACCCATCATTGATGATGATGAAGAAAATATATTACCTCTTTATAATTCTTTAGATTATATAAAACTTGATGAAATTGATGCTACTAAACATTCTGTTGAGTCTATTTAAGATAATACGGATCTTCCTAAGGCATTTGCACAAGTTCCAAATCATCCATCAGAGTTAATCATTGGAGATATTACGGATGGAGTAAGAACTCGTCGCCAAATAGAGCAAATGGCACATTGTGCATTTCTTTCAACCATTGAACCAAAGAACATCAAAGATGCATGTGAAGACAGTTCATGGATTATAGCGATGCAGGAAGAACTCAACCAATTTCAACGAAATGATGTTTGGGAATTAGTTCCCAGACCATCAGATCATTCAATTATTGGTACCAAGTGGGTATTCAAAAATAAATTGGATGAATCTGGTCAGGTAATTAGAAACAAGGCACGATTGGTTGCACAAGGTTATAATCAAGAAGAAAGTATTGATTATGATGAAACCCTATGCACCAGTTGCTCGTCTTGAATCTATTAGAATGTTATTATCATTCGCTTGTTTTAAAGATATTAAACTTTTTCAAATGGATGTGAAAAGTGCTTTTTTAAATGGTTTTCTTAAAGAAGAAGTTTATGTAGAACAACCTCCAGGTTTTATTCATGAAAATTTTGAAAATCATGTTTTTAAATTGAAAAAGGCTTTATATGGTCTGAAACAAGCACCTCGTGCTTGGTATGAAAGACTTAAAAGTTATCTTTTAAATTCAGGATATTATATTGGTAAAATAGATTCTAATTTATTTATTAAAAACATAAATTCTTGTAGTATCATTATTCAAATATATGTTGATGATATTATTTTTGGTTCTACTAACGAATCTCTTTGTCAAGATTTCTCTAAAATTATGCAGAAAGAATTTGAGATGAGTCACATGGGTGAACTAAACTACTTCCTCGGTCTTCAAATCAAACAAATGAAGGAAGGAATATTCATTCACCAAAGCAAGTACTCTAAAGAACTCATCAAACGCTTTGGTTTAGAAAGTTCTGTGGAAAAACGTACTCCGATGAGTACATCTACTTCCCTCGACAAAGATTTAAATGGTAAGAGTGTTGATCAACGTCTATACAGAGGTATGATTGGCTCCTTACTTTATCTAACTGCAAGTAGACCAGACATTATGTTTTCAGTTTGTTTATGTGCACGATATCAGGCAGATCCTAAAGTTTCACATCTAACTGCCGTAAAACGGATTATTAGATATGTTAAGTATACTTCTGATTTTGGTTTATTTTATCCTAAAACAAACACATTTGATTTATTATCATATAGTGATGTAGATTTTGCTGGTTGTAAATCAGACCGTAAAAGTACTAGTGGTACATGTCACTTTTTAGGACATGCATTAGTTTCTTGGTTTAGCAAAAAACAAAACTCTGTTTCATTATCTACAACCGAGGCAGAATATATTGCCGCCGGTTTAGCATGTGCTCAAATTTTATGGATGAAACAAACTATTTCAGACTATGGTATTAATTGTTCCACATGTCCTATAATGTGTGATAATACTAGTGCTATTAATTTGTCTAAAAATCCAGTTCATCATTCACGCACTAAACATATTGATGTACGTCATCATTTTTTAGATGATCATGTTCAGAAAGGAGACATTGTTTTAAAATTTATTTCTACTGAACATCAAGTTGCCGATATTTTAACTAGGCCTTTGAAGGAAGAAACTTTTCTCAAGCTTAGAAGAAATCTGGGCATTATTAGTGCATCAGAATTTGATTTATGATTATATTTATTTATTTTTGATTTTTGTGAATTTTTCTATAATTGTTTGGTTACTATTTATTTTTGGCATGCTACCAAATTTCGTAGCATACCAATTTAAAATTTTTTTTTTCTGTTATCCGGTTTTTACCCACTTTGATCCCTGGAATTTGGATTTTTTTAACGCTTCTCCTATATTTTATTCTCAAATTTAAATTTCGTATCGAAATTCTTACCCGTTCTCTTCCACTTTGTCTCTATCTTTTTGATTCATGTTGCTATCTGTGTTCTCTCTACTGCCACATGGATACTTCTCTTTTGTCTTTTCCCATATTCCCTGCTTTTCACGTTGGACAAGGCACTGACGTTCATTCTCATTCTTCGAACTTTCCATTTGCACTCTGTACTTTAGTTTCTATATTGATTTAGACTTCACAAGAAGACAAAAATTTACTTCTTCTGACCCTTTTCAATGCCAAAACCGCAACCCAATGGTACTTCCTCCCGTTGGAAATTGTTTTCTCATTTAATATATTTAATTCGGCCACCTAACCTATGGCCAAAACCGCAACCCAATGGCCAAAAACCGCAACCCAATGGCCAATTTATTATCTTCCACTTGGGTGTTTCTTATTGGTCCAAGCCACCAACCCATTTTATCTTTATCCATTCGGGTTGATCTCTTTGGCCTCACGTGAGACACTTCAAATTTGTTTAATATTTTTAACATACTTCACTTCTTAACATTATTTATTACACTTCAAATTGCTTCCACCTACCTCTGACATGGCTTTCATTTGGCCTGTCACTTTCTTTTGCTTTCAAATTTTGTTTTGCTTTGACCACCTCTTTTTCCTTTTTCCCAGACACTTAGGAACTTCCCCTTCTTATCTTTTTACCATTATTTACTATATTGTTTTTAAAAGAAAGCTTTCCCTGACATTTTTTTTCTAGGGACTCCCATTTTGTTTCTTTCAACTTCCAAAGCTTTTCACTACCCTATTAATTTCGGCCTGACATACATTAATTTTTTTATCTTCCAATGTACCTCGGGTCTGCCTTACATTAATATTTTTACGTTTTGGGTCTCCATATTTTTCCAAAGTACCTCGGATCTCTTCCCTGCTTATTTTTTTATTATTTTAATTCTATCTCCCAACGGGTTCTTTTGATGCCAACGGGTCTTTTTCAAGCAGTTTTCGCAACCACCGACTGCATCTCTTCCTCTTCTCGCCTGATCAATTTTTTCTGTTGTTCCAACTTCTATCAGTTTTAGAAACTGTTCCCACTCCCAGTCTAAACATCCAGTTTTCAGGCGTTCCAACTGTTCGGTCCTCTATTTATTTCGTTCACCTTCTCTTTTATCTTTCCTATTCTCTGTTTACATTTCTTCCTTTTCTAAATTTTCTTCTCTCCAATCCACCAAGGCCGAATCCTCTCTTCCTTTTGCCACCGACCGTCGACTCCCAACTCCCGCGACCAAGATTCTTTCCCTGGCTCTTCTCGCTCTGCATGTGGCAGGAAGGTCCACGCATCCAAGGATGGCGTCTGTCCATCGCGCGAGACAACCGCTGTTCTTCTCCATCGCCTTTCTGACGAAGTTTCCGATGGTTTCGCTGGTATACAGACGCACATGAGTTCCTACGATGCGACCCTGGAACATTACCCCAAAGTTCTGGATCAGATTCAAATTACCCAATCCGAACTTCGTTCTGACTTGGAAGCCAACAATATCCTCCCAAATCGTCGCACTCGCACCCGCCGTTCTTCTCCTGGGTCGTCATCCTATCATCATTGACTTGCTTGCTTGTTCACTTTGGTCTTTTGGTTCTCTGTTTCATTCGGTTCCTTCTATCCTTGCCTCACCATCTGCCGTTTGGTTGCTTTTCATGATTACCGGTTGTTCTGTCCCTGGTTCTGGATTACCTTGGTTGCATCAGTATGATGGTCGTATGTTGGTTGTATGTGGCGTTAGTATGTTGGTCGCTGGTTTTATATTTTGCAGTTTCTGTATGTTGTTTTAGTGAGTGTCTGATGTATGTTGTTCTTTCAGATGCATGCTATGTACTGGGCTTGGCCTTTACTTCAGTTGTTTTATCATAGTTGTTATGCTAATATATTATCGTTATTTTGTGTACTTCGTCTCTCTGCTCGATGTTTCCTTAAGTGTTAGTTCCTTTTTGTTCCGTATATGCTCTTTACATAATCTGTCTCTGTTCATTTTTTAATTTCCTCCGTTTTCTCATTTGGTCTGCTACGAAAAATCGTAGCTTGCCAATTTATCTTTTCCACTTTTTGTGGATGACAAAGGGGGAGAAATATGCATATATTCAGGGGGAGTCTAAGTCTATATGACTATACTCAGGGGGAGTAACCTCAGTAACATCTCTTTTAATATCAACATCACCTTTGTTCATGTTCCTAAACTCATTAAATCTTATTAACACTTGTTAACTCACATTTTATACTTCATTATTTGTCATCATCAAAAAGGGGGAGAATGTTGGAACTTGGAATTTCCATCTTCTCTTCCATAAGGTTTTGATGTGACAAATCAATATATTTCATGTTACTAACTTTATCTATGCAGATGTGCAGCTACAACGCAAATTCATTCACATCACGCATTTGATCAAAGTACAAGGATCCTCTGCAAAAACAACCTTGCTAATCAAATTACGTGTGAAACACGTATCTACGGAATGATGTAATTTTTACTTTTTAGATAGCTTCAGGGCCTTGGTTATATCTTATCATATATCCCTAAAGCTCAAATCTTCATCATCTCCTAACTCATTTCGATCCTAAGTCAAAATCTGTATTTTTAAGTATTACCCTACTAGGATTTTTCCTAGCCTACCAAAACAATTATATTTTGACTTGATACTTTCAGACAAGGATCTATCCGTTGTCTATTCCACGTCACCAAAATTTTGTGGCCGTTTTAAAATTGGCAGGCTACGAATTTTCGTAGCATGCCAAAATACTTTTGGGACTGAAACTTTCCAGAACAGTTTCTGACCGTTCTCCAACGTTCCTCTCAGTTTCTGAATGTTGTGCAACGTCTCTTTTAGAGCCGTTCACAACCGTTTCTAAAACCTATAAAAGGAGGGGTACCCCCTCTCATTTTCCACACACTTTCCTCTTCTTTATTCTGATTTTGTTGAAAGCAAGTCCTTAATCTTCTTAAGTAATTCTGCCATTAGTTGTTCTTTTCTTATTTGTAAGAAGAAATCATTAGATTTCTCTCTTCGTTTAAGAACGGAAGAACTTGGATTTTCAACATCACTTTTGGAAAGTTGTTTGTGTTCATAATTGTAAGAAGATATCAATTGATCTTTCTCTTCTTTTATGAACCAGAGAACTTCAAGTGTTGCGCTTCATTACATATCTTTTACATCTTGAAGTTCATCTTCTAAACACCATCCTTGAATTCATTCTCTGAAATTTATAACAAGGCTATAGGTGTTTTTCTATTTCTTATTTAACAGGTTGGAATCTCTGTTTAGAGATTGTACAAAGTTTGGGACACGGGGAGTGTCGCCATTTTTGTAAGTTCGTGCTTGCGGGGCAAGTGATTATAGTGGATTGAAAATCTCTACGGGGTAGAGGACTGGAGTAGGATCACAAGGATCCGAACCAGGATAAATCTCTGTGTTTGCGATTGGTTTAATTTTCAGCACTTGTCATTTTATTTCTGTGCCATCTTTGCAAATATTACTAACATTTTATTTGCGACAATTTTTTAATATACACTATTCCCCCCCCTCTAGTGTATTGATCCTTTCAGGCTAAAATTACATTTGGTATCAGAGCAAGGTTAAGATGGCAGCAAGTTCCTCAAATATGAACGCAGTTCCACACAACTACAATCAGCATCCTGAAGGGCACTCTCAAACTCGTCCTCCTCTATTTGATGGTTCAAATTACTCATATTGGAAAATACGAATGGAGATTCATCTCCAAAGTATGAATTATGAGATTTGGGACATCGTAGAGTCAGGATACGAAAAGCCAACAACTCCTGTTGCTGATTGGACCGCCAATGACAAAGCTGCAAAAAACCAACAACTCAAAGGCCATGAATGCTTTATTCTGTGCTATGGATAAACATGAGTTTAATCGGGTATCACAGGCCAAAAGTGCTAAGGAAATTTGGCATATACTCGAGGTAACTCATGAAGGAACCAGTAAAGTGAAGGAAACCAAGATTTTCATTTTGGTTCAAAAATTCGAATTGTTCAAGATGAAGGATCGAGAGACAATTGGAGAAATGAACACCAGGTTTACTTATATTATAAATTCTTTAAATGCTCTTGGAAAAACTTACACTTATCTTGAGCACGTTCGCAAGATTCTTAAAGCTTTAACTCCAGAATGGCGCCCAAAAATCACTGCAATTGAAGAAGCCAACGATCTTTCAACTTTATCTGTTGAAAATCTTATGGGTAACTTAATGGCCCATGAAGTTACATTACAAGATCAGAAAGAAGAATCAGAACAGAAGAAGAAAGCACTTGCCTTCAACGCAACATCAGATAATGAAGATTCAGATGATGATATGGCATTCTTTGCCAAAAACTTCAGAAAATTCTTTCAGAAAGGTAAGTATAATAATTTTAAATCTAAGAATACTGATTCATCTCTCTGCTTTAATTACAATAAGCCAGGACATATGAAGAAAGACTGTCCACTTCTCAAAGCAAAGTTCAAAACTTCCAACAATGATCAATCTAGAAGAGAAAGGAGGTTTGACAAAATGAAAAAGGCATTTGCAGCAACATGTGATGATTCTTCAGATGATGAAGATGATGATCTAAATGAAAGTGCCAACATGTGCTTTATGGCACAAGATGATGAAGATGAGGTAAGTTCTTTTAATAACGAAGAATTACTTGATGCATTAAAAGATCTCTATTCTCGTTTCAAAAAATTGAATAGTCAACATAAATCATTGAAACAGAATAATGATGATCTTCTTTCTAAATATCAAGAATTATCATCTTCCAAAAACACTGAGAATACTTCTTCTCAAGTAAAGGATCTTAGTAAAGAGAATATTATTCTCAAAACTAAGAATCTGGAACTACATACACAAATATCCGAAATGGATAAAAGTATTTCATCACTAAAGATGAAATACGACGAAATGTCATCCAATGTTAATAAATTTAACAAAGGAAAGACTAATCTCGATGATTTGCTTAAAATTCAATATCCAGCAAATCATAGACAAGGATTGGGATATTCTAAAAAGGATGTACCCAAGACTTATAACACTTCTTCCTCTTGTGGTAAAACAACTTTTGTTAAACCACAAAAGAAGAATCATGCATTTATTTACACGAAGAAAGTAAACATTCCTACTTCTTCTTCACAAAGAAATGTTACTAACATTTCTAAAACATTTCCTAGGAAACCTACTACAATTAGTATATGGGTTCCTAAGGATTCATGTTTAAAAGTTAGAAATAGTTATATTTCTCATTATATGCATTCTATTGTTTATTCTAGTAATTATCTTAGTAAGCCAAACTCCACTTGGGTTTGGCTTCCAAAAATCTAATCTCAAGGACCCTCAAAAAGGGGTACCAATGCTTAATGTTTTATCTTTCAGGTACCTAAAAAGGAAAGATGGATTTTGGATAGTGGATGTTCAAAACATATGACCGGAAATGTCAAACTACTTTCAACCGTCAAGTACAAACAAGGAGGCACAGTTACCTTTGGTGACAACAACAAAGGCAAAATCATAGGCACTGGAACAGTTGGTAATACAAATCAGCCTATCATCGAAAATGTTCTCCTGGTTGATGGTTTGAAACACAACTTACTTTCTATTAGTCAATTATGTGATAAAAATTATAAAATAGTTTTTGAACAAAATGATTGCATAATTTATGATTCTGATATGTCATCTATCCTATTTCGTGGTAAGCGTAAGAATAACATATATATCTTATGCATGTCTGTTACTACTCATAATCATTGCTAAATAATTACATCAAATGATACTCTTTTATGGCATAAACGTTTTGGACACACAAATTTCAAAAATCTAGCACGTATTTCAAAACACAAGTTAGTTAATGGAATGCCAAATATTTCTTTCAAACACAAACATTTTTGTGATGCTTGTCAACAAGGAAAAATGCACAAATCTTCTTTTAAATCAAAGGATGTTATCTCAACAAAGAGACCATTAGAACTCTTACATTTAGATTTGTTTGGTCCTTCAAGAGTAGCTTCTTTGAATAGAAGTAGATATTCATTTGTCATTGTTGATGATTATTCTAGATACACTTGGGTTATATTTTTGCAAAACAAAAATGATGCTTTTGAAGAATTTTCCGTATTTTGTAAAAAGATACAAAAAATCAAATCCTCTAACATTATCACTATTCGTAGTGATCATGGGGGAGAATTTGAAAATGAATCTTTTACCAAGTTTTGTAATGAAAATGGCATTACACACAATTTTTCTTTTCCTCGTGCTCCTCCTCAGAATGGCGTAGTAGAAAGGAAAAATAGAACTTTACAAGAATGTGCAAGAACAATGCTTTGTGATAGTAATCTTCCTAAGTATTTTTGGGCATAAGCTGTTGCAACTACTTGTTACATTATGAATAAAGTTCTTATTAGACCATTGCTTAATAAAAATTGCTTTGAATTATTCTTTAATCGCATTCCTCGTGTATCATATTTTAAAGTGTTTGGATGTAAATGTTTTATTCTTAATACTAAAGATGCACTTGACAAATTTGATTCTAAATCTGATGAAGGTATTTTTGTTGGATACTCAACACGTAGCAAAGCCTACAGAGTATATAACAAAAGAACTTCAACAGTTGAAGAATCACTTCATGTCACATTTGATGAGAATCCCTCATCTAATTCACCCATCATTGATGATGATGAAGAAAATATATTACCTCTTTCTAATTCTTTAGATTATATAAAACTTGATGAAATTGATGCTACTAAACATTCTGTTGAGTCTATTTCAGATAATACAGATCTTCCTAAGGCATTTGCACAAGTTCCAAATCATCCATCAGAGTTAATCATCGGAGATATTACGGATGGAGTAAGAACTCGTCGCCAAATAGAGCAAATGGCACATTGTGCATTTCTTTCAACCATTGAACCAAAGAACATCAAAGATGCATGTGAAGACAGTTCATGGATTATAGCGATGCATGAAGAACTCAACCAATTTCAACGAAATGATGTTTGGGAATTAGTTCCCAGACCATCAGATCATTCAATTATTGGTACCAAGTGGGTATTCAAAAATAAATTGGATGAATCTGGTCAGGTAATTAGAAACAAGGCACGATTGGTTGCACAAGGTTATAATTAAGAAGAAAGTATTGATTATGATGAAACCTATGCACCAGTTGCTCGTCTTGAATCTATTAGAATGTTATTATCATTCGCTTGTTTTAAAGATTTTAAAATTTTTCAAATGGATGTGAAAAGTGCTTTTTTAAATGGTTTTCTTAAAGAAAAAGTTTATGTAGAACAACCTCCAGGTTTTATTCATGAAAATTTTGAAAATCATGTTTTTAAATTGAAAAAGGCTTTATATGGTCTGAAACAAGCACCTCGTGCTTGGTATGAAAGACTTAAAAGTTATCTTTTAAATTCAGGATATTCTATTGGTAAAATAGATTCTAATTTATTTATTAAAAACATAAATTCTGATATTATTATTATTCAAATATATGTTGATGATATTATTTTTGGTTCTACTAACGAATCTCTTTGTCAAGATTTCTCTAAAATTATGCAGAAAGAATTTGAGATGAGTCACATGGGTGAACTAAACTACTTCCTCGGTCTTCAAATCAAACAAATGAAGGAAGGAATATTCATTCACCAAAGCAAGTACTCTAAAGAACTCATCAAACGCTTTGGTTTAGAAAGTTCTGTGGAAAAACGTACTCCGATGAGTACATCTACTTCACTCGACAAAGATTTAAATGGTAAGAGTATTGATCAACGTCTATACAGATGTATGATTGGCTCCTTACTTTATCTAACTGCAAGTAGACCAGACATTATGTTTTCAGTTTGTTTATGTGCACGATATCAGGCAGATCCTAAAGTTTCACATCTAACTGCCGTAAAACGGATTATTAGATATGTTAAGTATACTTCTGATTTTGGTTTATTTTATCCTAAAACAAACACATTTGATTTATTATCATATAGTGATGCGGATTTTGCTGGTTGTAAATCAGACCGTAAAAGTACTAGTGGTACATGTCACTTTTTAGGACATGCATTAGTTTCTTGGTTTAGCAAAAAACAAAACTCTGTTTCATTATCTACAACCGAGGCAGAATATATTGCCGCCGGTTTAGCATGTGCTCAAATTTTATGGATGAAACAAACTATTTCAGACTATGGTATTAATTGTTCCACATGTCCTATAATGTGTGATAATACTAGTGCTATTAATTTGTCTAAAAATCCAGTTCATCATTCACGCACTAAACATATTGATGTACGTCATCATTTTTTAGATGATCATGTTCAGAAAGGAGACATTGTTTTAAAATTTATTTCTACTGAACATCAAGTTGCCGATATTTTAACTAGGCCTTTGAAGGAAGAAACTTTTCTCAAGCTTAGAAGAAATCTGGGCATTATTAGTGCATCAGAATTTGATTTATGAGTATATTTATTTATTTTTGATTTTTGTGAATTTTTCTATAATTGTTTGGTTACTATTTATTTTTGGCATGCTACTAAATTTCGTAGCATACCAATTTAAAATTTTTTTTTTCTGTTATCCGGTTTTTACCCACTTTGATCCCTGGAATTTGGATTTTTTTAACGCTTCTCCTATATTTTATTCTCAAATTTAAATTTCGTATCGAAATTCTTACCCGTTCTCTTCCACTTTGTCTCTATCTTTTTGATTCATGTTGCTATCTGTGTTCTCTCTACTGCCACATGGATACTTCTCTTTTGTCTTTTCCCATATTCCCTGCTTTTCACGTTGGACAAGGCACTGACGTTCATTCTCATTCTTCGAACTTTCCATTTGCACTCTGTACTTTAGTTTCTATATTGATTTAGACTTCACAAGAAGACAAAAATTTACTTCTTCTGACCCTTTTCAATGCCAAAACCGCAACCCAATGGTACTTCCTCCCGTTGGAAATTGTTTTCTCATTTAATATATTTAATTCGGCCACCTAACCTATGGCCAAAACCGCAACCCAATGGCCAAAAACCGCAACCCAATGGCCAATTTATTATCTTCCACTTGGGTGTTTCTTATTGGTCCAAGCCACCAACCCATTTTATCTTTATCCATTCGGGTTGATCTCTTTGGCCTCACGTGAGACACTTCAAATTTGTTTAATATTTTTAACATACTTCACTTCTTAACATTATTTATTACACTTCAAATTGCTTCCACCTACCTCTGACATGGCTTTCATTTGGCCTGTCACTTTCTTTTGCTTTCAAATTTTGTTTTGCTTTGACCACCTCTTTTTCCTTTTTCCCAGACACTTAGGAACTTCCCCTTCTTATCTTTTTACCATTATTTACTATATTGTTTTTAAAAGAAAGCTTTCCCTGACATTTTTTTTCTAGGGACTCCCATTTTGTTTCTTTCAACTTCCAAAGCTTTTCACTACCCTATTAATTTCGGCCTGACATACATTAATTTTTTTATCTTCCAATGTACCTCGGGTCTGCCTTACATTAATATTTTTACGTTTTGGGTCTCCATATTTTTCCAAAGTACCTCGGATCTCTTCCCTGCTTATTTTTTTTTATTATTTTAATTCTATCTCCCAACGGGTTCTTTTGATGCCAACGGGTCTTTTTCAAGCAGTTTTTGCAACCACCGACTGCATCTCTTCCTCTTCTCGCCTGTTCAATTTTTTCAGTTGTTCCAACTTCTATCAGTTTTAGAAACTGTTCCCACTCCCAGTCTAAACATCCAGTTTTCAGGCGTTCCAACTGTTCGGTCCTCTATTTATTTCGTTCACCTTCTCTTTTATCTTTCCTATTATCTGTTTACATTTCTTCCTTTTCTAAATTTTCTTCTCTCCAATCCACCATGGCCGAATCCTCTCTTCCTTTTGCCACCGACCGTCGACTCCCAACTCCCGCGACCAAGATTCTATCCCTGGCTCTTCTCGCTTTGCATGTGGCAGGAAGGTCCACGCATCCAAGGATGGCGTCTGTCCATCGCGCGAGACAACCGCTGTTCTTCTCCGTCGCCTTTCTAACGAAGTTTCCGATGGTTTCGCTGGTATACAGACGCACATGAGTTCCTACGATGCGACCCTGAAACATTACCCCAAAGTTCTGGATCAGATTCAAATTACCCAATCCGAACTTCGTTCTGACTTGGAAGCCAACAATATCCTCCCAAATCGTCGCACTCGCACCCGCTGTTCTTCTCCTGGGTCGTCATCCTATCATCATTGACTTGCTTGCTTGTTCACTTTGGTCTTTTGGTTCTCTGTTTCATTCGGTTCCTTCTATCCTTGCCTCACCATCTGCCGTTTGGTTGCTTTTCATGATTACCGGTTGTTCTGTCCCTGGTTCTGGATTACCTTGGTTGCATCAGTATGATGGTCGTATGTTGGTTGTATGTGGCGTTAGTATGTTGGTCGCTGGTTTTGTATTTTGCAGTTTCTGTATGTTGTTTTAGTGAGTGTCTGATGTATGTTGTTCTTTCAGATGCATGCTATATACTGGACTTGGCCTTTACTTCAGTTGTTTTATCATAGTTGTTATGCTAATATATTATCGTTATTTTGTACTTCGTCTCTCTGCTCGATGTTTCCTTAAGTGTTAGTTCCTTTTTGTTCCTTATATGCTCTTTACATAATCTGTCTCTGTTCATTTTTTAATTTCCTCCGTTTTCTCATTTGGTCTGCTACGAAAAATCGTAGCTTGCCAATTTATCTTTTCCACTTTTTGTGGATGACAAAGGGGGAGAAATATGCATATATTCAGGGGGAGTCTAAGTCTATATGACTATACTCAGGGGGAGTAACCTCAGTAACATCTCTTTTAATATCAACATCACCTTTGTTCATGTTCCTAAACTCATTAAATCTTATTAACACTTGTTAACTCACATTTTATACTTCATTATTTGTCATCATCAAAAAGGGGGAGAATGTTGGAACTTGGAATTTCCATCCTCTCTTCCATAAGGTTTTGATGTGACAAATCAATATATTTCATGTTACTAACTTTATCTATGCAGATGTGCAGCTACAACGCAAATTCATTCACATCACGCATTTGATCAAAGTACAAGGATCCTCTGCAAAAACAACCTTGCTAATCAAATTACGTGTGAAACACGTATCTACGGAATGATGTAATTTTTACTTTTTAGATATCTTCAGGGCCTTGGTTATATCTTATCATATATCCCTAAAGCTCAAATCTACATCATCTCCTAACTCATTTCGATCCTAAGTCAAAATCCGTATTTTTAAGTATTACCCTACTAGGATTTTTCCTAGCCTACCAAAACAGTTATATTTTGACTTGATACTTTCAGACAAGGATCTATCCGTTGTCTATTCCACGTCACCAAAATTTTGTGACCGTTTTAAAATTGGCAGGCTACGAATTTTCGTAGCATGCCCAAATGCTTTTGGGACTGAAACTTTCCAGAACAGTTTCTGACCGTTCTCCAACGTTCCTCTCAGTTTCTGAACGTTGTGCAACGTCTCTTTTAGAGCCGTTCACAACCGTTTCTAAAACCTATAAAAGGAGGGGTACCCCCTCTCATTTTCCACACACTTTCCTCTTCTTTATTCTGATTTTGTTGAAAGCAAGTCCTTAATCTTCTTAAGTAATTCTGCCATTAGTTGTTCTTTTCTTATTTGTAAGAAGAAATCATTAGATTTCTCTCTTCGTTTAAGAACGGAAGAACTTGGATTTTCAACATAACTTTTGGCAAGTTGTTTGTGTTCATAATTGTAAGAAGATATCAATTGATCTTTCTCTTCTTTTATGAACCAGAGAACTTCAAGTGTTGCGCTTCATTACATATCTTTTACATCTTGAAGTTCATCTTCTAAACACCATCCTTGAATTCATTCTCTGAAATTTATAACAAGGCTATATGTGTTTTTCTATTTCTTATTTAACAGGTTGGAATCTCTGTTTATAGATTGTACAAAGTTTGGGACACGGGGAGTGTTGCCATTTTTGTAAGTTCGTGCTTGCGGGGCAAGTGATTATAGTGGATTGAAAATCTCTACGGGGTAGAGGACTGGAGTAGGATCACAAGGATCCGAACCAGGATAAATCTCTGTGTTTGCGATTGGTTTAATTTTTAGCACTTGTCATTTTATTTCTGTGCCATCTTTGCAAATATTACTAACATTTTATTTGCGACAATTTTTTAATATACACTATTCACCCCCCTCTAGTGTATTGATCCTTACAGGCTAAAATTACATTTGGTATCAGAGCAAGGTTAAGATGGCAGCAAGTTCCTCAAATATGAACGCAGTTCCACACAACTACAATCAGCATCCTGAAGGGCACTCTCAAACTCGTCCTCCTCTATTTGATGGTTCAAATTACTCATATTGGAAAATACGAATGGAGATTCATCTCCAAAGTACGAATTATGAGATTTGGGACATCGTAGAGTCAGGATACGAAAAGCCAACAACTCCTGTTGCTGATTGGACCGACAATGACAAAGCTGCAAAAAACCAACAACTCAAAGGCCATGAATGCTTTATTCTGTGCTATGGATAAACATGAGTTTAATCGGGTATCACAGGCCAAAAGTGCTAAGGAAATTTGGCATATACTCGAGGTAACTCATGAAGGAACAAGTAAAGTGAAGGAAACCAAGATTTCCGTTTTGGTTCACAAATTCGAATTGTTCAAGATGAAGGATCGAGAGACAATTGGAGAAATGAACACCAGGTTTACTTATATTATAAATTCTTTAAATGCTCTTGGAAAAACTTACACTTCTCTTGAGCAGGTTCGCAAGATTCTTAAAGCTTTAACTCCAGAATGGCGCCCAAAAATCACTGCAATTGAAGAAGCCAACGATCTTTCAACTTTATCTGTTGAAAATCTTATGGGTAACTTAATGGCCCATGAAGTAACATTACAAGATCAGAAAGAAGAATCAGAACAGAAGAAGAAAGTACTTGCCTTCAACGCAACATCAGATAATGAAGATTCAGATGATGATATTGCATTCTTTGCCAAAAACTTCAGAAAATTCTTTCAGAAAGGTAAGTATAATAATTTTAAATCTAAGAATACTAATTCCTCTCTCTGCTTTAATTGCAATAAGCCAGGACATATGAAGAAAGACTGTCCACTTCTCAAAGCAAAGTTCAAAACTTCCAACAATGATCAATCTAGAAGAGAAAGGAGGTTTGACAAAATGAAAAAGGCATTTGCAGCAACATGGGATGATTCTTCAGATGATGAAGATGATGATCTAAATGAAAGTGCCAACATGTGCTTTATGGCACAAGATGATGAAGATGAGGTAAGTTCTTTTAATAACGAATAATTACTTGATGCATTAAAAGATCTCTATTCTCGTTTCAAAAAATTGAATAGTCAATATAAATAATTGAAACAGAAAAATGATGATCTTCTTTCTAAATATCAAGAATTATCATCTTCCAAAAACACTGAGAATACTTCTTCTCAAGTTTTGGATCTTAGTAAAGAGAATATTATTCTCAAAAATAAGAATCTGGAACTACATACACAAATATCCGAAATGGATAAAAGTATTTCATCACTAAAGATGAAATACGACGAAATGTCATCCAATGTTAATAAATTTAACAAAGGAAAGACTAATCTCGATGATTTGCTTAAAATTCAATATCCAGCAAATCATAGACAAGGATTGGGATATTCTAAAAAGGATGTACCCAAGACTTATAACACTTCTTCCTCTTGTGGTAAAACAACTTTTGTTAAACCACAAAAGAAGAATCATGCATTTATTTACACGAAGAAAGTAAACATTCCTACTTCTTCTTCACAAAGAAATGTTACTAACATTTCTAAAACATTTCCTAGGAAACCTACTACAATTAGTATATGGGTTCCTAAGGATTCATGTTTAAAAGTTAGAAATAGTTATATTTCTCATTATATGCATTCTATTGTTTATTCTAGTATTTATCTTAGTAAGCCAAACTCCACTTGGGTTTGGCTTCCAAAAATCTAATCCCAAGGACCCTCAAAAAGGGGTACCAATGCTTAATGTTTTATCTTTCAGGTACCTAAAAAGGAAAGATGGATTTTGGATAGTGGATGTTCAAAACATATGACCGGAAATGTCAAACTACTTTCAACCGTCAAGTACAAACAAGGAGGCACAGTTACCTTTGGTGACAACAACAAAGGCAAAATCATAGGCACTGGAACAGTTGGTAATACAAATCAGCCTATCATCGAAAATGTTCTCCTGGTTGATGGTTTGAAACACAACCTACTTTCTATTAGTCAATTATGTGATAAAAATTATAAAATAGTTTTTGAACAAAATGATTGCATAATTTATGATTCTGATATGTCATCTATCCTATTTCGTGGTAAGCGTAAGAATAACATATATATCTTATGCATGTCTGTTACTACTCATAATCATTGCTTAATAATTACATCAAATGATACTCTTTTATGGCATAAACGTTTTGGACACACAAATTTCAAAAATCTAGCATGTATTTCAAAACACAAGTTAGTTAATGGAATGCCAAATATTTCTTTCAAACACAAACATTTTTGTGATGCTTGTCAACAAGGAAAAATGCACAAATCTTCTTTTAAATCAAAGGATGTTATCTCAACAAAGAGACCATTAGAACTCTTACATTTAGATTTGTTTGGTCCTTCAAGAGTAGCTTCTTTGAATAGAAGTAGATATGCATTTGTCATTGTTGATGATTATTCTAGATACACTTGGGTTATATTTTTGCAAAACAAAAATGATGCTTTTGAAGAATTTTCCGTATTTTGTAAAAAGATACAAAAAATCAAATCCTCTAACATTATCACTATTCGTAGTGATCATGGGGGAGAATTTGAAAATGAATCTTTTACCAAGTTTTGTAATGAAAATGGCATTACACACAATTTTTCTTTTCCTCGTGCTCCTCCTCAGAATGGCGTAGTAGAAAGGAAAAATAGAACTTTACAAGAATGTGCAAGAACAATGCTTTGTGATAGTAATCTTCCTAAGTATTTTTGGGCAGAAGCTGTTGCAACTGCTTGTTACATTATGAATAAAGTTCTTATTAGACCATTGCTTAATAAAACTTGCTTTGAATTATTCTTTAATCGCATTCCTCGTGTTCATATTTTAAAGTGTTTGGATGTAAATGTTTTATTCTTAATACTAAAGATGCACTTGACAAATTTGATTCTAAATCTGATGAAGGTATTTTTGTTGGATACTCAACACGTAGCAAAGCCTACAGAGTATATAACAAAAGAACTTCAACAGTTGAAGAATCACTTCATGTCACATTTGATGAGAATCCCTCATCTAATTCACCCATCATTGATGATGATGAAGAAAATATATTACCTCTTTCTAATTCTTTAGATTATATAAAACTTGATGAAATTGATGCTACTAAACATTCTGTTGAGTCTATTTCAGATAATACGGATCTTCCTAAGGCATTTGCACAAGTTCCAAATCATCCATCAGAGTTAATCATTGGAGATATTACGGATGGAGTAAGAACTCGTCGCCAAATAGAGCAAATGGCACATTGTGCATTTCTTTCAACCATTGAACCAAAGAACATCAAAGATGCATGTGAAGACAGTTCATGGATTATAACGATGCAGGAAGAACTCAACCAATTTCAACGAAATGATGTTTGGGAATTAGTTCCCAGACCATCAGATCATTCAATTATTGGTACCAAGTGGGTATTCAAAAATAAATTGGATGAATCTGGTCAGGTAATTAGAAACAAGGCACGATTGGTTGCACAAGATTATAATCAAGAAGAAAGTATTGATTATGATGAAACCTATGCACCAGTTGCTCGTCTTGAATCTATTAGAATGTTATTATCATTCGCTTGTTTTAAAGATTTTAAGATGAGGGGTAGATGGAGTGAATGGATGGATTGGATGATGATTCTAGGGCTTGGAATGGAGAAATGGAGCTTGGAGGAAGATGGGGGCTGAAGGGGGAAGTTTTTAGGGTTTTGGGTCGTGTTGGAGAAGAAGAAGTCGAGTGGGTTGGGTTTAAATAGGTTGAGCTGGCGGCTGCCCAGAAATTAGGGTTTTAACACTGGTTAGTCGGTCAAAGAGCAACCACTGACCGACTAGTTTGGCAACTAGTCGGTCGGTCGACCAACGCAGACCGACTAAGTGTAAACAGTAACTCCTGAACGAAAATAGGATTCTAGAGTTAGTCGGTCCATGAACAAGTACTGACCGACTAGTTTAGCATCTAGTCGGTCGATGAACGTTCTTAGACCGACTAAGAGTAAACAGTAACTGATACAAAAATAATTTGATGAGTTAGTCGGTTCAAGAAGCATTGCTGACCGACTAGTTTGTAACCTAGTCGGTCAACCAACGTTCTTAGACCGACTAACGATAAACAGTAACTCCTGAGAAATTTAGAAAGCTAACTAGTCGGTCCAAGAAGGATTGCCGACCGACTGGATCGTCATCTAGTCGGTTGGTGGCCCTTTTTACACCGGCTAATGAGCACAGAAAGTACCGATACGGAGCGCGGGGCCCCCGGGATCGATTCCTAAGACTCATAGGCTTGATCTAACAGTTAGATACGACCGTTATGAAGTCCGTCACGAGTGACATACTTCGAAATCGACAATCCTAAGGAAGAAGCGAGAAAATACGACGAATCGATCGAAAATGAAACTATGGAGACGAAAACCACACAAGAGGAGAAAATCCACCAAAACATATATTATATTATATTAAATCCAGATACATGAAAAGCAGTCGTTACATCCTCCCCAACTTAAGAAAAATTCCGTCCTCGGAATTTCCAAAAATTCACGAGTCCGGAAACAAAAGTGGGAAACGCTCTCGCATCTCATCCTCATTCTCCCAAGTAGACTCTCCAGGTGAACCGTGTCGCCACATCACCCGCACAAGATTGACAATCTTGTTCCGAAGCGATTTCTGACGCCTGTCTAGAATCTGCACTGGATACTGGTCATACGTCATATCAGGGCGAACGGTAATCTCCGAAAAATCCACCGCATGAGACGGATCGCTAATGTATCGACGAAGCTGCGACACATGGAAAACATTGTGAACTCCTTCCAAAGATGGCGGCAAGGCCAAGCGATAAGCGACCTCGCCAACCCTCTCCAAAACGTCAAACGGTCCAATGTATCGCGGGCTCAACTTTCCACGCTTCCCAAAACGAATCACACCACGATTCGGGGAAATCTTCAAGAACACATGGTCGCCCGGCTGAAACTCCAAAGGACGACGTTTAGCATCCGCCCAATGCTTAAAACGGTCCTGAGCAATTCCCAACCTCTCCCGAATATTCTTGACGATATCCACGGCCTCCACGATCATCTCAGGTCCCAACAACTCCCGATCACCAACGTCATCCCAACTCAATGGCGATCGACATTTCCTCCCATAAAGAGCGGCGAATGGCGCCATGCCAATACTCGCCTGGAAGCTGTTGTTGTAAGAGAACTCCACCAAATGTAGATGGTCCTCCCACGAACCCTTGAAATCCAACATGCACGCCCTCAGCATGTCTTCCAAAATCTGAATCGTCCTCTCGGACTGGCCATCCGTCTGCGGATGGTACGCCATGCTGAAACTCAGACGCGTACCCAAGCTCTTCTGCAAACTCTGCCAAAACTGAGATGTGAACCTCGTGTCTCTGTCAGATACGATACTCACGGGGACTCCATGAAGTCGCACAACTTCCTGCACGATTCTTGTTACATCACTATCCAAACTAGGAAAAGGAAATAAAACGGAGAGTAAAAGAATTTTACCTCCATATATCTCCTCGCTAGCGCCTCAGTGGATTGTCCCACTCGGAACGGAATAAAGTGCGCATATTTGGTCAATCGATCTACGATCACCCAAATCGCGTCATTCTGCTTCGGACTCCGAGGTAGTCCAGTCACGAAATCCATAGTGATGTGCTGCCACTTCCACTCCGGAATCGGAAGCGGTTGTAGCAACCCGGCCGAACGCTGATGCTCCGCCTTCACTTGCTGGCAAACCAAGCACTTGGCTACACTCCGAGCCACGCTCCTCTTCATACCATGCCACCAATAATTCAGACGAAGATCCTGGTACATCTTGGTGCCACCAGGATGCACAGAATACGACGAACTGTGTGCCTCCACCATCAGCTCCTCTCTGATATCCCCAGCAGGCACACACAACCTGGCTCCAAACCTCAGCGAGCCATCCTCATGAATCAAAAAGTCAGTCCGCAGACCGGCTTCCACCTGCTCCCGAATCCTCACCAGCTTCGGATCCTCAGCCTGGCCAGCCTTAATCCGATCCACGATCGTCGACTGTACCTGCATGTACATCAACGACGAAGCCTCTCCAGGAAGAACAATCTCCACGCCAGACTCGCAAAAATCCTGCTGCAATCTCCACTGCGAGGTCAAAATCATCACCGCTGGCAGCCTACTCAAAGCATCCGGAACCACATTCACCTTGCCAGGGTGAAACTGCAAATCAATATCATAATCCGCCATAAGCTCTAACCATCGACGCTGTCGCATGTTGAGCTCCTTCTGAGTGAAAATATACTTCAAGCTTTTGTGATCGGTGAAAATCTTCACTTTCTCACTCAGCAGGAAGTGCCTCCAAATCTTAAGAGCAAACACAACGGCAGCCAACTCCAAATCATGCGTCGGGTAATTCTTCT
The DNA here is from genome assembly GCA_030789695.1 of Scilla litardierei. Lineage (NCBI taxonomy): Eukaryota > Viridiplantae > Streptophyta > Magnoliopsida > Asparagales > Asparagaceae > Scilla > Scilla litardierei. The sequence continues at coordinate 183,036,179 of CM061141.1, read as the reverse complement.
CATGAACCTTAAGCTGACGAGACGCATACGCCACAACATGCCCGTGCTGATGCAACACACAACCGAGACCCTTGCCAGAAGCATCGCAAAAGATCTCAAATCCACCGCTGCGATCAGGCACAACAAGAATAGGGGCAGTCGTCAACCTCTCCTTCAGAACACCAAAAGCACCCTCACAATCACCCGACCAAACAAAAGCAACATCCTTCCGCGTCAACCTGGTCATCGGCTCAGCAATACGGGAAAAGTCCTTAATGAATCGCCGATAATAACCAGCAAGTCCAAGAAAACTCCGAATCTCAGACGCTGACGACGGAACAGGCCACTCCTTGATGGCCTGAATCTTCTCAGGATCCACTGAAATACCATCTCCAGTCACCACATGCCCGAGAAAAGCAACTCTATACAGCCAAAACTCGCACTTCGAAAACTTAGCATACAAACGATGCTTCCTCAAGATCTCCAACACCGTCCTTAAGTGCGAGGCATGCTCTTCCTCCGACTTCGAATAGATCAGAATGTCGTCAATGAGGATAACGACAAACTTATCCAAAAATTCGTAGAAAATCAGGTTCATCAGATTCATGAAAACTGCGGGCGCGTTAGTTACGCCGAAAGGCATAACCACGAACTCATAGTGTCCATACTTCGTCCTGAACGCTGTCTTCGGAACATCTCCCTTCTTCACCTTCAACTGATGGTAACCACTCCTCAAATCCAATTTAGAAAACACCCTCGAACCTCCAAGCTGATCAAAAATATCATCGATGCGAGGCAACGAGTATTTATTCTTAATGGTTACCGCATTCAACTCCCGATAGTCCACGCACATGCGACGCGAACCATCCTTCTTCTTAACCAGCAACACCGGTGCTCCCCACGGAGACACACTAGGATTAATATAACCCTTCTGCAAAAGCTCATCCAACTGCTTCCGTAACTCTTCCAACTCTGCAGGTGCCATACGATACGGCGCCTTCGAAATCGGCTGCGCACCTGGAACAAGATCGATAGAAAATTCCAAAGCTCGATCAGGCGGCAAACCAGACATCTCCTCGGGGAAGACGTCACCAAAATCTCGCACCACAGCTGGCCACTCCAGCTCCATCTGCATAACCACAGCCTCCACCGGCCTGGCCCGAAATCTGACAGGACCAAGCGAACTGCTACCACGACTGAACTCAAATACTGGATGTCCGGGAATCTCGAACACCACCTTCTTCCTCCTGCAGTCAATCGTAGCATAGAAGCTCGCCAGCCAATCCATCCCAACTGCATCATAGTTGATGATGTCGTGGATAATGAAATCAGCGAAAAGCTCATGTCCACAGACCACCAACGAGCAAGAATTACAACCACGATGCACCGAGACCACACCATTCCCTGTAACGATATTCCAACTCTTGGGGAGAGGGGACGTCGACAAGGAATGCCTCTCCACGAAGCTCCGAGAAATAATGCACATCGATGCACCAGAGTCAAAGAGGACTCGTTCAGGAAATGTGCACACCAAAATCACACCTAATCAATCAATTAACAATCAAACCCTAGTCTAGCAAACAAGCAAGTTCAAGAAAACAACATAATCTAGCAATCAAGACCAAATAGGAAAGTAATAGCTAGAATGAGGATTACCTGCGATAACCTCATCCACAGCCTCGCTCTCCGCAGCGGTCATCAGAAAAGCCTGCCTCCTCGGCGGAGCAGCCTGCTGAAAAGCCTGCCTCTGCGGAACAAGAGCTGCTCCACGTCCAGCAGGAACAGACGCTCGCTGCTGCAACGGCTGGGCAGCAATAGGTGCCTTCCAAGGCTGCTTCAACCTCGGGCACTCCCTGAGAGCATGGGCGGGATCTCCGCAGGCGATACATTGCCCCAAGAACCTCCTACACGATTCCTTGACATGGCCCTCCTTGCCACAAAAATGGCAAGTCCTCCGAGCAGGCCCTACTGGCCTCTTAAACTGAACAGGCTGGTTCGGCCTGAATCCAGGCCTAACCACAGCTCTCGCCTGTTCCACAGGCCTCTTCCCAGCACCAACCACAAACCCTCTCCTCTGGTTCACGAGCAGCTCCTGCCTCTTGGCAGCTACCAGAACCTTCTGATAAGATTCCCGGTCAGAGGAGGTCACAAAACTCTGGAGCTCCGAAGCAAGCCCCTGCAGGAACCTCTGAGCTCTCTCCTCAGCGTCCTGCACCATCTTTGGTGCAAACCGACTCAGCCTCATGAACTCTTGGTGATACATGTCCACCGACGAGTTCCCCTGCTTCAAATCGATAAAACGCTGCAGCATCTCCTCCTTGGCAGCCTTCGGGAAGAACTCACCCTCAAATCTGGCTTTGAAGGTAGCCCAAGCTATCGGCTCCACCAACAACTTCTCTTCCGCATCCCACCAATTCCTGGCGTTATCCTTGAGTTGCCTCTTCGCCAAATCAACCCATCCAGCCGGGGTGATCTTGGCCATCTTCAGGTTGTCCTCGACGTTCCGAATCCACTCATCGGCAGCCAGAGGACCCTCAGAACCATCAAAATATGCGGGACCCAGCTCCCAAAATTGCTTCGCTCCTGGCTCAGAGCGAGGGGCATCCGGAAGAGCCCGGGCAGCTCGAGCAGGTGGAGCATTCTGGACTTGCAGAAGCACGCCCTGCTGCACTTGCATCATCTGCAGCATCATCCGCATCATCTCACCGCTGGTGGGTTCCCGCTCAGGCTCCTCATCATGAGGGAGCGCACCACTGCCCCCACCACGGGTGAAACGCCTTCCTGCCATCTAATGACACGGAAAACAAATCAGATTAGACTCATAGCTTATGACTCGAACGTCGAACTTAGTTTATTGGACATTCTAATATTATTATCGCTATTCCAAAGATCGCAGTTACAGAAGGTGACCTGCATGGGCCACCACTAAAACCTGTCACGATCCGCTTCCCTAAAATGGAGGCGAGACGTGAAAAGGTCCGCACGAGAGTGGAGCTGTGAAGCCCCAAACCCGATAAGCGTCCACAAATACATAAACAGGTCCCTGTAACCACAACAGAATAACAATAATAACACAAGGAGAGACTGAATAAAATTCCACATCTCACAAAATGTCCAGCATCAAAAATAAGTCCAACATCCAGAAAAGCCACCAGGCTAAAAGAAAAGAGTCTAAAGGCCCAGAACAAGGCCAACAAAAGAATACGACATAACAAAGTATAGGTGCTACGCACCGATAACAAAACAACTGTCTAAACAAAAGTAAAACACAGCGAAGACACTAGGACTGGTCCCCAGTGTCCACGTACTCCCCGTCAAACGCAAGCTCGGGCTCTGCGTCAGCAAACACCTCGTCCTCAACAAGGTACTCGGGCTCAGGATCTAACATGTGTCACCCAAAAGAGTAAAGGGGCACATGTCAGCAAGTCTAAAAGACTTGGGCAAGGAAACTGAAGGTGAGGCATCTAGCAACCTAGCAGTTTAGTATTAAGTAATGACATGGCAGTTAAACATGATGCAACAGTTTAAAAAGAGAGACAAGCATACACAATGTAGCAAAAGCTACCAAATCACTAATCACTTATCATTTAACACTTATCACTTATCACTTATCACTTATCACTTATCACTTATCACTTAGTGCATAGAGAGTCCACCTGCTGGCCAGCTCGTGGCTCAGGCCGCTTATCTCTACCACTATTAATCACTTGTCACTGGTAAACACTTAGTGCATAGAGAGTCCACCTGCTGGCCAGCTCGTGGCTCAGGCCGCTTATCTCTATCACTATTAATCACTTGTGCACTAGAGAGTCCACCTGCTGGCCGGAGTGGCGGATCAGGCCAACTCGGGGCTCAGGCCGCTTATCTCTTACGCCACCCATATGTGTCGAGCGTTGGGGTTTCCAACTCACTAAGCTCGCTTCTGGAACACGAGCCAGGAATATAATATTGTAGCGTGCGCTACGCAATCACGATGAATAATCACTATGCAAAGACATGAACAGATATTTGCGTACCGTTAATTTAAATTAAACGTGACAGGCAAAATGCAATGACATGGCAATTAAATTGCGTACCGTTAATGGAAGGTAAACATGACATGGTAATTGTGCAACATGCTAAATGTCGGAACTAGCTTCGTTGTCAAGCTAGTTCCCCAATTTGCGCCTAGGCGAGTATCATTTCGTCGCCTAGCCTCTTTTACGCCTACAACATGCAAATGGCCTAAAACATGGCCTAAACCCTAAGTGGCAAGTTTCACTTGCCTAGTACCGGGGATGGCGACTACTTCGTCACACGGATGCTATCTACGGGGGAAATCGCTGTTAAGGGGGAAACAAACATCAAACACATGAAATTAATTAGGGCTTTTATAAAAATATAAATAGGTTGAGAAAACAACGGTAGATCGATTTCTTACCGAGAGGAGATGGAAGAAACACTCCGGGGAACCCTAGGATCAGATCTGGAAGCGAATGGAGAAGTTTGGGGAAACTAGGGTTTCGGGGGATTTGGGGATTTTGATGGGTTTTGATGGAGATTTGGGGAAGATGAGGGGTAGATGGAGTGAATGGATGGATTGGATGATGATTCTAGGGCTTGGAATGGAGAAATGGAGCTTGGAGGAAGATGGGGGCTGAAGGGGGAAGTTTTTAGGGTTTTGGGTCGTGTTGGAGAAGAAGAAGTCGAGTGGGTTGGGTTTAAATAGGTTGAGCTGGCGGCTGCCCAGAAATTAGGGTTTTAACACTGGTTAGTCGGTCAAAGAGCAACCACTGACCGACTAGTTTGGCAACTAGTCGGTCGGTCGACCAACGCAGACCGACTAAGTGTAAACAGTAACTCCTGAACGAAAATAGGATTCTAGAGTTAGTCGGTCCATGAACAAGTACTGACCGACTAGTTTAGCATCTAGTCGGTCGATGAACGTTCTTAGACCGACTAAGAGTAAACAGTAACTGATACAAAAATAATTTGATGAGTTAGTCGGTTCAAGAAGCATTGCTGACCGACTAGTTTGCAACCTAGTCGGTCAACCAACGTTCTTAGACCGACTAACGATAAACAGTAACTCCTGAGAAATTTAGAAAGCTAACTAGTCGGTCCAAGAAGGATTGCCGACCGACTGGATCGTCATCTAGTCGGTCGGTGGCCCTTCTTACACCGGCTAATGAGCACAGAAAGTACCGATACGGAGCGCGGGGCCCCCGGGATCGATTCCTAAGACTCATAGGCTTGATCTAACAGTTAGATACGACCGTTATGAAGTCCGTCACGAGTGACATACTTCGAAATCGACAATCCTAAGGAAGAAGCGAGAAAATACGATGAATCGATCGAAAATGAAACTACGGAGACGAAAACCACACAAGAGGAGAAAATCCACCAAAACATATATTATATTATATTAAATCCAGATACATGAAAAGCAGTCGTTACAGTAAGTCACTCATGACGAACTTCAAATCGCATATATTTTAGAGTTAGAGTGATCTTAGATAACGTAGGAATCTTCCCGAAGCTTCGCGCTTCAATTCGGCACTTATCGTGCACGTTAGTTGGTTCAAGAAGGGGAACCAACCAACTAGATTGGGATCTAGTTGGTCAGGAACTCTACTGGAATCGACTAGTTCATTGAATCAATTGTACAGGAGTTACTGTTTACTCTTAGTCGGTTTAAGAACAACCACCGACCGACTAGATGTGAAACTAGTCGGTCAGAACTTGCTCTCAGACCGACTAGTCCCTTTGATAAATTTCACCTGAGTTACTGTTTATCGTTAGTCGGTCTAAGAACATCTTTTGACCGACTATATGTCAAACTAGTTAGTCAGCCATCGTTCTTTAACCGACTAATTCATTGACCATTTTGACGACCCGAGTTACTGTTTGCTTTTAGTCGGTCACAGTTGGTCGATCGACCGACTAGTTGTTAAACTAGTCGGTCAACAACCCTTCTTTGACCGACTAATCAACCCAGAAACCCTAATTTTTGGGTGCCTATTTAAACCCCCCAAACGTTTTTCTTTCTTCCTTCCTTCTTCCCCAAATCATCATCCATCTTCCACTAGCCTTCCTCCTTCATCAAGAGCCCCTCTCCCTCTCCATTTAGGCCGGCCATCACCTCTAGGTCGCCGGAAAACCCCCAAAACCCCCAAAACCTCATTTTCTCCAGATTTTCCTATCCATTCCAGATCTGAACCATAGGTTCCCCGGATCGTTTCTTCCGTTGCCGTGCTTGCTCGGCATTGATTTTCTGCTTCTATACAGTAGGGTTCGATCCTTTGATATTCTCATAACACTCCTTGTGATTTTATTGAAACCCTAATAATGAGCTAGGTTGGATGTTGTTCTAATGTTGTTTTGCCATGGCAGCGATCTCATCTCCGTAGTTAACATTTTGTGGCGTGCCTCGTTGATCGTCATCCTCGGTGCTAGGCAAGTAAAACTTGCCACTTCGGGTTTTTAGGCCGTGTCTTAGGCCATTTGCTTGTTGTAGCGTAAAAAGAGACTAGACAGTGAAATGATAGCTGCCTAGACGCCTACTTGATCTAGTTTGACAACGAAACTAGATCCGTCGTCACCTCAATTGATCTAGCTTGACAACGAAGCTAGGTCCAACCCTTTTTAACTTGTTGTTCATGCATATTAAACTGCCATGTTTAATTCCTTACCTGTACGCCTTACTACCTGCCATGCTATCCATGTTGAATGTCGCATTCGTAGCACACGCTACCATACTTGTGTTTCCTGGCTCGTGTTCCAGAAGCGGGCTACGTGAGTTGGTTGATAGCCAATGCCCGATCTACTTGTTTCCGGCTAGGCACCTGCGTTGCATGCATAACCCTACGCCATACGTGGTAAATACACTTCCTGGCTCGTGTTCCAGAAGCGAGCATTCCGTCTTCGGGGTAATGCCCTGGCTCGATATACGTGTTAAGCACATTTCCTGGCTCGTGTTCCAGAAGCGAGCATTCTGTGTTCGGGGTAATGCCCTGGCTCGATACACGTGGAGGGGTAGAGATAAACGGTCACTTGAGCTTAGGAGTTGGCCCGATCAGCCACTCTAGCCAACATGCGGAATCTCTGTGCACGACGTGTTTACTTGACGTGATTTACTTGACTTGTTTTTGTCCGTGTTTATACCTGTAAAACTTGTCATCCATGCTATACTTGTTACTTGCACCCTACCTTGTTTGTCACTTCCATTTTATACTTGCCATGCTGAGCATCATACTATAACTGCTAGGTTGTTAGTTTCCTTTCCTTTCAGTTTCCTTGCCCAAGTCTTTTAGACTTGCTGACATGTGCCCCTTTACTCTTTTGGGTGACACATGTTAGATCCCGAACCAGAGTTCGTTGTTGGGGACGTGGTGTTAGCTGACGCTGAGTCAGGACCCGCGTTTACTGTGGAGGAGTACGTGGACACTGGGGACCACTCCTAGTGTCTTCGTTGAGCTTTCCCTTTTGTTTTAGACTGCTGTTGTTGTCGGTGCGCAGCACCTATACTTTGTTACGTTTGTCCTCGCTGGCCTTGTTCTGGGTCTTTAGACTCTTTCTTTTAGCCTGGTGGCTTTTCTGGATGTTGAACTTAATTTCAATGTTGGACAAATTCTGAGATTTGAGATTTTATTTCTGTCTCTCCTTGTGTTATTATTGTTGTTCCGTTTGTGGTTACAGGGACCTGCTTATGTTTTATTGACGCTTATCGGGTTTGGGGCTTCACAGCTCCACTCCCGTGCGGACCTTTTTACGTCTCGCCTCCATTTTAGGGAAGCGGGGCGTGACAGACTTTGAGAACCGTCTGGTTAAATACTTCAACTTATTTTCTAAATCTTTTTAGAATATTTATTAAGTACAACTAGCCCATTTGTGCTGAATTAATTAAAGTGGAATGTATCAGTGTCAGGTTGATTTGACGAATAATTCATATCACGATCCATCTATAGGAGTCTTGAGGACAACTTATTCAATCAAAAATTCCTACACTGTTATTTCCTTTAACTACATTAATCTTCTAACTTGAAGTATTGAATGCAGTCCAACACGAACTATTCTTATTGTGCCCATAATTAAGATCACATCTTAATTTATACGCTCCTGGGACTTAGTTGTTACTTAGGATTAGTATAATTATACCGACAGTTCAAATTAATCTCATTAACTCAGAAGCATCCACGACAGCTCAGGAAAAATATTCACCAGCTTAGATAGCCATACATAGCAAATTAAATATCCATTCACAACAAATCATATTACCAACCAGAGCATATATTGCCAAGATAGCAACGATTTCATCGAGAATGAAAAAACTTGTTCATCACAGAAACTTTGAGTGATAATCACTCAATCATTATTTTTAATCAAAATAAAAAATATCGACTTCTGCTTGATATCTTCTGAAGTCCCTAGACGGCCCCAGCAGCAACGATTACTCTGATGCCGACCGTGTTGGGAACTTCTTCCATCCTTTGCTTCAAGCACCTGTAGACAGTATACAGATGTCTTATTAATCATACTGGTATCTCATACCATGTATCAAAACTTTATGGAAATTTATATGCTCTTAAATAAGTTTTGTACCTGATGTAGAGGCATCACCATGCCCTTTCTTTTCTGCAAGGTATACTTTGCAGTTCCTCTTCCAATGACCAGGCTTGTGGGAGTGGAAGCATTCAGATTTCGACGGTGCCCCTTTGTTCTTCTTCCCCTTCTTCACTTTCGTAGGTTGAGAGTATGCCTCTTCTTTTCCTTGCACTTAGGCTAGTAAGAAGGGACAGATCCGACAACCAACGCTGATGTTGGCTTCTTCTCGATCTCCTCGAACTACCGGAGCATGTTCAAGAGACCAGGAAGATCCACTTCAGTGCTGTTCATTATGAAACTCGTAATGAACAGGTTGAAGTTAGGGGTCAAAGATCTAAGGATTATGTCCACGCTCATTTCATTCTCGAGGACAAATCCTAGTTGGGTGGCATCCTCTATGTAGCCAATCATCTTGATAACATGATCCTGTACAGGGCCCATCATCATCTTGGCTCCATAAAGGTTACAGGTGGCCTCAAACCTGGCAGATCTAGAACGCTTGCCATACAATTCCTCTGCGTTTAGAAGCATGCTTCGAACATCCATATGTTCATACTTCCTTTGCAGGTCATTGGTCATAGAGGCCAGAGTAAGGCACCTGGCCTTCTCTGCATCCCTTTGGTACTGCTTGTATGCTTCCCTCTCCTTGTTGGTGGCATCCTCGTCGGGCCTTTCCATAGCGTCCTCCATCAGTATGTAACCAATCCTGGCTAGCGAGAGGACCAGCTTTATGTTCCTCAGATAGTCTTTGTAGTTCATCCCATCTAGCACGTTCTTCTCGATTATGAATTTTAATCCTGACTCCATACTGCATTTTAATAGAAATTGAATTAGCATATGTTCTTATATAGTTTAAGAGGCTTTTATTAAATTATATTCTCCCACTATTTTTAAAGAATTTTAAGCCGTAATAATAAACAATTTATTATAATTAAAAATTTGTCGAGAGGGATCTAACCACCCTTAGTCTTACAACCTTGAGTGTGCTCAACAAGTTGTTAGACCCTGCAGTCGGTAGATGAACTCTTCATAAATCATATCATAGATGACTCCCTTTATAATTTTACCCCTAGCCACTTATGATCATGAGTGTGCTCATCCAAATCATAATGACTAGCCTAGTCAGACCCTTGTTTTCGTGTCTAGCTTAACTTGCGCCGGTGCTCGGTGTATTCACGACACGACGGTTTGGGTCAAGACAGGACTACATCATATGTATTAAGAAGTTGGTTCCTATAAGGTTGCCCTGTCACAACTTGAGTGTGCTCAACAACTGTAACATGAATCTTATAGTTGCCAAATTCTAAAACAAGGAGGGCTACGTTTTATCTTGAAAAGATCATTAACGTATTAGACTTAGGTATAGTTCAGGGTGTCAAATAATCATGATTCGCGTCATTGAGGTCCAGCAGACACGGCCAGGTAATTGACTAAGCCAGGATCACTTACCCCCAGTCTAGCTAGGGTGATCCAACAAACTTAGCCAAGCACATTGACTGGATCATAGTCCATTGAATGAAGCTTATCATTTATATATGTGTGCCATCAACTAAAATGCTATTATTAGAACTAGTTAATCCTATCAACTAGTGGAATCCTTAAAATCCAAAATTTATTAGGATTCGTTAATAACTTTTATTAAGTCCTTATCAACTATAAGGTTTCATTTGTATTAACGTGCTATCCCAATCCTTATTAGGATTTAATAAATACAAATTACAACACTTTAAAGCATAGCCTTTAATGAAAATTATTATTATAACGAGTAAAATAATAATCGTCGTCACAAAGGGGCTACCCTAATCAGGAATTAGGTATATAAAAGTTGTAACAGTTTATTAAACATAGCATGTTATTTTAAAATTTATCGCATAAATTTTAAATGAGTTTTAATGGCTAACCTAAAAGGGCTTCTTGAATTATCAAATAATAAGCAAGAATTTAGAATGGCCATTAAACAATCATAATCTAACTTTATCACATAAAATTAGCATGCAATTATTAACTTAAATATCACATAAAAAAGTTTCTAACTATTTAACAATTATCAACTAATCATTAAACATGCACATCATATTAAAATTTATCCTATATATAAGAGTATGCAATCTTAAAATTTAACACTTAAATGTTAAGAGTGATTTTAAACCATAAAAATTTTTATCTAATAAAAATTAATAGTTTCATAAACATTATCACATAATTTTTTATTTAAAACCCATTCATTTTAAAATCAACAATTAAAATTCATGCTACTAAAAAGAATTTTATCACATACAACAATTTTAAAGCATTTCACATTAAGAGGTTTCATTTTAACAATAACGCATAAAGTTAAAATTATGTATCTTAAAAGCATACAATCATTTTAAAAATATTGCAGTCCTTAGATCACATGCAGACCTAATGCTCTGATACCACTGAATGGTTTTGATGGACCCTTAGGGCACTATTCTATACCCGTCCTACGTCGAACGGACAATAGAAGCAAAAAGAAAACATGGGAAAAAATAATCGTTAAACTATTTAACGAAAACCCTAAGGATTCAAGACCCTAAACATGACCTCTGCTATCTTGAGGTGGATCTGACCACCCTAAGATAGATCTAAACTACTGCAATATAATTAAATAAAGCTTTTAAAGTAGACACACGGAACTTTGCTTGCACCGGCAAAGTGTGCCGAACCGCCTTCTGCTCCCCAAGCTTGCCGCCTCTGTGCTCCCAAACCGATCCATCCGTAGCGAGCCGACATCGCGCCTATGGGTCAACCACTTGCCGAAGAAGATTTCATTTGAGTGGGATCCAACATCTTAGACTTCGGATCGAATCCAAATCCTTCTCGTCGTTTTGCTAGAATGTGAGCGAAGGAAATGGAAGAAAAGGAGGAGAGAATAATTTTTCGTCTCGAACTTAGCGTGCTCAAAATTTTTTGGAGCTACTCAATTTCGGAGACTTGGTGCAAGTTTTCAAGGAGAGTGTTGGCCCCTATTTATATAGGCGGTCGCCCCTCCCCTTCTCATCATATCCAATGTGGGACTATTTTAAAATAGGAGAATTAATTAAGTTGGTTTGCCTTTTGTATAGGTTAAACTTAACTAATTAATTCTCCCTCAATGTTGAGCCTCAGAATTGATACAACCTATCATTTTGAAGAGCTATAAACGGTGAATGCATAGAAACAAACAGCGACGAATTCCGACTTCATTTGACCCCTCAAACAATTGCTCAAAGTAGAGCGAAAAGTTACAATTCGGCTAAATTTTGTAGCCGTCGCAACCCTCCAGGGTTTCTGGCTGTGGGCCCCGCAGGTGGGGCCCACCGGCCAGCTGGGCGCCCAAAAGAGCGTGCCTAGTCTGATCTGGGCGTAGCCCACACCAGGTGTGCGAGTTGACCCGCCCACTCCTGTGCGGGCCCGCTCGGCGGGCGAGCTCAGACCCGCCCGCCCGCTGGGCGGGCTCAGGCCAGAGCCTGCCAAGCGGGCTCTGGCCTGAGACCGCCATTTTGGCAGGCTTGGGCTTGCCCTGCACAGTTGGGTGGGCTAGCCCAGCCTGTATAGGCTGGGCTAACCCAGTCCAACTGGTTCAGGTTAGGGCAAAACTGGGTAAAAGCCCAGTTCTGGCCTTTTTAGCCATAACTTGAGTTCTACAACTCCGATTGGACCGATTACAGATTCTTTGGAAAGTATGGTTCGAATGGGACCATCCCAAAGAGCCATCTATCCATTTCTATGTGTTACATGTTTCAAAATAACATCATAAACTATTTGCAATGTATTTTAAACCTGTTTACATCATATGCACTAGTCACATTCAGCATTCTACTAATGCTGAAGTCGCAAACATTTTGCGACATTATTAAATCTCATTTAATGTCAAAAACTTATGCGACCCTATTAGATATTTTTTATATAGATCGACTTAATGTCACTAACTCTTAGTGACTTCATTTATTCTCGTGCACTCGAGTGCACTCCTCCTAAATTCTCCTATTACTAAGACTCAAACCGAACTCGGTGTGAGACACTACAGCCTGACCTTATTATAGGTTGGGGCTCGAAACCCCTAGACGATAGTACCCACGAGTAACAGGTATCGTCCCTGTTTCTGCATCATAATTACGTGATTGATCCATCGACAAAAGTGTTGTCGGGATCACTCTGACAGTGTCAGTGATGAATACCACAGTTTTAGTCCCTTCGTTATAATTATGTCCTTGTATAGACTAAGGTATGGTGAAACTTCAACCCGACTAGCCAGAATCGGTCAACATACTTCAGTCTTTGTTATATACATGTTGTACTTACCCCGGCCGAGATTTAGCACAAATAACCGTACTTAGCCTGTGACAATAACTTCCTTTTAACGAAATAGACGAATCTCATCTTAGTCATTTACTTACCTCGTACGCTTCATGTGTCACCCAACCTAAGACCTTTCAGCTGGCCTGGCCTCGAAGCTAGATCATAGATCTAAGTGACACTATTCACACACAGGTTCACACAAAGACTTTATGTCTTAAGGACCAACTTACATATCATCACTATAGAGTAATTAATGACAGTTTAGTTAAAGTTTAACCATTTAATAACTTTCCATTGGGTCGTTCAGTGGACTCATTCTCTAATGAGCAACTGTGCCTTGTCTCCGACTTCGCCAGGTCGAACGACTATGAGATCATCATTACCCTTTAGGGTAAGACAAAGACACAATGTGTTGTCCGATGTGCCGATATCTATTTCTCGACACATCTATGACCATGAACGTTTTAAGACTTAAGTTCCTATAGGTCATTCACCTCTCATAATCGAGATCTACATCTAGATATGTAATGACCTCACTTTAAGTCTAAGGAAATTATCCAAGTATATAATTCATTGAATATATACTAGGGTGATTAGTGCCATTTATATATCGAACAAGATGTTTCTTAGGATAATTGCCTCAAGGGCATATATTTTCCTACAGAAGTAACAAGACTTGGGAGAGGCTGGGAAGCAATCATCAAACCTAAGAACAACGGTGTTACAAGCCCTGACTTTGGGTCAGAGGCCAAGAGGCAGGCCAAGAGGCAAGCCTTAGATCAACTCCCAATTACCAAGTATAGTAGATTCCACATGTGTTGGATATTGGATCCCCCAATGTGGTTTTGATGATAAGCAAACATAATTGTGACTAATCCCATATTTTGTAGTTAATGAATGCTTCTTCAATAAAGATAAAGTCATATCAAATGACGAAGATGAATTGGATAATTGAAGCTCGGACATCAATTAATGAAGTATGGAAACCAATGAATGGATGCAAGAAATTCAAATGTCGGACTCATCAAGTTCAATGGAAGTCTTCGAGGAATTCAATAGGAAGTGAAGAGGATAAATGTGTAATTCTTTCTCTTTCTTTACTTCATTATTGAATTAGCATGTTAAGCCTTGAATAGACTTTATGGAATCTCATTCTTGACACTCACAACACTTTAGATTGTATATCATTGAGTCTCATAGGGTTAGAACTTACATAAGCTTGAAGTAGAGCATTTCAGCCTACCCAGGCACTGGTGATTGGTCTCCAGACCCCTGGTGAACATGCACAAACTGTTATCCAAAACCTTACCTGGTACATATGCTTGAAGTTCTCAATCCAGATGTCTGAACAAGTGTATCAAACGTCTAGATGATGAACTCCAGATGTCTGATAATTCAAACTGAATTTCCAATATCTCAGCATCTTCAGTCTAACTGAATCTGACGTCTAAATATATGTTATTAGACGTCTGCACAATATGTCAGGCACCTGGATGATATTCATCATACGCCTGGTTATTTATGAGCAATATTTTCAGTAGCTAAAATCACTGCATGCAGCCATGATCAGACGTCTGAAGTTGTGTTTCCAGACGCCTGTATAGTTGATCAGACATCTGGGTATTCTGACCAAATATTCCAGTAACTTAGTTATTCATGGTTAGTATGATCAGGCACCTGATGCCTTTGAGCCAGACGTCTAGGCAGTGAACCAGGTGTCTGGGAAATCTTCTTGAAATGTCTGCCAAGTGTTCGTTAGACTGCATTTATGATCCTGTCCAAACAGTATAGAAGGCATCTGGTCTGTTTGCTTCAGGCGCCAGGCGACTAGGATTTCTGCCCGATAGCCGTTCCAGTATTTAATGCTTGGTATTTTTCTATGATTTTGACAGAATTCGGTGGCTTATTTGTATGGCTTTAATATCTTGACTAGAGAATTCTTAGACGCACCATTGAATACACTACCAAGTTATTACAAATCATTCATTCTTCTTTAGAACATTCAAAGAAATTCAAGCTCAAGCTCTAAGTATCAACTTGTCTACAAAGCTTTCAAGATCAAGCTTCTAGCAGTAATTGCAAATCATCTTGAGACAAGTCGTAAGTTCGCATACTCTCATAATTTAGAGCACATCACACACACCTTCTTGTCTCATTCTTCAAGTGATTATTCAAGGCTTAGGTTGTGTGAATTGGTTTCATATTGAACATTTCGGTTCTATTTTATTTCTTGTTAATTGAGATATACTCTCAGGTTGTGAGAGTAATCCATTCCAGGGTTATGGGAAGTGGAAGAAGAAAGTGTATTGGTTTTACACTTGCTGGGTTTTGGCAAGTGGGTATTAGTGGAATACTAATCACTACAAAGTTGGTTAGTGGGTTGCTAGAGTAGGATTCAAGGGAGTCGGGGAGACTCGGTGAATATGAACCCGGGTAATTCTGGTGTTTGTGTTTGCATTCTTTGTGTTGTTGCTCTCTCTTTTCTTTTCCGCACTAAGATTGCATAAGGGTCTTATAATTTGGCATAATTTCCTTATTATCGTTACAAAACACTATTCACCTACCATCTAGTATTTCTCCATAAAGTTTTAGATCCTACAACAAGGTCATCCACCTCAAGCATAGAAGATGGACCATCAGCAGAAATATCCAAGGAGATCTTGGCCAGCAGGGACGACTTGGGGAGCGATCGGTCCATATTTTACACCTTTTTTCTGCATATTTGCATACCATTTAGATCGCCTATATCGTGCTTTTCACGATTATTCGACGATATTGCGTTGTTTTCACTATTTCTTGTTTTTGTCGGATTTCAAGAAATATGTAGCGATCGGAAGCTTAAATGAGATTAAGGGACTTGCATGCATACCAGAGCATCGCCCATGGCCTTATTGAGGAGCTAACAGTGCTGGATGATGAGCAGAAGAAGAAGAAGATCGATAGAATCGACGAAGATGCAAGGAGGATAAGAGTCGCTTCCAGAAACAGGCCACTCGGTCGAGTACGCAGTCCACTCGGCCGAGTGAAGAAGCGTACTCAGCCGAGTACAACAGATATGAAAATATCTCGTGCCACAATGTACTCGACCGAGTGTATAATTCCACTCGGCCGAGTAGAGAACTTCACTCGCCTGAGTGAGTCGGAATTTCTGAAGGGAATCGAAGCCAACTCTCTGGAATTTTGGGGAGCACAGCAGAAGACCCACTCGGCCAAGTAGGAAGTCCACTCGACCAAGTGATAAATCCCACTCGGTCGAGTGACGCAGAGTGCCAGAGTGCCCAAACCCCCAACTTCTCTGGTTTTATTTGGATCTAGCACTCCGCTGAGTAGCGCCGCCAAGCCTGTGTCGAAAACTAGGGTTCTAGGCTGCGCAAGGGCAATTCTGTCAGGATTTTTTGTCCGTTTTGGGCATGTATTTAAGCCAAGTTTTCACCCTAGCTTAGGAGGAGACCAGAAAATAGATTTTAGATTATTTCTAATTGTAATTTGAGCTTTGGAGATTGAAGAACTCAAATCTGGTTTGTTTATTTCTTTTGAATATTGCATTTTTATGAATTGTTCTCTTCTAAATCTGAATTGAAATATGTTTTCCATCATTGATTTTTCTATTTCTTTGATGAATTGTGAGTAGATTCGCTTTTCTAGGGCATAGGGATGAAACCTATGGATCTAATTTCAGATTTGCGATGAATGAATTTATATGTTGCTAGCATTGCTAAGAGGTTAGGTTGTGATTGATTTATCACGGATAGCTAGGAATTTCTATCGATATGGAGTTAGCAAGAGATTGGATTTTGATCGATGGGAATGCCTAGATATTTGATTTAGATTTATAATCGAGATTCTCTAGATTTGCTTTGCAAGAGATTGGACCAAAGCTAGGATTTTTATTATAAATCTATTCCCATATTCGTTTGCAAGAGATTGGGCGAATACGAGCTATCACAATCTAGATCGTAACTCGAGTTTGCATGAGAGTGGGCTCGAGGTGCGATTGGACGATGATGTCGCTCTGAATGCTAGTGGCGTAGGTTAGGGTTTGCACGAGAGTGGGCCCTAATCTAGGTCGCTATAGACCGGCAATAGCGTGAGAGAGTGAGCTTGGTTCTCTATTTAGTTACAACTAGTTTACCTCAATCCAAGTCTTGCAACATTGAAATTCACGATTCACAGAGATGAATGACGATCCGTAGTCGGGATTCCCTAGCCGTAGACACTTTTATAATATTGAATTTGAATTGTTAATTGAACGATGGTGACAACAACATTCCAAAAATCACCTTTCCACCAATAGCTTAGTGATCAAGATAGAGTACCATCATTAGTCCTTCCTCGTGTTTGATACCCACTCGCCACTACACCGTGCGCTTGCGGTAAAACTACAATTGTTTTCTGGGTGTTTATCCTGGAGCAATCAAGTT
This sequence comes from Scilla litardierei, assembly GCA_030789695.1. Classification (NCBI taxonomy): domain Eukaryota; kingdom Viridiplantae; phylum Streptophyta; class Magnoliopsida; order Asparagales; family Asparagaceae; genus Scilla; species Scilla litardierei. Next base: position 183,018,894 of record CM061141.1, on the reverse strand, counting down.
TTTGGTGCCGTTGCCGGGGAGGCGACGGTATTTTATTTTCTTTACCTTGCTATTTATTTTTTATTTTATTATTTTCACTCTTTTATTCCTCTATTGTGCTAACAATTCTATCTAGACTCTCTCTTTCTGTGCATGTACACGAGATCAAAGGCTTCCCAATGAGACATATTATTTGACCCTGAGATCGAGCGGACGACAATGAAGCTTAGAGCCGAGAGGGGATCTGCTATAGAGGAAAATCAAATGGCTACGTTGGAAACTCCAGAAGAGCTAGCACAACGTATGGCTAGGCTTGTCTCCATCCGAGATAGGCTACAGCCTAATTCCACATCTACCACGTCTTCTATAGTCATGCCGGAGTTGGCGGTTGACAAGAATTTTGAGTTAAAGACGTGACTCGTAGTGTTGATGCAATAAGACCCATTCCATGGGAATCCTCAAGAGAACCGACACTACCATTTGCAAATGTTCTTGGCAAAGTGTGCCACTTTCCAGAAGCCTGGCGTGTCGGCAGATGCTATTCGACTGCATTTTTTCCAATTCACTCTTCGTGATAAGGCCTTATATTGGCTAAGGACGCAAGCCGAGGGGATCATCACTACTTGGGATGAGCTAGCGAGCGCATTTGTCAACAATTTCTATCCGACATCCAAGACTGCGAAGATACAAAGCGCCTTGATGTCCTTCAGGCAAGGCCCTCGGGAGTCTTTATATGAGTCGTGGGAGCGTTTTAAGGACCTTCAACACCAATGCCCCCACTATAGCATTGCATCGTGGGAGCAAGTGCATAACTTTTACAATGGATTGTAACCGAGCACAAAGCAAATAATTGTTGCCATGGCTAATGGCACTATTTTGGCAAAGACATCGGATGATGCTACGACCTTACTTGAGGAGATGGCCTCGAATAATCAGCAATGTGCAGACAAAAGGGGACAATCTTCGTCGTCTTTGAAACCGTCGAGCTTCAATGAAACGAAAGCGGTGGAGAAACTCTCTACCAAAAATGATTCTCTTCATAAAGTCGTGGAGAGACTGGAAAAGTTTATAAGCTAGCCATATGGAGCTTCCAATGCATCTACATCCAGAGGAAGCATGAGCGACTGGCAGGATCAGAGCCAAGTCATCTTCGTTGGAGGGGAGCAAGGAGACGGAGCTTTGGAGCAAGCTCAATATGTTGCCGTCAATAGCGGTTATTGGGTGAACCTAGCTACTAGGGGTTACCCCGGATTTTCATACGCCAACAATGACGGAGCTTTGACTCCACCATAATAGCAACCACCGCTGCAACAACCACAAGCCCGGCCTCCTCAATAACTATAATATCAAGAAAGGTCACCCCAACAACAAAACTATCCACCAAGGCAACAAGCGGGGCCATATAGACCCCCGGGATATAATCAAGGATGGAGGGCACCCAACCTCTCACAAGCGCCACAAAGGTCAGATCACGAAGCAAGGGTTGAAGAATTCATGGCCGAACAAAAGAAGACTAACGCAAAATTGTCGGCTCAACAAGAATCTCTCAACACCATCATGGCACAATTGGCGGAGCAACTCATATTACTCAACAAGGCTAATCAACAATTACCGGCTCAACCGGAACAAAACCCACGTAGCAACACTGTCACGACCCGCTTCCCTAAAATGGAGGCGAGACGTGAAAAGGTCCGCACGAGAGTGGAGCTGTGAAGCCCCAAACCCGATAAGCGTCAATAAAACATAAGCAGGTCCCTGTAACCACAACGGAACAAAAATAATAATACAAGGAGAGACTGAAATAAAATCTCGCATCTCAAATATTGTCCAACATGAAAATAAGTTCAACATCCAGAAAAGCCACCAGGCTAAAAGAAAAGAGTCTAAAGGCCCAGAACAAGGCCAACAAAAGCAACAACATAACAAAGTATGGGTGCTACGCACCGATAACAAAACAACTGTCTAAACAAAAGTAAAACACAACGAAGACACTAGGACTGGTCCCCAGTGTCCACGTACTCCCCGTCAAACACACGCTCGGGCTCGGCGTCAGCAAACACCTCGTCCTCAACAAAGGACCCATGCTCGGGGTCTAACATGTGTCACCCAAAAGAGTAAAGGGCACATGTCAGCAAGTCTAAAAGACTTGGGGAAGGAAACTGAAGATAAGGTAAACTAGCAACCTAGCAATTATTGTATGATGCATGGCAAGTAAAGTAAGGCAGGGAAGTGACAAGTAAACGGGAGTACAAGTAGCAAGTGTAAAGTGGTAGTTGTGACATGTAATTTCAAGGAACAAGTACAAGGGATCACTCAACGAGTGCCCTATTGCCCGCAGGCTGTGCTCAAGTACAAGTCAAGGAAATCACGTCAAGTAAACATGTCGTGCACAGAGATTCCGCCTGTTGGCTAGAGTGGCTGATCGTGCCAACTCCTAAGCTCAAGTGACCGTTTATCTCTACCCCTCCACATGTATCGAGCCAGGGCATTACCCCCGAACACGGAATGCTCGCTTCTGGAACACGAGCCAGGAAGTGTGAATAACACGTATGACATAGGGTTATGCCCATGTATAGTGGGTGCCTAGCCGGAAACTAGTAGGTCGGGCGTTGGCTATCAACCAACACATGGCCCGCTTCTGGAGCACGAGCCAGGAAACACAAGTATTGTAGCGTGTGCTACAAATGCGACATACAACATGGATGGCAATTTATTCACGTACCGTCAATCAAAATTAAACATGACATGGTAGGTGTGCAACATGGTAAAACGACGGTCCTAGCTTCGTTGTCAAGCTAGTTCCGGAATTTGCGCCTAGGCGAGTATCATTTCGTCGCCTAGCCTCTTTTACGCCTACAACAAGCAAATGGCCTAAAACATGGCCTAAACCCTAAGTGGCAAGTTTCACTTGCCTAGCACCGGGAATGACGACCACTTCGTCACACGGATGCCAATCTACGGGGAAATCGCTGTTATGGGGGAACAATCATCAAACAACATGAAATTATATTAGGGTTTCATAAAAAAATATAAATAGGTTATGAAAACAACGGTAGATCGATTTCTTACCGAGAGGAGGCGGAAGAAACACTCCGAAGAACCCTAGGATCAGATCTGGAAAAGATTGGAGAAGTTTGGGGAAACTAGGGTTTTGGGGGATTTGGGGATTTTGATGGATTTGGTGAGATTTTGGGGAAGATGAGAGGTAGATAGAGTGAATGGATGGTTTGGATGATGGATTTAGGGCTTGGAATGAAGGAATGAAGCTTGGAGGAAGATGAGGGCTCAAAGGGGAAGATTTTAGGGTTTTGGGTCGTGTTGAGGAAGAAGAAAACGTTTGGGTTGGGTTTAAATAGGATAGGCTGGAGGCGGCCCAGAAATTAGGGTTTTAACACAGATTAGTCGGTCAAAGAACAACCACTGACCGACTAGTTTGGCAACTAGTCGGTCGGTCGACCAACGCAGACAGACTAAGTGCAAACAGTAACTCCTGAACGAAAATAGGATTTAGAATTAGTCGGTCCATGAACAAATACTGACCGACTAGTTTAGCATCTAGTCGGTCGATGAACGTTCTTAGACCGACTAAGAGTGAACAGTATTGATACTAAAATTTAGATGATGAGTTAGTCGGTTAAAGAAGCATTGCCGACCGACTAGTTTGCAACCTAGTCGGTCAACCAACGTTCTTAGACCGACTAACGATAAACAGTAACTCCTGAGAAATTTAGAAAGCCAACTAGTCGGTCCAAGAAGGATTGCCGACCGACTGGATCGTCATCTAGTCGGTCGGTGCCCCTTCTTATACCGGCTAATGAGCACAAAAAGTTCCGATACGGAGCGCGGGGCCCCGGGATCGATTCCTAAGACTCCTAGGCTTGATCTAATAGTAAGATACGACCGTTATGAAGTCCGTCACGAATGACATACTTCGAAATCGACGATCCTAAGGAAGAAACGAGAAAATACGATGAATCGATCGAAAATGAAAGCTACGGAGACGAAAACCACACAAGAGGAGAAAATCCACCAAAACATATATTATATTATAATAAATCCAGATACATGAAAAGCAGTCGTTATATCCTCCCCAACTTAAGAAAAATTCCGTCCTCGGAATTTCCAAATACTCACGAGTCTGGAAACAAAAGTGGGAAACGCTCTCGCATCTCATCCTCATTCTCCCAAGTAGACTCTCCAGGTGAGCCGTGTCGCCACATCACCCTCACAAGATTGACATTCTTGTTCCGAAGCGATTTCTGACGCCTGTCCAGAATCTGCACTGGATGCTGGTCATACGTCATATCGGGGCGAACGGTAATCTCCGAAAAATCCACCGCATGAGACGGATCGCTAATGTATCGACGAAGCTGCGACACATGGAAAACATTGTGAACTCCTTCCAAAGATGGCGGCAAGGCCAAGCGATAAGCTACCTCGCCAACCCTCTCCAAAATGTCAAACGGTCCAATGTATCGTGGGCTCAACTTCCCACGCTTCCCGAAACGAATCACACCACGATTCGGGGAAATCTTCAAGAACACATGGTCGCCCGGCTGAAACTCCAAAGGACGACGTTTAGCATCCGCCCAATGCTTAAAACGGTCCTGAGCAATCCTCAACCTCTCCCGAATATTCCTGACGATATCCACGGCCTCCACGATCATCTCAGGTCCCAACAACTCCCGATCACCAACGTCATCCCAACTCAATGGCGATCGACATTTCCTCCCATAAAGAGCGACAAAAGGCGCCATGCTAATACTCGCCTGGAAGCTGTTGTTGTAAGAGAACTCCACCAAATGCAGATGGTCCTCCCACGAACCCTTGAAATCCAACATGCACGCCCTCAGCATGTCTTCCAAAATCTGAATCGTCCTCTCGGACTGGCCATCCGTCTGCGGATGGTACGCCGTGCTGAAACTCAGACGCGTACCCAAACTCTTTTGCAAACTCTGCCAGAACTGAGATGTGAACCTCGTGTCTCTGTCAGACACGATACTCACGGGGACTCCATGAAGCCGCACAACCTCCTGCACGATTCACGTTACATCACTATCCAAACTAGGAAAAGGAAATAAAACGGAGAGTAAAAGAATTTTACCTCCATATATCTTCTCGCTAGCGCCTCAGTGGACTGTCCCACTCGGAACGGAATAAAGTGCGCGGATTTGGTCAATCGATCTACGATCACCCAAATCGCGTCATTCTGCTTCGGACTCCGAGGTAGTCCAGTCACGAAATCCATAGTGATGTGTTGCCATTTCCACTCCGGAATCGGAAGCGGTTGCAACAACCCGGCCGAACGCTGATGCTCCGCCTTCACTTGCTGGCAAACCAAGCACTTGGCTACACTCCGAGCCACGCTCCTCTTCATACCATGCCACCAATAATTCAGACGAAGATCCTGGTACATCTTGGTGCCAACAGGATGCACAGAATACGGCGAACTGTGTGCGTCCACCATCCTGGTACATCCTGGTACATCTTGGTGCCAACAGGATGGATTGGAGGTGGTGGGTTAAGCGGGGGGTTACGTGCGACGAGTACGACGGGTGGGCCTAGGGTTGGAAGAGCTGGCGTCGGTGGGCTTAACACGGCGGGGAGGCATTGTGCGTGAGTCGTGTGTGTGCGTAAGTATGCAAAATACAATGAATCAACACAAACACGAAACACGACCAACGAGCAAATGGAATATTTGGGGAAAAATTAAAATTGAGCTAATGAGCGAGTTTACCCAAATGAGATGAAGATCGTTGCTCGTAGACGCCCCGATGCTACTCGATAGGAGCACGTTGTGAAGCCGTGGCGATTTCTTCAGCAAGTTTCGAAATTGAGGAGAATGGGTGAAAGTTAGGGTTTTGTGTGTGGGTGGAATTGAGGAGAATGGAGAGAAATCGATGGTGGGATGGATATGGAGATGGGGGGAGGTCGATTGGGGTTGATTTTGGGGAAGATCGAGGTCTGGCGCAAGAGGAGGAGGCGAAACGTCGGTTGGGGATTCGAAAATGGCAAGAGCGGAATGAACGGGCGGTGACGGCAATATATAGGGATTTAAGTCGACCCAGTCGGGTGAGTTATCACCCGATCGGTTGACATCAGGTCGAAATTTGATGCTGAAAAAACGCTACAGGCAACCCGATCGGTTGAGAACTCAACCGATCGGTTCGTCGCTCCACAGATTTTCCCAAGAACTCAGAGTTTTTCACCCGGTCCCTCAACCGGTCTCGCATCTTGCCACCCGGTCGGTTGATGAACTCTGAAATTTTTCCGAGAGTTCCCCCAGGTCACCTGGTCTGCTCACCCGGTCTCATCATTCTCCACCCGGTCGGTTCATTTGGTGATAGACACGGCCGTAAGCTGATACATCCCAACCGATCGGGTGAGAACTCACCCGATCGGTTGAGGCCTTGTTTTCTGCAAAAAACCCAAAAATCGCCTTAGTTCCTTCACGGAAGTTGGTGCGGCTGGATTTATTTATAAAAATAGATAAAAATAAAGTAGAAAAAGTCCTAAAAAGCGAAGCAAAAGTTTAGAACATGGGTTGCCTCCCATGAAGCGCTTTTGTTTAACGTCGTTTAGCTCGACGCCCGTTGATGATTTTCATGGTGGGCGATACGGGTGATGCCCGAAATCCGGCATCTCTTCAGCTCCAGAGGTTGTGGCTATTGGTGTAGTCGGCGGCTGTAAAAAGATTTGCTCGACTACCCTCCCTTTGTTCACAGGATCCGGGGGCTTCTCCCTCAAATTGACATCCACCGCCATCTTTTTCAGGATCCGGACCTCATCACCGATGAGGTCCATGGGTTCTTTTCCTTTTCTCCTCGTGGGAGGAGACTTAGGGAATCCGGGAGGGATCACATGTCGTGCGACCGCCTCATTAGCCACTTCATTCTTAGGGGAGCCAACTTGCTCTCCAAGGTCCCCCAAGCTATCGGGGGGATTCCTCGAGAGCACTTCCCAGGCACTCGTTTCAACAGCTCTATCTTCTTCATTCTCCAGCATATTGATAATAGGATCGTCCGGGGGGTTTGGATGCTTCATCGACAAGCCTAAGTCAAATTCGACTCTTTCTTGGCCCACATTGAGGGAAAGCTTCCCATTCTTTACGTCTATCAACACTCCGGCGGTTGCCATAAAGGGTCGTCCAAGAATAATTGGTGTATGCTTGTCTTCCGGCATGTCCATCACCACAAAATCAACTGGTACATGCACCCCTTTCACATCGACGGGGAGGTCGTCCACCACTCCCACCGGATACTTGACCGAACGGTCAGCAAGTTACAATGTCATGCCGGTGGGTTCTAAGTATCCCATCCCTATTCTCTTGTACAATGATAGGGGCATTAAGCCGACGCTCGCACCAAGATCGACGAGCACCCTCTGGATTTGCACTTCCCCAATAGAGCAAGGGATGGAGAAACTTCCGGGGTCCTTGAGCTTGGGCGGATTTGCACGCTGAATGAGAGCGCTGCACTCCGCCGTTAACACGACCTTTTCCTTTCTAGATCCTTGTGTCACCAAGTCTTTCAGAAATTTGGCATATGAGTGGATCGTCTCTATGGCCTCGAGGAAGGGGATTTGTAAGCTCATATCTTTCACCATGGCAAAGAATCTGCCATACTTCTCATCGATTTTAGCCTTGGCAAGCCGTTGTGGGAAAGGCACAACGGGCTTGAATACCTTCAAATTCCATTCTTCTTTCTTCTTCTCTTCTTCGGGGGTTCCCTCCGGAGCCACAATTTTTGGCGACGGGGCACCGTCGTCATTAGCCTTTTCAATTGGCCGCTCAACGGCCAGTGGTGCTTCCGGTTCTTTGGGCGGCGCTCTAGTAGGAATTTGTGTCCCGCTCCTTAAGACGATGGTGGACACGTTTTCATGTTCATGTGTGAGTGCCAAGGTCCGATTTACCCCCTAGGATTCACCTCAGGCTGTGTCGGTAATAAATTCTGCGGTCTTTGAAGGTTCGCCACTTGCAGCCCCAGCTGGGTCACCTGATCAGTGAGTACTCTTTGTCCCATCTCCAGCTTCATATTGATTTTCTCCATGTTGGCTATGTATTGAGTCAAGAGGGACTCAACCGGAGAAATGGCCCTCTGTTGGCCGTATTGCTACTGGGCGGGCTGCTGATTCCTAGTGGCATATTGTTGATACTGTGGTGGTGGTTGTTGCTGCTGAAATTGCTGCTGCTGGAACTGCTGCTGGGGCCTAGCCAGCTGATAAGTCTGTTGTTGTTGCTGAGCCGGCTGTTGGTAAGACGCCCGGTAACTAAGGTTCGGATGATTCCGGTTGTTGGGTGTAACGGCCAGTGTTTAACGATACGTATTTTGTTCGTATTTTTCTTCCGAGTGTTTTTCGTATCTTCTACGTATGTATTTTTTTATCAACTATATATATATTTATACACGTATTTTGATTAGCTATAATTATTTATAAAAGTATCTGTTATTATCTACGAATGATTATTCAAATTCAAATCCAAACGTTTTAAAATTCAAATTACTTTAAAAATTAATCTTTATCATTAATTTCCTATTAATTTTAGTTTTCAAACCTTCCAAATTTTCTTTTACTCTTAATTCCATAAATCAATGGTCTTTAAAGCAAATGTTTAAAAATATTTCCCTTCTTAACTCTTCTTAATTATTATAATTCAAAACAAATAATTTCCTAATATTTTTTCCCTAACCTATATCACCCACGCAACACACACAGCACTCATCCCCTATCTAATATTAAAATAACCCCTAGAAAACCCTAGGGCATTTGTTTATCTCCCCTACAACACGCATCCGCCCCTACCCTCGTCATCCCTCCACACAAGGCTCCCCTGTCACCTCCTCCCTCGAACCCCAACACTGTAGGGTCATCTCCTCCCATCCTCTCTTTCCCCTCCCCGGATCCCGGCCTCCGCGCCTCCTCCCACCGGCGTTCTCCCCTCCGGCGACCGCCCCTCCGCACCTGTGACCGCAACCCAGGACCCCTCCTCTCCATGTAACCCAACCCCGAAGCTCCGGCAGGCACCGCCATCCCAGGCCTACACCGGCGTCTACTCCACAGACGGCGAGATCCGACAAATCGACGCCACCCAGCAACCGCGGCGAAGCGGCTCCCGAAACCACCGTCTGCAACGCCCTGTCCCTCCGCCATCGACTTCGATCTCGCCCACGTAGCGGCCGCCCAATCTTCAACGCCAACCCCCTCGAACATCGACAGCAGCTGTTCCACTCCGCCCTCTCTTCGCCGTCGACCCCGGTGAAGGCCATCGCCCCGTCGCCACTATCCGCAACCGAGGCGCCAAGCCGGCACGGCCTCCCCCACTCGCCCGCCGTCCCGTCCCGACCGGTGTCCGCCCCTCTCAGCGCCCAGCGCCGTCCTCCTCTCCTCCCAACAACCCCCCGGCGTCTCCTTCCTCTCGCCTCCGACCAGCGAACAACGCCGACGGCATCTCCCCTCTTCTCCGTCCAGAACTCCCCGCCGCTCTCCATCCCTCGGAGCTCACCGCCGGCCAAGCTCGCCTCCGACAGCACCAACGTCCTCACCGTCGGACATCTCCCCATCAACTCCCGACCTCCGGCGCTATCAACAACCGCCCCTGCCGTGAACTCCACCGCTCGGTTGCCGTCGCCTCAGTCGCCGCCACCGTACGGAGCTCGCCCATCGCCAGTTGCCGGTCGTCTACAGCCGCAGTGCCCATCTTCCGACGTCTCTTCTCCTTTCAGTCGCCGCTTCGCCTCTCTCGACAACCCCCGCTTGCCGCTAGTCTCCAGTCGCCGCCATCCGCGAAGTGTCGCAACGGGCAAACACGTGAGTAACTGCTCGTTATTTGCGTTAATATTTTATATATAGGTATCAGTGTATAATGCTAGGTTACTAATAGGTGGGGATAATTTTGTAGTGTTCGTCCTTATATTACAATGAATAGGTAAGTTATAATGCATGCTGGATTCAATATGAGTGAGCAGTATCTTATAATAATAATAAAGTTATATGCATTAGTTTCTTATACCCACTTTCTGTTACACTTGACTTAGCTTATAACATAAAATAATTAGTTATATAAACTTGTACTGCTGTTATACTATAAGTGAAGTTTAAATTATAATCAGTAGGTTATACGGTCACATTATTTTAGGACTTTTTGGCTTCTTATCGAAACCCGATTTCGCAGATATATCCTCGCCTCTGTGATGATCGCGTAGGCATCTATAAATGCGCAATCAGGCAAGTACTTACCCCTTGCCAAGTATACTGTTTTTCTACAAACTTTTTCAAGTATTACTACTATCGAAAATGCACTCATGGCTTGTATACCTTAATTTGCGAAATGTACACCATTGGTGATTTGTGATACTGGGCCCTTCGGGCAAATCTACAGACTATTGTGCCTTTGGGCAAATTACAGATTATTGGGCTTTCGGGCAATACGGATATGGGCCCGCGGGGCATTTACGGAATGTTTGCCATACGGCAAACATTGAACTACGGTTTGACTTATGGACACTTGGGTGGGGTAGTCTAGTGTAGTAGAGGCTGGAAAGCTGGATTGCACCCGATTGGTGAACTTGACCGACACCTGGCCGGGTCGGTGAGTATAGAGTCACGGGTAGCTCCCGTCGACTTGGGTGTGATGCTAGTCACCTCCCCCTCAGACACTGGGCTTTGTCACTAGATATGAGATTGATTGAATGATTGATGCACCCTTCGTTTTACCTCTGTTGATGCTACAACGTAAACTGCTAAAACTATTGTCATGATCGACTATTGTTGTGCACACTACACTTGCTACATCTATTGCTGTGCACACTACACTTGCTACATCTATTGCTGTGCACACTACACTTGCTACACCTATTGCTATACACACTACACTTGTCACGACTATTGCTGTGCGCACTACGCTTGACACTACTTTTGCTGTACACACCGCACTTGCTACACATATTGCTGTACACACTACACCTGGTTGTGCTCCCTACTTTACACACCACACTCCGCTTGCACTACTTTACTCACTACATGATGTTATGTTCCCAAGTTGCTTCATGCGGCCATGTTTCATCTTTTTGGAAATATATTGTGTCTTTCACTTCTAAAGTTTTGTAAACTATATTAAATCTTGCCGAGGGTCATTTTACTACTAACGTTTTTAAAAGCTTGCCGAGCGACCCTCGCTGACGTATATTTCCTTGTTTGTGAAATATACGTTAGGTTTTGAGCAGAGTTCACAGTGTAGTTCGCTTGGAGATTGAAGAAAGTGACCAAAAGAGCCAAGAGCACGAGATCCACTACTGAAGACGACGGACACTGCGCAGCTTGCTAAATTTTAATAATTGTTGTATTTACTTTCAGGTGTATTTTAATTTCCTTGTAACTGTTGTAATGGCCATGCTAGACCTTTTAATTTTTGTGTACTTGTAATCTGGAAGTCAAAGTTTTAATGATGGCACCATATTATGTTGTTCCGAATATTCGCAAGCAAGAACCTGCCAAAGGTAGTCATACACAGACGCTTATTGGGTTGGGGCCTCACCGCCCCAGCCCAAGCGGGCCCGCTCACGTCCTCGCTCCCAAGTATAATGGGAAGCGGGGCGTGACAGGTTTTAGTGGTGGCCCATGCAGGTCTTGCTCTCTGCGAAATGCTCGGAACAATATAGATGTCATTATTAACTAAACTGTCTGGATAAATCTTGTACGCAAATGTTTACCTTGTTTGTTTGCAGCATGGCAGGAAGACGTAACACTCGACGAGGATTCGGAGCTGTTGGAGCCGGAGAGGACGACATTCGACAGATGCTTAGAGTCATGAGAGATATGTTGGAAGTTCAACACCATTTAGTCCAGCAAGGATGTCAGACTGCGCCAGCTGCGCCAGCCGCACCAGTTGCACCAGCTCTGGGAGCCAAGCAGTTTCGTGAGATGCATCCGAAGTGCTTTTCCGGACGAGAGGGCCCGCTAGCGGCCGAAGAGTGGCGTCAGAGCACTGAGGATGATTTGGGCCTTGCTCGAATCAATAAAGATGAATGGGTGGAGCTTGCCAAGAAGCAGTTGACAGATAATGCCCGCAGCTGGTGGAATGCGGAGGAATCCAGGCTGACCAAGCCGATTTCATGGGATACCTTCTGCAAGAGGTTCGACGCCCAGTATTTTCCCAAGTCTGCGAAGCGAATGATGGAGAGTCGTTTCATCAACCTGGAGCAGGGCTCTATGACTGTTGATGAGTACGAAGCCGAATTCACGATGCTGAGTCGCTATGCTCCTGCTATGGTGAAAGACCCTGAAGATTGTGCACATCGCTTCCTACAGGGCCTGGATCTAGACATCCAGAGTGTGCTGTCCGGGAATACATTTTCCACTCATGAGGATGTCCTAGTAGCTGCGAAGAATCAGGAGCGGATTGCTAATCAGAAGAAGGCGCGTCAGACAGGCAAGCGTCCGCAGGAGCCGCCAAAGAACGATCTCCGACCGACTCAGACCACCGATTTCAAGAAGCCTGCAACTCCAGTCGACCCCAGATTTACAGTGGTATGCTATCATTGTAACCGAGTTGAACACGTCAAGAAGGATTGTCGCGTGTTGCTGAACCAGTGCTTGGCGTGCGGAGAACCTGATCATATTGCCAGGAACTGCCCTCGTCGCATTTAATGATTCATATCATGTGCTTATCCTTGCTTATCTCTTCTTATATGTATCTTTTGCTTCTACTATTACCATTTCATCTATCTTGCCTTGTTCCAGGTGTTGTCTTGATAATAATTGATTTGATCGTAGACCATCTTCATTTCAGAAGTTTCCGTTCCTCTATATGTCTCTTTCCTCTTTGTTACCTTGACCCTTCATCTATCAGGCTTTTCCTCGATCATACCTAGCTTAAGAAATTCCGAGGACGGAATTTTTTATAAGGTGGGTAGAATGTAACGTCCAATGTTTAACGATACGTATTTTGTTCGTATTTTTCTTCCGAGTGTTTTTCGTATCTTCTACGTATGTATTTTTTTATCAACTATATATATATTTATACACGTATTTTGATTAGCTATAATTATTTATTAAAGTATCTGTTATTATCTACGAATGATTATTCAAATTCAAATCCAAACGTTTTAAAATTCAAATTACTTTAAAAATTAATCTTTATCATTAATTTCCTATTAATTTTAGTTTTCAAACCTTCCAAATTTTCTTTTACTCTTAATTCCATAAATCAGTGGTCTTTAAAGCAAATGTTTAAAAATATTTCCCTTCTTAACTCTTCTTAATTATTATAATTCAAAACAAATAATTTCCTAATATTTTTTCCCTAACCTATATCACCCACGCAACACACACAGCACTCATCCCATATCTAATATTAAAATAAACCCTAGAAAACCCTAGGGCATTTGTTTATCTCCCCTACAACACGCATCCGCCCCTACCCTCGTCATCCCTCCACACAAGGCTCCCCTGTCACCTCCTCCCTCGAACCCCAACGCTGTAGGGTCATCTCCTCCCCTCCTCTCTTTCCCCTCCCCGGATCCCGGCCTCCGCGCCTCCTCCCACCGGCGTTCTCCCCTCCGGCGACCGCCCCTCCGCACCCGTGACCGCAACCCAGGACCCCTCCTCTCCATGTAACCCAACCCCGAAGCTCCGGCAGGCACCGCCATCCCAGGCCTACACCGGCGTCTACTCCACCGACGGCGAGATCCGACAACTCGACGCCACCCAGCAACCGCGGCGAAGCGGCTCCCGAAACCACCGTCTGCAACGCCCTGTCCCTCCGCCATCGACTTCGATCTCGCCCACGTAGCGGCCGCCCAAGCTTCAACGCCAACCCCCTCGAACATCGACATCAGCTGTTCCACTCCGCCCTCTCTTCGCCGTCGACCCCGGTGAAGGCCATCGCCCCATCGCCACTATCCGCAACCGAGGCGCCAAGCCCGCACGGCCTCCCCCACTCGCCCGCCGTCCCGACCCGACCGGTGTCCGCCCCTCTCAGCGCCCAGCGCCGTCCTCCTCTCCTCCCAACAACCCCCCGGCGTCTCCTTCTTCTCGCCTCCGACCAGCGAACAACGCCGACGACATCTCCCCTCTTCTCCGTCCAGAACTCCCCGCCGCTCTCCATCCCTCGGAGCTCACCGCCGGCCAAGCTCGCCTCTGACAGCACCAACGTCCTCACCGTCGGACATCTCCCCATCAACTCCCGACCTCCGGCGCTATCAACAACCACCCCTGCCGTGAACTCCACCGCTCGGTTGCCGTCGCCTCAGTCGCCGCCACCGTACGGAGCTCGCCCATCGCCAGTTGCCGGTCGTCTACAGCCGCAGTGCCCATCTTCCGACGTCTCTTCTCCCTTCAGTCACCGCTTCGCCTCTCTCGACAACCCCCGCTTGCCGCTAGTCGCCAGTCGCCGCCATCCGCGAAGTGTCGCAACGGGCAAACACGTGAGTAACTGCTCGTTATTTGCGTTAATATTTTATATATAGGTATCAGTGTATAATGCTAGGTTACTAATAGGTGGGGATAATTTTGTAGTGTTCGTCCTTATATTACAATGAATAGGTAAGTTATAATGCATGCTGGATTCAATATGAGTGAGCAGTATCTTATAATAATAATAAAGTGGTTAGTATGTTATATGCATTAGTTTCTTATACCCACTTTCTGTTACACTTGACTTAGCTTATAACATAAAATAATTAGTTATATAAACTTGTACTGCTGTTATACTATAAGTGAAGTTTAAATTATAATCAGTAGGTTATACGGTCACATTATTTTAGGACTTTTTGGCTTCTTATCGAAACCCGATTTCGCAGATATATCCTCGCCTCTGTGATGATCGCGTAGGCATCTATAAATGCGCAATCAGGCAAGTACTTACCCCTTGCCAAGTATACTGTTTTTCTACAAACTTTTTCAAGTATTACTACTATCGAAAATGCACTCATGGCGTGTATACCTTAATTTGCGAAATGTACACCATTGGTGATTTGTGATACTGGGCCCTTCGGGCAAATCTACAGACTATTGTGCCTTTGGGCAAATTACAGATTATTGGGCCTTCGGGCAATACGGATATGGGCCCGTGGGGCATTTACGGAATGTTTGCCATACGACAAACATTGAACTACGGTTTGACTTATGGACACTTGGGTGGGGTAGTCTAGTGTAGTAGAGGCTGGAAAGCTGGATTGCACCCGATTGGTGAACTTGACCGACACCTGGCCGGGTCGGTGAGTATAGAGTCACGGGTAGCTCCCGTCGACTTGGGTGTGATGCTGGGCACCTCCCCCTCAGACACTGGGCTTTGTCACTAGATAGGAGATTGATTGAATGATTGATGCACCCTTCGTTTTACCTCTGTTGATGCTACAACGTAAACTGCTAAAACTATTGTCATGATCGACTATTGCTGTGCACACTACACTTGCTACATCTATTGCTGTGCACACTACACTTGCTACACCTATTGCTGTACACACTACACTTGTCACGACTATTGCTGTGCGCACTACGCTTGACACTACTTTTGCTGTACACACCGCACTTGCTACACATATTGCTGTACACACTACACCTGGTTGTGCTCCCTACTTTACACACCACACTCCGCTTGCACTACTTTACTCACTACACGATGTTATGTTCCCAAGTTGCTTCATGCGGCCATGTTTCATCTTTTTGGAAATATATTGTGTCTTTCACTTCTAAAGTTTTGTAAACTATATTAAATCTTGCCGAGGGTCATTTTACTACTAACGTTTTTAAAAGCTTGCCGAGCGACCCTCGCTGACGTATATTTCCTTGTTTGTGAAATATACGTTAGGTTTTGAGCAGAGTTCACAGTGTAGTTCGCTTGGAGATTGAAGAAAGTGACCAAAAGAGCCAAGAGCACGAGATCCACTACTGAAGACGACGGACACTGCGCAGCTTGCTAAATTTTAATAATTGTTGTATTTACTTTCAGGTGTATTTTAATTTCCTTGTAACTGTTGTAATGGCCATGCTAGGCCTTTTAATTTTTGTGTACTTGTAATCTGGAAGTCAAAGTTTTAATGATGGCACCATATTATGTTGTTCCGAATATTCGCAAGCAAGAACCTGCCAAAGGTAGTCATACACAGACGCTTATTGGGTTGGGGCCTCACCGCCCC
This sequence comes from Scilla litardierei, assembly GCA_030789695.1. Lineage (NCBI taxonomy): Eukaryota > Viridiplantae > Streptophyta > Magnoliopsida > Asparagales > Asparagaceae > Scilla > Scilla litardierei. The sequence continues at coordinate 183,002,779 of CM061141.1, read as the reverse complement.
AGCCCAAGCGGGCCCGCTCACGTCCTCGCTCCCAAGTATAATGGGAAGCGGGGCGTGACAGGTTGGGAGAATAGGCCGGGTTTGAGTTGGTTCGTGGTGGAAATGGCGCATTCCCCGTAGGATTGTAAAACAATGCGCTCGCCTGATCCAACGGTGGTGAGATGTCACCACCGTCGAACTCTCCAAAAACTTCGGATTCTACCGCAGCAATCTGTTGTGAACCGGCGCCACCGGCGCCTACCATCAATGCGGAGATCTGGGTTGACAGCAAGTCAAACTTGCTTGACAATTTGTCGACGTCTTCGACTCTATGGATGCCCCCAGATCTTGGTGTGGCTCTCTCGTCACACCATCGTTCATTGTTGGATGCCATATTTTCCAAAATTTGTCCGTCATCTTCTTCGCTTCTTGACATGAAGGACCCTCCAGCCGCGACGTCCATGGAAGATTTCAGATCATCCCTCAACCCATTATAAAACAGATTTATGATCTGCCACTTGGGAAGCTCATGGTGGGGACATCTTCTCTGCATCTCCTTGTATCTTGTCCAAGCCTCATGCAAGGACTCGTGGCTGGCCTGGGAGAAGGAGGAGATCTCACTCCTCAGCTTCATGGTCTTCCCCGGAGGAAAGAACTTCGTCAGAAAAGCATTGGAGAGCTTCTCCCAGGTGTTGAATGTGTTGGGGTCCTTCCCCCTAAGCCACAGCTTGGCCTTATCTCGCAAGAAGAAGGGGAACAGCTTCAGTCGGATCGCCTCAGTTGTGACACCGTTAATCCGGAAGGTGTCACATTACTCCAAGAAGGAGTCTAGATGCTCGATCGGGCTCTCCATGGGTGCACCCAAAAACTGATCCTGCTGGATCCACGTCACCAAAGATGGCTTAAGCTCGAAGCTTTGGGCTGTAATAGCTGGAGGACGGATGGCGGAGGTGGAATCGATGGAAGGCATCGAGTACTCCAGCAGGGACTTGTGAGGCGGGGTGTTCTCCCCCATGGCTTCAGGATCCTCTCTTCTTCGCTTCTCGGCGGCCAAACGCCTAAGGGTGGCGTTTATCTCTGGATCATCGGGGATCAAGTCGTCGAGACTTCTTGAACTCCTGCGCATGAAAAACAACAAACACCCGTGAAGCGACAAGTGGGAAAGAAACAGATAAGATAAGAAATAAAAATAAAAATAAAAATAAGAAAATAAAAAGAAAAAGGAAGAATGCGAAAATTATCGCGAGGTAAGGATAAGAGCTAGACACTAGGGTTCAAGAGATCCTAAAATAACAAGCACATTGCCTCCCCGGCAACGACGCCATAAACTTGACGTGCCCCCGGTTTGCAAGCCGCAAATGGCCGGGGGACCCGTGTGAGGGTTTAGATATTTGTAACCGCAAGCGCACGGTGTTGTAGTGTGGCTTGGGGGTCGAACACATGGAGGCTAGGATGTGCTTGTGTCAAAGAGGACCAAAATCACCCCGTGGGCGAGCTAGCCCAGATCGGATGATGGGTTGTCACGGTAAAGGAATGCAAGGTATAAACAATATGAAAATAAAACCCGGGACTTTGGTTTCCACTCCAACGAGCGACTCTCGCCGATACGGCATACGGGTTGGATGTCGATCAGAATTAGGGTCTAATGGTGAGACGTTGCCTCTAAAAGTGGTACCGGCATCCCATGGGCCCGATATTCCGGTCGGTGCCCATGATGATACACCGGTCTTCCCGGGTTCGATCAGTGGGCACTCCCGTGTCCATTAACACTGATCGACTCCGGGAGCACTAAGCTCGCAACGATAACTCCCAACGTCTCATCCTGCCGTTCCCGCGCGCTAGGATTCGGCGTCTACGCTAAGGGCGTGAGCTATAGCTAGGGAGTCAACCGCCAAGTTTATTCCCCCTTGGCCCAACGGTCAAAGGCGGTCTTTTTCCCGCCGATGACAATAAAACACCCCGCGTAACCGTTAGATTCCTAATCCCTATCGATTTCTTAACCCTATGGACGCCTCGGGAAGAGCCCCCGAAGGGGTTTCCGCCAAAATCTCAGATTTGGGAACTACTCACAAATATTCATTAAAAAGCGATCTAAACGAAAATGAACCGTTAAAATCATAATCAGACAATAGGAATGCAAAGGTAGTAAAGCAATTAAGATAATACTAAAGTTTTACAAAGATCCGAAAACTTACAAAAACTGGGAAATTACAGCCGTCACAAAATGAAGAAAACAGTAAAAAATAACCAACTCCCGAATCTGGGAAACCTAGGGTTCTATTTATAGAAAACGACATCACCCGATCGGTTAACAAGTCAACCGGTCGGGTGAGCCGCTTCACAAAATCACAGCACAATGCGGGGGTTTCACCCGGTCAGTATGAACCGGTCGGTTGGAACTTGGTGCGGTCGGTTGGATCTTGGTGCCGACCGGTTGGATCTTGGAGCGGACCGGGTGAGGAGATCGGTTGGAGCTTCGAGTCTTGGCTGTTGAAATTCAGCTACAGGTGAACCGATCGGGTGAAGATCACCCAATCGGTTGGAAATGAGCTTTGAATTTCCAGAGACTTTGAGCTTTTGACCCGGTCGCTGAACCGACCGGGTGACTTCTCGTGAGCTCCAAGCTGCGCCCGGGTGGTGCACGCGTGCATCACCCGATCGGGTGGAGATGACCAACCGACCGGGTGAGGGGCTGAAAGATGCAATCTTTGTCGTTTGAACCCCTGGATCACGCGTGACTCCTCTCGTTGCTCCGGGGACACATGATATCATCGTTTTATGCCCCAAATGCCAGCAAACTCCTGCAAAACACGGAAAATACGGAAAAGTGAAAGAAAACAAGAAAATATAAGAAAACACGAGAAAACAAATAAAAGACGGCAGTAAATACGGAAAAACACGGAAGAAAACGCGCGTAAATATATGAAATATAAACGCACGTCATCTACGATGTGCGATAAAGCTCGATATACACAAATCCAGGAAATGACCCAAATATCGATTCGAATTGAATAAAGCGGTGAATATATAGTTCAAGCATGCACGAGAATAGAGAGAGAATCGAAACATGTCATGTGTCGGGGACTCCACAACTAGGGTTAAGGAAATCACTCCACTATAGCCGAGATAATAGCTAAAAAGTTCCTAAGCCAAGTGTTTTCGAAACCGATGGGCGTTGAGATGATGTGGAGAAGAACACTCGGTGCAAATTCTCGCCTTCCCTTTATTCTCGGCAAGCAGGAAAAGATATTCACACGGGAATTTTTTTAGGTTTTGGGTATTTGTATTTTTTTTTGGCTTTTTTGGCTATACAATTTTTTTCTTTTCTTTTCTTTTTGGGTTTTTCTTTTCTTTTCTCTTTTTTTTTGGATTTTTGGGTTTTTGGCTATACACATGTGTACTCTCCAAAGTGGTAGAATGGTACACGACGAGAGGATTTGCACCAAGTAAAACAAAAAAAAAGAAATCGGAATCTAAACACTTGGGCAGAGGAAACTCTACTCGCTAATTAGAGCATGGGGTAAATGGGTTATCCTAGTCCTTAATTGTGGAATCCCGACACATGCGAAATGAAGCATACGATATATATAATCATGCATACAGGAACAGACAAGAGAAGCAAATACCGCATTATTCGTATCGAAGCGTGATAATCTACGGGTCATTCCTGGACAGGTATATAAAGTAAAATCATAAAGCAGAAGCACACCAAACAGCTAGGCACGACACACGACTCACAAAAAGCTAAGTAAACCCACGGTGCGTGAAATGCAGGGGGACTCGATATCCTAGGGCTAGTGAGTGTGATTGTCGATGATATGCTAGGTGTGTGTGATTTTGTGGCAATTCATCATAGGGTTCATCTCTAGGAGAAAGAGATAAAAAAATAAGAAAAGAAAAATTTAAAACACGATGAAAACGGCACAAAAACGAAAAAGAAAGACTCAAATGATGCACAAAGTGCGACTCCCCCAAGCTGAAGCTAGCATTGCCCTCAATGCAATAAGAGTGAGCACGGGAGGGAAATGAAAATGGCGGGGATACGCACTGACACAAAAAGAAATGAAAAACAAGGAAAACACAGATACGAAACTGAAAATAAAGGGAAAATCACAATCAAACCACACGACATAGAAATAAAAAAAGAAAGAAAGAAAGAAAGAAAGATGACACGACAAATGAAACAAGCACACACAAAAAGAAAATAAAACACGACAACACAGCAAAATAGACTTCCCCCAAGCTAGACATGACAATGCTAGCAAGATGATGTGATCGTGAAAATGCACAGATATGCAAGGGGGAGGTCAAAAAAAAAATAAATTGAAATCAAAAATCAGGAGAAGGCGAGTCCTCGGCCCCCTCGGAAGAGGGTGTGGATGGGTGGTCGGGGGAGACAGGGGGTGTGCGGAGAAGCGGGGAAAGAGGTGGAGGAATAGGTGCAGTGTTGGTGTGAATGATGGGTGGAGTGTCGGTGGTGGTGGGTGGTAGTGGAAGTACGGCGATCAAGGCGGTGGTAGAATGAATAGAAATGGGGGTAGAAGATGTGATGGTGATGGTAGTGGGTGGGGGTGGGAGAGATTTGGAGCGCACCAGCAATTTCTTGCGGCACACATATGAAGTGACGGTGGAGGATGTAGAAGGTGGTGTGGGTGCGATAGAAGTGGTCATGAGAGTAGAGGTGGATACGGGGATGGGAATAGATATGGGATGGGGAGATGATCGCCTAGGTGGGGTGGGGGAGGTGGGGATGGGAGGGATGATGGAGGAGAAGATCGTCGAGGTGGTGAAGGTGGTGGTGTGGGTGGTGGTGGTCCGTGGAGGTGAGTGAGAAGGCGAAGGATGGTGGCCACGTTCCTCTCAAGTGTGAGGAAGCGTGGGTGAGTGAGAAAGGAGGACGGTGATGGGTCCGAGGGGACAGAGGACGTGGCAAGATCACGGAGGGCTGCGACCTCCCTCTCAAGAGCAAGACGGACAGAGACATGGCGGCGACCAAAGGAAGTGGACTGACGTGAAGCGAAAGTGGTGCCGGCAAGTGAGGGGGAAGTAGTGCCGGCGGCAGTGGTCATGCCGGCACTGGACACAAGGCCAGAGATGGCCGCAAAGAGATGCTCAGAAGTGATGGGGCCAGGAGCAGAAACAGGGTGACTCGGGCCAGCCCCGATATCTCCCCGGGACGCAGGAATATCCTGCTCGCCTAAGTGGGCGGCAGGGGGAGGTAGTCTATGTGTGTCCGCATGAAGGAAAGGAAGGCGCAACCCCGCAAAGAACTCAGGATCGGGCGGAAAAGTCCAATCTCCCCTTAGAGCAATAGTCATGCGAGCAGGGTTGGGGAGAATGGTGTAGGGGTGAGGGGGTGGCCATAATTGAATTCGAAGCGACCATCGGGGCGGGGCTTAATCATATGAATGTGCCGCAGGACGTCAAGATCTAGACGTGAGGGTCCTGCGGCGGAGGGAAGATCACGGGGGATAAGGATATTAAACTGGGGGCGAGAAGCAATAATAGTGATAATGCCCCCACAACAGATCTTGCCCTTCCCGGCCCTGCTAATCTCGAGAAGCTTGTAAGCAAGCCAATCGCCGGCATGGACAGGGACAGTCGGGGCCCTAAAGCTAATCCCATCATCGTCAGGAACAAAAGGGAAAGTCATGGCCCAAAGAATGAAAAGATCGGGGATAGTCACGGTGCCTGACTCATCCCGCGGAAAAAATGCGGAGGATATGATCCTATGGGCCAGACGGAATACAGGATGGATGATGGGGGAGGCCTTGGCCTTACCCCGGGGATAGTGACCTATTAGGGTGAGGGAGAACCGAAAGTTATCGACGTCAAATTCCGGGGGGTATCCGTAGTGTCGGATAGCGTCATCCCCAAGGATGGGGAAACCAAATATATCATTGATGGTATTCAGGTTGGTGCGAATAGTTTTGTTACGCACCCGGAAGATGACGGTCGACCCCGACTCACAAACAAGTGTAGAAAGAAACTCTAGGGTGAGTGACGAGTAGGATACCGCAGAGGCATTCAGGAAGGCCAACCAACCTAAGTTAGCAAAAAGAGTCTCGACCTCGGATCGTGCCCTAGATACACGTCCCGGAGCGACGGTTGTAGTTTTACCGCAAGCGTACGGTATAGCAGCGAGCGGGTTATCGAACACATGGAGGACGAATGACCGTGCTTGTTCCAGTCAACCTGGTTATTTAAGAAGAGAGAAATTTGCCTTTGGCGATCCTGTCACAATCGTCAGACAAAGTACGGAAATATCAAATCAAATAAAGAACGTCTAGGGAATGGGGAATTCCCGCTACTCACCGTATTTCGTAAATATGGTTCGTCGGTATCGAAATTGCTAGAATAAGATTTTGGATGAACTAGTTGCAACTGAATGTAGAACCAAGCTCACGCTCTCGCGCTGTTGCCAGTCTATAGCTATCCTAGGTTCGGGTCCAATCTCTTGCAAACCCTAGCCTAGGGAAACTAGCATTAGGATCAACATCATCGTTCAATCGCGCACCGAGCCCAATCTCTTGCAAACTCGGCCCGCGACCTAGGTTGGGATAGTTCCTACCCGTCCAATCTCTTGCAAACGGGTATCGGCACGGAATTGCAACCGGAAACCCTAGTATCGGTCCAATCTCTTGCAAACCGATACTTCGGAAATTCGATTCCAACCCAATTCGGATTTCTAGGGTTTCCTATCGAATTGGGATCCAATCTTTTGCAAATCCCAATCGGTATGAACTCCTAGCTATCTGTAGTAAATCGATCCCAAACTAATCCCTAAACAACAATTCTAGCAAAATTTCTGCCAATTCATCACAAATATGAAATTGGGCTTGTAGGGTTCAACCCCACGCCCCAAGACGTGGAGACTACTCACAATTCATAGCACAAGCACAAGAGTAATCAATGAAATAAGCAATAGAATTCATCACAATATTGAGATATGCAATAAAAATAGAATTTTTGGAGAAGAGAGAAACAAACCAACGGAGTTCTTCAATTAATCCAACAAAAATCAACTTTTTGTCCCCTCTCTAATCACAAGAATAAAGCTAAAAAGTAAACCTAAAAGGATGCAAAAATCTAAGAGAAAAGCCCCCTAAAATAGGGTAAAAACAGGGGTTAAATACCCCCCAAAATCGTCCAAAAACTGTGACCAAAATACCCCTGCGCAGCCTGAAATCCGCAATTTTCGCTACAGGCAGCGCGTCGCACTCGGCCGAGTGACAAAAGTCGCTCGGTCGAGTGAGAAACCCTGTAATTTTCCAGTAAGTCTGGCTCTTCAGGGGTCTTCACTTCGGGGGCGGCTCGGCCGAGTGAGTTGTCGTCACTCGGCCGATGGCTTCTTGGTACTCGGGCGGTCGGGATTATCCACTCGGCCGAGTGGGTCTTCTGAAGCTCAGGCTGCCGAAAAATAGTAAGTTGGCGATTTCTGAATGGCCTCGTCTGGGCGCCACTCGGGCGGACGGGATGTCGTCACTCGGCCGATGTGGTCTCCGTCGCTCGGCCGAGTGCACATATAAATCATGTCTGATCTGGTCGGCCGAGCGGTGTCTCGCTGGTCGGCCGAGTGACTCCTTCACTCGGCCGAGTGGGACACTAAAATGCCCAATCAGCTTGTTTTGGCCTCCTCGTCGCTCCTGCGACGTCCGTTCTTCTTCCGCTCCTCTCCAACAGCAAAATACCCCTTGGGGAGGCCGTCGGTGACACTCTGGAGTAGGCGTATCTCGAGATCACTCCAAATCGCTCCAAATCACCTGAAATGCGACAAAAACAACAAATCGTGAAAAGCATCGCAATATCGTCGATATATCGTGAAAAACATGATTTGGGCGATCTAAATGGCATGCAAACATGCGGGAAAAAAGTGTAAAATAAGGAGTGATCAAAATCCCCCAAGCTTACCTCTTATTCGTCCTCGAGGAAGATAAGTAAAAGGCGAACCCTATGGATTCGGAAAACGAAAACGGAGAAAAATGAAAAATGAAAAACGGAGAAGAATGAAAAACGAAATAAAAATAAAGAAGAAAGAAAAAAGCGAAGAGGTAAGTTGCTAGATCATTTTCTCAGGACGTGGGTTTCTCTTACTCACATAGCATGCACTGAATGAAAAAATACATGTCAAAGAGTTTTATTTTGATATCACAGTATAATAGCACAAATAGAAATAGAAAACCCACGAACAACGATATGATCATGAAAAACGGAATAATTTTAGAATTAACATCGTCTGAATCATTTAAAGCGGTATACAAATCGCAGATCACACACTTTTTCAATTGAATGCTTTCTAGGAGGAGTATAAGAGCATCACACAATAGAATAGAGAGAATAGAAAAGTATGGATTTCATGATATGAATGCTAGGCTTAGATTCCTGGATTTCGTAAAGCTAGAAATAATCTCACCGAGTATAGAATATTACTTAGCCTAGGTTGTCGTGCAACGTCAAGTAGTCACTCTCTCACACATCAATGGATTCTCTCCCCCAAGCTTATCTATAAGCATGGTGGCATAAAAAATATTCACATCCCCATTTTTGTAAAGCTCCAAAAGCAATGAAAATGAAAACGAAAAGAGAGAAGAAAGAAAGTGAGATGGGATCTTTTATTGAGGATTTTTCCTCCCTTTTTTTTCTTTTGTTCTTTTTCTTTCTCTTGTTGTTTTTTTTGATATAGCGTATATACACAACGATCCCAACTCAAAGAGAGATAATGATATACAAGAATATTTTCTCTTTTCTCTTTTTTTTTGAATAAGAAATTTGGAGCTAGGAATTAGTAGCGGGGGAAATGCCATATAATAGAATCGCTAAGGGGAGATTCACCAATGATTTTAAAAGTAGAGAAATGATGTTCAAGATTTGTGGAGAAAGAAATATATATATCTCTCGGTTCACTCTATAAGACATGCACGACAACTTCAGCAGGGTAATCTAATCTACACAGTTTCGATCACAAAAAAGCTAACTAATCCAGATTTATCATAGCTAACATCATTCAATCATCCTGAAGTGAAATGTACAATTCATGCATATAGAAGTGATATAGGAAAAGAAATCAGTACTCCAGATATAAGCATTCAATGCGTGAATCTTGGTGTGTTTTCTGTGATAGCATACATATGAATATTCAGACTCAGCTAATAATAAAATTTCATCCATTTTCATGTGGAAAAAGTGTGGGTTACTATCTCTAGGTGCAAGGCAAGTCATAGCATATGTTATCAGAAATAAAGTCTAAGACATGACAAATATAGCATGCATATAGAGTAAGCTAACTCCACGTCATCATCATCATAGAAAAGTCATCTCTAGCATGAGATGAAAAAGAAAGAAATAAAGATAAAGGGAAAATAGAACTAATTACAATGCGACACACAGAAAAATAAGAAAAACGTGATGCATGGTAAACTAAAGGGAAAATGATGAAAATAAGTGCAAAAGCGGAAAATGGCGTGAAAAACTAAAAATAAAGGTGGCAAATCGAAAAAAGAACGTGAGGACTCACTCCCCCAAGCTAAATGGCACAGTGTCCTCAATGTGCAAAGTGGGGCACACCGAGAGACAAGTAATGTGAGGGGAAAGTGAGGGTGCATGCATGATGGAAAAAAGAAAATAAAAATAAAGAAATGAAAAATATAATGCGGACATGATGCAAGCAAATATAGGAGTGAAACAGATATATAGATGTGGCACCAAAAACTCTCCCTCTCTCCCAAAAAAGATATATAAAGATACGGTCAGAATGAGAATCCCAAAATAAGTGAGGGGAGGGGGTGGACAAAAATGCAACAGGACCCAGCAGAAACGGGCAGCACAACGGCAAAAATAATCGACGGCATCAAGGGTGCCTAAGAAGGTGGTGCTGCGCCGTCTCCGTCCTGAGGCGGGAGTGGTGGTGGCTGGACAGGCTGCTGAGCGGGTGTGGGTGTGGAAGTGGTAGCAGGCTGAGTGCGTGTGGAAGTGTGGATGGGAACCTGCTGGGTGGGCGGGGGTACGCGTGGGAGACGCTCCAGGACCTGGGTAAGGCAGTAGTGAATCTGTGGGAGCAGGTCGAAGCGGTGAGCCATATCGGTGACGGTGGCGGACAGGGTCCGAAGGTCGACTATGAGGCCACTCACCGCCCCCTCGAGAGCACGAATGCTCTGAAGTACAATGTCAGGGGGAGGTGGTGCAAAGGGACGCACCGGTCGGGGCTGTGCAGGGCGGGGCTGGCGTACTCTGGTGGCGTAGGTGACGGGCTCAGCGGGTAGGGGAACAAAAGGTGACGTGCTCGCGAAAGTGGGCCTGGCCTCAGTGCGAGGCTGGGCGGGGGCGGGACGGTGGGAAGTGGAGGCAGCAGCAACGAAAGAAGAATACAAAAGAGGCAGCGAGGCGGCCGGAGAGGTCGGTGGCACAGAAGTGTGGACAGACGCCACGACACTCTCAGAAAAGACAGCAGCAGTGGAAACAGAGGGCTCTCCGCACTCAACTACGGTCGGCGGGCGCTCGGGTGGGGCAGAAGAAACGGGCTCGGCAGACAGAGGGCCAGTGGTGGTGGTGACAGGCGTGGAAGCAGCAGAAGTGGGCTCAGCTAAGGGACTCCCGACACCGACAGAGGTGTGGACAGAGGTGTCAGGAGCAATGGAAACATCGGGGATAGGCTGAGGGGCCCGGGGTCAACAGGGGCAGCAGGCTCGGCAGGGGCAATAGGGTCTGTGGGAGCAGCGTGGGCAGCGTGGGCCTGCTCGGCCTCCTCGGCCTCGAGCACGTAAGCAGCGACACGCCGACACGCCGCGAGTGCAAAATAAAGGAAAGAGTATACCCCGACACGCCGTGAGTGCTAAGAAATGGAAGCGTGCGTAGACAGCGCCTCCGCGAAGCCCGAATCAGTCCCTAGAAGCTCCCCTGGGCTCCCCTAAGCTCACAAAAACAACCTGCGCATGAAATGGAGATATCAGCGGGTAATATTCAAAATGTAAGGAGCATTAGGGGTATAATAGATAGATATAGAAATTAATTTGGGTTTGGGGTTCGTTTATCGCATGGATCCTCGAAAAATACACAAAAAGAGGATAAAAAGGCGAAATAGGCGATACCGGAGGTGGTCGGAGCGGTGGCCGCCGGCGGTGACTCGGGCGAGGCGCGGCGGGTGCTCGACCGGCGGTGGCTGGCCGAGCGGCGGCGCGGCGGTCGGCGGTCGGGCGAGTGGGAGCGCGAGCGAGCGAGGGAGCTGAAGGGTTGGGGAAAAAAAATCGCTTGCGTCGTTTTGAAAAACGAGCCCGACCCCCCCCCCCCCCTTTATAGGAAAAGTTACGACTTGGCCGAGTGACGAGGTCACTCGACCGAGCGAGATCAATGGAAAATTCATCCCCGCTTACGCTTCGACCGAGTGGCCTTGCCAGCCTCGGCCGAGTGGAGTAAGTCCATTCGGTCGAGTGGCTCAAGCTACTCGGCAAGACTCGCCCTAGGAGCGTATCAGTTTTACTCGGCCGAGCGAATATATATACTCGGCCGAGTAGCAGTTATACTGAAATCAGGAAAATAAACAGAGAGTTGGGTATATCAGACTTCCCTCGTTCGTGAGCGGCTCGGCCGGACGAACTTGTGTACTCGGCCGAGTGACTAGTATACTCGGCCGAGTGAGCCTTGTGTTCTGTTGTTTGTCTTCGTTTGGGCTCTAAACTCCGTCTTTCTTCCTCCAGTCGATTTCATCTTCCTCCTAAGCATCGAGCGCCTTCCTGGGGTGCTCCTTATCACCTCGTTCATCCTCCTCATGATGGATTTACCTATCTCCTCTCCTGTCAAGAAAAATAGGACCCGTTATCACAAAATTTTTGGGCGAACGACTCAAAACACTAAACATTTCAAAAACAAAAGTAAAGAAAAAGTAAAAATAAAGAAATAACCGTCGGGTTGCCTCCCGACAAGTGCTCGTTTAAGGTCGTGAGCTCGACCCCCTATGATTTTCAATTAATGCGGGATGTTTGGTGCATATGAGATGCACCCATCAAACTTTCCGGGGAGAACGCTTGGGTTCGGAAGTTGCGGCGGCGTGTTCTCCCTTGGTGGTCTCCCGTCTCGAATAGTGTTGGGGGGAGGTTCCCCCAAGTTAGCGTTTGCTCCGGTCAACGGCTTCGCCGGTGACGCCGATTTCCGTATCGGCGGAGCTTTCTTCGGAGACTTCAATTTCGAGAGCTTGCAGAGCTCTCGAATCCTTGCGACATCAGCGTCGCCTTCATCATTTTCAGCGGAGAGGTCGGGGGAATAATCTATCTTCTCATCTCGGCCTAAATCCGGGCCTTCCTCGAAATCCTCATCGAAAAGAGCTCCAATCGAGTGGGGGATCGCTTCTTCAATTACCTCATCAAGGAGGTCCGAAAGATCATCCGCCCGTCCCTTAAGCAAATATATTCTATTGGTTTCGCCCGTCGGGACTCCCTCGGAATAGTGTTTGAGCCTCTGACCATTTACTTTGAATGTGGAACCGTCCTTGCTTTCTAACTCGAAAGCTCCTCCCGGTTGTATGTGCTTGATAGTGAAAGGTCCGGACCAACGTGACCTCAACTTACCGGGAAATAGTCGGAGCCGGGAATTATAGAGCAAGACCTTGTCTCCTACTTTGAAGTCTGTGACCGTTATGCGGGCATCGTGGAGGATCTTGGTCCGTTCTTTGTAAATTCTTGAGCTTTCGTAGGCGTCTCTTCTTATCTCATCAAGCTCGTTGATGTCCAAGAGTCGCCTCACCGCCGTGCTCTTGTAATCGTAATTAAAGGTTTTGATGGCCCAATATGCTCGGTGTTCCAACTCTACCGGCAAGTGGCAAGCTTTCCCATAAACGAGTCGGAACGGTGTGGTGCCTATGGGAGTGCGAAAAGCCGTGCGATATGCCCATAGAGCATCGTTTAGCTTCATTGACCAATCCTTTCTAGATCGATCCATCGTCTTCTCAAGAATTTGCTTGATCTCTCTATTTGAGACTTCCACTTGGCCGCTTGTCTGGGGGTGATATGCCATGCCAACTCTATGGTTTACCCCGTATTTCTTTAGCATGGCTTCAAACTTGTTTTCTATGAAATGGCTTCCCCCGTCGCTTATCAAGGTACGAGGCACTCCGAAGCGTGGGAAGATATTTTGCTTGAAGAACTTGGAGACGACCCTTGCATCATTAGTTGGGGTGGCGATTGCTTCCACCCATTTGGAGACATAGTCAATGGCCAATAGGATGTATTTGTTACCATTGCTTGACGGAAATGGTCCCATGAAGTCTACTCCCCAACAATCAAAAAGCTCAATTTCTTGGATGGGTCTCATTGGCATCTCATTGCGCTTGGAGATATTCCCGGTCCGTTGGCATCGATCGCACCCCTTCCAAAAGCGTGGGTGTCCCTAAACATTGTTGGCCAGAAGAATCCGCTCTGCAAGATCTTAGCGGTAGTTTTAGAGGCGGCGTGATGTCCTCCGCATGGTAGACCGTGGCAATGCAAAATGATGGACGTTGCCTCCTCTTTAGAAACACACCTACGAATGACACTATCTTTGCATATCTTGAAAAGGTATGGATCTTCCCAAAAATAGCTACGGACCTCATGCAGAAATCTCCTCTTTTGATGCGTGGGCATCCCATGCGGTTTAATTCCACAAGCCAAGTAGTTGACGAAGTCCGTGTACCAAGGTACTTCACCGGTCCTTATGGCATATAGCCTCTCATCCACAAATGTGTCGTCGATAGGCAAACTCTCATCCTCCTTGTCGCGAATGAGCCTAGATAAGTGATCCGCCACGACATTGTCCGTACCTTTCTTGTCTCTGATCTCTAAGTCGAATTCTTGCAACAAGAGTATCCACCTAATCAACTGAGGTTTGGCCTCTTTCTTGTTTAAAAGATACTTCAACGCCGCATGGTCGGTGGGGACAATCACCTTGGAACCAAGGAGGTAGGAGCGAAACTTCTCTATGGAATAGACGACCGCTAGAAGCTCCATTTCGGTAGTTGTGTAGTTTTTCTGCGCGTCATCCAGTGTCTTGCTCGCGTAGTGTATCGCATGAAGCTTCCTATCTTTTCTTTGTCCCAATACCGCCCCAATGGCTTGGTCGCTAGCATCACACATTAGCTCAAAGGGAAGGCTCCAATCCGGTGGTTGAATGATGGGCGCGGAAACTAGTGATTCCTTCAAGGTGTTGAAGGCTTGCAAGTATTCTCCTGAAAAAATAAAAGGAGTATCTTTAGCGAGCAAGGAAGTAAGTGGTCGGGCAATCGAGGCAAAATCCTTGATGAAGCGACGGTAAAACCCCGCGGGACCAAGGAAACCTCTAATGCCCTTGACATTAATAGGAGGAGGAAGTTTTTCGATTACCTCAATCTTTGCTTTATCTACCTCAATTCCTCTCGAGGAAACAAGGTGCCCGAGGACTATACCTTCCGTGACCATGAAGTGACACTTCTCCCAATTTAGAGTGAGATTATTTTGTTGGCACCTTTTAAGGACTTTAGTAAGATTGGCCAAACAAGAGTCAAACTCACTCCCATAAACCGAAAAATCATCCATAAAAACTTCCATAATATTTTCAATGTAATCGGAAAATATGGATGTCATACACCTCTGAAAAGTAGCGGGAGCATTACAAAGACCAAACGGCATCCTACGGTAGGCATAGGTACCGTAGGGACAAGTAAAAGTGGTCTTTTCTTGGTCGTCTTCGTGCAAAGGGATTTGGAAGAATCCCGAATACCCATCTAGATAGAAAAAGTATTTATGTTTTGCTAGGCGTTCAAGCATTTGATCAATGAAGGGCAATGGGTAGTGGTCCTTTCAGGTGGCTTTATTGAGTTTCCTATAGTCAATGCACATTCGCCATCCCGTGACTGTGCGCGTAGATATGGGCTCACCTTTTTCATTTTTTATGACTGTCATCCCCCCTTTCTTGGGGACGACGTGAACGGGGTAACCCACCTACTGTCAGAGATAGGATAAATAATACCGGCGTCTAGCAATTTTAGGATTTCCTTTTTAACCACCTCCTTCATGTTCGGGTTTAACCGCCTTTGAGGCTCTATGGAGGTGGCGTCGGTATCCTCCAAATGGATCATATGCGTGCAAAGCCTAGGGATTATCCCTTTTAGATCGGAGATAGTGTATCCCAGGACATCTTTGTGGCTCCTAAGAACGTCTAGGAGTTTTTCAAGTTAATCTTGCGTGAGGTGGGAATTGACTATCACCGGGAAAGTTAATTTATTACCCAAAAAAGCATACCTTAGATTCGGAGGTAATTGTTTAAATTCTACCTCAAGAGGCGCTGCTCCTTCCACTTCATCAGCTCGCATGAGTTTGGCTTCTTCCTTGTCATCCGGGTTTAGCTCATGTTCAGGTGGTGCGCTCTCTTGTGACGAGTCAGACTCACTACTTAGTGAGGACGATGCATTGAATAGGCGCTCTCCGATTCTGTGCTAGCATCGTCAAAACCTTCACTCTGTTCTGGTTCGTGCCTGGAATCAAGAAACACATCAGACGATTCATAAAAGCAAGAGTGAGCGTCAGATAGTGTAACTCCCTGCATGCCGGTTTGCTCGAAGGATTCTTCTGGAGTATAGTGTTCTTCGACATTCGTTCTACCGTCTTCGAAATATAATTTGTCATCGATCACGTCAACTCTGACATTGCCCCCGATAGTCCCCTCCGGGGAGATCTGGTCCATCACAAAACTAGCAAACAGTTGTTCGTCGGGGTCCTTGACGTCGATAGCAAAAGCTCCGGTAGCGTGGACCTCGTCGACAAGCTCCTTAAGGAGGTCTGTGAAGGAGTCGTAGTCTTCCTGACTGAGTTATATTGTTGACATTGCATCCTCCATTCTCCCTGTTAAGATCTTATGCAAAATACAGGAAGAATATGCGAATAGGGCTACGGACAAAGTTACAACAAGGTATAGAAGAAAGTAAGGAAAGAGAGAAAGAAGAAATAACCGGGTGGTCGATGCCGAACACCGTCAAAATGCCGTCCCCGGCAACGGCGCCAAAAACTTGGTCGCGCCCCGGATACACGTTCCGGAGAGACGGTTGTAGTTTTACCGCAAGCGCACGGTATAGCAGCGAGCGGGTTATTGAACACAGGGAGGACGAATGACCGTGCTTGTTCCAGTCAACCTGGCTATTTAAGAAGAGAAAAATTTGCCTTTGGCGATCCTGTCACAATCGTCAGACAAAGTACGGAAATATCAAATCAAATAAAGAACGTCTAGGGAATGAGGAATTCCCGCTACTCACCGTATTTCGTAAATGTGGTTCGTCGGTATCGAAATTGCTAGAATAAGATTTTGGATGAACTAGTTGCAACTGAATGTAGAACCAAGCTCACGCTCTCTCGCTGTTGCCGGTCTATAGCTATCCTAGGTTCGGGTCCAATCTCTTGCAAACCCTAGCCTAGAGAAACTAGCATTAGGATCAACATCATCGTTCAATCGCGCACCGAGCCCAATCTCTTGCAAACTCGGCCCGCGACCTAGGTTGGGATAGTTCCTACCCGTCCAATCTCTTGCAAACGGGTATCGGCACGGAATTGCAACCGGAAACCCTAGTATCGGTCCAATCTCTTGCAAACCGATACTTCGGAAATTCGATTCCAACCCAATTCGGATTTCTAGGGTTTCCTATCGAATTGGGATCCAATCTCTTGTAAATCCCAATCGGTATGAACTCCTAGCTATCCGTAGTAAATCGATCCCAAACTAATCCCTAAACAACAATTCTAGCAAAATTTCTGCCAATTCATCACAAATATGAAATTGGTCTTGTAGGGTTCAACCCCACGCCCCAAGACGTGGAGACTACTCACAATTCATAGCACAAGCACAAGAGTAATCAATGAAATAAGCAATAGAATTCATCACAATATTGAGATATGCAATAAAAATAGAATTTTTGGAGAAGAGAGAGACAAACCAATGGAGTTCTTCAATTAATCCAACAAAAATCAACTTTTTGTCCCCTTTCTAATCACAAGAATAAAGCTAAAAAGTAAACCTAAAAGGATGCAAAAATCTAAGAGAAAAGCCCCCTAAAATAGGGTAAAAACAGGGGTTAAATACCCCCCAAAATCGTCCAAAAACTGTGACCAAAATACCCCTGCGCAGCCTGAAATCCGCAATTTTCGCTACAGGCAGCGCGTCGCACTCGGCCGAGTGACAAAAGTCGCTCGGCCGAGTGAGAAACCCTGTAATTTTCCAGTAAGTCTGGCTCTTCAGGGGTCTTCACTTCAGGGGCGGCTCGGCCGAGTGAGTTGTCGTCACTCGGCCGATGGCTTCTTGGTACTCGGGCGGTCGGGATTATCCACTCGGCCGAGTGGGTCTTCTGAAGCTCAGGCAGCCGAAAAACAGTAAGTTGGCGATTTCTGAATGGCCTCGTCTGAGCGCCACTCGGGCGGACGGGATGTCGTCACTCAAACGATGTGGTCTCCGTCGCTCGGCCGAGTGCACATATAAATCGTGTCTGATCTGGTCGGCCGAGCGGTGTCTCGCTGGTCGGCCGAGTGACTCCTTCACTCGGCCGAGTGGGACACTAAAAATGCCCAATCAGCTTGTTTTGGCCTCCTCGTCGCTCCTGCGACGTCCGTTCTTCTTTCGCTCCTCTCCAACAGCAAAATACCCCTTGGGGAGGCCGTCGGTGACACTCTGGAGTAGGCGTATCTCGAGATCACTCCAAATCGCTCCAAATCGCCTGAAATGCGACAAAAACAACAAATCGTGAAAAGCATCGCAATATCGTCGATATATCGTGAAAAACATGATTTGGGCGATCTAAATGGCATGCAAACATGCGGGAAAAAAGTGTAAAATAAGGAGTGATCAACCTCGGTGAAGACACCAAGATCGACGAGTGATTGAGTGTGTGCAAACTTGGTCGAAAGATGCCCCCGAGCATCAAGTCTACGATAAAATTCTTTGTGCTCCTGGTTCCTAAATAGGTACCCATGTGGGCCCAACATGGGGTCCACAAAGGGGATAACAGGTGGGGGAGGGGCTAGTGTCAGTTCACGTGTGTGGGGAGGAGGACATGTTTGTTTATGTCTCTTTTGGGACGGTTCCTCCTCCCGCAAGATACCCTTCCCCTTATCTTTATCCCGGGCCATGTGTGCGTGTGAGTGGTGCAAATGAGTGTAAAATACTATCGATGTGCACACACACGAACAATCAAGCAAATTAAATATCTAGGGTAAAAATTGAAATTGAGAAGTGGAGCGAAGTTACCCAGCAGAGATTCGAGTTCTTCGCTTGTAGTTGACCCAATGCCATGCAATGGGAGAAGTGTGGAGCCGCGACACTATTTTTCAGCAAAAATTCGAAAGAGGTGTGGATATTGTGGATTAGGGCTAGAAAGTTGTGAAATAGGAGAGGGAGAGAGAGAAAGAGAAGGAGAAATGCAAGGGGGAGGTGGAGAGGGAGGCTAATGGATGAGTGGAGGAAGTGGGGGGAGTTTTCGGCCGTTGGGAGAAGTTGGAAGGCGAAACGATGGCGAAGAAGGCGATCGGGCGAGGGGCTGTGAACGGGTGGGTCGGGTGGATATTTATAGGGTTTAAGTCGAACCGATCGGGTGAGAAGTCACCCGATCGGTTGACTTTAGGTCGAAATTTTAAGCTGAAAAAGCGCTACAGGCAAACCAGTCGGGTGATAAGTCACCCGATCGGTTGGCCGCTCCGCAGATTTTCCCGAAAGTTTAGGGTTTCTCACCCGATCCCTCAACCGGTCTCGCTTCTTGTCACCCGATCGGTTGATGAATTCTGAAATTTTCCCGAGAGTTTACCCCAGGTCACCCGGTCTGCCAACCGGTATCTTCTTTCCTCACCTGGTCGGTTCATTCAGTGGCAGACATGGCCGTTAGCTGATACATCCCAACCGATCGGTTGAGTTATCAACCGATCGGTTGGGGTCTTGTTTTCTGTAAAAACCCACAAATCGCCTAAGTTCCACAACGGAAGTTCTTGTGGCTGGATTTATTTATAAAAATAGATAAAATAAAGCTAAAATAATCCTAAAAATTGAAACAAAAGTTTAGAGCATGGGTTGCTTCCCATGAAGCGCTTTTGTTTAACGTCGTTTAGCTCGACGCCCGTTGATGATGATCATGGTGGGCGATACGGGTGATGCCCAAAATCCGCCATCTCTTCAACTCCAGAGTTTGTGGCTATTGGTGTAGTCGGCAGCTGTAAGAAGATTTGCTGAACTACCCTCCCTTTGTCAACAGGATCCGGGGGCTTCTCCCTCAAATTGGTGTATACCGCCATCTTTTTCAGGATCCAGACCTCATCACCGGTGAGGTCCATGGGTTCTTTCACTTTTCTCCTCGTAGGAGGAGCCTTAGGGAATCCGGGAGGGGTCACATGTCGCGTGACCGCCTCATTAGCAACTTCATTCTTTGGGGAGCCAACTTGCTCTCCAAGGTCCCCCAAGCTATCGGGGGGATTCCTCGAGAGTACTTCCCAGGCACTTGTTTCAACAGCTCTATCTTCTTCGTTCTCCAACATACTGATACTAGGATCGTCCGGGAGGTTTGGGTGCTTCATCGACATGCCGAAGTCAAATTCGACTCTTTCTTGGCCGACATTGAGGGAAAGCTTCCAATTCTTCACGTCTATCAAAACTCCGGCGGTTGCCATTAAGGGTCGTCCCAGGATAATAGGAGTATGCTTGTCTTCCGGCATGTCCATCACCACAAAATCAACCGGTACTTGTACTCATCTCACATCGACGGGGAGGTCGTCCACTACTCCCATCGGGTACTTGACCGAACGGTCAGCAAGTTGTAATGTCATGTCGGTGGGCTCTAAGTCTCCCATCCCTATTCTCTTGTACAGCGATAGGGGCATTAAGCTGACGCTCGCTCCTAGATCGACGAACGCCCTCTGGATTTGCACTTCCCCAATAGAGCAAGGGATGGAGAAACTTCCTGGGTCCTTGAGCTTGGGCGGATTTGCGTGCTGAATGAGGGCGCTGCACTCCACTGTTAACACGACCTTCTCTTTTCTAGATCCCCGTGTCACCAAGTCTTTCAGAAATTTGGCATATGAGGGAATTGTCTCTATGGCCTCGAGGAAGGGGATTTGTAAGCTCAGATCTTTCACCATGGCAAAGAATTTTCCATACTTCTCATCGATTTTGGCTTTGGAAAGCCGTTGTGGGAAAGGCACAACGGGCTTGAATACTCTTATGTTCCCTTCCTCATCCTTTTTCTTCTCCTCTTTATGAACTCCCTCCGAAGTAGTTGGCTTTGGCGACGAAGTACCGTCGTCATTTAATTTCTTAATTGGTCGTTCCATGACCAACGGTGCTTCCGATCCTTTGGGGGGCTCTCTCGTAGGTATTTGCGTTCCGCTCCTCAAGACGATGGCGGACACGTTCTCATGCTCATGCGTGAACACCAAGATCCGATTTACCCCCCTCGGGTTCACCTCAGGCTGTGGCAGTAATAAATTCTGCGGTCTCTGAAGGTTCGCCACTTGCAACCCCAGCTGGGTCACCTGATCAGTGAAGACTCTTTGTCCCATCTCCAGCTTCAGATTTATCTTCTCCTGGTTGGTGATGTATTGAGTCAAGAGGGACTCAACCGGAGAGATGGCCCTCTGTTGGCCGTATTGCTGCTGGGTGGGCTGCTGATTCCTAGGAGCATACTGTTGATACTGTTGTGGAGGTTGTTGCTGCTGAAATTGCTGCTGAAACTGCTGCTGAGGCCTAGCCGGCTGATATATCTGCTGTTGTTGCTGAGCCGGCTGTTGATAAGGCGCTCGGTAGCTAAGGTTGGGATGATTTCGGTTGTTGGGAGAGTAGGCTGGGTTGGAGTTGGTTCATGGTGGAAAAGGCGCATTCCCTGTAGGATTGTAAAATAATGCGCTCGCCTGATCTAACGGTGGTGAGATGTCACCACCGTCGAACTCTCCAAAAACTTCGGACTCCACCGCAGCAATCTGTTGTGAACCGGCGCCACTGGCGCCTACCATCAATGCGGAGATCTGGGTCGACAGCAAGTCGAACTTGCTTGACAATTTGTCGACGTCCTCGACTCTATGGATGCCCCCAGATCTAGGTGTGGCTCTCTCGTCACACCACCGCTCATTGTTGGATGCCATATTTTCAAGAATCTGTCCGGCATCTTCTTCGCTTCTCGACATAAAGGACCATCCAGCCGCGACGTCCATGGAAGATTTTAAATCGTCACTCAACCCATTATAGAACAGATTTATGATCTGCCACTTGGGGAGCTCATGGTGGGGACATCTTCTCTGCATCTCCTTGTATCTCGTCCAAGCTTCATGCAAGGACTCGTGGCTGGCCTGGGAGAAGGAGGAGATCTCACCTCTCAGCTTCATGGTCTTCCCCGGAGGAAAGAACTTCGTCAGGAAAGCATTTGAGAGCTTCTCCCAGGTGTTGAATGTATTCGGGTCCTTCCCCCTAAGCCACAGCTTGGCCTTATCTCGCAAGGAGAACGGGAACAGCTTCCGTCGGATCTCCTCAGTTGTGACACCGTTTATCCGGAAGGTGTCACATTTCTCCCAGAAGGAGTCTAAATGCTCTATCAGGCTCTCCATGGGTGCACCCGAAAATTGATCCTGCTGGATCCACGTCACCAAAGATGGCTTAAGCTCGAAGCTTTGGGCCATAATAGATGGAGGATGGATGGCGGAGGGGGACTTGATAGATGGCATCGAGTACTCCAGCAGAGACTTGTGAGGTGGGGTGTTCTCCCCCATGGCTACAGGATCCTCTCTTCTTCGCTTCTCGGCGGCCAATCGCCTTAGGGTGGCGTTTATCTCTGGATCAACGGGGATCAAGTCGTCGAGACTTCTTGAACTCCTGCGCATGAAAAACAATAAACACCCGTGAAGCGAAAAGTGGGAAAGAAACAGATAAGATAAGAAATAAAAATAAAAATAAAAATAAGAAAATAAAAAAAAGAAAAAGAAGAATGCGAAAATTATCGCAAGGTAGGGATGAGAGCTAGACACTAGGGTTCATGAAATCCTAAAATAACAAGCACGTTGCCTCCCCGGCAACGGCGCCATAAAGCTTGACGCCCCCCGCTAAGTGGGTGCTGGATGTGTGCAATGATATGATCGGAGGCGTGAGATTTAAATATTTGTAACCGCAAGTGCACGGTGTTGTAGTGTGGCTTGGGGGTCGAACTCAGGGAGGCGTGGATGTGCTTGTGTCAAAGAGGATCAAAATCACCCCATGGGCGAGCTAGCCCGGATCGAATGATGGGTTGTCACGGTAAAAGGAATGCAAGGTATAAACAATATAAAGGAAAACCCGGGACTTTGGTTTCCACCCCATCGTGCGATTCTCGCCGATACGGCCTATAGGTAGGATGGCGATCGGAATTAGGGTCTAATGGTGAGACGTTGCCTCTGAAAGTGGTACCGGCGTCCCATGGGCCTGATATTCCGGTCGGTGCCCAGGATGATACGTCGAACTTCCCGGGTTCGATCAGTGGGCACTCCCATGTCCATTAACACTGGTCGACTCCAGGGGCACTAAGCTCGCAACGATAACTCCCAACGTCTCATCCTGCCGCTCCCGCGCGCTAGGATTCGGCGTCTACGCTAAGGGCGTGAGCTATGGCTAGGGAGTCAACCGCCAAGTTTATTCCCCCTTAGCACAATGGTCAAAGGCGGTCTTTTTCCCGTCGATGAAAATAAAACACCCCGCGTAACCGTTAGATTCCTAATCCCTATCGATTTCCTAGCCCTATGGACGCATCGGGAAGAGCCCACGAAGTGGTTTCCGCCAAAATCCCAGATTTGGTAACTACTCACACATATTTAGTAAAAAGCGATCTAAACAGAAATCGACCATAAAAATCATGACCAGACAATAGAAATGCAATGGTAGTAAAGCAATTAAGATAATACTAAAGTTTGACAAAGATCTGAAAACTTACAAAAACTGGGAAATTACAGCCGTCACAAAATGAAGAAAATAGCAAAAAATAACCTTCCCTCGTTTCTGGAAAACCTAGGGTTCTATATATAGGAAAAGATATCACACGATTGGTTGACACGTCAACCGATCGGGTGACCCGCTTCACAGATTTACAACGCGATGCGGAACTTCACCCAGTCATCTTCACCCGGTCGGTTGACATATGAATGTGACCGGTTGGATCTTGGTGTCGTCGGGTGAGGAGGCCGGTTGAGCTGGCTGTGTCTTGGCCTTTGAGTTTCAGCTACAGGTGAACCGATCGGGTGAAGGTCACCCGATTGGTTGGCAATCAGCTTCGAATTTCAGAGAGTTTGGGCTTTTGACCCGGTCACTGAACCGACCGGGTGACTTCTCGTGAGCTCCAAGCTGCGTCCGGGTGGTGCACGCGTGCATCACCCGATCGGTTGAAGATGATCACCCGATCGGGTGAGGGGCTGAAATATGCTATCTTCGTCGCTTGACCCCCTGGATCACGCGTGACTCCTCCCGTTGCTCCGGGGACTTGCGATATCATCGTTTTATGCCCCATATGCCAGTAATCTCCTGCAAAATACGGAAAACACTGAAAAGTGAAAGAAAACAAGAAAACACGAGAAAATGAATATAAGACGGCGGTAAAATATGGAAAAACACGGAAGAAAACGTGCGCAAAATATATGAAATATAAATGCACGTCAACGACATGCAAAAAGTAAGAATTCATGTACGCTTGTTTCTCATGCATATTTGTGTCCTTTGGGCTCCAAATAGAGAAGATTTTGGGAGCCTTATTCCTATTGGGAACATGCATATGTTGTTGATTTCTATGTGATGCATGTCGTGGATAGGCATATGGCATATGATGCAATGATGCATGATGATAATTATCCATATGAGAATGAGAATGAACATATGCATGTGGTGGAACACGTGCATGAGTGTGTCTCACAGGGTGTGCACGTGCTCGTGGAGGCGGAGCATAAAAATCATCATACGTGCTAACATGTGGAGTAGGATGTGTGTTCCTACGTGGCATGGCATACATGAAAGCATGACCCTTCTTTGGAGGTCCACCCAAAGTGGGTTTCTTTCCAAATGGGGGTGTGTTCCTAGCGGAAGCACCATTGGTAGAAGAACTACCCATGAAGTGTTTACTCCCACTAGTAGAAGCTTTGGAAGATGGCCTAACAAAGGTGGCGGACGATTTGGATGATTCTCCCATCTTATACCCCAAGCCAATGTGATGATTGGCCGGAAGTAAGTCATTTAGGATATTATCCAAATGGCCCATACCTTTATTGAATTCATTGATTCGGCCTAATGTGCATTCATACTTCTCAGTGAGATAATGCAAAGAAGCATCCAAGGTGAACACTTGCGATGCGAGTGCACAAACACGTAACTTGAGATTCTTATTTTCAATACTCAAAGTTGAGTTTTGAGACGTCAAATCCGCTATCACATGTTCATCCGAATCCTCGATATGAACATGCTCAAGTTGAGATTAGAGATTTACAATCTCATTTCTCAACCCTTCAACAACGGTGTCGTTGTTGACGATGATAGGCTTAGGCGAGTTTTTAAGACTATCTAGCTCATTTTTAGTCTTAATAAATTTAGTAGCCAAATTAGAAAACTTATTCCAAAGTTGTTCGTTGGCTAACCTAAGTTCGTCTATAGTTACCTCTTCGCCTTCATACTCGCTTCCATCCTCGCTTTCATCTTTGCTTTCATCAGAGAAGGTCTCTTGAACACGTTCCTCTTTTCCCATGAAGCATGTGTGTGCTTTCTCCACTCGTTCATCATCTGACTCTCCACTTGAGGAGTCCTCTTCGGAGTCGGTGAATGTGCCGACAAGTCCTTTCTTGTGTTTTCTCGACTTGTCGTACTTGGATGCCTTCCACTTCTCCTTGTGTTTGTAGAGAGGACAATCCGGCTTGATGTGTCCTGGCTTGTTGCATTTATAACACACGGGAGTAGAAGAATTAGTCGAAATAAATTTTGATTTACTCTTCAACTTACCTTGTCGAAAGAATCGGTTGAACTTCTTTGCCAAATCGGCCAAAGCTTCCATGTCCAACTCTTCTTCCGATTCTTCTTCTGATTCTTCTTCCGATTCTTCATCATCGGTAGATGGAGCGGCCTTGTAAGCAATCACCTTTCTCTTTGGCTCGTCTTGCTTCAAGTACGCCTTCATCTTCTCCTTCATCTTTATCTTACTCTCCTTGCGTACCTCGTAAGACAATAAGGTACCCATTAGTTGTACAACCGTGTACTTATTCATATCGTTACCTTCCTCGATGGTAAAGGTACGCTTTTCCCAACAAGAAGGAAGTCAGTCGATAATTTTCGCGACTTTCTCCTTTTGGGTGTAGATCTTCCAAAGATCTTCCAATTCGTTGGATATGTCCACGAAGCGAGCATAGTAGTCCTTCATAGTTTCACCCTGTTCCATGTGAAACAACTCAAATTCTTTGTTAGCGACAACGAGTTTAGAATCTTTTACAGTGCTCGTCCCTTCGTGCAAGATGAGGAGTTGGTTCCATACTTGATATGCACTCTTACATGTGCATATCTTGTTGAAGTCTTCGGGCTCCAACGCACATTGCAAGGCATTCATCGCCTTGGCATTGCTTACCTCTGCGGCGACCTCCGTGGTAATCCACTTCGCGAAATCTTGTTCGGCGGGCTCGACATACTCCGTCATCGTGGCTCTCCAAAGTGAAGCGCTCCAGAGGAAGGTTTCCATCCGGCATTTCCAGTACCCATAGTTGGTACCGTTGAAGTGAGGAGGCCTGACTGAGGATAGCCCTTCCAAAACTGAAGAAGCTCCTTGACGATCCTTGAAGACATTTTAGTCGTTGTTTGTCATAGCTTTGAACTTGTAGCTTTAATCTTGGCTCTGATACCAATTGTAGTGTCTTGTGAAGCTACTGCACATGTACTAGAGGGGGGTGAATAGTGCTTTAAAATAATCAAGAGAGTTATTCCTAATTATTGTGCAAACATACAAACAACAATGTGGAATTAGACTACAAACAACAATTGACAAGAATTAACAAACACAAACAAAGCAAGTAACGGGTTCAGATCCACCTAAGTCTCCCCGACTTGTTCCCGGTGATCCTACGTCCCAACCACCCGGATCCCCTCCGGATACTTGAGTTAAAAACCCTAACTCAAGATTTAGCACTATGAAATTCTTGTGAAAAACCTTCACATGACCAAATCATACACAATGAACATGTGACTCCCACAACCCGGGATCACAACCTCTCTCACAACCGAGAGACACAATTGCAATATCAATTGAAATGAAATAAAGAAACACTTACCACAAAATCCTATGCCTTGAGTAAATCTTACCAAATTAGGGCAAAGATGGATTGTTGTGGAAGAAGATGTCACCAAACCCTAGCTCCAAGAAGTTGACCAGAAATGGAAGCCTATGGTGGAGTTGGTGACCTTGGATCAAGCTCCTAGGCTTGGAAGGCTCACAATCAATGAATCTCTCTTTTGAAATAAGAGTGAGAGAGATTTTAGTGAGGAAGAGAGAGCTTAGGAATTGAGTTTAATGGCTCCTCTTTGATTCGCAAATATCTCAAATGATCAGCCTTGATATCTTTGAAGAAGCCCTTCAAGTATATATAGGATAGAGAGAAGAGAGGAGAGAAAATCGTGCAATAAATCCTCCAACGGCTCTATTCTGAAGCAGACTAGTCGGTCTAAGAAGGATCACTGACCGACTAGTTCATGAACTAGTCGGTCGGTGATTTAACATGAACCGACTAACAGCTCGACAGCCTAAAGAGTGATTTCCAGGGAATGTGAACTAGTCGGTCTAAGAAGACTTACCAACCGACTAGTTTGCCAACTAGTCGGTCGGTGAGTGTTCTTTGACCGACTAAGAGATGAAATCAAGTAGATGAATACAAGTTACACTAGTCGGTCTAAGAACAAATTCCAACCGACTAGTTTCACAACTAGTCGGTCGATGAATGTTCTTGGACCGACTAACTGTAAACAGTAACTCAGGCTGAATTTAGGCAATGATAACTAGTCGGTCTGAGAAGGACTCCTAACCGACTAGATCGTCATCTAGTCAGTCGGTGAACCATCTTTGACCGACTAATTGATCAACAGGGAATGAGCTGAAATGAGCAAGGACATCTAGTCGGTTCATGAAGAGTTGCCGACCGACTAGATCGTCATCTAGTCGGTTGGTTCTTCTTCTTGAACCCACTAAGATGCACTAGAAGACGAGGGAAGAAGCGATAAGCTTCGAGAAAGTTTCTAATGGCTTCTATGATAATCCTAGCTCTAAGATATGAGCGAAATGAAGATTATAATTTAAGTCCTACTCAAGGCTTAACATTCTAATCTATGAAGCTAGAAGACAATAAATAAAACATGACGAACCGTCTTCAAAGCTTCATTCTTCATTCTTCTTGACTTCAATATTGCTCCTTGAGCTTCAACAAAGCTTCAGGCACATGATCACGCGTACTGAGAAGTCTTGAGACGTCGCTTTTGATGTACGTGGTATATTTGCGACGATCTCCATAACTGCGCTCATAAACAGTTAGTACACGATATTTATGTTTGCTCATCATCCAAAACCAAATCCGGGGAATCAATACTCAACATCCCCCACTGCACTTGAGAGAGGCGAGCCTTCCCTAGCTTTGACAGCTGAGACCCTGTCCTCACCTGATTTTTCAACCCCAGGAGTGCCATCTTTTATCTCTTTCACGACCTCCCCAGTCGTCGACCATTTTGTCTCTGCTGTCGCTATTTTTACAGAGAGCGTCGAGACATCTGTCCCCACATATGTGTCTACGACCTCTCTGCCTGTCTCGCCCTCTGTCGCTGATTCATCTTCTGCCGCTGCTCTCACTCCTGAGAGCATTCCTGCGTCTTAGCCTCCCAGAGAGGATGGGCATATTTTAGCAAGCACCGCCTCTCACCCACACCCACTAGTGGCTCCACTCGTCTACGGTGGCCATTTGCGTCAGCCCCGACCTCCACCTGTGTGTCCCTCTGCCCCCGCTCCCAACGCCCTTGTCCATCACCTCCATACTATAGAGGGGGCCGTGAGTGGACTTAGAGCGGATTTTGGGCACTCGCCACCACCGTTAGCTCTGTGCAGGCACGCATCGCCCTTCTGCCTGGTATTCAGGTCACCCTGAACCAGATCCTTGTGCACCTGCCACAGCCTCCACCAGCCGAACCCAGTCCCATCTCTCAGCAGCCTGCACCACCGCCACCCCCTCCCCCACTACAGGGAGGTGCTGACGCCCCACCACTAGCTTAGGCACACACTTGAAGCCTCTCATATTTTCTGTCGATGATCTGGTTGATATTTTTGCTGCTGATTTTGCATCCCCTATCTCCAAATATTTTGAACAATTTTTGCCGGGATATGTATATATCTATTTGGGAGAGAGGTGGTATTTCTGGGCCTTTCTATTTTTGCTCCCATAATCTGTATGCCCATCACATCTATCATTTGCATGCTGCACTTATCATATACATATCCATTCCATTTTCTTTTACTTTC
Organism: Scilla litardierei; assembly: GCA_030789695.1. NCBI lineage: Eukaryota > Viridiplantae > Streptophyta > Magnoliopsida > Asparagales > Asparagaceae > Scilla > Scilla litardierei. The sequence continues at coordinate 182,974,311 of CM061141.1, read as the reverse complement.
CTTTTTATCATCATTTGCATCTGTCACGCCCCGCTTCCTAAAAATGTGGAGTCGAGACGTGAGAAGGTCCGCACAAACTTTAAGCCGTGAAGCTCCAAGTCTGATAAGCGTATAAAAACACTTATTATGGCAAGTCCTTGCAAAGCGAAACGAAACAACAATGATAATGAGGAAATGAGACGACATTTTATTGAATCTCCAAATGTCCATAAACAAATTACAATATCGAAGAAAAGCCACCAGGCTAAAGGAAAAAGAGTCTAAGGCCCAACATGGCCAACAAAGTATAACATACATACAAAGGTGCCACGCACCGACAACTAACATGAATCCTAAAACATAAAGGGAAACTCAACAAGTCACCGGTGTCCACAAGACTCCTCCTCAGCAAACACAACGTCCTCTGAAACAAGCTCTGGCTCGGCAACTAACATGCGACACCCAAAGAGAAAGGGGCACATGTCAGCAAGTCTGAAAAGACTTGAGCAAGGAAACTGAAAGGAAGGTAAACTAGCAACCTAGCAGTTATAGTATGCATGACATGGCAGTTATTACATGAGTGCACAAGCAAGACATGGCGAGACAATAAGTACAAGAGAACAATTATCGGGACAAGACAAGAGTAGCCAAGCTACTAACAATCTCAATCATTTCACGTTGGTTTATAGATGTTTACGTCCTTCAGCTGAATGGTACATCATTCACACCGATCAGCACTAAACACTATTCACGTTTCACTGTTGTGTGTAGATGTTTACGCCCTTCAGCTGAATGGTACATCATTCACACCGATCGGCACTAAACACTACCCCAACCCAGAGTTTACGCCTTACAACTGCAGTTGCAGATCAGGCAGACCCCCAGTTGAATGGCCGCTTAACCCTTACCCCATCCCACACGTAAACAAGCCAGGGTCCCTGTACATGAGCCCAGCAAGTGAGCCAGGGTTGCCCCGCACGGGAGCTTGTTTCTTAGTTCACAATTCAATATCGAGCGTTGGGGTTAGCAACTCATTATGCTCGCTTCTGGTCACGAGCCAGGAACTATCAGTTTTGTAGCGTGAGCTACACATTCACGATGAACAATCGATGTATGCAATGTCATAAACAGATATTCGCGTACCGTTAATTGTATTTAAACGTGACAGGAAAAATGCAATGACATGAACAATATTCGCGTACCGTTAATTGTAATTAAACATGACATACAAGCATGATAGGGGTGACGGACCAAGCTTCGTTGTCAAGCTAGGTCAATGGCGTCTAGACGGCTATCCTTTCACCGTCTAGTCTCTTTTACGTTAAAACAAGGAAATGGCCTAAGACATGGCCCAAATCAAAGGATGCAAGTTTCACTTGCCTAGCACCGAGGAAGACTATCACGAAGGTTCGTCTCACGAACGCTAATCTACGGGGAAGGGAATCGCTGTCATGGAGAAACAATCATCAAACAACATCCATTATTATTAGGGTTTGACAAATCATAATAGGGGTTAAGAGAATATTAAAGGAAGAACACTACCCGAATGGAAGCGGAAGATCAACGCCGAGCAACCACGGCAACGGATGAACGATCCGGGAGAACTACCACTCAGATCTGGAAATGAGGGAAAACCTGGAGAAATGGGTTTGGATGAGGCTTTTGGGGATTTGATGAGGGTTTGAGGTTGAGGAGAGGTAGGATATGTGAAATGAGGGTTTGGATGATGATGGATGAGCTTGGGATGAAGGAGGAAGGGTTTGGGGATGAAGGGGGATGATTTGGGGAAGGACGAGGTTCAGGAGAAGAGAGGGAAGAGAAGAAAACGATTGGGGGTTTATATAGAAAATCGTGTGGCGGCTAGGGCAAACTAGGGTTTCCTGGGCTGATTAGTCGGTCAAGGAAGGATTGGTGACCGACTAGTTGAGGATCTAGTCGGTCGGTCGTTCAACATGGACCGACTAAGAGTAAACAGTAGCTCGCTCAGGAAAACTGGACTATGAGTTAGTCGGTCTGTGAAGACTTGTCAACCGACTAGTTTGAGAACTAGTCGGTCGGTGAGTGTTCATTGACCGACTAAAGGCTGAATTCTGAGAGAGATCATGGAAATGAGAGTTAGTCGGTCTGAGAAGGATTCCTGACCGATTAGTTTAGCATCTAGTCGGTCGATGGTTGTTCTTAGACCGACTAAGAGTAAACAGTAGCTCCTGAATAATTGATTGAATGAACTAGTCGGTTCCAGTTGATTTCCTGACCGACTAAATTGGAATCTAGTCGGTCGGCCGATCTTCTTGAACCAACTAACATGCACGAAAAGTGCCGATTCGAAGCGCGAATTTTGGGAAGATTTCTATGGCTTCTAGGATCGATTTATACTCTAAGATATGATCGATATGAAGCTCGTCACGAGTGACTTACTCCGAGTTCAATGATTCTAAGGAAGAAGCTAGAAGATCGCATGAAAAGGAATGAAAACGAAAGCTAGGAAATCTCAACGAGATGAATGAAAGCGAGAACTATGGAAATGGAAACCACACAAGGAGAGAACCCACCATCGCAAGCAAAACACACTGATAATCCAATCGTACAAAAACCAGTCGTTACATCCAACCCACCTTAGAATAAAGTCTGTCCTCGTACTTTCTAACATACATATAGTCGCTCTGGTAACTACCCTCAACCAATTTCACATCATAAATTCAACCAAGTACTTTCATTTCGAGTTCTTATATATATGCACTAGAAATCCAATATTACTACCACTACACACATATTTTCACGCACATAGTACACTCATACTTATTATAGTCAATCAATTTCATACAAGTATTTCAATCACAAATATATAGTCAATATATTTATACAACAATAAACACATATTACTTACTATAAGAAAATAACCAAGCCTCTCTTATTTGAAAATAATTTCACATTTGTTTAGTCATTCAAGTACATGCAAATATTTCACCATATTTTCACCTCACATATAGTCCTATAACCATATATTGGTATAGCCACCCACAATCGTGTGCGTAACACAACCAAGCACAAACAACTCAAACACCATACATACGTCATCCATCACTATTCACCACCACATACAATTTATACCAAAGTACATAGAGTATACCCACTCAAGCTTGAGTGAGACTCAAATCATAGCAGGACATTTATATGCGTAACACAGTAAACATACACATACCAATACCACTCCAAGGCATACACATCCACTTATCACATATTTTCACACCATATCCATCCATTTATAATTACCATATCAACACATCAACTACATACAAGTTTAAGAGATGCAATAGTCGGGTATACCTCCTGATATACACGCATACGACATCTCATAAAACAAGTGGTACCAATCAAAATTATCATTCTGCCATCATACGTATATCACATCATACTCAAGCAGAAAATTACCTACACACAACATACAAATGCCAACACCCATACCACTATATACACACCACGAAATCAACACTACGACGACATAACCACTTAACTAATAGGCCCACCAAACTACAACGAGGTTGACAGAGGCAACGACAAGCTCTATGGGCTAGACAAAAGGAAAGAACCGAACCTAGATCATGACGAATAGAAAGATCGAAAAACATGGGTTCAGCAAGGACGAAGATAAGGAGCCAAATTTGGTTAGGGGAAACAGGGTAAGACTGTGAATGTTTAGGTGGAGAGAAAGATGCAATGATACCCTTGAAGAATACGTAAAGAAGGTAGTGTAAACAACATAAGTTAAAATACGTGAATTCGAAAACCGTTGTACTTCAAAAAGTCGTGTCCTCGTTTGTATAAAATTATTTAGAGGTCGATAAACAAGTTGTTGGAAAACGAGTTTGAGACGAATATACGTAATAAGAGGTAAAGTGGTTTATTGGCTTATATAAAATCATCATGAGGAAAAAGGAGATCATTTACTCGAACATTAAAACATAGGTCAGAAATGTTATGCGGCAGTAATCTAAAATTTTTGGAAAAGTTTTGAGATTCGAAGATTGAAATCAGATCAAGTTTAGTGTGGAGAATCTAAGCGCATGCTAAAGGTTTTCCAAATCTTAAAACTTAAGAGAAATCCCAAATAAACCATATCGAAAATACTTTTAGAGAAATCCGGATTTGCCAACAAAATTGATTTATATAAGATCTTAATGTACAAGCAAAACGAACGTGGTACCGATATATAAAAATAATTGAAGTCACATTTTAGAAATTATCTTAAAAGTGTGTATGGTGAATGGAAGATAATATCTTAGTAGCATGGAAAGAGAAAAGGATATTTAAACCCATCAAGTTAGTATTAAAACTTTTAAACCGTTTTATGAAGGGTCTAAGTCAGGAATGATTTCGAAATAGTAATTTGTTTTTTTACACGAAAATCTGAAATATGGAAAATGTTGAGCATAAAATCGACTTGCTAAAAGCCGAAGTCCAAAGGGACTTGAAAAGTTTATTATGAGTAAGCATGAGGTGTTTTCGAATAAAATTTTAATGGCACAAGTAAGAAAACAATTTATGAATCGAGTTAGGAAAATAGAAATACGGTTCAGAATGAAATTGGTATATGAAAAGGGACAAGACATTTATATCGATACGAAGGTATATGCAGAAAATATTATAAACTTCTAATCTAAAAATCTCAACACAAGTTTCGATATTTAAAAACATAAATAATTTAAGTCAGCGAAGGAGCATGAAACCTTACATATATCAAAAGTGTTTCGAACAAATTTAAACTTAACGAAAGAAGAAGATCGAAGATACTTTTAGGGAAATAAGGATTCGCCAAAAGAACGTGTTGGTATATATAGAAAAAACTTTTTGAAGTACGAGTACGACGAACCTATAAAGATATACACAAAATTAGTTGAAGTCCATTCAGTTTTGGAAAAATACCCCTAAAGGTATGTACGATAAGTGGTTAAAATAAATTTTTGTATTTAGGAAAAAGGGACGGTATATCGAACCATCAGGATAGTAATAAAGTTTAAAAATCGAAATACGAAAGATACATTGTTAGAAAAATAGTACAAGATAGTAATTTTAAGATTACGGCCAAGAGTCTTCAAAATTCAAGAACGACTTTGAACTCCATCGAAATTTAGGGAGACATTTTTAAAGAAGTTTAGAACAAATTTAAATTGAGTGAAACTTCAAATAAGGAAAGCATTCGATAATAACTTTGGAAGAATCAAGATTTGCAACGGAAAACATTTGAAAGATCAAGGATAATTGGAATGAGGTGGTCATGTGAATTGAGGACAAGGGAGTGGTTACGGAAACATAATTTTCCAAAAATTTGTAGTCGGGAAAATGTTTGAACACAACTTGATTTGTTGAAAACTGAAATCATCTGTGACTTAAAAGTATATTAAGGGAGCGCGACGAGTCATTTGAATATCATAAATAAGAAGGAAAATTCATAAATCGAATTTGGAAAATAGAATTGCAGCTCAGGATTAAATCGATTTATGAAAAGGGACAAGATATTCAAATAGGTATGAAAGGTATAGGCTGTAAAATATTATAAAACAGTAATCAAAATCTCGTCAAAACTTTCGAATTTCAAAAATCAATTTAAGTCAACGAAAGAGTACGAGATATAAGTATACATATAACAATTGAAATTCCATTTAGCTTGGAAAAGATTTTAAAGTATGTCATGCGATTAAAATGGATCTCATAGTTAGAAAATGGTACATCGAATTCTTCCAAAATAGTATTGGAGTCTTTAAACCGAAATGCGAAAATATAGACAAGAAAATGGTTACGAGATAGCAATTATAATTACAACTATTAGACTCCGAAATCTACAAGGAATTTTGACTCAATCGAAAAGTGAGAAATTCAAGTATATACGTAGCGGGTTTAAAACAAAATTTAAACTTAACGAAAACTTTAATAAGGGAAATCAAAAAATAACTTTAAAAGAAATCAAGCCTTGCGAATGGGGACCTTCGAAGGATCAACGATTTTAGAAACGTGGTGGTCATGGGAATCGAGGCAAGGGATTTGGTCGGATGATCAAAGCATAAACACGCCTAGGATATGAATTAGGAAAATCTACGGGAATCTCCTAAGGTCAACCAGCTAAAGATTATGGAACTAAGCGCTAAGACTCCCTAAGGGCTAGACAGTGATGAAATGAGTTCAGCTTGGTCCGAAATCGATGAACCCAAGCGAACGGCTAAAGAAATCCTAGGAATCTATCATGGTCAGGGCTAGACAGGAACCACTAAGGTAACTCTTAAGGCTATCATAGCGATCACTAGCATGGAGCCTAACAAACAATCAAGGATCCCTAACTAGCAAGCACAAACTTCTAACTAAGTCTCACTATAGTCCTGACCTAATGGATTTCCTATCAAGCTGGGACAGGTGCTCTAACACGCCTACTAGCCACCTAAGGCATATGAACGCTAAAAACTTAGACTCCGGGCTTATAACTTGGATGCTCTAATTTATTTAATGGACATTCTATAATTATTATTGTTGTTCCGATAGTTCGCATTTGCAAATGGACCTGCATGGGCCACCACTAAAACCTGTCACGCCCCGCTTCCCAAAAATGTGGAGTCGAGACGTGAGAAGGTCCGCACAAACTTTAAGCCGTGAAGCTCCAAGTCTGATAAGCGTATAAAAACACTTATTATGGCAAGTCCTTGCAAAGCGAAACGAAACAACAATGATAATGAGGAAATGAGACGACATTTTATTGAATCTCCAAATGTCCATAAACAAATTACAATATCGAAGAAAAGCCACCAGGCTAAAGGAAAAAGATTCTAAGGCCCAACATGGCCAACAAAGTATAACATACATACAAGGGTGCCACGCACCGACAACTAACATGAATCCTAAAATATAAAGGGAAACTCAACAAGTCACCGGTGTCCACAAGACTCCTCCTCAGCAAACACAACGTCCTCTGCAACAAGCTCTGGCTCGGCAACTAACATGCGACACCCAAAGAGAAAGGGGCACATGTCAGCAAGTCTGAAAAGACTTGAGCAAGGAAACTGAAAGGAAGGTAAACTAGCAACCTAGCAGTTATAGTATGCATGACATGGCAGTTATTACATGAGTGCACAAGCAAGACATGGCGAGACAATAAGTACAAGAGAAAAATTATCGGGACAAGACAAGAGTAGCCAAGCTACTAACAATCTCAATCATTTCACATTGGTTTGTAGATGTTTACGCCCTTCAGCTGAATGGTACCTCATTCACACCGATCGGCACTAAACACTATTCACGTTTCACTGTTGTTTGTAGATGTTTACGCCCTTCAGCTGAATGGTACATTATTCACACCGATCGGAACTAAACACTACCCCACCCCAGAGTTTACGCCTTACAACTACAGTTGCAGATCCGGCAGACCCCCAGTTGAATGGCCGCTTAACCCTTACCACATCCCACACGTAAACAAGCCAGGGTCCCTGTACATGAGCCCAGCAAGTGAGCCAGGGTTGCCCCGCACGGGAGCTTGTTTCTTAGTTCACAATTCAATATCGAGCGTTGGGGTTAGCAACTCATTATGCTCGCTTCTGGTCACGAGCCAGGAACTATCAGTTTTGTAGCATGAGCTACACATTCACGATGAACAATCGATGTATGCAATGTCATGAACAGATATTCACGTACCGTTAATTGTATTTAAACGTGACGGGCAAAATGCAATGACATGAACAATATTTGTGTACCGTTAATTGTAATTAAACATGACATACAAGCATGATAGGGGTGACGGACCAAGCTTCGTTGTTAAGCTAGGTCAATGGCGTCTAGACGGCTATCCTTTCACCGTCTAGTCTCTTTTACGCTAAAACAAGGAAATGGCCTAAGACATGGCCCAAATCAAAGGATGCAAGTTTCACTTGCCTATCACCGAGGAAGACGATCACGAAGGTTCGTCTCACGAACGCTAATCTACGGGGAAGGGAATCGATGTCATGGAGAAACAATCATCAAACAACATCCATTATTATTAGGGTTTCACAAATCATAATGGGGGTTAAGAGAATATTAAAGGAAGAACACTACCCGAATGGAAGCGGAAGATCAACGCCGAGCAACCACGGCAACGGATGAACGATCCGGGAGAACTACCACTCAGATCTGGAAATGAGGGAAAACCTGGAGAAATGGGTTTGGATGAGGCTTTTGGGGATTTGATGAGGGTTTGAGGTTGAGGAGAGGTAGGATATGTGAAATGAGGGTTTGGATGATGATGGATGAGCTTGGGATGAAGGAGGAAGGGTTTGGGGATGAAGGGGGATGATTTGGGGAAGGAGGAGGTTCAGGAGAAGAGAGGGAAGAGAAGAAAACGATTGGGGGTTTATATAGAAAATCGTGTGGCGGCTAGGGCAAACTAGGGTTTCCTGGGCTGATTAGTCGGTCAAGGAAGGATTGGTGACCGACTAGTTGAGGATCTAGTCGGTCGGTCGTTCAACATGGACCGACTAAGAGTAAACAGTAGCTCGCTCAGGAAAACTGGACTATGAGTTAGTCGGTCTGTGAAGACTTGTCAACCGACTAGTTTGAGAACTAGTCGGTCGGTGAGTGTTCATTGACCGACTAAAGGCTGAATTCTGAGAGAGATCATGGAAATGAGAGTTAGTCGGTCTGAGAAGGATTCCTGACCGACTAGTTTAGCATCTAGTCGGTCGATGGTTGTTCTTAGACCGACTAAAAGTAAACAGTAGCTCCTGAATAATTGATTGAATGAACTAGTCGGTTCCAGTTGATTTCCTGACCGACTAAATTGGAATCTAGTCGGTCGGTCGATCTTCTTGAACCAACTAACATGCACGAAAAGTGCCGATTCGAAGCGCGAAGCTTCGGGAAGATTTCTATGGCTTCTAGGATCGATTTATACTCTAAGATATGATCGATATGAAGCTCGTCACGAGTGACTTACTCCGAGTTCAATGATTCTAACGAAGAAGCTAGAAGATCGCATGAAAAGGAATGAAAACGAAAGCTAGGAAATCTCAACGAGATGAATGAAAGCGAGAACTATGGAAATGGAAACCACACAAGGAGAGAACCCACCATCGCAAGCAAAACACACTGATAATCTAATCGTACAAAAACCAGTCGTTACAGCATCTGTACCCAGCCACCCCTATTATATATGTCATGCTGCCACACTTAGCACATTGAGGACACTGTGCAGTTTAGCTTGGGGGAGTGAGTGCACTCACGTACTTTTTATTTTCTTCATTTTTATCTTTATTTTTCTACCTTTCTTTATTTTCCACTTATTTTCACCCACTTTTTCTTCTTCTCATGCATCATGTTTTCTTACTTTTTGTGTGCTTTGCATTTGTATAGTTAGTTCTTATTTTTCCTTTATCCTTATTTCTTTTATGCTTTTTGCTATAAATGAATTCTCTATGATGACGATGACTTGGAGTTAGCTTGCTCTTATATGCGTATTCTTTTGCCATGCCATCGTTTTTTATTTCAGATACCGTATGCTATACATCGCCATGCATTTGAGAATATGAACCTTCATCTCTATTATATGATTGTGAATCAAATTCTAGCATTAGCTGAGTTGGAAAATTTATATCGTTTACTTTTCATAAAAACACACCAAGCTTCACGCATTGATTGCCTAATCTTGGAGTACTGCTTTGTTATCTGCTATCACTTATATTTGCATGAAATTGTACGCTCAACTTCCAGGTTGATTGAATGTATGCCTTTTTGATATGATTAGATTAGTTTAGTTTCTAAATCAATCTGAGTAGATTACATTACCCTGCTGAAAGTTGTCATGCACAAATAAAAAAATGAACTGAGCGTTTCATATTTTCTTTCTCCACATATCTTGAACATCATATGTATACTTAAAATCATTGGTGAATCTCCCCTTAAGCTAATCTTATATTGGCATCTTCTCCACGCTAAAAAGTCGAAGCTCCATTACCCCCAAAATCAAAAATAAAACACATGCAAACCTTTCCATCTTTTATTTGGGACTGTTATTGTGTATATTGTCTTAAAAACAAAACAAAACAAAACACAAAAGAAAAAAAAGAGAAAAAGAGAAAAGAAAAAACAAAAAGAAGTTCATTTGTATATACACAATCCTTCCTTCTTTCCTATTTATTTCCATTTATTCCTATGGAGCTTCAAAAATGGGAAGTCGTATTGTTCTATTTGATGCCATCTCGCTTACAGATAAGCTTGGGGAGGGGATCCAATGATGTGTGAGAGTGTGACTACTTATATGTGCATAACGACTTAAGCTAGGTAATTTTTGATACTTAGGGAGATTACTTAGAGTATAACGAAGTCCATGAATTGAAAATTTGGCATGCATTTCATGAATAACATCTCTTTCTATTCTTATTGCTTTATAATGCACGATACCTCTTATACTCCAAGCAGAAAGCGATCAATTGAAAAGTGTGCAATCTATGATTACGTATACCATTTTAAATGCCTTAAGACGACGCTAATTCTAGAATGATTTCATATTTCATAGTGTTTTGATGTTCTTGTTTTCTATATCGAATGCACTTATATACGATGTGATATCGAGGTAAAAATCTTTAGCATGCTTTATTCATCGTGCGCTATTTGAGTAAGCAACTCCATGTCTTGAGAGGATGATCTAGCACTTCCCTCTTCGTTTTCTTTTCTATCTTTCTTTTTCCTTTTCCTTATTTTTATCCATCTGGTTCGTCGTTTTACTTATCTTCCTCGAGGACGAGTAAGAGGTAAGCATGGGGGATTTTGATCGGTCCATATTTTACACCTTTTTCTGCATATTTGCATACCATTTAGATCGCCCATATCGCGCTTTTCACGATTATTCGACGATATTGGTTGCATTTCATTATTCCTTGTTTTTGTCGAATTTCAGGAAATATGGAGCGATCATGAGCATAAATGAGATTAAGGACTTGCATGCGTACCGGAGCATCGCCCATGGCCTTATCGTGGAGCTAACAACGCTGGATGATGAGTGGAAGAAGAAGAAGACCGATAGAATCGACGAAGAGGCGAGGAGGAGAAGAGTCGCTTCCAGAAACAGGCCACTCGGCCGAGTACGCAGTCCACTCGGCCGAGTGAAGAAGCGTACTTGTCCGAGTACAACTGAAACGAAAATATCTCGTGCCACAACGTACCCGACCGAGTAGAGAACTCCACTCGCCCGAGTAGAGAACTCCACTCGCCCGAGTGAGTCAGAATTTTTGAAGGGAATCGAAGCCAACTCTCAGGAATTTTGGGGAGCACAGCAGAAGACCCACTCGGCCGAGAAGGATGTCCACTCGATCGAGTGATAAATACCACTCGGCCGAGTGACGCGGAGTGCCAGAGTGCCCAAACCCCCAACTTCTCTGTTTTTATTTGGATCTGGCACTCGGCCGAGTGATTTTTCCAGTCGGTCGAGTCGCGCCGCCAAGCTTGTGTCGAAAACTAGGGTTCTGGGCTGCGTAAGGGCAATTCTGTAAGGATTTTATGGACGTTTTGGGCATGCATTTAAGCCCAGTTTTCACCCTAGCTTAGGAGGGGACCAGAAAATAGATTTTAGATTATTTCTAATTGTAATTTGAGCTTTGGAGATTGAAGAACTTAGATCTGGTTTGTCTATTTCTTTTGAATATTGCATTTTTATGAATTGTTCTCTTCTAAATCTGAATTGCAATATGTTTTCCATCATTGATTTTGCTATTGCTTTGATGAATTGTGAGTAGATTCGATGTTCTAGGGCATATGGATGAACCCTATGGATCTAATTTCAGATTTGTGATGAATGAATTTATATGTTGCTAGAATTGCTAGGAGGTTAGGTTGTGATTGATTTATCACGGATATCTAGCAATTTCTATCGATATGGAGTTTGCAAGAGATTGGATTCTGATTGATGGAAAGGCCTAGATATTTGATTTAGATTTATAATCGAGATTCACTAGATTTAGGCTACAAGAGATTGGACCAAAGGTAGGATTTTTATTATAAATCTATACCCATATTCGTTTGCAAGAGATTGGGCGAATACGAGCTATCACAATCAAGATCGTAACTCGAGTTTGCACGAGAGTGGGCTTGAGGTGCGATTGGACGATCTTAATGCTAGTGGCTTAGGTTAGGGTTTGCACGAGAGTGGGCCCTAATCTAGGTCGCTATAGACCGGCAATAGCGCCAGAGCGTGAGCTTGGTTCTCTATTTAGTTACGACAAGTTTGCCTCAATCCAAGTCTTGCAACATTAAGGTTCGCGATTCACAGAGATGAATGACGATTCGTAGTGGGGATTCCCTAGCCGTAGACACTTTTATAATATTGAATTTGAATTGTTAATTGAACGATGGTGACAACAACATTCCAAAAATCGCCTTTCCACCAATAGCTTAGTGATAAAGATAGAGTACCGTCATTAGTCCCTCCTCGTGTTCGATAGCCATTTGCCACTACACCGTGTGCTTGCGGTAAAACTACAATTGTTTTCTGGGTGTATATTGGGGAGCAATCATGTTTTTGGCACCGTTGCCGGGGAGGCGACGGTATTTTATTTTCTTTACCTTGCTATTTCTTTTTTTATTTTATTATTTTCACTCTTTTATTCCTCTATTGTGCTAACTATTCTATCTAGAATCTCTCTTTCTGTGCATGTACACGAGATCAAAGGTTTCCCAAGGTGACATATTATTTGACCCTGAGATCGAGCGGACGACAAGGAAGCTTAGAGCCGAGAGGGGATCTGCTATAGAGGAAAATCAAATGGCTACGCTGGAAACACCAGAAGAGCTAGCACAACGTATGGTTAGGCTTGTCTCCATCCGAGATAGGATACAGCCTAAGACCACATCTACCGCCTCTTCTATAGTCATGCCGGAGTTGGCGGCCGACAAGAACTTTGAGTTAAAGACGAGACTCGTAGTGTTGATGCAACAAGACCCATTCCATGGGAATCCTCAAGAGAACCCACACTACCATTTGTAAATGTTCTTGGCGAAGTGCGCCACATTCCATATGCCTGGCGTGCCGACAGATGCTATTCGACTGCGTCTTTTCCAATTCACTCTTCGTGATAAGGCCTTATATTGGCTAAGGACGCAAGCCGAGGGGATCTTCACTACTTGGGATGAGCTAGCGAGTGAATTTGTCAACAAGTTCTATCCGCCATCCAAGACTGTGAAGATACGAAACGCCTTGATGTCCTTCAGGCAAGGCCCCCAGGAGTCTGTATATGAGGCGTGGGAGCGTTTTAATGACCTCCAACACCAATGCCCCCACCATAGCATTGAACCATGGGAGCTAGTGCATAAATTTTACAATGGATTACAACCGAGCACAAAGCAAATAATTGTTGCCATGGCTAATGGCGCTATTTTGGCAAAGACACCGGATGACGCTACGGCCTTACTTGAGGAGATGGCCTCGAATAATCAGCAATGGGCCGACGAAAGGGGACAATCTTCGTCGTCTTTGAAGCCGTCGAGCATCTTTGAAATGAAAGCAGTGGCAGAACTCTCTACAAAATTTGATTCTTTTCATAAAGTCGTGGAGAGACTGGAAAAGTTGATAAGCTAGCCACATGGAGCTTCCAACGCATCTACATCTGGAGGAAGCATGAGCGACTGGCAGGATCAGAGCCAAGTCATGTTTGTTGGAGGGGAGCAAGGAGACAAAGCTTTGGAGCAAGCTCAATATGTTGCCGGTAATAGCGGTTATTGGGTGAACGTAGCTACTAAGATCATAGACGATGCCATGACATTCGCCATTGGAGCCATGCATGATGACGACTTTGAAGAGACCCAAATTGCCAAAGATGGCAAAATGATGGGAGACCCACTGGATCCTCTTACGGATGAAGAGAAGAACGACGCTGATGTCGTTAGGATTAGAGAGCTATGCAAGCTCTCTACGGTGAAGCACATGAAGGAAGCACAACCTACAAATAATTCTTCACCACCGGTCAAGAAGAAGGACGCCAAGAGCTCAAGCTTGGGGGAGTCATCCCCCACTACTACCTTTGATGAGGGGCAGCCGACGAAGGCGGACAAAAGGCAACAAGTGGACCCAAGCGGCCTTCCCGGCAAGTTTGACACGTGCATCTCCCTTGCTCCGAACATCGAGCACTAATCGTGAATCTTAAGGGGTCGAGCTCAAGGCCTTAAACAAGCTCTTATCGGGAGGCAACCAGACAGTTTTACTCAGTTTTAGTAGAATTTTCCTTTCATTTTTTGTTTTAGATCTTTATTAGTGTATAGAGTCAAGAGTCTAGGAAGAACCTGATGACGGGCTACGGTTTTCATTTCAGGAAAAGGATGATAGGAGGCCATATGAACGGAGGACGTCCATGGCGATGGGGATTACTCCAGAGATGCGCTTAAATGCCAAAGGGAGGAAGAAACTGACGGGAGAAAAGAACAGATAAAGTGTCGCAAAAACAGAGAGTATGAGCTGAAAACAGCAGCCCACTCGGCCGAGTGATTTTTTCACTCGGCCAAGTGAAGACCCTACTCGGCCGAGTAGGGTACTTCACAGGGAAGTCTCGAAAATCCTCTCTCTGTAAATTATATGCCGGCCGAGTGACTTTGTCACTCAACCAAGTGAGTCAGACACATTTTTCATTGAGTGGCCATCCACTCAGCCGAGTGATAGTTTCTACTCGGCCTAGTCGGAACTTAAATAAGAAATTTCGAAATATCCAAAACAACTGCCACTCAGTCGTATGGTTACTGCCACTCGACCGAGTGACCTATCCAATTTAACCCAAACTCGCGTACCTAAATCCCTAAATCCCCAAAATTTCTTTCAAATCGCCCGAGCTTCCCAACCCTCGCCCGAGTTGCTGCCGTCGCGCCCGAGTGGCATGACCCCGCCAGCACCACCGCCGGTCCGCCGCCGTGCACCTCACCACCGACCGGCGCTCGGCAGCCCTCCGACGCCTATTTCGCCCTAATCTCATATTTCTCATCTCGTAAGCCCAAATTCACCCCGACCGCAAAATTAAACCATATTTACGCCTATTTCTGTTGATCTACCCCTCGATTTTTTGATATTCATTGCTAATCAATTATTCTTGTGTTTCAGGATAGCTTGGGGGAGATCGAGCGTTGATTTGGAATTTCAGGTGAGGCGCCTCTTTGCCCGAATTGCTATCATGGAGCCGCGTCGTGTTATGGTATACTCTTTCCATATTATTTACTAGTACTTCATGGTAGTTTGCATGTCTCACGGCATCACCATGCGCCCACACACTAGGTCCAGTGTGCAGGAGCCCACTGCCAAGCGGAAGAAGACCAGCGACCCTGGTTCTTCTTCCGCTAGAGCGGACTCCCTGCCTCCTAGCGACCTACCACCCACACGTCTACCTCCTACTGCACCGATTCCAACCCCACCAGCATAGCCCGCCGCAGCCATCGACACGATGGGGATCACTTTCAGAGATGACGCACACCGCACCAGATTTGAAAGAATCTCACATCGTTTGATAGTCCCCTATAGGTTCACACACATAGTTGATCTTGAGCGCCTAGGGGTATTCCAGGGGCTACTATAGTTGTACGACAATGTGGGGTGGCGTGATTTTCTTTCGGTGTCGGCAGACACCTTCATCCGTCCGACCCTCGAGGTCATGAGTTCTATTCGTAGGACTCCCAGGGGGTGCAATTTTTGTCTGATTGACCATGAGTGTGAGATCACTCTTGATATGCGCCGTGCCTATTTCCACTGGCCCCCTGTCCCTAACCCTGATCTCGCTTTTGGTCCCGTGCACCACACCCCGCCTTCCTTTGATGCACATGCATTCTGGACCCTAATCATGGGATCACCACTGGCCTTTGACCCTAGCCAGGCCAAGGCCTCCTCTATCGTCCACCCTTGCCTCCGTATCGCTCAGTGCCTTATGGCGACCACCATTCTTGCGAGGTACGAGCCTGGGACGATGTCTATGCCTGAGGTCTATATGCTCTACGTGATGACATGAGAGAGAGCCTTCGAGGGCGACATGGACGTCTTAGTCCCTGTCATTCAGATTGATATTGATAGCTAGTATCTAGACCGCATCATTTTCTCTGTCACCGCGAGGCCGGTGATTTGTTGTGGCGGTTTGATTACCTTGCTGGATCCTTTGTATGGGGTTGAGCTCCTTGATGGCTTGCTTCGACCTATGGGCCCCACTTCCCTTTCCATAGATGTTATGGTCCACATGAGGATGTTGCATCCTCATGGTCAGCACCACTGGGTTTGGCTACACGGTCCATTTTCTGCAGACTATATGGTATTTTCGAGCCCTACTCGGACCCACATTAGCCCCACTAGTGGGGTGTGGAGACCAGAGATGGACCTCATCATCCCATCTGCATATGTACTCGAGCCCGAGGGCGCTCAGCAGGAGCCCCTCCTCGACCCTCTAGCCCCGGATATCCCTATCCCACAGCCTACACATGATCTGATTCCAGCTCCCGACACTTCTGTCCACACTTCTGCCAGTGTCGGGAGCACCATTCTTGTGTATGCCAGCACCACCACCATTCCTCCCTCTGTGCCATCGTGTGTTGATCACATTTCTTACGTGAGCTTTGTGAGCGCCTCCCCCACTGCACTTGAGAGAGGCGAGCATTCCCTAGCTTCGACAGCTGAGACCATGCCCTCACCTGATTTTTCGACCTCGGGAGTGTCATCTTTTGTCGCTTTCACGACCTCCCCAGTCGTCGACCCTTCTGTATCTGCTGTCGCTATTTTTATCGAGAGTGTCATGATGTCTGTCCCCATATTTGTGTCTACGACCTCTTTGCCTGTCATGCCCTCTGTCGATGCTTCATCTTCTGCCACTGCTCACACTCCTGAGAGCATTCCTGCGTCTCAGCCTTCCACAGAGGATGGGTGTCTTTTAGCGAGCACCGCCCCTCACCCACACCCACTAGTGGCTCCCCTCGTCTACGGTGGCCGTTCGCGTCAGCCCCGACCTCCACCTGTGCGTCCCTCTGCCCCCGCGCCCGACGCCTTCGTCCAGCACCTCCGTGCTGTAGAGGGGGGCGTGAGTAGTCTCAGAGCGGATTTTCGGGCACTCGCTGCCACCTTTAGCTCTATGCAGGAATCGTCGCCCTTCTACCTGGTATTCAGGTCACCTTGAACCAGATCCTTGTGCGCCTGCCACAGCCTCCAACAGCCGAACCCCGTCCCATCTCTCAGCAACATGCACCATCGCCACCCCCTCCGCCACCTCAGGGAGGTGCTGACGCCCCACCACCAGCTTAGGCACACACTTGATGCCTCTCATATTTTTTGCTGATTATCTGGTTGATATTTTTGCTGCTGATTTTGCACCCCCTCTCCCAATATATTTTGATCACTTTTTGCAGGGCTATGTATATATCCGTTTGGTGGAGAGGTGGTATTTTTGGGCCTTTATATTTTTGCTCTCATGATCTGTGTGCCCATCACATCCATCATTTGCATGCTGCACTTATCATATACATATCCAGTCCATTTTCATTTTATCTTTCCTTTTATCATCATTTGCATCCACACCCACCCACCCCTATTATTTATATCCTGCTTCCACACTTAGCACATTGAGGACACTGTGTAGTTTAGCTTGGGGGAGTGAGTGCACTCACGCACTTTTATATTCTTCATTTTTTATCTTTATTTTCTACCTTTCTTTATTTTCCACTTATTTTCGCCCACTTTTTCTTCTTCTCATGCATCACGTTTTCTTACTTTTTGCGTGTGTTGCTTTTGTATAGTTAGTTCTTATTTTTCCTTTATCCTTATTTCTTTTATCCTTTTTGCTATAAATTAATTCTCTATGATGACGATGACTTGGAGTTAGCTTGCTCTTATATGCGTATTCTCTTGCAATGCCATTGTTTTTATTTCAGATATCATATTATATACATCGCCATGCATTTGAGAATAGGGACCTTCATCTCTATTATATGATTGTGAATGAAATTCTAGCATTAGCTGAGTCTGAAAATTTATATCGTATACTTTTCATAGAAAACACACCAAGCTTCACGCATTAATTGCCTAATCCTGGAGTACTGCTTTGTTATCTGCTATCACTTCTATTTGCATGAAATTGTACGCTGAACTTCCAGGTTGATTGAATGTATGCCTTTTTGATATGATTAGATTAGTTTACTTTCTGAAATCAAAGTGAGTAGATTACATTACCCTGCTAAAAGTTGTCGTGCACAAACAAAAGAGTGAACTGAGCGTTTCATATTTTTCTTTCTCCACATATCTTGACCATCATCTCTATACTTAAAATCATTGGTGAATCTCCCCTTAAGCTAATCTTATATTGACATCTTCCCCACGCTAAAAAGTCCACGCTCTATTACACCAAAATCAAAAGTAAAATACATGCATACCTTTCCATCTTTTATTTGTGATTGTTATTGTGTTTATTGCCTTAAAAAACAAAACAAAACAAAACACAAAAGAAAAAAAGAGAAAAACAAAAAACAAAAAACAAAAAGAAGTTCATTTGTATATACACGATCCTTCCTTCTTTCCTTTTCATTTCCCTTTATTCCTATGGAGCTTCAAAAAATGGGAAGTCGTATTGTTCTATTTGATGCGACCTCGCTTATAGATAAGCTTGGGGGAGGGGGATCCAATGATGTGTGTGAGAGAGTGACTACGTATATGTGCATGACGACCTAAGCGAGGTAATTTTTGATACTTAGGGAGATTAATTAGAGTATAACGAAGTCCATGAATTGAAAATTTGGCATGCATTTCATGAATACCATCTCTTTCTATTCTTATTGCTTTATAATGTGTGATACCTCTTATACTCCAAGCAGAAAGCGATCAATTGAAAACTGTGCAATCTATGATTACGTATACCATTTTAAATGCCTTAAGACGACGCAAATTCTAGAATGATTTCATATTTCATATCGTTTTGATGTTCTTGGTTTCTATATCGAATGCACTTATTTACGATGTGATATCGAGGTAAAAATCTTTAGCATGCTTTATTCATCATGCGCTATTTGAGTAAGCAACTCCATGTCCTGAGAGGATGATCTAGCACTTCCCTCTTCGTTTTCTTTTCTATCTTTCTCTTTCCTTTTCCTTATTTTTATCCATCGGATTCGCCGTTTTACTTATCTTTCTTGAGGACGAGTATGTGGCAAGCTTGGGGGATTTTGATCGGTCCATATTTTACACCTTTTTCCTGCATATTTGCATACCATTTTGATCGCCCGTATCGCGCTTTGCACGATTATTCGACGATATTGTGTGGCTTTTCACTATTTCTTGTTTTTGTCGGATTTCAGGAAATATGGAGCGATCGGGAGCATAAATGAGATTGAGGGACTTGCACGCGTACCAGAGCATCGCCCATGGACTTATCGAGGAGCTAACAGTGCTAGATGATGAGTGGAAGAAGAAGAAGATCGATAGAATCGACGAAGAGGCGAGGAGAAGAAGAGTCGCTTCCAGAAACATGCCACTCGGCTCAGTACATAGTCCACTCGGCCGACTGAAGAAGCGTACTAGGCCAAGTACAACTGATACGAAAATATATCGTGCCACAACATACTCGACCGAGTGGATAATTCCTCTCGGCCGAGTAGAGAACTCCACTCGACCGAGTGAGTAAGAATTTCGGAAGGGAATCAAAGCCAACTCTCTGGAATTTTAGGGAGCACAGCAGAAGACCCACTCAGCCGAGTTGGAAGTCCACTCAGCTGAGTGATAAATCCCACTCGGTCGAGTGATGCAAAGTGCCAGAGTGCCCAAAACCCCAACTTCTATGTTGTTATTTGGATCTGGCACTCGACCGAGTGATATTTCCACTCGGCCGAGTAGCGCCGCCAAGCCTGTGTCGAAAACTAGGATTCTGGGCTATGCAGGGGCAATTATGTCAGGGGTTTTTGGCCATTTTGGGCATGTATTTAAGCCCAGTTTTCACCCTAGCTTAGGAGGAGACCAGAAAATCGATTTTAGATTATTTCTAATTGTAATTTGAGCGTTAGAGATTGAAGAACTCATATCTGGTTTATGTATTTCTTTTGAATATTGCATTTTTATGAATTGTTCTCTTCTAAATATGAATTGCAATATGTTTTCCATCATTGATTTTACTATTGCTTTGATGAATTGTGAGTAGATTTGTTGTTCTAGGGCATATGGATGAACCATATGGATCTAATTTCAGATTTGTGATGAATGAATTTATATGTTGCTAGAATTGCTAGGAGGTTTGGTTGTGATTGATTTATCACGGATAGCTAGGAATATCTATCGATATGGAGTTTGCAAGAGATTGGATTCTGATCGATGGGAAGGCGTAGATATTCGATGTAGATTTATAAATGAGATTCACTAGATTTGGTTTGCAAGAGATTGGATCAAAGCTAGGATTTTTATTATAAATCTATACCCATATTCATTTGCAAGAGATTGGACGAATACGAGCTATCACAATCTAGATCGTAACTCGAGTTTGCACGAGAGTGGGCTCGAGGTGCGATTTGACGATGATGTCGATCTTAATGCTAGTGGCATAGGTTAGGGTTTGCATGAGAGTAGGCCCTAATGTAGGTCACTGTAGACCGGCAATAGCGAGAGAGCGTGAGCTTGGTTCTCTATTTAGTTACGACATGTTCACCTCAATCCAAGTCTTACAACATTGAGATTCACGATTCACAGAGATGAATGACGATCCGTAGTGGGGATTCCATAGCCCTAGACACTTTTATAATATTGAATTTGAATTGTGAATTGAACGGTTGTGACAACAACATTCCAAAAATTGCCTTTCCACCAATAGCTTAGTGATCAAGATAGAGTACCGTCATTAGTCCCTCCTCTTGTTCGATACCCGCTCGCCACTACACCGTGAGCTTGTGGTAAAACTATAATTATTTTCCTGGTGTATATCCGAGAGTGATCAGGGAGCACCTGGGTTAGGAAGATATGGTTGTTCCTTTCCTACCATAGGTGCCTAACAACTTTGGAGAGAACGACTTTACTAAGTCATCCCATAGCTTTGGTATTCCCTTTTGCTCCATACCTATGTCGAAGTAAGTGGGCATCCATGTATATGGATTTGGAGCAGGAGGGAAAACCCCAGCTTTAGTTTACATATCTGCCATACGAAGTAGCTATATTCACATCAGAAGAAGAGGTGGCAGGAGGTCTCCTGATGAGAATTACAAAGCACACAAGACGAGGGCACTTGGATGCCCCTCCGAGCCAACTGATAAGTAGTAGGTAATTTATGGGTGAGGGCATGGAGGAGGGCAAGCTCATACTTAGGGGTATGCCCAGTGAACCAGATTAGGGATTGCAGCCGATAATTAGTGAAGGGAAGACGAGTGGCATCCCAGGTCGAACCGAGGGTGTAGCCCACCCGTCGATATATCTGAGAAGTAAGAGGGGTGCATAAACGTGCCAAAGGGCCACGGGGAAGCAAGGGATCAAACTAGAAAGACGATGTCAGGCCTGGGATGCCACTCGATACGCCCTATAATGAAAATAAGTCTGGAAGACTAATCGAAAAGTTTAGCCTTGCACTTATCCAAAAGACTGGAGTACATCTTAGTCATGGGATAGTTAGGCGAAAGGGTTTTTAATTAGGCGCAATTTTGGTTGTTAGGGTTTTTAATTAGGTATAATTTCATATTTATTATCATATAACACTATTCCTCCCCCTCTAGTGTTTTCTTTCATATCTACAGGTCCGACAATTGGTATCAAAGCAAGGTTTAATCTATGGCAACCAACAAAAACAACCGCGATGATGCTTCTTCCAAAGCCGAATGCCAATCGACCGTATGACCCCCGCTATTCAACGGATCTAACTACATCTATTAGAATTGCCAGATGGTCATCTTCCTAAAGATCATCTCACTTTGGAGGACCATGGAGGAGGAGTATGTCAACCCCCTCGAAGAGGATTTCTCTAAGTGTACTCTGGAGTAAGTGACTACATAGTTGGACAATGCAAAGTCAATGAGCTCATTGATTTTTGCATTGGATGCAAAAGAGTTCAACAAGGTTTCCACATGTGCATCAAATTTGAAACCATCTCCTTATTACCCATGAAGGAACCTCGAAGCTAAAAAAGTCTAAATTACATGGTTATGTACAATGCCTCGAGATGTTTCGAATGCAGGACTAGGAGAATGTCTCTAGCATGTACGCAAGGTTCATCGATATAGTGAACGACCTAGAATCCCTTGGGAAAGTTTACACATGTAGACCCAAGAAGAAAATGTGAGAAAGTTGATCATGGCTGTGATTCCAGAGTAGGAGAAGAAAACCATGGCCACATAAGAAGGCAATGACGTGTCTACCTACACCGTGTAAAGCTTCATTAGTAACGTCATGGCTTATGAGGTACGAAAGGAAGATAGAGAGCAACACGAAGCTCTTAGATCCCAAGGCGAATCAAAGAAGAAAGCCATCGCTTTCATAGCCACATCAGTTAGCGAAGGATCTGATGAAGATATGGACTTGGAATCCATTGCTCTCATGGCACGAAAGTTCCAAAAGTTCTTCCGCAAAGGTAACTTCAAACCTATAGCCAGATTTGATTCCACTAATAATTCCTCTCTTTGTTACAAATGCCACAAGCCAGGACATATTAAGAAGGACTGCCTGATGCTTAAGAAGAAGGACAAATAGAAGGCTCCCAAGTACAAAAAGGGAGACAAGTATAAGGAGAACAACAAGAAGAAAGGTCTAGTAGGAATATAGGACGACCTTAGCAACGACTTACGTAGCAAGGAGTCAGACAATGAGAAGGGAGAGGTTGCACACATGAGCTTCATGGAACGGGAGGATGACGCTAGGGACATCACGAGGGATGGTTCTAGAAACAACGATAGTGACTCCGATGAGGTAACAATAGATGCACTAAGACTTGCTAATGAACAATTATTTGATAGGTATCAAAAAAATTTAATTCTTATAAGAGTGCTAAAGATGAATTATCTAAAGCCACTAGTTCATCCACACCCGTCACATCACATGGTGAGAACACCATTGACACACTTGTCAATGAGAAAACAACATTGCTTTCTCAAAACGACACATGGAGAAAAGAGGATGAAAACCTCAATCTCAATTAGATAGTGTCGCTATCGTAGATAGAGTTGAATTTGAGATTGAAACTCTTCGATCTCAAAACACTCTTTTGAGAAATGAGAACATATCTCTCAAAATCCAAGTGCACGAGCTCACTACATGTGTATCCACCTTGGATACCACCATTTCGTATCTTACGAAGAAATATGAGCTGATGTCCTCCAATGTTGAAAGATTCAACAAGGTAAGGGCAAGTTGGATGCATTGCTTGAGAACCAATTACCAGCAAACCACGGTGGTGGTCTTGTCTACTCTAATGCCAATGCAACCAACTCACGCACCACCTACATTGGAGTTACTATAGATTTTGTGAGGCTATCTTGCGGAGCATCCACGAGTGGTGCTCATAACATCTTAGATATTTCTTCTACTAAGAAAAGCCTCACTCCAACCCCACCCTATTTCGAAAAGAAACCCACCAAGGGTGGACCTCCAAAGAAGGTTAATGCTTACATATACACAAACACTAACACTCGTAGGAGAGCACCCACATCGCATACTCCTACGTATGATAGCTTTTATGCACTGCACCCACGTGCATGTGCCAACACTAACACGAGACGCTCTCATGCATGTACACATGCTTATACATATGCAGAACCACCTCATACACATATGTATGCACACTCAGATGCTTCTTATGTTCCACCACATGCTTACGCACCTCATGCCTACACACACAATGTTAGACCATATGCTACACATCATGCACACACACACACACACACACACACACACACACACAGAGGATCACAAACAATTATCATGCATACCCAAACTTTTATTATCCACATGCTCATCACCATGTTTATACACAGATACATGCTCCCTACACACATCCTCATGCGTATGTTAGATCACATGCCTACACACCACATGCACCACATAGACCCCAACCTTCTATGCATGCACCAAATAGGTGTAGGACTCCCAAAACCTACATAATTTGGGGTCCGAAGAACACAAGCATGAATGATAGAGGCTTGTATATGCAATCTTATTTTAGAGATGTTGTAAATAATAGTGATTATGTTAGGAAATCAAAGTCCACTTGGACTTGGTTTCTAAATGATTAATCACCTTGGACTCAATATATTGGGTACCATGTGCTCATGGTTTTATCTATAGGTACCCAAGAAACACACTAAGAGTACTAAACGCAAGAATTGCTCCAAGTGTAAGAAGAAAGAATGGATACTTGTTAGCCAGCATTCCAAGCATATGACGGGAGATCCAAGCTTGCTATTCGAGATCATCTGCATCAAAGATGGCGGAACGGTCACATTCGGAGGCAATAATAAAGGAACCATCATAGTCATTGGAAAAGTCGGTAATCCATCCAAACCCTTAATTGATAATGTGTATTAAACAGATGGTCGAAATCATAACCTTATCTCCATTAGTAAACTTTGGGACAAGGGTTACAAAGTTAACTTTAGTGAGAGTATGTATAGTATTCATGATAGTAGTAACAAAAATATTTTGTTTTCAAGCACACTCCAAAAAGATATTTATATTTTAACTATGCCACATCCACATGACCAATGCTTGGTTGCCCACACAAATGAAGAACTTCTATGGCACCGATTCTTTAGTTATGTGCAATTTAAACACCTTTATAAATTATCCAAGCATGTTCTAGAAAGAGGTTTTGCTAAACTCTCTTTTTATAAGAAGATTTTTTGTGATTCATGCCAACGTGGCAAACTCCATAAATCTTCATTTAAACTTAAAGATGTAGCTTATACTACTAGACCTCTAGAGCTATTACATCTTGATTTATTTGGGCCTACTAGAGTTGCATCATTAGGAAATGTATTTTATGGATTTGTTATAGTTGATGACTTTCTAGATATACTTGGGTGTATTTTTCAAATAGTAAAAATGAGCCTCTTGAAAATTTTATTACATTTTCTAAGAAAGTTCAAAAGATTCAAGGACCCACCATTGTCATTATTCGTAGTGATCATGGAGGTGAATTTGATAATAAAATTTTCTCTAAGTTTTGTGATGAGAATGGGATCATTGACACATTCTCCTTTCCTCATGCTCCACTACAATTTGGTGTTGTGGGAAGGAAAAATAGAACCCTAATTGAGTGTGCATGCATTATGCTTAGTGATAGCCGGATTGAATTTCAATTTTGGGTGGAAGCCGTCTATACCGCGTGTTATACACTAAATAGGATTCTAGTGAGACCCCGTATGAACAAAACATGCTATGAATTATTTTATAATAAAATGCCTCAAGTAAATTATTTTCTTGCTTTTGATGCTAAATGTTTTATTAAAAACATACATTGTAATTTAGGTAAATTTGACCCTCTATCCGATCAAGGGATCTATATTGGATATTCTATACATAGTAAGGCCTATCAAATATGCAAACAAAAGAACTTCAATGGTTGATGAATCACTTCCTGTTTCGTTGTATGAGGATTTTGACACTCCCATTTCTCATAATGATGATAGTATAGAATTTCTTTGTGATTCCATGCATGTCTGTACACGGTCACAGGTGGATCACTTCACACATTATGCATTCGTCTTAACCATTGAGCCAAAAAAATATCTATGAAGCGTGTGAAGATAGCTAGTGTATCATGGCGATGGAAGAAGAACTCATTCAACTCGAAAGGAACGAAGTGTGGGAACTTTCCACCTTCAGAAGGCCTCTAAGTCATAGATACAAAGTCGATCTTCAAAAACAAAATGGATGAGAACGAAGTCGTCACATGGAACAAAGTGAGGTTAGTAGCTCAAATAGGAAGGTATTGATTTCGAAGAAACTTTTACCCCGGTAGCTAAATTAGAGTCTATTAGGTTATTGTTATCATTTGCATCATATATGAATTTTAAACTATTTCAAATGGATGTCAAAAGTGCATTTTTAAATGGCTATGTAAATGAAGAAGTTTATGTTTCTCAACCACCCTGTTTTATTCACTAACAATTTCCAAATCATATTTTTAAACTTAAAAGACACTTTATGGCTTGAGACAAAGGTCAAGAGCTTGTTATAATCGCCTAAAGTCTTTCTTTTGAATTTGGGATTTAAAATGGGGGAGGTTGATTCTACTTTATTTACAAAGTATTTTGATAATGACATCCTCATTATTCTAGTTTATGTAGATGATATCACTTATGGTTCTACTAACACTTAATTATGTCAAGAGTTTGCTAAGTCTGTGCAGGATGAATTTGAGAAGAGCCAAATGGGAGAGCTCACATACTTCATAGGTTTGCAAATTTGTCGATTGGAGTAAGGGATCTTCATCCACCAAAAAGTACATGGTGGAGTTGATTAAGCGCTTTGGGATGAGAACTTCATCCACCAATTGGACTCCAATGAGCACGACGACGCATCTTAAAAAAGATGAACGTGGGAAGGACGTTGTGTCACGACCCGCTTCCCTAAAATGGAGGCGAGACGTGAAAAGGTCCGCACGAGAGTGGAGCTGTGAAGCCCCAAACCCGATAAGCGTAAATAAAACATAAGCAGGTCCCTGTAACCACAACGGAACAATAATAATAATGCAAGGAGAGACTGAAATAAAATCTCACATCTCAAATATTGTCCAACATGAAAATAAGTCCAACATCCAGAAAAGCCACCAGGCTAAAAGAAAAGAGTCTAAGGCCCAGAACAAGGCCAACAAAAGCAACGACGACAAAGTATAGGTGCTACGCACCGATAACAAACAACTGTCTAACGAAAGTAAAACACAACGGAGACACTAGGGCTGGTCCCCAGTGTCCACGTACTCCCCGTCAAACACAAGCTCGGGCTCGGTGACAGCAAACACCTTGTTCTCAACAAGGTACTCGGGCTCGGGATCTAACATGTGTCACCCAAAAGAGTAAAGGGGCACATGTCAGCAAGTCTAAAAGACTTGGGCAAGGAAACTGAAAGTAAGGCAACTAGCAACCTAGCAGTTTAGCATGCATGACATGGCAGTTATAACATGAGTGCACAATTTAAGACATGGCAAGACAATTTTGTACAAGGGAACAATTATCGGGACAAGACAAGACAAGACAAGAGTAGCCACGCTACTATCAATCTCAATCAATTCACATTGTTGTAGGTGTTTATGCCCTTCGCTGAATGGCATAGCATTTCAGACTGAACGGCACTAAACACCAATCACATTTCACGGTTGTTTTGTAGATGTTTGCGCCCTTCGTTGAATGGCTAGCATGTCAGTCCGATCGGCCCCAAACACTACCCCACCCCAAAGAGTTTACGCCTTACAACTGCAGTTGTTGATCAAACAGACTCCCAGTTGAATGGCCGCTTAACTCTTACCCCCAATACCCACACGTAATGGAGCCTGGGGTCCCCGCACAATGAACTCAGCTAGTGAGCCTGGGGTTGCCCCGCACAATGAGCTCGCATTCTTAGACATTTGGCGTAGGGGTGCACCTAGCCGGAAACACGCAATTCGGGCATTGGCTATCAACCAACACATGGCCCGCTTCTGGAACACGAGCCAGGAACACAAGCATTTGTAGCAAAGCTACGTAATTATGGAAACACTTAGAGAATGCAATGACATGACAATTAATTTGCGTACCGTTAATGGAAAGTAAACATGACATGGTAATTGTGCAACATGCTAAATGTCGGAATTAGCTTCGTTGTCAAGCTAATTCCCCAATTTGCGCCTAGGCGAGTATCATTTCGTCGCCTAGTCTCTTTTACGCCTACAACAAGAAAATGGCCTAAAACATGGCCTCAACCCTAAGGGGCAAGTTTCACTTGCCTAGCACCGGGGATGACGACCACTTCGTCACACGGATGCCAATCTACGGGGAAATCGCTGTTATGGGGGAACAAACACCAAACAACATGAATTTTATTAGGGTTTCATAAAAATATAACTAAGTTATAAAAACAACGGTAGATCGATTTCTTACCAAGAGAAAGCGGAAGAAACACTCCGGGGAACCCTAGGATCAGATCTGGAAAAGATTGGAGAAGATCGGGGAAACTAGGGTTTTGGGGGATTTGGGGATTTGATGGATTTGGGTGAGATTTTGGGAAGATGAGAGGTAGATAGAGTGAATGGATGGTTTGGATGATGGATTTAGGGCTTGGAATGAAGGATTTAAGCTTGGAGGAAGATGGGGGCTGAAGGGGGAAGATTTTAGGGTTTTGGATCGTGTTGAGGGAGAAGAAAACGTTTGGGTTGGGTTTAAATAGGCTAGGCTGGCGGCTGCCCAGAAATTAGGGTTTTAACACTGGTTAGTCGGTCAAAGAACAACCACTGACCGACTAGTTTGGCAACTAGTCGGTCGGTCGACCAATGCAGACCGACTAAGTGCAAACAGTAACTCCTGAACGAAAATAGGATTTAGAGTTAGTCGGTCCATGAACAAATACTGACCGACTAGTTTATCATCTAGTCGGTCGATGAACGTTCTTAGACCGACTAAGAGTAAACAGTAACTCGACTGTACAGTAGAACCAAGAACTAGTCGGTCTGAGAACAAAACTTAACCGACTAGTTTAACAACTAGTCGGTCGAAAGATGAACTTAGACCGACTAAGAAAGAACAGTACTGATACTAAAATTTAGATGATGTGTTAGTCGGTTAAAGAAGCATTGCTGACCGACTAGTTTGCAACCTAGTCGGTCAACCAACGTTCTTAGACCGACTAACGATAAACAGTAACTCCTGAATAATTTAGAAAGCTAACTAGTCGGTCCAAGAAGGATTGCCGACCGACTGGATCGTCATCTAGTCGGTCGGTGCCCCTTCTTATACCGGCTAATGAGCACCAAAAGTTCCGATACGGAGCGCGGGGCCCCGGGATCGATTCCTAAGACTCTTAGGCTTGATCTAATAATAAGATACGACCGTTATGAAGCCCGTCACGAATGACATACTTTGAAATCGACGATCCTAAGGAAGAAACGAGAAAATACGACGAATCGACCGAAAATGAAAGCTACGGAGACGAAAACCACGCATGAGGAGAAAATCCACCAAAACATATATTTAATATAGATAATCCAATCGCATGAAAACCAGTCGTTACATCCTACCCACCTTAGAATAAAGTCCGTCCTCGGACTTTCTAACTATAGCTATATCTAGTCACCCTAGTAATTACCCTCAATCAATATCACATCACAATTTCAACCAAGTACCTTTATTTCAAGTGCTTATATATATACTGTAGGTGGTCAATTATTAACACCACGGAAGCAAATACATTTTCACGCACCTAGTACCCTTATACTTATCACAATCAAACAACCCCATTCACGTATTCAAATCATTCTTATAGGCAAGTTTATTCTATATAGCTACGAAACACTTATTACACACTATGTGAAAATAACCAAGTCTCTTACTTATTTGAAAATAATTTCACCCTAGAAAATACCATCGGAAACTACGCGTATAAGTAACTATCTATGGACATGACAATAAGAATACTCTAATCCCTATACCTCCTAGTATACACCAAAACAACCAACATGCGAAATCACACCATACAATTGTTAAAACAAGGTCACTATATCTAATATACATTCATCATCGTTATGATTCCACCATTTATAATCATTCAAATACATGCACACATTTCACCGTATTACCACTTCATGTATATATAGTCCTATAGCTATAATTACGACATGCCATACATACCATAGTCACCAATTCCTATAACTATCACATACTCACCCGTGCATGGTGCACACCCACACACGCTAATATTTCATTCATATATATATACCAATCACACCACTATATGCTTAGCACACCTACGCACCTAGTTTAGCTAGCGCGCATAAACTCACGCAACCAAGTCCTTAGTGAAAACTATACCGCAAGACCAACTCACATAACTATATATTGGTATGGCCACCCACAATCGTGTGCGTAACACAACCGGCACAAACAATCCTGACACTATACATACATCATTCATCACTATACACTAACCACATACAATACACCAATGTACATAGAGTGTACCCACCCAGCTTGAGTGAGACTCAAAATCATAGCGGAATAATTCCATATACGTAACATAGCATCCATATATATACCAATACTAGCCAATGCATACACGTCTACCAACATAACCACATACATCTCTAAATGCCAAACACCCTTAATATCTAACCAGGTAATATCACATATTTCAACCACTTCATATCATGATATTCTTACAAACATCAGCACACCTATAATTACAATACTCTCCCTAATAAAAGTATTTACCCATAGTCACACCCAAGCATCGTATATCTTCATACCATACCCATCCACCCACAATTGGCACACCAATACACTTACTTCACCCATTAGTCAAGATGTGCAATAGCCATGTATACCTCATGGTATACACGCATACGACATCCAAATAGCAAGCAATACCAATCAAAATTATATTTCTACTACCATATATATATATCACATATATACTCACGCAGCAATTTCATAACTACTCACGCCTACGCACAATATGTAACTACGTACGAGCACACTCTCATGCGTACAACACATAGGTCACATAATAGGCCTACCCACTTTAACTATACGTACACCCATTATTATCACACCCAGCATACATATAGTTTCACCAATCATATTATTTCGACCATCATAAGTATCTCCAACTACGTACACCCTTATTCAGACATTCCAATACAGAATCTTATATACATAGACACCCCTAGAGTGGCATAGCTATCCTCGCACATATCCATAAATATTAACACACTTACAATTTCATAATATCACGAATAACTCTGAGTATATATATATCACACAATAGACAACATCACCAAAAACACTAGAAATATAAAACGGTCATATTTTGAAAAGTTGGGGTTCCCCTTCATATAAACGATATTTGAGGATCGATAAAATCACTTGTTCGAAATAAGTTTGAGTTGAATGCTCATAATAAGAGGAAATGATTTATTGGCTTAACGGAAATCATCATGAAGGGAAGTAAAGCGTTCATACGCACATTAAGGACGTAGTTTTAGAAAATATTATACGGCAGTGATTTAACAATGTTGGCAAAAGTCTTGAAACGAATTTTAATTAACGAAAGAATTCTAAATTCATGCCAAATACTTTCAAAATCCTTAAGCCAGGAAAAGCTCAAAT
The DNA here is from genome assembly GCA_030789695.1 of Scilla litardierei. Lineage (NCBI taxonomy): Eukaryota > Viridiplantae > Streptophyta > Magnoliopsida > Asparagales > Asparagaceae > Scilla > Scilla litardierei. Next base: position 182,943,075 of record CM061141.1, on the reverse strand, counting down.
AATCAATATTGAAACCACCTTTTAGTGCAACCGGGATTTGCCAAAAGAAACCGTTTTACACAAAGCTCTTAACATACGAGCTAATGAGCCTAATACGGATATATGAAAACATTCGAAATTCAACTTAGTTTAGAAATTATTCTAAAAGCATGTGTGGTGGACGGAAAACTCAGTAGTAGGTTTGTCAAAATTTGTAATAAGCTTTAAAACCAAATTATGGAAGGTCTAGATCATGAGAAAGTTATGAAGACGTAATTCTTTTTCCAAAAATTGTAATAGGGGAAAATGTTGAACATATCCTAGGTTGGTTGAAAGCTGGAATCATGTGTAACTTGAAAAGTATATTAAAGGAAATGCGATGAGTCAATTGTATGGCATACGTAAGATAAGGAAAATTTATAAATCGAATTGGGCAAAAATAAAGATACAGTTCAGGATATAATTTATATAAGAAAGGACAGGGCATTTTCATGGGTACGGAAGGTATAGAATGGCAAAACACAATGGGTTAGTGTTCCAAATTTTCGACAAAAGCTTTAGAGATCTTTAAGTCAACGAAGGAGCATGAAGTATAAATTTATAAATATTAAAATTTCAAACGAATTTAAACTTAGGAAAAGGAAGTCGAAGGGATACCTTCAGAAAGGTCAAGATTTACAACGGAGAGGTCCGAAAATATTTTACGGCAGAGCTTAATATAATATTTCGTTAAAATTTTGAAATTCAACGAATGAAATCCGATCAACTATAGTGTGAAAATTTAAGCCCATGCTAAATTCTTACAAGTTTTAAAACAGAAGAGAACTCCAATTAAATATCATTTAAAATACTTTTCAGCGGGGCCCGGATTGCCAAACAACTGATTTACACCAGACCTTAAAGTACGAGTTCAATGAACCTAGAACTGATATATGAAAATAATTGAAGTTCTACTTATCTTGGAAGATATTCTAAAGTAATCAAAATAGTAGTAAAGCTCTTAAAACCAAAATACGAGAGATATCGGTTAGCAGAAGCTACGAGATTAAAATTTCAACCAATAGACTTCAAAATCTACGAAGAGAATTTTAACTCGATCGAATGGGAAGGAATTAAATATTTAAGAAAGAAAGGGGCCATCAAGAAATGCTTCTACACGAAGCATCAGGATGCAATGCACATTGACGCACCAGAGTCAAGAGGACTCGTGCCAGAAACGTGCAAACCCAAATCGCACTCAACAACAAACCCAGCAATCAAACTCCATTCTAGCAAACATAACGTATCCAAGCAACCAAACATATTCTAACAAACAGGACTGTCAAAAGGAAGAAAGCAACCAGACTGAGGGTTACCTGCAATAACCCCATCCACAGTCCCAGCCTCGACTACGGCCATCGGGGAAGCCTGCCCCCTCAGCGGAAAAGCCTGTCGAAAAGCCTGCTTCTGTGGAACAAGGGCTGCCCCACGTCTAACAGCCACGGGCGCCTTCCGTAGTTGAGCTCCGACTGGCGCCTTCTCTAGACGCTTAACCCTCGGACAGTCCTTTAAGGTATGCGCCGCGGCGCCACAAATCAAGCACTGGCCCAGCCTCCGCCTGCATTGTTCCTTCTTATGACCAATCTTGCCACAATGGCGGCACACCTTCTGACTCGGCCCAGCTTCTGGTGCTTGCTACTGCGGAACTCCATTCGACGCCTTCCACAGCCGATTTGCATGCCGACAATCCTTCACCGAATGAGTAGCACCACCACAAACCAAACACTGACCTAGAAAGCTTCTGCACGACCCCTTGAGGTGCCCGATCTTGCCGCAGAAATAGCAAGCCTTCAGAGCAGATCCACCACCAGCGCGGGTCTGACGTCTTCTAGCCATCTAGCGCCAGAGAAACGGGCCAAAATTAGACTCACAGCTTAATGACTCGGATGTCGAACTTAGTTCACTGGACATTCTAATATTATTATCGCTATTCCGATAATAGTAGTTACAGAAGGACCTGCATGGGCCACCACTAAAACCTGTCACGACCCGCTTCCCTTAAATGGAGGCGAGACGTGAAAAGGTCCGCACGAGAGTGGAGCTGTGAAGCCCCAAACCCGATAAGCGTAAATAAAACATAAGCAGGTCCATGTAACCACAACGGAACAACAATAATAATGCAAGGAGAGACTGAAATAAAATCTCACATCTCAAATATTGTCCAACATGAAAATAAGTCCAACATCCAGAAAAGCCACCAGGCTAATAGAAAAGAGTCTAAGGCCCAGAACAAGGCCAACAAAAGCAACGACGACAAAGTATAGGTGCTACGCACCGATAACAAACAACTGTCTAACGAAAGTAAAACACAACGGAGACACTAGGGCTGGTCCCCAGTGTCCACGTACTCCCCGTCAAACACAAGCTCGGGCTCGGCGACAGCAAACACCTCGTTCTCAACAAGGTACTCGGGCTCGGGATCTAACATGTGTCACCCAAAAGAGTAAAGGGGCACATGTCAGCAAGTCTAAAAGACTTGGGCAAGGAAACTGAAAGTAAGGCAACTAGCAACCTAGCAGTTTAGCATGCATGACATGTCAGTTATAACATGAGTGCACAATTTAAGACATGGCAAGACAATTTTGTACAAGGGAACAATTATCGGGACAAGACAAGACAAGACAAGAGTAGCCACGCTACTATCAATCTCAATCAATTCACATTGTTGTAGGTGTTTATGCCCTTCGCTGAATGGCATAGCATTTCAGACCGAACGGCACTAAACACCAATCACATTTCACGGTTGTTTTGTAGATGTTTGCGCCCTTCGTTGAATGGCTAGCATGTCAGTCCGATCGGCCCCAAACACTACCCCACCCCAAAGAGTTTACGCCTTACAACTGCAGTTGTTGATCAAACAGACTCCCAGTTGAATGGCCGCTTAACTCTTACCCCCAATACCCACACGTAATGGAGCCTGGGGTCCCCGCACAATGAACTCAGCTAGTGAGCCTGGGGTTGCCCCGCACAATGAGCTCGCATTCTTAGACATTTGGCGTAGGGGTGCACCTAGCCGGAAACACGCAATTCGGGCATTGGCTATCAACCAACACATGGCCCGCTTCTGGAACACGAGCCAGGAACACAAGCATTTGTAGCAAAGCTACGCAATCACGGAAACACTTAGAGAATGCAATGACATGACAATTAATTTGCGTACCGTTAATGGAAAGTAAACATGACATGGTAATTGTGCAACATGCTAAATGTCGGAATTAGCTTCGTTGTCAAGCTAATTCCCCAATTTGCGCCTAGGCGAGTATCATTTCGTCGCCTAGTCTCTTTTACGCCTACAACAAGAAAATGGCCTAAAACATGGCCTCAACCCTAAGGGGCAAGTTTCACTTGCCTAGCACCGGGGATGACGACCACTTCGTCACACGGATGCCAATCTACGGGGAAATCGCTGTTATGGGGGAACAAACACCAAACAACATGAATTTTATTAGGGTTTCATAAAAATATAACTAAGTTATAAAAACAACGGTAGATCGATTTCTTACCAAGAGAAAGCGGAAGAAACACTCCGGGGAACCCTAGGATCAGATCTGGAAAAGATTGGAGAAGATCGGGGAAACTAGGGTTTTGGGGGATTTGGGGATTTGATGGATTTGGGTGAGATTTTGGGGAAGATGAGAGGTAGATAGAGTGAATGGATGGTTTGGATGATGGATTTAGGGCTTGGAATGAAGGATTTAAGCTTGGAGGAAGATGGGGGCTGAAGGGGGAAGATTTTAGGGTTTTGGATCGTGTTGAGGGAGAAGAAAACGTTTGGGTTGGGTTTAAATAGGCTAGGCTGGCGGCTGCCCAGAAATTAGGGTTTTAACACTGGTTAGTCGGTCAAAGAACAACCACTGACCGACTAGTTTGGCAACTAGTCGGTCGGTCGACCAACGCAGACCGACTAAGTGCAAACAGTAACTCCTGAACGAAAATAGGATTTAGAGTTAGTCGGTCCATGAACAAATACTGACCGACTAGTTTATCATCTAGTCGGTCGATGAACGTTCTTAGACCGACTAAGAGTAAACAGTAACTCGACTGTACAGTAGAACCAAGAACTAGTCGGTCTGAGAACAAAACTTAACCGACTAGTTTAACAACTAGTCGGTCGAAAGATGAACTTAGACCGACTAAGAAAGAACAGTACTGATACTAAAATTTAGATGATGTGTTAGTCGGTTAAAGAAGCATTGCTGACCGACTAGTTTGCAACCTAGTCGGTCAACCAACGTTCTTAGACCGACTAACGATAAACAGTAACTCCTGAATAATTTAGAAAGCTAACTAGTCGGTCCAAGAAGGATTGCCGACCGACTGGATCGTCATCTAGTCGGTCGGTGCCCCTTCTTATACCGGCTAATGAGCACCAAAAGTTCCGATACGGAGCGCGGGGCCCTGGGATCGATTCCTAAGACTCATAGGCTTGATCTAATAGTAAGATACGACCGTTATGAAGCCCGTCACGAATGACATACTTCGAAATCGACGATCCTAAGGAAGAAACGAGAAAATACGACGAATCGACCGAAAATGAAAGCTACGGAGACGAAAACCACGCATGAGGAGAAAATCCACCAAAACATATATTTAATATAGATAATCCAATCGCACAAAAACCAGTCGTTACACGTTGACATTCGGCAATATCGATGTATGATTGGCAGCTTGCTTTATCTTACAACTGTAGGAGAATAATGCCCTCCAGGCTATTTATCTCTGTGTGAATAGCACAAACGTCTTGTTCGAAATAACAGTAAGCTGTTTGGTAATGATTTATCTAAGTTATTTTATAATGTAGTTAACATTAGATATCAACTTAGGTAAAGTCCTGAGACTTTATGCAAGGTCAAACAGATATCGAGATTAGTATCTCGATCATGGAGAAATGTTTGACCGTCTATAGCATAAGTCTAAAAGGGTTCGTGGTCGTAGATGTTTCGAGACAAGGATATCGAAACATCAGATAGACCATTGTGTCTTAGTCATCACCGTTAAGCGGTGGCGATGATCTCATGATCGTTCGACTTGGCGAAGTCGGAGACAAGACACAGGTGCTCATTAGAGAATGAGTTCACTGAACGATCCACAAGAGTTATCATATGGTTACGTTGACTAATCTGTCAATGATAACTCTTAGTGATGATAGGCAAGTTGGTCTTTTGACTTGAGGTCATTTAACGAACCTGTGCGTGAACGGTGCCACTTAGATCAACTGACCTAGCTTCGAGGCAAGTCCTGTCAAAAGGTCATTTGATTGGGTGTCACTTGAAACGTACGAGGCGAGTAATGACCAAGAGAGGATTCGTCTCTCCTGGTCAATGGGAGTTAGTGTCGTAGAGTTAGTTCGGTCTTTAATATAATCTCTGCGCAGAGTATGTTGGAAGAAGTCCAACATTAATTGACTAAAGATCGATAGAAACTAACCGGAGTCAAGTTATTAGGGTTGACAGTTTAACCGTACCCTAGACTTGATCTACACGACATAGTTTAGACGAAGAGACTATAACTGCAGAACTCATCACAGACACGGTCAGGGTGGTCCCGACAATTCTCATGTTGATGAGCTAACCACATTATGATGATGCTGAAACAGGGACGGCAGCCACTGCTCGTGGTCTTTGTCGTATAGGGCTTCGAGCCCAACCTGTAGTAGGGTCAGGCCGTAGGGTCACACAAAGAGTGCGACCTTCGTCTAGTAATAGGTAGAAATTAGTTAGGGAGAATATTTTGCATTTTTGATGCAAGGGATGGAATAATTGCATTTGATGCAATATGATAATTTAAGTCTAGATAGGGACTATTTTGCATTTGATGCAAAAGGGATTAAATATGTTTTAAATAGTTTAAGACAACATTTAATAATATAAATGCAAGTAAAAGTTCACGGGTAAGACGGGAATGTCCCGGTCTATGCACAGGTTCGAACTGCGTTCAAATCGGACGCCAGATGATCAAGTAGAGCCAAAACATCCCATTAGATCAGACCGGGTCAGACCAGGCTGACCCAGGCCAGACCAAGTCTGGCCTGGGCGCCTGGCCAGACCTGGCTAAGCCAGGAAGCCAGGCCCAGGGCCTGGGCACTGGCCCAGCCACTGGGCGCATGGGCCTGCGCCCAGGCGGGCCTGGGCGCCTGGGAGCCCAGGCGCCCAAGGCGCCCAGCCCAGGCGCCCGCCATGCGCCTGGGCGCCCGGGCCTGGGCACCTGGGCGCCCGCGCCAGGCTTGGGCATCCGTGCCCAGGTCTGGCAGGCGCCCAGTCAGCCTCTTTTGGCTGGTGGGGTCCACAGGCTGGGCCCCACCTCAGGGTGCAGAACCCTATAATTAATGGCAGATTTTGACAGCTCAGTTTTTGCGAAAAACTAGCCGTGGGCTGAACTTTGAGTGATCAATTGGAGGGTCAAACGAACTTCGATTGACGAACGATTTTTTCCTATGTGTTCACCGTTGAACGCCCTTCGTATTGATAGATTGTATCAATCATGAAGCTCAACGGTGAGTGAGTTAAAATTCACGGAAGTTTGCACTTTGTGAAGTGCAAACTAACTTGATTTTAATTAACTCTAAATTTAGTCCCACATCGGATTTTGAATGAAGAGGAGCAGTCAGCCGCCTATATAAATAGGGGTCTGCTCTCTTCCTCAAAACTCGTCCCAAGCTCTAGATCTGAGCGGCTCTCGTAAATGTTGGAGCACGCTCGGATCTAGGCTTAAATTAATATTTCTCCTCTCCCTATAAATTTCTACCTTGCTCCTGAGGGCTCTAGCAAAGCCACAAAGGAGTTCGGATTTAAATCCGAAATCTAGGCGGAGGTTTCACTCTCGTGAAAATTTCTTCGGCGCATGGTTGGCTCGGCGACACGGGATTGATCGCCTCGGGATGCGAATCGGTTCGAGGAGCGGTTCGGGGAGCGGTTCGAGGAGCGGCTCGGCGTGGGACGGGAGCGGCTCGGAAGACAGTGCAGAACATCTTGTCTGCTCCAGTGTTGAGATTCCGGGTATGTGTTTAATTAAGCATTAGTTTAATTTAATCACTGTAGGCTAGATCCTTCTTGGGATGGTCAGATCCATCCCAAGTCGGCATTGATCTTGGATTAGGGTCTTGGACCTTAGGGTTAAATGTTAATTAGATTAACATGATTATTTTCCGCTGCTATTTCTGTCTATGTTCCGTCCGACTTAGGACGGGAATAGAATTTTTGTGCCCTAAGGGTCCCAGAAAACCCAACAGTGGTATCAGAGCATGGTCTGTATTACGATCTAGCCTGCGATTTCGTTAAACACATGAAATGCTTTTAAATACATTTAAAAATGTTTTTAAAGTTATGAGATAAATTTTAAAAATGTTTTTGATGTTTAAAAATATATGTGATAAATTTTTGAATATGAAATTTTTTTAATGACGTTTTAAAATTTATGTGATAATTTTTAAAACTAATTTTAAATCTTTTAAAATTTATGCGATAAGTTTAAAGTGCCTAAAAATTTTATATGATAAATTTTTAAGCATGAAAGTTTTTTAAAATGATGTTTTAATTTTATGAGATATTTTAAAACTGATTTTAATGGTTAAAATTTTTATGCGATAAATTTTTTAAAGTAGCATGCAAATTTGTGATTTTAAAAACAAGTTTTTATGAGATAAAAATAAAATATTTTTAAAATCATATTTTAAATTTAACTGTTAAATTTATGTTTGCATGCTAAAATTGTTTATGTGATAGACATTGTTCTATTTAAATTGTTAAATAGTTGTACACTTTTATTTTATGCGATAAAATTAGTGTAATCTTATGTTAATGGCTATGCATAATCTTGTCCCTTATTTGATAACACAAGACAACCCTTTAGGTTAGCCATTAAGAAATGATTAAAATTTATTACTTGAATTTTAATGACATGCTATGTTTTAATAAAACTTTTAACAACACTTCAAGACCTAATTCCGGATTAGGGTAGTCCTTTTAAATGAATCATTAATTCTAATTGTTATGTGATTAATTCTCATTAAAGGACTTCGCTTTTAGCGTTGTTAATAATTTATTAAAATCCTAATAATGATTAGGATAGCACGTGAACCTTATAGTTGATAAGGACTTAATAAAAGTTATTAAACAAATCCTAAAATTTTGAATTTAAGGATGCAACTAGTCGATATGATTAATTACTTGTTAATAAAAGCTGTTTAGTCTATGGCACACATATAAAAATGATAAGCTTCATTCAATGGACCATAATCCAGTCAATATGCTTGGCTAAGAGTTCTGGATCACCCTTTAAGGGATAGTGATCCTGGCTTAGTCAATTCCCTGGCTGTGTTCCGCTGGACCGCAATGTCGCGAATCATGATTGTATGACACCCTGGACTATATCTAAGTCAAATACGTTAATGATCTTTTTCAGGATTAGCCGTAGCCCTCCTTGTTTTATGGGTTAGCAACTATAGGGCCCGTGTTACAGTTGTTGAGATACACTCAAGCTGTGACATGACAACCCTGTAGAAACCAACTCCTTAAATACATAAGATGAAATCTTGACTGACCCAAACCGGCGTCTCGTACCCCGAGCGCCGGCGTAAGTTAATTCAACGATGTAGTCTGACTTGATGTAGTCTATGACCTGACCCAAACCGACGTGTCGTGAATACACCGAGCGAAGGGGCAAGTCAGGCTAGACACGAAAACAAGGGTCCGACTAGACTAGACATTGTGATTTGGATGAGCACACTCATGATCACAAATGACTAGGGGAAAAAACCGATTAAGAGAGTCATATCTGATATGATCGATGAAGAGTCATCTTCCGATCGCTGAGTCAAGCAACTTGTTGAGCTACACTCAAGGTTTTTAGGCTCAAGGTGATTGGACCTCTTACCCATTAATTTTACTTCGATTAAATCGTTCGTTATTAAGCTTTGAAACGATCGTAAAAATAGTGGGAGGATATAGATAGATAAAAGCCAATCTACCTATATTTAATATTGAACATATGCTAAACTAGGGCAAGACTATGTTTACGGAAGAAATCAAATATATAATATTTTAATCGAATTAGTTAATTGGTCGAACAGGTTGATTAACTAAATATCAAGTTAAATTCTAATTGATAGGATTAAACTATATTCTAATTGACATATTAAAATGACCTTCTAAAGAACAGACTTGAGAAATATGATTTCATTAAGTTTTGGGTCCAACAAATAAATTCACGCTACATGACACTCGTCTCTATCTGAGGCAGCTTGAACATATAGGATATTCAAAGTATGTTTCTCCCTACAACTTGTCGAGCTACCCTCAAGGTTGTATGAATAAACAATTTTGATCCGCAAAGTTCGAGAATTCGATCAAACCATTTGAGTCGAATACGAGTGCATGAGCGGTGCAAGACTATGTATCCCAACCAGATCTTGAGACAAGCAACTTCTTGAGGTACTCTCAAGATTGCAACTCTCAGGCGTTTGGATACATACGATGCTTACATAGCTATTTATTTATGTTGGGTTATTTAATATCTAAATATGATTTAGAAAAGGAAGAAGGTACCCCGGAAACTCAATTGAGAAAGTTAGTTTAATTTATCATTGGTAAAGGCATCAGGAGGAGGAAATGAAAATGTGACATATTCTGATGTCACGATTTTATAATTATTGTTATACAAAAAGTTAACACATTTTGACGAATGTCGTCACATTGCTTCGGAAGCAATGAGTAATATGTATAATGATAATATATATATATATATATATTAAATGTTAATATATAAATACACAAGATAGTAGCAAACTTATATGGTAAACTAGACCAGGCCGTATCGAGAGACTAAGCTTCACAAGTCACATAAAGAGAGGTCTGACTTCTCGTATTATGAAGTCTACGGACACTTGTGAGTCTTATCCTCTTAGATATAATGGCCGAAACCCATCTGTGAGACAGTGGGAGAATGAGTCATCGAACTCAGTCTAGTACATACTGATGTACTGGAGTCTAGATTAACCAAAATAAGTTGTTCGTATATTTTATTAAGACACGTGTTCTTGATGAAACACAAGTCTGATAAAATAAAGAACGAAATGACTAAAGTATTTAAACTGATTCGATTAGATCGAATGGTCAAATACTTAGCTACATAAAATCTTGCGTAATTAAAAGAAAATGTTATTTACTCTCAGGTCAAGTCAGTTAACACATCCGTGTGTTAAAAGTATGAATCACACTGAGTTAGACTTGGTGCGATCCATAGCAAGTGACTCTGAGTTAAGTCCTCCCTCTGGGTTAAGTCCCAGATAGTAATGCCTAGGTTTTGATAATGTTCTATGAGGACATATCAATAAGATATTCATTAAATCAATCGTAAGAAAGTTGTAAAATTACTCGAATATCGTGAGACGAATTGTCGAGTTAGACATCATAACTGATGATGACTTAGTCAACTTCCGGGATGAAATTCGGAGTAGTAACTCCGATTTAAAACTTGATGCAATCAGAATAGGTCCGTATGCGTAAATAAATTTTGGAATTTAGTTTACGTACCCAAGGAAAATGTTTCCTCACTTTCTGCAAGTAAATCCTTAAGTTGAAAGATTGGTGCAGAAAGAAAATAATGAAGTGCAATCATATTGGTCGAGAACAGTTTTCATATTAATTCCTATAAACGGATTATGTTGAACCCGTATCACCAACAGATGTGTACAGATCTACTCGGACCAAAACTCGATGTAAACGCTTGAGTTGATCTTGAAAATTGGAGCATTCACTTATAAGTTCGTTTTTCTAAATATGATTTAGATGGACCAACTTATATGAATTAGCCAGATAGTTTTCAAGGTCAGTGGGAGCGTATAAATTACATGCGAGACATCAAAAGGATGTATCATTTATTTTGACAAAGTTATCAAAAGGTTTGACACTTTATCAGAAATAGAAATGAGCCATTTGAAATGACCATTAACAAATTTAAATGATTATCGTAAGGTACGATGAACTGGATAAGATCCAAAGAAATAAAATATTATGGATTCCGAAAGACCAAGTGAATTATTTAAATGAGATTCAAATAGTTGCTCTAGCATGAACATAGAAACCCCTTAAGTCTATAGTGTGGACGGTTTTAGCAGATCCACTCACGAAGGCTCTACCACATGAAGTCGGTAAAACTTATGTGTAAAAACGGTATAAGATACCGAGATAAATGGGCCTGAGTGCAAGTGGGAGATGCAGGAGAATAATGCCCTCCAGGCTATTTATCTCTGTGTGAATAGCACAAACATCTTGTTCGAAATAACAGTAAGCTGTTTGGTAATTATTTATCTAAGTTATTTTATAATGTAGTTAACATTAGATATCAACTTAGGTAAAGTCCTGAGACTTTATACAAGGTCAAACAGATATCTAGATGAGTATCTCGATCATGGAGAAATGTTTGACCGTCAGTAGCATAAGTCTAAAAGGGTTCATGGTCGTAGATGTTTCGAGACAAGGATATCGAAACATCGGATAGACCATTGTGTCTTAGCCTTCACCGTTAAGCGGTGGCGATGATCTCATGATCGTTCGACTTGGCAAAGTCGGAGACAAGACACAGGTGCTCATTAGAGAATGAGTTCACTGAACGATCCACAAGAGTTATAATATGGTTACGTTGACCAATCTGTTAATGATAACTCTTAGTGATGATAGGCAAGTTGGTCTTTTGACTTGAGGTCATTTGACGAACCTGTGCATGAATGGTGCCTCTTAGATCAACTGACCTAGCTTCGAGGTAAGGCCTGTCGAAAGGACTTTTGATTGGGTGTCACTTGAAACGTACGAGGCGAGTAATGACCAAGAGAGGATTCGTCTCTCCCGGTCAATGGGAGTTAGTGTCGTAGAGTTAGTTCGGTCTTTAGTATAATCTCTGCGCAGAGTATGTTGGAAGAAGTCCAACATTAATTGACTAAAGATCGATAGAAACTAACCGGAATCAAGTTATTGGGGTTGACAGTTTAACCGTACCCTAGACTTGATCTACACGACATAGTTTAGACGAAGAGACTATAACTGCAGAACTCATCACAGACACGGTCAGGGTGGTCCCGACTATTCTCATGTTGATGAGCTAACCACATTATGATGATGATGAAACAGGGACGGCAGCCACTGCTCGTGGTCTTTGCCGTATAGGGCTTCGAGCCCAACATGTAGTAGGATCAGGCCGTAGGGTCACACAAAGAGTGCGACCTTCGTCTAGTAATAGGTAGAAATTAGTTAGGGAGAATATTTTGCATTTTTGATGCAAGGGATGGAATAATTGCATTTGATGCAATATGATAATTTAAGTCTAGATAGGGACAATTTTGCATTTGATGCAAAAGGGATTAAATATGTTTTAAATAGTTTAAGACAATATTTAATAATATAAACGCAAGGAAAAGTTCACGAGTAAGACGGGAATGTCCCGGTCTACGTCCAGGTTTGAACGGCGTCCAAATCGGACGGCAGATGATCAAGTTAGAGCCAAAACAGCCCATTAGATCAGACCGGGTCAGACCAGGCTGACCCAGGCCAGACCAGGCTGACCCAGGCCAGACCAAGTCTGGCCTGGGCACCTGGCCAGACCTGGCTAAGCCAGGAAGCCAGGCCCAGGGCCTGGGCACTGGCCCAGGCGCTGGGTGCCTGGGCCTCGCCCAGGCGGGCCTGGGCACCTCGGAGCCCAGGCGCCAGGCTGGCGCCTGGGCGCCCGGGCCCGGGCGCCCGGGCCTGGGCGCCTGGGCACCCGTGCCAGGCCTGGTCATCCGTGCCCAGGTCTGGCAGGCGTCCAGTCATCCTCTTTTGGCTGGTGGGGTCCACAGGCTGGGCCCCACCTCAGGGTGCAGTACCCTAGAATTAATGGCAGATTTTGACGGCTCAGTTTTTGCGAAAAACTAGTCATGGGCTGAACTTTGAGTGATCAATTGGAGGGTCAAACGAACTCCGATTGATGAACGGTTTTTTCCTATGCGTTCACCGTTGAACGCCCTTCGTATTGATAGGTTGTATCAATCATAAAGCTCAACGGTGAGTGAGTTAAAATTCACGGAAGTTTGCACTTTGTGAAGTGCAAACTAACTTGATTTTAATTAACTCTAAATTTAGTCCCACATCGGATTTTGAATGAAGAGGAGCAGTCTGCCGCCTATATAAATAGGGGTCTGCTCTCTTCCTCAAAACTCGTCCCAAGCTCTAGATCTGAGCGGCTCTCGTAAATGTTGGAGCACGCTCGGATCTAGGCTAAAATTAATATTTCTCCTCTCCCTATAAATTTATGCCTTGCTCTTGAGGGCTCTAGCAAAGCCGCAAAGGAGTTCGGATTTAGATCCAAAATCTAGGCGGAGGTTTCACTCGTGTGAAACTTTCTTCGGCGCGTGGTTGGCTCGGCGACACGGGATTGATCGCCTCGGGATACGAATCGGTTCGAGGAGCGGTTCAGGGAGCGGTTCGAAAAGCGGCTCGGCGTGGGACGGGAGCGGCTTGGAAGATGGTGCAGAACATCTCGCCTGCTCCAGGGTTGAGATTCCGGGTATGTGTTTAATTAAGCATTAGTTTAATTTAATCGCTGTAGGCTAGATCCTTCTTGGGATGGTCAGATCCATCCCAAGTCGGCATAGATCTTGGATTAGAGCCTTGGACCTTAGGGTTAAATGTTAATTAGATTAACATGATTATTTTCCGCTGCTATTTCTGTCTATGTTCCGTCCGACTTAGGACGGGAATAGAATTTTTGTGCCCTAAGGGTCCCAGAAAACCCAACAACAACAAGTAGGCTCAATATTATGTTTGTCATTTATTTAAGTACACATTATCAATCATGACCACAATAATCACATTTTATTGTGGTCAAACGAATTTTTCGTTATTTAAACCTTATACTTTACTATGGATTATTTTATCATAAGTTATGCACATATAAGTTGATTTCATATAGCCATGCCGATTTTGCCGGATGCAAATCCGACCGAAAAAGTACTAGTGGCACTTGCTATTTCCTAGAAAATTCCCTTGTGTCTTGGTTTTTCAAGAAACAAAACTCGGTATCGACCGAAGCGGAGTATATTTCCGAGGGTCTAACTTGTGCACAGGTCTTGTGGATGAGACACACACTTAAGAACTATGGTATCGATTGTGGTACATGTGCTATCATTGTCGATAACCAAATTGTTATATGTCTCTCCAAAACCCTGGTACAACACTCCTGTACGAAACTCATTGAAATTAGACATCATTTCATAATTAATCATGTCCTCAAGAGGGACATTAGACTAGAGTACATTGACACCCTAAACCAAATTGCCGATATTTTCACTAAACCTCTTAAGAAATATTCCTTCGTGAGGATTAGGATAGAATTAGAAGTTATGGGTGAATAGGAACTCTAGAAGGTTATTTTTATATGTCATATCATGTTACCTACTCATTGCATTTGTTATACCATGTTTTATGCTTTTTTGATTTGATTGGAATGCTATATCTCAATTTTTGATTTGATACAAATGCAATTTTGAAGTATTTCAATTTGATTTTGATATTTATGAGTTTTGGATGTTTAGATATGTTTTAAAGATGATTATTAGTTAGTTTGAAAGATTAGAGTAGTAGATAAGAGTACTCATGAATCATGGAATAACGATAGAAATTCAATTAAAACAAAAGAGATCACCATCGCAATAGAAAACATTAAAGCAAGCAATAGAAGTTTAGAAATCGTTACCAGAACGTTGCAGCGCAATAGACAATCGTAGAGAATTAAGGACTCGAGATTCCAAGCAAAAGCAATAGATAAAAACTCAACCTTTGTCTTATACAAAATTGTGATGGCTAAGAAAAGCTCTCTCTAAAACTAAACTAAAACTAAAACTAAGGAAAATAGTATTATCCTCAAAACATGGTGAAAATAGTACTTATAAACAAGGGGTAGAAATCTACAAAAAATCAGAAGATATGTGCACTTGGGCCCACCAACTAGTCTGGCCGTGGTGCCCTACTCGGTCGAGTAGTGGCTCTGCTCAGTCGAGCTGACATGCAGCTTCTGCTTTGCTGCTGCTTTGGCTCTGGGCTAATGCAGGCTACTCGGTCGAGCTACAGTAGGCTGAAATTCTCCTCATAACACTGCTCTGTTTTTAGTTGTGCTCGGTCGAGTAGAAGCTCTGCTCGGTCGAGCTACATTGCTGGGAGAGTGGCTCGAAATAGTCGTTCTTTTTGGATTCAGCTCGGTCGAGTAGAAGGTCTGCTCGATCGAGTGCTACGTATCAGTTCTGAAAGTATCAGCTCGGTCGAGTGCTGAGTAGCTCGATTGAGCTGACTAGAAAATCAGCTTCAAGTGCCTTAGAGCTCTCTACTCTCATTCTCTTCTCCTCTACTCATCCAATCTTCTTCCTCGCCTTGTTGAACACTTGTTGGATCTTGCCAATGATGCTTCATACGTCTCGGATGTGTCCATGTCCTATAAATGTCTTGATTCGCTCCAAAGTTCCTGAAAATCCACATTTCTATACGAAACTCGATATAACGTTAAAAGCACGATAATATATATAAATATGAACTTTGGATGGTGAATAAGATATGAAATGATGCAATAAATACATGGAAAATATAGGCACATCAGCCGTGCAGACCGAATAAGAGAATTTGGCTTAGTCTTGCTATAGGTGACACAGACATGCCACATTTCGACACAGTCGTGCTACCTACAGGCAAAGTCTCAAGAACCTTTTGGTCAAGTGACATGGCGACGCCGCAATCCCGCACGGCCGTGCACCCCCAGAAATCCCCAATTTATACATAGGCCCACCTTCTTCCCCACTTCACGCCCTCCCTCATTCAAACCCTCATCTTCCAAGCCCTCTAATACACACCTCCTTAAATCTCTTCCCTACCTTCCTCAACCTCCTACAACCCATAAAACTCCATCAACCCCCCGAATCATCACCATCTCCTCCCTCTCCAGCAAGCCCTAACCCGAATTTTTCACCATCTCTTCATATTCTCCACAAAATTGGGGAAGATCCTCATCATGGGTAGCTTGGGGGTAGCTTGATCAACTACGAGAAACCTATTGTAGGAGAAGATCCACCTAGATTCCCCGGATTTGGGTAACATCCTTCCTTTTCTCAAATTTTCAAGCTTTGCTCTATATTTTGGTTGCTTTTTCTTTTGCGAATTGCTATTAATGTGTGTCTCACCCCAATCTCATCACCCCACAACACACACACACACACACACACACACACACACACACACACACACACACACACACACACACACAATGTCTAGAGGCCTGCCTCTTAGGGCAACTTCCTCATCCACCTCCGCTAGACAATCCCGTGCCAGTAGAGGCGTGGAGCCACCTCCACGTTATCCAATTGCACCACCCATCATTGCACTTCACAGGATCGCTATAGGAGACGAGCCACAGAGTAGGGCCATTGCTAGGCTCTACCCATGCCCCATGTCCACGACAAAGTTCGTGAACCTCGACAGTCTCCTATCCTTACGAATGTTAAAGGGTGTTGAGACTTTGTTCGCCAACAACGGCTGGACAACATTTTTGCACACACATGTCGAGACATATGTCGGGTCGACCCTAGAGTTCCTTAGTAGCTTGCACCACATAGGAGATGGTATCTCATTCTGCCTTAGGAATGTAAATAGAGAGCTGACGTTTGACCAATTAGACGATTTATTTGGTTGGCCTGCTCATAGGACCATAAGCCTGGTGAGCATACGTACCCGTACAAATTCAATGCAGGCACGGTTTGAAGGGAGATCACGGGTTCAGGTGCATTTGACCCGATGATGGCCAACGCCTCCTCAATTGTCCACCCTTGCCTTCGCATCATGCATAGGGTCTTAGCTTGCATTGTCTTCACTAGGACCAACCGTGGAATGGTGAACCACATCGAACTCCTCTTCCTTTGGCTCATGACCCAACCCCAATATTTTGATGAGTCCACCGGCATTTACTCCCCATGCTACCCCCTCTGGCATTCGGAGTGGATGGTGGGTAAGCTCATGAGGGTCGCCACCTCCCTCATGGGAGATATTTGTTGTGGAAACCATGTCACCTTGATTGCACAGTACCCATCCCTCCATATCTAGGTTCCTGATGACCCCCAGCATGCCGACGGCCCCACGTCCTTAGATACCAACGCCCTTACTGGGATGCTTATGATCTGGACGAGGGGAGCCGAGGGATATGTATGGCTCGATGGGCAACAACACACTGATTACACCATTCTGCCCAATCCCATATGCTCATGTTTCACGAATTGGCTTTTCCCATCTAACCTCGGCCGTGATTAGCATCCCCATGTCACTGAGCCTGAGATCCCCGTGCAACACTTCGAGGAGGGTGGCACCTCAGGTTCACACCATCACTACTGCCCCCTCCCAGAGAACTTTGACACCCATTTTAGTCGTGTGGAGCGAGTCGCACCAATTCCACATTAGAGAGCATTATTAAAACGACGCTGACTTCCACCCTCCTGAGGGAGGAGATGAGTGACCCCTCATCCCATTGCCCCATCAGCTTCACTTATACACATTGGGGGAAATGTGTGATTCCAGCTTGGGGAGGCATTTCACTAGCTTCACCTCTAACCTGGGGGAGTTTGTTGGGTTCACGTCGAGTTTTGGTGGCATGTGTTTGTCATTTCCGCTCTGGTTTGTTGTTGTTGATGTTGGTTTTTGTGCCTGTCGGTGTCGTTATTCTGCATGTCTGCTGATGTCGATGATGAATTGTTTCATTTGCTTGTTGTTGATGCTGTCGTATGCTATCTGTCCTATTTTCCCTCCTCATTGTGGCATGGTCAAGAGGCCAACCGCATTTTTATTTTCCTTTTTATTTTATTTTCCACCCCACCCGCCCACCTTTTCCTTTATTTTATTTTTTGTTTGAATAAAGAGCAACTATGGCAATAGCCCATGGTATCCTTTTATTCATTCATAGTATAGGAGGTAGCCCAAGGGTTCACCCCACTACATGGTAGTGGAGCGTTATGATGGATAATGAGGGAGGGGAGACCATAGGTCTCCCTCACTCATAACACTCTCCCTTATCCATCCATTACCTTGGAATTAGCATATGAATGCTTCAGGATTCATGATGCTAATGGGGTGTATACTTCTGGATCCAGAGTAAATGTGTTTGCCTCGTTAAAACCTTAGCTATGGAAAACCCAGTGGGAAAAACCAACAGACTTCAGGAAAAAGAGTACAACCCACAGGTTACTCTCCCTAATCCGTACAAGCTTCAGGCATGTAGTTCTCTCAGTTGTCTCATCCCGATTCCTTTTACATGCTTTACAAAAGTACATCTACGCAGAGCCGTAGTGAACAAATCAGCTAAATTATTACAAGACTGAATTTGTTGTTCTTCGACTTGCTTCTCCTCTTGTAGGTCGTGCATCTAGAAGAACTTAGGAGATATATGCTTCGTCTTGTCGCCCTTGATAAAACCAGTCAGTAGTTGAGCTATGCAGGCTGCATTATCCTCAAATATAGTGGTTGGCTAAAGGTCACCAGTCTTCAAGCCGGTAGTCACTAAGATGTGATGAATGACAGAACGAAGCCATACACATTCTTTACTTGCTTCATGGATCGCGAGGAGCTCGGAATGGTTGGGGTTTGCTTCACAAATTTATAGGAGATGGCTGTACCACCGTAGGTGAACACAAAACCAGTTTGTGATTTCTCGGTGTGAGGATCAGACTTGTAACCTGCATCTGCATAACCAATTAAAGTGGGAGGTCCACTTTTAGGGAAATATAATCCCAGGTCAAATGACCCTTGGAGGTAGCACAGAAGCTGCTTAACTCCGTTTCATTGGCGCTTTGTGGGCTCTGCACTATATCTGGCCAGAACATTCACTGAGAACGCTATATCGGGACGCGTATAGTTAGCTAGATATAGAAGTGCTCCAATGGCACTAAGGTAAGGTGCTTCAGGACCTAACATTTCCTCCCCCTCTTCCAGCGGATAGAAGGGGTCCTTATATAAATCCAAGGATCTAACGACCATTGGTGTACTTAAAGGATGACATTTATCCAGTAATTTCCTTGTATATGCAGATTGGTGTAACAGGATACCACCATGTAGGTGTGTAATCTGTAATCCAAGACAATACTTTGTTTTGCCTAAGTCTTTCATTTCAAAAGTATTCTTTAGGCTTGTAGACATCTCAGCGATTTCTGCAGGAGATCCAAATGAGATTTAAGTCATCCACATAAACGGCGAGTATAACAAATCATGTTCCCGATCTTTTAATAAAGATACATGGGCAGACTTCATTATTGGTGAAACCTTGCTATGCAAGGAAATCATTCAGTTTGTTATACCACATTTTACCCGATTGCATAAGCCCATATAATGATCTTTGAAGCCTTACAGAGTAGACGTCCCGAGGTCCTCTGCTATCTCTGGAGGTAATTTATATCCGTCAAGGAGTTTCATATAGATATCTTTATCTATATTGCCATATAGATATGCAGTCACAACGTCCATTCTAGGCTTTCCAGAGATGATATGCTTAATAAAAATTAGAATGTGATCGCATCCATAACAGGGGAATATGTTTGTCATAATCTATCCCGGTCGTTGGGAAAATCCCTGTGCTATAAGCCATGCTTTGTAGTATACGATATCGTTATTTTCATTTCTTTTTTGATGAAAACCCACTTATAACCCACAAGTTTTACACCTTCAGGTGTTTGGACTACTGGTACAAAAACATCGTGTTTCAAGAGTGAGTCCGGCTCTACTCCTATTGCCTCGTTCCACTTTGGCCCATCATCTCTGCGTTTACATCATGTAAGAGATCGTGGTTCGATGTTATCATCGTATTTAGATACGTGCACGACAATATTGAATGCAAAGTCATCGTCCCAGTACGTACAAAATTTAATGATGTTTCTCCTATAGTTTCCTCTTCAGGGGAATGTAGGAGAGGAGAGGCAGTTTGTCTGAGCTCAGCATCCTGTGTAGGGTTCATCTTTATTTCTCCAGGATTTTTTCTTTTTTGAGGAGCTTTGTCCTTCGAACCTGGTGGGCCTCCTCTCTTTAATTGAGGTACAGCCGATTCTACTGCCGGTGGATTGTATCCATCTTTGGGGATGTCAATCCTAACTGGCGTATTGGCAGCAAAAACATGCTTAGCCGAAAAATGTGCTTCTCTCAAGCGAAAGAGTACGTACAAGTAATATAGATATGGGAGTCCAGATGTCGAATCCTCGGGAGAAAATCTGTTGCAACCACAAAGCTTAAATCTAATAGAAATTCAACGTAAAGAGACCAGCCACTTTTGATGATGATGGTTTGAATGGGTTTGATCGTGGTTTTTAATTTGTGAACAATACGAGCAAAAGAAACTTTCGTTTATAAAAATATCTATGAGAAGTATGCACATGATATGGGTTCGTTAGGGTCCATGATTTGTATTAACTTGGTTGATTAAAGATAACTCAATGAAACCTCTTTTTGAGAGAAATTCATCGGAGAATACCCATGTGGGGATTAAAGCACAATATTGAATACGATCATTGCTAAAGTTATAATCCTTTAAATATAAGATATGAAACTCCCTTTTGGGGAGATCAAAACTCACCCTCGTGAGGCGATCATCAACTCAATCATAATCTTTTGGAAGATGAAGAGGAGATTTTAAACTAAAGACTATAACTTTATGAGCGTTAACAATTTTAGCACGAAGATTCAACCAAACAAATACAAATCATATCCCCTAACTACACCATACCATACCCAATAATAATTTAGCCACACATACTGAAAATAATCAAGGATTTCATCACAATAAACATGGTTCTAATCAATAGAAGTAACTAGAATTGAAAATACGCAATAAAGTTCAAGAGATATCACCAAATACACACTCTTTTAGCCTAAGAAATCTCTCTTTCTTCCTCTCAAAGCCCTCTGAAAATTCCCTCAGTTTGCTCTCTGGAATCTCGCGGAAAATCTGCAAAAATCGCCTCCAAAATCGCCCAAATACGGCAAGAATACGAAGCAAAAACCCTAGATTACCTTAAATACAAGCATTGCAGGTTTAATAGGCTTAACGGGTTCGCATCCGCTTCAATTCACGCCCAAACCCGCTTCTCAATGTCGGCGCAAACTCCAGCCATTGATCTAGTGCAGGATCGCACAAGAGATGGACACGTGGCTTCAAAATTCGTGCGCGCATCCGTCTTCGGATTCGAACCAGTGTCGCTCAGAGCCGTTGGACTGTGCATCGACGCTTCAGAAGAGGCCATGTCGCCGCCTGCGTCTTCAAATTGCGGGGAGCGCTTCAACCATTGGATAGTGATCCAACCCTCATCAAGGCGCCACGTAGCCGCTCCGCCTCGCGAATTCGCGTTCGAAGCTGCTTCGCTAGCAGCCGTTGGATGATGAATCGACGATCAAGAACGAGCCACGTCGCGCATCTTTTCATCCATTAGATCGGGTGGGAAGCTGCAGATGATCGCCACGTAGCGCTGACGAGGCGGGGCCGTATACGTTTTCGTATTTTCCCCATATTTCGTGCGTATTTCCCCCTTTAATTGGTATTCTGCATTCAAAAATACACAGTAATTAGCACAGAACTCAGAAAAATACAAATAAATAGTCGTTGGAATCGTGAGATCGAGACCAAGCCATGAAAAATAAAAAAGTCAGAAATACTCAATAAAATTCATACTTTGCATGCAAATCAAGTGATATCTCTAATAAATGATGGTATACAATATACGAAC
The DNA here is from genome assembly GCA_030789695.1 of Scilla litardierei. Taxonomy (NCBI): domain Eukaryota; kingdom Viridiplantae; phylum Streptophyta; class Magnoliopsida; order Asparagales; family Asparagaceae; genus Scilla; species Scilla litardierei. Next base: position 182,921,300 of record CM061141.1, on the reverse strand, counting down.
GTATTAGAGACCAATTAAACATCATATAAGCATAAAATATTACTAGGTGAGGGGTTAAATAAGAAATATTCAACCCGAATCACACACCCCACCTAGCGTTTTGTAGACTCTAGCAAAGTGAGCGAAAAATGATATCAAATATACACCTAGATCACCTTATCAGTTCTCAAATCACTCACCACTATACTACAATGACAAAAGAAGATGACCCCACACTAATATCAAGATTTCAAGCTAATAAAATAATGGTACTTGTGGGTTGAAAGATGAAGAACAAGTATCTCTCAAATGGTCATGAAATCGACTTAACTTCACTATCCATTACTTCATAGCGCATAGTATACAAAATCAATGGCTCACACCTTTCAATTAGAGATTCTAACTTGGAGCGTAGATGTATCATGCAAAGCAAGTATATAGAATAGAATGGTATCAAGACATACACACGATAATCTTCATTCATAGGAAATCACACCATATCTCATGCTTTCTTTAAGCTTTGGAAATTCTCTTGCCTTGCTAGTTATGCACACTTATTCTCTCTTTTCTTTCTCTTTATTAGTTCCGCATAACGTGCATAAAGCAACATTTGCGGAAAAATGTATAACTTGGATCGCTCCATCAAATGAGTGAGGTTCTGGTCAATGGCTCCCAAATCAGACGATAATGGGGCATTAGGCCAAAAAGGACCCCTCGGAATGTACTACTCGAGCCAACCAAGTTATTTATTTTAGTGACACACTCATTCATTTTTTTCTTCATTTTTTTCCTTTTTTATTCGCTTTTGTGTTTCTCTCTTTTTTTTGTGTGCATAAATAACTTAGCAAGATAGCTTCCTCTCCTTAATTCTTTCACAAGAATGAGTTATCCTAATCATTTCAAAAGACAGTGTATACTTTCTACCCAAAATCACACAAAGCATGCAAATAGCAATGAATACGAGATAAAAAGCAATGCTCCAGTTATTTTGTGAACTATTGGTGCATGAACCTTGGTGTGTTCCATTGAAAGCATACGATTTGCTAATTCATAATTTCTAGATTCATTAAGTTATCAATTAATCCTACCATTGAGATATATCAACAGAAATTTACCACGAGTACTAACATTCATGTCAAATGAGACTGAAATATTTAACAATAGTGGTGGAGGGAAATAAATCACATGTGTACGGTGGTGAATAGATTTCGAGAATTTTCATCACATGAGGTTCATCTCTAGGTAAAATAATTATTGGTGATAGAACTTGACTCAATTTTTTTTCAATGCAAAAAGGGAACTAACTAAAAAAATCCTAAAAGAAAAAGAAAATGGAAAATCCTAAAAGTTTATATCCTCCCCCAACTTAAAATAAACATCGTCCTCAATGTTAGGGAGAGGGAAGCATGGAAAGAACACACCTGATTAGTTGCCACCCAAAGGTGGGTCCGTGAGATCGATGGTGCTCGCATCCTTGGTCTAAGGTTCGTGAAAATGCTTCAATCTTTGGCCATTTACCTTGAACTCACTCCCGTCTTTTTCATTACGCAATAGCACTACTCCATGTGGGAAAACTTCTTTGACTGTGAAAGGTCCAAACCACCTAGAGCGAAGCTTCACAGGGAACATATGTAGCCTGGAATTGTATAGAAGAACTTTTTGGCCTGTGGTGAACCCCCTCCTTAGGATCATCATGTCATGGACGGATTACATCCTTTCTTTTGATATCTTGGCGTTGTCATAAGCATTTCTCCTCAGCTTTTCTAACTCCAACAGTTGTAACCTGCGAGAAGCAAAAGATGAATCAGTATCAAAATTTAATTTCTTAATAGCCCAATAGGATCTATGCTCCAATTTTACAGGTAAGTGACAAGACTTCCCAAAGACAAGACGGTAAGGTGACATCCCCAAAATTGTCTTGTATGCCGTCCTGTAGGCCCACAGAGCTTCAGGTAAGTGCAAGCTCCAATCTTTCCGTAAAGGATTCACCGTCTTCTGTAAAATGCCTTTGATCTCTCTATTCGCCAGCTCTGCTTGACCATTGGTTTGGGGGTGATATGGAGTAGAGACTTTGTGCGTGACCCCAAACATCTTCATTAGATTAGCGAACATGCGGTTGCAAAAATGGGACCCTCCATCACTGGTCATGGCTTTGGGCACTCCAAATCTAGAGAAAATGTTCTCTTTGAGAAACCTGAGCACAACTGAAGTGTCATTTGACTTGAGATATTCAGGTAGTGGCTTTAATTCAGGCTTTGGGCCTTCCACTTCAGATGACATTTGAATTGGTGCATTTGGTGGCAAAGCCTCGAACTTAGGCTCCCATATCGCGTTGAGTTCCTTCACATTTTCCTGCACAAGAAAGATGTCATCAGTATCTTCCACAATTGTTTCACTAATATTAGCATCACCATAAAATTCAGGGCAAATATGATCATCCACCAATGAGTCAATCACGTTTACCTTTTCAACCGCATCATCCACATTTGGTAACTTGCAAGTATTAAATATGTTCAAATCTAAAGTCATGTTACCAAAAGTGATTTTAAATTGACCATCCCTACAATTTATTACAGCATTGCATGTTGCCAGGAATGGTCTACCTAGGATGATGGGAGTGGAGTTGGCAGTTTGGGGTCCTTCGATGTCTAGGACTATAAAGTCTGCAGGGTAGTAAAATTTTTCTACTTGAACGAGGACATCCTCAATGCATCCCTTTGGGACTTTAATAGATCTATCAGCTAATTGCAATGTGACAGATGTTGGTTTTAGCTCTCCTAACCTAAGCTGCACAAAGATAGGATATGCAAGATATTAACACTAGACCCTAAATCCAATAAAGCATTTCCAATCTTTTTAGTGCCAATAGTACAAGTAATGGTGGGTGATCCAGGATCTCTAAATTTAGGTGGTGTATTCTGTTGCACAATAGAACTAACATGTTCGGTTAAAAATGCTTTTTTCTTCACATTCAATTTTCGTTTAATAGTGCACATGTCTTTCAAAAATTTAGCATATGCAGGTATTTGATTTATGGCATCAAGCAGTGGAATATTTATTTGGCACTTCTGAAAAATTTCACGAATTTCAGATTGATACTTATCTTTATTTTTCTGAAGTAGCCGATGAGGGAAAGGTGCTGAAGGTACATATGTTGCGGGCTCTTTCTCTTTAAGGACATTATTGTTCAGACCCGCATCCGTGCTCTCTTTTTGCACCTCTTCTTGCATTTGAATTTCCTCCTCTTGTTCAGCTTCTTTGCTTGGTGGGTCAGCTTTCTGAATTTCCTTCCCATTCCTCAGAGTGGACACGGCTTGGCAATGCTTCATATTATGACCTACAGAAGAAGATGAGCTCATATTAGGATTCGGAATTGATTGTGATGGAAGCTTACCTTTATCCAATGTTGCTGTAAGCCTAGCTAAGCTTTCGCTCATCTGTTGGTTTTGCGTTTGTTGACTTGAAACTGAGCATGTTGTTGTTGCATTTGGGCTTGCTGTAATTGAATAAGCTGCTGAAGCGCATCTCCAAATGGTTGCATCTGTTGTTGTTGCATTGGCTCTTGGTCTCTCCTTTGGTTCTCCCCTTGGTAGTAGTTGTTGTAGTATTGAGATTGCCTAAACCGAGGAGGAGCCTATTGCTGAGGTTGCTGATTGGGGCCCCAATTTAAATTAGGATTGTTGTGCCACCCCTTGTTGTTAGAATTAAAGCCCTGGTAGTTTGTGGATACTTGATTCACCCCTGTTGGATTGCCTAGCATGCTCTTCAAAGCTGGAAGTATGGGGCAGGTGCCGGTGTCATGGCCACCAACATCGCAAAGTGCACAACTCTGCTCTATCTCAACTGATTTGGATTCTTTCAAATTAAGAGCTTGGAGCTTGTTTGTAATCATTGCTTCCAATTTTTCCTCCAACACCTCTTCTGGCTTCAAATTGTATACCCCTCCACGTGTTGGCTGGGAAGGTACAAAGGGGCCTCCCCTGTCGTACTCTGAAATAGTATCCCAAGTTTGTGCATTCTCTGCTATGTCCTCCAAGTACATCCAAGCTTCATCTGGCTCCTTATCAAAAATCCCCCATTGCACATCATTTCTACGAATTGTTTCATCTGAGGTTGCAGTCCATCGTAGAAGAAGCCAATAATCCTGCTTTTGTCGAAGCCATTATGTGGACATCTAGCAATAGCTCATTGACCCTTTCAAAAGCCTGATAGAATGTTTCCTCGCTTTTCTGGGCAAAGTTCATGATCTATCGTTTCAATCCCTGTGTCCTGTGAATAGGAAAAAATTTCTTTAAGAACTCAGCCTGCAAGTCAATCCATGTAGTAATAGAACGTGATGGTAATGCATTTAACCAGTTCTTAGCTTTATCTTTTAGTGAGAATGGAAACAATTTCAGATATACAGTGTCTTCACTAGTCTTTCCATCAAAACATGTCAAGCACACTTCCTCAAATCCTTTTATATGAAGATAAGGATTTTCCTTGTCTAACCCATGAAAGGTAGGCAGGAGTTGGATTACCCCTGGATTGAAATTAAAAGAATTTGCATCAGTGGGTAAGATAAAGCATGATGATGTGCTAGTTCTAGTGGGTCTGAGAAGATCTTTTAAAGTTCTAGGAACTCCAGGTTGCACATTATTTTCATTGTTGTTGCTAAAATTTTCATCCATGTTATTATTAACAGCCATTTCAAAGCGACTAGTCAACCTCTGTGTCATAGGAGTCCTATGCAACATAAACTTGCACAAATTTTTATATATATAAAAATAAACAAAAATTTATGGACAATAAAGTGGAAAGATCTCACCGAAGGTCCTCTGAATGAAATAAACTGTGGTAACAAACCGTTCCCCCCGGCAACGGCGCCAAAAACTTGCTTAGCCCAAAAATGTGCTTCTCTCAAGCGAAAGAGTCCACGCAAGTAATATAGATCTGGGAGTCCAGATGTCGAATCCTCGGGAGAAAATCTGTCGCAACCACAAAGCTTAAATAAAATAGAAATTCAATGTAAAGAGACCAACCACTTTTGATGATGATGGCTTGAAAGGGTTTGATCGTGGTTTTTAATTTGTGAACAATACGAGCAAAAGAAACTTTCGTTTATAAAATTATCTATGAAAAGTTTGCACATGATATGGGTTCGTTAGGGTCCATGATTTGTATTAACTTGATTGATTAAAGATAACTCAATGAAACCTCTTTTTGAGAGAAATTCATCAGAGAATACCCTTGTGGGGATTAAAGCACAATATTGAATACAATCTTTGCTAAATTTATAATCCCTTAAATATAAGATATGAAACTCCCTTTTGGGGAGATCAAAACTCACACTCGTGAGGTGATCATCAACTCAATCATAATCTTTTGGAAGATGAAGAGGAGATTTTAAACTAAAGACTATAACTTTATCAACGTTAACAATTTTAGCATGAAGATTCAACCAAACAAATATAAATCATATCCCCTAACTGCACCATACCATGCACAATAATAATTTAGCCACACATACTGAACATAATCAAGGATTTCATCACAATAAACATGGTTCTAATCAATAGAAGTAACTAGAATTGAAAATACGCAATAAAGTTCAAGAGATATCACCAAATACACCCTCTTTTAGCCTAAGAAATCTCTCTTTCTTCCTCTCAAAGCCCTCTGAAAATTCCCTCAGTTTGCTCTCTGGAATAGCAGGGAAAATCTGCAAAAATCGCCTCCAAAATCGCCCAAATACGATAAGAATACGAAGCAAAAACCTTAGAATACCTTAAATACAAGCATTACGGGTTTAATAGGCTTAATGGGTTCGCATCCACTTCAATTCACGCCTAAACCCGCTTCACAATGTCGGTGCAAACTCCAGCCGTTGATCTAGTGTGGGATCGCACACGAGACGGACACGAGGCTTCAAAATTCGTGCACGCGTCTGTCTTCGGATTCGAATCGGGGTCGCTCGGAGCCGTTGGATCGTGCATCGACGCTTCAGAAGAGGCCACGTCACCGCATGCGTCTTCAAATTGCGGGGAGCGCTTCGACCGTTGGATAGTGATCCTACGCTCATCAAGGCACCACGTAGCTGCTCAGCCTCGCGACTTCGCGTTCGAAGCTGCTTCGCTAGCAGCCGTCAGATGATGAATCGACGATCAAGAACGAGCCACGTCGCGCATCTTTTCATCTGTCAGATCGGGTGAGAAGCTGCAGATGATCGCCACGTGGTGCTGAGGAGGCAGGGCCGTATACGTTTTCATATTTTCCCCATATTTCGTGCGTATTTCCTCCTTTAATTGGTATTTTGCATTCAAAAATACACAGTAATTAGCACAGATCTCAGAAAAATACAAATAAATAGTCGTTGGAATCGTTAGATCGAGACCAAGGCATGAAAAATATAAAAAGGCAGAAATACTCAATAAAATTCATACTTTGTGTACAAATCAAGTGATATCTCTAATAAATGATGGTATACAATATACGAACGTATTAGAGACTAATTAAACATCATATAAGCACAAAATATTACTAGATGAGGGGTTAAATAAGAAATATTCAACCCGAATCAGCAGCAGGGACGTGTGATCTAACAATCTTATGGTTGTAAGTAAAATTATCTGGCAGTAAATGTATTGTTTTCTGAAGACGCAGGATCTTCAGGATCTGATCTTCACATTGACTTGTACACGGATCATAATGAGACAAAGTCTTTGTGTCCCAAGAAATGGTCTCAGAATGTTCTGGCTTCATAGACTGTGCGCCTATTTTTGGAAAAACATTTTCATCAAACTCACAGTCATCAAGACGTGCCTTAAATGCGTCACCCATCAGGGGTTCAAGATATCTAATTATAGAGAGTGAATCAAACCCTATATAGATACCCAAACGATGTTGTGGACCCATTTTGGTCATTTGAGGTGGTGCAATAGGGACAAAGATACTGCACAGCCAAACACTCTCAAATGAGAGTTATTCGGAGGTGCACCATAAGCTAGCTGCATCGGCGATAACATATGGCCACCAGAGGACCGTATTCTGATAAGCGATGCGGCATGCAATATGGCATATCCCCAAGCATTAACAGGCAACTGTGATTGCATCAGCAATGGACATGCAATCCATTGTATTCTCTTTATCAGAGATTCTGCTAACCCATTCTGGGTGTGAACATGTGCTACTGGATGTTCAACTTCGATGCCAGTTGCTCGGCAATAGTCTTGAAAGACTTGAGAAGTGAATTCTCCCACATTATTAAGACATAGTTTCTTGATATGGTTATCAGGGAAATGAGCCCGCAACTTAATTATTTGTGCCAATAGCTTTGAAAAAGCTAGGTTGCGGGTGGACAAGAGGCACACATGAGACCATTTTGATGATGCATCTATCAGTACCATAAAGTACCGAAATGGGCCACTTGCAGGGTGAATAGGCCCGCAAATATCCCCATGTTTTCTCTCCAAGAAGCTAGGCGACTCTAATCCCACTTTCAGTAGGGACGGTCTCGTTATTAGTTTACCTTGAAACAAGGTAGACATAGAAAATCACCCTTCTGAAGAATCTTCAAGTTCTTTAGATTATGTCCAAAAGATTGGGTGATGATGCGGTGCATCATTACCGCTCCAGGGTGACCAAGTATGTTATGCCAGAGTTTGAATCCTAGCAATGAAAGGTACTTCTGGTGCACAGTCAAATTTGCTTCTATAGGTTGAATATGAGTATGATAGAAACCCAACGGGAGTCCCTTAAATCGTTCTAAGGCAGTTTTAAACCGTCTTTTTGACGAGTAACATACAGATATTCATCCTCATTTATATCTTTAGTTTCTTAGTGATATCTGTTTAAACGAATATCCTTGAAACTTTACAGATTCCTATTTGATTTAGGAGAGCAATGTGCATCTTTTATTATTAGTCTCGTGTTATTTGGGAGCAAAATTATTTCTTCACCAGATCCTTCAATTATGTTTGACAGTCCTGAAATAGTAATGACAGGACCATCACAATCATTTAAGCTAATAAAATAGCTTTTTCGCGAAGGATTTCGTGCGTCGAGACACTGTCCACTAGGCACTCCCACTTCATCTATAGAACATGAATTTAATACTTTAGTAAAAAGAAAGACATTCATTATTGAAAAGGAAAGATATAACATGATAAAGCAAACTACAGATGAAGTATTGATGACAGATAAAGTAAATGCATAACAGATAAATATGACATCAGTCTAGGAGGTCGTCATTCTCAAAGTCGTCCATTATGAACTTGGTTGACGGCTGGTTTTCCACCAGATTTGTTTCAACGGGAGACTTCAGGCTCGCTTGATATAGATCTTGGAGGTGTCGTTGAGTACGGCAGTTTCAAGACCAATGTCCAATCATGCCACATCTATGGCATTTGTCTTCCCAATTTTTCTTTGGAATAGATGTCTGTCTAGTGTTCTTTTTCTTCCACTGGAGCTTCTTCTTTCCCTCATTGTTATTGCTCTGGGGAGGGTTGTTGTTCTGGGGAGGACCACTGGCCTGCCTCTCAGGGGCTTTCCCTTTGTTGAATTTTCCCTTCTGTTTGTTCTTCTACTTCTGGGAAGAAACATCGTGAGCCTCAGGGAGAGAATCTGAGCCTATAGGGCGTAGGTTATGTGTGGCCAGTAGCAAGTCTCTGTTCTGCTCTGCCATGAGATGGCATGAGTGCGGGTCAGAGTACTTGGTGAGCTTGCGTTCACGGAACTGTTGCATGAGGATTGCATCCTTCTCATGGAAGGATGTGTAAGTCTTCTCCAGTATGCATTCTTCCATGACTTCTTCACCACACAACTTCAGGCGTGAGGTGATATTGTGAAGTGCTGAGTTATATTCAGCAATGGACTTGAAGTCCTGAAGTCGAAGATTTTCCCACTCATAACGTGCATGTGGGAGGATCACATCTTTCTGATGCTTATACATGTTCTCTAGTGCAGTCCACAACTCTAGTGGATCTTCTACAGTGAGATATTCGGCCTTCAGGGTCCAATCAATATGTCGCCTGATATAGATTATGGCTTTTGCCTTATCTACATCAGAGACTATTGGTCTAGAAGCTGCCTCAGCAGTGCCCGTTGTCGTGTCCGTAGCCGTAGGCACAGGAGTAGAGATTGTGGCCATAAGGCCCTGTGCGCGCAAGTGGAACTTCAGGTCCACATGCCAGCTCAGATAATTCTTTCCAACCGCATCGAGAACTTCAAAATCGACGCTCGCTATTTTTTGCCAAATTATCTATGCATTTAAAATAACATGAATTAATTATAAGGCATATTAAAAATTCATGTAAAATTAATAATTTAGTTGCGTGGATCGGCCAGTCACCACATAATAAAGTCAAAAGTCCATAAGATATACAGTCCAGAGAATACAAAAGACAAAAATGAAAAAGTACAACTTGGAAACCCATTGGGGTCCCAGCAAATTTGCTATTTTGCCTCCGTCTTCGAGGAAAGATACTCCAGTTTTTGGCTTATACAAATATATCATCACTGCAATTCAATTTCTCTATAAAAAGAAAAGAAAATGCAAAGAATATAAAATGGTGACAAACTGGCCGATCCAAAACCACAACGTAATTTATTAAACATCCACGCAATTTATAAATTATGCAACAAACACATGCATAAATCATTGTGCAACATCTCATGCAAGTAATTATATGGAAAAATTAAATTATTTAGTAATAACTTAGGCCACGAGGAGACATCATGCACCGTTAGGTTAGATAACTAACGGCAGAGAGATCTAAGGACCTTTCATAATTATTAAACATAAAAATAATAATTAACCCAATGTAATAATTATGCAAATAGTGATGTTATTAATATTATATGGACCCAAAAAATTATTTTATTAATAAAAATTCTCCAAAATTTAAAATTTATTGCCAATAAATCAAAATCCAACTCCCATAAATTTCAGCTTGGCTGGAAAGTTCAGAACAAACAGTTTTAACAGCAAATTCCTCCATATTTTTGTACAGAATATAACAATTCAATGTAAATGAAAGTTGTACATATAGGTGTCATGGGTTCACATCAATTTTTATGAAGTTTAGATGAGTATTATTTTTTCTACAGAATTTACCTCAAAGTGCACATGTGCTGGAATTGAAAACAGAAACTGCATTGACTTCATGAATTAATTACTCCTAATTGCAGTTCAATTCAGGAAAAGTGGAAAACTAAAAAGTTATAGACCTTGAAGTTCTCTTTCTAACGAGACCAAGAACACTAAATTTCATTAAGTATTGTGGGACTGATCATTGCTTTCGTGAAAGGTGTCCAGACTGGATAAAATCAGACATGTTGAAAAATTAAATTCTTACTCCTATTTACAGTCCGAATTAGACAAAGTTCACAACATGAAGGTAGTAGAAAATAATCCAAATCTTTAGGCATAAAATTTTCAGAACAATATCAGTTCTAAATTAAGAGGAATAAACAAAATAATGAGCATGTAAATCTGTCCTGATTCCAAGCAACATATCATGAATGAAATGAACTAGGACCTAGGTGTCCAGCCGATCCGGACTTTGGGGCCTTTGGCATGCTGCTTCAGTCAGGTTGGTCATCAACAGAGATGAAGACAATAATGGAGATATTTTTTGTTGTAATAAAATAGTTTTAATTTGTATTTTGATTTGATTATTACAAGTAACATGCATATGTAATAAAAAAATTTATGGTCAATAATCTATATCTACGGGAAAAGAAGTATACCTCTAGATCAATGATCTAGGGAAGAACCAAAAAATCCGAAGATAGAAAAAAATCCTCGTCCTGCAATGCCTTACAAGTAATCGATCGCTCGTTGTCGCAAAAACTTTGCCGCAACAACTAGATTCCTTCGTAAGAGGAAAAAATATGTGGGAAAGATGGAATAAAATTTTGTGGCTCAAATTTTTTTCCTAAAGATTCGTGCTAATAACGTATTTGAAGAAAGAGAAACCATGGCAATCGCCCATGGTATCCTTTTATTCATTCATAGTATAGGAGGTAGTCCAAGGGTTCACCCTACTATATGGTAGGGGGGTGTTATGGTGGATACTGAAGGAGGGGAAACCACAAGTCTCCCTCACTCATAACATTTTCCACTTTGTTTTCCGCCTTCCACTACCTCTTTTCCACTTTTTGCTTTTATTTTCCTTTTTCTTTGTAAAGTTTGTCAATATGATCCATCAAGGAGAACCATAATCACTCACTAGTTTTGTACACTCTTGACTAGAGTCAATTTTCATACACACACTTTTGATACCTCTCGGTTGTATTACTTTCACACGACCACCCTTACGATTTAATATTTAATCCTCATCTGTGTGTGTGATGGAGCTAGTGCTTGTTTTACGTCTGATAGGATATGCTAGTTGTTTTATCGGTCATTTGATCACGCGAACCTAGACTTCTCTGATAGCATAGGGTAAACTAATCCTCGATAGAGTTTTGGTTTTGGAATTGGTCTATACTCCCCCTCTACAATGGTACCGGCTTGTACAATAAAAAAATGAGAAATACAAGATAAATGCACCATTCTCCCTGCTTCATCAAGTAGCCGAGTCCTCGTGTCTCAGGAAGTTCTGGGATTCATGCCGAAAGATGAGGTTTGGGAGAGTGCATATGAATAATGGGTTTTAGGCGATTCGAGAGACTAGGCCCGAGGGGTCCCTTTTGGCCCAATGCCCTAGACTCGTCTGGGTATGGAGTCATTGGCCGAAATCTCGCTACATGAATCGCCTAAGCCCAGTGTGAGAATAACTGTACATATCTAAATATACATGCCGACCTCCATGGTTTTGGAGGAGTAACCATGACATCGCCAACTCATGATAGACTTAGAATCTACCCCATGCCCTCGTGATTTTTACCATGGCGAGCATAGGATTAGGGTCGATTTCTACTAACCTTGGCCTATCGGGACGACATATTCAGTGTTCCACACAAATAAGTGTGTTAGACCTGACGTCGTGAGGAGGGCAGTGTTTTAGTCCGCTGCCACGTTAGGTAGACATTGTGTGTGTGTGAATTGACCTATAGCCTTGACATGTACACGACTCGTGAGTGTGAGTGGTTCAAGAGTGTGATCGTCCAACTTTCCTGCCTAGTCCCCCCATCCTCCACTTCTAGTCTTGCTCAGGGACGAGCAAGAGTTTAGCTTAGGTGAATTTGTTCGAAATATTTTATACCCATTTCCACCCTTTTATCGTGTTTTCCCACTTTATTTTACTCCGTCGCTTTTGTTTCATCGCTTTTTATTATCTTTTACCAATTTATGCCCAGGGTTGTTTTTTCCTATATTGCAGATGATCAATCCCAAAACGATGCATTCTAGGCGATATTAAGGCCTAAGGAGGGAAGCTGTCACGCCCCGCTTCCCAAAAATGTGGAGGCGAGACGTGAGAAGGTCCGCACAAACTTGAAGCTATGAAGCTCCAAGTCTGATAAGCGTATAAAAACACTTATTATGGCAAGTCCTTGCAAAGCGAAACGAAACAACAATGATAATAAGGAAATGAGACGACATTTTATTGAATCTCCAAATGTCCATAAACAAATTTCAATATCGCAGAAAAGCCACCAGGCTAAATGAAAAAGGGACTAAGGCCCAAACATGGCCAACAAGGTATAACATACATACAAGGGTGCCACGCACCGACAACTAACAGGGATCCTAAAACATAAAGGGAAACTCAAGTCCCCGGTGTCCACAAGACTCCTCCTCAGCAAACACAACGTCCTCTGCAACAAGCTCTGGCTCGGCAACTAACATGCGACACCCAAAGAGAAAGGGGCACATGTCAGCAAGTCTAAAAGACTTGAGCAAGGAAACTGAAAGTAACTAACAACCTAGCATTTACAATATTAAGCAATGACATGACAGTTAAGTATGATGCGATAGTTTAAAGGAAGAGACAAGCACGCACGACGTAGCAAAAGCTACCAAATCACTAATTCACGAATCACTTATCACTATTTTCACTTATCACTGTTATCACTGAAACACTAGAGATTTCGCCTGCTGGCCGGAGTGGCGGATCAGGCCAACTCGGGGCTCAGGTGGCCGCTTATCTCTTACCCCACACATATGTGTCGAGCGTTGGGGTTTCCAACTCACTGAGCTCGCTTCTGGATCACGAGCCAGGAAGTGTATTTGGCATAGGGGTGCACCTAGCCGGTATCCGAGCGTTGGGGTTTCCAACTATAGGGCTCGCTTCTGGAACACGAGCCAGGAATATAATATTGTAGCGTGTGCTACACAATCATGATAAAAAATCACTATGCAATGACATGAACAGATATTTGCGTACCGTTAATTGAAATTAAACGTGGCATACAAGCATGATGAAGGTGACGGATCTAGCTTCGTTGTCAAGCTAGGTCAATGGCGCCTAGACGGCTATCCTTTCACCGTCTAGTCTCTTTTACGCTAAAGCAAGGGAAATGGCCTAAGACATGGCCCAATTCAAGAGATGCAAGTTTCACTTGCATAGCACCGGGGAGGATGATCACGAAGGTTCGTCTCGCGGATGCTAAACTACGGGGAGATCGCTGTTATGGAGAAACAATCATCAAAACACAAGAAATCTTATTAGGGTTCCACAAAACACAACGGGTTATGAAAACTTCAAGAGATCGATTTATTACCGAGAGGAGGCGGAAGAAACACTCCGGAGAACCTAAGGACCAGATCTGGAAACGAATGGAGAAGTTTGGAGAACTAGGGTTTTTGGGGGATTTTGGGGATTTGGTGAGATTTTGGGGAAGATGGGAGGTAGAATGTGTTGAGGGATGGTTTGGATGATGGAGGATGAGCTTGGAATGAAGGAATAAGGGTTTGAGGAAGATGGGGGCTCAATGGGGGAGAATCTAGGGTTTTGGGTCGAGTGGAGGAAGAAGAAAACGTTTGGGAGGGGTTTAAATAAGATGGGCTTGCGGCTGCCCAGAAATTAGGGTTTTAACACAGATTAGTCGGTCAAAGAGCCACCACTGACCGACTAGTTTGGCAACTAGTCGGTCGGTCGACCAACGCAGACCGACTAAGTGTAAACAGTAACTTCTGAACGAAAATAGGATTTGGATTTAGTCGGTCAAGGAACAACTACTGACCGACTAGTTTCTCATCTAGTCGGTCGATGAACGTTCTTAGACCGACTAAGAGTGAACAGTACTCGACTGCACAGAAGAACTAAGAATTAGTCGGTCTGAGTACAAAACTTAACCGACTAGTTTGACAACTAGTCGGTCGAAGGATGAACTTAGACCGACTAAACAGAAACAGTAACTTAAGTAAAATCAATCCAAGGAACTAGTCGGTTTGAGTAGAGTTGCCGACCGACTAGATCTTAATCTAGTCGGTTGGTTCCCCTTCTCGAACCAACTAAGATGCACTAAAAGTGCCAATTCGAATCGCAGAGCTTCAGGAAGATTCCTATGGCTTCTAAGATCACTCTAACTCTGAGATATGAGCGATTTGAAGATCGTCACGAATGACTTACTCCAAACCCAACGATCGAAGGAAGAAGCTAGAAAATCACGACGAAACGATCGAAAGTGAAAGCTATGGCGACGAAAACCACACATCCAAGGAGAAAATCCACCAAGCATATATTTTAATATAGATAATCCAATTACACGAAAACCAGTCGTTACATCCTACCCACCTTAGAATAATGTCCGTCCTCGGACTTTCTAACTATAGCTATATCTAGTCACCCTAGTAACTACCCTCAATCAATATCACATCAAAATTTCAACCAAGTACATTCATTTCAAGCGCTTTTATATATATACTCTAGGTAGTCAATTATTAACACCACGGAAGTAAATATATATTCACGCACATAGTACACTTATACTTATTAAAATCAAACAACTCCATTCGCGTATTCAAATCATTCATATAGGCAAGTATATTCTATATAGCTATAAAACACTTATTACACACTATATGAAAATAACCAAGTCTCTCTTACTCACATGCAAATAATTTCACACTAGAAAATACCATCGGAATCTACACGTATAGGTAACTACCTATGGACAAGACAATAAGAATACACTAGTCCCTATATCTCCTAGTATACGCCAAACAATCAACATGCGAATTTCACACCATACCATTGTTAAAACAAGTTCACTATATCTAATATACATTCATCATCATTATAATTTCTCAATTTATAGTCATTCAAATGCATGCACACATTTCACCATATTATCACTTCATATATAGTCCTATAGCTATAATCACGACACACCACACATACCATAGTCACCAATTCCTATAACTATCACATACTTACCCGTGCATAGTGCACACACACACACACACGCTAATATTTCATTCATATATATACCAATCACACAACTATATGCTTAGCATATCTACGCACCTAGTTTAGCTAGCGCACATATATTCACGCAACCAAGTCCTTAGTGAAAACTATACCACAAGACCGACTCACATAACTATATATTGGTATAGCCACCCACAATCGTGTGCGTAACACAACCATGCACAAACAATCCAAACATTATACATACATCATCCATCACTATACACCAACCACATACAATACACCAATGTACATAGAGTGTACCCACTCAAGCTTGAGTGAGACTCAAAATCATAGCGGAATAATTCCATATACATAACATAGCATCCATACATATGCCAATACTATCTAATGTATACACGTCTACCAACATAACCACATACATATCTAAATGTCAAACACCCTTAATATCTAACCAGGTAATATCACATATTTCAATCACTTCATATACCATGATATTATTACAAACATCAGCATACCTATAATTACAATACTCTCCCTAATAAAAGTATTTACCTATAGTCACACCCAAGCATCGTATATCTTCATACCAAATCCATCCACTTATAATTGGTACATCAATACACATTCACTTCATACATAAGTTAAGATATGCAGTAGTCGGGCATACCTCATGGTATACACGCATACGGCATCTCATAAAATAAGTAATACCAATCAAACATTATAATCCTACTATCATACGTATATCACACTTACACTCATGCAGCCAATACATAACTACCTACACACAATATACCAATACCAACCACAAACAACTCCATATGCACCATGAAATTAAATACACTACGACGACACATCAAATTACACTAATGGGGCCCACCAAACTATATTAAGGTTGACACGGCGACGACAAGCTCTATTGGCTAGACAAAAGGAAAGAAATTGAAATCAAGAGCGTAATGAATAGAAGGATCGAAAATCATGAAAACGGTTGTGCAATGATGTAATGATGCTCCATTAGGACACATGGAAAATAGTGTAAATAACATATTCTAAAATACGAAAAGTTTGAAAACCGTTATACTTCAAAGTTGGAGTCCTTTTTCGTATAAAATATTTAGGGTCGACAAAACAAATTGTTTGAAATAAGTTTGAGTCGTATATACATAACAGGAGAAAACGGTTTATTGGCTCACGTAAGGTCATTAAAAGAAAGTAAATCATTCACACGAATCTTGAGGTCGTAGTTTTAGAAAATATTATACGGCGGTGATTTAATAATGTTGGCAAAAGTTTTGAAACGAAATTAAATTAACGAAAGAATTTTAAACTCATGCCAAATACTTTCAAAGTCTTTAAGCCAGGAAAAAGCTCAAATAATCAATATTGGAACTACCTTTTAGTGTAACCAGGATTTGCCAAAAGGAATCATTTTACACAAAGCTCTTAACATACGGGCTAATGAGCCTAATGCGGATATATGAAAACATTCGAAATTCAATTTAGTTTAGAAATTATTCTAAAGGCATGTAGGGTGAACAGAAAGATAACAATAGCTTATTAGTAGTATTATCAAAATTTGTAGTGAAACTTTGAAATCAAATTTATGGAGGGTCTAGATCAGAAAAGGTTATGAGATAATGATTTTTACAAAAATCTGTAATAGGGGAAACGAGGAGCATAACGGTCGTAGTACTGATGTATAAAAATTAATTGAAGTTCTACTTTAGAAATCATTTTTTTTCGAAATATGTATGACGAATGGAAAGATAATAACATATTAGTGGTACGGAAGTAAGTGGGAGGACATACACACATATAGAATTATTAAATTGGTAATAAACTTTGAAACCGAATTTTGGAGGTCTAAATCAGGAAAGGGTTTCGAAAAGTAATTTTACAAAAATCTGAACTAGGGAAAAGTTGAGCATAAAATCGACTCGCTGAAAGCTGAAACCCCATGTGACTTGAAAGGTATATGAGAAGCAAACATGATGCGGTATTCGAATAAGTTTTAATGGCATAAGTAAGAAAAGAAAATTATAATTCAGGTTAGGAAAAACAGAAGCACGGTTCAGAAGAAAATTGGTATATGAAAAGAGGCAAGTCATTTATATTGATATGAAAATATAGGCTGAAGAATATTATAAACTAATAATCAAAAATCTCGACAAAAGTTTCAATGTTTAGAAAAGAACAAATAAATTTAAGTCGTGAAAGAGTACGAAACCTAATATATATATTAAAAGTTCGCGAACAAATTCAAACTTAGCGAAAGAGGAACATCGAAAATACTTTTAGGGGAAACAAGGATTTGCCGCAAGAATGGGTTGGTAAAAGACTTGAAGTAACGGTACGACAAACTTGTAATTAGTATATGTTCATAAATTAATTGGAGTCCTATTTATCTTGAAAGAAGTATTTTGAAGTACGTACGGTAAATAGCTAAAATGAATTTCGCAGTAGTAGAAAAGGTGGTATATCGAATTATCGAAATAGTAATAAGGTATTAAAATCAAATGCGGAAGATATATGTTAGAAAAGTAGTTGCAAGATAGTAACTTAAGATAACGACCAAATCATCTTCAAAATCTAAGGACGACTTTTAGCTCAATCGGGAGTAAGGGAGAATTACTAAAAGCGGGTTCAGAATAAAATTTAAATTGAGCAAAAACTTTAAATAAGGAAAGCATTGGAAAGTGACTTAGGAAATTTAAGATTTGCAACGGAAAAGATTTTAAAAGATCAATGATAATCGCAATGAGGTGGTCATGTGAATCGGGACAAGGGAGTTGGTCGGATGATCAAAACATAAATACGCCTAGGTTATGACTTAGGAAAATCTACGGAAACTCCTACGGTCAACCAACCAAAGATTATGGAACTAAGCTCTAAGACTCTCTAGGGAGCTGGTCAGCAATGCAATGAGTTCAGCTTGGTCCGAAATCGATGACCCCAAGCGAACAGCCAAAGAATTCTAGAAGTCTATCCTAGTCAGAGCTAGACATGAACCACTAAGGTAACTCTTAGAACTATCAAATCAATCACTAACATGGAGTCTAACTAACAATCAAGGATCCCTAACTAGCAAGCACAAACTTCTAACTAAGTCTCACTATGGTCCTGATCTAATGGATTTCCTACCAAGCTGGGACAGATGCTCTAACACGCCTACCAGCCACCTAAGACATAGGAACGCTAAAAACCTAGACTCCGGGCTTATAACTTGGATGTTCTAATTTATTTAATGGACATTCTATAATTATTATCGTTGTTCCGATAGCTCGCAATTGCAAGACGGACCTGCATGGGCCACCACTAAAACCTGTCACGCCCCGCTTCCCAAAAATGTGGAGGCGAGACTTGAGAAGGTCCGCACAAACTTGAAGCTGTGAAGCTCCAAGTCTGATAAGCGTATAAAAACACTTATTATGGCAAGTCCTTGCAAAGCGAAACGAAACAACAATGATAATAAGGAAATGAGACGACATTTTATTGAATCTCCAAATGTCCATAAACAAATTTCAATATAGCAGAAAAGCCACCAGGCTAAATGAAAAAGGGACTAAGGCCCAAACATGGCCAACAAGGTATAACATACATACAAGGGTGCCACGCACCGACAACTAACAGGGATCCTAAAACATAAAGGGAAACTCAACAAGTCCCCGGTGTCCACAAGACTCCTCCTCAGCAAACACAACGTCCTCTGCAACAAGCTCTGGCTCGGCAA
This sequence comes from Scilla litardierei, assembly GCA_030789695.1. NCBI lineage: Eukaryota > Viridiplantae > Streptophyta > Magnoliopsida > Asparagales > Asparagaceae > Scilla > Scilla litardierei. Next base: position 182,902,286 of record CM061141.1, on the reverse strand, counting down.
CTAACATGCGACACCCAAAGAGAAAGGGGCACATGTCAGCAAGTCTAAAAGACTTGAGCAAGGAAACTGAAAGTAACTAACAACCTAGCATTTACAATATTAAGCAATGACATGACAGTTAAGTATGATGCGATAGTTTAAAGGAAGAGACAAGCACGCACGACGTAGCAAAAGCTACCAAATCACTAATTCACGAATCACTTATCACTATTTTCACTTATCACTGTTATCACTGAAACACTAGAGATTTCGCCTGCTGGCTGGAGTGGCGGATCAGGCCAACTCGGGGCTCAGGTGGCCGCTTATCTCTTACCCCACCCATATGTGTCGAGCGTTGGGGTTTCCAACTCACTGAGCTCGCTTCTGGATCACGAGCCAGGAAGTGTATTTGGCATAGGGGTGCACCTAGCCGGTATCCGAGCGTTGGGGTTTCCAACTACAGGGCTCGCTTCTGGAACACGAGCCATGAATATAATATTGTAGCGTGTGCTACGTAATCACGATAAATAATCACTATGCAATGACATGAACAGATATTTGCGTACCGTTAATTGAAATTAAACGTGGCATACAAGCATGATGAAGGTGACGGATCTAGCTTCGTTGTCAAGCTAGGTCAATGGCGCCTAGACGGCTATCCTTTCACCGTCTAGTCTCTTTTACGCTAAAGCAAGGGAAATGGCCTAAGACATGGCCCAATTCAAGAGATGCAAGTTTCACTTGCATAGCACCGGGGAGGATGATCACGAAGGTTCGTCTCGCGGATGCTAAACTACGGGGAGATCGCTGTTATGGAGAAACAATCATCAAAACACAAGAAATCTCATTAGGGTTCCACAAAACACAACGGGTTATGAAAACTTCAAGAGATCGATTTATTACCGAGAGGAGGCGGAAGAAACACTCCGGAGAACCTAAGGACCAGATCTGGAAACGAATGGAGTAGTTTGGAGAACTAGGGGTTTTGGGGGATTTTGGGGATTTGGTGAGATTTTGGGGAAGATGGGAGGTAGAATGTGTTGAGGGATGGTTTGGATGATGGAGGATGAGCTTGGAATGAAGGAATAAGGGTTTGAGGAAGATGGGGGCTCAATGGGGGAGAAACTAGGGTTTTGGGTCGAGTGGAGGAAGAAGAAAACGTTTGGGAGGGGTTTAAATAGGATGGGCTTGCGGCTGCCCAGAAATTAGGGTTTTAACACAGATTAGTCGGTCAAAGAGCAACCCCTGACCGACTAGTTTGGCAACTAGTAGGTCGGTCGACCAACACAGACCGACTAAGTGTAAACAGTAACTTCTGAACGAAAATAGGATTTGGATTTAGTCGGTCAAGGAACAACTACTGACCGACTAGTTTCTCATCTAGTTGGTCGATGAACATTCTTAGACCGACTAAGAGTGAACAGTACTCGACTGCACAGAAGAACTAAGAATTAGTCGGTCTGAGTACAAAACTTAACCGACTAGTTTGACAACTAGTCGGTCGAAGGATGAACTTAGACCGACTAAACAGAAACAGTAACTTAAGTAAAATCAATCCAAGGAACTAGTCGGTTTGAGTAGAGTTACTGACCGACTAGATCTCAATCTAGTCGGTTGGTTCCCCTTCTCGAACCAACTAAGATGCACTAAAAGTGCCAATTCGAATCGTAGAGCTTCGGGAAGATTCCTATGTCTTCTAAGATCACTCTAACTCTGAGATATGAGCGATTTGAAGCTCTTCACGAATGACTTACTCCAAACCCAACGATCGAAGGAAGAAGCTAGAAAATCACGACGAAACGATCGAAAGTGAAAGCTATGGCGACGAAAACCACACATCCAAGGAGAAAATCCACCAAGCATATATTTTAATATAGATAATCCAATTACACGAAAACCAGTCGCTACAGAAGCCGAGGAGAAGGAGTTGCGTGGTTGATCTCGGAGGCACTGAGGAGGAAAAGGGAACATGACACGGTCATGCGTGCATCTGCACGGCTGTGTCAGTGCACCAGCTGCCAAGAACAGCAACATAAGGTTGGCACGGTCGTGCAACACGGCCGTGTCATAATTATTCAAGTACGGTGGCAAAATGCACGGACGTCTAGCACGAACATGCCGAATTGGGGAAGCTGGGCACTTATTTTGACTGACACGGCCGTGCAGATTACGGTCACGGCTGTGCAGATCAGTGGCGGTGCCCACTAGACCTATGGTTTTAGCCTTGACACATCCATGCCGCTTTTTGGGACGACCGTGTGCAAGGTTTTCTATTTAAGTAATCAGTGTAACAAACTCAGTATGCTTTTTATTATCCAGAACTTTATTTGGGCGTTTTTTGGAGCAAATTTTCTGGGTTCTCTCTCATTGTAATTTGACGTCTTTATTGTAAGGATCATTGCTCTTAATCTACATTAGTTAATTGATCTTAGCTTCTTATTGCAATGTGATTGCTTTATGTTGTTTGTCTCTTTTTAGGTTAATCCATATATGTTAATCATGAGCACTATTATATTAATCTCCCTTGGTATTACCAAGATTTATGTGTAGTTCTATAAGTTAGGGCAATGTAGAGCTCCATTGTAGGGGTTGATCGTGATGGATCGCCCAAAATATTGACCGGAGTAAGATTTTAGTCTAGGAATATGTTTGGATGTTGAGCCGAATTTAATCCGTCCTGTTACGATTCTACACAATCACGACCGACAACTAATCCTTGGGGGTTTTGATTGGACGCCCATAACAGAGGATTGACTATTTAGTGCCTAGCGCCGATGACCAATCGGGCACACTAACTAGAACCACATATATTGTAAGCGTCCGACTAACCATCGGAGCTACAATAGGGATTAAACATATTCTCTGAGTCCCCTTTCTCGTGGTTAGACACCGAGGGGACGCGGATTGAGGTTTCGCCCTCATCAGAGACTATTGTCCTTGTGTCGAGAAGCTAGGTCCATCCAACTCAACCTTTACATTGGTGGTGATACGCTAGCCATAGCTCCTCCTTTTATTGATCTTTCCCTTAGTTGATTTCTCTTCACCCTCATCACTCACATTCCCACGACTACACAAAACCTGACACCAATTCTAGATTCAATCCTTCGCCTCCTTGTGTTCGACACCGCTACACACAATACCGTGTGCTTGCAGACATATATTAAAGCACACAACACGCATGTGCTAATATACAAAATATTTTTACAAGAACTGTCATAAATACTATACAGACCATCACCAAAGTTAACTTTATAATCCTTTTCATAAAGTTGACTAATGGAGATTAAGTTGTGATTTTACCCATCTACTAAATAGACATTATCTATGAGGGGTTTAGAAGGATTACCGAATTTACCAATACTTATGCAGGTACCCTTTACATTGCCTTTGAAAGTGACCATTCTGTCATCATTGACGTGGATGATGTTGAGTATTGGTGTTTCATACCAATCTTATTTTGATGATGATCACAACATTATGTTGTTGCTAATAACTCTCTTGTTTTAGTCTCACAGTTTCATTCCTAGAATATCTTTCTTGGAGACTAATCACTTGGTGCAAGGATGGACATCAACTGGAGAAGGGCCAAAGCTTGGACTCAAGGCGTGCCAAAGCTTGGAGATGGTGGGGAGAATCAAGGCATCAAGATTGAAGACATAGACTCTAAGGAAAGCAATGTAATCCATGTAATATTTACTTTATTGCTTTCTCTCTCATTGAGTCTAGGTTAATGTAATGCCTTGTTAGATGGTCTACTCATACATGCATATGCATCTAACCATCTTAGTGAGCCTTAGGATTATTCATAGAGTCCAACCCAATAGGTTCATCTTGTCCAAAGACTCATTTGGAGTCTCTGGCTTTCCATCAGTCGCCTACTAAAGGATACACAGTCGACTGGGTGATTTCCAGTCGCCTGTAGATCCTTCTACAGTCGACTGGGTGATTTCCAGTCGCCTGTAGATCCTTCTACAGTCGCCTGATATGCACTGCTCAAGTCAACATTTCAATTGACTCAGACTTGAGCTTTACGCACAGTCACCTGCTCCTCAGTTTACAGTCACCTGTAGATTTACAGTCGCCTGGGAATTGGCCAACAGTCGTCTGAGTAGCGTAAGTGCAATCTCTTCATCTCTCTTTCTTTTCTCCATCTTATACAACAGTCGACTGATGAAGGTATTACAGTTGCCTGTCTATAAGACAGTCGACTGTATTATTGACATCAGTCGACTTTATGCTTATCTAGAGAAAGAGTGCAGCTCTCTGTTTTATTCCATCCTCTACAGCAGTCGCCTGCTGAAGGTTTTTAGGCGCATGTCCTGTTTCTAGTCGACTGTGTTGTCTTCTTCAGTCGACTGTCCTGGATCAGATTATAGCCGTTGGATATTTTCTAGCCGTTGATCAGTCAACTTTCTTTTGACTATCAGTCGACTGTTGATGTCGTTTTCGCCCAGTTTCTAGCCGTTGCAGCTTTGGGCTATTGGCTGTTTTCTTGGGTTTTGAGGGTTGATATAGGGTTCCTATATATATGGGTGTGCTGATATCTCTAGAACTTCTTGATGCAATTGAAAATCTCAAGAGATCTATAAGACACTCATAAACTCTCTCAATTCCCTCTTATGAGCTTTCATTCCTCTTCATGCATTGAAGTCCAGCTGAAGGGAATTCATCCAAGTGCTTTCAAGCCAATCTCATCACTTGGAGATCCTCTTCCATGCCTTGCATTCATACATGAGTAAGCATCTCAAGGCATAGGTAAGAGTATTTATTTTACTTGGTAAATTTGTATCTCTAATTCTCTTTGTGGGAATTAGTTTCTCTCTTTGTGGGAGTTTATCTCTTTGTGTGATTAGGGTATTCTCTTTGTGGGAATAACTTTCTTTGTGGGAATAACTCTCTGTGTGGGAGTTTAGTGTCCTAGTGTATGGCTAACCCTAATTCTCTAAGTGGGAGTTAGTGATTCTCTTGGTGGGAGTCTTGATCCTCGGGTAGGGCTGGTTGGGTCCTTATGTAGGGCATAAATCCTCTTGATGGGGGTATCTCTTTGTGAGATTTGTATTCACTTCTCTTTGTGGGAATATAGTGAATATTGGTGTGGCTAGACGTACCCAAGTTTGGGGAACCAGGGTAAAACTTTGTGTTTGCATTTGGATTGATTGTGTCAATTATTTCCTCTTGCATTTAATATTCCGCATTTGCAAGTTTAATTTTAATTGGACAATTTTATTGCCATTACACTATTCACCACCCTCTAGTGTGTGTTGTTAGTATTGCAAGGGTAAGGCGATCCTTACAGATGCTCTCGGGTAGAAAGCTTGGGTCTCTCGTCATATGTTTGGAGCAATCACTGTCGAGAATCCAACCCTTCCTTTTGCACTTATAACAATCTTTACCTTTGTTGCTTTTTTAATCATCTTGGGCACCTATAGAGAAAGCCATAATCACTTGGTACCAAGCATGTTGGGTCCAAGAGGATTAGCCCTTTGGAAACCAAGTCCAAGTGGACTTAGATTTTCCAACATAGTTATCATCATTCACTACATTATGAAAATAGGATTGCATGTAAAACTTCTTATCTTCTTTGCTTATGTCCTTCAGACCCCAAATGGTGTAAATTTCGGGTGTCCTATGCCTAGAGGTTGCATGCATAGATGGTTAACTTCTGTAATGACCGTCTATGCCTTGCAATACTAACAATAACCACTCTAGAGGGGGGGAATAAAGTAATGGCAATAATCATGTAATTAAAAATTAAACTTGCAAATGCGGAATTTAAGTGCAAGAGGAATTTAAACAACACAATCAATCAAACACTAACACAAAGATTTTAACATGGTTCCCCAACTTGGGTACATCCAGCCACACCAAATATTCACTATAATCCAACACAAGGTAGTAAATGCAATCTCACAAAGAGATACCCTACACAAGTGATTTGAACTCTCACAAAGAGAAGTTTTAACTCTCACAAAGAGAGAACCATACTCTCACAAAGAGAGTACACAACCAACCCTACACAAGCGTTAACCTCTCATAAAGATAGGAACTAACTCTCACAAAGAAAGTTAGGGTTTCACTTTCACAAAGATGAAATAAATACTCTTACCTATGCCTTGAGATGAACTTACTCAATATGAATAAGAAGGCATGGAAAAGGATCTCCAAGTGATGAGATGTGCTTTGATGCACTTGGATGATTTCCCTTAAGCTAGCTTCAATGCATGAAGATGATTAGAGCTCTAAGAGGGAAATGAGAGATTAGGAGTGTGACTTAAAGAATCTCTATGATATTCAATGTTAACCAAGAGTTATAAATGAACTAACCCATATCATATATATATTAAGCCATTAAAACCCCAAAGACCCCAAGCTAGAAGCCAAATGAATAAATCTGCAACGACTAGATTTTCGACTTTTAAGGCAACGACAGGCGACTATTGAAGAGAGGACAGTCGACTAATCAACGACTAGATTTTTCCCAATGGCTATAATAGTAGCCAGGACATGAGACTGTAAAAGACTACACAGGCGCCTATACAATGTGCATGCGAATGTACTTGCTTCATCAGGCGACTGTCATATGGGATTGAAAGGAGCTGAGAAAAATGTTACTTTTGCACTTGTGCATTTAGACGACTGAAGAGCAAAGTCTAGGCGACTGAAGAATGCCAGGCGACTGTAAAGTCTACATCAGTTAACTGACCCATAAGATGGAGTGATGCCCAGAAATGACAGGTTACACACTTTGGCATACAGATGACTGTAGAACAATGTCCGGGCGCCTTATGGAAGACATGCGCCTGTCAAATGAACTTCAGTCGCCTGCATCAAAAGCCTAAGAAAAAAGTCATGAAATAATTGACAGTCAAGGCATCACAAAAATCACCAGTCGCTTCTAGAAGGCTGGCCAGGAGACTAGTGATCAACAGACGCCTATCCTGTCTTCAACAGTCGGCTGTTGGAAAGCCAGAGACTCCAATTGGAGTTCATGGCATGAGGAACCTATTGGGTTGGATTCTATGATAATCCTAAGGCTCACTAAGATGGTTATATGCATATGCATGAATGAGTAGACCATCTATCAAGGCATTACAAAAATCCTAGACTCAAAAAGAGAAATGCAAGTAATAGAAATTACATGGATTACAATTGCATCTCTTATAGTCTAAGGCTTCAAGCTCTTGATGCCTTGATGCTCCCCATCATCTTCTAAGCTTTGGCACCTCTTGATGAGCTTCTCTTCATCAAGTTCCAAGCTTTGGCAATGCTCCTCTTGATGTCCATTCTTGCACCAAGCTATTAGTCTCCAGAAATGATATTCTTCATTTGATTAAACATGAGACTAAAACATGAGAGTCATTAGCAACAACATAATGTTATGGTCATCATCAAAAAAATATTGGTCTAAAACACCAATACTTAACAATGTCTATGTGGTGCATGTGGTGTGTTGGCATGGAGGTGTACATACGCATGAGGAAGTAAAAGTGGTGAATGTATTTGTGCATACCCATTATGAGAAGTATGTGGGTAATAGTGGTGTGTAATGCCCTGAAAGCTACTGCACAAGTACTAGAGGGGGGGGTGAATAGTACTTTAAAATAATCAAGAGTCTAATTCCTAATTATCGTGCAATCACAAACAACTATGCTGAAATAATAAGTACAACAAGAACAATGCAACGTAAACAAGCGATGTAATGGGTTCAGATCCACCCAAGTCTCCCCGACTTGTTTCCAGTGATCCTACGTCCCAGACACCCGGATCCCCTCCGACTACTTGAGTTAGAATCCACTAACTCAAGGTTCCACTAAACAACTTCTTGTAGAAACTACTACAAGATCAAACAATACAATGAATGAATTGTGACTCCCACAAGCCGAGATCACAAAGTTCTCTCACAACCCGAGAGATAAACTGGTAATAAATAGTTTAAATGAAATAAACAAAACTCACCACAAATTCCTATGCCTTGAGATACTTACGAATTAGGGCAAGGAATGAAGATGAGAAGGAGTGAGCACGAAACCCTAGCACCAACGGGATGAGCAGTCGGAGATGGCTAGGATGAAGATCTTGATCGTGATTCAGTTCAACGAAAGAATTATCACACAACGCTCAAGATCTGAAAATCTCTTTAGAGAACTTAGGTCACAAAAGAGAGAGAGAGATTTTTTAGAGAGAGCCTTAGCAATTCAAAAACGAATGATAGAAGGTTAGATCTGAAATCCCTCTGATAATAGACAAATTTCCTTGTTTGAAACGAATCAAACACATATGGAAAGAATCAAAACAGATCAAGAAAAATCGTGGAAATAAATTCTCCAACGGTTGGAAAATTAAAGCAGCTTAATCGGTCTAAGAAGGATCACTGACCGATTAGTTTGAGAACTAGTCGGTCGGTGAACCTTCTTGGACCGACTAGACGGTTGACAGAGAATATATCGAAATAAGGAGGATAAACTAGTCGGTCTAAGAAGAAACATCAACCGACTAGTTTGACAACTAGTCGGTCGGTGAGCCTTCTTGGACCGACTAATTGGTCAACAGTAACTAGGCTAAAATACATAAATATGACTAGTCGGTTCAAGAAGGATTTCCAACCGATTAGATTGTCATCTAGTCGGTTGGTCCTTCTACTTGAACCAACTAAGATGCACAGAAAGCCATGAAAAGACACGATAAGCTAAAGTATACTTTCTAATGGCTTCTAAGGCAATCCTAGAGATAAGATAGGATATATAAAAGGATATCGAAGGCAAGTACTACTCAAGGCTTAACATTCGAGAAGACAGTGAAAATAAACATTACAAACCGTCTTCAAAAGCTTCTATATGAAGATTCCGAATCACTCAACTTCACAAATACTCCTTGAGCTTCAACGAAGCTTCAGGCACATCGATTACACACTATAAAGAAATCTTGGGACGTCGCTTGAGATCTACAAGGTAATTTGGCGACGATCTTCATAACTGCGCTCAAAGAGAATTAGTACCCAATATTTATGTTTGTTCATCATCAAAACCAAATCAAGGGAATCAATACTCAACATTCTCCCCCTTTTCGTGATGACAAACCAACATAAATATAAATCAATAATAATGAGATAAATGAAATTTACTTACTCCCCCTGCATTGATGACGCGTTAGTTCCATATTAAATAATACACATAAGCATCAAGCAGAAAAGAGAAGTATAAAACATGATCCAATTATTGAAATATGGGATCGGAATCCATTTTTATATCTTCACTCCCCCTGAATCTAACATATGAAATTAGATTCACGGTAATTGTTTAAATTATCATTTAGCACATAGTCATTATTAATTCTCTCACCGTTTGGCATTATCCAAAAAGAGCAGGAGGAAGTCAACGACAACAACCATGGCTTAAAAAAATCTAAACAAGAGAGTTGAAGAAAATGACGACGGCCCAAATGGCACCAAGAAACACATCGAAAACAAAATCAAAGTGTGCCAACGAGACCATAGTCGAAAATAGAAATCATGAAAAAAAATCAAATCCAAGTATTGATGAAAGGAACATACTCTCCAATATCAACATTTTTAGCTAATTGAGTGCATGGAAAATAATTCATGTTTTCAGATAAACAACGCTAAATATTCAAAGTATCACAAAGACGAAGTACAATGTGCACACAGAGAAGAACTGCAATAGGATGTAGAAACATATATAGATTCATCAAAGAAAAATGATACATCCAGATTACCAAAAAAACATCGATCATCAGCATACAGCAGTATATGGTGCACAGCATACAACAACCCGACATACAACAAAAAGTATCACAAAACATCCAAAACAACCACCCATCTATCCTAACCCCACTCTCTCACAACTAGATATATCATCCGAATGCTCAAAGGAGAGTCCTCCAAAGTAGGCTCAGGGGGCAGAGGCATGATCTGCACCAACAACAGGCTGTGCAGATGGAGTGGTGGTCTCGAGAGCAACGGAGGTATCCACCAAAGGGATGGTGGCAGCAGGAGTGCTCTCAGGAGCACGAACAGACGAAGCAGTAGCAGAAGTACCCTCTGGGGCATGAACCGGAGAAGCAGTAACACTCTCCTCAGCCTCAGCAGCATCCATAGCTTCCTCATCTGAAACTGACGGAGGGATCTCAACACCCAAATGTTCACAGATACGTATGAGCATCTCCTCACATCGCAAAAGACGAGCCTCCTGACGGCTCGTGGAAGCTGAAGAGGAAGAGCGAGATGATGGAGGAGGATCAGAAGGGGTGGTCCACTGAACGTGACGCAAGGCCGCAAGAGACTTCTTGACGGCGGTCGCGTTCAGGGGAGGACCCAAGGGACACTGATCGTCAGGAGGGAGGGGAACTCCGAAGTGACGAAAGACCAATGTCAAGAGGCACAGATAGGGAATATGCACGGCCTTGGTCGACTTTCTGATGCACTCAAATGAGTCCATCTTGTCCAAAATGATGCGAGCCCAATTTATCTCGCTCCCATCAAATAAGGCATAGATAAGCTTCAGGAAGGGCTGGGATGGAAAGCTGGATGAGCCGTACTTCGGGAGAAGACACGACTTCAGAATCAAATTCAGGACCCATGCATTTGGTTTGAAGGACTTGGAAGGAATGCCAATCATGGCGAGAGGAATAACGTGGAACATGTCGGTAAGGATAGACTGATCGAGATCGTGGATATTATCCACGGAGATATCTGAGGGGAGCAGACCAGACGAGGAGACCCCAAGTATCTGTCCTAAGATCTCTGTCGTGAGGACAATGGGTGTCCCCAAAACAGCGGTCTTAATACAGTGCTTGTCATCATACTCACCTCGAACTCGATTTGCATAGAAGAGTTTAACGAGCCGAGGGTAAGGATGAGGATTCGCCTTGGGGTCGTGGCAAAGATGATCAAGGAGCCCTCTATAGGATAAGAGATCGACGAGCTTAGGAAAATCAGGGAACTGAACATAGTGCTCCAGGATCAATGGGCAATGCTCGATACGGTTGTAGGCGGCTAGACACAATGGGTCATTGCGACATAGAGAGATATCCACCCACCAGAAGACATTGGATCATTCCCCTTTGACGGACATGAGGAAGTGCGAGGAGGATGGGTAGGTTCCTTCTCGGTGGCCTCAGTCTCCGGGATATAATCATCGTCGGAGTCAGAGGGTGGAGTGGAAGGAGAGGCAGTACGATAGGGTCCAGGAGTCAAAATCTTTTGTACGAGCTTGGACCGGGGCTTGGGAGCAGATTGGGTTTTAGTTTTAGAGGGAGCCGCCTTCTTCTTCTTGAGAGGAGGCGAGGAAGAGGATGGAGAAGAAGGGGGCGGACAAGTGATTTTGGTGCGACGTTTGGGTTGATTAGGGTTGGATGGAGGGTCGACGTACATGGGAGAGGGAGCGGAGGGATGGATTGGGATACAAGTTTTTGCCATGAGGTCGAGACAAGAAATCGAACTAAATCGAACGAGAATTGAAAGAAAATCGAACGGAAACAAACCCTAATCGAATGGGAAAAGGAAAGGGGAGATACCAAAGACAGAGGAGACCGGCTCTGGAGAGGGAGGATGAACGCCGGCGACAGGGAGTGGCTGGATAGAGCGGATGACGGCGGAAACAAATATGGATGCGGCGATTTAGGGTTTTAGGAGGAGGAGGCGCACTGAGTAGAATGGATTCTAATCGGTGCGGAGAGAGGCTAATCGGTTTAAGTAGGGCCAAGGTCGAGTTTGCCCTTGCCTATTTAGTCGGTCTTAGTTCAAGAGCTGACCGACTAAAATGAAATCTAGTCGGTCGGCAAATGAACTTGGACCGACTAAAAGGCAGACATCAAGTGAGGCAAAAATTAAGGCACGAACTTGTCGGTCTGAGTTCAATGTCTAACCGACTAGAAGTGAAACTAGTCGGTCAGGAGATGAACTGGGACCGACTAAATGAGTCCAAAAATTTGAGACTGCGAAAATTTGAGTTCTCTCCAAAGAACACTTGGATAACCCATCGAAACACTCTCATACGAAATTATCCTACCCCATAAAACCAGAAAATCATAAATCCGATGCGAAAATCGAAAACCCAAACATAACTCCAATATAAAATGAGAAAAACACAACAAATCAATCAGGAGCTTATGAAAATCATTATCATGCACGATTATATAAAAATATGAATCCTAAATTTCGGATTCACCCATAATCCCCAATTCTCGACGCAACCGTACAAAGGTATCTTCCTTGAGTGGTTTCGTGAAAATATCGGCGATTTGCTTCTGGGTTTTAACGTACACTAAAATGATGTCCTTTTTAGCTACATGATCATCTAGAAAATGGTGACGGACATCTATGTGTTTGGTACGGGAGTGGTTGATCACTCCATATTTTACACTTTTTTTCCCGCATGTTTGCATGCCATTTAGATCGCTCAAATCATGTTTTTCACGATATATCGACGATATTGCGATACTTTTCACGATTTGTTGTTTTTTTCGTATTTCAGGTGATTTGGAGCGATTTGGAGTGATCCCGAGATACGCCTACTCCAGAGTGTCACCGATGACCTCCCCGAGGGGTATTTCACCTTTGGAGAGGAGCGGAAGAAGAAAGAACGTCGCAGGAGTGACGAGGAGGCAAAAACAAGCTGAAATGGCATTTTTGGTGTCTCACACGGCCGAGTGAAGGAGTCACTCGGCCAACCAGTGAGACCCCGCTCGGCCGACCAGATCAGACATGCACCATATGTGCACTCGGCCGAGCGTCGGAAGCCACATCGGCCGAGTGACGAGACCCCGTCTGCCCGAGTGGCATTCAGACGACGCCCATCCAAAAGAGCCGACTTACTATTTTTCGTCTGCCTGAGCATCAGAAGACCCACTCGGCCGAGTGGAAAATGTCGACCGCCCGATGTATAGAAGCCATCGGCCGAGTGACGACAACTCACTCGGCCGAGCGACCCCCGAAGAGAAGACCCCCGAAGGCCCAGACTTACTGGAAATTTTCAGGGTTTCTTACTCGGCCGAGCGACTTTTGTCACTCGGCCGAGTGCGACGCGCTGCCTGTAGAGAAAATTGCGATTTTCAGGCTGCGCAGGGGCATTTTGGTCACAGTTTTTTTGGACGATTTTGGGGGGTATTTAACCCCAGTTTTTGACCTAGGTTAGTGAGCTTTTTCCTTTAATTTTTGCAGCTTTTTAGATTAAACTTTTTAGCTTTTGATTATTGTGATTGGAGAGGAGAGAAAAGTTTATTTTTGTTGGATTCTTGGAGAACTCTATTGGTTTGTCTCTCTCTCCTTTAAAAATACTATTTTTATTGCTTATTTGAATATTATGATGAATTCTCTTGTTAATCCCATTGATTATTTTTGTATTTGTGATATGAATTGTGAGTAGTCCTTACGTCTTGGGGCGTGGGGATGAACCCTACGAGCCCAATTTCTGATTTGTGATGAATTGGTAGAAATATTGCTAGAATTGCTATTAGGGTTAGTTTGGGATCGATTTAACACAGATAGCTAGGTGTTCATATCGATTGGGATTTACAAGAGATTGGATCCCAATTCGATAGGAAACCCTAGAAATCCGAATTGTGTTGAAATTGAGTTTCCGTAGTATCGGTTTGCAAGAGATTGGACCGATACTAGGGTTCTCGGTTGCAATTCCATGCCGATACCCGTTTGCAAGAGATTGGACGGGTAGGAACTATCCCAACCTAGGTCGCGGACCCAGTTTGCACGAGAGTGGGCTCGGGACGCGATTGAACGATGATGTTGATCCTAATTCTAGCTTGCCTAGGCTAGGGTTTGCAAGAGATTGGACCCAACCCTAGGTTAGCTATAGACCGGCAACAGTGCGAGGGCGTGAGCTAGGTTTTACATTCAGTTGCAACTAGTTCATCCGAAATTCTACCCTAGCAATTGAGACGCCAATGAATTACATTGACGAGATACGGTGAGTAGCGGGGATTCCCCATTCCCTAGGCGTCCTTTATTTGATTTGATATCTCCATATTTTGTCTGATGATTGTGACAGGATCGCCAAAAGGCAAATTCCCTCTTTTCTGTTCTTAATAGCCAGGTTGTTCGGAGAAGACACCGTCATTCGTCCTCCCTGTGTTCGATAACCCGCTCGCCGCTACACCGTGCGCTTGCGGTAAAACTACACGGTCGCTCTTTTTGGGTTACATTGTGAAGCGATCAAGTTTTTGGCGCCGTTGCCGGGGAGGCCATTTTGACGGTGTTCGGCATCGACAACCCGGTTATTTTTCTTTCTTTCCTTACTTTCTTCTACATCCTGTGCTAACTCTGTTTGCAGCCCTATTTGCATATCCTCCCCGTATTTTGCATAAGATCTTAACAGGGAGAATGGAGGATGCAATGTCGACAACGAAACTCAGTCAGAGAGATTATGACTCCTTCACAGACCTCCTTAAGGAGCTTGTCGATGAGGTCCACGCCACAGGAGCGTTTGCTATCGATATCAAGGACCCCGACGAACAAATGTTTGCTAGTTTTGTGATGGATCAAGTCTCCCCAGATGGGACTATCGGGGGCAATGTCAGAGTTGATGTGATAGACGACAAGTTATACTTCGAAGATGGCAGAGCAAGTGTCGAAGAGCACTATACTTCTGAAGAATCTTTCGAGCAAACCGATGATCAGGGAGTTGCACTCTATGACACTCACTCCTGCTTTTATGAATCGTCTGATGTGTTTCTTAACTCCAGGAACGAACCGGAGCAGAGTGAAGGTTTCGACGATGCTAGCACAGAATCGGAGAGCGCCTATTTCGATGCATCGTCCTCACTAAGTAGTGAGTCTGAGTCTTCGCATGAGAGCACGCCACCAGAACATGAGCTAAACTCGGATGACAAGGAAGAAACCAAACTCATGCGAGCTAATGAAGAAGGAGCGGCACCTCTTGAAGTTGAACTTAAACAATTACCACCGAATCTAAGGTATGCCTTTTTGGGTAATAAATTAACTTTTCCGGTGATAGTCAACTCCCACCTCACACAAGATCAACTTGAAAAACTCCTAGACGTTCTTAGGAGTCACAAAGATGTCCTAGGATACACTATCTCCGATCTAAAAGGGATAAGTCCAAGGCTTTGCACACATAGGATCCATTTGGAGGATACCGACGCCACCTCCATAGAGCCTCAAAGGCGGTTAAACCCGCACATGAAGGAGGTGGTTAAAAAGGAAATCCTGAAATTGTTTGACGCCGGTATTATTTATCCTATCTCTGACAGTAGATGGGTTAGCCCTGTTCACGTCGTCCCCAAGAAAGGGGGGATGACAGTTATAAAAAATGATAAAGGAGAGCCCATTTCTACACGCACCGTCACGGGATGGCGAATGTGCATTGATTATAGGAAACTAAATAAAGCGACCCGAAAGGACCATTACCCATTGCCCTTCATTGATCAAATGCTTGAGCGCCTAGCCAAACATAAATACTTTTGTTATCTAGATGGGTATTCGGGATTCTTCCAAATCCCTTTGCACGAACATGACCAAGAAAAGACCACTTTTACTTGTCCCTATGGGACCTATGCCTACCGTAGGATGCCGTTTGGTCTTTGTAATGCTCCCGCCACCTTTCAGAGGTGTATGACATCCATATTTTCCGATCATATTGAAAATATTATGGAAGTTTTTATGGATGATTTTTCGGTTTATGGAAGTGAGTTTGACTCTTGTTTGGCCAATCTCGCCAAAGTCCGTAAAAGGTGCCATCAAAACAATCACACTCTAAATTGGGAGAAGTGTCACTTCATGGTCACGGAAGGTATAGTTCTCGGGCACCTTGTCTCCTCGAGAGGAATTGAGGTAGATAAAGCAAAGATTGAGGTAATCGAGAAACTCCCTCCTCCTATTAACGTCAAGGGCATTAGGGGCTTTCTTGGTCATGCGGGGTTTTACCGCCGCTTCATCAAGGATTTTGCCTTGATTGCCCGACCTCTTACATCCTTGCTTGCTAAAGATACTCCTTTTATTTTTTTCAGATGAATGCTTGCAAGCCTTCAATACCTTGAAGGAAGCGCTAGTTTCTGCACCCATCATACAACCACCGGATTGGAGCCTTCCCTTTGAGCTAATGTGTGATGCTAGCGACCAAGCCATTGGGGCGGTATTGGGACAAAGGAAAGATAGGAAGCTTCATGCAATATTCTATGCGAGCAAGACATTGGATGACGCGCAGAAAAACTATACAACTACCGAAAAAGAGCTTCTTGCGGTCATCTATTCCATCGAGAAGTTTCGTTCCTACCTCCTCGGTTCCAAGGTGATTGTCCACACCGACCATGCGGCGTTTAAATATCTTTTAAACAAAAAGGAAGCCAAGCCTCGGTTAATCAGGTGGATACTCTTGTTGCAAGAGTTCGATTTGGAGATCAGAGACAAAAAGGGTACGGACAATGTTGTGGCGGACCATTTGTCTAGGCTTATTCGCGACAAGGAGGACGAGAGTTTGCCTATCGACGACACATTCGTGGATGAGAGGCTATACGCCGTCAGGACCGGAGAAGTACCTTGGTACGCGGACTTCGTCAATTACTTGGCTTGTGGAATCAAACCGCATGGGATGCCCACGCACCAAAAGAGGAAATTTTTGCATGAGGTCCGTAGCTATTTTTGGGAAGATCCATACCTCTTCAAGATATGCAAAGATAGCGTTATTCGGAGGTGTGTTTCTAAGGAGGAGGCAACATCTATCATTTTGCATTGCCACGGCATGCCTTGCGGGGGACATCATGCCGCCTCTAAGACAACCGCTAAGATCTTGCAGAGCGGATTCTTCTGGCCAACAATGTTTAGAGACACCCACGCCTTTGTAAAGGGGTGCGATAGATGCCAACGGACCGGGAATATATCCAAACGCAATGAGATGCCAATGAGGCCCATCCAAGAGATTGAGCTTTTTGATTGTTGGGGAGTGGACTTCATGGGACCATTCCCATCGAGCAATGGTAACAAGTACATCCTATTAGCCGTTGACTATGTCTCCAAATGGGTGGAAGCAATCGCTACCCCTACTAATGATGCAAGGGTCGTCTCTAAGTTCTTCAAGCAGAACATCTTCCCACGCTTCGGAGTGCCTCGAACTTTGATAAGCGACGAGGGAAGCCATTTCATAGAAAATAAGTTTGAAGCCATGCTGAAGAAGTACGGGGTAAACCATAGAGTTGGCATGGCATATCACCCCCAGACAAGCGGCCAAGTGGAAGTCTCAAATAGAGAGATCAAGCAAATCCTCGAGAAGACCGTGGATCGATCCAGAAAGGATTGGTCAATGAAGTTAAACGATGCTTTATGGGCATATCACACGGCCTTTCGCACTCCCATCGGCACCACACCGTTCCGACTTGTTTATGGGAAAGCTTGCCACTTGCCGGTAGAGTTGGAACACCGCGCATATTGGGCCATCAAGACCTTTAATTATGATTATAAGAGTGCGGCGGTGAGGCGAATCTTAGACATCAACGAGCTTGATGAGATAAGGAGAGACGCCTACGAGAGCTCGAGAATTTACAAAGAAAGGACCAAGATTCTCCACGATGCATGCATAACCGTCACAGACTTCAAAGTAGGAGACAAGGTCTTGCTATATAATTCCCGGCTCCGATTATTCCCCGGTAAGTTGAGGTCACGTTGGTCCGGACCTTTCACCATCAAGCACATACAACCGGGAGGGGCTTTTGAGTTTTAAAGCAAGGACGGAGCCACATACAAAGTAAATGGTCAGAGGCTCAAACATTATTCCGAGGGAGTCCCAACGGGCGAAACCAATAGAATATATCTACTTAAGGGACGGCCGGATGATCTTTCATACCTCCTTGACGAGGTTATTGAGGAGGCGACCCCCCATTCGATCGGCGCTCTATTCAAAGAAGATTTCAAAGAAGGCCCGGATTTGGGCCGAGAAGAGAAGACAAATGAATCCCCCGACTTCTCCACTAAAATTGACGAAGGCGACGCTGATGTGATGTCGCAAGGATTCGAGAGCTCTGCAAGCTCTCAAAATTGAAGTCTCCGAAGAAAGCTCCGCCGATACGGAAATCGGTGTCACCGGTGAAGCCGAGGCCCGGAGAAAGCTCTAGCTTGGCGGAGCCACCCCCAACACTACCCGAGGCAAAGGAGCACCGAGGAAGGACGCCCCGCCACAACATCAAAATTTAAGCGTTCTCCCCGAAAAATTTGACGGGTGCATCTCCTATGCACCAAATATCCCGCATTAATTGAAAATCAAAGGGGGTCGAGCTCACGACCTTAAACGAGCGCTTGTCGGGAGGCAACCCGACGGTTATCGCTTTATTTTTACTTTTCCTTTATTTTTGTTTTAGAAATTATTAGTGTTTTGAGTCGTTCGCCCAAAAATTTCGTGATAACGGGTCCTATTTTTCTTTGACAGGAGAGGAGAACAAGGTACCTATCATTAGGAGGATGAACAAGGCGATGAGGAGCACTCAAGGAAGGCGCTCAATGCTTAGGAGGAAGATGAAATCGACTGGAGGAAGAAAAACAGAGTTTAGAGCCCAAACGAAGACAAACAGCAGAGAACAGGGTTCACTCGGCCGAGTATACTAGTCACTCGGCCGAGCACACAAGTTCGTCCGCCCGAGCGGCTCACGAACGAGGGAAGTCTGTTGTACCCAACTCTCTGTTTCTTTTCTTGATTTCAGTATAATTGCCACTCGGCCGAGTATATATATTCACTCGGCCAAGTAGAACTGATACGCTCCTAGGGCGAGTCTTGCCGAGTAGCTTGAGCCACTCGACCGAATGGACTTACTCCACTCGACCGAGGGTGGCAAGGCCACTCGGCCGAAGCATAAGCGGGGAGGAATTTTTCCGTTGAGTTCACTCGGCCGATCGACATAGTCACTCGGCCGAGTCGTAACTTTTTCTATAAAAGGGGCACGGGGGGCGCGTTTTTCGAAACGATCAAAAATCCCAAATTCGCGCCCGCTTGACTTCCCTCGCCCGCAGCTTCTCCCCCACTCGCCCGATCTCTCGTCCGCCACCGCTGCTCGGCCACCCATCGCCGGCCGAGCCCGCCGCGCCTCCGCCCGAGTCGCCGGCGGCGGCCACAACTCCGGCCGAGCTCCGGTAACCCGATTTTTCGCCTTTTTCCTCCTCTTTTGTGTATTTTTTGATGATCCATGTGTCTAACGAACCCCAAACCCAAATTAAATTCAATTTCCATCCATTCTACCCCTAACCCCCCATACGTTTTGAATATTACACGCTAATCTCTTCGTTTTATGCGCAGGTAATTTTGGGGAGCTTAGGGGAGCCCAGGGGAGCTTCCGGGGATTGTTTTGGGCTACGTGGAGGCATCGTCTTCGTACGCTTCCATTACTTTGCTCTCACGGCGTGTCATGGTATACTCTTTCCTTTATTTTACGCACGCCGCATTTTTCACATTTTCGGTGAGCACCCGGGGGCCATATGCCGCCCCGGACACGGCCGAGGTCGAGGAGAGCTTCCGCCAAGCGGAAGAGGTCGGATGATGCCGGCCCCTCCAACGAGGTGGAGGACTCTCCTCCGCCTACTCCACCACACCCCGTTCACCCAGCACAGCCTATAGGCCCAGCACACCCCGCACAGCCTGCAGAGCCCGCACAGCCCGCACACCCCGCCATTCCCTGCCATCCCACAGCCCGTACCACCGCCACCGGCTCCACTTGTCGGGCCGCTCGGGATTACGTTCCGAGACGACGCACACCGCGTCGTCTTCGAGTGCATTTCCCAGTGCTCGATCGTACCCTCCAGGTTCGCACACCTTGCAGACCTAGGACGCCTGGGGCTACTCGAGGGGATGCTCACGTTGTATGACAACGTGGGCTGGCGAGATTTCTTTCAGGTGTCGGCGGACACGTTTCTCCGTCCGACACTTGAGGTCCTTAGTTCTATCGCCCGGACCGACGAGGGATGCACGTTTAGGTTCATGGACCGGGAGTGCCAGGTCACTCTCGGTATGATGAGAGCATTCTTCTCATGGCCCGATGTCCCCGGGGCCGACCGTGGTTACGCCCCCACTCACATTCCCCCACCTTCGTTTGATTCCGGCGCCTTCTGGGCCCGGATCACGGGTCTACCTGCCGCCTTTGACCCTAGTAGGGCCAAGGCCTCGGCCATCGTCCATCCCTGCCTCCGCATAGCTCAGCGCCTTATGGCGACTACCTTTTTGGCGAGGTATGAGCCTGGGACGATGTCCATGCCAGAGCTTTATATGCTCTATGCGATGACGCGTCCCAGAGTTCTAGCTAGGGACAGTGACGAGTTGGTCCCCGCCGTCGTGATTGATATCACGAGCTGGTTTTTGACCGCATCATCGTATCGGTGGGTGCTCGCTCACCGATATGCTGCGGCGGTCTGATCACCCTGCTCACCTTGATGACCGGCGAGGACCTACCGGCCGATTTGCGTCGTTCTCCGGGCCCCACTTCATTGTCCATAGACGTTATGGCCCGGATGAAGATGCTTCGTCCGCACGGTGAGCGACACTGGGTCTGGCTGCACGGCCCCTACGGTGCCGATTACATGATTCTTCTGAGCCCAGCTCGGACACAGATTGCACCGGCCCAGGTGGACTGGCTCCCGGCGATGGATCTTCTGATCCCCGCCACATACGTGCTCGAGGCCGAGGAGGCCGAGCAGGCCCACGCTGCCCACGCTGCACCTGCTGACCCAGCTACGCCCGTTGACCCCGTGGCCCCTCAGCCTGTCCATGCACCTTCTGCCGCTCCTGACACTTCTGTCTCCACTTCTGCCAGTGTCGGGAGCACACTTGCTAAGCCCACCACCACCACGCCTGCTGCCACCACTGACCCTGCCGCTACCTCCACGCTCACCACCACCACCACCACTCCTGCTGGCCCTCTGTCCGTTGAGCCCCTTTGCTCTGCACTTCCCGAGTGCCCACCGACCTTTGTTGAGAGCGGAGAGCCCTCTTTTGCTGCGGTCGTGGAGACCATGTCTAGCATGATCTCCGCTGGGATTTCGCCTTTCGGACCACACACTTCCTCCCCAGCGGTAGTCACTTCTGTCCCCACCACAGCCGTACTTTCTGAGAGTGTGGTGACGTCTGTCTTCACTTCTGTGTCACCTACCTCTTTGGCCGCCTCGTCACCACTCTTATACTCCACTTCCGCTGCTGTTGCTTCCACTTCACGCCAGCATGCGTCCCAGCCTCACCCTGAGGCTAGGCCCACACTAGTGAGCACAGCACCCTACCTCCACATACCTGCTGAGCCCATCACCTACGCTACCCGAGTACGCCAGCCTCGTCCTGCACAGCACCGACAGGTGCGTCCCTCTACACCACCTCCCCCCGACACTGTACTCCTAAGCATTCGTGCTCTCGAGGGGGCGGTGAGTGCCCTCAGAGGCGACCTTAGGACCATGTCTGCCACCGTCACCACCATGGCCAGCCGTTTCGACCTTCTCCCAGGCATTCACTATTGCCTCACGCAGATTCTCGACCGGCTCCCTCGCGTGCCCACACCCACCAACAGGTACCCACCCCCACCCCTACCCACACCCAGCCTGCTACCACACCCACACCCACACCCTCTCAGCAGTCTGTTCCCCCACCACCACCACCTCCTCCTCCTCCTCCGCCTCAGGACGGAGATGGCGCAGCACCACCTTCTTAGGCACCCTTGATGCCATCGATCTTTTTGCCGTCGTGCTGCCCGTCTCTGCTGGGTCCTGACTCTTTTGACCATCCCACCTCCCCTCTCTGTTCTGGATTCACATTTTGATCATATATTTATATACCATTTTTGGGAGAGAGGAAGAGTTTTTGGTGTCACACTTTTATATCGTATTCACTCCTATATCTGCATGCATCATGCCTGCATCATATTTTTCATTTATTTTATTTTATTTTCTTTTTCATCATGCATGCATCCTCACCCTCCCCTCACTTTACACGTCTCTCGGTGTGCCACACTTCGCACATTGAGGACACTGTGCACTTTAGCTTGGGGGAGTGAGTTCTCACGTTCTTTTCGACTTACCACCTTTATTTTTAGTTTTTTCACGCCATTTTCCGCACTTGCACTCATTTTCATCACTTTTTCTTCTTTTTACCATGCATCACGTTTTTCTTATTTTCTTTGTGTGTTGCATTGTAATTAGTTTCATTTTCCCTTTATCTTTATTTCTTTTTCATCTCATGCTAGAGATGACTTTTCTGTTATGATGATTACGTGGCGTTAGCTTTCTCTATATATGCATGCTATATTTGTCATGTCTTAGGTTTTATTTCTGATATCATATGCTATGACTTGCCTTGCATTTAGAGATAGTTACCCACACTTTTACCGCATGAAGATGGATGAAATTTTATTATTAGCTGAGTCTGAATATTCATATGTATGCTATCGCAGAAAACACACCAAGATTCACGCATTGAATGCTTATATCTGGAGTACCGTTTTCTTTTCCTATATCACTTCTATATGCATGATTTGTACATTTCACTTCAGGATGATTGAATGACGTTAGCTATGATGAATCTGGATTAGTTAGCTTTTTTGTGATCGAAACTGAGTAGATTAGATTACCCTGCTGAAGTTGTCGTGCACGTCCTATAGAGTGAACTGAGAGACATATTTATTTCTTTCTCCACATATCTTGAACATCATTTCTCTATTTTAAAATCATTGGTGAATCTCCCCTTAGCGATTCTAATATATGGCATTTCCCCAGCTATTGATTCCTAGCTCCAAATTTCCCAAAACCAAAGAAAGAAAAAGAAAAATTCTTGTATATCATTATTTCTTATTTCTCTTTGATTTGGGATCGTTGTGTATATATGCTATTTGAAAAAAAGAGAGAGAAAAGAAAAAAAAAGAAAAAAAAGAAAAGAAAAGAGAAAAGAACATCAATAAAAGATCACATCTCATGTTCTCTCTTACTTTCCCTCTTTTGTTTTTATTTTTATCACTTTTGGAGCTTTATAGAAATGGAGATGTAAATATATTTTTTATGCCACCACGCTTATAGATAAGCTTGGGGGAGAGAATCCAATGATGTGTGAGAGAGTGACTACTTGACGCTGCACGACAACCTAGGCTAAGTAATATTCTATACTCGGTGAGATTATTTTTAGCTTCACGAAATCCAGAAATCTATGCCTAGCACTCATTTCACGAAATCCATGCTTTTCTATTCTTTCTATTCTATTGCGTGATATTCTTATACTCCTCATAGAAAGCATTCAATTGAAAAGTGTGTGATCTGCGATATTGTATACCGCTTTAAATTATTCAGACGATGTTAATTCTAAAATTATTCCGTTTTTCATGATATTCTATTTGCACCATTATACTATGATATCGAAATAAAATTCTTTGACATGTGTTTTTACATTCAGTGCATGCTATATGATTGAGCAAAACCCACGTCCTGAGAAAATGATCTAGCAGCTTCCCTCTTCGCTTTCTTCTTTCTTCTTCGTTTTTCGTTTTCCATTTTTCTGCCGTTTTCGTTTTCGAAATCCACCGGGTTCGCCTTTTACTTATCTTCCTCGAGGACGAGTAAGAGGTAAGCTTGGGGGATTTTGATCACTCCATATTTTACACTTTTTTCCCGCATGTTTGCATGCCATTTAGATCGCTCAAATCATGTTTTTCAGGATATATCGACGATATTGCGATACTTTTCATGATTTGTTGTTTTTGTCGTATTTCAGGTGATTTGGAGCGATTTGGAGTGATCCCGAGATACGTCTACTCCAGAGTGTCACCGATGACCTCCCCGAGGGGTATTTCACCTTTGGAGAGGAGCAGAAGAAGAAAGAACGTTGCAGGAGCGACGAGGAGGCAAAAACAAGCTGAAATGGCATTTTTGGTGTCTCACTCGACCGAGTGAAGGAGTCACTCGGCCGACCAGTGAGACCCCGCTCGGCCGACCAGATCGGACATGCTCCATATGTGCACTCGGCCGAGCGTCGGAAGCCACATCGGCCGAGTGACGAGACCCCGTCCGCCCGAGTGGCATTCAGACGACGCCCATCCAAAAGAGCCGACTTACTGTTTTTCGTCTGCATGAGCTTCAGAAGACCCACTCGGCCAAGTGGAAAATGCCGACCGCCCGAGTGTATAGAAGCCATCGGCCGAGTGACGACAACTCACTCGGCCGAGCGACCCCCGAAGAGAAGACCCCCGAAGGCCCAGACTTACTGGAAATTTTCAGGGTTTCTTACTCGGCCGAGCGACTTTTGTCACTCGGCCGAGTGCGACGCGCTGCCTGTAGAGAAAATTGCGATTTTCAGGCTGCGCAGGGGCATTTTGGTCACAGTTTTTTGGACGATTTTGGGGGGTATTTAACCCCAGTTTTTGACCTAGGTTAGTGAGCTTTTTCCTTTACTTTTTGCAGCTTTTTAGATTAAACTTTTTAGCTTTTGATTATTGTGATTGGAGAGGAGAGAAAAGTTTATTTTTGTTGGAATCTTGGGGAACTCTATTGGTTTGTCTCTCTCTCCTTTAAAAATACTATTTTTATTGCTTATTTGAATATTATGATGAATTCTCTTGTTAATCACATTGATTATTTTTGTATTTGTGATATGAATTGTGAGTAGTCCTTACGTCTTGGGGCGTGGGGATGAACCCTACGAGCCCAATTTCTGATTTGTGATGAATTGGTAGAAATATTGCTAGAATTGCTATTAGGGTTAGTTTGGGATCGATTTAACACGGATAGCTAGGTGTTCATATCGATTGGGATTTGCAAGAGATTGGATCCCAATTCGATAGGAAACCCTAGAAATCCGAATTGGGTTGAAATTGAGTTTCCGTAGTATCGGTTTGCAAGAGATTGGACCGATACTAGGGTTCTCGGTTGCAATTCCATGCCGATACCCGTTTGCAAGAGATTGGACGGGTAGGAACTATCCCATCCTAGGTCGCGGACCGAGTTTGCACGAGAGTGGGCTCGGGACGCGATTGAACGATGATGTTGATCCTAATTCTAGCTTGCCTAGGCTAGGGTTTGCAAGAGATTGGACCCAACCCTAGGTTAGCTATAGACCGGCAACAGCGCGAGAGCGTGAGCTAGGTTTTACATTCAGTTGCAACTAGTTCATCCGAAATTCTACGCTAGCAATTGAGACGCCAATGAATTACATTGACGAGATACGGTGAGTAGCGGGGATTCCCCATTCCCTAGGCGTCCTTTATTTGATTTGATATCTCCATATTTTGTCTGACGATTGTGACAGGATCGCTAAAAGGCAAATTCCCTCTTTTCTGTTCTTAATAGCCAGGTTGTTCGGAGAAGACACCGTCATTCGTCCTCCCTGTGTTCGATAACCCGCTCGCCGCTACACCGTGCGCTTGCGGTAAAACTACACGGTCACTCTTTTTGGGTTACATTGTGAAGCGATCAGTGGTCTACCGGATTCTTAGAGAGACATATTGCACTTAGGATGTCCACCATGATATGGCAAGTATCACAGTTTATACCGAAGTCTTTAAGTGTGTGTCTCATCCAAAGAACCTGTGCACATGCAGCACCGGCGGCAATATATTCTGCCTCGGTTGTTGAAAGTGATACGGAATTCTGCTTCTTAGAAAACCAAGAGACAAGAGAATTTCCTATAAAATGGCAAGTGCCACTAGTACTTTTCCTGTCGGATTTGCATCCAGCATAATCTGCATCACTATATGAGATTAACTCCTATGTGCTTGACTTTGGATAAAATAATCCGTAGTTGAGTGTGTGACTTAAATAATGGAAAATACGTTTAACCGCTATTATGTGTGATTCCTTAGGTTATGACTGATACCTTGCACAAACACATATAGCAAATATGATATCTGGCCTACTAGCAGTAAGATATAATAAACTTCCTATCATACTTCGATATAGACGAATGTCTACATCTTTGCCGCCCGTATCTTTATCCAGGTGTGTTGTGGTGCTCATTGGAGTCTTCTTGCTAGAAGCATTCTCCATTCCAAATCGCTTTAGCAGCTCCACCATGTACTTGGTTTGGTGGATGAATATTCCATCGTTCATTTGGCGGATTTGGAGTCCTAAGAAATATTTGAGTTCACCCATGTGGCTCATCTCAAATTGGTCCTTCATAACATTAGAAAACTCTTCGCAAAGAGTGAAGTTAGTAGCACTGAAAATGATATCATCTACGTAAATTTGAACTAAAATGATGTCATGATTTGCATACTTCACAAAAAGTGTTGAATCAACCTCACCCATTTTGAAACCCAAATCTAAAAGAAAGTTCTTTAGGCGGTCATACCAAGCTCTAGGAGCTTGTCTCAAACCATAAAGTGCTTTCTTAAGTTTGAAAACGTGATTTGGAAATTTTTCATTTATAAAACACTGAGGTTGAGAAACATAAACTTCCTCAACGACATCTCCGTTTAAAAACGCACTTTTTACATCCATTTGAAAAAGTTAGAAATATTTATGGCATGCAAATGACAATAACAACCTAATAGATTCTAATCTAGCTACAGGTGCAAAGGATTCCTCGAAATCTATACCTTCCTCTTGCCTGTAGCCTTGAGCAACTAACCGAGCTTTGTTCCGGATGACATTTTGATTCTCGTTTGTCTTGTTCTTGAAAATCCACTTCGTTCCTATAACGTTGTGGTTCTTCGAAGGCAATGGAACTAGCTCCCAGACCTCATTCCTCTCAAACTGAATGATTTCCTCTTCCATGGCTAGGATCCAAGAACTATCTTCGCACGCCTCGTTGATATTCTTTGGCTCCACTGAAGAGACAAAGGCACAGTGAGCAAAGAAGTTGACTTGAGATCTTGTTTTGACACCATCTTGTATGTTGCCAATGACTTGCTCATGGGGATGGTCACAAACTATTTGAAGCTTTCTGTGAACACCCTGGTCACTAGCAACATTCTCAAAGGAATCATTAGTAGGGTTTGTTTCAACAGAATCAATAGTTTCAGATTTACCAATAGAGTCACTAACTACTTCTATAGAATCATCGTCATCGATAATTCTAGGAGGGACACAATTTTCATTAAATGAAACATGAAGAGATTCCTCGATCATTGAGGTTCTTTTGTTGTATATCCGGTAGGCTTTGCTACGGGGGGAATATCCAACAAATATCCCATCATCGGATCTTGGATCAAATTTGTCCAAACTACCATACGTGTTCTTGATAAAACATTTTGCACCAAAAACTCTAAAATGTTTAACTTGAGGCAACCTACCAAACACCAATTCATAACAAGTTTGTTTGGTGCCGGGCCTCAAGAGTATCCTATTAAACATATAGCAAGCGGTATGTACCGCTTCTGCCCAAAATTGATGGCCAAGTTGGCTATCATCAAGCATAGTGTGAGCACATTCCACTAGCGTCCTATTCTTTCTCTCAACAACACCATTTTGAAGTGGTACGTGAGGGAAAGAAAATGTGTGAGTAATACCAACTTCATCACAGAAATTTAAGAAAGACTCGTTCTCAAATTCTCCTCCATGATCACTACGAATAGTGACAATGGTGGTTCCAATGAGATTTTGTACTTTCTTAACAAATACTGTGAAGTTTTCAAAAGCATCATTTTTATTGATTAAAGTAAATACCCAAGTAAATCTAGAAAATTCATCAACGATGACAAGTCCATATCGGGCATTTTCTAATGAAGCAACTCTAGTTGGCCCAAAAAGATCTAGATGTAAAAGCTCTAGAGGCCGTTTAGAGGATATGCTTTTCTTAGGTTTGAATGACGATTTTGGAAGTTTGCCTCGTTGACATGAGTCACAAAAGCTTTTCTTATGAAAGGCAAGCTTAGGGAATCCTTTTATAGAATTTAGCTTGGATAGTTTGAAAAGTGTTCCGAAATTCGCATGACCAAAACGTCTATGCCATAAGTGTTGCTCACTTGTGTTGTCAATAAGACATTGTTCATGGGAATTTGGAATATCTAATATATATAAGTCCTTGTGGTATGTGCCAGAGAACAACACACTATTATTATCATATCTTAAAATATGGCACATTCCTTTCTCAAAGCTAACTTTATAACCCTTGTCACAAAGTTGGCTTATAGAGATTAGATTGTGATTTAAACCTTTAACAAGGTAAACATCATTTATAAGGGGTTTAGATGGGTTACCAACTTTTCCAACACCGATGATGGTTCCGCTCTTGTTGCCTCCAAAGACCACTCGGTTTCTATTTTCAATGGGCACCACTTCGGATAACAACTGGGCTTTACCAGTCATGTGTTTTGAGCACCCGCTATCAAGTATCCACCCATTCTTGGAGCCAAATTTTGATTTGTTGCTCCTTTTCTTTTTCTTGCGTACTTGAAGATAAAAATATCGTATCATGGTACCCAAGGTCATTGGGTCCTAAGAGATTAGACCTTTGGAAGCCAAGTCCAATTGGACTTAGACTTCCCAACATAGTCATCATTGTGCACAACATTCATGAAATAAGAATTAATATATGCTTGTTTCTCATGCATGCTTGTGTCCTTCGGGCCCCAAATAGTGAATGTCTTGGTAGCCCTATTCCTATTGGGAGCATGCACATGTGGTTGATTTTTACGTGGTGCATGTGTTCTACGAGGAAGTGGCCTAGTGTATGCATGATGTGGATAAGCATGCGGCACATGATGAAATGGTGGTGGTAACATATGATAAGGTGCATGATGGTAATCATTTATGTAGTAATGTTGTGGGTGAACAGATGCATGTGGGGGAACACGTGCGTGAGTGTGTCTCACTTGGTGTGCACGTGCTCGTGGACGTGGAGCATAGAAATCATCGTAAGTGTGAGCAGGTGGAGTAGGAGGAGTGTTCCTACATGGCATAGTATTGGTGTACATAAATACATGGCCCTTCTTTGGAGGTCCACCCAAAGTGGGTTTCTTTCCAAAGGAGGGTGTGTACTTAGTGGAAGTACCATTGGTAGATGAACTACCCATGGGGTGTTTACTCTCACTAGTTGAGGCATCAGAGGATGGCCTTACAAAGGTGGTGGAGGATTTGGATGAATTTTCCTTTTTATACCCCAAACCAATACGATGATTAGCTGGAAGTAAGTCATTCAGAATATTATCCATATGGTCCTTGCCTTGGTTGAATTTTTCAATTCGTCCTATTGTGGACTCATATTTCTCAGTAAGAGAAAGTATTGTAGTATCCAAAGTGGACACTTGTGTTGTGAGTTCACAAACACAAGACTTGAGATTCTCATTCTCAATGCTCAAAGTTGAGTTTCGAGAAATTAAATCCGCTACCTCGTATTCATCCGAATCCTCAATGTTAACATGTTCAAGTTGTGATTTGAGATTTACAATCTCGGTTCTCAAGGCTTCAACAACGATGTCGTTGTTGGTTATGATAGGCTTAGGTGTGGTTTGAAGACTAGTTAACTCATCTTTGATCTTAGTATATCTATTTACCAATTTAGAATACTTAGACCAAATTTGTTCATTAGCTAATCTTAGTTCATCCATGGTTACCTCTTCACCTTCATCCTCGCTTTCATCTGAAGCGGTCTCTTGATCATGTTGCTCTCTTGCCATGAAGCATATGTGTGCTTTCTCCATTTGTTCATCGTCTGACTCTCCACTTGAGGAGTCCTCTTCCGAGTCGGTGAATGTACCGACAAGTCCTTTTTTGTACTCCTTGTACTTTCGTGACTTGTCGAACTTGGGTGCCTTCCACTTCTCCTTTTGTTTGTTGAGAGGACAATCTACCTTGATGTGTCCTGGCTTGTTGCATTTGAAACATAAAGGAGCAGAGGCATTAGTAGAACTAACTTTAGATTTTTTCTTAAAGTTACCTTTTCGGAAGAACCAGTTGAACTTCTTTGCCATGAGGGCCAAAAATTCCATGTCCAACTCGTCTTCCAATTCTTCACTATCGGCAGGTGTGGTTGGGGCGGCCTTGAAAGCAATCGCCTTTTTTTTGGCTCTTCTTGCTTCAAAAACGCCTTCATCTTGTCATGCATCTTGATATTGCTATCCTTTCGTACCTCATAAGACATTAAGGTACCCATTAGTTGAACAACAGTATATTTGGACATATCGTTACCTTCCTCGATAGCGTAGGTTCGCTTTTCCCAACTCGAAGGAAGTCTGTCAATGATCTTAGCAACTTTCTCTTCTTGGGTATAGGTCTTCCCAAGGGCTTCCAACTCGTTGGTTATATCCACGAAGCGAGCATAATACTCCTTAATTCTTTCACCATGTTCCATGTGAAACAACTCGAATTATTTGTTAGCAACAGTTAGTTTAGAATGTTTTACCCTGCTCGTTCCTTCGTGTAGGATGAGGAGTTGATTCCAAATCTGATATGCACTCTTACAGGTGCATATCTTGTTGAAATCGTCAGGCTCCAGTGCACATTGTAAGGCATTCATTGCCTTGGCATTGTTCACCTCAACGGCGACCTCCGCGGCAGTCCACTTCGTGAAGTCTTCTTCAGTGGGCTCAACATACTCCGTTAACGTGGCTCTCCAAAGTGATGTGCTCCGGAGGAAGGTTTCCATCCGGCATTTCCAGTACCCAAAGTTGGTACCGTTGAAGTGAGGAGGCCTAGCTGAGGAGTGTCCTTCCATCACTGAAGAGGCTCCTTCACGATTCTTGAAGGTGCTATAGTCGGAAGGTGGTCGAACGGCCTTGTTGTCGTTGTTTGTCATAGCCATAAACTTGGCTCTGATACCAAATGTAATGCCCTGAATGCTACTGCCCAAGTTCTAGAGGGGGTTTGAATAGTACTTTAAAATAATCAAGAGTCTAATTCCTAATTATCGTGTAATCACAAACAACTATGCGGAAATAATAAGTACAACAAGAACAATGCAACGCAAACAAGCGATGTAATGGGTTCGGATCCAGCCAAGTCTCCCCGACTTGTTCCCAGTGATCCTACGTCCCAGACACCCGGATCCCCTCAGGCTACTTGAGTTAGAATCCACTAACTCAAGGTTCCACTAAACAACTTCTTGTAGAAACTACTACAAGATCAAACAATACAATGAATGAATTGTGACTCCCACAAGCTGGGATCACAAAGTTCTCTCACAACCCGAGAGATAAACTTGTAATAAATAGTTTAAATGAAATAAACAAAACTCACCACAAATTCCTATGCCTTGAGATACTTACGAATTAGGGCAAGGAAGGAAGATGAGAAGGAGTGAGCACGAAACCCTAGCACCAACGGGATGAGCAGTCGGAGATGGCTAGGTTGAAGATCTTGATCGTGATTCAGTTCAACAAAAGAATTATCACACAACGCTCAAGATCTGAAAATCTCTTTAGAGAACTTAGGTCATAAAAGAGAGAGAGAGAGAGATTTTTGAGAGAGAGAGCCTTAGCAATTCAAAAACGAATGATAGAAGGTTAGATCTGAAATCCCTCTGATAATAGACAAATTTCCTTGTTTGAAACGAATCAAACATATATGGAAAGAATCAAAACAGATCAAGAAAAATCGTGGAAATAAATTCTCCAACGGTTGGAAAATTAAAGCAGCTTAATCGGTCTAAGAAGGATCACTGACCGATTAGTTTGAGAACTAGTCGGTCGGTGAACCTTCTTGGACCGACTAGACGGTTGATAGAGAATATATCGAAATAAGGAGGATAAACTAGTCGGTCTAAGAAGAAACATCAACCGACTAGTTTGACAACTAGTCGGTCGGTGAGCCTTCTTGGACCGACTAATTGGTCAACAGTAACTAGGCTGAAATACATAAGTATGACTAGTCGGTTCAAGAAGGATTTCCATCCGATTAGATTGTCATCTAGTCGGCTGGTCCTTCTACTTGAACCAACTAAGATGCACAGAAAGCCATGAAAAGACACGATAAGCTAAAGTATACTTTCTAATGGCTTCTAAGGCAATCCTAGAGATAAGATAGGATATATAAGAGGATATCGAAGGCAAGTACTACTCAAGGCTTAACATTCTAGAAGACAGTGAAAATAAACATTACAAACCGTCTTCAAAATCTTCTATATGAAGATTCTGAATCCCTCGACTTCACAAATACTCCTTCAGCTTCAACGAAGCTTCAGACACATCGATTACGTACAATAAAGAAATCTTGGGACGTCGCTTGAGATCTACAAGGTAATTTGGCGATGATCTTCATAACTGCGCTCAAAGAGAATTAGTACCCAATATTTATGTTTGTTCATCATCAAAACCAAATCAGGGGAATAAATACTCAACATGGTGTAGGTGTGCATGATAGTTGGAATGTGCTGTTGCTCGGTGTGTGAGTGCATGGGGTGCATAAGCAAGTGATCTCACATTATGAGTGCATGCATGAGTGCATAAGAATGTGGAACATATGAAACACGTAGAGGAGCATGCAAATGTGTATGCGATGATTGTTCATAAGCTTGTGCATGAGTGGAAACTTGAGGGTGTCTCATGTGAGTATTTGCACATGCACGAGGATATGGTGCATAAAACTCCTCATAAGTAGGAGCATGAGTTGAGGTGCTCTCCTACGTGAGTGTGTGCTAGTGTACATGCAAGTATGACCCTTCTTTGGAGCTCTATCCTTAGTGGGTTTCTTTCCAAATGAGGGTGGTGTTGGAATGGGACTTTTCTTGGTAGTTGAACTATCCAAGGTATTATTGACTCCACTCGTGAATGCACTGGATGTAGGTCTCACAAAATCTATAGTGACCCCACTATAGGTGGTGCGAGATTTGGTAGCATTTGCCTTTGAATAACCAAGGCCTCCACGATGATTAGCGGGAAGTCGGTTTTCAAGTAAGTGTCCAACTTGTCCTTGCCTTTACTGAACCTATTAACATTGGTGAACATGATATCATACTTCTTCTGTAACGACCCGCTCTCGGGGGCCCGTTACTTATTTGGTTTATTCGCAGGTCTTGCAGTTTACCAGTGAAATCAGCATAGCCACAATCCAGAGATGTACCACAATACTCAAACCAGCATACAGACATTATTACAGTCCAAATTAAAGTCAACAAGCAGCAGCACTTTCTCACCAGAATACATAAAGGAAGTACTGAAAGGAAATGCAGAAAAACGCATAGTACAACACATACACCAAAAGAATAGCAACTAAAACTCTGCAGCCTCTGGGTCAAATGCGGGCTCATCGAACTCTGGGGCAATCTCCTCAATCAGGTCGTCGTCTGTCGGTGGCGTAAATGGAACTGAAGGTAAGTCACATAATTCTACCAATATATATAAAGTAGTGCAAAAGTACGGAGCAGTCTATAACAAGCATTTTAAAGACTATCATGTTAGTACGATAAGTGAAATAAGAGCAGATATGCAGGCAAAGGCGTAAAGTAGGGACATGCAAGCATGCAAGTGCGATAAGTAAAGAACATCTTGTCACGCATGCAATGGCGACAAGTAAAGTAAAGTAAGCGAGCAGGCATATGAGACAAGTAAAGTAAAGGTGACCGAGCAAGTACAACTAGTAACGCACCAGAATAACCATGACAATAGCAATGACAATAGCAATAATGAGAGTAATTGTACCTAGCCTAGTTCGTGACTTATAACAGGAAGTACAATGAGCAAGAGTCCCCCTCTTGCCACGGGTGCTACCCGGGTGAACTATGCTATTAAAACTATGCTATGAATCTATAATATGTGATGGTTGTCACCGGCTACTATGATGGGTTGCTAGAACCCGCACGGTGACAACAAGGCCTGGACTAGTCGCTCCCGCACTTCGCAATTATAAGTTACCCCCAAAACCCCAAGTGTATGTGTTGTCTATCAAGTACATGTTCATTACGAGATGTTCCACAATGTTATTTCACAAGATGTACCACAAGATATTCCATTCGATAATTCATGAATTATATGCATGTCATGCATCAATTGATGCGACTATTTAGTTATGTCTCTAGTCATCTGATCAGGTCAATAACTGTTCCGAGACTAAATGGCAAGTCCTAAGTTCATACGAGTACACTATCTAAATTTCTAAAGTTAGAATTAACGCGACTTACACTATCAAGATCGTCGTAGTAAGACGAGGTTAGAGTTAGGGGAACTGATGCATGCGGATTGATACCTGCAAACACAAGAAGTCATTAGTTAATGGCTACACTAATTTCTATTTAATTAATTGGTCGTTTTGATTTTCAAAACCGGTTGAAACGGTGTCGGAAATCATTCAAAATTTTTACATAAGCTGAAAATAAATATTATAATTTTGCTGCAAAAGGAAAACATTTTCGGAAGCTCCTGCTATTTATTATAATTTTCAGAAGCTCAAAAATAACTTTAAAAACTCAAATTACTTAAGTAACGTATAACTTCCGTAATTTATTCCGAGAGCAATACTAGTCGGAAATACTTAAATAAGCAGTCAAAACGACCGTATCGAAGATTATTATTACATATATTTTTATTACGTATTAGTGTACGTGAAAATAAACTGTTACAGATTTTAGAATGGATTTTACGTAATTAAGTTTTAGGCTAAAAATGATTCTGGAAAAAGTACGCATCTGATTGAGATGAGACCAGCACCATTTGATCCAGAATATTATTTTCGATTTTCTGGAGCTAGTCTCATATTTTTCTGGGGCTTATATTTCAAGTTATGGATTTAAAACCATAAATACCCATTTATTAATCAATTAAAAATACGTAAATACGAAATAATTCGTATTTACGGAATTGACACTGCGAGTATTCATGCATTCGACGCTTATACTCGTCGGAGGGGGGGCTGTTCGACGTCGGACGGTGGCGACAGAGGGGCTCAGGCGACGGCAAGGCGGTGGTGGGGCGGTTGCGACGCCGGTGGGTCGAAGAGAGCGAGAGAGAGAACGAGGGCGACGGTGAGCTCTCAGAGGACGACGGGGCGACGGGGGAGGGCTACGGCGGCGGTGAACGGCGGAGAGGGGCGACGACTCGATCGCCGCAGCGGCGACGCTGCCGGAGCTGGGCGGAGGAGCACGGGGCGGCGGCTCTCAGTGGTGTGCGGCGACGTCGGCGAGCGGGGCGCTGCCGTGGTAGGTTGGGATGCTGTAACGACTGGTTTTCGTGCGATTGGATTATCTATATTAAAATATATGTTTTGGTGGATTTTCTCCTCATGCGTGGTTTTCGTCTCCGTAGCTTTCATTTTCGATCGATTCGTCGTATTTTCTCGTTTCTTCCTTAGGATCATCGATTTCGAAGTATGTCATTCGTGACGGGCTTCATAACGGTCGTATCTTACTATTAGATCAAGCCTAGGAGTCTTAGGAATCGATCCCGGGGCCCCGCGCTCCGTATCGGAACTTTTGGTGCTCATTAGCCGGTATAAGAAGGGGCACCGACCGACTAGATGACGATCCAGTCGGTCGGCAATCCTTCTTGGACCGACTAGTTAGCTTTCTAAATTTCTCAGGAGTTACTGTTTACTCTTAGTCGGTCTAAGAACGTTCATCGACCGATTAGATGCTAAACTAGTCGGTCAGTATTTGTTCATGGACCGACTAACTCTAAATCCTATTTTCGTTCAGGAGTTACTGTTTGCACTTAGTCGGTCTGTGTTGGTCGACCGAACGACTAGTTGCCAAACTAGTCGGTCAGTGGTTGCTCTTTGACCGACTAACCAGTGTTGAAACCCTAATTTCTGGGCAGCCGCCAGCCCAACCTATTTATACCCAACCCAAACGATTTCATCTTCCTCAACACGACCCAAAACCCTAAAATCTTCCCCCTTGAGCCCCCATCTTCCTCCAAGCTTCATTCCTTCATTCCAAGCCCTAGAATCATCATCCAAACCCTCCATCCACTCTATCTACCTCTCATCTTCCCCAAAATCTCACCAAATCCATCAAAATCCCCAAATCCCCCAAAACCCTAATTCTCCCATACTTCTCCAATCTTTTCCAGATCTGATCCTAGGGTTCTCCGGAGTGTTTCTTCCGCCTCCTCTCGGTAAGAAATCGATCTACCGTCGTTTTCATAACCTATTTATATTTTTATGAAACCCTAATATAATTTCATGTTGTTTGATGATTGTTCCCCCATAACAGCGATTTCCCCATAGATTGGCATCCGTGTGACGAAGTGGTCGTCATCCCCGGTGCTAGGCAAGTGAAACTTGCCACTTAGGGTTTTAGGCCATGTTTTAGGCCATTTGCTTGTTGTAGGCGTAAAAGAGGCTAGGCGACGAAATGATACTCGCCTAGGCGCAAATTGGGGAACTAGCTTGACAACGAAGCTAGTTCCGACATTTAGCATGTTGCACAATTAACATGTCATGTTTACTTTCCATTAACGGTACGCAAATTACATGTCATGTCATTGCATTCTTTTGATGATCCCGTGATTGCGTAGCATCGCTACAATACTTGTGTTCCTGGCTCGTGACCAGAAGCGAGCATAATGAGTTGCTAACCCCAACGCTCGATATATTGAATTGTGAACTAAGAATGCGAGCTCATGTGCGGGGCAACCCCAGGCTCACTAGCTGAGCTCATTGTGCGGGGACCCTGGCTCCATTTCGTGTGGGTATTGGGGGTAAGAGTTAAGCGGCCATTCAACTGGGATTCTGTTTGATCAACAACTGCAGTTGTAAGGCGTAAACTCTGGGGTGGGGTAGTGTTTAGGGCCGATCAGTGTGAATGATGAACCATTCAGCTGAAGGGCGTAAACATCTACAAACAACAGTGAAACGTGAATTGTGTTTAGTGCCGATCGGTGTGAATGATGAACCATTCAGCTGAAGGGCGTAAACACCTACAACAATGTGAATTGATTGAGATTGTTAGTAGCTTGGCTACTCTTGTCTTGTCCCGATAATTGTTCCATTGTACAAAATTGTCTTGCCATGTCTTAAATTGTGCACTCATGTTATAACTGCCATGTCATGCATACTAAACTGCTAGGTTGCTAGTTGCCTTACTTTCAGTTTCCTTGCCCAAGTCTTTTAGACTTGCTGACATGTGCCCCTTTACTCTTTTGGGTGACACATGTTAGATCCCGAGCCCGAGTACCTTGTTGAGAACGAGGTGTTTGCTGTCGCCGAGACCGAGCCCGTGTTTGGCGGGGAGTATGTGGACACTGGGGACCAGTCCTAGTGTCTTCGTTGTGTTTTACTTTTGTTAGACAGTTGTTTTGTTATCGGTGCGTAGCACCTATACCTTGTTTCGTCGTTGTTGCTTTTGTTGGCCTTGTTCTGGGCCTTAGACTCTTTTCCTTTAGCCTGGTGGCTTTTCTGGATGTTGGACTTACTTTCATGTTGGACAATTATGAGATGTGAGGCTTTTATTTCAGTCTCTCCTTGTGTTATTATTGTTGTTCCGTTGTGGTTACAGGGACCTGCTTATGTTTTATTGACGCTTATCGGGTTTGGGGCTTCACAGCTCCACTCTCGTGCGGACCTTTTCACGTCTCGCATCCATTTTAGGGAAGCGGGTCGTGACATGTTTTTTTGGTGGCCCATGCAGGTCCTTCTGTAACTGCTATTATCGGAATAGCGATAATAATATTAGAATGTCCAGTGAACTAAGTTCGACATCCGAGTCATTAAGCTGTGAGTCTAATTTTGGCCCGTTTCTCTGGCGCTAGATGACTAGAAGACGTCAGACCCGAGCAGGTGGTGGATCTGCTCTGAAGGCTTGCTATTTCTGCGGCAAGGCCGGGCACCTCAAGGGGTCGTGCAGAAGCTTTCTAGGTCAGTGTTTGGTTTGTGGTGGTGCTTCTCATTCGGCGAAGGATTGTCGGCATGCAAATCGGCCGCGGAAGGCGTCGGATGGAGTTCCGCAGCAGCAAGCACCGGAAGCTGGGCCGAGTCAGAAGGTGTGCCCCCATTGTGGCAAGATTGGTCATAAGAAGGAACAATGCAGGCGGAGGCTGGGCCAGCGCTTGATTTGTGGCGCCGCGGCGCATACCTTAAAGGAATGTCCGAGGGTTAAGCGTCTAGAGAAGGCGCCAGTCAGAGCTCAACTGCGGAAGGCGCCCGTGGCTGTTAGACGTGGGGCAGCCCTTGTTCCACATAAGCAGGCTTTTCGGCAGGCTTTTCCGCTGAGGAGGCAGGCTTCCCCGATGGCCGTAGTCGAGGCTGGGACTGTGGATGGGGTTATTGCAGGTAACCCTCAGTCTGGTTGCTTTCTTCCTTTTGACAGTCCTGTTTGTTAGAATATGTTTAGTTGCTTGGATACGTTATGTTTGCTAGAATGGAGTTTGATTGATGTGTTGGTTGTTGAGTGCGATTTGGGTTTGCACGTTTCTGGCACGAGTCCTCTTGACTCTGGTGCGTCAATGTGCATTGCATCCTGATGCTTCGTGTAGAAGCATTTCTTGATGGCCCCTTTCTTTCTTAAATATTTAATTCCTTCCTATTCGATCGAGTTAAAATTCTCTTCGTAGATTTTGAAGACTATTGGTTGAAATTTTAATCTCGTAGCTTCTGCTAACCAATATCTCTCGTATTTTGGTTTTAAGAGCTTTACTACTATTTTGATTACTTTAGAATATCTTCCAAGATAAGTAGAACTTCAATTATTTTCATATATCAGTTCTAGGTTCATTGAACTCGTACTTTAAGGTCTGGTGTAAATCAGTTGTTGGGCAATCCGGGCCCCGCTAAAAAGTATTTTAAATGATATTTAATTGGAGTTCTCTTCAGTTTTAAAACTTGTAAGCATTTAGCATGGGCTTAAATTTTCACACTATAGTTGATCGGATTTCATTCGTTGAATTTCAAAATTTTACCGAAATATTATATTAAGCTCTGCCGTAAAATATTTTCGGACCTCTCCATTGTAAATCTTGACCTTTCTGAAGGTATCCCTTCGACTTCCTTTTCCTAAGTTTAAATTCGTTTGAAATTTTAATATTTATAAATTTATACTTCATGCTCCTTCGTTGACTTAAAGATCTCTAAAGCTTTTGTCAAAAATTTGGAATACTAACCCATTGTGTTTTGCCATTCTATACCTTCCGTACCCATGAAAATACCCTGTCCTTTCTTACATAAATTATATCCTGAACTGTATCTTTATTTTTGCCCAATTCGATTTATAAATTTTCCTTATCTTACGTATGCCATACAATTGACTCATCGCGTTTCCTTTAATATACTTTTCAAGTTACACATGATTCCAGCTTTCAACCAACCTAGGATATGTTCAACATTTCCCCTATTACAATTTTTGGAAAAAAGAATTACGTCTTCATAACTTTCTCACGATCTAGACCTTCCATAATTTGGTTTTAAAGCTTATTACAAATTTTGACAAACCTACTACAGAGTTTTCCGTCCACCACACATGCTTTTAGAATAATTTCTAAACTAAGTTGAATTTCGAATGTTTTCATATATCCGTATTAGGCTCATTAGCTCGTATGTTAAGAGCTTTGTGTAAAACGGTTTCTTTTAGCAAATCCCGGTTGCACTAAAAGGTGGTTTCAATATTGATTATTTGAGTTTTTCCTGGCTTAAATATTTTGAAAGTATTTGGCATGAATTTAGAATTCTTTCGTTAATTAAATTTCGTTTCAAGACTTTTGCCAACATTGTTAAATCACTGCCGTATAATATTTTCTAAAACTACGTCCTTAATGTGCGTATGAACGCTTTACTTCCCTTCATGATGATTTCCGTTAAGCCAATAAATCATTTCCTCTTATTATGAGCATTCAACTCAAACTTATTTCGAACAAGTGATTTTATCGATCCTCAAATATCGTTTATATGAAGGGGAACCCCAACTTTTCAAAATATGACCGTTTTATACTTCTAGTGTTTTTGGTGATGTTGTCTATTGTGTGATATATACATACTCAGAGTTATTCGTGATATTATGAAATTGTAAGTGTGTTAATATTTATGGATATGTGCGAGGATAGCTATGCCACTCTAGGGGCGTCTATGTATATAAGATTCTGTATTGGAATGTCTGAATAGGGTGTACGTAGTTGGAGATACTTATGATGGTTGAAATAATATGATTGGTGAAACTATATGTATGCTGGGTGTGATAATAATGGGTGTACGTATAGTTAAAGTGGGTAGGCCTATTATGTGACCTATGTGTTGTACGTGTGAGTGTGTGCTCGTACGTAGTTACGTATTGTGCGTAGACGCGTGTAGTTATGAAATTGCTGCGTGAGTATGTAGGTGATATATATATGGTAGTAGGAATATAATTTTGATTGGTATTACTTACTATCGTGGCTGTCGTATGCGTGTATACCGTGAGGTATACACGGCTATTGCATATCTTGACTAATGGGTGAAGTAAGTGTATTGGTGTGCCAATTATGGGTGGATGGGTATGGTATGAAGATATACGATGCTTGGGTGTGACTATGGGTAAATACTTTTATTAGGGAGAGTATTGTAATTATAGGTGTGCTGATGTTTGTAAGAATATCATGATATATGAAGTGGTTGAAATATGTGATATTACCTGGTTAGATATTAAGGGTGTTTGGCATTTAGATATGTATGTGGTTATGTTGGTAGACGTGTATGCATTGGCTAGTATTGGCATATATATATGGATGCTATGTTACGTATATGGAATTATTCTGCTATGATTTTGAGTCTCACTCAAGCTGGGTGGGTACACTCTATGTACATTGGTGTATTGTATGTGGTTAGTGTATAGTGATAAATGATGTATGTATAGTGTCAGGATTGTTTGTGCCGGTTGTGTTACGCACACGATTGTGGGTGGCCATACCAATATATAGTTATGTGAGTTGGTCTTGTGGTATAGTTTTCACTAAGGACTTGGTTGCGTGAGTATATGTGCACTAGCTAACTAGGTGCGTAGATGTGCTAAGCATATAGTGGTGTGATTGGTATATATATATGAATGAAATATTAGCGTGTGTGGGTGTGCACCATGCACGGGTGAGTATGTGATAGTTATAGGATTTGGTGACTATGGTATGTATGGCGTGTCGTAATTATAGCTATAGGACTATATATATATGAAGTGGTAATACGGTGAAATGTGTGCATGTATTTGAATGATTATAAATGGTGGAATCATAATGATGATGAATGTATGTTAGATATAGTGAACTTGTTTTAACAATTGTATGGTGTGATTTCGCATGTTGGTTGTTTTGGCGTATACTAGGAGGTATAGGGATTAGAGTATTCTTATTGTCATGTCCATAGATAGTTACTCCTACGCGTAGTTTCCGATGGTATTTTCTAGTGTGAAATTATTTT
This sequence comes from Scilla litardierei, assembly GCA_030789695.1. Lineage (NCBI taxonomy): Eukaryota > Viridiplantae > Streptophyta > Magnoliopsida > Asparagales > Asparagaceae > Scilla > Scilla litardierei. Next base: position 182,861,143 of record CM061141.1, on the reverse strand, counting down.
CAAATAAGTAAGAGACTTGGTTATTTTCACATAGTGTGTAATAAGTGTTTTGTAGCTATATGGAATAAACTTGCCTATATGAATGATTTGAATACGTGAATGGAGTTGTTTGATTGTGATAAGTATAAGGGTACTAGGTGCGTGAAAATGTATTTACTTCCGTGGTGTTAATAATTGACCACCTAGAGTATATATATAAGCACTTGAAATAAATGTACTTGGTTGAAATTGTGATGTGATATTGATTGAGGGTAATTACTAGGGTGACTAGATATAGCTATAGTTAGAAAGTCCGAGGACGGACTTTATTCTAAGGTGGGTAGGATGTAACGACTGGTTTTCGTGCGATTGGATTATCTATATTAAAATATATGTTTTGGTGGATTTTCTCCTCATGCGTGGTTTTCGTCTCCGTAGCTTTCATTTTCGATCGATTCGTCGTATTTTCTCGTTTCTTCCTTAGGATCGTCGATTTCGAAGTATGTCATTCGTGACGGGCTTCATAACGGTCGTATCTTACTATTAGATCAAGCCTAGGAGTCTTAGGAATCGATCCCGGGGCCCCGCGCTCCGTATCGGAACTTTTGGTGCTCATTAGCCGGTATAAGAAGGGGCACCGACCGACTAGATGACGATCCAGTCGGTCGGCAATCCTTCTTGGACCAACTAGTTAGCTTTCTAAATTTCTCAGGAGTTACTGTTTACTCTTAGTCGGTCTAAGAACGTTCATCGACCGACTAGATGCTAAACTAGTCGGTCAGTATTTGTTCATGGACCGACTAACTCTAAATCCTATTTTCGTTCAGGAGTTACTGTTTGCACTTAGTCGGTCTGCGTTGGTCGACCGACCGACTAGTTGCCAAACTAGTCGGTCAGTGGTTGCTCTTTGACCGACTAACCAGTGTTGAAACCCTAATTTCTGGGCAGCCGCCAGCCCAACCTATTTATACCCAACCCAAACGATTTCATCTTCCTCAACACGACCCAAAACCCTAAAATCTTCCCCCTTGAGCCCCCATCTTCCTCCAAGCTTCATTCCTTCATTCCAAGTCCTAGAATCATCATCCAAACCCTCCATCCACTCTATCTACCTCTCATCTTCCCCAAAATCTCACCAAATCCATCAAAATCCCCAAATCCCCCAAAACCCTAATTCTTCCATACTTCTCCAATCTTTTCCAGATCTGATCCTAGGGTTCTCCGGAGTGTTTCTTCCGCCTCCTCTCGGTAAGAAATCGATATACCGTCGTTTTCATAACCTATTTATATTTTTATGAAACCCTAATATAATTTCATGTTGTTTGATGATTGTTCCCCCATAACAGCGATTTCCCCGTAGATTGGCATCCGTGTGACGAAGTGGTCGTCATCCCCGGTGCTAGGCAAGTGAAACTTGCCACTTAGGGTTTTAGGCCATGTTTTAGGCCATTTGCTTGTTGTAGGCGTAAAAGAGGCTAGGCGACGAAATGATACTCGCCTAGGCGCAAATTGGGGAACTAGCTTGACAACGAAGCTAGTTCCGACATTTAGCATGTTGCACAATTAACATGTCATGTTTACTTTCCATTAACGGTACGCAAATTACATGTCATGTCATTGCATTCTTTTGATGATCCCGTGATTGCGTAGCATCGCTACAATACTTGTGTTCCTGGCTCGTGACCAGAAGCGAGCATAATGAGTTGCTAACCCCAACGCTCGATATATTGAATTGTGAACTAAGAATGCGAGCTCATGTGCGGGGCAACCCCAGGCTCACTAGCTGAGCTCATTGTGCGGGGACCCTGGCTCCATTTCGTGTGGGTATTGGGGGTAAGAGTTAAGCGGCCATTCAACTGGGATTCTGTTTGATCAACAACTGCAGTTGTAAGGCGTAAACTCTGGGGTGGGGTAGTGTTTAGGGCCGATCAGTGTGAATGATGAACCATTCAGCTGAAGGGCGTAAACATCTACAAACAACAGTGAAACGTGAATTGTGTTTAGTGCCGATCGGTGTGAATGATGAACCATTCAGCTGAAGGGCGTAAACACCTACAACAATGTGAATTGATTGAGATTGTTAGTAGCTTGGCTACTCTTGTCTTGTCCCGATAATTGTTCCATTGTACAAAATTGTCTTGCCATGTCTTAAATTGTGCACTCATGTTATAACTGCCATGTCATGCATACTAAACTGCTAGGTTGCTAGTTGCCTTACTTTCAGTTTCCTTGCCCAAGTCTTTTAGACTTGCTGACATGTGCCCCTTTACTCTTTTGGGTGACACATGTTAGATCCCGAGCCCGAGTACCTTGTTGAGAACGAGGTGTTTGCTGTCGCCGAGACCGAGCCCGTGTTTGGCGGGGAGTATGTGGACACTGGGGACCAGTCCTAGTGTCTTCGTTGTGTTTTACTTTTGTTAGACAGTTGTTTTGTTATCGGTGCGTAGCACCTATACCTTGTTTCGTCGTTGTTGCTTTTGTTGGCCTTGTTCTGGGCCTTAGACTCTTTTCCTTTAGCCTGGTGGCTTTTCTGGATGTTGGACTTACTTTCATGTTGGACAATTATGAGATGTGAGGCTTTTATTTCAGTCTCTCCTTGTGTTATTATTGTTGTTCCGTTGTGGTTACAGGGACCAGCTTATGTTTTATTGACGCTTATCGGGTTTGGGGCTTCACAGCTCCACTCTCGTGCGGACCTTTTCACGTCTCGCCTCCATTTTAGGGAAGCGGGTCGTGACAGATGCCGACGGAGATGCGGTGGCGATGGCAGTGTGCTCAGCGGCGGCGGTTAAGGCCGAAGGGCGACGGTTGGATCTCCGAGAGAGAGAGAGAGAGAGAGAGAGAGAGAGAACGAGAGAGGAGAGTGAGAGAGAGGGAGGAGAGAGGGAGAGCGCGCGAAAAAATTGCAACGGCCTGGGTTATTAAAAATATAGGAGGGAGAGAGATTGGTACTGTGTGTGGGTTAAAACCAAAGGGGAGGGGGGTTTATTTATAGGGTTAGTGAAAGGTAAAATTGTAATTAGGTGGGGGACAAGGGATTAAAAGGGGAGGATGAGATGTTGGATCTGAAATGATTTCAGATCCAACCAAAGAATCGGTGGGTTAAGAGGGTGGTTGGGGTGAAAGTGATTTAGTAAAAGTGGTTAGTAAATGTAGAATTGTAATTAGTGAAAACCGGAGGAATACAAGCCAGTTTTCGCATACGAGTCCGAAAAATTATGAAAACATACCCACGGGATCATATCGTCGCGAGGATCGCGAATACAAGATCAGTTTTGGGATTTGAGCTACGGAGATACTAGTTTTTAGGCCAAAATGTTTAAAAAGCGGGTTTGCGGGTTCTAGTTTGAAATGATATCAGAAAATTACGAAATTAATGTGAGGAGCTCTAAATGATCATAGGATGCTACTGTAGAAGTTTGAAAACATTCTGAAAATGTTTGAATAGAAAATTAATTCGTTAAGCTAAAACGGTAATTATTTAAAATGAATTTTTTATCGATATTGTTTTGAGTATTTGAGGAAATCTGAAATTACGGAAATACATTATAATTAGTCTAGTGCTTAAAATATTTTTATAAGAATTTCTTGAAATCAAATTTTGTTATAAAACTCTTGACTAACCATTTAAAAGAAATTTGAAAATACGTAAAAATATGTAACTTGATGTGTTGAAAAAATACAGGTCGTTACATTCTACCCTCCTTAAAATAATTCCGTCCTCGGAATTCAGAGGATCGATAATTGCCTAAGCAATTCAAACGATCGACAGGAAGGCTTGATGAACGATTAAGACATAGGAAAATAAGTTGTTAATAACATGAAATATAATGTGATATCACAGCATCAAGAAAACAAGAGATGATGTCATGTATGAATACATACTATTGACATCACCATTGTTTCCATACTTAGTCCGACCAGTATCATCATGGTAATTATCCCGAATTTTCAAGTAGCCAAAAGTTAATATGAGCTAATGGCGTCACATGAAAATTAGGGCTATTATGATGATGACATCTGTTCGAACTTGGAACCTGAGGTGATAAGTCAGTAGCAAGCTAGATATACCACATAAGAAAACAACATAAAGTTTAAAATTTTCAACTCATGCCAATGATGACTACTGGGTCTTTACCAAGTAAATCATCGATATAGCATACATAAACGTAAGGACTAATCCATTTGCATTCACGCTGTTACAACTTAACCAGCCGAACACAAAAGACATCATCTGCCATGATACCCAATTACAAGCCAATATCCAGATCGACACTAAAAGGAAAATATAAGCCAAAATTTCAAGGGTCAAGATCATCGCTACCACTTCTTCCAGCAATTTCCATAACATCCAACAAGAGGCCAACATCAAAGCTGTCTGCCAAATCCGAGCACAAGACTGACATCCAACTTCAAAACCTAAGGCCAAAAGCAAGCCAATACTCATCCCCAATGATATTGGTCGACATCTACGGTTATCACCATCAGCCCTAAACAATTCAACGACTAAAAGCTCACGGTCCAACAAACACGAAGGAGTAGACCCCAGAAGGAAACGAAGCGGGGCACCTTAAGGGGTAAGAACAATGCCAAGGAGCATGAAAGAACACCAAGAACAAAGACTTCCCAAGACCTCAACCACATGGCAACAACAAGGGTGGCAGCGAGGGTTGTCGCTAAACCCAACAATCCCCAAGGTCGTCGGTGGGCCATCGGTGGCTGTCGATCCGTGGCGGCGACGGCTGTGACTGCTCGACGTGGCAGGGGTCTCCGGGATGGGGTGGAGCTGTGGATGGGGCCAGAGGAGCTCGAGGCGAGATGGGTTGGTCTCGCCGAGAGAGAGGCAGGGTGGAGGAGAGGGTGATGTCAGGGCGAAGGGGAAGCTGTGGGATGACTTGGTGAGGAAGGGGAGGAGGGGTTTAAAAAGAGGAAAAAGAGGTAGGGTGTGGGTTTAAAGGGGGTGCAGAAAGTCATTGATAGGGTAGGCTAGGTTAGACGGGAACGGGGTTCGAGGAGAGAATGAAGACAAAAAGGCAATAATGAGGGGGAGGTGGTAGGTGAGAAAAGGATTCTAACCCATGGAAAAATCGGGTACAAGATGAAAGTAGAGTTAGGAGAGAAATACGAGCTCAAGAAGGATGAACAAGATGCAACAGCCTACACGTCGGGTCTAGCTCGATACTTCACTGGTCCTTCCGATCGGCTTCCGCTAAGGAACTCGATCTTATGATGGTTAGGTATTTCGAATTCTACCCTCCTTTGACGACAGTCAATAGTGGCATGAAATGTTTCCAACTAGTCCATCCCAAGAACAGCATCAAAAATTGGCATCTCTATCACCATGAAGTCGGAAGAGAGATCTCATCGACAAATCACAACAGAGCATTGGAGGCACCCACTGGTTACCGGTAGGGAACGGTCAGCAGTCTCGACCTTACAACGGGAAGTCAACGGTTCAACAAAGATGGCATGTGTTTGGACAAATCGACTCGCCAAGAAGAAATGTGTAGCTCCCGAGTCGAACAATGTGAGGACATGTTTATCGGCTACTAAAACCATACCTATGGTTATGAGAATTATGTCTAAGCTTACGATTTCTAAATAATAGAGTAAGTAGCTTAGTGGGATATCTCGTACCTGTGATTACTTGGTCCGTAGCCTCGGCCTCTTCTACCGTCATGGTATAAGCTTGGCGTCTCTTGGGTGGCGCCTATTGTCGAGTCTACTAGTACACTTGCTGTTGAGGATGGAGTGGTTGATGTTACCGAGCAGATGGTGATGGTCGCTGCGGTGCATTCCTGGTAGCGGCATTGGCTGGAGCAGGGTTGGAAGACTGAGACTTCCTCTCAGGAAATTCCCTTGCTGTGTGGTCCATCGATTCGCTTCAGTTGTCGAACTCGAACTTCTGATGATCGAAAATTCGAACGCTACTCTCCTTAGCTAGAGTTCAAGCGTCCTAAAAATAGAAAGATTCTAAGAAGGTCAATCGAAAGGTCATCTAGCTGAAGGAAGGGTGATAGTGATGAAGATCGATGGCGTTACATAATCATGATCCACGTCCTTGCGGTCCGACAGACACAGTCAGGGAAGTGACTAAGCCAGAATCACTTACCCCCAGTCTAGCTAGGGTGATCCAACAAACTTAGCCAAGCACATTGACCGGATCATGGTCCATTGAAGGAAGCTTATCATTTATATGTGTGCCATCAACACAAAAAGATTTTTATTAACAATTAATTAATCCTATCAACAGTTGAATCCTAAAAATTCAAAATTTAGGTTTTGTTAATGACTCTCTATTAAGTCCAGATAGGCCAGCTCCATTGGGGCTCTCGGAAGTGTTCACATCCATCCTTCGAGTGTCAAACCTGCATTCATAAAAAATGTCAGCTTAGTCGAGTATCGTATACGATACAACCTGGTTTTACTATACTGATCACGAGGTATTTTGCACAGACCTGAATGTGCCACCAAACGTGTAACGACCCGCTCTCGGGGGCCCGTTACTTATTTGGTTTATTCGCAGGTCTTGGAGTTTACCAGTGAAATCAGCATAGCCACAATCCAGAGATGTACCACAATACTCAAACCAGCGTACAGACATTATTACAGTCCAAATTAAAGTACAACAAGCAGCAGCACTCTCTCACTAGAATAAATAAAGGAAGTACTGAAAGGAAATGCAGAAAAATGCAGAGTACAACATACACACCAACAAAATAGTAACTTAAACTCTGCGCCTCTGGGTCAAAGGCGGGCTCCTCGAACTCTGGGGCAATCTCCTCAATCAGGTCGTCGTCTGCCGGTGCTATAAATGGAACCGATGGTAAGTCACATAATTCTACCAATAGATATAAAGTAGTGCAAAAGTACGGAGCAGTCTATAATAAGCATTTTGAAGACTATCATGTTAGTACGATAAGTGAAATAAGAGCATATATGCAGGCAAAGGCGTAAAGTAGGGACAGGCAAGCATGCAAGTGCAACAAGTAAAGAACATCTAGTCAAGCATGCAATGGCGACAAGTAAAGTAAAGTAAGCGAGCATGCATATGAGACAAGTAAAGTAAAGGTGACCGAGCAAGTACAACTAGTAACGCACCAGAATAACCATGACAATAGCAATAATGAGAGTAATTGTGCCTACTCTAGTTCGTGACTTATAACGGGAAGTACAGTGAGCAACCAAGAGTCCCCCTCTTGCCACGGGTGAGACCCGGACGAAATATGCTATGAAAACTATGTTATGAATCTGTGACCTGTGATGGTTGTCACCAGCTACTATGATGGTTGCTAGAACCTGCACGGTGACAACAAGGCCTGGACTAGTCGCTCCCGCACTTTTGCAATTATAAGTTACCCCTAAACCCCAAGTGTCTGTGTTGTCTATCAAGTACATATTCATTACGAGATGTTCCACAATTTTATTTCACAAGATCTACCACAAGATATTCCATTCGACTATGCACGAATTATATGCAAGTCATGCAGCAATTGATGTGACTATTTAGTTATGTCTCTAGTCATCTTTTCAGGTCAATAACTGTTCCGAGACTAAATGGCAAGTCCTATGTTCATACGAGTACACTATCTAAATTTCTAAAGTTAGAATTAACGTGACTTGCACTATCAAGATCATCGTAAGACGAGGTTGGAGTTAGGGGAACTGGTGCACGAGGATTGGTACCTGCAAACACAAGAAGGCATTAGTTAATGGCTACACTAATTTCTGGTTATTTAATTGGTCGTTTTGATTTTCAAAACCGGTTGAAACGGTGTCGGAAATCGTTCAAAATTTTTACATAAGATGAAAATAAGTATTATAATTTTACTGCAAAAGGAAAACATTTTAAGAAGCTCCTGCTATTTATTATAATTTTCAGAAGCTCAAAAATAACTTTAAAAACTCAAATTAATTAAGTAACGTGTAACTTCCGTAATTTATTCCAGGAGCAATAATAGTCGTACATACTTGAATGAGCAGTCAAAATGACCGTCTCAAAGATTATTATTACATATATTTTTATCACTTATCAATGTACATGAAAATAAACGGTTATAGACTTTAGAATGGATTTTACGTAATTAAGTTTTAGGCTAAAAATGATTCTGGAAAAAGTAAGCATCTGATCGAGATGAGACTAGCACCATTGTATCCAGAATATTATTTTCGGTTTTCTGGAGATAGTCTCACATTTTTCTGGGGCTTATATTTCAAGTTATGGATTTAAAACCATCAATACCCATTTATTAATCAATTAAAAATACGTAAATACGAAATTAATTCGTATTTACGGAATTGACACTACGAATATTCATGCATCCGACGCTTACACTCGTCGGAGGGGGGGGGGGGGTTGTTCGACGTCGGACGGTGGCGGCGGAGGGGCTCAGGCGACGGCGAGGCGGTGGAGCAATGGCGACAGGCGGCGGTGGGGCGGTTGCGACGCCGGCAGGTCGGAGAGAGAGAGAGAGAGAGAGAGAGAGAGAGAGAGAACGAGGGCGGCGGTGAGCACTCGGAGGACGGTGGGGCGAGGGGGGAGGGCTACGGCAGTGGTGAACGGTGGAGAGGGGCGACGACTCGATCGTCGCGACGGCGACGCTGCCGTAGCTGGGTGGAGGAGCACGGGGCGGTGGCTCTCGGAGGTGTGCGGTGACGTCGGCAAGCGGGGCATTGCCGTGGTACGTTGGGAGGTCGACAGAGATGCGATGGCAATGGCGGTATGCTCGGCGGCGGCGGTTGAGGCCGAAGGGCGGCGGTCGGATCTCCGGGAGAGAGAGAACGGGAGAGGAGAGTGTGAGAGAGGGAGAAGAGAGGGAGAGCATGCGAAAAAATTGCAGCGGCCTGGGTTATTAAAAATATAGGAGGGAGAGAGATTGGTATTGTGTGTGGGTTAAAACCAAAGGGGAGGGGGTTTATTTATAGGGTTAGTGAATGGTAATATTGTAATTAGGAGGGGGGACAAGGGATTAAAGGGGGAGGATGAGATGTTGGATCTGAAATGATTTCAGATCCAACCAACAAATCGGTGGGTTAAGAGGGTGGTTTGGGTGAAAGTGATTAAGTAAAAGTAGTTAGTAAATTTAGAATTGTAATTAGTGAAAACCGGAGGAATACAAGCCAGTTTTCGCATACGAATCCGAATAATTACGAAAACATACCTACGGGATCGTATCGTCGCGAGGATCACGAATACAAGATCCGTTTTGGGATTTGAGCTACGGAGATACTAGTTTTAGGCCAAAACATTTAAAAACCGGGTTTGCGGGTTCTAGTTTGAAATGATATCAGAAAATTACGAAATTAATGTGGGGAGCCCTAAATGATCATAGGATGATACTGTAGAAGTTTAAAAACGTTTTGAAAATGTTTGAATAGAAAATTAATTCGTTAAGCCAAAACGGTAATTATTGAAAGTGAATTTTTTATCGATATTGTTTTCAGTATTTAAGGAAATCTGAAATTACGGAAATACATTATAATTAGTCTAGTGCTTAAAATATTTTTATAAGAATTTCTTGAAATCAAATTTTGTTATAAAACTCTTGACTAACCATTTAAAAGAAATTTGAAAATACGTAACTTGATGTGTTGAAAAAATACAGGTCGTTACATTCTACCCTCCTTAAAATAATTCCGTCCTCTGAATTCAGAGGATCGATAATTTCCTAAGCAATTCAAATGATCGACGGGAAGGCTTGATGAACGATTAAGACATATGAAAATAAGTTGTTAATAACATGAAATATAATGTGATATCACAGCATCAAGAAAACAAGAGATGATGTCATGTATGAATACATAATATTGACATCACCATTGTTTCCATACTTAGTCCTGAGACTAGCATCATCATGGTAATTATCCCAAATTTTCAAGTAGCCAAAAGTTAATATGAGCTAATGGCGTCACATGAAAATGAGGGCTATTATGATGATGACATCTGTTCGAACTTGGAACCTGCGGTGATAAGTCAGTAGGAAGCTATTTATACCACATAAAAATAAACATAAAGTTTAAAATTTTCAACTCATTACAATGATGACTACTGGGTCTTTACCAAGTAAATCATCGATATAGCATACATAAACGTAAGGACTAATCCATATGCATTTGCGTTGTTACAACTTAACCGGCCGAACACAAAAGACATCATCTGCCATGATACCCAGTTACAATCCAATATCCAGATCGACACTAAAAGGCGAGCCCAACTTTCATGGTTCAAGATCATCGCCACCACTTCTTCCAGCAATTTCCATAACATCCAACAAGAGGCCAATATCAAAGCTGTCTCCCAAATCCGAGCACAAGACTGACATCCAACTTCAACACCTAAGGCCAAAAGCAAGCCAATACTCATCCCCAATGATACTCCTTGCCAACACCATTGGTCGACATCTATGGTTATCTCCATCAGCCCTAAACAATTCAACGACTAAAAGCTCACGGGCCAACAAACACGAAGGAGTGGACCCAAGAAGGAAACGAAGCGGGGCACCTTAAGGGGTAAGAACTATGCCAAGGAGCTTGAAAGAACACCAAGAACGAAGACTTCCCAAGACCTCAACCACACGGCAACAGCGAGGGTGGCGGCGAGGGTTGTCGCTAAGCCCAACAATCTCCAAGGTCGTCGGTGGGCCATTGGCGGCTGTCGATCTGTGGCGGCGACAGCTGCGACTGCTCGACATGGCGGGGGCCTCCGGGATGGGGTGGAGCTGCGGATGAGGTCAGAGGAGCTCGAGGCGAGAGGGGTTGGTCTCGTCGAGAGAGAGGCAGGGTGGAGGCAAGGGTGATGTCGGGGCGAAGGGGAAGCCGTGGGATGACTTGGTGAGGAAGGAGAGGAGGGGTTTAAAAAGAGGAAAAAGAGGTAGGGTGGGGGTTTAAAGGAGGTGCTGAAAGTCATCAATAGGGTAGTGTAGGGTAGGCTAGTTTAGTTGGGAATGGGGTTTGAGGAGAGAATGAAGACAAAAAGGCAATAATGAGGGGGAGGTGGTAAGTGGGAAAAGGATTCAAACCCATGGAAAAATCGGGTACAAGATGAAAGTAGGGTTAGGAGAGAAATACGAGCTCAAGAAGAATGAACAAGACGTAATAGCCTGCATGTCAGGTCTGGCTTGATACTTCACTGTCCTTCCGATCGGCTTCCTCTGAGGAACTCGAACTTAGGATGGTTGGGTATTTCGAACTCTACCCTCCTTTGATGACAGTCAATGGTGGCATGAAATGTTCCCAACCAGTCCATCCCAAGAACAACATCAAAAGTTGGCATCTCTATCACTATGAAGTCGGCAGAGAGATCTCGTCCACAAATCACAACAGATCATTGGAGGCACTCGCTGGTTACCGGTAGGGAACCGCCAGCGGTCTCGACCTTCCAACGGGAAGTCAGAGGTTCAACAGAGATGGCATGTGTTTGGACGAATCGACTCGCCAAGAAGCATGTGTAGCTCCCGAGTCGAACAATGTGAGGGCAGGTTTACTGGCTACTAAAACGATACTTATGGTTATTGGAATCATGTTTAAGCTTACGATTTCTAAATAATAGGTAAGTAGCTTAGTGGGATATCTCGTACCTGTGATTGCTTGGTTCGTAGCCTCGGCCTCTTCAACCATCATGGTATAAGCTTGGCATCTCTGGGGCGGCGCCTGTCATCGAGTCTGCTGGTACACTTGCTGCTGAGGAGTGAGTGGTTGACGTTGCCGAGCAGATAGTGGTTGTCGTTGCGGTGCATTCTTGGCAGGGGCATTGGCTGGAGCAGGGTTGGAAGACTGTGACTTCCTCTCAGGACAGCCCCTTGCCGCGTGGTCCTTCGATTTGCTTCAGTTGTCGAACTCGAACTTCTGATGATCGAAAATTTGAACGCTACTCTCCATAGCTAGAGTTCAAGCGTACTAAAAATAGAAAGATTCTAAGAAGGTCAATCGAAAGGTCATCAAACTGAAGGAATGGTGATAGTGATGAAGATCGATGGCGTTACATAATCATGATTCACGTCCTTGCGGTCCAGCGGACATGGTCAGGGAAGTGACTAAGCCTGGATCACTTACCCCCAGTCTAGATAGGGTGATCCAACAAACTTAGCCAAGCACATTGACCGGATCATGGTCCTTTGAAGGAAGCTTATCATTTATATGTGTGCCATCAATACAAAAAGATTTTTATTAACAATTAATTAATCCTATCAACTAGTTGAATCCTAAAAATTCAAAATTTAGATTTTGTTAATGACTCTCTATTAAGTCCAGATAGGTCAGCTCCATTGGGGCTCTCAGAAGTGTTCTCATCCATCCTTCGAGTGTCAAACCTGCATTCATAAAAAATGTCAGCTTAGTCGAGTATCGTATACGATACAACCTGGTTTTACTATACTGTTCACGAGGTATTTTGCACGGACCTGAAAGGGCCACCAAACTTGTAACGACCCGCTCTTGGGGGCCCATTATTTATTTGGTTTATTCGCAGGTCTTGCAGTTTACCAATGAAATCAGCATAGCCACAATCCAGAGATGTACCACAATAATCAAACTAGCATATAGACATTATTACAGTCCAAATTAAAGTCAACAAGCAGCAGCACTCTCTCACCAGAATACATAAAGGAAGTACTGAAAGGAAATGTAGAAAAATGCATAGTACAACACACACACCAAAAGAATATCAACTAAAACTCTGCAGCCTCTGGGTCAAATGCGGGCTCATCGAACTCTGGGGCAATATCCTCAATCAGGTCGTCGTCTGCCGGTGGCATAAATGGAACTGAAGGTAAGTCACATAATTCTACCAATAGATATAAAGTAGTGCAAAAGTACGGAGTAGTCTATAATAAGAATTTTAAAGACTATCATGTTAGTACGATAAGTGAAATAAGAGCAGATATGCAGGCAAAGGCGTAAAGTAGAGACATGCAAGCATGCAAGTGCGACAAGTAAAGAACATCTAGTCAAGCATGCAATGGCGACAAGTAAAGTAAAGTAAGCGAGCAGGCATATGAGACAAGTAAAGTAAAGGTGACCGAGCAAGTACAACTAGTAACGCACCAGAATAACCATGACAATAGCAATGACAATAGCAATAATGAGAGTAATTATGCCTACCCTAGTTCGTGACTTATAACAGGAAGTACAGTGAGCAACCAAGAGTCCCCCTCTTGCCACGGGTGCTACCGGGCGAACTATGCTATGAAAACTATTCTATGAATCTGTGATCTGTGATGGTTGTCACCGGCTACTATGGTGGGTTGCTTGAACCGCACGGTGACAACGAGGCCTGGACTAGTCGCTCCCGCACTTCCGCAATTATAAGTTACCCCAAAACCCCAAGTGTTTGTGATGTCTATCAAGTACATGTTCATTACGAGATGTTCCACAATGTTATTTCACAAGATGCACCACAAGATATTCCATTCACCAATTCACGAATTATATGCATGTCATGCAGCAATTGATGCGACTATTTAGTTATGTCTCTAGTCATCTGTTCAGGTTAATAACTGTTCCGAGACTAAATGGCAAGTCCTATGTTCATACGAGTACACTATTTAAATTTCTAAAGTTAGAATTAACGTGACTTACACTATCAAGATCGTCGTAGTAAGACGAGGTTGGAGTTAGGGGAACTGATGCACGAGGATTGGTGCCTGCAAACACAAGAAGCCATTAGTTAATGCCTGCACTAATTTTTATTTAATTAATTGGTCGTTTTGATTTTCAAAACCGGTTGAAACGGTGTCGGAAATCGTTCAAAATTTTTACATAAGTTGAAAATAAATATTATAATTTTGCTGCATAAGGAAAACATTTTCAGAAGCTCCTGCTATTTATTATAATTTTCAGAAGCTCAAAAATAACTTTAAAAACTCAAATTACTTAAGCAACATATAACTTCCATAATTTATTCCGGGAGCAATACTAGTCGAAAATACTTGAATGAGTAGTCAAAACGACCGCCTCGAAGATTATTATTACATATATTTTTATCACGTATCAGTGTACGTGAAAATAAACGGTTACAGATTTTAGAATGGGTTTTACGTAATTAAGTTTTAGGCTAAAAATGATTCTGGAAAAAGTAAGCATCTGATCGAGATGAGACTAGCACCATTGGATCCAGAATATTATTTTTGATTTTCTGGAGCTAGTCTCACATTTTTCTGGGGCTTATATTTCAAGTTATGGATTTAAAACCATAAATACACATTTATTAATCAATTAAAAATTCGTAAATATGAAATTAATTCATATTTACGGAATTGTCACTGCGAGTATTCATGCATCCGACGCTTACCCTCGTCGGATGGGGGCTGTTCGACATCGGACGGTGGCGGCGGAGGGGCTCAGGCGACGGCGAGGCGGTGGAGCAACGGCGACAGGCGGCGGTGGGGCGGTTGCGACGCCGGTGGGTCGAAGAGAGCGAGCGAGAGAAAGAGGGTGGCGTTGAGCTCTTGGCGGACGTCAGGGCGACGGGGGGAGGGCAATGACGATGGTGAACGGCGGAGAGGGACGATGACTTGATTGTCGCGGCGACGACGCTGCCAGAGCTGGGCGGAGGAGCGCGGGGCGGCGGCTCTCGGAGGTGTGCGGTGACGTGGGCGAGCGGGGCACTGTCGTGGTGCGTTGGGAGGCCGATGGAGATGCAATGGCGATGGCGGTGTGCTCGGCGGCGGCGGTTGAGGCCGGAGGGCGGCGGTCGGATCTCCGGGAGAGAGAGAATGGGAGAGGAGAGGGAGAGAGCGGGAGAAGAGAGGGAGAGCGTGCTTAAAAATTGCAGCGGCCTGGGTTATTAAAAATATAGGAGGGAGAGAGATTGGTACTGTGTGTGGGTTAAAACCAAAGGTGAGGGGGGTTTATTTACAGGGTTAGTGAATGGTAATATTGTAATTAGGAGGGGGGCAAGGAATTAAAGGGGGAGGATGAGATGTTGGATCTGAAATGATTTCAGATCCAACCAACAAATCGGTGGGTTAATAGAGTGGTTGGGGTGAAAGTGATTAAGTAAAAGTGGTTAGTAAATGTAGAATTGTAATTAGTGAAAACTGGAGGAATACAAGCCCGTTTTCACATACGAATTCGAAAAATTACAAAAACATACCCACGGGATCGTATCATCGCGAGGATCGCGAATACAAGATCCGTTTTGGGATTTGAGCTATGGAGATACTAGTTTTAGGTCAAAACGTTTAAAAAGCGGGTTTGCGGGTTCTAGTTTGAAAAGATATCAGAAAATTACAAAATTAATGTTGGGAGCCCTAAATGATCATAGGATGCTATTGTAGAAGTTTGAAAATGTTTTGGAAATGTTTGAATAGAAAGTTAATTCGTTAAGCCAAAGTGTTGAGATATGCTTGAAAGCACTTGGATGAATTCCCTTGAGCTGGACTTCAATGCATGAAGAGGAATGAGAGCTCAAAAGAGGGAACTGAGGGAGTTTGAGAGTTGCTTATAGATCTCTTGAGATATTCAATAGAATCAAGAAGTATAAGAAAATGAAGCAAACTCATATATATAGAAACCATATATCAACCCCCAAAACCCAAGAAAACAGCCAAAGAAACAATTCAGCAACGGCTAGAAACTGGGCGAAAACGACAGGAACAGTCGACTGATGATCATAAGACAGTCGACTGATCAACGGCTAGAAAATATCCAACGGATATAATCTGAGCCAGGACAGTCGACTGATGAAGTCGATACAGTCGACTGTAAACAGGACAGGCGCCTGTAAAACCTTCAGCAGGCGACTGCTGCAGTGGATGGAATAAAACAGAGAGCTGCACTCTTTCTCCAGATAAGCATACAGGCGAGTGATGTCATTAATACAGTTGACTGTCTTATAGTCAGGCGACTGTAATACCTTCATCAATTGACTGCTGTATAAGATGGAGAAAAGAAAGATAGATGCAGAGAATGCACTTACGCTATTCAGACGACTGTTGGCCAATTCCCAGGCGACTGTAAATCTACAAGCGACTGTAAACTGAGCAATAGTCGACTATGCGTAAAGCTCAAGTTTGAGTGAATTGAAATGTTGACTTGAGCTGTGCATATCATTCGACTGTAGAAGGATCGACAGGCGACTGGAAATCACCCAGTCGACTGTAAACCCTTCATCAGGCGACTGATGAAAAGCCAGTGACTCCAAATGAGTCTTTGGACAGAGTGAACCTAATTGGTTGGATTCTATGATAATCCTAAGGCTTACTATGATGGTTAAATGCATATGCATGAATGAGTAAACCATCTAAAAAGGCATTACATTATTCTTAGACTCAAAAAAGAGAGAAAGCAATAAAGTAAATATTACATGGATTACATTGCTTTCCTTAGAGTCTAATTCTTCAATCTTGATGCCTTGATTGCTCTCCATCATCTCCAAGCTTTGGCACTCCTTGAGTACAAGCTTTGGCCCTTCTCCACTTGATGTCCTTCCTTGCACCAAGTGATTAGTCTCCAAGAAAGATATTCTAGGAATGAAACTGTGAGACTAAAACATGAGAGTCATTAGCAACAATATAATATTTTGATCATCATCAAAATAAGATTGGTATGAAACACCAATACTCAACAATCTCCCCCTTTTGATGATGACACACATTATGTAAAACACAAAGAATTAAAGCACAATGCTAATAAGCTCCCCCTACTTATATGCACCAATTATACAATGAGCTACACAATAGTAAATACTCATTCTACCAAAGAAGATCATGGTGACATATAATAGGCATGGATAACATAAACCAATTGTAATGGATAATATCAAGCAAACATGAATGGTTTATCTAATCCCATAAATCTCTCCCCGTATGCATATGTAAATAACTCTCCCCTATATGGTTACATAATGCATAACTCTTCCGTTGACATCGTCAAAAAGGTGGACATCAACAATATCCCCATTTGTCATTTTAACCAAGATGTAAGAATATGCAAGAATAAAGGAGATGTATGATACCAAATTGAAAATTTTAGTGGGTATCAATTCATTATCCCATGCTCCCCCTAGATCATAGAAATGGTCAAACTTTGACTTCTAGGATCTAATACCAATTATAAAGAAGGAAATTAACTAATCCTCTTTATCAATTGATATACAAATAATGGAGCCATGGGCCAAAAGTGTATCAAAGCAATAGATATGGAAAAATCAAGCTTCAATGATACACAAAGATATTGCCAAAACAAAATAAAACATGAACAAGTTGGCAATATACAAGAGGTTTAGTTTGAGACCAAAAATAACCAATTGTAAATAATGATCTCAAATAACCTCCAAAATGAGAGTTAAAATATGTCTTAAAATATTTTAAACATGTAACATATTAACTCCCCTATTGACACAACACATGGATCAAAAATGCATGCATGTCAATAAACCCCAAGGTCCCCATTTTCATGAAAAATAAGTTTGAAAATATTTTCAAAATCATGAAACACACATAAACAATGAGTATGCTAAAAATAAACGTTCAAGCACAATACCCATGAAATATGCATATGGGTGAGGAACCTAAACATTAGGCAACCAAACCCAAGAGGAGTTTGATTTCCTAATGTAATCACATGAGGTGATCACATCCATAACTAGAGAGTTGATGTAGCTATCCCTCTCTTGCACACTAACCTTAGTGGGAATCCATAAACTCAAGGATTTCCTAGGCAAGGGTTTTGCCTTTGGAAGAGGGGTGGATGTGGCATTCTTAGGTGTAGAAACGAATTTCATGGCATACAAAAGAATGAGAATTTTGCTTCTTAGCAAAAAATGAAGATTTTTCATTCTTCCTCATTACCTCGCGATCTACATGCTTCTTGTTGATGTTATTGTTGTACAAGAAAGCATGGTGATTCTTCTTATGTGATTTAGCAATATTTCTTGTATTTGCACCATAAGAGGAATTAGAGGTGGGTTTGGGTACCACATTTTGAATACAACCCAAACTTCCTCTATGATTTACCGGATGTTGTTTTTCCAACAAATCGTGGAGTGAATCCCTAGAATACACAAAGCTTATGAGCTTACGGGATTCCTCTTCACATTTCAACGTAAGTCGTTGAATGTGAGATTCTAAGCTAAGGTTTTGAGCAACAAGATATTCATTAATTAAACTCAATTCCTTAACTTGAGAGAGAAGAGTGTCTCTCTCACTAGTGTCACAAACATGCAAAGTATCATGAATATTTACACTAGACGATTCTAAATCATGCACCCTACTCATAGCATTATCAAATATGAATCGATGCACTTACTTGCCAAATTGGAGGCCACATTTAGGCGGTATTCAAGCTCCTCATAGGATGGATTTTCCTCCTCAGCTTCCTCATCGCTTTTCTCCTTGACTTCCTCATCCCTTTCCTCATCGCTTAAGCTTGACGAAGGCTCTTCCGCATTAGCCATGAAGCAACATTCTTCGTTTAGCCACGTCTCTATCACTTCATCGCTAGAGTTAGAGGAGATTAATGTAGAATCATCAAAAGCAACGAAACACCTGTGATCGTGCTCATTGTCATCCTCATCTTCATCATTTGATGTGTCCACATCAGAATCATCAAAATTACCGATAAGTCCCTTCTTTTGGTTCTTGATTTCGGACTTGCCTTTCCAAAATTTCTTCCCTTTACCCTTATAGGTATCTTTGGTGGGTTTGGAAGGACATTCAGTAGCAGGATGACCTTTTCCTCCACAATTGAAACAAATAAGCTTGTTAGAATGGGAGGCAAACTTTGACGAAGATATACCTTGTTTGTCCTTAAGGAATGCCTT
The DNA here is from genome assembly GCA_030789695.1 of Scilla litardierei. Taxonomy (NCBI): domain Eukaryota; kingdom Viridiplantae; phylum Streptophyta; class Magnoliopsida; order Asparagales; family Asparagaceae; genus Scilla; species Scilla litardierei. Next base: position 182,842,404 of record CM061141.1, on the reverse strand, counting down.
GAAATTCTTGAATTGCTTGGCAAGCTCGATGTAATCATCATCGCTAATATCTTCTTCTTCTTCACTCGGAGCTTCTTGTTGGAACTTCTTTTTCCACTTGAATGAATCATTCTCAACATGGAGTGCAACCCCCTTTTCCTTCTCGGGCTTGGTTTGTTGAACCTCCTCCTTATGCTGAAGTAGCACTTCATGAGAAATCTCCAAATTATGCCAAATTCCGTTGGCCAATTTGCACATGGAGATTCGGTCGAACTCATCCGGAGTGAGGGCGCAATGGAGTACACACATAGCCCTAGCATTGACTCTGATCAAGTCCTTCTCCTCTTTAGTTCTTGAGGCCGCGGGTGAAGTAGGCTCCTCAAATGGCGACTCCGTGATGTCCCAAAGGTCGTGACACTTCATGTAGACCATCATCCTGATCTTCCAACTTGGATAGTTGGTTCCGTTGAAGAGCAGGGATCTGACGATTGAATGACCTTCTTCATGAGACGCGGATGAGGCATTGAATGCTATTGTTGCAGTATTCTATAACCTCGCTCTGATACCAATTGTAAGGATCACCTTACCCTTGCAATACTAACAACACACACTAGAGGCGGGGTAAATAGTGTAATGGCAATAAAATTGTCCAATTAAAATTAAACCTGCAAATGCGGAATTATAAATGCAATAGGAAATAATTGACACAATTAATCCAAACGCAAACACAAAGTTTTACCTCGGTTCCCCAAACTTGGGTACGTCCAGCCACACCAATATTAACTATATTCCCACACAGAGAAGTGAATACAAATCTCACTAGGAGATACCCCACAAAGAGGATTTATGCCCTACACAAGGACCCAACCAACCCTACATGAGATTAAGACTCCCACACAGAGAATCACTAACTCACACTCAGAGAATTAGGGTTAGCCCTACACTAGGACATTAAACTTCCACAAAGAGAGTTAATCCCACAAAGAGAGTTATTCCCACTAAGAGAATATCCTAATCCCACAAAGAGAGAAAGACTAATTCCCACCAAGAGAATTAGAGTTACAAATTCACCAAGTAAATTTAATACTCTTACATATGCCTTGAGATGCTTACTCATAAATGGATGCAAGGCATGGAAGAGGATCTCCAAGTGTTGAGATATGCTTGAAAGCACTTGGATGAATTCCCTTGAGCTGGACTTCAATGCATGAAGAGGAATGCGAGCTCAAAAGAGGGAAGTGAGGGAGTTTGAGAGTTGCTTATAGATGTCTTGAGATATTCAATAGCATCAAGAAGTATAAGAGATGGCAGCAAACTCATATATATAGAAACCCTATATGAAACCCCAAAACCCAAGAAAACAGCCAAAGAAAAAATTCAGCAACGGCTAGAAACTGAGCGAAAACGACAGGAATAGTCGACTGATAATCTTAAGACATTCGACTGATCCACGGCTAGAAAATATCCAACGGCTGTACTCTGAGCCAGGACAGTCGACTGATGAAGTCGATACAATCGACTGTAAACAGGACATGCACATGTAAAACCTTCAGCAGGCGACTGCTGCAGGGGATGGAATAAAACATAAAGCTACACTCTTTCTCCAGATAAGCATATAGGCGACTGATGTCAATAATACAGTCGATTGTCTTATAGTCAGGCGACTGTAATACATTCATCAGTCGACTGCTGTATAAGATGGAGAAAAGAAAGAGAGATGCAGAGAATGGACTTACGCTACTCAGATGACTGTTGGTCAATTCCCAGGTGACTGTAAATCTACAGGCGATTGTAAACTAAGCAGCAGTCGACTGAGCGTAAAGCTCAAGTTTGAGTCAATTGAAATGTTGACTTGAGCTGTGCATATCATTCGACTATAGAAGGATCGACAGGCGACTGTAAATCACCCAGTCGACTGTAAACCGTTCATCAGGCGACTGATGGAAAGCCAGAGACTCCAAATGAGTCTTTGGACAGAGTGAACCTAATTGGTTGGATTCTATGATAATCCTAAGGCTCACTAAGATGGTTAGATGCATATGCATGAATGAGTAAACCATCTAACAAGGCATTACATTATTCCTAGACTCAAAAGAGAGAGAAAGCAATAAAGTAAATATTACATGGATTACATTGCTTTCCTTAGAGTCTAAGTCTTTAATCTTGATGCCTTGATTGCTCTCCATCATCTCCAAGCTTTGGCACTCCTTGAGTCCAAGCTTTGGCCCTTCTCCACTTGATGTTCATCCTTGCACCAAGTGATTAGTCTCCAAGAAAGATGTTCTCGGAATGAAACTGTGAGACTAAAACATGAGAGTCATTAACAACAAGATAATGTTGTGATCATCATCAAAATAAGATTGGTATGAAACACCAATACTCAACATCCTGAAGCGATGCATCGCCTCATCAATAAGAAACCTCTTGCTCCAAAAAGTTTCACCTTGGCTGGAACCTATGTCTCAAGCGTCAGATCAAATCCGAATTCCCTTCACGTTTTGCTAGAAAGAGGGAATAAAGAGGATAAAGGGGAAAAAATTGGTCGCCTTCAGATCTAGATTTGCTCACTTAATTAGGATGAGCTCCATGTAGGGTTTTCCAGGACCCTTAGGGCACAAAAACTCTATTCCCGTCCTAAGTCAAACGGAACATAGACATAAAAAATGCAGCGAAAGAATAAACAAGTTAATCTAATTAACATGCAGTTAAACAATTTAACTTAGCCATAAGGTACAAGACCTTTAGCCATGATCTATGCTGACTCGGGATGGATCTGACCATCCCAAGAAGGATCTAGCCTACTGCGATTAAATTAAACTAATGCTTAAAACACATACCTAGAATCTCAACCCTGGGGCAGGCGAGATGTTCTACACCATCTTCCGAGCCGCTCCTCGAACCACTCCCTGAACCGCTCCTCGAACCTCTTCGCATCCCGAGGCGATCAATCCCCGTGTCGTCGAGCCAACCACGCGCGAAAGAAAGTTTCACGCGAGTGAAACCTTCACCATGATTTCGGTTCTGAATCTGAACTCCTTTGCGGCTTTGCTAGAGCCCTCAGGGTAAGGCAGAAATATTGGGAGAAGAAGAATATTAATTTAAGCCTGAATCCGAGCGTGCTCCAACATTTATAGGAGCCGCTCAGATCTAAAGATTGGGACGAGTTTGGATGAAGGGGGAGGCCCCAATTTATATAGGCGGCGGACTCTCCCCTTTCTCCACAACCGATGTGGGACTAATAAATGAGAGTTAATAAAATCAAGTTAGTTTGCCTTTCACAAAGGGCAAACTTTCGTGAATTTTAACTCCCTCGCCATCGAGCTTCATGATTGATACAACATATTAATACGAAGGGTGTTCAACGGTGAATGCATAGGAAAAAACGGCTCGTCAATCCGAGTCCGTTTGACCCTCCAAACGTCGCCACGTGTAGCCCCCCTTTTTCTTTATTGCGACAGTTGCCTGGCCTTTGGGCCAGGCCCAAGGCTGCCCCACAAAATAAATTCTGCATCAAATGCAGTTTAAGTTGTGGGCTGTTTTGGGCTCTCTATTAAAACACCTTTGAATAGACGTATAGGGCTCATTTGAACTCCGTTTTTGACGCGGTTTGAACCTGCGTTAAGAGCGGGATGACCCGTCTTACCAGTAACCTTTTCCTTTCTTTTAATATATTAAATATAGTCTTAAACAAATTAAGACACATTTAATCTCTTTTGCATCTGATCGTGCCCCGGATACACACCCGGGACGAGACTCGCTAGTCTTACCGCAAGCGCACGGTGTAGCGGCGAGCGGGTATCGAACACGAGGAGGGCAAATGACAATGTCTTCTTCAATTCACCTGGCTATAAGAACAGTCGAGAAATGTTCGCAATAAAGCGGTCACAGTCGTTCAATTGTATAAAGGAAATATCAAATTAATAAAAACGCCTAGGGATAGGGAATCCCCGCTACAAACCGTATCTCGTCATTGTGACTCGTAGGTTTCACAATTGCTAGACTTGAAATTCGGGTGAACTAGTTGCAACTAAATGTTGAACCAAGCTCACGCTCTCGCGCTATTGCCGGTCTATAGCAAACCTAGGGTAGGGTCCAATCTCTTGCAAACCCTAACCTTGGCGAGCTAGCGTGAAGAACAACGTCATCGTTCAATCGTATCTCGAGCCCACTCTCGTGCAAACTCGAGCTACGACCTAGGTTGGGATAGTTCCTACCCGTCCAATCTCTTCAAACAGGTATTGGTATAGAATTGCAATCGAAAACCCTAGTTTCGGTCCACTCTTGCAAACCGATTCAAGAGAAATCCAATTGTAACCCAATTCGAATTTCTAGGGCTTCCTATCGAGTTGGGATCTAATCTCTTGCAAATCCCGATCGGTATGAATCCCTAGCTATTCGTATTAAATCAATCACAAACTAACCCTAATCAATTCTAGCAATAATTTCACCAATTCATCACAAATTAGAAATAGGGTTCGTAGGGTTCATCCCTACGCCCTAAGACGATAGAACTACTCGCAATTCATAATGCAATTCAATGGAAATTCAATAATAAAAACAATAGAATTCATTGCAATACTCAATATATCAATAAAAATGAGGTTTTTGATAGAGAGAGAGAGAGACAAACCAATGAAGTTTCAATAGAATCCAACAAAATAGAACTTTTATCTCCCTCCAAAAAGCTCAATCTAATCTCCTAAAAAGTAATCTAAAAACGCTGCAAAAAGTTCTGCAAAATCTCTCTAAACTAGGTTAAAAACTGGGGTTAAATACCCCCCCAAAATCGCCCAAAAAACTGTGACAAAATTGCCCTTGCGTAGCCTAAAAACCGCAATTTACGCTACAGGCAGCGCGGCTCACTCGGCCGAGTGACAAACCCTGACAAATTCCAGTAACTTCGGACTTTTGGGGGTCGGCTCCTCGGGAGTCACTCGGCCGAGTGACTTTCTTCAATTCGGCAGATGGGTTTTCTTCACTCGGCCGAGTCAGAACTTGGGACTGTACTGACAGATTACAGTAAGTTGGGACTTTTGTGTTGCCGTCATCTTGATGCCACTCGGGCGAGTGGTGTCTCCGTGGTTCGGCCGAGTGGGCTGGCGATGGTCGGCCGAGTGCACGCTGATACTCAGTCTGTTGCGTGTCCGATCCGGCCGGCCGAGCGGGCTTTCGATGGTCGGCCGAGTGACTCCTTCACTCGGCCGAGTGACATGCTAAAAATGCCAAATCTTCGTATTTTTGCTCCCTCGTCTCTCCTACGACGTTCTTTCTTCTTCCACTCCTCTCCAATCGCAGAATTCCCCTCAAAAGATTCAGGGTAACACTCCAGAGTGGGTGCATCTCAGAATCACTCCAAATCGCTCGAAATCTCTTGAAATTCGACAAAAACAAGAAATCGTGAAAAGCATCACAATATTGTCAAATAATCATGAAAAATGCGATACGAGCGATCAAAATGGCATGCAATCATGTAGAAAAAAGGTGTAAAATATGGAGTGATCAAAATCGCCCAAGCTTACCTCTTACTCGTCCTCGAGGAAGATGAGTAAAAAGCGAACATGGTGGATAAAGATAATGGAAACGACGGAGAAATGGAAAATGAAAAAAAACGAAAAACAAAATAGAAACCGAAGAAGGAAGCAGCTAGATCATTGTTCTCGGGACGTGGGTTTTGCTTACTCATATAGCACGCAACGAATGTAAAACACATGTCAAAGACTTTTATCTCGATATCATAGTATAATGGTGCATTTGAAATAGAAAACCCAAGAATATCAATATAGCATGAAAAATGGAATAATTCTAGAATTAACATCATCTGAAGCATTTAAAGCGGTATACAAAATCATAGATCACACACTTTTCAATTGAATGCTTTCTATAAGGAGTATAAGAGATATCACACAATAGAGTAGTAAGAATAGAAAAGAGTGGTTTTCATGAAACGAATGCTTAGCGTGGATTTCTGGATTTCGTAAAACTTTAAGCAATCTCACCGAGTATAAAATATTACTTAGCCTAGGTTGTCATGCACCGTCAAGTATTCACTCTCTCACACATCATTGGATCCTCTCCCCCAAGCTTATCCATAAGCGTGGTGGCATAAACAAAACAATATTTACATTCCCCATTTCTTTTGAAGCTCCAAAAGTCAAAGGAATAAAAATAAAAGCAAAAGAGGGAAGAAAGAGGGAAAGGGTATGAGATGGGATCGTTTTCGAACTTCTTTTCTCTTTTCTTTTCTTTTTCTCAAATTTCCTTTTTTTTCCTTTTTTTAGAGAATATATACACAAATGATCCCAAATCAAAAGAGAAGGATATACAAGTATTTTTTTGGTTTTGGGGAATTTGGAGCATGTGATATAGTAACGGGGGATGCCAATAATAGAATTGCTAAGGGAAGATTCACCAATGAATTTAAAATAGAGAAATAATTTTCAAGATATGTGGAGAAAGAAATAAATGTATCTCTCGGTTCACTCTATAGGACGTGCATGACAACTTCAGCAGGGTAATTTAATCTACTCAGTTTAATCTCAAAAATCAAACTAGTCCAGATATATCAATGCTAGCAAACATTCAATCAACCTGAAGTGAAGCGTACAAATCATGCAATAAGAAGTGATATGAGAAAAGAAAGCAGTACTACAGATATAAGCATCAATGCGTGAATATTGGTGTGTTTTCTACGATAGCATACATATGAATCATCAGACATCAGCTAATAATAGAATTTCATCCATTTTCATACGGAAAAAGAAGTGGGTTACTATTTCTAGATGCAAAGCAGAACATAGCATATGATATCAAAAATAAAAGCTATGACATGGCAAAATTAGCATGCATATAGAGAAAAGCTAACACCACGTCATCGTCATTACAGAAAAAGCATCTCTAGCAAAAGATGAAAGAAATAAAGATAAAATAAAACCGAACTATTTATAATGCAACAAACAAAGAAAATAAGAAAAACGTGATGCATGGTAAAAAAAGAAAAAGTGATGAAAAGTGAGTGCAAAAGCGGAAAAAAACGTGAAAAAACTAAAAATAAAGGTGATGAAGGCAAAAAGAAGTGTGAGAACTCACTCCCCCAAGCTAAAGTGCACAGTGTCCTCAATGTGCAAAGTGTGGCACACCGAGAGACGTGAAATGGGTGGGGTGGGTGAGGATGCATGCATGATACAAAAAAAAGAAAAATAAACAAAAAATATGATGCAGATATGAATGATGCATGCAAAGACCAGAGTGATGCAGGTAATGTGTCACCAAAAATACTCTCCCTCTCTCCCAAAAAAATAAAATGATGTGATCAGAATAGGGACCAAAATAGTGAGGGGAGGAGGGTGGCAAAATATCTCCAGGACTAGCAGAAAATGGGCAGCACAACGACAAAAAAGATCAATGGCATCAACGGTGTGCCTAAGCTGGTGGTGCTGCACCATCTCCGTCCTGTGGCGGAGGTGGAGGAGGTGGTGGTGGTCGTGGTGGAGGTGTCTGCTGGGTGGGTGGGTGTAGTGGAGGCAGTCGCGCCAGGATCTGATTCAGGCAAGCCTGAATATCGGGAAGCATGGCTACGCGAGACTGTACGGTACTGACCGTGGCAGAGAGAGCCCTAAAATCGCCCCTGAGTCCGCTCACCGCCCCCTCAAGAGCACGAATGCTCTGAAGTAGAGCGTCAGGGGGTGGTGGAGTGGTAGGACGAACAGGTCTAGGCTGTGAAGGTCGGGGCTGCCGCACACGGGTGGAGTAGGTAATTGGGCCAGCAGGTATGTGCGGAAAAGGTGCTATGCTCACTAGTGGATGCCCAGCCTCAGTGTGAGGCTGGGACATAGGCTGGAGCGAGGAGGCAGCAGTAGTAGTGGAATACAAAATCGGTGACGAGGCAGCAAGAGAGGTCGGTGACACAGGTGTGAGGACAGACGTCACGACACTCTCGGATAGGAAGCTACGGTGGAGACAGAAGGGTCAGCCACTGGGGAGGAAGTGTAATGACCAAACGGTGACACCCCAGCGGACATCAAGCTGGATAGGGACCGAACAACAGCAGGGAAGGAAGACTCGTCGCTCTCTAGTATGGTGGGTGGATGCTCAGGAAGAAGTGAGGACATAGGCTCAATCGAGATAGGCACAGTAGTGGTGGGGGTGGACGTGGTGGATGACTCAGCAAGGGTACTCCCGACACTGACAGAAGTGGGGACAGAAGTGTCGGGAGGTGCAGACAGTGCAGGCTCAGGCTAAGGGATCACGGGGTCAGCAGGAGGTGCAGGGGGTGCATGGGGTGCCTACTCAGTGCCCTCAGCCTCAAGTACGTAGGCAGCTGGGATGAGGAGATCCATCGCTGGGATCCAATCCTCGTGGGCCGGTCCTATATGTGTCCGAGCGGGGCTCGGGAGGATCATGTAATCGGCACTAAAAGGACCGTGCAACCACACCCAGTGCCGCTAGCCGTGGGGACGAAGCATCTTCATCCGGGCCATAATGTCTATTGATAGTGCAGTGGGGCCCGGGGCTCGTTGCAAGTCAGCAGGTAGGTCCACGCCGGTCATCAGGGCTAGCATAGTAATCAGTCCGCCGCAGCAAATAGGTGAGCGAGCGCCCACCGAAATGATGATGCGGTCTAAGAACCAGCTAGCAATATCAATCTCAATGGCGGGGACCAGGTCATCACTACCCCTATCGAGAGCTCTGGGGCGAGTCATCGCGTAGAGCATGTAGAGCTTAGGCATAGACATCGTCCCAGGCTCGTACCTTGCCAAGAAAGTGGTCGCCATGAGGTGCTGGGCTATGCGGAGGCAAGGGTGCAGGATGGCTGAGGCCTTGGCCCTACTAGGGTCAAAGCCATGGTGGGAGCCCGTGATCCGTGTCCAGAACGTGGAAGTGTCAAACGACGGCGGTGGGATGTGAGTGGGTGCGTAGGCTCGGTCGGGGACATGGACATCGGGCCACTGAAAGAACACACGCAGCATGGCGAGAGTGACCTCGCACTCTCGATCCATCAGGTGGAATGTGCATCCTCCAGGGGTCTGGGCTATCGAGCTGAGTACCTCAAGTGTCGGACGGACGTAGGTGTCCGCCGACACAGAAAAGAAGTCGTGCCAACCCACGTTGTCGTACAACATGAGCATCCCCTCTAGCACCCCTAGGCGGTCAAGGTCTGCTAAGTGTATGAACCTAGAGGGCACTATAGAGCGCTGGGCGATACGCTCAAATCAGACGCGCTGTGCGTCGTCTCTGAACGTGATCCCTAGCGGCCCGACAGTGGGAGCCGGCGGTGGGACATGATCGACGGGGATAGGCTGTGCGTGGATGGGATCGGCGGGAAGCGGCTGTATGGGTGGTGGTGGCTGTGGCGGGCTAGGTGGAGGGGAGTCCTCCCTAGCGTGAGAGGGACCGGTATCATCGGTCCTCTTCCGCTTGGAAGAGGCTCCCCGTGTGCGTGGCCTAGTATGGGGCGGCATGTGTACCACGAGTGCTCACCCAACAAAAATATAATGCGGCGTGCACAATAAACGGAGCGAGTGTACCTGAACACACCGCGAGAGTAAATCAGCAAGTGCGTGCGAAGAGCGCCGCCTCTGCGAAGCGAAAAGTGCGTCCTGAAGCTCCCCAAAGCTCCCCCAAGATAGCCGAGGCGATAGGGGGTCAGCCGGTGGCGAGGGTACTCACCGGAGGTCGGGGCGTCGGTGGTGGGAAGTTTGCCGACGGTGGTCGAGCGAGTGGGGCCGGCGGCGAGGCGATTCGGGCGAGGGGGCAGTGGTCACGGGCGAGGGGAGACAAACGGTCGCTGGGCTCGGGCGGAAATTGGGAATTAGTTGCGTTGAAATTTGCGCCGAGCCCGCAGCGATTTATATAGGGGTAGTTACGACTCGGCCGAGTGACTATGTTACTCGGCCGAGTGACGTAACGTAAAAAAATTTAAATTTTTCCCCTCCACTTACGACTCGACCGAGCGGCTTTTGTTCACTCAGCCGAAGGGAGAGAACTCCTTCGGCCGAGTGGCACAAGCTACTCGGCAATTTTTAGGTTAGGAGTGTATCCGTTTCCCTCGGCCGAGTGACTAAACGTACTCGGCTGAGTGGCAGTTAATACGAAATGCACAAAAAAGACAGAGAGTTGGTTCTGCAGACTTCCCTGGTTGGTGCCCCACTCGGCCGAATGGGGTCCTTTGCTCGGCCAAGTCGCATATGATACTCGGTCGAGTGACGTGCTGTTTTCTGCTTCGGGGCTCCGTTTTCGCTCTACTCTCTGTTTTTCTTCCTCCAGTTGGTTTCTTTCTCCTCCCAAGGCCTGAGCGCATTCCTGGAGCGCTCTTCCTTGCCTCTATCTTCCTCCATATGAGAGATCTCATTTTCTCCTCTCCTGTCATAGAAATTAAGACCCGTTGTCACGATTTTTATGGGCAAAAAGACTCAAAACACTAATACAAGTCTAAAATAAAAAAACCAAATAAAAATAATGCAAAAACCGTCGGGTTGCCTCCCGACAAGCGCTCGTTTAAGGTCTTGAGCTCGACCCCTTTGGATTTTCAATTAACGCGTAATGTTGCGTGCATATGAGATGCACCCGTCGAACTTGCCGGAAAGACCGCTCGGATTTGGATCGTGGTGGTGCGTGGCCTTCCTCAGTGCCCCTTCATCTTGGGCAATGTTGGGGGATGGCTTCCCCAAGCTTGAGCTTGCTCCGGTCTTTGACTTCGTCGGTGACACCGATCTTCGAATCGGTGGAGCTTTCTTCGGATTCTTCAATGTCGAGAGCTTACAAAGCTCCCGTATTCTCGCGACATCAGCATCGCCATCGTCATTCACCGTGGAGCTATTGGGAGAGTCCTCCACCTTCTCATTTTCGAACAAATCTTGGCCTTCTTCGAAGCCGTCATCATGGAGTGCACAGATGGAGTAAGGGATAGCCTCTTCAATGACCTCGTCAAGGAGGTCCAAGTAATCTATCTCCTCATGATACGGCATGTGCTTCATAGCGTTTCGTATATGGAGCTCGACTTCAATGTTGCCGACATTCAAGGTAAGAGTCCCTTCCCGCACATCGACGATTACACCGGCGGTGGCGAGGAATGGGCGTCCAAGTATGAGCGATGTGTCACCCTCCTCCTTGATATCCATGATCACAAAATCACAAGGCAAGCATATGCCTCCCGGAACTTGGAGTGGGATATTCTTCGCGATCCCAACCGGCCTTGTAATCCGACCGTCCGCGAGTTGAATCCTCATGTCGGTTGGCTTTAAATCCGTGCCGGTATTCAACTTCCGGAACATGGTGAGAGGCATGAGGCTCACACTAGCGCCCAAATCAACCAATGCTTTTTGTAAGGGGACGCCTCTAAGTGTGCAAGGAATCCGGAAACTCCCGGGATCTTTAAATTTGGGGGGCTCCTTCTCCTTTCTAGTGAACCAAGTTCCTTGTTCCGCGAGCATGATCTTCTCCTTCCTTTTCCTTCCCGTAATCAAGTCCTTTAAGAACTTCGCGTAGGACGGTATTTCCACTATGGCATCAAGGAAAGGGATATTGAGGCTCACCCCTCTCAAGTATTCGAGGAACTTGGCTAGCCTCTTCTCGATCTTGGCTCTAGCTAGCCGTTGAGGGAAAGGCACCAGTGGCATGAATCAGCACTCATCAATAGGCTCCTCCACTCTAGATTTTGTTCCTTCTTGCGGCTCCTTCTCTTTTTTCACCTCAATTACCGGCTCGCTCTCTTCTAGAATCTCCACCACGGGTTCCTTGATTTGAGTCATGGGGTAGTGGTATCCTTCCCACCTCTTGTTGTAACCGCAACCACCGCATTGATATGGCCGGTGTTGCCCCGTGGATTTGGCTCGGGTTGAGCCGGCAATTATCGGTTGTTTCTATTGAGCAACGCAAGTTGCTCCCCAATTTGAGCGACGACGGTGGTGAGAGAATCTTGTCCCGTCTTCAACGTGGTGTTAATCTTCCTCTGCTCCGCCATAAACTCCTCCACCTTAGCTTCAAAATCCGAACGTGGTTGAGCTTGCGGAGGGTTGGGATTTCTCCAACCTTGATTATACCCGGGTGGCCTATAAGGTCCCACTTGGTTCCTATGTGGGAAGTTTTGTTGCGGTGGACCCCTTGGTTGATAATTCGGTTGTGGTGGTGGAGCCTGAGCTTGAGGAGGTTGTTGAGGCGGGGGGTTCAAGGCACCATCATTATTAGCATAGGAAAAACCCGGATGGTTTCTAGCGGCCGGGTTGGCCCAATATCCGGAATTCCTCGCAACATACTGAATTTGCTCCAAAGCTCCTTCTCCATGCTCTCCTCCTACATACATGGCTTGGGATTGGTCTTGCCAATCACTCATATGGTTTGTCGGTGCGGATGTAGTAGGGGCTCCTTGCGGCTCGGTAATGTATTTCTCCAACCTCTCCACTACCTTGTGGAGAGAGTCAAATTTGCTAGCAATCTCCGCCATGGCCTTGGCCTCATAAATACTCGTGGGCTTCAAGGAGGATGAAGAATGTCCTCGCTCGTCGCCCCACTGTTGGTTGTTGGAGGCCATCTCCTCTAGCAAGGCAGTAGCTTCATCGGGGGTCTTTGACAAAATGGCTCCGTTGGCGGTAGCATCAATAATCTGTTTTGTGCCCGGTTGGAGTCCATTGTAGAAACTGTGGACAAGCTCCCAATCCTCTATGCTGTGATGGGGGCATTGATGTTGCAAGTCATTGAAGCGCTCCCATGCCTCATAGAGAGTTTCCTGCGGTCCTTGCTTGAAGGACATGCGAGCACTTCTTATCTTCATCGTCTTGGAGTACAGGTAAAATTTGTCGACGAAGGCACTCGCCAATTCATCCCAAGTGGTGAAGATTCCTTTAGCTTGCGTCCTCAACCAATATAAGGCCTTGTCCTTGAGTGTGAAGGGGAAGAGGCGAAGTCTGATAGCATCTATGGAGACGCCCGGCATTTGGAAGGTGGCACATTTTGATCGGAAGAGCTGGATGTGGTAATGAGGGTTCTCATGGGAATTCCCATGAAAAGGGTCTTGCTGCATCAAGACTACCAATCCGGTCTTCAATTCGAAATTTTTGTCGGCCGCCAACTCCGGCATAGCTATGCATGAGGTCGTGGAAGAAGTCTTAGGCCGAAGCCTATCTCTAATGGAAATGATCCTCGCCATTCGCTCCGCCAATTCTACGGGTGTCTCAGGATGGGTCATAAAATTCCCTTCCGTATCGAGTCTCCTCTCCGCTCTGATCCTCCTCAATGTACGTTCGATCTCCGGATCGTATAGTATTTCTTCGGGGTCCGCCGTCGATCTCGTGTACATGCAAGGGAAAACAGAGTTACAAAGAAATTGTTAGCACAAAGGAAGGGTAAAATAAAAATAGATATAATAAAAAAAAAATAAAAATAGATAGGTAGGTAGAATCAAACACTATCGCCTCCCCCGCAACGGCGCTAAAAACTTGATCGCGGCCCGGATACACACCCGGGACGAGACTCGCTAGTCTTACCACAAGCGCACGGTGTAGCGGTAAGCGTGTATCGAACACGATGAGGGCAAATGACAATGTCTTCTTCAATTCACCTGGCTATAAGAACAGTCGAGAAATGTTCGCAATAAAGCGGTCACATTCGTTCAATTGTATAAAGGAAATATCAAATTAATAAAAACGCCTAGGGATAGGGAATCCCCGCTACAAACCGTATCTCGTCATTGTGACTCGTAGGTTTCATAATTGCTAGACTTAAAATTCGGGTGAACTAGTTGCAACTAAATGTTGAACCAAGCTCACGCTCTCGCGCTATTGCCGGTCTATAGCAAACCTAGGGTAGGGTCCAATCTCTTGCAAACCCTAACCTTGGCGAGCTAGCGTGAAGAACAACGTCATCGTTCAATTGTATCTCGAGCCCACTCTCGTGCAAACTCGAGCTACGACCTAGGTTGGGATAGTTCCTACCCGTCCAATCTCTTGCAAACGGGTATTGGTATAGAATTGCAATCGAAAACCCTAGTTTCGGTCCAATCTCTTGCAAACCGATTCCAGAGAAATCCAATTGTAACCCAATTCGAATTTCTAGGGCTTCATATCGAGTTCGGATCCAATCTCTTACAAATCCCGATCGGTATGAATCCCTAGCTATTCGTATTAAATCAATCCCAAACTAACCCTAATCAATTCTAGCAATAATTTCACCAATTCATCACAAATTAGAAATAGGGTTCGTAGGGTTCACCCCTACGCCCTAAGACGATAGAACTACTCGCAATTCATAATGAAATTCAATGGAAATTCAATAATAAAAACAATAGAATTCATTGCAATACTCAATATATCAATAAAAATGAGGTTTTTGATAGAGAGAGAGAGACAAACCAAGGAAGTTTCAATAGCATCCAACAAAATAGCACTTTTATCTCCCTCCAAAAAGCTCAATCTAATCTCCTAAAAAGTAATCTAAAAAAGGCTGCAAAAAGTTCTGAAAAAGCTCTCTAAACTAGGTTAAAACTGGGGTTAAAAACCCCCACAAAATCGCCCAAAAAACTGTGACAAAATTACGCCTGCGCAGCCTAAAAATCGCAATTTACGCTACAGGCAGCGCGGCTCAATCGGCCGAGTGACAAATGTCAATCGGCCGAGTGACAAACCCTGACAAATTCCAGTAACTTCGGACTTTTGGGGTTCGGCTCGTCGGGAGTCACTCGGCCGAGTGACTTTCTTCAATTCGGCCGATGGGTTTTCTTCACTCTGCCAAGTTGGAACTCGGGACTGTACTGACAGATTACAGTAAGTTGGGACTTTTGGGTTGCCGTCGTCTTGATGCCACTCGGGCGAGTGGTGTCTCCGTGGTTTGGTCGAGTGGGCTGGCGATGGTCGGCCAAATGCATGCTGATAGTCAGTCTGTTGCGTGTCCGATCCGGCCGACCGAGCGGGCTTTCGATGGTCGGCCGAGTGACTCCTTCACTTGGCCGAGTGACATGCTGAAAATAACCAATCTTCTTATTTTTGCTCCCTCGTCGCTCCTACGACGTTCTTTCTTCTTCAACTCCTCTCCAATCGCAGAATTCCCCTCAAAAGAGTCACGAGTGACACTCCGGAGTGGGTGCATCTCAGAATCACTCCAAATCCCTCGTAATCTCCTGAAATTCGACAAAAACAAGAAATCGTGAAAAGCATCGCAATATTGTCAAATAATCATGAAAAACACGATACGAGCGATCAAAATGTCATGCAATCATGCAGAAAAAAGGTGTAAAATATGGAGTGATAAGCATCATATGCAAATTAGTCCCTAACTAGGCTTAAATTTTAATTTGCATCAAATACAAATGATCTGAAGGCATATTCCTCTACATCTCCCACTTGCACTCAGGATCATTTATCCCGAATGCAGGAGATTATTGCAAACATCTTTTGCACTATTTTATCCCTTGCATCAAATGCAAATTATTTTCCCTAACTAATTTCTACCTATTACTAGACGAAGGTCGTACTCTGTGTGAGACCCTACAGCCTGACTCTTACAACAGGTTGGGCTCGAAGCCCTATACGGCAGTGATCACGAGCAGTGGTTGACGTCTCTGCTTCAGGAATCATCATTATGTGGTTGACTCATTGACATGAGTATTGTCGGCACCACCCTGACTGTTTCCGTGATGAATTCTGCAGTTATAGTCCCTTCGTCTTAACTATGTCGTGTAGATCAAATCTAGGGTACGGTCAATCTGTCAACCCCAATAACTTGACTCCGGTTAGTTTCCAACGATCTTTAGTCAACTAATGTTGGACTTCTTCCAACATACTCTGATCAGAGATTTTACTAAAGACCGAACTAACTCTACGACATTAACTCCCATTGACCGGGAGAGACGAATCCTCTCTTGGTCATTACTCTCCTCGTACGCTTCAAGTGACACCAATCAAAGACCTTTCGACAGGCCTTGCCTCGAAGCTAGGTCAGTTGATCTAAGTGGCACCGTTCACGCACAGGCTCATAAAATGATCTCAAGTCAAAAGACCAACTTTCCTATCATCACTAAGAGTTATCATTGACAGATTGGTCAATATAACCATATGATAACTCTTGTGGATCGTTCAGTGAACTCATTCTCTAATGAGCACATGTGTCTCATCTTCGACTTCGCCAAGTCAAGCGATCATGAGATCATCGCCATCACTAAACGGTGAAGACTAAGACACAATGGTCTATCCGATGTTTCGATATCCTTGTCTCGAAACATCTACGACCACGAACCCTTTTAGACTTATGCTACAGACGGTCAAACATTTCTCCATGATCGAGATACTCATCTCGATACATGTTTTACCTTGCATAAAGTCTCAGGACTTTACCTAAGTTAATATCTAATGTTTACTACATTATAATAACTTAGATAAATTAGTACCAAACAGCTTACTGTTATATCGAACAAGATGTTTGTGCTATTCACACACAGAGATAGATTGCCTCGAGGGTATCATCTCTCAACATCTCCCACTTGCACTCTGGCCCATTTATCTCTGTGTCTTATACCGTTTTTACACATAAGTTTTCCCGACTTCATATGGTAGAGCCTTCGTGAGTGGATCTGCTAAACCGTCTACTCTATAGACTTAGGGGGTTTTTATATTTATGTTATTTGAATCTCATTCAAATAATTCACTTGGTCTTTTGGAATCCATGATATTTTATTTTCTTGGATCTTATCCATCCCATCGTACCTTACGATAACAATTTTAAATTAGTTACTAGTCATATCTATTTCTGATAAAGTGTCAAACCTTTTGATTACTTTGTCAAAATAAATGTTCCATCCTTTTGATGCCTCGCATGTAATTTATACGCTCCCACTAACCTTGAAAACTTTCTGGCTAATTCATATAAGTTGGTTCGTCTAAATCATATTTAGAAAAAATGAACTTATAAATGAATGTTCCAATTTTCATGGTCAACTTGAGCGTTTACATCGAGTTTGGTCTGAGTAGATCTGTACACATCTGCTGGCAAAAAGCAGTTTCATTCTAATCCGTTTTATAGGAATAAGGATGAAAACCGTTCTCGACCAACATGATTGCACTTCATTATTTTCCTTTCTGCACCAATCTTTCAACTTAAAGATTTATCTTGCAGAAAGTGAGGAAACATTTTCCTTAGGCATGTAAACTAAATTCCAAAATTTATTTACGCACACGTACCTATTCTAATTGCATCAAGTTATAAATCGGAGTTACTACTCCGAATTTTCATCCCGGAAGTTGACTAAGTCATCATCAGTTATGATGTCTAACTCGACAATTCGTCTCATGAGATTCGAGTAATTATACAACTTTCTTACGATTGATTTAATGAATACCTTGTTGATATGTCCTCATAGAACATTATCAAAACCTAGGCATTACTATCTGGGACTTAACCCAGAGGGAGGACTTAACTCAAAGTCACTTGCTATGGATCGCACCAAGTCTAACTAAGTGTGATTCATACCTTTTAACACACCGATGTGTTAACAGACTTGACCTGAGAGAAAATCATATTTTCTTTTAATTACTCAAGATTTAATATAGCTAAGTATTTGGCCATTCGATCTAATCGAATTAGTTTAAATACTTTAGTCATTTCGTTGTTTATTTTATCAGACTTGTGTTTCATCAAGAACATGTGTCTTAATAAAATATACGAATAACTTATTTTGGTTAATCTAGACTCGGGTACATCAGTATGTACGAGCCTGAGTTCGACAACTCATTCTCCCACTGTCTTACAGATGGGTTTCGGCCATTGTATCTAAGAGGATAAGACTTACAAGTGTCCGTAGACTTCATAATACGAGAGGTCAAACCCCGCTTTATGTGACTTGTGAAGCTTAGTCTCTCGATACGGCCTAGTCTATTTTGCCATACAAGTTTGCTACTATCTTGTGTATTTATATATTAACATTTAATATATTATAGTTATCACAAATTACTAACACAAAACATTGCTTCAGAAGCAAGGTGACAACATTCGTCAAAATGTGTTAGACGTCTTTTGTATAACAATTATTCTGAAATCGTGACATCAAAAATATGTCACATTTTCATTTCCTCCTACTTATGCCTTTACTAATGATAAATATAACTTTCTCAATTGACTTTCCGGAGTGCCTTCTTCCTTTTCTAAATCACATTTAGATATCAAATAGCCCAACATAAATGAATAGCTATGCAAGCATCTTATGTATCCAAACGCTTGAGCTTTGCAACCTTGAGTGTAGCTCAACAATTTGCTTGTCTCAAGATCTGGTTGGGATACATAGCCTTGCACCGATTATGCACTCGTATTCGACGCAAACAGTTTGATCGAATTCTCGAACTTTGCGGATCAAAATTGTTTGTACATACAACCTTGAGTGTAGCTCGACAAGTTGTAGAGAGAAACATACTTCGAATTTCCTATGTGTTCAAGCTACCCCATATAGAGGCGAGTGACATGTAGCGTGAATTTAGTTGTTGGACCCAGAACTTAAATTGTTACGCCTATTTGACCGAGACCCATAAAGCACGAGCCCAAGAGCCCACCTGCATCCTGAAAGCCCATTCGACAAAGGCCCTACAAGGGACCCTCTCGAAACGTCGATCCAACCCGGCCCCCATAACCCGGTAGTCGTTCGCCCACTCCTGCGAAAACCGCTCCCCCGGACACACGACCACTAAATGGCGATAATGGGGAGGTGCTGGCATGGCGGAGAGGGCGGCGGCGAGGGGGGACGGATGGGGCACGATCGATGGCGGGCGTGGAACGTGGGCCAGAGCCAATCACGCTGGGAGCTCTACAAAAGGGTCAGGAAGACGACGAAGAAAGGGACCGCATCTCAGGTAACAAAACCTAAGGTACTCCATCAACGACCTCGTTCCCCCAATTCATCTCCTTCCTCCCCCGCTCGCGCCGAGAGACGTCGTCACGATCTCCTCACGAGTCGGACCGTCTCCGCCGGGCCTCCTTTCTCAGATCTCTATCTGACTTAGGCATCGGAGGGGATTTGGCCGGAACCAAGGTCCGGCCCCCTGACGAGCGTTCTCGTCTACGCAGGTGGGCAACAGACCAACGGGCCGAGGCTACCCCTCGCCCCTCTCCGACCACTCGATCAACCGGACAGTGAGGCTTCCCCTCACCGTCCGCCTTCCGTGGCCGAGCACGCCCTACCAAGGCCGAGCGTCCTAATCAGGTCTGAGACTCACCCTCGCCACCCGACTGCCGTGCATCTACCCGGGCGACTGAGGCTACCCCTCGTCCCCCTTCCAGCCGAGGCCGAGCACGTCTGTCCGAGGCCGAGCGTCTCAACCAGGGCCGAGGCTTCCCCTCGCCCCTTCCGCACCGATTCGAAGCCCCCGAGGGACCCAAAGCGGGCCCCTTGACCACGTTGACCGGGTTCTCCACGGTCAACGCATTGTAGTGAGAAAACACTCTGAAACATCTGGCGCCGTCTGTGGGAACGAGAAACCGTCCCACGAAGAAGCAAACCACACCAACAATGGCACGAGCCAGCAATGGGAGGAAGCGCATGCCCCCCATCCCGGAGGAGGGGAATGGCACAACAAACGGCAATCCCGAGGACACGCCCGTCAGCGGCCACCCCACCCTCTCCACCAAAGAAACCGGCGGCTCAGAACTGGCCACGCAGGGACAGCTCCGCGCCCTAGCTCAGGAGACCAACGCGAGCCTCCAGACGTTGGTCGCAACGGTGCAGCAGCTCGTCGGCCCTGCGCCACCCAACGGAGGCACGTTGGACGACAGCCATCGATGGGCGGGGGGTCCCCCACACTTGCGGTCCGCCGTGGTCGACGACCACGGGACCCGGAAACCGAACATGGAGCGTCGGTTCACGCTGTCTGGCTCTCGTCAGGCGAGGTCACGCGCCTCCTCACCCAATCGTGAAAGGAGCCGAAGAGAGACCGACGGGACGGACGGTGAATCAAGGACGGCCTCGTCTCATCGATCGCGGTCGTCCCACCGCAGGAGAAACGAACGACACCACTCGAGAGACCGATCGCGGTGGAGCAGGAGCTCCCGCAGGAGGAGTCGGGAACGTCGGGACAGCCCGGCCCCCAGCGTGGCGAAGGCTGCGGAGCCAGCCCCGCTGGCGCCGGTGGTACCTCCACCCCCGGTCGATCCAGAGGCAGGCGAGTACCGCATACCCGGAGGCATCCACGGAGATCGATGCCCCTTGTCACGGAGAATAACCGACGCACGGTTTCCTTCCCGATTCCGGATCCAGGTGCTGGGAAAGTACGATGGAATAGGAGACCCGGCGCACCACGTGATGGACTACGAGGGGGACATGGCCTTCCAGGGAGCTGACGATGACCTGCTTTACCGGGGCTTCTATTCTACTCTCAGGGGAGCGGCGAGGATCTGGTACCACAGCCTGCCCGGCCGCTCCATCGACAGCTTCGAACAACTCGCCCAGTTGTTCTGCAAACAGTTCATGGCGGGGAGGCTGATCAAACCTGGTGCTGAACATCTGTTCAACATAGTGCAAGGCCCGGCCGAACCACTCCGATAGTTCATGCGCCGCTTCAATGCGGAAAGGCTAAACCTGAACAACCCACCTGACCTGGTGGTCCAGACGGCTCTTAAGAAAGGGCTTCGCCACAGTGGCCTCAAGAAGTCCCTGCACAACGACCCCCCAAAGGACCTCCCCGGGATCATGGCAAGGGCCGAACGCTTTATGCTGACCGAGGAGGCCTTGGCCGAGGATGCAGGAAAAACCGCTCGAGGGACCAAGCGTGGCGACGGCGGACGAGCAAGCCCCGAAGGATACCGGACCGAAAAGAGACAAAGGAACAGGCATAGGGGAGAAAGCGCGAGGGACACCACCCCAGACGCCATTCTCGCCCAAGTACAGAAGGAAGAGCGAGCTGATCGCCCCCCGCCGAAGGCTAAAAGAGGCGGAAAGAACAGGGAGAAGTACTGTAAGTACCATAAGGACGATGGTCACGACACGGAAGATTGCTGGCATTTGAAGAAGGACATTGAGAAGCTGATGAGCCGAGGGCACGCCAGGAATCAGGCCGACGAGCCGGCCCATGGAGAAGGGACCTCCACACAACCGGACAAGGGGAAGAAGATCAACACCATCCAAGGCCCCCTCCGCATCGTAGAGTGAGCAGGCAACATCCTTCCCCCCGGGGGGCAGCCTAAGTATGAGGGAGATATCTAGTTTTACATCCCTCTGTTTAGCTTCATTTCCCCTTTTCCGTTTCCTCCAAATGTACCGGTCCAACTGGACCCATGAGAGTACAAACGCCTTCTTTTTATTGTCTTTATTTAAAATTCCGACGGAGTTGACATGTCGCCAGTAACGCAAAAGGCCGGGGACCGCCGCCTCACTAGAGGAGGAAGAGGAGCTTTGCCCTCACCGACTATCTCCGGCATTCATAAGTCTGGGAGCAATTCCCCCAGCAGACGCGGACGCTGACCGGTCCTAAGTTGAGGAGCTTGGCCCTCGCCGACCGACCCCAGTGCACATAAGTCTGGGGGCGACTCCCCCAGCAAAGCACGGGCGCCGACCGGTCCTAAGCCGAGGAGCTTTGCCCTCGCCGACAGACTCCAGTGCCCATAAGTCTGGGGGCGATTTCCCCAGCCGGCACGGACACCGACCGGTCCTAAGCCGAAGGGCTTGGCCCTCGCCGACCGAGTCCAGAGCTCATAAGTCTGGGGGCGACTCCCCCAGCAGGCACGACGCCGACTGGTCCTAAGCCGAGGAGCTTTGCCCTCGCCGACCAACTCCAGCGCTCATAAGACTGGGGGCAATTCCCCCAGCAGGCACGGACGCCGACCGGACCTAAGCCGAGGAGCTTTGACCTCGCCGACCGACTCCAGCGCTCGTAAGTCTGGGGGCAGTTTCCCCAGGAGGCACGGACGCCAACCGGTCCCAAGTCGAGGAGCTTTGCCCTCGCTGACCGACTCCTGCGCCACTAAGTCTGGGGAGAATCCCCCCAGCCAACGCCAGTTTCATCCATTCCCAAGCCAAGAACAAGGCAACAACGCCAAGAACACAAAAATTCCAAGTAAGTTGATTTCATTTATAATAGTTAACCCGAGTACAAAAATGCGTCTTATTTACAGGGGATCAAGGCGAAGGGAACACCCTACAAATAGTCTACTCGCGACAAATGACAGAGTTCAGATCGACACCGACAAAGCAAAATTGGTTGACAAAAGACCCAGAGTAGGTGACCCAAGCTAGCGGCCATGCAACCAGCAATTGTTGGCCGCGGGGCTGAAGGAGATGGCGGGGGCCGGGGATCCATTTCAAGTGGACTGGCCCAAAGCAAAGCGGATGCTTAAAAATTTGAGGATAAGGCTGGGAGGGACTGCTTAAGGAGCCCGAGCTCGGGAGGACACATCCTCGGGCACTTCGCCCTGCTCGGAGCGAGGGGACTCGACTGGCGGAGGGGCTTGCCGGACACGTTCCGCACATTCCCAGAAGGAAGACTGGACGACTTCGACGATCCGGGGGGGCGATGATGTCTATATACTTACCGAAGGCCCCCCTGAGAACCTCGAAGATCTCCTTCCCCAGGGTCTCGACGACGCCCTTCTCCACCTCCTCCGCCACCCGCATTACCTGACGCCGGTCCGACAGCTCCCTCTGAAGCTCCTCCCTCTCCAGACGGAACGACTCCGCCGCTTCCTCAGCCGACTGACGAACATCCCCTAGCTTTCCCTCGAGGTCACCCACTTGCCCCTCCAACACAGCCACACAGAGGGCGAGGCGCCGAGACTCCATCTGGGCCTCCATCATGGCCACCTCGGCCGCCCCGGCCCGCTCCTGAGCCCTCATGGAAGACTCCTCCATCTCCCTCAAGCGGACGGCTCGACACTGCAACTCCACAGCGAGCGCTGAACCCTGAAAAGACGGGACATGGGCTAAGAAGAGGATAAAGAGAAAGAGAGGATAGCAAGATAACCGAACCTGTTGGAGGATCCAGACCAAGGAATCCGACATCTTGTCGGCCGGGATCTTCTTGAGGAGGCTACGGTCCCGGGGAGGGACGGAGACCTCGGCAACCTGCTGGGCCACCGCTCGGTCAGCAAACATCAAACTCCCAGGGACGACAATCGAAGCCAAGTCGCTCGCCAACAAGGCCCCGACCCCTGGTGACACGGGCGAAGACGCTGCGAGGGGGGTGGCTGGCAAAGCTACCGAAGGATCCCCGGCGGACGCCACGGGAAGCGCGGAACCTGCCAGGCCGGAGGGATCCATGTCCTCCTTCCTCTTCTTTCCACCGTGGAGCTCCGAAGGCACCGGAGGAGAACGCTTCCGCCTCGCACCATCCTCACCCCCCGGAAGGGGATCGCCAGAAGAAGAGGCGGGAGGCGCGGCCGCCACCTTACCCACGGCAGGCTCGGCTCGGCGCACTTCCTCCTCAATGGTCCTCCGAGGCGCCCTTCCCGAGGTACTACCTCGGCTCCAAGCGGCTCCACGACGGATCAGCTCGTCAACGTCACAGACGAATTCGCGGCCAGCCATCCCTGCAAAGGAGACCGAAATCAGGATGAGTCATAGGGCGATCAGGGGATGAAAAAGCGACCTACCCGGAGACCACAAGACGGCCTTCAGGAGCAGGTCGTCCAACAAAGACCAAATGGACTTCGTTTCCAAAGGAAGAGCCAACAGAAGCGCAGCGGCTGCCCGGTCGGCGTCTGAGAGAACTAACGAAGGAGGGAAGCAGATATATCTTTCCCGGATCTCCGCAGCCACCGAAGGAGGGGTCCTCGACGGCGTACGGAGGACAACAGGGGGCACATTAAGCCGTACGGCAACCAACGCCACGTCATCACGGGCGTAGTCTGGAAAAAGTTTCTCCTTCCCCTTATCTTGAAGAGAACGACTCCCGGCGGGGGAACCAGACTCCCCTAGCCGGGGTTCGCCCCGCCCGGACTCCGGAGGACCCCTCGTCCTCCGGCCAGAACCGCCTATCCTAAGATCAGCCATAGGATGAAAGTGAGAGAGGAATTACCCATTTTCAACTGGTTTGGAGAGAACAAAGAAGCGAAGGCGACAGGGAACTCCGAGTTGCTGAAGGCTCTGAATACCGGGAGGAGCGAAGAAGTAGTGGAGATCAACACAACTAGGGGATCTTATACGCCAGGGGAGAATTCGAAGCGCCTGACAAGAATGCGTGGCGAGGCTCGAAGAGTCGGCGGCGTTCCGAAATTGGCGCCAGTTGAAGACCAATCGATCCGCCTCATCATGACCTGCATTTATGGCCTCACCTCGATTAAAGCACCGCTCGGAATCCCAGGAGACATAACGGGTGATCTGAGCGAGCCGAGGCCGATCGACCCCACCAATGGCGGCTCACAAACCCTTCGACTTCTCGAACTTAAGGCGACTCTGCGAGCGGCGGGGATAAGCTTGCCACTACACGTGGCAGCATCTGAAGGCCGATGGCGCTCCGGAGCCCGCGCCTTAAAAACATCGAACGGGCTAACTCATGATGACGACTAATAAATGAGTTGGCATCGATTGGAGAGCCTGTCAAAATCGGCAGAGGTCACATCGGCCGAGGCGAACCGGCCGAGGCCGATCAACCCGACCGATGGGGGCAATTGTTACGCCTATTTAACCGAGACCCATAAAGCACGAGCCCAAGAGCCCACCTGCATCCTGAAAGCCCATTCGACAAAGGCCCTACAAGGGACCCTCTCGAAACGTCGATCCGACCCGGCCCCCATAACCCGGTAGTCGTTCGCCCACTCCTGCGAAAACCGCTCCCCCGGACACGCGACCACTAAATGGCGATAATGGGGAGGTGCTGGCATGGCGGGAGGGCGGCGGCGAGGGGGGACGGATGGGGCACGATCGATGGCGGGCGTGGGACGTGGGCCAGAGCCAATCACGCTGGGAGCTCTACAAAAGGGTCAGGAAGACGACGAAGAAAGGGACCGCATCTCAGGTAACAAAACCTAAGGTACTCCATCAACGACCTCGTTCCCCCAATTCATCTCCTTCCTCCCCCGCTCGCGCCGAGAGACGTCGTCACGATCTCCTCACGAGTCGGACCGTCTCCGCTGGGCCTCCTTTCTCAGATCTCTATCTGACTTAGGCATCGGAGGGGATTTGGCCGGAACCAAGGTCCGGCCCCCTGACGAGCGTTCTCGTCTACGCAGGTGGGCAACAGACCAACGGGCCGAGGCTACCCCTCGCCCCTCTCCGACCACTCGATCAACCGGACAGTGAGGCTTCCCCTCACCGTCAGCCTTCCGTGGCCGAGCACGCCCTACCAAGGCCGAGCGTCCTAATCAGGTCTGAGACTCACCCTCGCCACCCGACTGCCGTGCATCTACCCGGGCGACTGAGGCTACCCCTCGTCCCCCTTCCAGCCGAGGCCGAGCACGTCTGTCCGAGGCCGAGCGTCTCAACCAGGACCGAGGCTTCCCCTCGCCCCTTCCGCACCGATTCGAAGCCCCCGAGGGACCCAAAGCGGGCCCCTTGACCACGTTGACCGGGTTCTCCACGGTCAACGCATTGTAGTGAGAAAACACTCTGAAACATAAATGAAATCATATTTCTTAAGTCTGTTCTTTAGAAGGTCATTTTAATGTCAACGAGAATATAGTTCAATTCTATCAATTAGAATTTAACTTGATATTCAATTAATCAACCTATTTGACCAGTTAACCTATTTAGATATCAACTATCATGATTCGCGTCATTGCGGTCCAGCGGAACACAGCCAGGGTATTGACTAAGCCAGGATCACTATCCCTTAAAGGGTGAACTAGCAAACTTAGCCAAGCACATTGACTGGATCATGGTCCATTGAATGAAGCTTGTCATTTTTATATGCGTGCCATAGACTAAAAGGCTTTTATTAACAACTAATTAATCCTATCAACGAGTTGCATCCTTAAATTCAAAATTTTAGGATTTGTTTAATAACTTTTATTAAATCCTTATCAACTATGAGGTTCACGTGCTATCCTAATCGTTATTAGGATTTTAATAAATTTATTAACAACGCTAAAAGAGAAGTCCTTTAATGAGAATTAATTATAACAATTAGAATTAAAAAATTCATTAAAGGGATTACCCTAATCAGGAATTAGGTCTTGGAGTGTTGTTAATGTTTTATTAAAACATAGCATGTCATTAGATTTATCACATAAATTTTAGTGAGTTCTTTAATGGCTAACCTAAGAGGGTTATCTTGTGTTTATCAAATAAGGGAAAAGATAACATAGCCATTAACATAAAGTTACACTAATCTTATCGCATAAAATAAAAGTGTACAACTATTTAACAATTAAATAGACTAATGTTTATTAAATAAACAAGTTTAGCATGCATACTTAAATTTAACATTTAAATTTAAAAATGTGATTTTTAAAACATTTTATTTTATCTCATAAAAATAAAAAACTTGCTTTAAAAAGATCACAAAATTTTGCATGCTACTTAAAATATTTATCGCATAAAAAATTTTAAACTTTTAAAATCAGTTTTAAAAATATCACATAAATTTTAAAACGTCATTCTAAACATTCATGCTTAAAAATTTATCATATAAAATTTTTAAACTTCTAAAATTATTTTAAATTTATTGCATAAATTTAAAGAACCATTTTCAAAAGGGCTCCTAAAACATTTTAAAAAATTATCTCATAACTTCAAAACATTTTATCGTGCATCTAAAAATATTTTAAAATTATCTCATAATTTTAAAACATTTTAAAATTATTTTAAAAAGAATTTTAATGTTTAATAAATCTTAGCGCTAGATCGTTACGCAAACCTAGGATCTGATACCACTGTAGGGTTTTCCAGGACCCTTAGGGCACAAAAACTCTATTCTCGTCCTAAGTCGGACGGAACATAAACATAAAAAATGCAGCGGAAGAATAAACAAGTTAATCTAATTAACATGTAGTTAAACAATTTAACTTAGCCCTAAGGTACAAGACCCTTAGCCAAGATCCATGCCGACTCGAGATGGATCTGACCATCCCAAGAAGGATCCAACCTACTGCGATTAAATTAAACTAATGCTTAAAACACATACCCGGAATCTCAACCCTGGGGCAGGCGAGATGTTCCGCACCATCTTCCGAGCCGCTCCCCGTCTCACGCCGAGCCGCTCCCAGAACCGCTCCTCGAACCGCTCCGCATCCTGAGGCGAACAATCCCCGTGTCATCGAGCCAACCACGCGCAGAAGAAAGTTTCACGCGAGTGAAACCTTCGCCAAGATTTCGGATCCGAATCCGAACTCATTTGTAGCTTTGCTAGAGCCCTCATGAATAAGGCATAAATATAGGGAGAACAAGAATATTAATTTATGCCTAGATCCGAGCGTGCTCCAACATTTACAGGAGCTGCTCAGATCTAAAGCTTGGGACGAGTTTGGATGAAGGGGGAGGCCCCTATTTATATAGGCGGCGGACTCTCCCCTTTTCTCCACAACCGATGTGGGACTAATAAATGAGAGTTAATAAAATCAAGTTAGTTTGCCTTTCACAAAGGGCAAACTTCCGTGAATTTTAACTCCCTCACCATTGAGCTTCATGATTACAACCTATCAATACGAAGGGTGTTCAACGGTGAACGCATAGAAAAAAATGGCTCGTCAATCCAAGTCCGTTTGACCCTCTAAACGTCGTGTCAAAGTATGGCAAAAACCCCACCCAATTGCACAACCCAGCCGTCGCAAAAGCACGCAGCCCTAGGGCTGCGTGCGGGCCCCGTTGCACCAGGCGCATGCAGTGCACGTGCCCCGAGGCGCATGCATTGCACATGCCTCTGCGCGCGCATGGCGTGCCCGTGCATTACCCCGACAATGTACGGGCATGCATGTGCCCGGGCCTGGGTAAAGCCCGGGCCCGCGTTTTGCCAGGTGCCCGTTTGGGCGTCTGGCTTCGCCCAATCGGGGGGCACCACGTGGTGCCCCCTTTTTCTTTATTGCAGCAGTTGCCTGGCCTTTGGGCCGGGCTCAAGGTTGCCCCACAAAATAAATTCTGCATCAAATGCAATTTAAGTTGTGAGCTGTTTTGGGTCTGTTTTGGGCTCTCTATTAAAACACCTTTAAATAGACGTATAGAGCTCATTTGAACTCCGTTTTTGACGTGTTTTGAACTTGCGTCAAGAGCGGGATGTACCCGTCTTACCAGTAACCTTTTCCTTGTGTTTCTTATATTAAATATAGTCTTAAACAAATTAAGACACATTTAATCTCTTTTGTATCATATGCAAATTAGTCCCTAACTAGGCTTAAATTTTTATTTGCATCAAATACAAATGATCTGAGGGCATATTCCTCTACACTCCCTTGATATAGGCTTGGTTTAAGTTTAGGAGGAAGAGGAGCACCTTATTTATAGGATGAGTTGAGCCTCCAGATTAGTAACATAACCCATATGGTTTAAAAATTTGAATCCAAATTAACTCAATTTTTTACTCTTTAAGGACTAAAGTTTACATAATTTATTCTCCCACTCCGGTAAGCCTAAGAAACAAAATGACATATCATTTGAAGAGCTTCAAATGGATATTGCATAAAAACTGACAACTCTCAATTTCGAGATCGTTTGAGCCCTGAAACAAGTCACCAAAGTTTCCACAAATATTTTACCCAAAACTGCCCATTTTCAGGTCTGATGACCCTGAAAAACTTCGGGTCCCATATGCCTGGGTGCACCCAAGTTTGGGCATGTGCCTGCTACCTGGGTGCTCCCTGGTTGGGCATGAACCCACCAAGACTAAGCGTGCCCAACTGGGTTGGGAATGGATTGGGCCTGGGTTGGGTGCACCCTCCTGGGTCTGGGCGCACCCTCCTGGGATGGGCCTGCGGCGGGCATGCTTGTTGGGCCAGCACTTGGGCTTTAGCCCAGGTGCTAGGCTAAGCCCAAAATGGGCTAGCACTCGTCCTGGGCCTGGGCTGGCACCCATGCACGTCTAGGATGAAGCCTGGGCACACCTGACCCCATCTTTTGGGTTTAACCCGAGAATAACTCGGGCTAGCCCAAGCCCCTAGCTTGGGCTAGCCTAAGTCCATGTTTTGGATCAAGCAAACTGGGTCCGAGACCCTAGTTTTGGGATCTTCTATGCTTTCTAAATGGCTCATCTTTCGCGTCACATCATATGTGTTCGAAAGCCTCTTTGCAACTAATTATGACCATATTAGTTCCCCTGCATCATATGCATGTTGCTCTTATTACTTAGAATAGGATCTCAGCCTATGTGAGACCTTACAGCTTGACCCTACTACAGGTGAGACTCATAGCCTCTGACGACAGTGACCATGAGCAGCAGTTGCCGTTCCTGGTTTGGTATCATCATTACGTGGTCTATCCCTTGACATAAACATTGTCGGATCTATCCTTGGCTACGTCAGTGATGAATTATGCAGTTTTAATCCTGTTAGGTATTGGTATTTTAGACTAATGTTGTTTTGATGATAATCACAACATTATGTTGTTGTTAATGACTCTCTATGTTTTAGTCTCATATTTAATAATTGAAGATTAGCATGTTGGAGACTAAATGCTTGGTGCAAGGATGGACATCAAGAGGAGCATTGCCAAAGCATGGAATTTGATGAAGGGAAGCTCATCAAGAGGTGCCAAAGTTTGGAAGATGATGGGGAGCATCAAGGCATCAAGAGCTTGAAGCCTTAGACTCTAGGAGATGCAAAATGTAATCCATGTAATTTCTATTACTTGCATTTCTCTTTTTTGAGTCTAGGATTTTGTAATGCCTTGGTAGATAGTCATACTGATTCATGCATTGCATTAATCATCTTAGTGAGCCTTAGAATTATCATAGAAACCAATCCTATAGGTTCTCCTTGCCTAAAACTCTCATTAGAGATTTTGGCTTTCCAACATGCGACTGATGAAGGCAGGACATGCGACTGGTGACCACCAGGCGCCTGGCCAGCCTTCTACAGGCGACTGTTGTGTACCGCTCAAGTTATATTTTCTTGACTCTTTTCTTGAGCTTATGGTGCAAGCGACAGAAGTTCATTTGACAGGTGCATGTCTTCCATCAGGCGCCTGAACTTTGTTCTTCAATCATCGAGTGCCAATGTGTGTATCTTGTCTTTTCTGGGCACAAATCCATTTTTTGTGATAGCCGACTGATGTAGAGTTTACAGTCGCATGTCTATTTTCAGGTACCTTGACTTTGGCTATCAGTCGTCTGAATGAACAAGTGCTAAAGTTGCATTTTCTCAGCTCCTTTTCATCCCATGTGACCGCTGAAGTATATTCAGGCGCCTGCACATTGTATATGCGCATGTGTAGTCTTCTACAGCAGCATGTCCTGGCTCAGATTATACCCATTGGGATTACATCTAGCCATTAGCCAGTCGCCTGACCACTCTCTTATAGGTGTTTGTCGATGACGTTTCAGCCCAAATTCTAGCCATTGCCGATTTGTTTCTTTGGCTTTTAGCTTGGGTTGTATGTGGTTTTTGGGGCCTCTTATAAATAAGAATGAGCTTAGTTCATTTAGAACTCTTTGAAATATAGAAGATCATTAAGAGATCATTAAAGCCACTCCTAATCTCTCATTTCCCTCATTAGAGCTCTAATCCTCTACTTGCATTGAAGCAAGCTCAAGTGAAATCCTACAAGTGCATTAAAACTCATCACATCACTTGGAGATCCTCTTCCATGCTTTATTCATATTGAGTAAGTTCATCTCAAGGCATTAGTAAGTGTATTTATTTCATCTTTGTGATGTGAAACCCTAACTTTCTTTGTGAAAGTTAGTTTCTCTCTTTGTGAGAGTTTACCCTAACTTTCTTTGTGAAAGTTAGTTGCTTTCTTCGTGATAGCTAAGTACTCGCTTTGTGAGAGTTAGATTCTCTTTGAGAGAATTCAAATCCCTAGTGTAGGGTATCTCTTTGTGAGATTGTATTCACTACCTTGTGTAGGATTATAGTGAATATTTGGTGTGGCTGGATGTACCCAGGTTGGGGAACCAGGGTAAAATCTGTGTGTTAGTGTTTGCTTGATTGTGTTGTTTAAATTCTTCTTGCACTTAAATTTCCACATTTGCAAGTTTAATTTTTAATTACACTATTATTGCCATTACTCTATTCACCCCAATCTAGTGTATTTGTTATTAGTATTGCAAGGCATAGACGGTCCATACAAATCCCTTCGTCAACACTATGCCACCGTGAATCCTAGGGGATGGTTAACTGTCAACCCCTAATTGCTTCATGATCGATCATCATCTTTTGGTCTTAGCTTGTCTTTGTTAGATCACATCTAACACATCATTGCCAAGGATTTCTGCTAAGGACCGTACTGATTCCACGACACTAACTCCCCACATACAAAAGAGATGAATCTTCCCTTGGTGACTACTCCCCTCGTATGCTTCAAGTGCCACCCAACCAAATACCTTTAGACATGCTATGCCTCGAATATGTCAGAGATCTAAGTGACACCATTCACGCACATGCTCAAACAATGACCTCAAGTCAAAGGACCAGCTTACCTATCATCACTTGATATCTACCATTAATAGTATTGTATGTGCTATCTATGTAGCAACTCTCGTTGGGTCATTCAATGAACTCATTCTCTAATGAACACATGTGTCTCGTCTCCGATTTCTCTAATTCAAACAATCATGAGATCGTCGCTACCAACACTTACTGAAGTCAAGGCACACAATAGTCTATCTGATACATCAATGTCCTTTCTCGATGCATCTACGAATATGAACAATTTTAGACTTATGTTGCAAACGATCGAAACACTTCTCCATGATCATGATCCTCATCTTCATACATGTTTGGTCTCGCATTAAGTCTCAGGCCTTTATCTAAGTACAAAATACAGACAAATATTTATAATGATACTCAGATAAACAACACCAAATAGCATACTATTATTTTGAACAAGATATCCTAATTACAAATAATTGGCCTCGAATGCATACATTTCCCAACTTCCTATCCATGCAAAGCAACTACCAATCGTCCCTTGGTCTTTGGTTTCTCTCGAGTGCAGCATACCAGACACAGCCAACGCTTGGCCTTGCTCGGCCCTACACTTCATCCTTCGAGCCCAATTACAAGCAGTAGACCCACATGTGCAAGCAGAGGTAGAACCAAGCCCCGCTGCATGGATTCTTCTTGGCACAGGTGGAAGCAACATTAAACAAAGGCCTAGCCTTGAGCTCGTTAGTCTACTTATGCACATCAGCAGACAGGTCCGAGCCCTGCCTACTTCTTAGTTGGGCGTAAGAAAAGCCAAGCACTACAGACCCAGCCTCTCTGTTTTGTAGGAATGACCAGGGAAGAAGCTAAGCCATGCTCCGTCTTCACAAGCAACCGAGCCCTTCACTCCACTGTTCGCGAGCACATCCAAGACCCTAGCAAAGCTCGGGCCTAGCATAGCTCAAGCACAGCATAGGTCGGGCCCGAGTCATGCCCTACAAATAATCTGGACCCATGCACGACTTGAAAAGGTGATGAATTAAGATAGCATCAAGTTCGTAGTACAGTTCCAGAGAAATTCAAAAATTGCAGAAAACCCCCAGAACTTCGAACATTGATATCTTGAGATCCAGGAGTCAGATTGAGATGTAGTTTTTGGCATTGTGGAGTCGACACCATGCTTACTAACCAAGGTTGTAAAAAACGCTTGGCTCTAGGCGTTCGGATTGCTAGCGCCCAGCGCCCAGAGCATTAATCGTGGATTAATCGGCCTAGGCGGATTTGCATTTTTTTTATTATTTTATTTATTTTTATATAATATATTTATGTTTATATATATATTATATAAAATACATCAAATATTTAATACATACTAAATCAAATCCAGTTTACCTACTTTAGAGTATTTGTGTGCAACAAAATAAAATTTAAAAGATACTCTTGTGCAATTAAGCCATTTACCAAAAACACCCAGACACCGCCCAGGAACCGCCCAGAGCGCCCAGACACCGCCCAAAACGCTTAGGCGGCTGATTAATACCAAAAACACCCAGATTGACCGCCCAGGCCATACTCGGAGCGTTTACTGGCTGCCTAGCGCCTAGGCGCCGCCCAAGCCGATTTTTAGAACACTGTTACTAACAGAGATATATCAAACTCCACAACTGATCCTTCTAAACTCCATCTTATTATTTATGGTGGTTTACCTGATTTTGATATTTGTACCAAAACACTTTTCTTTATTGGGTTATTTTTTGGGACTTGACATGTTAGGGCAAGTTAAGGTAAAAGAATTGCTAGGACAGTATTGTTTGATCTTTAGTGAGCGAAATATAAACTTGGTGAGTTGAGCGTTGGTACATGAAGTTTCGGGTGTCTGTATCATTGACTTTATTATTCTAGTGATTACTTTTAGGGATAGACGAAGGTCATGGGGTGACCGAACTAGGGTAAATATCATGTGTACTCTATGATTACTTCCGTGTTATTTTTATTGCGTTATATTTGCTCTGTGATAATTTGATTATGTAGGTTAAATTTTTTATCTTGCAAAAATTTTTCATAAAGCCTATTCACCCCCACCCCACTAGGCTTATATACGATCCAACATGCATGCCTTGTCTCTTCCTACTTCATCAACTCAAACACCTAAAACAAACATGGAAAAAATCAACTTTGCAATGACAATTAAAACAATCCACTAAAATCCAACCAAAACTACCTTCTTTGCTACCTTACGCTCAGCAACGTCACACAGTAACTGATCTTACTACCTCTGTCAGAGGCCTTCGACATCCACACTCTGCTGCCTTATGCATGCTTTTGTGCAAAATGAACGTCAAATTAGTGGCATAAATAACATACTTACACCATGTCCTTCGGCCCCGATTTGTAAGCATGTTGGACTAAATGACTCCAAAGTGCCAACTTTTGCCATTTATCATTAACATCACCCATTAAAGTGTTGGGTTTTTGGGACCATAGGGCATAATTCTACGCCCATCCTACATCGGACGGACGAAAGAAAAATAAACAGCAGCGGAAAATTCGAATTTTTAAACTATTTAATAAAACACCCTAAGAATATCAAAGAACCTAGCCAGGATCTCTACTATCTTGGGGTGGGTCTGACCAGCACCAAAAGAGATCTAAACTACTACAATGATATAAATTAAAAGCATTAAAAATAACATAACCAAAACTTTGCTTCCGCAGAAAACATAGCGTAATTTTCTGCAACAAACTTTGGCACCCCGAAGCTAGCCGCCTCTGCGCCTCTGAAATTGGTCCACTCGAAGCGAGCCGACACCGTGCCTCCGAGCCAATCACCCCCGAAGAAAGTTTCACTTGAGAGCGATTCGTGTCGTAGACTTTGGATCGAATCCAATCCTCCTTGTCGTCTTAGCGAATAGAGGAACGGAAGAATGAAGGAGGAGAGAATAATATTTGTCTTGAATTGAGCGTGCTCAAAACTTTTCGAAACTACTCGATTCAGAGACTTGGTGCAATTTTCCCAGGGGTTTCGAACCCTATTTATATAGGAGGCATGACCCCTTGCTCGTCTCACGAGCAATGTGGGATTATTTAATTAGGGGAGAAAATTAGGATTAGTTTTGCTACACTAAGACTCAACTTCAACCAATTTTCTCTCCCTCACCGTTGAGCTTCGGAAGTGATACAACATATCAATTCAAAGAGTTATGAATGGTGAATGCATAGAAATAAACGGCGATGAATTTCGACTTCGTTTGACCCCCTCAAACAGTTACTCAAAGTTAAGCAAAAAGTCACAAAACATTGAAAATTCGTAGCCGTAAAAAACAAGCTAGGGTTCCCATTGACCGTGCCCACCCGCGGGTCCAGGTGCGCCCACAAGCGCTGGGCGAGCCTACCCAGCCAGGCTCGACCCGCCCGCATCAGCAGGTGGGTCTGGGCTCAGCCCGACATGCTTAGCTGGGCGGGTTAGCCCAGCCCAGCTGGGTCAGGCTGGGCCAGAACTGAGCAAAAGCCCAATTCTGGCCTTTTGAGCCATCTTTTGAGCTGTCAAGCTCCGATCTAGCTGATTTGCGAACCGTTGGAAAGCAGGTTTGATTGGGACTATCCCAAGAACCCTTGTAACCTTTTTCTATACTTTTATTATGAAAAATATTCTTGTAAACATTTTACAATATATTTTCAACCATTTTGCATCATATGCAACAATCCCTTATAGCATTCTACTAATGCTAAAATCGCAAATCGTTTGCGACATTATTAAATCCCATTTAATCTAGACGTATTGTCACAAACACTTTGTGACTTAAATTATTCTCGTGCCCCCAAGTGCACCCCTTCGGAACCCTTTCTATTACTAAGATGCAAATCCCACTAGGTGTTGGGGCTCAAAACCCCTATGCGACAGTGACCACGAGCGGCAGGTATTGCCCCTGTTTCGACATCATAATTACGTGATTGATGCATTGACAAAATGTCATCGGGATCACTCTGAATGTGTCAGTGATGAATACCACAATTTTAGTCCATTCGTCATAACTATGTCACTACATAGCCTAGGGCATTGTAAAACATCAACCCCACTAGCTAGCACTGGTCAGTATACATCGGTCTTTGGTATGTCCATGGTGACTTCCTATAACTTATCCCGGCCGAGGTTTAGCACAAAGAACCGTACTAAGCCTGTGACACTAACTTCCCATAACAGAAGAGACGAATCATATCTTAGTCACTACTTACATCGTACGCTTCAAGTGTCACCCAACCTAAGACCTTTCAACAAGTGAAGGCTCGAGACTAGATCATAGATCTAAGTGACGCCGTTTATGCACAGGTTCATACAATGACCTCAAGTCTAAATGAGCAACTAGCCTATAATCACTAGAGAGTTATCAATGACAGTTTAGTTAAGGTTAACCATTTGATAACTTTTTATTGGGTCGTCTAGTGGACCAGTTCTCCAATGAGCACCTATGTCTCCTCTTCGACTTTACCAGTTCGAATGTTATGAGATCATCATTACCCTTTAGGATAAGACAAAGACACAATGGTCTATCCGATGTACCGATATCCATTTCTTGACACATCTATGACCATGAACGATTTAAGACTCAAGTTCCTATCGATCATACACTTCCCATAATCGAGATCTGCATCTAGATACATGTATGACCTTACTTTAAGTCTAAGGAAATTATCCAAGTATTAAAACATTTAATCATACTAGGATAATTAGTACCATTTATATTTGAAAAAGATGTTTTCCAGGATAAATTGCCTCGAGTGCATATATCCTCCTACATCTCCCACTTGCACTCAGGCTATTTAACAATGTATCGCATATCGATATAACATATCAGTCACTACAGACGTTCATATGTCAAAACCTAAAAGGGGTTCTGCTACAACGTATCTATTATGTAGTATTACAAAGTCTTATTACTAATACACTATTGATCACACAAGGGTGATTTCTCGAAACCATCTTTGGATCTCATCCAACGATTTTTCTTCTTCTGTATAGCTAACGATTAGTATATTCGACTTAATATAATGTTTATCATTTCATACTAGTCAATCATATCTTAGCATATGCCAATATCCCTGTGTCATTTATGTCCAGCACATTAATGACATCTAATATTCTATAGCTCTGACACAATCAAAACTCTTTTGATTGTACGTCACATATAGATGTTTTATAACTTAGTCCTTTTACTTAGCTCCAAAAAAACGGAACCAAGTAATATGCTAGCTCCTACTGACTTTGAGAACTGTCTGGTTTTATTACTTCAACTTGACTCTCTAAATCTCTTTTAGAATGTTGATTCCTAAGTTTAACCAGCCCATTTGTGCTGAATGAGTTACAATGGAATGAATTTGTGTCAGGTCGTTCTGACGAATCAGTTATATCAAAATTCATTTGTAGAAGTTTTGATAATAACTTACTCAATCATAACTGCCTACACTATCAATTCCTTTATCTGCATTAATCTTTTAACTTGAAGTATTATAGGCAGGCCCAACAAGAACTTTTCTTATTATGGGCATAATCAAGATCACATCTAAATTACATGCGCATGGAATTTACTCATTACTATATATTTGTTCAAATTATTGACTACTCCAATCAATCACATCAACTCAGAAGCATACACAACAACTCAAAAAAACCATACATAACAACTCAGATAGCAACCAGAGCATATTTATCTAGATTTCAGAAACAACGACTTCATTGAATGGAAAATTGTTCACAACATATATTCCGAGTGACATTCACTCATTCATTGTTCAAAAGCCCATCGTCACATTTATTCAAAAATAAAAACACGACGACATCCTTGATATCTCTGAAGTCCCTTGACGGCCCCATCAGCAATGATTACTATGATTACCGACCGCACCAGGAACTTCATCCATCCACTGCTTCAAGCACCTGTAGACAATATACAGATGTTTTAGTAATTATACTGGTATCTTATATCATGTATTAATATTTATGGAAATTAATATACTCTTTAAACAAGATTCGTACTTGAGGTTAAGGCATCACCATGCCCCTTTTTCTCCGTAAGGTAGGCCTTGCAGTTCATCTTCTACTGTCCCGGCTTGTGGCAATTGAAACACTCAGACTCCGACGATGACCCTTTATTCTTCTTCTTCCCCTTCTTCCCTTTGGCAGGATGATGGATGTGCCTCTTCTTACCCTTGCCCTTAGGCTAGTGAGAAGAAGCATAGCCGATAACCAATACTGGTGGTTTCTTCTCAATTCCCTCCTCGAACTACCGGAGCATGTTCAGGAGACCTGGAAGTTCCACTGTAGTGTTGTTCATTATAAAAATTGTAATGAACTGGTTGAAGTCAAGGGTCAAAGACTTTAGGATTATGTCCGTGCTCATCTCATTTTCAAGGACAAATCCAAGCTGGGCAGCGTCCTCTACGTCACGATCATCTTAATCACATGATCCTGGACAGGGCCCAACGTCATCTTCGTCTCCCAAAGGTTACAGGTGGCCTCGAATCTGGCAGCCCTAGAGCGCTTACCATACAATTCTTTTGTATTCAAAATCATACTCTGAACATCCATATGTTCATGCTTTCTCTGTAGATCATTGTTCATTGAGGCTAGAGTAAGGCACCTAGACTTCTCTGCATCCCTTTTCCACAGCTTGTACGACTCCTTCTCTTCATTAGTGTCATCTTCATTAGGCTTCTCCAGTGCAGTTTCTGTCAGTACATAGCCTATTCCAGCTAACGAGAGAACTAGCTTGATGTTCCTCAACCAGTCCTTGTAATTTGTCACATTCAGCACATTCTTCTTGATAATGAACTTAAGTCCTAACTCCATACTGCATTTTAATAAAATTTGAATTAGCATATGTTCTTATATAATTTAAGAGGTTTTTATTAAACTATATTCTCCCACTATTTTAATGAACAGTTAGGCCATAATATTGAACAATTTATTATTTTTTAAAAATTTGTGGGAGAGGAATCCAACCATCTTAAGCTTCATAACCATGAGTAGACTCAACAAGTTGATTGGCTCTGTAATTGGTAGATGAACTCTTCATTGATCACATCACATGTGACTCCCTATAGGTTTTTGCCCCTAGTCACTTATGATCTTGAGGAGACTCAACAAACCATAATGACTAGTCTAGTCGAACCCTTTTCATATCCAAACTTAACTTACATACACTTGAGGAGACCCGACGTGGCGGTTTGGGTTAAGACTCGACTACATCATATGTATTATGGAGTAGGTTTCTAAAAGAGACCTTGTCATAGCTTGAGGAGACTCAGCGACAATGACATGCGTCTATTAGTCCCCTAATCCAAAAATAAGGCGGGTTACGATTAATCTTGAAGAAGATTTTTAACGTATTAGACTAGATATAGTTGACGGTGTCACATAATCATGATTCGCATCCTTGCGGTCCAGCAGAACACGATCAGGGATTTGACTAGGCCGGGATCAATATCCCCAGTCAAGCTTAGGGTGATCCACAATACTAGTCAAAAAGCACTAGACCGGATCATGGTCCATTGAAGGAAACTCACCATTCATATGCGTGCCATCAACTAAAATTGGCTTCATTAAAACTAGTTAATCCTATCAACTAGTTGAATCCTTACATTCAAAATTATTAAGATTTGGTTAATAACTTTTATTAGAGTCCTTATCAACTATAAGGCTTTATTGGTTTCAACGTGCTATCCTAATCATGTATTAAGATTTTAATAAATACAAATTACAACAATTTAAAGTGTAGCCTTTTATCAAAATTATTATTAGAACGTTTAAAATAATAATCGTTGGAAAAAAGGCTACCCTAATCAGGAATTAGGAATTTAATTATTGTAATAATTTATTAAACATAGCATGTCAATCTAAAATTTATCTCATAAGTTTTAGAAGATTTTTAATGGCTATCCTAAGAGGCTTTATTGAATTTATCACATAAT
The DNA here is from genome assembly GCA_030789695.1 of Scilla litardierei. Lineage (NCBI taxonomy): Eukaryota > Viridiplantae > Streptophyta > Magnoliopsida > Asparagales > Asparagaceae > Scilla > Scilla litardierei. The sequence goes on along the minus strand of CM061141.1, from coordinate 182,803,053 downwards.
ATGCAAGAAAATGGAATTGCCATTAAAAAAATCAACTAAAATTTATCTCATAAAATTAGCATGCAGACTAACAACTTAAAATATCACATAAAATTAAGTTACTATCTTTTTAATAATTATCTCATAATTATTTACTTGAACAACTGGTTAAAATTTATCACATAAAATTCTAGCATGCATATTAAAATTTATCACATAAATAATTTAAGAGCATCTAAAATTCTATCTTATAAAATAGGTTGTTACATTTTTAACAGTTATCGCATAATGTTAAATCCAGATAATCACATCATCATGTTCTCAGCATGCATTTATAATCATTGCAGTTTTAGATCAGAAATAGACCTAAGCTCTGATACCAATGTTGGTTTTTGGGACCCTTAGGGCATAATTCTACGCATGTCCTACGTAAGACGGACGAAACAAAAATAAACATCCGCGAAAAATTCGAATTTTTAAACTATTTAATAAAACACCCTAAAAATATCAAAGACCATAGCCAGGATCTCTATTATCTTAGGGTGGGTCTAACCAGCCCCAAAATAGATCTAAACTACTGTAATGATATAAATTAAAAGCATTAAAAAGAACATACCCGAAACTTTTCTTTCGCAGAAAACAAAGCATCGTTTTCAGTAACAGACTTTGGCTCCCCGAAGCTAGCAGCATCTGCGCCTCTGAAACTGGTCCGCCCGAAGTAAGCAGACACTGCGCCTCCGAGGCAATCACCAGCCAAAGAAAATTCACTTGAGAGCGATTTGCGTCTTAGACTTTCGATCAAATCCACTCCTCCTCCTCGTCTTGCTAAGACGCGAATGGAGGAACGGAAGAATGGAGGGGGATAGAATAATATTTGTCTTGAGTCGAGCGTGCTCAAAACTTTTCGGAGCTACTCGATTCAGAGACTTGGTGCAATTTTTCCCAGTGGTGTCGACCCCTATTTATATAGGAGGCCTGACCCCTTGCTCGTCTCACGAGCAATGTGGGATTATTTAATTAGGGGAGAAAATTAGGATTAGTTTTGCCTTACACTAAGGCTCAACTTCAACCAATTTTCTCTCCCTCACCGTTGAACTTCGGAAGTGATACAACCTATCAATTCGAAGAGCTATGAACGGTGAACGCATAGAAATGAACGTCGTCGAATTTCGACTTCGTTTGACCCCTCAAACAATTGTCAAATTTGAGCAAAAATTCACAAAACATTGGAAATTCGTGGCCGTAAAAAACAAGCTAGGGTTCCCATTGACCAGGCCCACCCACGTGTCCCACCCGCGGGTCCAGGTGCGCCCACCCATGCTGGACAGGCAGGCTCAGACTTGCCCGCTGATGCTCCTGAAACCAACACTTAAAATCCACCTAGCATAGGCACGAATGCCGATGGCTAGATGTATCCTAAGTGCGAATTCTAGGTACCTAACGCAAGCGTACGGTGTCAAGTAATAGTACAAAAGATATCGATCCTACAGGGAGGTAAGTGACAATATTATGTTGGGTGATTTCTAGATCTTAGAATAAATCTAGCAGTCGGTTTTAGAAGATTGTTTGTTGGAAGATTGTAATCAATAATAAAAGACTAGGGCATTAGGACTCACCACTAAGATCGTCAGATGTAGATGCTAGGCTAGTACTCTTTCGTTGCATTAGCTTTATTATGGATTGTCGCATCTAAGATGTAGAATTCATGACTCTAAGTGCCATGAATCTAACGTATCGCAAACTATACCCCGCTATCGCGATAGGCGAACACGATCCGTGCATTAAGAATCGACAATGTTCATGCCACTCTCGTAGATAGAATGATCTCAACTCATGCCACTCTCATGGATTAGAGCTTCGATGTGTTTTGGTGGCTCTTATTGTCACAATTACGGTATCCGTCAATTAGTAATATAGGACATCGGTGGATCCCGTCAAGGCACGTGTGATCGCCCCCTCTCGCGATAGGCGGCACATGCCCTAATTGAACTCACTAACTCCCTAATTAAATTCATAGGATACTCCTTAAGCTAATCGCTTCCACTGACCGTGGTCACGATCTCAGTACGAGATCTCCTACAAATTTGGCTAGATCGACCTAAACACGTCCCTTTTATACCAAAGCAACCTAAAAATCCTAACTTTACATCAAAATCTTAAGATCCTATGGCTAATCCATTAGTCCTAGATAGAACTACTCAACCATCATAGCAAAAGCAATAAAAGATTCAATGGATTCAAAGGAATTCATCTCGGCAATAGAAAACATCAAAAACAATAGAAAGTTTAGAGAATCGTGCCAACATGTTGTAGAGCAATAGCAAACCAAAGAGAATTAAGAATATAAAGATTCCATGCAATAAAGATCAATAAAAATCCAAGCTTTAGTTTCACAAATTGGTGACGGCACACAAATTCTCTAGATCTAAATACTCTAATTAAAACTAAGGAAAATACTAAAAGTCTAGTCTCTTTGCAAATAGGGTAAAAATTGTACTTATATACAGGGGTATGGACCCTAAAAATCTAAGAAAACTTGGGCACTTGGGCCCACCAAATTGACTGGTCGTGTCGCCCGACTCGGTCGAGTAGCAGCGCTTGCTCAGTCGAGCTGATATAAGGCTGTCGCTTGCTGCTGCTTCTACTCTTGCTGATACGGGCTACTCGGTTGAGTAGCCCCCCACTCAGTCGAGCTATAGTAGGTCAGAACTTCCCCCAAAACTCTGCTCTTTCTGATGACGACTCGGGTCGAGTAGGTGAACTGCTCGGTCGAGCTACAGTGCCTTGGAGAATAGCTCAAAATAGCTGCTCTGTTTGATACAGTTTCGGTTGAGCTGGATGTCTGCTCCGTCAAATGGGGCATGGTCGTTTCCTTACGAATTTTGCGTGTCAGCTCGGTCGAGTAGATGTTGCTACTCGGTCGAGTTGCCAGGGAAACAGATTCTGAAGTGTCCATCTCTCGCTCTCTTCTCCTCCTCTCCTCCAATCTTCTTCCTTGCCTTGGCAAACTCACATGAAGCCTGCCAATGACGTCCCGGGTGTACCGGATGTGTCCATGTCCCAAAATAGCTCCAATTCGCTCCAAAACTCTTGAAAATCCATAAAGCTATATAAAACTCGAATATGGCATTAGAATTGCGATAATGTATGAAAATGTGGATTTTGGAGGTGAAATGACATGCAATGATGCAATAAATATATGTAAGATATGGACACATCAAATCCCCTAAGCTTACCTCTTACTCGTCCTCGGGGAAGATGAATACGAGGCTCACCGGGTGATGAAAATAAAAAATAGAAAAAGAATGGAAGATGGAGGGGGATGCTAGAGCATTCGATCAGATCTCAAGCCATAGCTACATATCACGATACTTCGAAGCTGGATCACATGCTAATAAGAATTTCATATCTTAACTAAACATATTACTTGCAAGCATTTAAGAGCAAAGGAAGGGATTCTCTAAATTCATGCAATCAATTAATATCCACATCGTGTAATTCATAGAGTTTAATATACAAATGTTGGTGATGCACTTTTCAATCAAAAGATGTAAGTGAAGCATACAAGAGTCAAATCAAGCATGAAATAGAGAATAGAATAAGGATCATGGCTTTTATATATTCATCTCACTACTACAAAAAGGACCTTTAATAGCACACCTTTAATAGCGCTTGCCAATTATAAGCGATGTTAATTGGAGGCACATATAATAGACAGCGCTTCTTTTTGCAAGCGCTGTTAAAGGTCGGAGAATAGACATCACTTCTTTCTACAAGCGCTGTTAAAGGTCGGATAATAGACATCGCTTCTTTCTGCAAACGCTGTGTATTAGAGGCACAGATAATACACAGCGCTTGTAGAAAGAAGCGCTGTTAAAGGCCCCCCTTTAACAGCGCTTGTCTGTGCAAGCGCTGTTAAAGGCCCCCCTTTAACAGCGCTTGCACAGACAAGCGCTGTTAAAGGGGGCCTTTAACAACGCTTTCATAAACAAGCGCTGTTAAAGGCCACCCTTTAACAGCGCTTGTATCTGTAAGCGCTGTTAAAGGGGGGCCTTTAACAGCGCTTGTTTGAAACAAGCGCTGTGAAAGGTATATACATTTACGCTCAGCTCAGCGGTTCGCAATTTCGCGATACCCGCGCGCGTAACCCTCTCGTATAACCCTCCTCTCAGGCCTAAATTAATTTCCCTCTCGTATAACCCTCTCGTATAACCCTAAATTAATTTCCTAACCCTCGTCTCAGGCCTCCTCCTCCTCCCAACCCTCGTCTCAGGCCTCCTCCTCCTCCTCCCGGCCATCTTCGACCTCCACCTCCTCACAGGCGTAGTCCAGTTCGAGCGATTCGGGGAGAAGCGGGAATCGACCGCTGCTCAGCGGCGTCTCCGACCACTGCTCGAAAGGGGAGTAGCGGGAATTTAGGATACCGGCATCGAGGGCCGTTTTAGATTCCAACCCTAATTTCTCATCGTCGAGGCTGATCCTAACCATCGTCGACGAGGCTGATCCTAAACCCTAACCCGATTCCAGAAGCACGCGCAAACCCCAACCATCAGGTAATGACAATATCCCTCTTATTATCTGCCATAGATGAACCATCTGTGTTATTTTTCTTGTAGTTGGCATTTGTAGATCATGCAATCTTATGTGCTGTATGTCCAACGATCAACCTATTTTGGGTTTGAAACTCAGGTTTATGGTTGGGTGTTGCTTTTTGAGGGACATGCTGGCTGTGATTTTGACCCAGGGACCTTGTTTAAATGCCTTTCCCATCGCTTCATCGTTCCATTTTTAGGCTTTGCACAGCAGCTAAAGTTGATGGTACTGCAGGTTCTGGCTCGTTCCTTCTGTTGATATGCAGCATATGAATGTTTTTCTCCTGGCAGAATTAGGTCCTGCATGCAATGGCTTGAATAAAATAGATGTTTCTTGGACTAAAAGTACATTAAACTTTGAAAAAAAATGCAAACCTGTACTTGATGATTAATATTTAGTAAATGATGATGATTATTTTAATGAGGAATGCATTAATGTTATCTGGAAATTATTAGAGATTCATTATAGTTTAACTAAATTAATTGAATTTAAATTATCTTTGTAAGCATCATTTGCGTGTTTATGCCTAATTGTCGCCTGTTACTTCATAGCAGTTGGAGAATGCAACTTAAACGAAGAGGGCAAATTGACCAGCAATTATTATGTCCAAGTATTCATGAACTAAGGCTGTTTCATGCGTTGGCGTTGAAATAAGAATTGTTGTTTAGAATATCGACAGCAATAAGAACATAAGCAACGTCACAATATTTAGTATTAAATACACAATCTGCAACTGTAAGGGTTAAGTATCAGGTTCAAGATTAGCCATGTGAAGAAAGTGCTCTTCAAAAAAGTCGTGGGTGAGAGGTCAGGATCTGTATCATATCAAATATTCAAGAGCAGAGTGATTGAGAGATGAAAAGAGGGTATTTTTTTGCTGCAAATACTTCTAGGATATATACATGAATATTTCTCAAACGGTATGTAGTTTACTCATATATATATCTAAAAGCATGCTAGTCTACACTATTTCGATTTTGTATGTTTAGCATGTATTCATGTATTAACATACTCATATATATATCTAAAAACACAAGATTTTTATTCATGTAAAACATAATGCAAATATGAAATCGCTTTGCCTCTTTTTGACAAAAGAAAATGGTTTATAGATTATTTTACTATTAGGTGCTATTATATATATAACTAAAAACAACTTCGTGTTACTTGCAGGAGTAAATACTTTTGTGATTGGTCTTCTCTGAGGCCTACTTTGATATAACGGTGCCATTGCCATCTGCTTGTTTTATCTCCAGGTTAGCCTTCTACTTTCATTCAGACCTTCACCTCTCAAATAACAAAATAACTAATGTTAATAATTTTTTTGTTAGATTGATAAATATGGATCGAAAATGGATGTCTGCAAATCGTTTATCGAAAGAATACGAGGATGGAGTGAAAGAGTTCATTAGATTTGCAGTTGATCATGCAGAAAATCCAAGGAAAATCATATGCCCCTGTTTAAAGTGTTGCTATGCAAGGGGAGTTAGCGAGGATGAGTTGAAAGATCATTTAGTGTGCAATGGAATTGATCGAAGTTATACATGTTGGACAAGACATGGTGAGACAAGAGAAGAGTGCAGTGAATTTGGAAGTACAGAGAGGTATGCTACAAGTGATACAAACACAAATACATATGATGACGATCGCCTAGAAGAGATGGCAAATATGGTTGAAGAGGATCTCCGGGATTGTCCTGAAATGTTTACGAGGTTGGTAAGTGATGCGGAGAAACCATTGTACAGTGGTTGTACTAAGTTCAACCGATTATCGGCGGTATTAAAATTGTATAACTTGAAAGCGAGCAATGGATGGTCTGATAAGAGCTTCACAGAGTTACTCATAATTCTAAAGGATATGTTGCCAGAAGATAATGTGCTTCCTAGTCGAACATATGAGGCTAAGCGAATGTTATGCTCTATAGGCATGAGCTATGAGAGGATTCATGCTTGTCCTAACGATTGCATCTTATTTCGTAATGAATATGCATCGTTAAACATGTGTCCTAAATGTAATGCCTCACGATATAAAAGAAAAGAATCAACTCCAGTGAAGGTGGCATGGTATTTCCCCATAATACCGAGATTTAGGCGCATGTATCGCAGTCCAGAAGATGCAAAACACTTGACGTGGCATTCAAATGAACGGATTAAAGATGGCATGTTCTGTCACCCGGCAGATTCTCCTCAATGGACAAAATTTGATCACGATTATCCTGAATTTGGGGAAGAAGCAAGAAACCTACGAATTGCATTGTCTACCGACGGAATGAACCCACATGGTATTCAAAGTAGTTCCCACAGCACATGGCCATTGATTTTGATGATTTATAATCTACCTCCATGGTTATGCATGAAGCGCAAGTACATGATGTTGTCTATGTTAATTTCTGGGCCTAAACAACCAGGAAATGATATAGACATATACTTGTCTCCGTTAATTGAAGATTTGAAACAAATGTGGGACACAGGTGTAGAGGTGTACGATGGGTACAAGAAAGAGAATTTCAACTTGAGGGCTATGTTATTTGGCACAATTAATGATTTTCCAGCATATGGTAATCTGTCAGGATATAGTATCAAAGGAAAGTGTGCATGCCCTTTATGTGAAGAGAGTACGTATTGGATGCGGTTGGAACATTGTAAGAAGAATGTCTTCCTCGGACATCGTAGATTTTTACCCGTGAGGCATCGTTACCGGTGGTTGAGGAAAGCATTCAATGGGAACACAGAGGAATGTAGAGCTCCTGTGCCATTGACCAGTGATAAGCTGTTTGAAAAGGTAAAGAATTTAAGTAGTAATTTTGGTAAGCCATTTGCAGGAGAACTTGTCACCAGCGGGTGGAAGAAAAACTCTATTTTCTTTGAATTACCATATTGGAAGTCATTGTATGTAAGACATTTCCTTGATGTGATGCATATTGAAAAGAATGTTTTTGAAAGTGTTATCGGGACGTTGCTTAATGTTCCAGGAAAGAGTAAAGATGGGATAAATGCGAGGTTGGACATGGTAAGTATGGGAATGAGGATAGAATTGGGACCGGTAAAGAAGGGAAAGCGTACATATCTACCTCCTGCAGCTCATACTCTATCTAGGAAAGAAAAAAAAGTTTTTTGTAAGTTTCTCGATGGAGTTAAAGTTTCAGAGGGATACTCGTCAAACATTAGAAGCCTCGTATCTATGAAAGATCTCAAGTTAAAAGGTCTAAAATCTCATGATTGTCATGTTTTGATGGAGCATTTACTACCAGTGGGTATACGTTCCATTTTGCCAAAAAAGGTGAGGGTGACCATCACAAAACTATGTTTCTTCTTCAGGGCAATTTGCAGTAAAGTTATTGATCCTGGAAAGTTACCGGCATTGCAAAAAGAAATTGTTGTCACATTGTGTGAGCTTGAGATGTATTTACCACCATCCTTCTTTGACATAATGGTTCATCTGACTGTTCACCTGGTTAGAGAGACACAATTGTGTGGACCAGCCTATATGAGATGGATGTACCCGATCGAGCGCTATATGAAGATATTAAAAGGGTATGTGAAAAACCGTAGTCGACCAGAAGGTTGTATGGTTGAGCGTTACATCGTTGAAGAAGCTGTTGAATTTTGTACATAGTACCTCAACAATGTTGATTCCATAGGGCTTCCAAGGTCTCGTCACACAGGAAGAATATCAGGGGAAGGGATTAAGGGAGGTGATGTAGTGCTCATATCAAGGACAGAGTGGGAGCAAGCACATTTATATGTTCTGCACAATGATGTTGAAGTTGAGCCGTATGCTGAAAGACACAAGGAACTACTTCGAAATTCAAACCCAAAGAGGAATGAGAATTGGGTAACAAGAGAACACAATCGGTCTTTTATAACATGGCTGAAAGAACAAGTCTTTGGAGAGTTGGCTATAAATAGAGCTTCAGTTTCAGATAGATTGAGATGGTTAGCAAATGGTCCAAGTGTACACGATTTTTCTCACAATGGTTACCTTATTAACGGGTACACATTCTACACTAAAGACCATGATGATCAAAGTACAATGCAAAACAGTGGAGTGACTCTTGTAGCTGAAGCTATGCACATCTCTAGTGCAAAAGACAGAAATCCCATATATGCAAATATGTCATACTTTGGTGTTATTGAACGCATATGGGAGTTGGATTATAGTATGTTTCGATTGGCTGTGTTTGGTTGTAAGTGGGCAGACAACAATAATGGGGTTCAAATTGATGAGTTAGGGTTCATGCGGGTGGATCTCAATAGGGAGGGGTATAAGGACGAGCCTTTTATTTTAGCTTCGCAAGCTCAACAAGTATTCTATGTCACAGATCCCACTGATGTGAAGTGGTCCATTGTGTTGTTGAATAACAAATTAAATGATTGTCGTAGCCAAGCACATGAAGATATCAATACTGAGGATGATCCTTTCTTAGGGACATCACAATCACTTGATATTGATCCTACTGTAGATGATGGTTTCTATATGAGAGATGATCATGATGATGGGATTTGGGTCAATCCGTCATTTCATGTCATGAAGGGACAAACAAGTATTAATCCAACAAGGAAAAGGAAAAGATTAACCTAATTAAGTTCATACGACTTTTTCTGGTGAGTGATATTGTATATTGATCTTAATTCATTTTTCTTGCATCTTTTCTTGTGAACTAACAATTTAATGTTGTTTTACTTTGTTGTAGATAAATGTCTTCTAGTGATGACAACTGTGTTCCCCTTGATGGTGATGCTCCTAATATTGAGGAAAATGTTATTAAACGTGGAGTGACCGCTATGGAGGGAGTTATTCGTGCACGCAGCAAAGGTATATCATTTAAGGTATTCTACTTACAAGTTTTTATTATTTAATCATATTAATTTTCATCAACATATATTCATTTTCTTATTCTATCATTGTTATTAGGTTGGATGGAATGATAGGGGTCAACCAATTGATCCTAACAGTGCTATATTTGTGAGTTATATTGGGGCAATTACCCGACAGATGGTGCCAATAACATGTGATAACTGGAAATCATCGGCTTTAAAAGTAGTGAAAGAAAACATCTGGAAGGATATACAGGTAATATACATACTCTCATATGTTTTTATTCTTATACAAACATACTAACACAATTGAGCACACTTTTGTAGACATCTTTCATTGTTGATGATAGTCATCGGAGATATATTCTTAAAGAAGCAGGCAAACTTTGTAGAAATTTCATAACCTACTTAACAAAGAATTATGTTTATGATGAAAGTGGTAGTGTTATTGAGCATCCTCCACATGAGTATCCTTTCATATCTGAAGATCAATGGAGAGCGTTTGTTGCTAAACGTCAGTGCGATGAATTTAAGGTAACGTTACTCATTTTGAGGAATCTGACTAAACATATTACTTTGTATTAATATAGTTGCTTTGTGCCTAAATAGATGCGAAGCACTCAAAATCGAAAAAGAGCATTAAATCATATGTACCCATATAGAAAGGGCCGTATGGGTTACGCACGCCTTGAGCAAAAGATGGTAAGTATGCAAAAGATATAACGTTCAAGATGTTAGAAATGATTTTCAATCAATTTATTAATTATCTTAATTGTCTGAATGTACAGTTAAAGGAGTCAGAATCAAATGACACATCCATAGCCCGTCATGATTTATGGAAGGGTGCTCGTGTAAATAAGTTAGGAGTGGTTGATAATGAAAATGTTCAGCAAGTGTGTGAGAAAATTGTAAGTATGATATCATTTTACTCTAGTTCTTTTATTATTTTCTTATTTTATCACTAATGATGTACATGTTACCTTTCAAATTTATGTGCCAGGAGACCATTTCACAAACTACATCACAGGATCAGTTACAGGACTCGCAGTATATACTTTCTCGAGTCTTAAATGTCCCAGAGTATCCTGGACGGGTTAGAGGTTATGGATTCGGGCCGTCAGTAAAAGATTGTTTCCCAAGTGAAAAGCGCAGAAGAAATAATGATAACGCGGACTTGAGAGAAACAGTGGCATTGCTCTTAGAGAAGATGAAAGTATTTGAGAGTATGGGTCACACCAAAGAATTAGCTACAATCAGCAAAATTGGTAGTTGCACGCTTCTTTCCTGTAATATTCCTGAAGTAAGTGTTTTTCTATTAAATTATTGCATTTAAAAATAATTAATTCAAGATATTATTAGCAAAATACATTCCTGTATGATTAACAACATTAATTGATGTTTTCTTTATGAAAATTTTGTTTTAGGACATCTCATCATGCAATTTCTATTTATCATCCCCAACACATCGCATAGTTGGGAAGGGAAAGGTCTTCAATCGTCTGATGATAGAAAACTACACAATATATCATTACCCATGACTCATATGAAAGTTATGGTTGAACATGTGATAGAGTCAGATGCACCACTACCAATACCTATAGAGGATGCAGGAGTCATGGTAGTAGGTGATGCGATTGGTACTTTTGTTGCATGGCCAACCAACCTTATTGATTTCGTCTCTACGGTGAGACTTCTTATAGTATACATTAGATTCTTATATTGTTTCATTATTTTCTAACCAAATGATTCACTTAAATGATTTCCCATACAGATGCCCGCAAAATCTAACGTCAAAGAGTCGGTTAAAACAAAGGAGTCAGGTACTCCTAAAAAGAAACAAGAAAAAGTAAAGGAAAAACATCAGGAGCCCTCCCATACTGGTCGTGCAACTAGTAAAAAGAAACATGAAAAAGTAGAGTCAAAACATCAGGAGTCCTCTCTTGCAGTTGCTGCAAATAATCTCTCCATGTATTGCAATTTTATTCAGATATATGCTACACAAAAGCTTCAAGGTGGTGCGCTGTTACAAATAGACATGGAGAGAGACATTTTTGGTATATCATATATGGAGTTAATTAGTCATCAAATTGTCAATGAACTTCTTCAACACGAGTGGTTGGATTGTCCGGTAATCTGTGTATATATCAGGTACTTTAAGTAAACAATTTTTAGAATTTCATTTCAATTAAACGTTGATATTATTGATAACTTATTTTTAATCTTCATTCAAGGTACTTGTACTATGAGTTGGTTGTCAACAGACAAAACACAAGGAGATTCTCATTCTTATGCCCACATAACACATCTTCTTTTGTTGATGAGCCAACGAAGTATATAGCCGATGCACTTATTGAAAATAACGAGACATGGAAGTTATTCTTGGCACCATATAATACGGGGTAAATGACTTTTTAATATATTTTATTTAATTTAATGAATTCCTAAGAATGTAGTCACTTAGAATTTGCTAACTACTTTTGTAGGGGTCATTGGGTGTTGTTAGTCATCAATGCCACATCAGAGACAATATATTATTTGGATCCCTTGCATCATGATCCAAAATATAATCGAACCATGAAGGATACATTCGACAAGTAAGTTAATTGTGTTTTATGTCAGTATGTAAATATGATATACGTTGAATATAACGAGTTGACTAAATTTATTTCATTTTGTTAGAGCTTTGTGCATTTATCGTGCTTCTAAGGGAACCAGGGGCCCGAAATCTAGATCAAACAAACCCACGTGGATCTGTATAAATGTATGTACAACGGTCTCTTCTAATTTCATATGTTGCTCAAATCTAGATCAACCATGGATAACTCACCATTCATATAATTTTTCATTTTTTGAATTGTATAGTGCCCCCTTCAGACCAATACAATTGATTGTGGTTATTATGTTATGCGATTCATGAAAGAAATCCTTTCACAAAATGAAAACATCATCCCAGATACGGTATGTGGTTTTAGTTTTAATTTATATTTTTCGCATTTTTTAGTTATATTTGCTAATATTTGATTATAACATATATTTGCTATTTGCTATGATATTCTATTTTGTAGTACTTCCCTGACTACCAATGTGCTACTTACTCTCCTGATCAACTAGCTGAAGTCAAGGAAGATTGGTGTCGTTATGTGGTCCAGAAATATGTCACTTTAGTATAGATGTGCACCCTAAAGGTCGGTATTCAGTGAAACTTTGTTTTTTAACCCTGTGATAAAGTTGTGATATTTTGTCAATTTGCATTAATAAATTTGAGACATAAGCAGGTTTTGGTTGTTGAGACAGAGAGTTAAGAGGATTTCCACAACTAGAAGAAACCAAATCAAAGATTTGCATATAATAATTAGTCTACGGCCGCGTTTTGTGTATTTTTGGTTGTGGTTGAAAGTGGTTTGAGGATCTATTCTATCCAGTCAAGGTTAACATCAAATAAATTTGAGGATCTGCATCTTAGCGACCTTTAGGTATATGTTCATTGCAAATTGTTTCTATTTTATTTTCTTAGTTCTTCATAATTTGATATATATATATATATATATATATATATATATATATATATATATATATATATATATATATATATATATATATATATGGATGTTATTTATTGGCTATTTGATAATAGGAATCATATACTAGGAGAGTGATGTAGTGTCTTCAGTGAATTGAACTTATGTTATGCTAAGAAATCACAAATCCACATATCTGTTTAGATATTTGCACAAAAGAACAATTCTGTTAATTGAACTTATGTCATAATGCAGATTAACTATGAGAGTTCTACTGGTACATTTTGTCATAAGAGTTTTGAATCTCTTCGGCAAGCAGTCCTGTGGTCAAATATGCCAAAAGCATCTAGTTATGCTGATTTCCTACAGGTAGAAGAATTTTTTTTGTCATAATGGTCTTTTCTTTTCTATCAGTTGTGTCATGAATGTATAGTGACAGTTGGCAAAACTATATATGATAAGAAACTATGATTGTGGGTAGGTTATTATAAAGAAAATCAGCTTCAAGATCTAGATGTGTGTTTTCCAGTGGCTGATTTGATTACTGGTGTAGATTCTGCTGACAAATGGTTTAAAATGTAACGTATGTATGTCATGTCTTTTATTTAGAAATGAAACTATTATCAAGAAAATTCCCATATTGATTGAAATTTAGCGTAATTTATAGTTTGTGCCTTTTGTGACATAATTTTTATTGTTTTCCCAGAACTTCCTTATGGACATAAAGGGACCTTCTTTGGCATTTTTACCCGTACTAGCATTTGAAGGAGGAACTAGAAGGAATATACCAAAGTTTGAGGTATTCTAGAGAAAAGAATTCTAAACCACTTATTACCTCACATTTGGAACTACTTATATCAGTTTGTTTACTGTTCTTAAGTGTTCGTTATATATTTTTAGTATGCCACATGTCATAGTTCATCTTCTTGTGTCTTTTCTTTCTCAAGATTTTGGTGCTATCCAATAAGTGTATTTGAGCTTGCTGAGTATCTTATGAAATTACTCTCAAGAGAACAAAGCACATATTTATTTCACTCATGATAAAAACAAGCAGTGACAGTTTCGTACGAAATGCAATTCACAGATCCAAGTTCTACTCTGATGGAACTCCAAATTTTTTGAAACCTTTGTAGTTCACAGTTGACTGTTGGACTTCTATTGGGAAGCTTACTTAAGCTTGAATAGGTGGCAAAAGTGCATCTGTAGTGGTTGGATATCATATCCTCCTATATTCATTTATCTTGTTTCATGAACTTCAGTGAATTGAACTTATGTTATGCTAAGAAATCACAAATCCACATATCTGTTTAGATATTTGGACAAATTCTGTTAATTGGACATTATGAATGTTAACAAAAAAAACAATCCAACAAAGATTCAAAATCATGGCGCAATATGAATGTTAACTTGTTGAAAAATTGTTCTTTTGTGCACATATTGTTTGTTCTCCCTGATAAAATGATATATTGCCCATGTCCTATGTTATCTATGCGTCATGCTGATGCGTTGCAATCATCATACTGATGTGAGGCTTAATCTTTTTTGGAGTCATCTCGGGACAAAAGGTTGCCTCATATGGGCCCAATAAGACTATATGATGGCTTTCTAACAAACCTTATCAAACCCCTACTCTAATTAAAGAAGATGAAGTTAGTTTTATGAGAGCAACATAAGTGGAGTCATACCTGCATCACTTGGCAACCTCACTAATCTTGTGAGCTTGGACCTCTACAACAATTCCCTAGCTGGTCCCATTCCTTCTTCTCTTGGCCACCTCAAGTCACTTAATTACTTGTAAGTCGATCATCATATTTCATTTTCAACTTATATTGTTTGATTACTCTCAATTTATGATGAGATTTTTTTTGTAGGCGACTGAATGAAAATAATTTATCAGGCGCTTTGCCAAGAACAGTTCTCGATCTTGTGGTCACTGGAAGCTTGGAAATACTTTGAGTCACATCTTATAGTTTAAGATCAGTTTAGAATTTTTAAACATGTGAATTCCTCTTATTTTACTTGTGTTAATTTTATTGAACAATAATCAATAAAATGATGTGAAATTAAGAAAATGATGATATAACTTGCATACATGACCAATAATTGTTTACAAAATTCTTGTAATTTTGTTTGGAAACTGCAGGTCAATCCCTAGTTTTATGCATTTAGATGGATCACACTACTGTTGACGCAAGAGTTCAATTTCACAGAATGCCTACACAACGATTGTGAAGGCATGGTGAACGACTTGAAGTATACCCAGATTGTGAACCAAGATATGAAGGGTATGATGGTTATGATCGGGACGGTTATGATCGGGACAGTAAAAGAGGAGCATGAAGGAGTAAGTGAAGCTTACATTACAACCGATTCACATTAGCCTCCTCATTATTTTAGATCTCATTTACTTTAGAGTGTTCCAGATGTATATGGCTACTCAAGGGATTCCTGTCAGGTCTCCAATCTTCTCATTGTATAACTATTGCAAACACTAATCTGTTTCTCCCACTTCGCTCTTTTCATTATGTTCATTCATAGGGTGTATTTTTGTTGGTGTTGTGACAAGGTCAATGGTTTAAGACTTCGCTATCCGGGAAAAAAAACCTTTGCTGGGTATCCAAGTATTGCATTGGGGTCGACATGTTGCACTGATTTTTGGGGTAATTTTTTATTAAATTTTTAATTTTTTTGGGGCAGTTTCGTCTGGAAACTATGGAATTGTGATAAGGGGTTGTATTTAAAAAATGGGAATTTTGGGTTGTTATATATTTTATTAATATTGATTTTGTTATGGTTTAGGATGCTCTACTTGAATCTGGGACTGGGGTAACATATATTAGTAATTTTCGTTAGTAGCTTTCAGGTACAAATAGTGTCAAAGCTTGTTGAAGTTTGTATGAAATTGTGTTGCATTGGGTAAATTTTAGACTTTAAAGAGCCCTATGTTTGTACACACCTTTTTTATTTAACGGGAATTGAGCTGGATTTGTTCTTTTTAGCATTTTGAATACATAGTTGATAGAGTCGGTGTTGGATTGTGGTTACTCTGCTAAATTATTATTTCGAAATCTATTGTTTGTGGAATATCTTCCCTTGGGTATGATCATATGGAAATACTGGGTGCTTGTTCTATTGTGGTGAAGGCACCTATTGTTTGTGGAATATCTTCCCTTGGGTATGATCATATGGAAATACTGGGTCAGTTATCTTCCAAAGTGACTCCATTGATAATTCATCAGTAGATATACACAAGCATGCATGCTCTCAAATGTGCACACACATAGACATGTGAATGGTGTTCTATTGGGAATGGTAGTTTTTAGGTTGTAAATGGATGCTTGTTCTATCATCTGCAGGAAATACGTTGGGACAAATTGCAGGAGAAAAAGCTGGTATCTTCAAGGTCTTGGCCCTTTTAACTTTGTTTCAGTGTTTGAAAGTAAATCAGTGACAGTACATGAGCTATTGAAATATGTGAAGAAGTGATTCTAGTTGTTGATTTTGGTGTGTTAGCTTCCAACATGCTACACAAGGGCAATACTTCAAAATTTTCACTGCTCTGGCTATCTCCATCCATCTATAGTTGAGTAACAGTACATCTTAACATGTCAATTGTTGTGCCCAGATTGTCCAATATATTTGAATTTGTTTTATTTTATCATCCACAAGCATAAGCCGCTTCTTATATACCGAGCACCTTAATGCATTGTAATGCCTAGGTCAGTCCCAATGTTTTCTTTAGCTTCAATTGCTCACTTCAGGTCTTCAGCGAGCATCAATAAATTCTAACCATCTCCCCTTTTGTCTATAGAAACGCATGTGGGAGAAGAAAATGAAAGCGGAGGAGGCAAAAGATTGAGTTGTGGATGCTGGGAGTTGCTCCTTTATAACATTCAGCCACTTCCTATGGACGAAAGCGGTTGTCATGCCATCTCTGACTTGATGTAGTTTTGTCACCTTGGATCATAATAAGTTACCTTTTATTATTTGAATATAAACTTGGAAAGATTTTATCTTGTATTTCCTTTCTACCGGAAAAACGATCTATTCACATGCTGGCAGCTATTTCCCTTATATTGGAATTTTTTTGGTTTATGTATAAAAAGCTGCATTCTTATACATGTTGAGGTCATTTTTATTTGTTGCTGGATGTGTAATTGTAGCTGAAGTAATGGGGTTTTTTTAACCCCTTGAAGCTTTTGAAGCTGCGGCAGCATGATTTATTTGTTCTCTGAATCTTGTGAGGTAATTATTTGGTAACCAATGTCTGTTGGGAACCACATGCTGACTTATTGATCGACAATCCATCAATGCCAATGGATTTAAACAAGTTAAATTGAGTTTCATCTTCTTTCGTTACAGCAATGCTTAGCCTTTTGCACTATAGAAGCGCTGTTAAAGGCCCCCCTTTAACAGCGCTTGCACAAACAAGCGCTGTTAAAGGGGGGCCTTTAACAGCGCTTGCACTAAAGAAGCGCTGTTAAATGCCCCCCTTTAACAGCGCTTGCACTAACAAGCGCTGTTAAAGGCCCCCCTTTAACAGCGCTTGCACAAACAAGCGCTGTTAAAGGGGGGCCTTTAACAGCGCTTGCACAAACAAGCGCTGTTAAAGGGGGGCCTTTAACAGCGCTTGCACTAAAGAAGCGCTGTTAAAGGCCCCCCTTTAACAGCGCTTGCACTAACTAGCGATGTTAAAGGCCCCCCTTTAACAGCGCTTGCACAAACAAGCGCTGTTAAAGGGGGGCCTTTAACAGCGCTTGCACTAAAGAAGCGCTGTTAAAGGCCCCCCTTTAACAACGCTTGCACAAACAAGCGATGTTAAAGGCCCCCCTTTAACAGCGCTTGCACAAAAAAGCGCTGTTAAAGGCCCCCTTTAACAGCGCTTTTAAAGCGCTATTAAAACCAGCCCCCCTATAGCAGCGGGGAGATAGGCAGCGCTTGTAAAGCGCTATTAAAGGCCTTATTTAAGCGCTGTTAAAGGTCCATTTTGTATTAGTGTCTCAAATTATGAAAAATCTCCATAGCTAATATATTTTGCAAAGTCTAAGCATTATCAAATATTCCCAATTGTGCACAACTACACTCTAATGGCATACTCACTCATATAATCAAATGAATTTGCCCCCCCCCCCCAAAAGCATAGCTTGAGGCATCGCATTTATGTAATAATAATGGAATTTTTGTGGCTTTTTTCCAAGTATTTTTGTAGCTCCAAGTAGTAAAATAGAGAAATATTTTTCTTTTCTCTTTTTATTTTTGGGTTTTCTCTCTTTTTTTAGGAGCTATTGAATATGTATTTTGCTTTTGGCTCCTTTTTTGGCTTTTTGGAAGCTAGCTATTTCTTTTGGGATTTTTGGGAAGTGGACGTGGTATAAGTAGCTGCAAGGGGTTGAACCCAAGTGACATGTGGAGAATAATAAGATATGTGTAGAAAGAATTAATATAACACTCTGTTCACTCATAAGATGTGCACAACGGTTCAGCAAGATAATACTTCAATTAAACTTATAAGCAAGAATGGGTATTTTCATTCATTTCAACGAATAATGAAGTCAAGCGGTAAGGCATACAATCATAGCAGGCATGCAATAGAAAGCAAATAAGATAACAAGGCAGATGCTTCAGGTATTCTAATGATGCGTGAATCTTGGTGCAATTCCAACAAGAGCATACTAGATACTATTGCATACATTCAGTTTCAATTCATTTCATGTATTCATATAGAGAAATCATCAAAAGAAACATATATGCAAGCATATAGATAGCAAGACACTGAAATACTCTAAATAGCATGGCAAAAGATATAAGCATCGTGATAGCTACTAAAGCTAAGAGAGATATCATCATTCGGAATATATCTAGCAAGGATGGGAAGAGAAACGCGGAGAAAATAAAATAAAAGCATGCATGCATGCAAACCAAAACATGGAAAATAGGATGCTAAATGAAAAAAAGAAAATGGTGGGAAAATGTGTAGAAAATGAAAATAAAAAGGTCTAAAATGAAAGAAACTATAAAAATGAAAGTAAAAAAGCGATAGCGCTCATCCCCCAAGCTAAACACAGAAGTGTCCTCACTACTGAGAACACGCGTGAAAGACGGGAAAGTGAGGCTTGGGTGGGTGGGTGGTAAATAAAAGGAAAATAAACGAAAAATGAAACTATACAAATAAAAGGAAAAATACAGATGCAGATGCATGACCGAATGCCTCAGATGTAAAAATATGGACAAGCATGCATATGATGCAAATGATGACATGATGCGAGTGGAATATATGCAAATGCAGCATGATGGATATATACAAGTGGTGCAAAATAGGTCCTCTCCTAAGCTATGAGAGAACGGGGCCCCAAAGAGACAGATGGGTACAAATATAAGGGGGTAGGAGCAAAAATAATATAACGATCAAGCATGGGCACCACCCTCTGGAGGTGGTGATGGGTACCGCTGTTGAGGACTAGAAATAGGAACATTTGCATAACAGGCAGAGGCTCGACAAGTGTGTCAGCCGACAGGTTAGAAAATCATGCAACAGGCTCAGAAGAGAGTGGAACAGCTGGTGTGTCAACAACAGAAGCGTCAACTAGTGGTGCAACTGACTCAACAAAAAAAGTGACAGGCCCTGTAGAAGCCTGAGAATGGGGCACGGTGAGTGGTGTGGCAGTGACAAGAGGAATGGTGTCTGGCCTAGGAGGTGGGGCAGGTGCAAGTATAACAGTGGCTGCACACTGGTGCCTAAGAATATCGAGAATGTCGGTGAGGTCCCTCTCTACTGACTGCTGAAAGGTGACGACCGAGATCGAGAGGGTGTCAAAGGCACGCCCCAAGCTAACGACCTCGGTCTCCATTGTAGTAAGACATGCGTCCGTGGTGCAGGAGCTAGGAGGTGGGCATGAACGGCTAGAAACCACCCTCGTAGCAAGGCCTAGTGAAAGTGATCCACGGGGTCTGAACTAAAAGTCAGGGGAGGGTGGTCTAGTGAGGACCTCAGCTGACGAAGATAGGAGTAGAATGGATCCGAGATCCGGTGCAGAGGTAGAAGCAGCAGCAGCATCAGAAAAGGGAGACGTCGTGGCAACAGAAGTGGTGACAGACACCATGACGCTATCAGAAAATACCGCTGACTTTGGTGCAGAAGTGGTGCCACGAAGAGTAACTGTGGACCCTAAAGCGGTAGGAAGGATAGCGAGGGGGTCCACAGGGTCAGGTAGGGTGCTGGTAGAAACAGGACTGGTGGGGATAGCAGTGGTTGGGACAGAACTGGGAGGCTCCAAAATGGTGGAAGAAGCAAGATCAGGAGCAACAGAAACAACTGTGCCCTTAGGTCCAGGCACAAAGAAGGTGCAATAGTGACCTCGGGGGAAAAGGTGTGGACAGCCCCAGAGGTCTCTATGGTGGTGGTGATGGTGGAAGTAGTGCTCGCACTGACAGAAGTGGGGACAGAAGTGCGAGGTGGCTCGGCGGCTAGGATGGCAGCTATATCAGGCTCCTCCTCATCGGAGCTAAGCACCCAGTCATCATCGTAATCGACGACTGGTCCTCCTGGGGGCTTAAGCTTGCAGATGGGAGGGATTAGAAAAATACGGTGAATGAGCCAGTCAAGCATGACTGGCTCTATGGGTAAGATCGGGGCGGGGCGAGGCA
The DNA here is from genome assembly GCA_030789695.1 of Scilla litardierei. Taxonomy (NCBI): domain Eukaryota; kingdom Viridiplantae; phylum Streptophyta; class Magnoliopsida; order Asparagales; family Asparagaceae; genus Scilla; species Scilla litardierei. The sequence goes on along the minus strand of CM061141.1, from coordinate 182,782,502 downwards.
AGTATAAGTGATGCTCTCGGTAGGCGCCTAGTAAGTAGATCTATTGACACTCACCGTGCGGCCTGATGATGGACATGCAGGTAAGCACGTCCAACGTCATGCATGTAAGTCAGGTGAGTATCGCCAGACCTGCAGGAAGTTCAAGGCCGACCATGGAGGTGAAAATGTTGAAAAATCCACCGCAACAGATATCGGTGGTGGCATGGGTGGGCTGGATGAGGTGGTGACTGATCGCTCCTTATTTTACACCTTTTTTTGCATGTTTGCATGATATTTCGATCGCCCATATTGCGTTTTTCATGATTATTCGATGATATCGCGTTTCTTTTCACTATTTCTTGTTTTTATCGGATTTCAGGAAATATGGAGCGATCTGGAGCATAAACGAGATCAAGGGACTTTCATGCACGCTGGAGCACCGCCGTGATCCTATCGAGGAGCTAGCAGTGCTGGATGATGAGCGGAAGAAGAAGAAGAAGTTTGATAGACTCGATGAGGAGGCGAGGAGGAGAAGATAGGACTCCAGAAACAGCCCACTTGGCCGAGCAGACAGCTCACTCGGCCGAGTGAAGGAACATACTTGGCCAAGTACAACGGATACATGAGCACATGAAGTCCACTCGGGCGAGTGAAAGATCTCACTCGACCTAGTGATGAAGTCCACTCGCCCAAGTACGACTGGGTTTTCCTCCTGGGATCTCAGCTGACTCTCTGAAATTTGGAGAAGATCAGCAGAAGACTCACTCGGTCGAGTGAGAAAGCCCACTCGACCGAGTAAAGAACTCCACTCGGCCGAGTGGAACAGAGCGACAGACCCCCAAAAACCCGATATCTCTGTTTTTCTTTGGGTCCGTCACTCGGCCGAGTGACATGTTCCACTGGTCGAGTGGCGCAGTCTGCATGTATCACAAATTAGGGTTCTGGGCTGCGCAAGGGGCAAATCTGTCTGGATTTTCTAGCAGACTTTGGCTTGTATTTAAGCTAGTTTTCTTCCTAGTTTTAGGAGGGACCAGAAAATAGTTTTTGAGCATTATTCTAATTAAAATCATCAGCTGGAGATTGAAGATTGGAGATTTGGTTTGTTATTTCTCTCAAAATTTCTAGTTTTTGTGAATTGTTTTCTCTCAACTATGAATTGTTATATGTTTTTACTCGTTATTTTTGTGATTGCCATGATTAATCGCGAGTAGTTCCGCTGTTCTAGGGCATGGGGATGAACCCTATGGATCCGATTTTAGAGTTGTGATGAACAAATTGATTTGTTACTAGGATTGATGGATGGTTGGGTTATGATTGATTTACTACGAGTAGCTAGGAATTTCCATTGATTGGGGTTTGCAAGAGATTGGATTTCAATCGATGGAAAGGCCTATATATTCGATTTAAGTTTATAATCGAGATTCTCTAGACTTGGTTTGCAAGAGATTGGACCAAAGATAGGATTTTTATTATAAATCTATACTCATATTCGTTTGCAAAAGATTGGACGAATACGAACTATCATAACTTAGATCGTAACTCGAGTTTGCACGAGAGTGGGCTCGAGGTGCGATTGGACGATGATGTCGATCTTCATGCTAGCGGCTTAGGTTAGGGTTTGCACGAGAGTGGGCCCTAATCTAGGTTGCTATAGACTGGCAATAGCACGAAAGCGTGAGCTTGGTTCTCTATTCAGTTACGACTAGTTCACCTCAATTCAAGTCTTGCAACATTGAGATTCATGATTTACAAAGATAAATAACGATCAGTAGTGGGGATTCCCTGGCCCTAGATGCTTTTATCATATATTTTGTTAATTGAACGACCGTGACAACATTTTCAAAACCATTCCATTCTACCACCAATAGCTTGGTAATTGAAACAGAGTACCGTCAATTGTCCTCCCAGTGTTCAATACCCCGCTCGCCACTACACTATGCGCTTGCGGTAGACTACAATCGTTTTCCGGGTGTATATCTGAGGCCGATCAAGTTTTTGGCACCGTTGTCGGGGAGGCGACAGTATTTTATTTTCTTTACTTAGCCATTTCTTTTTATTTTATTATCTTCACTCTTTTATTCCTCTATTGTACTAACAATTCTACCTAGACTCTCTTTTACTATGCATGTACACGAGAACGAAGGTGCCCCAAGAAGAAATATTATTCGACCCTAAGATCGAGCGTACGGCAAGGAGGCTTAGAGCTGAGAGGAGATTTGCTATAGAGGAAAATCAAATGGCCGTGCCGAAAACACCAGAGGAGCTAGCAGTGCGTATGGCTAGGCGTGTCTCCATCCGAGATATGCTGCGGCCCAAGACCACGTCTACCACCTCTTCTATAGTCATGTCGGAGTTGGCGGCCGACAAGAACTTTGAGCTGAAGACCGGACTTGTAGTGTTGATGCAACAAGACCCATTCTATGGGAACTCATAAGAAAACCTGCACTACCATCTACAATCGTTCTTGGCTAAATGTTCCACTTTCCAGATGCCTGGCATGTCGGTTGACGCTATTCGACTGCGCCTCTTCTCGTTTACTCTTCGAGATAAGGCATTGTATTGGTTGAGGACACAAGCCGAGGGGATCTTCACCACTTGGGATGAGCAAACAAGCGCATTTGTCAACAAGTTCTATCTGCCATCCAAGACTATTAAGTTGCGAAGCGCACTGATGTCCTTCAAGCAAGGCCCTCAAGAAAATTTATATGAGGCGTGAGAGCGTTTCAAGGATCTCCAACACCAATGCCCCCACCATAGCATTGAGCCATAGGAGCTTGTGCATATCTTCTATAACGTATTGCAACCAAGCACAAAGCAAATAATTGATGCAATCGCCAATGGAGCTATCTTGTCAAAGACACTGGATGATGCTTACGCCTTACTTGAGGAGATGGCATTGAATAATCAACAGTTGGCCAACAAAATGGGACATTCTTCATCATCCTTGAAGCCGACAAGTATCTATGAAGTAAAGGCAGTGGCAGAACTCTCTACAAAATTTGATTCTCTTCACAAAGTCGTAGAGAGATTGGAAAAGTGGGTTAGTGAACCACTTGGAGCCCCCACCGTTTCTACATCGGGAGGAAGCATGAGCGACTGGCAAGATCAAGCACATGTTATGTTTGTTGGAGGACAACAAGGAGACGGAGCTACAGAGAAAGCTCAATATGTTGCGGGGAGTACCAGTTATTGGGTGAACCCGGCTACAAGGGGTCACCCCGAATTTTCATACGCCAACAATGATGGAGCCTTGAATCCACCGCCGCAAAAATCACAAGCCCGGCCTCCACAACAACCACAGTATCAACAAAGGGCACCCCAACAACAAAACTACCCACCGAGGAAACAAGCGGGGCCTTATAGACCCCCGAGATACAATCAAGGACGGAGGGCACCCAATCCACCGTAAGCGCCACCAAGGTCGGACCATGAAGCAAGCGTTGAAGAGTTCATGGCCGAGCAAAAGAATTTTAATGCAAAATTGACGACCCAACAAGATTCCCTCAACACCGTCGTGGCACAGTTATCGGATCAACTCGTATTGCTCAATAAGACCAATCAACAATTGCCGGCTCAACCGGAACAAAACCCACAAGGCAACACCGGTCACATCAATGCGGTTGTGGTGGTGACTACAAGAGGCGGGAAGGACAATACTCCTGCCATGATTCAAGCTAAGGATCTGAGGAAATAAATTCCGGTTGATGAGGAACTGGGCAATGCAGAGGAAGACCCAAAGGCGCCAAGCAGTCGGGAAAAATCTGAAGTAGAGAAGCCACGAGAGGAGCAATCTTATATGCCACCGGTACCATATCCACAACGGTTGGCAAAGGCGAGGATTGAGAAAAGGCTCATCAAATTTCTGGAGTATTTGCGAGGTGTGAGCTTGAACATCCCATTCTTGGATGCAATCATCGAAATACCGTCCTATGCAAAGTTCCTAAAGGATTTGATCGCGGGAAAGAAGCGAAAAGAAAGGATCATGCTCGCCGAGCAAAGTACGTGGTTTACTAGAAAGGAGAAAGCACCGACCAAGTTCAAAGATCCCGATAGTTTTCGAATTCCTTGCACGCTTGGAGGAGTCCCACTTCAGAAAGCTTTGGTAGATTTGGGGGCAAGCGTGAGCCTCATGCCCCTCTCGATGTTCAAGAAATTCAATACGGGAACCGACCTTAAGGCCACAGACATGAAGGTATAACTCGCCGATGTGCGAATTACTAGGCCGGTGGGGATTGTCGAAAACATACCACTACAAGTACCAGGTGGACTCTGCTTGCCATGCGACTTCGTGGTGATGGATATTAAGGAGGAAGGTGATACGTCACTGATTATTGGATGCCCTTTCTTAGCCACCTCCGGAGTGATTGTAGATGTGAGGGAAGGAACTTTATCCTTGAACGTCGGTAATATTTAAGTTGAGCTCCACATTCCGAAGGCAATGAAGCATATGCCTTGGCCAGAGGACGTGGATTACGTAGACCTCCTCGACGAGGTGATTGACGACGCCATGCCATTTGCCATTGGAGCCAAGCACGATGACGGCCTCGAAGAGGGCCAACTCACCAAAGAAGGAGAAATGATGGGAGACCTGCCGGACCCTCTTACGGATGAAGAGAAGACGATGCTGATGTCGTCAAGATTAGAGAGCTATGCAAGCTCTCTACGGCGAAGCACATGAAGAAAGCTCCACCAGACTACACATCTTTACTGCCGGTGAAGAAGAAGAATGTCAAAAGCTCAAGCTTGGGGGACTCACCCCCCCCACTACAACCCATGATAAAGGGGAGCCGAGGAACGCCGAAGAAAATCAACATCTAAACCCAAGCGGCCTTCCTGGCAAGTTTGATGCGCGCATCTCACATGCGCCAAACATCGAGCTTTAATCGCGAATCTTAAGGGGTCGAGCTCAAGACCATAAACGAGCGCTTGTCGGGAGGCAACCTGACGGTTTTATCTCATTTTTTAGTTGAATTCTTCTTTTTCTTTTTGTTTAAGATCTTTATTAGAGTTTAGAGTCAAGTGCCGAAGAAAAACCTGACAACGGGCAACATTTTTCATTTCAGGAGAAGGAGAATAGGAGACCATATGAAAGGAGGACGATCATGGCGTTGGGGAGCATTCCAGGGATGTACTCAAATGTCAAAAGAAGGAAGAAACTGACGGGGGAAAGAAATTCAGAAAGTGGAGCAAAAAACAGAGAGTTGGAGCTGAAAATAGCAGCCCACTCGGTCGAGTGACATTTTCACTCGGCCGAGTGAAGACCCTACTCGACCGAGTAGGGTACTGATCAGGGAAGATTCGAAAAAACCCTCTCTGTTAATTACATGCCACTCGTCCGAGTGACTTTATCGCTCGACCAAGTGAACCAGACACTTTCAGCACTTAAAAAGCTCTGAGTGGCCTAGCCACTCGAACAAGTGACTTTAGTCTACTCGGCCGAGTGATAGTGCTACTCGACCGAGTCAGAACTTACACAAAAAAATTTAAAATTTTATAAACTGATCCACTCGACCGAGTGGTCACCGCCACTCGGCCGAGTGACCAACACCATATAACTCAGCACTCGTGGCCCTAAATTAAAATTCCCAAATTCTCAAACCGACAGCCCGAGCTTCCCCCAATCACCCGAGCATCCGAACCCATCGCCCAAGCTGCCCTCACCCGCGTTCGAGTGGCACGACCCCACGTTGGCCATACCGCCGCCCAGTTGCCGCCGGTGCTGCCTCCCACGCTGCTGATCGTCCCCCTAGCCCTAATTTCCCCTTTTCTCCCAATCTCCATTTCGTAAGCCCTATTCCACCCCCGAATCAAAATTAAACTATATGCTTACCTATTTCTCTTGATTTTCCCCTAAAATTATTGATATTCATTGCTAATCAATCAATTTTGTGTTTTAGGATAGCTTGGGGGAGAATCAGTGGCAGATTCGGAGCGCTCAGAGTAGGCCTCTCTTTGCTCTCGCTACTTGCTTGGAGTCGCATCGTGCTTAGGTATATTCGCTCCTTTTTATTAGCACTTCGCTTTGGTTGGCACATCTCAAGGCATTGCCATTCCTCCACGCACTAGGTCGCGTTCGCAGGCACCCGCCTCCAATCGGATGAGGACTAGCGAGCCTAGCTCTTCCTCCGCTAGAGCGGACTCCCCGCCACCTAGCCCCCCACCACCCACACTTCTGCCTCCTATTGCACCCATTCCACCCCCACTGGCACAACCCGTCCCAGCTTTCGACACAATGGTGACTCCGAGTTGACGCATACAGCATCAGATTTGAAAGATTCTCCCATCGTTCGATCGTCCCCTCTAGGTTTGCACACATTACAGATTTAGAGCACTTAGGGTTATTAGAGAGCCTACTCTAGTTGTATGACAATGTGGGGTGGCGTGATTTTTTGTCGGTGTCGGTGGACACCTACGTCCGACTGACACTCGAGGTCCTGAGTTCTATCTGTTGGATCTGGATCCTAGCCTAGAGGGGGGGTGAATAGGCAAATAAAAAATTCTCGTGCAACCCACGAGAAATCGCACGCAGTTAAAAGCACAACCAGAGTAATGAAAAGCAGACACAGAGTACGTAGCAGATTTACCCTGGTTCGGTCGTCCCAACGACCTACTCCAGCCCCCAAAGCTAATACTAGATTGAATAGTGCAATAGGTACAAAGTCACAAGTTAGAGCACGCTCAGAGCACCCTCTACGTCTCTACACTCGCCGGACTCTCAGTACCCCACACACAGTGTTTCCTCTCACTATCAATCCTAGCAAAGCTTTCTACCAGCTAGTCCCAAACTAGCTGGGTCCCACTTGTCTAGTCCCAACTAGACAAGTCCCAAAATAGTCCACAAAAATAGGTAAAAGTTTCCCCTACAGAGAACGTTACACTAAGACAAAAATAAAAGAGTTTAAGGGTTTAGAAATGCTCAGTTTGTGTCTGTGTAGGCGTCTCTATCAATTAGCACGTCGTCAGCTCCAATCTGACGCAAACGGTGTCTCAATCCGACTCCTGGATGTCAAGTTATGCACTGGTCTGTGCACAAAGCAATTTCAGTTCAATCCTCAATAAGACAGCAGGCTGTGCGCTCAGCAACTCCCTTAAATCTTGGCGGTCTGTGCGCAGAGCAATTTAGTTCAAAAATAAATTTTTATCGGTCGGTTCGCACACCAACTTCCTTTATATCCTCAGCCACGTCAGTGAATAAACTCCCGTTCTGATTTCGTTCACACGTAATCGCAGCCGTTGATTCCTCGTGATCGGCCGCCCACGTCAGCGACAGAGTTCACTCCGCTTCATTCGCTAGGGCATGCAGCGACGAAGTCGTTCAACTTCGCCGGCGATTGGGTTTCAGCAATGGCCACGAGGCTTCAGTGACGGCGTGGTCTTCGACGTCGACTCCTCTGGCAACGGGCACTCAGCGGCGGAGATCTCGTCCTTGTCTTCAACAGCGACGAGCGACAGCTTCACGACGATGGCGAATGTCTCGACGACAGCGAAGCAAACTTCAAACGCAGAGCTGCTTCAACGGTGGCATGTTCCTAGGGCATTGCAGCGATGAAGCTTCGTCTGTGGTCGTCGTCTTCACGGCGACAGCGGGGTATGCAGTCGACCTCCTCTTTGACTCAACGATGAGGGCTCGACGGCGTGTGGCAGCGGCACCGGTAGCTTCTCCTTCGCGATGGCGGTGGCAGCCTCGTCTTCGAGCGGTGATGGCAGTAAGCTTTGGCAGCGGTGGTGCAGATCTTCGGCAACGACGAGGAGTTCGTCGACTTCCAAGTACGCAGTCCTCGATCTACTTCTTCGATACGACGGGGTGCTCTCCGGCAGCTTCTTCAACAACAACGAATCCTTGGGCGACTTCGTCACGGCAGCGGTGAGCTTTGGCCTTCTCCGACTCGATGGAGACTTGAGCAGCGTGTGGGCTTCGACATCGACTCCTCTTGACGACGGCAAGACTTCGGTGCTTGGTGTTGAGGGTAAGAAGCTTTTGGCTATGCCGTAGGCTACTAGGGATTTTCTTTGAGGAGGGGTTTCGCACGTCAGAGTTTGGGAATATGGCTCTTTAGAGAAAAAGAGTTGAAGCACAGATGGCCTATTTTTGATTACGGCATTAAGAAATTTAATATTAGAGACTAGGATATTTGGCAGCCGCAAGATAATATTTTTTGTACAGCCGTAAGAAAAATTATTCTCATAGCCTTCCTCAATATTTTTGATTGTCGCGCATTTGGCTATGAAGGGGATGTTTGCTTATATAGGATAGCCTAGGGTTTTGGAAAGAATCCCTAAGAGATAGGAATAGGGAATTTCAAAAGTGATTTGATTCTATCTCATTGTACCATAGATAGGAAATTTGATTTGAAGCAATCTTTGTATAGGAATCCTAAAGAGATAATGTATTTGAATAGGAGAATTGGGTAGAACAAATGGATTTGATGAAATCCCTTTAGAATTCAAATATTTGTAAATCTTACTAAAAGATTTGATCATGCCCATCTCATCCCCATCTCCTCCCATATTGGACCAAGTCCAAATTTTGCTCTTCACCAAGTCAAACTTCTTTGTGCACACACGCTTCATCTCTCCCAATGTGCTATACGAATAGCAATTTCGCCAAATACCTTGAATACATTGTTTCGCCAAGCCTGAAACACACTAAACACACACATTAGATATACCGACACGTTTGTCATCATCAAACCAAGATCCTAGATCGTTGCTTCCAACAATCTCCCCCTTTTGGTGATGACAAACCCATAAAAGATTTGATCAATAGAAATGAGTGTGTGAACTGTGTTGAAGGATGTAATGTAATATTAATCATGAGATGAATATTCAAGCACCACAAACTAATAACAAATACAATAGCATGCTCCCCCTTCTCTCAAGCTCCCCCTTCAACAAATAGTTTAGTATATTTCAAGCTCCCCCTTCAACAAATAATATCATCATCAGGTTGTCAAAATCTTTTCTTTCTCCCCCTTTGTGATCACCAAAAGTGTATTAATGAAGTCACAAAGATATCCCATGCAAAAATAAGTCATTATTAGATGTAGCCTGCAATTTGCATGAGTAATCCAAATAATAGACAAGTCAAGTTCATAGAATTTCATACCAAGACTTCTTCACCTTTGTGTAAGTGAAATGATATAGACAATAGAGTACAAGAGGAGATTCAATTTCAAATATTCAACCAAATCAACCCACATTTTCCAATTTTCATGAATATCACTAGGATTGATTTTTCCCACCTCATCAAAGATGAGTTCAAGTTACCGAATCCCCTAAAAGGACTTTTAAATGTGGGATGGCATTGCTTGACGAGTTATATACACCAACGCTAATGATTACCCATGTAGCACAAGTTGGATACTCGTGGGTTGTGTATTAGCCATGAAGTGTATCCATTTTTCATACGGAGCAAATATTTTTTTTTTTTCATTCTTTTGTGCTCAATTTTAATTCATGGCTAAACACATCATATCCCTTAGAAATTTCAGAAATTAATCATTCCTACATTCACTTTCCATTATTCTTCAAAAGAATCTCCAAAAGCACTAAAAAGTCAAATATCGTGAAAGTGCAAATGTAGGTGTAGAAGTCAAGTTTGAAACTTATGGGACATGTCATGACTACTAAAAAGAATAACATCATGTTCATGTAGCTACAACAATAATGAATTGACTTCTACAAGGGATAGAATTGATCATTCATACAATATCACTCAAGAGATCCATAAGAGGATTCAATAAGCACAAATTTTTTTCATTTTTGATTTTTCAATTTTTTTTGTTTTTTTTCAGAAATAAAAACATTAAAAAATCATACATGCAAGCACACAAACCAAAATAAATCAAGCACACACAACAATCTATGAAGGTATGCAATGAAATGCAAAGAGGGATAAAAATTATACCTTCTCGTCGCTTTTTGACGAAGGAGCTATAAAAATGAGACATTGAATTTAACGCTCCTCGCCAAAACTCCATCACACCTACATGAAAGGTGTTAAGTGTGACCTTGGAATCCAACAAGGTCCACTAGTGTTAGCCAATATTGTTTTAGGAACCCATACTTATTTAAACTTGATGTTTGTGTTCCTAAATTTACAATAATATGAAGTGTGGCCTACACTATCACAAGTAAAGCACTTTGCATATAAGTTCTTTGCAAGAGAAGGTGCATTGTGGAATTTCTTGAATTTTGGCTTTTCGACATTTTTCAAACCAAATCCAAGTCCTCTTCTATTATTGCCATATAATTGATTCTCTAAAATATTATCCAACGATTGTTTTCCTATAGAGAATTTCTTAATGGCCAATTCAAGATTAGAGACTTTGGATTTCAACAATTTATTTTATTCCACAAGCAATGTGCACTTACTTATAAAAGCTCTCTTGTTTTCCTCTTCCTTCTTTTCAAATTCAACCATTTTTCTTTTAAAATCATTATCTAACATGTAGAATTTATCATTAAGCTCTCTAATAACATAGTCTTTTTCAGTCTCGAGCTTAATCAAATCAAGTTTAAGCATGCTAATATTATTCATCAAGGAAGGGCAAGAGAGACAAGGTGCTTCATTATTAAAACTGGATTTTTCCTTTTTCAAAGTATCAATAGTAGAGTCACGAGCAACAATATCAATTTTGAGTTTTTCAATCTCTTTAGACATTTCATATTCAGATTGTTGCATTTCAAAGTTCTCATTTTGATAATCATCTATAGTGGATTCAAGCTCTACTACTTTATCTTGCATTTCTTTACAAAGAGTAAGGAGTTCAGTTTTACTACCAGAAGTTACCTCATTGTGTATTCCCATCAATGCCATGCATGAGTGGGCTTCGTGTTCCTCCTCCTCGCTCTCAGCTTCGCTATCCATGTCCCAAGTAAGCACCTTGGATTTTCCCTTTTCTTTAGCTACCTGAGCTGTCTCATGTGGGCAATCCCTCATTCGATGTCCTCTTTTCTTGCATTTAAAACAAGTCATTCTATTAGTAGTATTCTGATCATAATTTTGCTTAGAAGACTGAAAAAAGTTAGAGCGATTAAACCTGGGTGCCATTTCTGCTCTTCCTTGCTTGGTCTGGACAAACTTTCTGAAATTTCTGACCATTAGCGCTATGTCATCATCTTCTTCTTCACTTTCGTCAGCTTTCAGAGCAAGTGGCTTGGTAGCTTTCTCTTTTTCCTCAGGTTTCTCCCTTTCATCAATATTTTGCAATTCAAGCTCATGGGACATTAAATTACCTATTAAGTCCTCCACCCTCATCTGTGATAAATCTTTCGCTTCTTGGATGGCAGTGACTTTAGGCCAGAAAGAGCTTAGCAGAGCTCTTAATATCTTTCTCACCTGCTCAAGGCTAGAATATGGCTTACCGAGCGAACTAGACTTGTAGACAATGTTGGTGAACCTCGCAAACATTTCTGATATCGTCTCTGATGGTAGCATGCGAAATCCCTCGTATTCCGTGCTCAGAAGTGCAAGTCTAGACTCCTTCACCTGTGACGTTCCCTCGTGCGTCACCTCCAAAGTATGCCATATTTCCTGCGCAGTTAGACAATGTGAGATACGATTGAATTCAGATTTATCTAATGCACAAATAAGAGCATTCATAGCTTTAGCATTTAAAGAATAAAGCTTCCAATCATTATCATCCCACTTTCATCAGGTTTAGGCATCTCAGTATTTTCAATTTTGATAACAGGTGATTTATATCCTTTTTCAACAATTTGCCAAGCTTTATAATCAATAGAAATAAGATAGATTTTCATACGATTTTTCCAGTAAGCATAATCTCCTCCATTAAATCTAGGTGGTCGGGAAATAGACTGACCCTCAGCAAAAGCACTATCAATGTGGTCCATGGTCAAACTAGGCTAGATCTACTAAACTGGCTCTGATACCACTTGTTGGATCTGGATCCTAGCCTAGAGGGGGGGTGAATAGGCTAATAAAAAATTCTCGTGCAACCCACGAGAAATCACACGCAGTTAAAAGCACAACCAGAGTAATGAAAAGCAGACACAGAGTACGCAGCAGATTTACCCTGGTTCGGTCGTCCCAAGGACCTACTCCAGCCCCCAAAGCTAATACTAGATTGAATAGTGCAATAGGTACAAAGTCACAAGTTAGAGCACGCTCAGAGCACCCTCTACGTCTCTACACTCGCCGGACTCTCAGTACCCCACACACAGTGTTTCCTCTCACTATCAATCCTAGCAAAGCTTTCTACCAGCTAGTCCCAAACTAGCTGGGTCCCACTTGTCTAGTCCCAACTAGACAAGTCCCAAAATAGTCCACAAAAATAGGTAAAAGTTTCCCCTACAGAGAACGTTACATTAAGACACAAATAAAAGAGTTTAAGGGTTTAGAAATGCTCAGTTTGTGTCCGTGTAGGCGTCTCTATCAATCAGCACGTCGTCAGCTCCAATCTGACGCAAACGGTGTCTCAATCCGACTCCTGGATGTCAAGTTATGCACTGGTCTGTGCACAAAGCAATTTCAGTTCAATCCTCAATAAGACAGCAGGCTGTGCGCTCAGCAACTCCCTTAAATCTTGGCGGTCTGTGCGCAGAGCAATTTAGTTCAAAACTAAATTTTTATCGGTCGGTTCGCACAGCAACTTCCTTTATATCCTCAGCCACGTCAGCGAATAAACTCCCGTTCTGATTTCGTTCACACGTAATCGCAGCCGTTGATTCCTCGTGATCGGCCGCCCACGTCAGTGCCAGAGTTCGCTCCGCTTCGTTCGCTAGGGCATGCAGCGACGAAGTCGTTCAACTTCGCCGGCGATTGGGTTTCAGCAATGGCCACGAGGCTTCAGTGACGGCGTGGTCTTCGACATCGACTCCTCTGGCAACGGGCACTCAGCGGCGGAGATCTCATCCTTGTCTTCAACAGCGACGATCGACAGCTTCACGACGATGGGGAATGTCTCGACGACAGTGAAGCAAACTTCAAACGTAGAGCTGCTTCAACGGTGGCATGTTCCTAGGGCATTGCAGCGATGAAGCTTCGTCTGTGGTCATCGTCTTCACGGCGACAGCGGGGTATGCAGTCGACCTCCTCTTTGACTCAACGATGAGGGCTCGACGGCGTGTGGCAACGGCACCGGTAGATTCTCCTTCGCGATGGCGGTGGCAGCCTCGTCTTCAAGCGGTGATGGCAGTAAGCTTTGGCAGCGGTGGCGCAGATCTTCGGCAACGACGAGGAGTTCGTCGACTTCCAAGTACGCAGGCCTCGATCTACTTCTTCGATACGACGGGGTGCTCTCCGGCAGCTTCTTCAACAACAACGAATCCTTGGGCGACTTCGTCACGGCAGCAGTGAGCTTTGGCCTTCTCCGACTCGATGGCGACTTGAGCAGCGTGTGGGCTTCGACATCGACTCCTCTTGACGACGGCAAGACTTCAGTGCTTGGTGTTGAGGGTAAGAAGCTTTTGGCTATGCCGTAGGCTATTAGGGATTTTCTTTGAGGAGGGGTTTCGCACGTCAGAGTTTGGGAATAGGGCTCTTTAGAGAAAAAGAGTTGAAGCACAGATGGCCTATTTTTGATTACGGCATTAAGAAATTTAATATTAGAGACTAGGATATTTGGCAGCCGCAAGATAATATTTTTTGTACAGCCGTAAGAAAAATTATTCTCATAGCCTTCCTCAATATTTTTGATTGTCGCGCATTTGGCTATGAAGGGGATGTTTGCTTATATAGGATAGCCTAGGGTTTTGGAAAGAATCCCTAAGAGATAGGAATAAGGAATTTCAAAAGTGATTTGATTCTATCTCATTGTACCATAGATAGGAAATTTGATTTGAAGCAATCTTTGTATAGGAATCCTAAAGAGATAATGTATTTGAATAGGAGAATTGGGTAGAACAAATAGATTTGATGAAATCCCTTTAGAATTCAAATATTTGTAAATCTTACTAAAAGATTTGATCATGCCCATCTCATCCCCATCTCATCCCATATTGGACCAAGTCCAAATTTTGCTCTTCACCAAGTCAAACTTCTTTGTGCACACACGCTCCATCTCTCCCAATGTGCTATAGGAATAGCAATTTCGCCAAATACCTTGAATACATTGTTTCGCCAAGCCTGAAACACACTAAACACACACATTAGATATACCGACACGTTTGTCATCATCAAACCAAGATCCTAGATCGTTGCTTCCAACACTATCCGTAGGACTCAAGGGGGTTGCACATTTCGTCTGATGGATCGTGAGTACGAGATCATTCTCGATATGCTCCTAGCCTTTTTCCAGTGGCCCCCTGTCCCGGACCCCGACCACGCTTTTAGTTCCATACACATCGCCCCACCGTCATTCGATACACATGCTTTCTGGACGTTGATCACGGGCTCTCCACTCACTTTTGACCCTAGCCGGGCCAAGGCCTCCTCTATCATCCACCCATGCCTCTGCATTGCTCAGCGCCTCATGGCGACCACATTTCTCGCGAGGTATGAGCCTATGACGATGTCTACACCTGCGCTTTATATGATCTATGCGATGACTAGAGCGAGAGTCTTTGAGGGTGACATGGACGTCTTAGTCCCTGCCGTTCAGATCGATATAGCTAGCTGGTACCTAGAATGCATTATTTCTTCTGCCACCGCTAGGACGGCGATCTGTTGTGGCGGTCTGATTACCTTGCTAGCTCCTTTGTGCACGATTGACCTTCTAGCTAGTTTTCTTCGACCCACGGGCCCCAACTCCCTTTCCTTGGATGTCATGGCCCGCATGAGGATGTTGCGTACTCATAGCCAGCACCACTGGGTTTGGCACACTGTCCTTTTGGTATAGATTATATGGTGCTTTCGAGCCCTGCTCGGACCCACATTGGACTCGCAGGAGTGGTGTGGAGACCAGAGATGGAGCTCCTCATCACAGCTGCGTACGTGCTTGAGCCCGAGGGCGATGACCAGGAGCCCATCCTACCACCTCTGGACCCGGAGATCCATATCCCTCAGCCTGCACCAGATTTGAGCACTGCTCCCTTCACTTCTGTCCACACTTCTGTCAGTGTTGGGAGCACCCTAGCTGAGTCCACCACCACCACCACCACATCTGTACCGCTGACCTCTGATCCCATTTCTTATGAGAGTTTTGAGAGCGCCACCACCACTATTTTTGAGAGAGGCGAGCCTTCCTTTATTTCGACGACCGAGACCCTGTCGTCACCAGATTTCTCAACCCCTGGGGAGTCATTTTCTGCTGATCTCACGACCTCCCCAGTCGTCGACACTTCCGTCTCTACTGTCGCTGTCTTCACTGAGAGCATCGTGACGTTTGTCCCCATTTCTGTGTCAGCGACCTCTTCATCCTTCTTGCCCACTTTCACCACTTTTGATTCTTCTGCTGCTCACACTTCTGAGAGCATACATGCGTCTCAGCCTCCCACAGAGGCTGAGCGTCTTTTAGTGAGCACATCACCACACCCTCACCCAGTAGTGGCCCCACTTGTCTACGGTGGCCGTGTGCGGCACCCCCGAACCCCACCTGTTCGACCCTCTTCCCCAGCCCCCGGCACCTTCTTCAGCACCTGCGTGCTTTAAAAGGGGCCGTTAGTGGGCTCAGAGGAGATTTTCGGGCTCTCACCGCCACCGTTAGCTCTGTGCATTCGCATGTCGCTCTACTCGCTGGTATTCAGTTTACCCTGAACCAGATTCTTGCGTGACTGCCACAGCCCCCACCTGCCGCTATCCGTCCCATTTTACAGCAGCCTCCGCCACCACCTCCCCCACCACATGACGGTGATGGTGATCCACCACCTGCTTGGGCACACACTTGATGCCTCTCATATTTTTTCTGCTACTGTGATTGTATTATCTTTTCTACCGATTTTACGCCCCTCCTCCCCACACATTTTGGTCAGTTTTTGTTCTGATTTGTCTATATCATCCAGGGAGAGAGGACGTATTTCTGTGACCGTTAATTTGCACCACCTTGATCTATGCACTCATTACTTGCATTTCCATCACATATTCTTTCATTTTTCATCTTTTATCATGCATGCACCCTCATCCACCCCACCCTTATCATATTTCTCCTTGTGCCACACTTATCACATTGAGGACACTGTGCAGTTTATCTTGGGGAAGTGAGTGTCTCACGTGCTTTTCGTTTTCTTTATTTTTATCTTCATTTTTTCCACCTTTCTTTATTTCCCACTTATTTTCACCCACTTTTTCATGTTTTTCCTCATGCATCACTTTTTCTTATTTTTGTGTGTGCTGCATATGTATGGTGGTTCTTATTTTTCCTTTATCCTTATTTCTTTTATCCTTTTTTTGTGCTAGAGATGAATTTTTTGTGATGACAATGACTTGGAGTTAGCTTACTTTTACATGCATATTCTCTTGCCATGCCATCATTTTTATTTCAAATATCATATGCTATACGTTGCCATGCATTCGAGAATAGTATCCTGCATCTTTATTATATGATTGTGAATGAAATTCTACCATTAGCTGAGTTTGAATATTTATATTGTATACTTTTCATAGAAAACACACTAAGCTTCACGCATTGATTGCCTAAATTTGGAGTACTGCTTTGTTGTCTGCTATCACTTCAATTTGCATGAAATTGTACGCTCAACTTCCCGGTTGATTGAATGTATACCTTTTTGATATAACTGGATTAGTTTGCTTTATGAATTCAAACTGAGTAGATTACATTACCCTGCTGAAAGTTGTCATTCACATTCAAAAGAGTGAACTGAGCGTTGAGTATCGCCAGACCAGCAGGAAGTGCAAGGCCGAGCATGGAGGCAAAAATGTTGAAAATCCACCGCAAGAGATATTGGTGGTGGCGTGGGCGGGCTGTATAAGGTGGTGACTGATCGCTCCTTATTTTACACCTTTTTTCTGCATGTTTGCATGTCATTTCGATCGCCCATGATTATTCGATGATATCGCGTTGCGTTTCACTATTTTCTGTTTTTGTCGGATTTCAGGAAATATGGAGCGATCTGAAGCATAAACGAGATCAAGGGACTTTCACGCATGCTGGAGCACCGCCTATGACCCTATCGAGGAGCTAGCAGCGCTGGATGATGAGCGGAAGAAGAAGAAGTTCGATAGAATCGAAGAGGAGGCGAGGAGGAGAAGATAGGACTCTAGAAACAGCCTACTCGGTGGAGCAGACAGCTCATTCGGTCGAGTGAAGGAACGTACTCGGCCGAATACTGATTCGGGTTCAATATTACATATTTAACCCCTCATTTAGCCCTATTTTGTGCTCATGTGATGCTACATTGTTCGCTAATTCATACGTATTTTGTACACAATTATTTATTAGAGAAAACACTCTATTTAAACACAAAGCATCAATTAATGGAGTATTTCTATACTTTTTATATTTTTCATGACTTGGTCTCGATCTCACGATTCCAACGACTATTTATTTGTATTTTTCTGAGATCTGTGCTAATTACTGTGTATTTTTGAATGCAGAATATCATTTAATTGGGGAAATACGCAAATAAATACGAATATACTGTCCCGGACCAATGACGGAGTGACACGTGTCACAATCCCACGCAATCCCGCCGCATCCAACGGCGCTGATCGAAGCCGCACTGATTTAATCTCGAGCGACGCGGTAATTCTTCATCCGCTCGATTTCAATCGAACAGCCATCCTCGCTTAAGAAACGCAGACGAAGCAGACAGCTGTCAAGCATTCGATTTCGATCGAACGGCCCGCATCAGCGAAGCGGAGCTTCTTCTCAAGGACACGCGGCTTCAATCGGACGGCCCCCGCTTCAATCGAACGGCCTACATTAATTTCGAAGCGGGGTTCGGAGAACGCGGAGATCGCGATATTTCGACCTACGTGGCGACATCACATCGCTCCCCTGCTTGATCCAAGGGCTCGCAGACGAAGTCGGAGCGCGATGCGGATTCAATCTCAAAGGCGGCGACGTGGCGCAATCTAAACCGTTGCGCACGGATCCAACGGCCATAAAGCGTCCCGCTAATTGAAAGCTCAACAGCGGAAATCGTGGCGACGTGGCAAGCGTAGACCCGTTGGATCGTTGATCCAATGGACGAGATCCACTTCGAGCTGTAGTCGAAGAGCGAAGCGAGCGAGAACTCGGATCCGATATCCATGGACACGCGTCGCCTCCTCATTTAATCGTGCAACGATCGAACGGCTATTATTTAATCCGCTCGGCGGATCGGGCTCGGATGCAAGCGGGTGCGGTTTTGAACCCAATAAGCTCTCAAAACCTGCAATGCTTATTATTTAAGCGTATTCTAGGGTTTTTGGGCATATACAAGGAGATTTTGGCGTATTTTGAGCGTATTGGAGGCTCTAGGAGCCGTATTTCGCCAGGGAAAAATTCTGTAAAATTCCAGAGGCTATTTTCTTATTTCCAGAGAGTTTTGGTGTCTTTTCAAGGATATTTGGTGATATATTTCTTAACTCAAACCCCGTATTTGGTGCTTTTCTATTGTATTTTGCTATTAGATTGATGTATTCTTCTATGAAACTTGTTTATTCTTGCACCATGAGTAGCTAAAACTTATTTGTGCATGGTATGGCGTAGTTAGGGGATATGATGTGTGTTTATTTGGTTGTATTCCTTGTGCTAAACCGTTAAACGTCGTTAAAGTTGTAATCTTTGCTCGTAAATCATCTTTTTCATCTTCCAAAAGAAGTGATTAGGTTGATGATCGCCCCAAAAGGGTGAGTTTTGATCTCACCAAAAGGGAGTTTCATATCGTATTATAGCTTTGGCAACGATCTTATTGAATATTGTGCTTGAACCCCCAAAAGGGTATCTTCCGATGAATTGTTCCCAAAAGGAGAATTCATTGAGTTATATTGGGTATTTTCCGGTGAATTGCTCCCAAAAGGAGAATTCATTGCGTTATACTTGTCAACCAAATTAATACGAATCATTGATCCTAACGAACCCATACCATGTGCATACTTTTTATAGATATTTTCTTACACGACTTTTCTTTGTTTATATCGTTCACCATCACGCACTTTCACACCATCGCCATCATTGTTGAAGTGGTTAGTTTCTTTTCGTAGGATTTCTATTTGATTTGAATTGTGGTTGCAACAGATTTCCTCCTGAGGATTTGACATCTGGACTCCAAGATTATACTACTTGAACGGATTCTTGCGCTTGAGAGAGACCACCTTTTCGGTCCCACCAAGTTTTTGGCGCCGTTGCCGGGGAGGAATGGTTTGTGACTACGGTTTATTTCATTTAGAGGACCTTCGGTGAGATCTTTCCACTTTACTGTATATAAATTTTTGTTTAATTTTTTGTACATAAACTTTTGTTTTTTTAAAAATGGATTATATGAATTTCTATTGCACGAACAAGTATAACGGATACAGGAGCACATGGAGTCAATGTCCACTCAGGCGAGTGAAAGATCTCACTCGGCCGAGTGAAGAAGTCCACTCGCCCGAGTACGACATGGGTTTCCTCCTGAGATCTCAGCTGACTCTCTGAAGTTTGTAGAAGATCAGCAGAAGACTCACTCGGCCGAGTGAGAAAGCCCACTCGACCATGTAAAGAAGTCCACTCGGCCGAGTGGAACAGAGAAACAGGCCCCCAAAACCTCGATATCTCTGTTTTTCTTTGGGTCCGTCACTCGGCCGACTGACATGTTCCACTCGGCCGAGTGGCGCAGTCTGCCTGTATCGTGAATTAGGGTTTTGGGCTGCGCCAGGGGCAAATCTGTCAGGATTTTCTAGCCGACCTTGGCTTATATTTAAGCTAGTTTTCTTCCTAGTTTTAGGAGAGACCTAAAAATAGTTTTTGAGCATTATTCTAATTAAAATCCTCAGCTGGAGATTGAAGATTGGAGATTTGGTTTGTTCTTTCTATCAAAATTTCTAGTTTTTGTGAATTGTTTTCTCTAAACTATGATTGCTATATGTTTTTATTCGTCATTTCTGTGATTGCCATGATTAATCGCGAGTAGTTCCTGTTGAGTATTGATTCCCCGGATTTGGTTTTGGATGATGAGGAAACATAAATATCATGTACTAACTATTTCGTGAGCGCAGTTATGGAGATCGTCGCCAAAACACTACGTACATCTAAAGCGACGTCTCAAGACTTCTCAATACGTGTTATCGTGTGCCTGAAACTTCGTTGAAGCTCAAGGAGCAATATTGAAGTCAAGAAGAATGAAGATTGAAGCTTTGAAGACAGTTCGTCATGTATTATATATTGTCTTCTAGCTTCATAGTTTAGAATGTTAAGCCTTGAGTAGGACTTACATTATAATCTTCATTTCGCTCATGTCTTAGAGCTAGGATTATCATAGAAGCCATTAGAAACTTTCCCGAAGCCTATCGCTCCTTCCCTCGGCTTCTAGTGCATGTTAGTTGGTTCAAGTAGAAGAACCAACCGACTAGATGACGATCTAGTCGGTCGGCAATTCCTCTTGAACCGACTAGAATGCCTTGCTCATTTCAGCTCATTCCATGTTGATCAATTAGTCGGTCAAAGAAGGTTCACCGACCGACTAGATGACGATCTAGTCGGTTAGGAATCCTTCTTAGACCGACTAGTTGAGCTTTCCCTGTATAGCCATGTTATTGTTTATCGTTAGTCGGTCAAAGAACTTTTGTCGACCGACTAGTTGAGAAACTAGTCGGTCAGCATTTGTTCTTAAACCGACTAAATCAACTTGTAGTCAGCCTTCTATATTTCGACTGTTAGTCGGTCAAAGATCATTCACCGACCGACTAGTTGTGAAACTAGTCGGTCGGCAAGTCTTCTTAGACCGACTAGTTGTCATCTCCTGTACTTCGACCTTTTGGCTGTTCAACCGTTAGTCGGTCTACGTTGTATCACCGACCGACTAGTTGATGAACTAATCGGTCAGTGATCCTTCTTTGACCGACTAGTCTGGTTCAGAATAGAGCCGTTGGGAACTTTTCCAACACGATTTTCCTTGCCTCTATAAATACAAACCTGATTCGTTTAAGGCATAGGGAGAGGTCCATTATCCAAGTTATTTCAGACCTAAGAGAAGAGTTTTCTCAAGCTAATTCTAAGCTCTCTCTCTCCTCACAAAGAATCTCTCCCTCAACTCTTTGAGCAAATTCCTCAAGAGAGATTCCCTCCATTGTGAACCTTTCAAGCCAAGAGCTTGATTCTAGTCACCATACTCCATCCTAGGCTTCCATTGCTGGTCAACTTCTTGAAGCTAGGGTTTGGTGGCATCATCTTCCCCAAAATCCATCTCTGCCCTAATTTGGTAAGATTTACTCAAGGCATAGGATTTTGTGGTAAGTGTTTCTTTATTTCATTTCAATCGTTATTTGAATTTTTCTCTCGGTTGTGAGAGAAGTGTGTGATCCCGGGTTATGGGAGTCACATTTATATTGTGTATGATTTGGTCTTGTGAAGGTTTCTCATAAGAATTTCATAGTGCTAAATCTTGAGTTAGGGTTTCTAACTCAAGTATCCGGATGGGATCCGGGTGGTTGGGACGTAGGATCACCGGGAACAAGTCGGGGAGACTTGGGTGGATCCGAACCCGTTACATGCTTTGTTTGCGTTTGTTAATTCTTGTTGATTGTTGTTTATTCCGCATTGTCGTTTGTTTCTTGCACAATAATTATGAATAACTATCTTGATTATTTTAAAGTACTATTCACCCCCCTCTACTACATGTGCAGTAGCTTCACAGGGCACTACAATTGGTATCAGAGCCAAGGTTAAAGCTATGACGAACAACGACTACAATGTCTTCAAGGATCGTCACGGATCGTCTTCTGTTATGGAAGGGCAATCCTTTGTCAGGCCTCCTCACTTCAATGGTACCAACTATGGGTACTGGAAATGCCGGATGGAAACCTTCCACCGGAGCGCTTCACTTTTGAGAGCCACATTGACAGAGTATGTCGAGCCCGCCGAACAAGATTTCACGAAATGGACTACCGAGGAAGTCGCCGCGGAGGTAAGCAATGCCAAGGCAATGAATGCCTTGCAATGTGCATTGGAGCCCGAAGACTTCAACAAGATATGCACATGTAAGAGTGCATATCAAGTATGGAACCAACTCCTCATCTTGCACGAAGGAACGAGCACGGTAAAAGATTCTAAACTCGTTGTCGCTAACAAAGAGTTTGAGTTGTTTCACATGGAACAGGGTGAAACCATGAAGTACTACTATGCTAGCTTCGTGGACGTCTCCAACGAATTGGAATCTCTTGGGAAGGTCTACACCCAAAAGGAGAAAGTCGCGAAGATTATTGACGGACTTTCCTCTTGTTGGGAAAAGTGTACCTTCGCCATCGAGGAAGGTAACGATATGAATAAATATACCGTTGTTCATTTAATGGGTACCTTATTGTCTTACGAGGTACGCAAGGAGATCAAGATAAAGATGAAGGAGAAGATGAAAGCGTACTTGAAGCAAGAGCCAAAGAAAAAGGCGATTGCGTACAAGGCCGCCCCATCTACCGATGATGAAGAATCGGAAGAAGAATTGGACATGGAAGCTTTGGCCGATTTGGCAAAGAAGTTCAACCGATTCTTCCGACAAGGTAAGTTGAAGAGTAAATCAAAATTTATTTTGACTAATGCTTCTACTCCCGTGTGTTATAAATGCAACAAGCCAGGACACATCAAGCCGGATTGTCCTCTCTACAAACACAATGAGAAGTAGAAGGCATCCAAGCACGACAAGTCGAGAAGGCACAAGAAAGGACTTGTCAGCACATTCACCGACTCCGAAGAGGACTCCTCAAGTGGAGAGTCGGATGATGAACGTGTGGAGAAAGCAAAAACGTGCTTCATGGGAAAAGAGGATCGTGATCAAGACACCTCCTCCGATGAAAGCGAGGATGGAAGCGAGGATGAAGGCGATGAGGTAACTAACGATGAACTTAAAATAGCCAACGAACAACTTTGGAATAAGTTTTCTAATTTGGCTACTAGATTTATTAAGACAAAGAATGAACTAGATAGTCTTAAAACCTCGCCTAAACCCATCATCGTCAACAACGACACCGTTGTTGAAGGGTTGAGAAATGAGATTGAAAATCTCAAATCTCAACTTGAGCATGTTCATGTCGAGGATTCGGATGAACATGTGATAGCGGATTTGACGTCTCAAAACTCAACTTTGAGTATTGAGAATAAAAATCTCAAATCACGTGTTTATGCACTCGCATCACAAGTGTCCACCTTGGATGCTTCTTTGCATTCTCTCACCGAGAAGTATGAGTGCACATTAGGCCGAATCAATGAATTCAACAAAGGTAAGGGCCATTTGGACAATATCCTAAATGACTTACTTCCGGCCAATCATCACATTGGTTTGGGGTATAAGATGGGAGAATCATCCAAATCGTCTGCCACCTTTGTTAGGCCAACGTCCGATGCTTCTACTAGTGGGAGTAAACACCTCATGGGTAGTTCGTCTACCAATGGTGCTTCCGCTAGGAACACACCCCCATTTGGAAAGAAACCCACTTTGGGTGGACCTCCAAAGAAGGGTCATGCTTTCATGTATACCATGCCACGTAGGAATACACATCCTACTCCACATGTTAGCACGTATGATGATTTTTATGCTCCGCATCCAAGAGAACGTGCACACCATGTGAGACACACTCATGCACGTGTTCCACCACATTCGTATGCTCATCCTCATTCTCATATGGATAATTATCGTCATGCACCATTGCATTATATGCCATATGCCTATTCACGACATGCATCACATAGAAATCAACAACGTATGCATGTTCCCAATAGGAATAGGGCTCCCAAAATTTTCACTATTTGGAGCCCGAATGACACAAACATGTATGAAAAACAAGTGTACATGAATTCTTATTTTATGAATGTTGTTCATATTGATAATTATGTGGGGAAGTCTAAGTCCAATTGGACTTGGCTTCCAAAAGTCTAATTTCTTAGGACCCAATGTCCTTGGGTACCATGGAATGATATTCTATCTTTAGGTACTCAAGGATAAGAGAAGGAGCATCAAATCAAAGTTTAGCTCCATATTAAGTTCTTCTAGGTTCAATCCACCGTGGATTACTAACCCTACCAACTCATTGATTTGCAAAGGATTTTTCATTCAAATAGAGTTGATGGTGCTTAAAGAGATGCACCAAAGTAGGGGGAGCTTAATGTTGTAAGTATATTCATACTTTTGATTTACTTTGGTATCCATATGTGTTGATTGCATGTAATGGTAGATTATCTACATTGGTAGACTATATTACAATTGATGTCATTTTGTGCTAGAATTGTGTATGCCATAGTTTTATGATGCTCTATCTATTTTTGGCATAACACTTTTTGCATATTACTTTTGGTATCAATTTGCGACATTTGGTTATTCACATCGGATTATTTTTGTCTCTGATGTTGATTTCGTCGCTCGACGATTATCTTGGTTAAATAGAATTCTTTCGATGGAAACATAGAATTGTTTTCCAAGCACTCTATTTAACTAAGAATGTTGATTTTGGAGAGTATGTTCCAAAACTCAATAAGTGAAATTGATTTGAGTTTTGATGATTTCGGATTTCGATTTTCGCCTATGGCTTGATGATTTCGTTTTTCGATTTTCACCTATGGTTTGATGATTTCTTTTTTCGATTTTCGCCTATGGCTTGATAATATCTTTTTTCGATTTTTGCCTATGGCTTGGTGATTTTGTTTTTTGTTTTTTGACTATGGTCTCATTGGCACGCTTTGCTTTTATTCGGTATTTTACATTGGTGTCATTTGGACCGTGGTCGTATTATTCGACTCCCGTGTTTTATTGTTAGCCATTGTATTTGTCGTTGATCTCCTCCCGCTCTTTTTGCTAATGCCAAAGGGGAAGAGAATTAATAATGACAATGTGCTAATTAATAATTCAAAGCAATTTACCATGAATCTAATTTGTTATGTTAGATTCAGTGGGAGTGAAGATATAAAAATGGATTTAGATCCTATATGTCAATAATTGGTTCATATTTCATATCTTCATCGTCTGCTTGATGCGTATGATTAATATTTAATACAAAACTAACGTGTCATCAATGCAGGGTGAGTAAGTAAATTTCAATTGAATCATTATTATTGATTATTATTTATGTTGGTTTGTCATCACCAAAAAGGGGGAGAATGTTGAGTATTGATTCCCCGGATTTGGTTTTGGATGATGAGCAAACATAAATATCATGTACTAACTGTTTCGTGAGCACAGTTATGGAGATCGTCGCCAAAACATTACGTACATCTAAAGTGACGTCTCAAGACTTCTCAATACGCGTTATCGTGTGCCTGAAACTTCGTTGAAGCTCAAGGAGCAATATTAAAGTCAAGAAGAATGAAGATTGAAGCTTTGAAGACGGTTTGTCATGTATTATATATTGTCTTCTAGCTTCATAGTTTAGAATGTTAAGCCTTGAGTAGGACTTACATTATAACCTTCATTTCGCTCATGTCTTAGAGCTAGGATTATCATAGAAGCCATTAGAAACTTTTCTGAAGCCTATCGCTTCTTCCCTCGGCTTCTAGTGCATGTTAGTTGGTTCAAGTAGAAGAACCAACCGACTAGATGACGATCTACTCGGTCGGTAATTCCTCTTGAACCGACTAGAATGCCTTTATCATTTCAGCTCATTCCCTGTTGATCAATTAGTCGGTCAAAGAAGGTTCACCGACCGACTAGATGACGATCTAGTCGGTTAGGAATCCTTCTTAGACCGACTAGTTGAGCTTTCCCTGTACAGCCATAGTTACTGTTTATCGTTAGTCGGTCAAAGAACTTTTGTCGACCGACTAGTTGAGAAACTAGTCGGTCAGCATTTGTTCTTAAACCGACTAAATCAACTTGTAGTCAGCCTTCTATATTTCGACTGTTAGTCGGTCAAAGATCATTCACCGACCGACTAGTTGTGAAACTAGTCGGTCGGCAAGTCTTCTTAGACCGACTAGTTGTCATCTCCTGTACTTCGACCTTTTGGCTATTCAACCGTTAGTCGGTCTACGTTGTATCACCGATCGACTAGTTGATGAACTAGTCGGTCAGTGATCCTTCTTTGAACGACTAGTCTGGTTCAGAATAGAGCCGTTGGGAACTTTTCCAACACGATTTTCCTTGCCTCTATAAATACAAACCTGATTTGTTTAAGGCATAGGGAGAGGTCCATTATCCAAGTTATTTCAGACCTAAGAGAAGAGTTTTCTCAAGCTAATTCTAAGCTCTCTCTCCTCACAAAGAATCTCTCCCTCAACTCTTTGAGCAAATTCCTCAAGAGAGATTCCCTCCATTGTGAGCCTTTCAAGCCAAGAGCTTGATTCTAGTCACCATACTCCACCCTAGGCTTCCATTACTGGTCAACTTCTTGAAGCTAGGGTTTGGTGGCATCATCTTCCCCAAAATCCATCGCTGCCCTAATTTGGTAAGATTTACTAAAGGCATAGTATTTTGTGGTAAGTGTTTCTTTATTTCATTTCAATCATTATTTGAATTGTTCTCTCGGTTGTGAGAGAAGTGTGTGATCCCGGGTTGTGGGAGTCACATTTATATTGTGTATGATTTGGTCTTGTGAAGGTTTCTCACAAGAATTTCATAGTGCTAAATCTTGAGTTAGGGTTTCTAACTCAAGTATCCGGATGGGATCCGGGTGGTTGGGACGTAGGATCACCGGGAACAAGTCGGGGAGACTTGGGTGGATCCGAACCCGTTACATGCTTTGTTTGCGTTTGTTAATTCTTGTTGATTGTTGTTTATTCCGCATTATCGTTTGTTTCTTGCATAATAATTAGGAATAACTATCTTGATTATTTTAATGTACTATTCACCCCCCCTCTAGTACATGTGCAATAGCTTCACAGGGCACTACAGTTCCGCTGTTCTAGGGCATAGGGATGAACCCTATGGATACGATTTTAGATTTGTGATGAACGAATTGATTTGTTGCTAGGATTGATGGATGGTTGGGTTATGATTGATTTACTACGAGTAGCTAGGAATTTCCATTGATTGGGGTTTACAAGAGATTTGATTTCAATCGATGGAAAGGCCTATATATTCGATTGAGGTTTATAATCGAGATTCTCTAGACTTGGTTTACAAGAGATTGGACCAAAGCTAGGATTTTTATTATAAATCTATACTCATATTCGTTTACAAGAGATTGGACGAATACGAACTATCATAACCTAGATCGTAACTCGAGTTTGCACGTGAGTGGGCTCGAGGTGCGATTGGACGATGATGTCGATCTTTATGCTAGCGGCTTAGGTTAGGGTTTGCACGAGAGTGGGCCCTAATATAGGTATCTATAGACCAGCAATAGCGCGAGAGCGTGAGCTTGGTTCTCTATTCAGTTACGACTAGTTCACCTCAATTCAAGCCTTGCAACATTGATATTCACGATTTACAAAGATAAATAACGATCAGTAGTGGGGATTCCCTGGCCCTAGATGCTTTTATCATATAGAATTCAATTTGTTAATTGAATGACCGTGACAAAATTTTCAAAACCATTCCATTCTACCACCAATAGCTAGGTGATTGAAACAGAGTACCATCAATTGTCCTCCCTATGTTCGATACCCGCTCGCTACTACACCGTACGCTTACGGTAAGATTACAATCATTTTTCGGGTCTATATCCGGGGCCGATCAATGACACAGCCAGTGTACTGCATCAGAGAGAAGGAATAGGTGTGGAGAACCGTCGGGGTGGCGGCACAGAGTTTGAGTCATCCCTGTAAGATGTGAAAGCTCAGGCAGGGAGAGTGTCCCGACCTCAAGCCTAGAGAAAAGGGCGGTGGCGAGGTGGTGCTGGGTGTAGTGGAGATAGGGGTGGACTATACAAGAAGACTGGGCCCTACTAGGGTGATATCCTTACAGACCAGTAATGTGATGCCAGAACTACTCAGCATCGAACGTGGTAAGCTCGTAGTCTAGGGAGTATGCAAGGGTGTCGTCGGGGATGGCATGAAAGTGGAAGTGAGCACAGATCATGGCATGCATTATCACGACGTCGCGGTCAAGCAGACTGAAGCAGATGCCAGCACCCTCTATGGCGATGGAGCTCAGTCAAAACCTATGACCTGGTAGAGCCTATGGACACCCTGAAGGATGCCAAGGATCTGGAGGATGGGAACATGGATGAATTGGGTGGGGACGATGGTGCGGTAGGAGATGGAGGCAAAACGCTCGCGGTGAGCGTCGTCCCTGAAGACGATATCATACGTCCTCAGGGTGGGAGATGGAGAAATTGGATGGGATGGAGATGAATGAGAGAGAGTGGGTAGGAAATATAGAGAGGGAAAGGAGAGGTGGAGATATGGGTAAAGGGGGCAGACCTAGCAGTGGAGCTGTCGGCACTCGGGGGGTGCAGGCGGAGGCAGCGGCGGTTGTCAGAACGAGTAGAGGGTTAGGGCGGCTCGAGTGCTGGGTTTGGGGATTTCAAATAGTATTAGGGCTTAAGCCCGAGTCGGTCTGGGTTTATATAAACAGAGTTCGGCTCGGATTTAAGTTGTGGACCTCATCAATAATAGTCGTCGCTCTATCGAGTAGCGATATCTGCTCGACCGAGTATAAAAGATAGAAAAATTTGAAATTAAACCCAGAAGTTACGCCCTAGTACTCGACCGAGCTGCTTACTCAGCTCGGTTGAGCTGAATTGAAACAGGGTGACGAATTAGCTCTCTTTTTCTCTAACTGTAGCTCGACCGAGTAGGGTAGCTACTCTGTCGAGTCCATTAAGCTTTCCAGAGTTCCCTTTTTAGCACTTTTGGAACCCTCTTGTAGCTAGACCGAGTAGGAAAGCTACTCGGTCGGGTCGAATTAAAAACAGAATGCTCTTTTCAACCTCTTAGGACTCTGACTGTAGCTCGACCGAGTAGGCAGCTACTCGGTCGAGTCGCGTTTGATTTTTAGAGTAACTTTTTGGCCAACTCCTTCAGCTCACTGTATCTCGACCGAGTAGGGAAGCTACTCGGTCGAGTGGCCTCTCCAGGCCCTCTAAGCTATGTATTTTTCTTTGGTACTCTCCTCTCGGTTCCTTCTTCTTCTCTTTTCATCGTTTAGCATGCTTTCCTCATTGTTCAACCTGTAGAAGGAAGAACTCATCAAATTTTTATGTTTTTTTGTATTTTTCTAGAATTAAAAACAAATTTATTTGGTTTTGGAATAGAAGAAAGAACAAAAACAAAACTATGGGGAAGAAAATCGGGTTGCCTCCCGATAAGCGCTTGTTCTAAGTCGTAAGCTGAACTCCATCAAGGTATTCAATGATGATCGGGGATCCTGGGCATGTGTGAAATAGACTCGTCATGTTTCCCAATGATTTCGTGCGGTGGTATTTGGCGCGCCTCTCCTCATTGGCCTTCTCGGCCAAAAAGATCGTAGCATGCGGTCCTTGATGATGTGATGGTATATCCAAGGGCTCCTCGTCAAGTACTCATAAGTAGGCGGCCACCGCCTTGTTGTATACGACATTGTCGTTGTCTAGGCTCATTCTCACGGGATCTTTGGGGATCTCCTCCATGGTGTATTCATCTGTAGCCTCGTCTTCCAAGAGCTCAAGATAACTCACATCGTCTTTTGGGATGCGGTCCCTCATCGGCTTTTGCAAGCGAAATTCGACCTCAATGTTTCCCACGTTCAAAGATAGCATCCCCTCACGGACGTCAATTAATACTCAAACCATCGCCATGATTGGACGCCCCAATATGATTTGTGAGTACCCTTTTCCGACATGTCCATGACCACGAAGTCTACCGGCATGCAAAGCACGGCAGTATTTACAATATGCTGTCGCGTGTTTTGCCCACCAGATATGTGATAGAATGATCCGCCAATTGGATGCTCATGTCGGGCGGCTCGAGTTCTGTCCCCATATTTAGCCTCTTAAAGATGGTGAGCAACATCAAACTAATGCTTTCCCCCAAGTCGATCAAAGCTTTACTAACAGGGGTGCTGCCAACGGAGCACGACACCGCGAAACTCCCGGGATCTGGCAACTTCTTTGGTAGATGTTTCTTGATAATGGAGGTGGAATTGTCCAAGAGCTTCACCTCCCCTTGCTTACACTTCCCCGTAATAATATACTTCAAGAACTTAGCATAGTTGGGGATTTCCGTGATAGCGTCCATAAAGGGGATGTTCAATTGGATTCCCTTGAGAAGCTCAGAGAACTTGGCATATTTCTTCTCCAATTTTGCCATGGATAACCTTTGATGATATGGTGGTAGAGGTCGGCTTGCCTTGTCTCTAGAAGCATCCTTTGGAATGGACTTGGGGGAAGTAATAGTGTTCGCTGGTGCTGTAGTGGTAGTAGGAAATTTGGAAGGCGAAGCCTCCCTCTCTCCAATAGCATTGGGCTCAATTGTAGCTTGATCCACGTCCTTTGCCACAATAGGGGCTGAAATAGTAATGTCTCCATCTTGCACATGAGTGGTTGATATTTGGGTCACCATGGTAGAAACCAGTACCATGACATTGTCAGTGATCTTTCCTCCCCTCGTGGTGACTGCGACCACCGCGTTGACTTGGGCTCTAGGATTAGGCTCAGGCTGAGAAGGTAATCTCCCTTGAGTCTTCATGAGTTGTGACATTTGGGCCTTTATCTCGTCAACGGAGGCATTAAGAGTCCTAAATTGTGCCGCATTCTCACTATTGATCTTCGTTTGCCCACTAATGAAGGCATCCAAGGTCACCTCTAAATTGGGTCTCGGGGCCGCCGGTTGGTATTGTTGCTGTGGCGGGCGGTTGTTGTATCCCGGTGGTCTATTAGGCCCAGATGGCTTAAACACAAACTGTTGTTACTGAGGAGGAGGCCCTTGTTGTTAAGGAGGAGGAGGTGGTGGCCTTTGTTGTTGTGGAGGTTGCAATGCTCCATTTAGATTCCCATATGATAATCTAGGGTGATTTCTCACCGCCGGATGTTGCCATTGATTTCTCCCATCTCCTTGCATGTATTAGACTTGCTCCGCTGGCACATCTATTCCCTCGCATGAACCTTCTAATGGGTCGTACCTTTGCTCAGTGTAGTCCTCGTATGCGGCATAAACGGGAGCTCTTGGAGTGGGGGAATAGTATCCAACCTCGTTCAATCCTTGCTACCTGCTTGCATAAAGTCTCAAGTGGCCCATCTTGGTTTGTAGCTATCTTCACCTCAGAACCATTGACGTTTGAGCGTTCATCGCTTCACTGTTGGTTGTTAGAGGCCATTTGTTCCAACAAAGATATGGCCTCCTCAGGTAGCTTATCCAAAAGAGCGCCTTGAGTGGTGGTGTCAATAATCATCTTGGTACCCGGTTGGAGCTTATTGTAGAAACTCTAAATAAGGTCCAAATCTGGGACTCAATGGTGCGGGCATTGATGCTGCAGATCCTTTAATCTCTCCCATGCATTATATAGCAACTCCTGTGGCAGTTTCTTGAAATTAGTGATTGCCCCTCGGATCCTCACCGTTTTGGATGGTGGATAGAACTTGTCCACGAAAGCTAGAGCCAACTAGTCCCAAGTCGTTTAGGTATTTGAGGGGTGCGCTCGCAACCAACAAGAGGCCTTGTCCCTCAGAGTGAACGGAAATAGTCTTAGCTTTATAGCGTCTTCACTCACATCTTTGGCCAGGAAGGTGTCGCACTTCGCCAGCAAGAGGTCTATGTGATGATTTGGGTTCTCATGTGGATGCCCATGAAAATGGTCTTTCTGCATCAGGTTGATCAACCCAGTCTTTAGCTTAAAGCTTCCTGCCGCCAGCTGCGGCCTCAAGATGGAAGACGTACTGCAAAAGTTTGGCTTCATGTGGTCCCGAATGGACCCAGTACATAGAGGAGTAACATGACCCTCTGCCATTGGATCAATAAATGTCTGACTCCTCTTTAATGCTCTGAGTCTTCTTGCGGTCTTTTCAATCTCGGGGTCAAATAATAACTCTTTGTCAAGACCCCCGAGGCGAGTGTTTATGCACAACAAAAACTCAGAGAAATACAGTCAGTAGCAAAGTAATAAAAGAGAATAAAAAATTGGAAAGATAAGAGGTGTTAAGATTTGCTAACAAATTCGTCGATAAAGGAATAACCCAAGTAATACCTCCCCGGTGACTATGCCAAAAACGTGATGCTCCCGAAACAAACACTTAAAACCCACCTAGCAAAGGCACGAATGCCAAGGGCTAGATGTATACTAAGTGCGAATTCTAGGTACCTAATGAAAGCGTACGGTGTCAAGTAATAGTATAAAAGATATCGATCCTACAGGGAGATACGTGACGTTATTGTCTTGGGTGATTTCTAGTCTTAGAATAAAGCTAGCAGTCGGTTTCAGAAGATTGTTTGTCGGATGATTGTAATCAATAATAAAAGAATAGGGCATTAGGACTCACCATTAGGATCATTGGATGTCGATGCTAGGCTAGGATTCTTACATTGCATTGGCTTTATTATGGATTGTCGCATCTAAGATGTAGAACTCATGACTCTAAGCGCCATGAATCTAATATATCGCATACTATACCCCACTTTTGCGATAGACGCACACGATCCATGCATTAAGAATCGACAATGTTCATGCCACTCTAGTTGATAGAATGATCCCAACTCATGCCACTCTCGTGGATTAGAGTTTCGATGTGTTTTGTTGGCTCTTATTGACGCAATTACGGTAGCCGTCAATTAGTAATATAGGACGTCGGTGGATCAAGTCAAGGCACGAGTGATAGCCCCGCTCTCACGATAGGCGGCACATGCCCTTATTGAACTCACTAACTCCCTAATTAAATCCATAGGATAATCCTTTACCTAATCGCTTCCACCGACCGTGGTCACGATCTCAGTACGAGATCTCCTACAAATTTGGCTAGATCGACCAAAACACGTCCTTTTATACCAACGCAACCTAAAAATCCTAACTTTACATCTAAATCCTAAGATCCTAAGGCATTAGCCCTAGAGAGAACTATTCAAGCATCATAGCAAAAGCAATAAAAGATTCAATGGAAGCAAAGGAATTCATCTCGGCAATAGAAAACATCAAAAACAATAGAAAGTTTAGAGAATCGTACCAACGCATCGTAGAGTAATAGCAAACATAATAGAATTAAGAATATAAAGATTCCACGCAATAAAAGATCAATAAAAATCCAAGCTTTAGTCTCCACAAATTGGTGACGGCACACAAATTCTCTAGATCTAAAAACTCTAATTAAAACTAAGGAAAATACTAAAAAGTCTAGTCTATTTGCAAATAGGGTAAAAACTGTACTTACATACAAGGGGTATGGACCCCAAAAAATCTCAGAAAATCTGGACACTTAGGCCCACCAACTTGACTGGTCGCGTCGTCCTACTCGGTCGAGTAGCGGTGCCTGCTCGGTCGAGCTGATATAAGGCTGTTGCTTGTTGCTGCTTCTGCTCTGGCTGATACGGGCTCCTCGGTCGAGTAGCCCCCCTACTCGATCGAGCTACAGTAGGTCACAACTTTCCCAAAACGCTGCGCTATCTGATGACGACTCGGGTCGAGTAGGTGAACTGCTCTGTCGAGCTACAGTGCCTTGGAGAATAGCTCAAAATAGTCGCTCTGTTTGATACAGCTTGGGTCGAGCTGGCTGTCTGCTCGGCTGAGTGGGGCATGGCCGTTTCCTTGCGAATTCTGCGTGTCAGCTCGGCCAAGTAGATGTTGCTACTCGGTCGAGTTGCCTGGAAAACAGATTCCGAAGTGTCCATCTCTCGCTCTTTTCTCCTCCTCTCCTTCTCTCCCCCAATCTTCTTCCTTGCCATGGCGAACTCTCATGGAGCCTAGCCAATGATGTCCCAGACGTACCGGATGTGTCCATGTCCCAAAATAGCTCCAATTCACCCCAAAACTCCTGAAAACATTAAAGTTATACAAAAATCGAATGTGGCATTAGAAGCGCGATAATGTATGAAAATGTGGATTTTGGAGGCGAATATGACATGCAATGATGCAATACATATATGTAAGATATGGACACATCACCCGCTAGGTGGGTAGGCTCTGGCTCGAGCCTGCCCAGGCGGGCTCGACCTGCCCGCATCAATGGCCAAGTCTGGGCTCAGCCCAACCCGCCCAGCCCAGCTGGGTCAGGCTAGGCCAGAACTGGGCTTTCTGGCCTTTTGAGCCATCTTTTGAGCTGTCGAGCTCCGATTTAGCCGATTTTCGAACCGTTGGAAAGCAAGGTTCGATTGGGACTATCCCAAGAACCATTGTAACCTTTTTCTATGCTTTTATTATGCAAAATATTCTTGTAAACATTTTACAATATATTTTCGACCATTTTGCATCATGTGCAACAATCCATTATAGCATTCTACTAATGCCAAAATCGCAAACCTTTTGCGACATTATTAAATCACATTTCATCTAGACTTTTCATCACAAACTCTTTGTGACTACAATTATTCTCGTGCACCTGAGTGCACTCTTTCTGAACCCTTCCTATTACTAAGACACAAATCCCACTCGGTGTGAGACCCTACAGCCTGACTCTACTACAGGTTGGGGCTCGAAACCCCTAGACGACAGTGACCACGAGCAGCATGTGTCGTCCCTATTTCGGCATCATAATTACGTGATTGACCCATTGACAAAAATTTCGTCGGGATCGCTCTGACTGTGTAAGTGATGAACACCGTAGTTTTAGTCTATTCGTCATAACTATGTCACTAGATAGCTTAGGGCATGGTAAAACGTCAACCCTACTAGCTAGCATTGGTCAGTATATATCGGTCTTTGGTATGTCCATGTTATACTTCCTACAACATACCCCGGCCAAGGTTTAGCACAATGAACTCAAGTCTAAAGGACCTCATAGATCTATGTGACGCCGTTCATGCACAGGTTCGTACAATGACCTCAAGTCTAAAGGACCAACTAGCATATCATCACTAGAGAGTTATCAATGACATTTTAGTTAAGGTTAACCACTTGATAACTCTTTATTGGGTGGTTCAGTGGACTCATTCTCCAATGAGCACCTGTGTCTCGTCTTCGACTTCGTCAGATCGAATGATTATGAGATCAGCATTACCCTTTAGGATAAGACAAAGACACAATGGTATGTCCGATGAGCCGATATCCATTTCTCGACACATCTATGACCATGAATGTTTTAAGACTCAAGTTTCTATCGGCCATACACTTCGCACAATCGAGATTTGCATCTAGATACATGTATGACCTTACTTTACGTCTGAGGAAATTATCCAAGTATTAAAAACATTTAATCATACTAGGATAACTAGTACCATTTATATTTGAACAAGATGTTTTCTAGGATAAATTGCCTCGAGGGCATATATCTTCCTACATAAAGATCTAGCTTCGCATCTAAATTCCAGTGCATGCAAGTCTAATAAAGAATCCATGAGTGCACAACACTTCTTCATCTTTTCCACCTACCTACATTGCATGAAACCATATGTATACTTGTAATTAATCAGCGCAGTCTTAAATCATTTATTATATCCTACTAAATATGAAATTTTAAATTTGTGATCAAACCCCAAATCTTCCCGTATCCATATAAATTATTTTCATAATTTAACCTTAAAGTTAAATGTTTGCACCTTGGATAAGCAATCATATCCTTTTTAGAGAAGCTTGAGATCATCGAGTGATTCAATTCTTTATCAGGGCCCAAAAGTAGGTAGTTGCTATTAAGTCACCATGAAAACAACGATGGATTCCTTCAAAGAAGTTTTATCATGTGCCTCCTCGGCTCAAGCTTTGGTAATAATTAATTAATATAATAATGATAGATTATTATAAATTAAAAACTAAATAATTGTAGTAGAGTCGCTGGTAAGATTACTAGATTATGGAAGGGCGAGGATCTGGAGGTAGCTACATCGGGAGAAGTGAAAATGAGGGACGATCACTTCGGTGATAGTGGTGCCTTCGATGACATGTCGCCTCTTGAGGATGGCGACGAAGAGGCCGAAGCGGGTAAGGTAGGCGACGGTTACAATGCCGTTGTGGCCACTGCTGATGGCCAAGGCGTCGAACTTCTTGTTGAGATCTCTCAAGAACCTTGCACTGCTGCCATGATCGAGTTGAGATTGATAGTAAAGAGAAAAAGGAAAGTGTTTTGAATGAGAGAGCAGTCACATTATGGAGAGAGATGCAATAAACGAAGCTGATGCTTTGTCCCCCCAAACAATATTCAGTGATTTCGTTTTTCTCCCCAAAGAGTTTCTTATCAAAATTTAAGATTTGTCCCTACCAAAATTTTAACAACACCTCGTCGTCCCAACTGTTGATTCCTTAATATTAAATACCAACCATCTTGCTAACCTCCCTTTTGTTTTTGTTTGTCAAAAAATTGCAAACATATTTAATCTAATTTAACAACACAAAAGCCACACACAGTATGCACTAGGACATAGAATAAAAATTCGGGAATTGATTTGCGCACCTAGTTGGGGAATATATGCACTTACGTCATTACGAAATTGACACATCTCGTTCAAAATGATAGTAAGCTATTTGGTCCTCTTTATATATGTAATCCTTATGCATTTGAGCATGCATCTATGAGGTTACAATATAATTACATGGATAAAGTCCTTGGAGATGCATGTAACATACATTGAGATCATGATGAGATCATGATAATGAGGCCCAATGGTATCTCCTAAAATGTTCCTGGTCATTGGAACATCTAGAATGGGATATCAATATTCCGGATAGACTAGTGTATGTTGAGCTCAACCATTGGATGGTACTAGCTGGCCTCATAGCCACTCGATGTGGGGACATCGTGAGACCATGCATTTGTGTTTGTTAGAGAACAAGTTCACAACGATGATTAGAAAGCTAACCAAACAACGATGATCTGTGACTAGAAGCTTCTGCATAGTATTCATACTTAGAATGTAAATAGAAAGCTCTTAGGTGATAGTAGGTATTGCATAGTCCTTATACTTAAGATTTGATCTGTGACCTTGCACGTGAAAGGCTATACTTTGGCTTTTATTAAAGATCAGTATTACACTCGATAATAGGTACTCGATAGGTATAGTTGGAAGCATGCGAAGGGAATGGACATCAATATGGGATTCATCTCCTACGGTATGGGAGGTTAGTGTTGCAAAGACTCGAATGCGAACCATGGTTAAGTCTCTGCCCAAGGCAGACAGAAATACATATTAAGGTAACAAGTTGTATCTAACCTCGAATACTATGGGATCACATTCTCTATGCACATAAGGTGTAGTGGGATTTGAAAGGAAGTCGTACCCTAGACATCTTAGCAACATAATGATGACGTTGGGATTGGACTACATGGAATCTGTCACTATAAGGCCCAATATTTGGTTCAAAGAGATTTCAGTCTCTATGCTAACCAAACAACGATGATTCCTTAACGAAGGTGGCGGTATTTGTGGCTAGAACCTCTACTGTACCTTGAACATGATACAATCGTGCTAGTTAGAATCGTACTTTTAGAGTCATACATAGGTGACAATCTCTCATGAGAAACAAAGTAATGAGATTCATATACATGTGATGTATGGACTGATCATAAGTGTTGTGATCAAGCTTATTAGAGACAGAATGCACATCTCAAAGAGTTGCGAGTGTGTATTAGAAAGATTCGTAAAGAGTTACAAATGATCCAAGCAAAGGAAGAAGGCATAAACTCCAAACCAAATCCCTAACATGTGGTTAGTCGACTAATGATGCTTCTGTAGTCGACTAGCTAGCATGTAGGAAAACAGAGAGCTGGCTAGTCGACTAGTACTTTAGCACTAGTCAACTAGTGCATAAGGACTAGTCGACTAAGTGGCCCAGATGCGTAAAAGGTGTTGGCTCAGTAATTTGGTGCGGGTTTAATCCGAGAGTTGGATCTAAAACTGACCCGAACTAATGGAATTTGACTCTAATATGAATTTCTAAGTGTTAGGATATTCAAAAGAGTTTTAGTTTGATTAATATACCTTGTTTTAGGATTTGGATTTGGTTTCAAATCAAGAGTCGTAATTAAATTAGAAAACATATGTGCCTTCTTCTACTACGTATTTGGATTCAAGTTGAATTCTAACTCCCTTTCTCTATAAAGGGGGATCAAGAGACTATTAAGGTGTGGAATAAATCTCTCCTCTCTTTCTCTCATGATTTTATGCAGCTAAAAGAAAAGCAACAAAACCACAGCACCAATAGGTGTGTGACTTGTGGTTTTCCTCGACACTAATGCATGTGGTCAATAGGGACAAAGGAAAGGGTTTACTTGCATGGCCTTCAACCATTGGGATTTTTCACATGTCATTTTCATGCAACTCATGCATGTGATGTGTAAGTAGGATAAAATGCATGCAATGTGTGACTTCCCTTCAGCACCATGAATCGGGTCCCACACACATGAAGTTAATGCAAACATTGCGTAACGATGAAGACGTTCCTTCACTCGTCTCAATCTCTAGCCAAATCGATTGGGACTTGAGTTCGGTATTAGGATGAGCTTGCGGATTATGATGGGCTTGTCACCATTGTGTGACTTCTATTGTACCATGATGGATGGAGCGCGACATTTTGGAATTCATCGGAAAAGTTTTGGACCATAGATATCGCATAAGAATATCCACACAAAGGTATGCCCTTTTATTAGCTTTAATTTCAAGCATTGCAGTAGATTTTGGTTATGATATGCTAATCGTAGAAAATTTTGATTTTTCAGTCTTCTGATGCATGCTAAATA
This sequence comes from Scilla litardierei, assembly GCA_030789695.1. NCBI lineage: Eukaryota > Viridiplantae > Streptophyta > Magnoliopsida > Asparagales > Asparagaceae > Scilla > Scilla litardierei. The sequence continues at coordinate 182,743,834 of CM061141.1, read as the reverse complement.
GTTTAGCGTATCTAGCGTATTTCCTTTAGTGGTATTGGAGCCATGTTACAAATCTGGAAATTATGTTATTTAGAATTGATTTCAAAATGAATTTTTACTCATCACAAGATAATAATTAGAACTATGCACAAGTATGCTTTGCACAAATATTATACTGCAAGATGTTTGCATTCTGAAAAATTAAAATCAGAGATTTAATCATCACAATTTCATGATTACGTAAATCTGATGAAACCCTAAACTAGTCAACTTAGGGATAACCCCTAGTCGAATGGTCAGGGAACTAGTCGACTAGTACTGGAGGGCTACTCGACTAATACACCATCAGTATATTTGCATAACTTGCAGATTGCAGATTAGTCTATACTACCATTTGATGTCCAGTCTACTAATGCCGAATATTGACTATTGGATTTTTTTCCCTAATTGTGATTTTTTAATTTTGAATTTTTAATTATTAACGCAAATGTTGTGTTTGATCTTGAGACACATTCATGAATATTTTCTAATGCATTGCTAAGATCAAGGGTTAATCTTGTACATGAGGAGAAATATAATTTGATTATCTTCGCTCGAAATATTTGATAATTTACAGTAAATATGCAATATACAATATTATGAATATGTGATTGTTTTAAAGATTCGTAAAATCAATTTTAAAATTAAGATTATATTTCCATGATATGTGTTATGAGATAACAAATTGGTCTCATGGAAAATAAATCTATGAAGAATTTTATAAGATAAAATTTTTGGATGCATTTATTTCATGATATATCATGATTTATTTGCAATAATATGTTTTTTGCCGGGATTGCTCGCAAAATTAATCGCACGTTTAAATTGCTTTTTAGCTTAATAATGTGATTACTGCTAAATAATTATGAGGGTCCGGTGTTCGCTCTGTCGTTAGTAATCTAAACTAACGGTGTATAACATCGCCCCCTGGTCTAAATAATTATTAAGCAATTTTATTGGATTATGTTTGCTTGTGCATAATAATTATAAGGATCTTGCAATCACACTGATGTTATCTATATAATCTAACAGTGTAGGTGGTTGCCTTGTGATCCAAGTAATTATTATGCAATCATTTAATGTGATTAAAATTTTGTAGCCGGCGAAATATGGATTGTTTGCAAATTGTTTGCTCATGTATAATATTTTACACTAAAATCTAATTAATCTGATTAATTAGTATATCTTAAACCAAGAAAGTTAGAATTACAAAAGACTTATTGATAGCTATTGGATTTAATCAAATTAAATCAACGTGACTTAGTTTTTCCAACTATATCAAGTCTATTATGTTCAAAATCATTTTAAGGATTATCTGTAACCATCCACGCTTCAATGATGTAGAGTACATATATTGGCACTATGGTTGTTGGTGAAGGTCAAGTCATAGTTGTACAATTCTAGGTGATGCATATTTGCTACCGTAAGATGGATTCGGGGGATGTGAAGAGGGTCGTGTTGGCGAATGTCAACGGCACATTGCCCACTCTTACTGAGTACGAAATGTATGGGAAGGACTTGACTATACTTTATGGCTTGTTGGAGAAGGTCAAGGTCATAAAGGGCTAGGAAAAAACCATATTGAGAGTTGCAATCAACAAAGAGTTTATCTACAAACTATGTAGTGTGATAATTTGTTGGCGAAGGTCAAGGTTATCGAACTCAAGATAGTTGGATCTCAATTCCCATTAAGAAATTATATGCCGATGTCCATCTATCTTTTGGGTTGAAGATATTTGCTAAAATCAGTATGACAAATAATTAGACAAAAACCAATCTAATTATTTATGAAAATTTGTAACATCATAACTCCTTTTGTTATTATGGAACAACATGTCTAGCCTTGAATTTATCTTTGACTTGATCACACCCACTTGAACTTATTGTTTTATAGGTTGATAAAAATTTTGGTATGCATTTACGTATGACAAGTTAACATGCATCATATTTGCAACCACATTAATCCAGCAACTGAGAATTCCAATAATATAGATATGATATATAGAGAATATTCTCAAGATGAACTGGATTCATATAAGAGTTAGAATAGTTGGGGCCAGATAATGAATTATTTGGAAATATAATTCTTATTCTTCCTATTACCTTCTCATTAATATGAACAAACTGGGAAATGTTTCCAAAGCTCCTCAAAGTGTTGAGGTGGTAGAGAGTTTCTTTTCGAAGAAAAAGACACAGATGAATATTAACAAAAGATGTATGTTTTCGTTTTGTCATTAATATGTGCACTGAAAGAGAATTGCAAGGATAACTTGAAACTCTTGGAAAAAGGGGCATATGATGCCTTATCTATAGTATGTACTCATGATTCGAAACAAACTCCCAAATTCTAACTTAGGTATATGATACATACGTTAATCCTCATGAATGTAAATGTTACATAAGACAAGAATTAGTAGAAGAGTGTGAGTTAATGGGATAATTATACTAATTAGGAATTGATGCATGTGTTGCTATTATTACCATAAAGTATATTATCACCAAGGATTGCCTTGTGGCAATGGTTTCATTTTATGCAATTTATTTTTGTACCAAATATGATATTGTATGTATTTCTTCATGGATAAAGAATGATACATTTTGGAGAATGTTGTGTGACGTCCCCTCGTCGTGCGTGTTTGATGTGTGCAATATATGGTTGGGGGCGTGAGATTTAAATATTTATAACCGCAAGCGAACGGTGTTGTAGTGTGGCTTGAGGGTCAAACTCAGGGAGGCGTGGTTGTGCTTGTGTCAGAAAGGACCGAATTCACCATATGGGCGAGCTAGCCCGAATCGGTGGATGGGTTGTCACAGAAATAGAATACGAGGGATAATCAATATAAAGGGAAACCCGGGACTTCGATTTCTACCCTATCATGTGATTCTCGCCAATACGGTCGACGGATGGGATAACAATCGGAATTAGGGTCTAAAGGTGAGACATTGCCTCTAAGAGTGATACCGGCATCCCATGGGCCCGATATTCCGGTCGGTGCCCAGGATGATACGCCGGACTTCCCAGGTTCAGTCAGTGGGCATTCACATGTCCATTAACACTGACCGACTCCGAGAGCACTAAGCTCGCAACGATAACTCCCGACATCTCGTCCTGCCGTTCCCATGCGCTCGGATTCGTTGTCTACGCTAAGGGCGTGAGCTATGGCTAGGGAGTCAACTGCCAAGTTTATTCCCCCTTGGCCCAACGGTCAAAGGTGGTAATTTTCCCGCCGATGACAATGAAACACCCCGTGTAACCGATAGATTCCTAATCCCTATCGATTTCCTAGTCCTATGGACGCATCAGGGAGAACCCACGAAGGGGTTTCCACCAAAATCCCAGATTTGGGAACTACTCACACATATTTGCTAAAAAGCGATCTAAATGAAAATCGACCGTTAAAAACATAATCAGACGATTGGAATGAAGTAATAGCAATACAATTAAGATAATATCAAAGTTTGGTTAAGATCAGAACACTTACAAATAGCAAAGAAATTACAGCCGTCACAAGAGAGGAAAACAGTAAAAAAATAACCACACCACGTTTCTGGAAACCTAAGGCTCCTATATATAGAAAAAGATATCACCCGATCGGGTGACCTGCTACGAACTTCGGCAGCGATCTTCAGGGCTTCACCCGGTCAGGCGACACGGTCGGTTGGCGGAAGCTTCTAGTCGTTTGGATCTTGGCGTCGTTGGGTGAACCGATCGGTTGATAAATCAACCGATCGGTTGGGTGAACCGATCGGTTGATAAATCAACCGATCGGTTGGAATTGTCGCCCAAAAAGACAGAAACTTCGGATGTTTTGGCACTGTCTGCTGGCCGTCGGGTGAGCTGTCCGGGTCGTGTCTTCGAGGAAACGGCTACAGATGAACCGATCGGGTGAAGATCACCCGATCGGTTGGATTTCAGCTCCAATTTCCCGAGAGGAATGTTGGGTTGACCCGGTCGGTGACCCGGTCTCTTGGCGCTCGCTTCGCTTCAGTTGCTGTCCGGGTGGTGCACGCGTGCATCACCCGATCGGTTGGCTGTGTCCACCCGATCGGGTGGGGGTTGAAAGATGGCGATCTTCGTTGTTTGACCCCCTGGATCACGCGTGACTCCTCCCGTTGCTCCGAGGACTTATGATATCTTTGTTATGTGTCCCATATGCTGTCAAACTCCTGTAAACACCAAAAACACGGAAAAGTGAAAGAAAACGAGAAAACACGAGAAAATGGATACGAGACGGCGGGAAATAACGGAAAAACACAAAGAAGACGTGCGTGGATACATAAAATATACACACACGTCAAAATCCCTCAAGCTGAACCCTTCCTCGTCCTCGAGAAAGATGAGTAAGAGTAGGAGCTCGGAGGGAGAAAATGGAGAGAAAGAGAGAAAAAGAAAACTCTAAATCCTAAATCGCCCGTCAAGGCCAACAAAATAAAAAACGCCACACCAAGCGAGCAAACGATAAATCACCACACTAAACCAAAGAAAATGAGTCCAGACAAGTACCGTGGGCCCACGCGGTGAAGCGCGAGTGAGTGTGGTCGTGTGCTAGCAGTCGGTGTTACTATCTACATCGTACAATAAGCTCCATATACACAAATCCAAGAAATGACCCAAATATCGATTCGATTTGAAATAAGCGATGAATATATGGCTCAATCATGCATGAGAAGAGTATGAGAATGGAAACGCATCATGTGTCAGGGACTCTACAGCTAGGGACTCAGACATCACCACACTATCACCTAGGTAATAGCTAGAAATTCCCTATTTCAAGTGTTTTCGAAAGCGATGGGGGTTGAGATGATGTGGAGTAGAACACTCGGTGCAAATTCTCGCCTTCCCTTTATTCTCGGTAGGTAGGGAAATATTCACACACATTTTTTTGGGTTTTGGATATATGTATTTTTTTTATTTTTGGCTATACATATGTATTTTTTTCTTTCTTTTCTCTTTTCTTTTCTTTTTGGGTTTTTCTTTTCTCTCTTTATTTTTTTTGGATTTTTGGATTTTGGGGTATATACACGTGTGTACTCTCCCAAGTGGGAGAACGGTACACGACGAGGGGATTTGCACCAAGTAAAAATAAAAAAAATCGGATTCTAAACACTTGGGCAAGGGAAATATCTCGCTAATCAGAGCATATGCTAAAATGGGTTATCCTAGTCCTAACTGTGGAATCCCGACACATGCGAAGTGAAGCATACGATATAAATATTCATGCATACAGAAGCAGATAAGAGAGGCAAATACCGCATATTCAAATCGAAGCATGATAATCTACGGGTCATTCCTGGACATGTATATAAAACAAAATCACAAAGTAGAAGCACACCAAACAGCTAGGCGCGACACACGACTCACAAAAAGGCTAAGTGGACCCACGATGCATGAAATGCAAGAGGACTCGACTTCCTAGGGTTAGTGAATTTGATTATCGAAGCCATGCTAGGTGTGTGTGTGATTTTTGTGGTAATTCATCATAGGGTTCATCTCTAGGAGAAAGAGAAAGAAAAGAAGGAAAGGAAAAATGAAAACACGATAAAAACTACTTAAAATCGACGAAAAAGATGCAAATGATGCACGAAGTGCAACTCCCCCAAGCTGAAACTTGCATTGCCCTCAATGCAATAGAGATAAATACGGGAGGGCAATGAAAATGGGGGGAATACGCACCGACTCAAAAAGAAATGAAAAAGAAGAAAAACACACATAACTGAAAATAAAAATAAAGAGAAAGATCACCACACGACATATAAACAGAAAATAAAAATAGAAAATCACACGATACAATATATATAACAAGCACACAAAGAAAACAACACACGACAACACACAGAAAAATTGACTTCCCCCAAGCTAGACATGACAATGCTAGCGATATGATGTTATCGTGAAAATGCAGAGATATGCTAGGGGGAGATCAAAAAATAAAATGGAATCAAAAAGCAGGAGAGGAATCATCCTCGTCCTCCTCAGTGGAAGATGTGGGGGATGCGATGGAGTGGGCGGGAGAGGTGACTGGTGTGCGGAGAAGTGGAGAAAGTGGTCGGGTGATGGATCGGTGGGTGTGGATGTGTGAATGATGGGTGGAGTCGTGGTGGTGATGGTGAGTGGGAGTGAAAGGGCGACCAAGGCGGTGGTAGATGGGGTAGAAACGGCGGTGAATGGGGTGGATACGGCGATAGAAGAGGATGATGGGGGAAGTGATCGCGATCGCACCTGCAATTTCTTACGGCGCACGTATGGAGTGACGGAAGTGGAGGGTGGTGGATCTATGGGGACAACAGTGGAGAGAATGGAAATGGTGGGAGTAGATGAGGTGGTGGGAGTGGAAGTGGTTATAGGATGGGATGGTCGCCTAGGGGGTGAGGGTGGAGGTGAAAATCGTCGAGGGGTTGAAGGTGGTGGTGAGGGGTATGGTATGGGTGGAGGAGGTCCGTGGACGTGAGTAAGAAGGAGGAGGATGGTGGCGACATTCCTCTCAAGTGTGAGGAAACGTGAGTGAGTGAAGACAGAAGAGGATATGACCGAGGAGGTCGAAGAGGATGCGGCAGTGCGCAATGAAGCTATCTCAGCCTCGAGATGGAGGCGAGTAGAGGCGGCTCGACGAAATGAGGAGGAGGAGGTGGTACGTATCAGAGATGTAGTGACGGTGGTGGTGGTGACAGAAGCTAGGATGACACGGCTAGGTCCAGCCCCGGAATCTCCCCGGGACGTAGGAAAGTCCTGCTCACCTAAGTGGGCGGCAGGGGAAGGTGGTCTTGGAGCGCACTGGGGAAGGAATGGAAGGCGGAGCCCCTCCATAAACTCAGGATCGGGAGGAAATGTCCAATCTGCCACCAAAACAATAGACATGCGAGCGGGGCTGGGTAGAATGGTATAGGGAGCTGGGGGTGTCCGTAATGGAAAGTGAAACGACCATCGGGGCGGGGATTAATCATGTGAATATGCCGCAGGACATCTAGATCTAGACATGAGGGTCCTGTGGCAGTAGGAAGATCTCAGGGGACGACAATATTATATTTGGGAGCAGAAGCTAAGATCGTGATAAGGCCCCCGCAACAAAGCTTGCCCTTGTCGGTATGGCTAATCTCAAGAAGCTTGGAAACAAGCCAAGCACCGGCATGGACGGGAACAACTGGGGCCCTAAAAGAAATCCCGTCATCACCCCGAACGAAAGGAAAGGTCATGGCCCACAAAATGAAGAGATCAGGGATGGTCACGGTGCCGGACTCATCCCTAGGGAAAAACATGCAAGAAATGATTCGGTGGGCCAGACGGAAAATGGGGTGAATGATGGAGGAGGCCATGGCCTTACCTCGGGGATAGTGAGGGTGTAGGGTGAGGCGGAACCAAAATTGATCGACGTCAAATTCGGGAGGATACCCGTAGGGACGGATAGCATCGTCCCCAATGATGGGGAGACCAAAGATGTCATTATTGGTATCCAGGTGGGTGCGAATGGTTCTGTTACAGATGCGGAAGATGACGACCAACCCCGACTCACAGACAAGTGTTGATTAGAATTCGAGTGTGAGTGAGGGGTAGGACACCGCGGTGGCGTTTAGGAAAGCCAACCAACCTAAATTTACGAAGAGAGTCTCGACCTCGGTGAAGACACCGAGATCGATAAGCGATTGGGTGTGGGCAAATTTGGTCGATAGATGCCCCCGAGCATCAAGTCTATGATAGAAATCCTTACGCTCATGGTTCCTAAAGCGGTAGCCACGCGGGCCCATCAGTGGGTCCTCAACTGGGACGACAGGTTGGGGTTGGGGTTGGGGCTGTGCAAGCTGTGCAGGCTGTGCGGGAGGAGGGTGTGAGTGTGGTGGATGTGTGGTCTTGCGTCTCTTGCGAGACGACCCCTCCTCTTGCATGATACCCTTACCCTTATCTTGATCCCGGGCCATGTGAGTGTGTGCGCGTGAGTGAATGCGAAAATGTGATGAATGCACACACACACACAAGCAATCGAGCAAATTGAAATTCTAGGGCAAAATGTAAATTAAGCTAAGGAGCGAATTTACCCAATCATGATGAAGATCATTGCTCGTAGAGGTCCCAACGCAGTGCAACGGGATGAAGTGTGAATCCGCGACTACTCTTTTCAGCAAATTTCGAAATGGGGGAGTTTTTGGCAGAAATTAGGGTTTTTGAATGGGTAAAATCGAAGGTAAGGAGAGTGAGATCGATGGAAAGATGGAAAAAGAGAGTGGAGAGATCGATCGAGAGAGTTTTGTGGTCGGTTGAGGGAGAAACAAGGTCGGGCGAGGGAGAGGAAGTCGAAACGGCGAGAGAGAAACGAGAACGGGCGAGGGAGGTGAACGTGTGGGGGCGCTGGGTTTATATAGGGTTTAAGTCGAACCAATCGGGTGAGTTTTCACCCGATCAGTTGACTATTAGGTCGAAAGTTTTGCTGAAAAGATGCTACAGGCGAATGATCAGTTGAGAACTCAACCGATCGGTTGGTCGCTTCACAATTTTTTCCGAAAGTTTAGTACAGCTCACCCGGTCAGTCACACGACCACGCTTCGTATCAACCGATCGGTTGATTAAATACCAATTTTCCCGAGACTTCAGCCATGCTCACACGGTCTTCCACCCGGTCTCACTTTGCTTCACCCGACCGGTTCGCATGGAGAGCAGATACGGCCATTGTCTGATACGTCTCACCCGATCGGTTGAATAATCACCCGATCGGTTGAGGCCTTGTTTCCTGCAAAAATTCATTAATGGCCTTAGTCTCTCGATGGAAGTTCCCGCGGCTAGATTTATTTATTAAAATAAGAAAAATAAAGCTGAAAATAAACCCAAAAACAAAGATAAAAGTTTAGAGCATGTGTTGCCTCCCATGAAGCACTTTTGTTTAACGTCGTTTGCTCGACGCCCGTAGATGATATTCAAGGTGGACGGGGGTGATGCCCTAAGATTGGCATCGCTTCAGATTCAGAGTTGGTGGCCTTTGGTGACGTCGGCAGCGACAAGTAGACTTGCTCGACAACCCTCCCTCCGTTGATAGGATCCGGAGGCTTCTCCCTTATATTGGCGCTACCGCCACTCGTTTCAGGATCCGGAACTCATCTCCGGTGAGCCCCATGGGCTATTTCCCTTTCCTCCTCGTCGGAGGAGCTTTTTGAAATCCGGGAGGGACCGTATGTGTCGCATCCGCTTTCCCAGCAACATCATCTTTCTTCAGGCCGACTAGTTTTTCTAAGTCCCCCAAGCTATCGGGGGGATTTCTTGAAAGAATCTCCTAGGCCACGGCTTTCACAACTCTCTCTTCTTCTAACTCCAGCATATTGCATCTTGGATCATCCGGGGGATTGGGGTGCTTCATTGACAACCCCAAGTCAAGCTCGACTTTTTCATTTCCGATGTTAAAGGAAAGCTTCCCATTATTCACATCTGTTAAAACGCCAGCAGTGGCCATGAAAGTCCGTCCAAGGATGATGGGGGTGTGCGCATCTTCAGGCATGTCCATGACGACGAAGTCCACTGGCACATGCACCCCACTTACGTTGACAGGGAGGTCATCTACAACCCCCATCGGATATTTGACCGATGGTCTGCAAGCTGTAGGGTCATACTGGTGGGCTCCAAGTCGCCCATCCCTATCCTCTTATACATCGACAGGGGCATTAAACTGACGCTTGCTCCAAGATCGACGAGCGCGCGATGGATCTTTACCTCCCCGATCGCACAAGGGATAGAGAAGCTCCCCGGGTCTTTAAGCTTAGGCGAATTTGCTCTCTAAATGAGAACGCTGCATTCCGCCGTTAATACGAACTTCTCCTTTCTGGACCCTCTTGTCACCAAATCCTTCAAAAATTTTGCGTAGGAGGGAATCGTCTCGATAGCTTTGAGGAAGGGGATTTGCAAGCTTAGATCCTTGACCATGGCAAAGAATTTACCATACTTCTCGTCTATCTTGGCTTGGGTAAGCCGTTGCGGAAAAGGCACAACGGGCTTGAATACCTTGAGGCTCCCTTCTTCGCCTCTCTTCTTCTCCTCTTCAGGGACTCCCTCCGGAGTCGTTGGCTTTGGCGACGAAGCACCGTCGTCATTCAATTTTTCAACTGGTCGCTCTACGACCAACGGTGCTTCTGGTTCCTTGGGGGGCACTCTTGTGGGGATTTGTATTCCGCTTCTCAATACGATAGCGAACACATTCGCAATCTCGTGTGTGAGTGCCAAAGTCTGATTTGCTCCCCTCGGTTTCACTTCTGGTTGTGGCGGCAATAGATTTTGCGACCTTTGAAGGTTCGCCACTTGTAACCCCAGCTGGGTTAATTGGTCAGTGAGAGCCCGCTGACCCATTTCCAGCTTCAAATTTATCTTCTCCTGGTTGGTGATGTATTGAGTCAAGAGGGACTCAACCGGAGAGATGGCCCTCTGCTGGCCATATTGTTGCTGCTTCTGCTGCTGAATGGGTTGTTGGTTCCTTGGGGGATATTGCTGATATTGTTATGGAGGATGCTGCTGTTGTTGCCTAGGCGACTGATATACTAGCTGCTGCTGCTGAGGAGGCGGCTGCTGATACGGCGCCCGGTAGCTAAGGTTGGGATGGTTCCGGTTGTTTGGGGAGTAGGCCAGGTTGGAGCTAGTCCGTGGTGGATACGGTGCATTTCCCGTAGGATTGTAGAATAGTGCACTCGCTTGGTCCAACGGTGGTGAGATGTCACCACCCTCGAAGTCCCCAATGACTTCTGCTTCCACCGCCGTAATATGTTGTGTACCGGCACCACCGGCTCATACCATTAGCGCGGAGATCTGGGTCGACAGCAAGTCAAACTTGCTGGATAATTTGTCGACGTCCTCGACCCTGTGGATACCCCCAGATCTAGGTGTGGCTCTCTCGTCACACCACCGCTCATTGTTTGATGCCATATTTTCTAGTATGTTCCCGACATCTTCTTCACTTCTGGACATGAAGGGCCCCCCAGCTGCAGCGTCCATTGAAGACTTCAAGTCATCCCTCAATTCGTTGTAGAACAGATTAATTATGTGCCACTTGGGAAGCTCGTGATGAGGGCATCTTCGCTGCATCTCCTTAAATCTTGTCCAAGCTTCATGCAGGGACTCGTGGCTGGCTTGGGAGAAGGAGGAGATCTCACTCCTCAGCTTCATGGTCTTCCCCGGAGGAAAGAATTTCGTCAAAAAAGCGTTTGAAAGCTTCTCCCAAGTGTTGAACGTATTTGGGTCCTTCCCCCTAAGCCACAGCTTGGCCTTATCCTACAGAGAGAAGGGGAATAGCTTCAGACGGATCGTCTCAGTTGTGACACCATTTATGCGGAAGGTATCACATTTCTCCAAGAAGGAGTCCAAATGTTCGATGGGGCTCTCCATGGCTGCCCCCGAGAATTGATCTTGCTGGATCCACGTCACTAAGGACGGCTTGAGCTCGAAGCTCTGCGTCGTAATAGCAGGAGGACGGATGGCGTAGGTGGACTCGAGGGAAGGCATCGAGTACTCCAGCAGGGATTTATGAGGTGGGGTGTTCTCTCCCATGGTTTCAGGCTCTTCTCTTCTTCTCTTCTATGTGCCCAGACGCCTTAGGGTGGCGTTTATCTTAGGATCAACAGGAATCAAGTCGTCAAGACTTCTTGTGTTCCTGCGCATTAAAAACAACAAACACCCGTGAAGAGAAAAGTAGGAAAGAAACAGATAAAATAGAAAATAAAAATAAGAAAATAAAAAAGAAGAATGCAAAAGAAGAATGCAAAAATTATCACGAGATAGAGATGTGAGCTAGACTCAAGGGTTCATGAGATCCAAAAATAACAAGCACGTTGCCTCCCCGGCAACGGCGACATAAACCTTGACGTCCCCTCGTTGTGCGTGTTTGATGTGTGCAATATATGGTTGGGGCATGAGATTTAAATATTTATAACCGCAAGCGCACGGTGTTATAGTGTGGCTTGGGGGTCGAACTCAGGGATGAGTGGTTGTGCTTGTGTCAGAAAGGACCGAATTCACCCGATGGACGAGCTAGCCCGAATTGGTGGATGGGTTGTCACAGAAATAGAATACGAGGGATAAACAATATAAAGGGAAACCTGGGACTTTGATTTCTACCCTATCATATGATTCTCGCCAATACGGCCGACGGATGGGATAACGATCGGAATTAGGGTCTAAAGGTGAGACGTTGCCTCTAAGAGTGATATCGGCGTCCCATGGGCCCGATATTCCGGTCGGTGCCCACGATGATACACCGGACTTCCTGGATTTGATCAGTGGACATTCCCATGTCCATTAATACTGACCGACTCCAGGAGCACTAAGCTCGCAACGATAACTCGCGACATCTCGTCCTGTCGTTCCCACGCGCTAGGATTCGATGTCTACGCTAAGGGCGTGAGCTATGGCTAGGGAGTCAACATCCAAGTTTATTCCCCCTTGGCCCAACGGTCAAAAGCGGTCTTTTTCCCACCGATGACAATGAAACACCCCGCGTAACCGATAGATTCCTAATCCCTATTGATTTCCTAGTCCTATGGACGGATCAGGAAGAACCCACGAAGGGGTGTCCACCAAAATCCCAGATTTGGGAACTACTCACACATATTTGCTAAAAAGCGATCTAAATGAAAATCGACCGTTAAAAACATAATCAGATGATTGGAATGAAGTAATAGCAATGCAATTAAGATAATATCAAAGTTTGGTTAAGATCAAAACACTTACAAATAGCAAAGAAATTACAGCCGTCACAAGAGAGAAAAACAGTAAAAAAAATAACCACACCACGTTTCTGGAAACCTAGGGCTCCTATATATAGAAAACGATATCACCCGATCGGGTGAAGAATCACCCGATCGGGTGACCTGTTGCGAACTTCGACAGCGATCTTCAGGTCTTCACCCGGTCAGGCGACACAGTCGATTGGCGGAAGCTTCTAGTCGTTTGGATCTTGGCATCGTTGGGTGAACCGATCGGTTGATAATCAACCGATCGGTTGGAATTGTCGCCCAAAAAGACAGAAACTTCGTATGTTTTAGCACGGTCTGCTGGCCTTCGGGTGAGCTGTCTGGTCGTGTCTTCGAGGAAACGGCTACAGATGAACCGATCGGGTGAAGATCACCCGATCGGTTGGATTTCAGCTCCAATTTTCGGGGAGGAATGTTAGGTTGAACCGGTCGACGACCCGGTCTCTTGGCGCTTGCTTCGCTTCAGTTGCTGTCCAAGTGGTGCACGCGTGCATCACCCGATCGGTTGGCTGTGTCCAACCGATCGGGTGGGGGCTGAAAGATGGCGATCTTCGTCGTTTGACCCCCTGGATCATGTGTGACTCCTCCCGTTGCTTCGGGGACTTATGATATCTTCGTTATGTGTCCCCTATGCTGTCAAACTCCTGCAAACACGCAAAAACACGGAAAAGTGAAAGAAAACGAGAAAACACGAGAAAATGGATACGAGATGGCGGGAAATAACGGAAAAAACATAAAGAAGACGTGAGTGGATATATAAAATATACACACACGTTATTGTGAACATTCTCGGAAGATTATTTTGGTACGTTAAATAAAAGCATATATGTTTTGAATGCGGAGACCATATTAAAGGTTCATGAGATGAATATAAAAAGACTCAAAGTATAAATAAAACCTCTTGCGAGATTGTAGACAAAGCCATAAAAGCAAGAAAGATTTAATATTTGCATATGAAAGGATTATGAATCCTTTGTAATTATGAATAATGTGCAACTGGCAGGTCTTGTCTCTTAGGCTTAATGGCTAAAACACCTTTGTGCGACAGAGGAAAAGAGTTATTGAACTCTAAAGAATCATGCATGGTGATGTATGTAATCCAATGTCTACATAAGCAAGAAGTAGACACTTCTACATTATGAAGTAGAGTGCTAATAAAATTGTTAAGATTCTTCGGTGAAATCGAAAAGGAAAACACCTAAGTATGAAAATCCTTGGATATTTAAAAGAGAATATGATTCTCCCTTATGTTACTCTTCCTTGAATGTCTAAGAAAACAAATCGTAACTTATCAGATTAGATGCAGTCCATGATAAGTGACGCTGAGTTATATCTTTCCTTCAAGAGCTAATGCCCCAAAGAAGATAATGCATATGTTGGATATGGTTATATGCATAACATTCCATATGAGATATGGAAAATGACCCAATCTTAAAGTTGTTAAGATTTGGGGTTAACGTATTATACTTGATGTGCTTAGTTTGTAAGATATCCAAATAATTTTTAAGGATATTTTCTATCAATTTGAGAAACGAAAGAGTTATGTTACTCAGTGTGCCACCTTCTTGGGAAAGATATCTTTTGCTGAAGAGATGATGGGAAATGTAATAGAACATGAAGGAGTTCCAAATACACAAACTACAAAAGAATCAAGAGACAGAACCAAACATCAATTTTATACTCAGCCAATTTAGAAAACTAGTGGACATTATGATTGATTACAGTCGTATTGTTTCCCAAGAAGCCATGTACAGTGGGGACTCTGCAAGATGGCTTGACACTAGAAATCCGAAGTGAAAAGGGTTGATACCTACTAGGCAAGGTTGATGGTAAAAGGATATCGTTAAATGGTTTGACGAGATTTTACCCCTTGTAACCATGCACTAGTCCAGTAGCTTGCTATAACTCAAGCTTGAGAGCTTAGAAGTCAGTGGGAGCAAGCGTCAAGAAGTTGGATCATCCAAATTGATGATGAAGTCAAAGGTTTGACTCTATCAAAAAATAAGGATGGACCATACATATATAAGGTCAGTGGGAGCACTGTTATAATCCTTGTAGTGTATGAGGATTATGTATTTTTGTTTGATAAACAACATAGAGATGTTGAAATCAATCATTGCACAGACGTCATTATATTTCTCCACAAAGATTTTAGGAGAATCTTGGATTACCATAAAAGAGTTTCAGTAGTAATCTTTCGATAAAAAGATTTACTGACACCAAGTTTCCAACGTGACATGGATGACAGCTGATCAATAGGAGGATAAAGTTTCAACTTTTGTGGAAGGGAAGTAGCTTAAGAGAGTTCCAAGTAGAGTACTGTGGCTAAATTTACAAATGTATTGATACACATAGTAATACATGATGATGCATAAGGAGATCTTTGCATTGTGATCCAAAGAATATCTTGAACAGATTTCATGTGAGACATGACATTCAAGATAACATGATATAAATAGTTAGTATGTAATAGATCCACTCATGAGGGCATTTCCAGTAATAGACTGTAGAGTTTGCTGGATAATACCAATATGAGACACTGTATTTGGCCATAAGTGCAAGTGGGAGATGTTGCGGAATATATGCACTTACGTCAGTTAAGAATTTGACACATCACGTTCAAAATGATAATAAGCTATTTGATCCTCTTTATCTAGTAATCCTTACGCATTTGAGCATGCATCTACAAGGTTACAATATGGTTACATGGATGAAGTCCCTGGAGATGTGTATGACGTACATTAGGATAATGATTAGATCATGATAATGAGGCCCAATGGAATCTCCTAAAATGTTCATGGTTGTTGGAATATCTAAAATAGGATATCGATATTCTAGATAGACTAGTATGTGTTAGGCTCAACCATTAAATGGTAGCAGCTGGCCTTATAGCACTCAAAGTGGGGACATCGTAAGACAATGCACATGTGCTTGTTGGAGAACAAGTTCACAGAACAACTCACTGAGAAGATTCTACACGGTATTCATAATCTGACTGTCAACATAAGCTCTTAGGTGACGCAATATATGCTGCATAGTCCTTATTATCTGAGATGTGTTGCACGACCTTGCACATGGAAGGATATACTTTGGCTTTTACCGAAGATTGGTATTACACCGATACGTAAGTACTTGTTGGGTATCTTTGGAAGCATGCGAATGGATTGGCCATCAAGATGGAATTTGTCTCATTCGATATGAAAAGTTAGTGTTGCATGACCCAAATGAAAACCATAGTTAAGTCCTTGGCCAAAGTGGACAGATAAACTTGTTAAGGTAACAAGTTGTATCCAATCTCGAATACTATCGGATTGCATTTTGCCCTGGACATAAGGTGTAGTGGGGTTTGACAGGAAGCCATACCCTAGACACCTCAACATAGTGATGACAAAGGGACTGGACTGCACAGAATCTGTCATTGTAAGGCCCAGGATTTGGTTCGAAAAGATTCCACTCTCTCTGCTAACCAAACTACAATGATTCCTTAATGATGGTGTCGGTATACATGGTTATCACCTTGTTATATCTTGAACACGATATGCTCTTGCTCATTAGAATCAGGACATTAAAGTCACACACACACAGGTGACGAGCACATACGAGAAACAACGGAATGAGCTTCATGTATATGTTAAGCATGGGACCAAACCCAAGTGTTGTGATCAATCTTATTAGAGAGAGAATGTATGTTATGAGGAGTTACAAGCGTGCATTGGAAAGATTCATAAAGAGTTACAAATCTTCCAAGCAAAAGAAGAAGGCATAAACTCCAAAATAAACCATTAACATGTGATTATCGACTAATGATGATTCAGTACTCAACTAACCAGCCTGCAGGAAAAATAGAGAGCTGGCTAGTCGACTAGTGCATAAGCACAAGTCGACTAGTGCATAAGCATAACTTGACTAATTAGCCTGTATGCATAAGGAGTGTTGGTTTAGTGATTGTGTGCAGATTTAATCCAAGAGTTGGATCCAAAATCGACTCGAACTAATGGAGTTTGACTCTAATATGAATTCCTAAGTGTTAGGATATTCAAAGGAGTTTTGGTTTGATTAATCTATCTTTTTTAGGATTTGATTTGGTTTCAAATCAAAAGTCCTAATTATATTAGAAATCATATGAGCCTTCTTCTACTTTGTATTTGGATTCAAGTTGAATTTCAACTCCCTCTCTTTATAAAAAGAGATCAAGAGACTCATATTGAGGTATGGAATAAATCTCTTCTCTCTCACTCATGGCTTTGTGTGGCAAAAGAAAAGCAAAAAAACCATTCATCACCAATCGATGCGTGACTTATGGTTTTCATCCACACACATGCATGAGGCCAATAGCGACAATGGGCAAGGGTTTATGATTCAAGTGCAATCTTGCATATTTATCCCCTATTTATGGGCATTTTGTGCATATATTGTGTTCATTTTGTCTCTTATACGTGCATTTGGATAATATCATGTAATATTAGAGAAATCATTTATTTGTGCGCAAAATATCATTTTTATTCTTTAATCTTGGCATATTTATTTTTCAGGTGAAGAGTGTAATTTTCCGAGTCCAACGGTTCGGACGTCGAGGCAATTTTCTGGTATTTTTACAGGCCAGTGTTCCTTATGTAAAAAGATAAAAAAGAAGAAAAATAAAAAACCCGACACGTGTGTTATGCGTGAGGCAGCGATGTGGGCGGGTTTGTTGTGGGTCGAGTGACACATAGGCTACAACCCGACAGAACTTGATCGCAGAAAAGCCCGTCGTGTGCGCTACGTGTGAGTGGCTGAAATCTGACCCATTACGGTGGTTAAATGTGTTTTTTGTGGGTTTTGGGCGTGATTTCAATTCATTTCTGACACAAAACGAGTTTTAAGTCATTTTTTGGGGTTCTAGCCCCCAATTTCCCCGATTCTATCTTACTTCTCCTATTTTCTAGGGTTTTAAAGGCCATTAAAGGAGGCCATTGGAGGAGCACATTAGAGGAGGAAATATCGCATTTTGAGAGATCTTGGGTGATGTCTACCCTTTCTCTTGTGTATTTTCAATATTATTGGTGTGTAATGTGATTTAGATATTATTTGCAATGAAAGTTGTCTCTTTTCTCAATATGATCAGATAATATTGTTATGTATGAAAAACACCCTAGAGGGGTGGGTGGTGAATAGGGTGTATGGTACAAATAAAAAATTAGGCTCACAGTGGAATAATGCAAAGCACACAAATCACAGATTTTAACACCAAGAAAATACTTTCAACGGAGTGGTTCCTTGCCTCTGCTCTGAACCAAATCCTTGAGGATTTCACACCTTCTATAACCAAAAGGAAAACCTTGATCATGCTTGCGTGTGGTGATTGAACCATACAACAATAAACCCAAAAGTTTTACGCCCAATGATAGCTCTTAAATGAAGCTATTCAAAACACAACTCATGTTAAAATAAATACCAATGATTTAATACAGATATTAAAATCAGAATAATATAACCGTAATGTAGATTGCTAAGTTGTGATCGTCCTGACACAAATGGTTCGTCCATCCGAGCTCTATGGAGAAAGTTATGCAGTTTTCAACGTTGTTCATCGAACTCCTCCTTCTTCCACAAACTTGATCTCGTTGAAGCTTAGGACAGATGAATTCGGCCAAGCAAGGAGGATGATGATCTCTGGAGATATTTGGCTCAATGAGATGTAATTAGATCATTATTCAAGCGAGGTGTCTTCTTCTTTTATAGGGATAAGAGTCATCTTCAATTAGAATCTCCATTCTTCAATTCAATCTCCAAATATTCAATTTAAATTAACTTGATTGCTCTTTGATTTGGATGAATTTATTTAATTCGAAAATCCCAATAGAAAAGGTTTTATAATCCTATTGAAACTCATTTGTGTTACTTTGCATATGAATCCTAGTAGAACATAAACTTTATGTTGAACATTAACTATGTGTATCCAACTAGAGTTGTTTATGCACATGAACTTTTTAAATCTCACCTGCACTAGGTTACTAAAAGTCACCCAAATATGCAATCCTTCATGAACTCTTCCTCCTTCATAATTTGACTTTCAAGATAAATTTGACCAAGTCTTTGCTCAAATCAACTTATCCTTCTTTCTTAACTTTTGTAGAATATGTTTGACCAATGTAGAATTACCAAATTGCCCCTTCATCTCCTACTTGATTTTTGGCCATCATTTTGAAGATATAATTCATGGAAAATTATCATGATGTGCATTGGTCATGTATAATGATCTTTGAGCAACTTTAGGACAAAGTTGATTGATGTGGAAATTACGAAATTGCCCTTTGGTCAATGTAGCTTTGTTTTGATCTAAAAGTTACTAAACAAACATATTAGTATCATGTGACTAGACTGTCATCATCAAAATTAAATGTGTAACCTAGTTAATGGGCTAACTAGGCCAAAAATCTCCCCATTTTGATGATCGCAACAAATATAGAAAATTGAGATAAAACAAATATAGAGCTATGTCAAAATATGCTCATGATCATGGACATGATAAATAATCTCCCTATCTATGTGCTCTCATGAATATTTTGACAAACTCTCCCTAAGTCCATGAATATCTCAATTTTTCTATATCTCCCCCTTTTAACATTATGCAAAAAGTATAAGCACGTATTCTCCAATTTTACTATCTCGCCTCCATGCAACACAATGCTCAATGCTCCCCCTAAATTCATGCATCGCTTAATATTCAATTTTATTCTCTTTCTCTCCATCCCTTTTGACATCATTTGAATATGATATACATGAACAAGAAAATGTCATCAACATCATTGGAATTTGTTAAGCAAGAGAAATGAAATAAAATTAGCCTATCAAAGAAACATGAAATTGATGGAGACAATTTCATATCAATGTTTACTCCCCATGAACTCAAAATAAGTACAACGTCATGAATCATCGAAAGCATATGGTCATTACTTAAATATAAAAAGTCAAATAACTAACTGGAACCATTCGTACATGCGTAGAGAACCAAAAAATCAAACTCATAAATTGTCTTAAATAAATTTTTCTATATTCATCTGTTACGGCCTGTTTCTGTACGTACATATTTCGTACGTATTTCCATTGGTTGATCTATTTGAATATTTGCCTTTGATTTTATTATTATTTTTCTCGAACTCGAACGCGTGATCAGACCCAGTATTCGTGATCCTCACGACTTCACGATCACGATGATATCCTCTTTATAATTTTTGGTTGTCCTTGATTGCGGGGGCGCAATCGAAATAATCAAAATATCCTTAACTAAACTGATCAAAATCAAATCTTAATCAAATGGATTTTCTAATTTAAACCCCCATCACTAAATCGATTTCATGAATCAAAACCTTACCGTAATAATCTTAATAATATTAATATATCCCAACCAAATTAATCATCCAAGATCTGATAAATCTAAACCTATAATCTATACAGTTTAGCTTATTATATCCCAAACCTTAAATAGATCCTAATGGATCTTAATATCCTAACTAAACTAAAGATTTCCCTAAATCTTAATTAACACTAATAATTTAAATTATCTCAAACCCTAACTAATTATCCCCGCAAATTTCCCCCACATGCAAGCACGATCTCGTGCATGAGAATCTCAACAGCTCGCGCACATTCTCTCCCCCTTCAAAAGTAATGACACAGCATCCCCTTCCCAAATCTCTCGCACGTTTAAACCCTTGCATGAAATATCCCATTGTTCGCAACCTCTTCTTATCAAAACAAACAGATCTCAACAACTCTCACACACAACACGAAATCCCCCATGATCACTTCTCAGTCCGCAAATCTCCACGATTTCCCCATAATAATCTCAACCAACCCCCGCACGTTCGCCCCACCTTGTTCTCCTTCTTAACCCCTGCGAACGGAGACCTCATCATCATCAACCCATCCCTTCTCATCCTCTCAGCCCACAGCCCGGCGCTCTCTACCTTCGTGTGCCACCGCCGTCCAACCCAAAACCCTCAGCTCCCCCTCCTACGCAGACCCTGGTGCCACCACCCTGCAACCACGAACTCCGGTAACACCATCACCGCCCCGATCTCTCTTCCCTCAAACCCTGCACCTTCATCTCCCTTACGACGACCACCATCAGCAAGGTAATGTCACCCCGTCTTCCTCCCTCCTCCCTTCAAATCAACTCCCAAGTCACCGCCAAAACCCCCGACTCCCCTTTCTCCTCACTGAAGTTCTCAATCTCTCCCTCTACACTTCTCTCTTCCGCAAACCCTAGCCTCCACAACCTCCTTCGCAGTTGAACCCAAGTAACCTCCGGCCACAACGACATCACTTACCCATTTCCTGCCACCGTCACCAGTGCCCACTACTCTCGCAGCCCCCTCAAAAAACCTAAACCATGCCCTCACCCTCTCTTCCTACCACAGACCCCAGCCCCGTCCTCCCACTGTCTCCGGCGACCTCCCCTCACAGCGAGCCCGCAACCCTCCTCCGACAACCCCATCAAGCCCTTGATATAGCCCCTCGAAGCCATGATCTCCCTCTTCTTTTCTCTCCCCATGTCTCTTCCCCCGCCATCGTCCTCTTCCTCAGCTTCGACCAGCCAACACGAACTCCAACTCCCCTCCCTCTCGCCACCGGTGACCCCACGCCGGAGCAGTTCGCCACTGCCTCGCACCATCCGACCGCCACCGCCAGCTCCTACCTCTGGTGCCTTTGCAGTCCCTGTCCACCACCGTCCCACGTCGAAGTCTCAACTGCAGCGAACGCGAGAGACAAAGCAGCGTAAGATCCGAAACATAAGCTATTTACGTATTTATATATGATGGTTATATAGGTTTATATATATGTATGTATGTATGTATGTATGTATGTATGTATGTATATATATATATTAGTTAGTTTATATAGGTGGGTGTGTGGGTGTGTATAACATTTGACAACAGTTTTTGAATCCTAGGGCTGACTAGGACAAGCTAACTAGGACAAAGGGGTTGACAGAAAGATGGCTGAGATTTAATTTTGAAGAATCAACGGTTCGGATGAGGTTTTGTGAAAGTTTTGAAGAGGGAATCTTAACTTTGGTGGAACTCCATCAGATCACGCGGATCAGTGACGTGGTGACCACGCGGATCGCTGTTGTTGCTTCCAATCCCACCGCAAGTACTCCATCAACAAAATCCCACCACAAAACTCCATCACCAAAAAATTAATTATGATATGTGTCATATCTATCTCTTACCCCCGCTCCATCCATGTCTCTCTCTCTCTCTCCTCAGTTCTTCTCAATGAAGATGAGCCTTAATCTCTCTCAACGGCTGTTTGCGCTCCATTATCGAAGCCTACCCATAATATTACGCCCGGAAGTTGTTATTATGATCGAAAGCATTTCCATCCGCTGTTTACAACCTTGATCTCAAGTACCGGTTGAAGTGGAGAGTCCAGACCACCACTACTATAATGTAGGCAATTTCATCTTTAACAACTTTTAGTATTTTATAAACAAGGGTGGAAGAATTGATCTCAGGGAACTTCAAATTTTTCTCCTGCTTATGTGCAGCTTGCTTTTTCACAACAAGAAAAATCAAACCATATGAGGAACTAACATGGGTAAGCAGCATTAATGTGATCAGCTCTGTTTTCTAATGAGCTAAACAATTATGCTCATGTGATCAGCTCACTTATGTATCTGTGTTTTATAGGTTCGCATAATTGCATTGCATTAATGACTTAAAGCATGTTAAGTTCACATTTTTGTTTGTTGTCCTGGCAATCTTGGTCTCATCTTTGCTAAAATTTCCATATTTTTTTCTTCTGCTTCTCACATTCGTTTGTGTAGTTAGCCTTCCGATTTGTGATTGTTGTGTGAAATTTCATTCATGTGGGCCAATTTCATTGAGATCTTGGGGTACAAAGATTTCCGATTTGTGATTGTTGCTGGATATATTGATTAATTTTCTGCTCTCCTTGATCCCATCGGATAATGGCTACAGCCATTCAAAGGCGTCTCCTCCCTTGCATCTTTTCTTCTTTACTGCAGAGGTCTAATGTCTCGATTTGACAAGGTCAGTTGCTCTCACAAACACCCTCTTTATGTGTGCTCAATTTTGTGCTGATTTATATTGTAATTTTTCTGATTTTCTTGGTCGTTTACTTTGCATCTATCTTGATTTTGGGGTGTCGGTTCCATGATATTGATGTGTATTGTTTCTGAAATTTGTAGTCCCAACATTATGGCAGATTATGACGGGGACATCGAGAGGATATGCCAAGAATTTGATGAAGCCAAGCAGAGCCTCCCCTGTGTCTTTTTTCTCGATTCGACAAGGTCAGTTGTGCTCTCTCTCTCTCTCTCTCTCTCTCTCTCTCTCTCTCTCTCTCTCTCTCTCTCTCTCTCTGTGCGCTCGATTTTGATTTGATTTACATTGGATTTCTTTGATTTTCTTTATCATTTACTTTGCATTTGGATTTTGATTTCGAGGCTTCAGTTTTATGATATTGTAGTGTAGTAGGTCCTGAGACTTTGAATTTTGATATGGGTATATCAGTGACTCTTACCCTCACGATTGGTGATGTGAATGAATTTGGAATTTTGTTGTGAAACTTTCATCGTAGATTTTTGAGATGGGTTAGTTGTTAATGTTGTTGTTGTTGTTATTTAGATTATTCCACAAGCTGTTAGTTCATAATATGGGTTGAGAGTGCTGTGGCCAAAAAACTAGAGTTGTTTGAGTTCTTCTGTTGGTGTTCTTTCCAATTGCTTACCCTATCAGTAATGGAAATTCAGTCTACTCTCTTCAAATTGCATGACATGCTTCTTTCTGGCATATCATATATTAGTATTTTCTCTTTAAGTTAAATCATTGTAATTTTCAAATCCCCATGACGTACTCAAGTGAAGGATCAAATTAAGGTTTTGGATTTTTAGTCATATTTTTTGAGTTGTACTAGCTATCATATTTTGCCATGGAAGCAGTAGTATTGTTCTTGGACATTTTGAATTCATTATCTTCATTATCTCTGTTTTGAAGTCATTAGCTAAGAACAAAATCTTAGCTGGGTTGCACATCTAAATTGTAAGTGACCATGTGGGGCTACACACACACTAGAGGGGGGTGAATAGTGTAATAGCAAGCAAAGTGATTAATTAAAAGTTACTAAAATTAAAGCACAATAAGCAGCGGAAATAAAACAGAGTGCTCAACAACAACAATCGCAAACACGGAGATTTTACACTGGTTCCCCAAAACTTGGGTACATCCAGCCACACCAATATTCACTATAATTCCACAAAGTGAAGTGAATACAAATACCACAAAGGGAAACACTCCCACAAAGAGAGAGAGAGAGAGAGACCTCACCAAGGGGATTTTGCCCTACACAAGGACCCAACCAACCCTACACAGGGGTCAAACTCCCACCAAGAGAATTACTAACTCCTACTCAGAGAATTAGGGTTAGCCCTACACTATGACACTAAACTCCCACTAAGAGAGTTACTCCCACAAAGAGAGTTATTCCCACAAGGAGAATATCCTAATCTCACAAAGAGATAAACTAATTCCCACAAAGAGAATTAGGGGAATCACAAAAGTGAAACGAAATAACACTTGCCTATGCCTTGATATGGTCTTACCAATGCGATGAAGAAGGCATGCAAGTGAAACTCAAGTGCTTGAGATGAGGCTTTAATTGCACTTGATGATCTTTCTCTCTTATAAGAATGAATCCTAACACTTCTCACTTGAGTGTATGAAATGAAGAGAAGAAAGATGTTCTCCAAGAAAGGAAATGAGATTGAAATCCCTTGGAGAAATTCCCTAGAGCTTAGATGCTATAGCATAAGAATGAAGCTCTAATTAGGGAATGTGGGAGGAGTGTCTTAGAGAAGAGATGAAATGATATTCTATGATTTTCTAACCCTTTCAAGAGTTCTAAATGAACTAAGCCAATCCCTATATATAGGAAGCCAAGAAGAGCCTATAAACATAGCCAAAAACCCAAAGGGAAGAAATCTGCAACGGCTAGATTTTGGTAGTTTACGGCAAGAACAGTCGACTGATGATCATTAGACAGTCGACTGATCAACGGCTAGAAAATATCCCAACGGCTATAATCTGAGCCAGGACAGTCGACTGTAGAAGACTACACAGGCGACTGAAAAGCAGACAGTCGACTGTATATCCTTCATCAGGCGACTGCAGCAGGGATGGACAAGAAATAGAGAGCTGCACTCTTTCTCCAGTTAACGCACATGCGACTGATGTCAATAATACAGTCGACTGTCTATTAGACAGGCGATTGTAAAACCTTAATTAGTCGTCTGCTGTAAAAGACGGAGAAAAGACAGATAGAGATGCATATACAGACGACTGAAGGCCATTTCACAGGCGACTGTAAATATACAGGCGACTGTAAAAACAGCAACAAGCGACTGTCTTGCAACATGGGAAAAAAGCCCAGAAAATGCAAGAAGCGCACAGGCGACTGTTGACCAATTCACAGGCGACTGTAAGAATACAGGCGACTGTAAATTGAACATCAGTCGACTGATGCAAAAAGCTCAATATGAGTCAATAGAAAATTTGACTTGAGCTGTGCATCACAGTCGACTGTAGAAGGCTCGACAGGCGACTGGAAATCACCCAGTCGACTGATAAACCTTCAGTAGGCGACTGCAGGAGAGCCAGAGACTCCAAATGAGTCTTTGGACAGAGTGAACCTATTGGGTTAGATTCTATGATAATCCTAAGGCTCACTAAGATGGTTAAATGCATATGCATGAGAGTATGACCATCTATCAAGGCATTACAATAATCCTACACTCAAAAAGAGAAATGCAAGTAAATGAAATTACATGGATTACAAAATGTATCTCCTACAGTCTAAGTCTTCAAGCTCACTATGCCTTGATGCTCTCCATCATCTCCAAGCTTTGGCACACCTTGATGAGCTTCCCTTCATCAAGCTCCAAGCTTTTTCATTACTCCTCTAGATGTCCATCCATCATCATGCTCCAAGCTTTGGCTTCATTAGATGATCTTCATGACTTCATCCAAGCTTGAGCACACCATCACTCTTGGAGGTCTTTAAGATATCCCTTGTAATATCCTCCAAGCCTTATGCTTTGTCTCATCAACATATAATCATTAAGATAAACTGAGACTAAAACATAAGGTTGATTAGCACATTAACAAAATGTATTGATCATCATCAAAACAGCGTTAGTCTTGAAACCAAGAACTAACATAAATATGGTGTAGGGTTAGCGTGACTGGAATTGGCGAGCTCAAAGGAGAGTGCCCAGATTTCGATGGGGAAGTTTGCAGGTTTTCTTCTTTCGCATATTTTGGATTTGGGGATCGGCCACCTTGGTGATGTTTTTGCTACCAAAATTGTAGCTTATGGTTAAGGCTTTTCGAGTTCAAAATAGGGTGATATGGGGCAGAAAATTTTGTGTATTCCAAAGTGAGATTTTTATTTTTGTTTTTTTTTATTTTTTTGGGAAGGAATCTTGATGAGATTGGAACAAGTTTTGTGATTGTTGTTCTTGAAGGAATTCCAAGGTGAGACATGGCGTTGTCGATCTTGAAGGAACTGGATGTTGATCTTGAAGGAACTGGATGTTGCGATCGTCAAAGACGTGAATCATGTCGAGTCCCCGTCTAAAGAGACCTCATGAGTAAGTTTCATGACTGTTGTTCCATTTTATAATTGGTATCAATTTTGATTGTTGTCTCTATTGATTTGATCGGAGGGATTTTGAGGAGGAGAAGGGCAAGAAGGTGAAGAAGAAGAAATCCAAGAAGAAGAAGAAGAAGAATGAAGTGCTCCCACCATGATCTCTTCATGCAACTCAAGGTCAATCTCAGGGTTAATTTCATGGGGTTAGTGGTTGCCTTTTTAGTCCTAAATAAGTGGTTATGTGAAAAAGCTTATGCATAATTATCATGTTGTAGTGCTCATGTTTTGCTTGAAAATTAGCATGATACTTCTAATTGTTTAGTGGTTATGTTTGATATATTAGTGTTTCATTCATAATTCATTCTTGGATAGTTTTGGGAATTTAGGATGTTCATGTTCGTTTATGTAATTGAGGCAATGAGATTGTTTCTGTAAAACATCAACACACTATCGCTCTAAAAATGTAAATACACAATCCGTTGATGCAGCCTAACCTCAAACTCATTCAGTTATCTAAATGAGCTAGAAATTTGGTTGAATCATGTTCATTTTTGTTATTTAATGATCTGTGTGAGCATATATCGAGCCGATCCTGAGTTTAGCATCTAGCTTCCAAAGCCTATTTTTAGCCGTCGATACGAGCGTAACGTCTTCTCATAATTCGTTTGTCCACCCTTTTATGAGACTTTCTCAACTTTCAGTTGTGTGGAGTGGTCTTAGATAGGGATAATTGCAAGTTATTTATTACTATTGAATATTCAGCAACATTATGAAACTTACTGGGATGGAATTAATTGAGAGATGTTAATCAAGTTCGAATGCTTTATGGTTTTGTTCTATAAATATACTGGTATTCTTCCTATGATATATATATATATATATATATATATATATATATATATATAATTATTGTTGTTCGTTTAAAATTACTGTGTCTAACATTTTGAGGGGAGAATATTTTAACTGAATCGTGCCATTAGCGCACATGTTAACTCGTGAGGAAACAAAATTTTGGGTGGAACTAAAATTTTTGTGGGAAACCAAATTCTTTGTGGAAAGTAAATTCTTCGGGAACTAACAACTGTTTTGCTTTTTTTTGGGGGGGAACTAAGATTTTGTGGGGGAATAACTTAAATGAACCGTGCCCGTCATGACTATTATATATTTATGTTAGTATGTTTGTATTTTATAAACAGTATATGTTAATTTTATTTTAAAATATTAACCGTAGGTTTATATATGTATAAACATTAAGAGTATATATATTTAATGTGTTAATGAGTTGGATATTTTTAACTTCATACGAAAAATTCAATCTCGCAGACAAATTCATGTCTCTCTTACGATCGCGTGGGCACCAAAATCACTCCAATCAGGCAAGTATTGTATTTTCTGTGAATTTCGAAAGTTATGCGTATATATTGATTATACGCTTAAACAAATTGTTTTTTTGGCAATTTTCACGTAATTGCCATCCTGAAACTTATTGGACCTAAAAGTACTCATCACAAGGAAAATCTTGGCAGCAAATACTTAAAGATCTGAAGTGAGGATTGTGAGTTATGGATTTTTGCAGGTTTAGGGATTTAATTCTCTAATTTCTGAAAATGACTTTTATTGCTTTTGAACCCAGAAAAAATTGCTATTCTTATTTTAAGAATTCATAGAAACTCTAAGTGACTCCTGTGAAAGTAATTTCCCCATAATAAACCTGCTAAATCAACTTTCCTTGGCTCCTGTTACTAAAACTCGATATGTTGCTTTGTAATGTAAGTGTGAAAAATGTTTCTGCCAAGTTAAAAGCAACCATAATCTATCTTACTGCATGTTCATAACAATATTGTGCCACCCCATCTTCGGATGGTTTACTTCAAAGGAAATGTGATGTTGAGCCCTTGGGGCATGTACAGATTATTGGGCCCTCGGGGCATTTACGGAATATTGGCCATACGGCATACATTGAACTATACAGATACACAATGACACTTTTGGGTGGGGTAGTCCATTATAGTAGAGGTCAGAGTGCTGAATTTCACCGCACAGATAAATTTGACCGTCGCCTGGATGGGGTCGGTAAGTACAGAACCACGGGTAGCTCCCGTTGGTTTGGGTGTAATTGTAGTTTCTTCCGCCCTCGGACATTGGTCTTGTCACTAGATTAAGAGATTGAATGACACACCATTTTACTTCTGTTGTTGCTATCATAAATTGTGTGACATGCTAACTCCTCTTACCATGCTCATATGTACTTTCCATGCCCACTACACTTTACTTTGTACACAACACTTTGCTATGCTCACTACTTTGCACACTACACTTTGCTATCCTCATTACACTTCACGTTATACGCTACACCTGCTATGCTCACATGTTCCCTTACGTTGCCCATGGTTTACTTTATATTGATCACATTGTGTTTCTCATCTTCGAAGTTTTGCAAAACCATATATATCTTGCCGAGGGTCAATTCTTCTAAACATTTTAAATCTTGCCGAGCGACCCTCGCTGGCGTATATTTTCCTGTTATTATCTTGTGAAATATACGTCAGGTTTTGAAACAGATTTGCAGTGGAGCATTGATCACTCCAAAATGCAACCCAAGAGCACGACCAAAAACTTGGTCGGCCCCGGATACACACCCGGAGAACGATTATAGTTTTACCGCAAGCGCACGGTGTAGCGGCGAGCGGGTATCGAACACAGGGAGGACGGATGACAGTGCCTTCTCCAAACAACCTGGCTATGGGAACAGAAAAGAGGGAATTTGCCTTTCGACGATCCTGTCACAATCGTCAGACAAAGTGTGGAGATATAAAATCAAATAAAGACGCCTAGGGAATAGGGAATCCCCGCTACTCACCGTATCTTGTCAATGTGATTCATTGGTATCACAATTGCTAGGGTAGAATTTCAGATGAACTAGTTGCAACTAGTTGTAAAATCTAGCTCACGCTCTCGCGCTGTTGCCGGTCTATAGCTAACCTAGGTTTGGGTCCAATCTCTTGCAAACCCTAGCCTAGGTAAGCTAGCATTAGGATCAACATCATCGTTCAATCGCGTCCCGAGCCCACTCTCGTGCAAACTCGGGCCACGACCTAGGTTGGGATAGTTCCTACCCGTCCAATCTCTTGCAAAAGGGTATCGGTATGGAATTGCAACCGAGAACCCTAGTATCGGTCCAATCTCTTGCAAACCGATACCACGGAAACTCAATTTCAACCCAATTCGGATTTCTATGGTTTCCTATCGAATTGGGATCCAATCTCTTGCAAATCCCAATCGATATGAACACCTAGCTATCCGTGTTTTATCGATCCCAAACTAACCCTAATAGAAATTCTAGCAATAGTTCTACCAAATCATCACAAATCAGGAATTGGGCTTGTAGGGTTCATCCCCACGCCCTAAGACGTTACGACTACTCACAAATCATATCACAAATGCAAGAATAATCAATTGAAATAACAATAGAATTCATGGCAATATTCAAATAAGCAATAAAAATGAGATTTTTAATGAAGAGGGAGACAAACCAATAGAGTTCTCCAAGAATCCAACAAAAATAAACTTTTCTCTCCTCTCCAATCACAAGAATCAAAAGCTAAAAATTTTAATCTAAAAAGCTGCAAAAAGCAAGAAAAAAGCTCTCTAACCTAGGTTAGAATCAGGGGTTAAATACCCCCCAAAACTGCCCAAAAAACCCTGACCAAAATGCCCATGCGCCTCTCTAATTTCGAGTTTTCCGCTACAGGCGATAGCCGCACTCGGCCGAGTGACAAATGTCACTCGGCCGAGTGAGAAACCCTGAAATTTTTTAGTAAGTTCGGGTCTTTGGGGGTCTTCACTTCGGGGGTAACTCGGCCGAGTGAGTTGTCGTCACTCGGCCGATGGGCTTCTCTTCACTCGGGCGGTCGGCAATTGCCACCCGGCCGAGTGGGTCTTCTGATGCTCAGACTGACGAAAAACAGTAAGTTGGGAGTTTTTGATGGGCGTCGTCTGAGTGCCACTCGGGCGGACGGGGTTTCGTCACTCAGCCGATGTGGCTTCTGATGCTCGGCCGAGTGCACACCTGAAGTGTGTCCGATCTGGTCGGCCGAGCGGGGTCTCGTCGGTCGGCCGAGTGACTCCTTCACTCGGCCGAGTGAGACACTAAAAATGCCCATTCAGCTTGTTTTTGCCTCCTCGTCGCTCCTACGACGTTCTTTCTTCTTCCACTCCTCTCCAATCTGAAAATACCCCTCAGGGAAGTCTTCGGTGACACTCCAGAGTAGGTGTATCTCGGAATCACTCCAAATCGCTCCAAATCTCCTGAAATACGACAAAAACAACAAATCGTGAAAAGTATCGCAATATTGTCGATAAATCGCGAAAAGCGTGATTTGAGCGATCTAAATGGCATGCAATCATGCGGAAAAAAGGTGTAAAACACGGAGTGATCAAAATCCCCCAAGCTTACCTCTTACTCGTCCTCGAGGAAGATAAGTAAAAGACGAACCCGGTGGATTCAGAAAATGAAAACGACGAAAAACGAAAAAAAAACGAGAAACGAAGAAGAAAGAAGAAAGCGAAGAGGGAAGCTGCTAGAACATTTTTCTCAGGACATGGGTTTTGCTCACTCATATAGCATGCACCGAACGTAAAACACATGTCAAAGATTTTTATTTCGATATCATAGTATAATGGTGCAAATAGAAATAGAAAACCCAACAATAATGATATAGCATGAAAAACGGAATAATTCTAAAATTAACATCGTCTGAATCATTTAAAGCGGTATACAATATCGCAGATCACACACTTTTCAATTGAATGCTTTCTATGAGGAGTATAAGAATATCACGCAATAGAATAGAAAGAATAGAACAGCGTGGAGTTCATGAAATGAGTGCTAGGCATAGATTTCTGGATTTCGTGAAGCTAAAACAATCTCACCGAGTATAGAATATTACTTAGCCTAGGTTGTCGTGCACCGTCAAGTAGTCACTCTCTCACACATCATTGGATTCTCTCCCCCAAGATTATCTATAAGCGTGGTGGCATAAAAAAACAATATTCACTTCCCCGTTTTTATGAAGCTCCAAAAGTAATAAAAATAAAAAAACAAAAAGAGAGAAGAAAGAGAGAACATGAGATGGGATCGTTTATTGAGATTTTTTTTTCTTTTCTTTTTCTCTTTTTTTTTCTTTTTTTCCTTTTTTTTGAAACATATACACAATGCTCCCAAATCAAAGAGAAATAATGATATACAAAAAAAAAAATTTCTTTGGTTTTGGGAAATTTGGAGCTAGGATTTTAATGACGGGGGAAATGCCATATATTAGAATCGCTAAGGGGAGATTCACCAATGAATTTAAAATAGAGAATTGATGTTCAAGATATGTGGAGAAAGAAATAAATATGTCTCTCAGTTCACTCTATAGGACGTGCACGACAACTTCAGCAGGGTAATCTAATCTAATCGGTTTCGATCACAAAAAAAACTAACTAATCCAGATTTATCATAGCTAACATCATTCAATCATCCTGGAGTGAAGTGTACAAATCATGCAAATAGAAGTGATATAGGAAAATAAAACGGTACTCCAGATATAAGCATTCAATGCGTGAATCTTGGTGTGTTTTCTGCGATAGCATACATATGAATATTCAGACTCAGCTAATAATAAAATTTCATCCATTTTCATGCTGAAAGAGTGTGGGTTAATATCTCTAAATGCAAGGCAAATCACAGCATATGATATCAGAAATAAAACCTAAGACATGACAAATATAGCATGCATATAGAGAAAGCTAACTCCACGTCATCAACATCACAGAAAAGTCATCTCTAGCATGAGATGAAAAAGAAATAAAGATAAAGAGGGAAAATAAAACTAAATACAATGCAGCACACAAAGAAAATAAGAAAAACGTGATGCAAGGTAAAAAAAGAAAAAGTGACGAAAATGAGTGCAAATGCGGAAAATGGCGTGAAAAAACTAAAAATAAAGGTGGTAAATCGAAAAGCGTGAGAACTCACTCCCCCAAGCTAAAGTGCACAGTGTCCTCAATGTGCGAAGTGTGGCACACCGAGAGACGTGTAATGTGAGGGGTAGGTGAGGATGCATGTATGATGAAGAAGAAAATAAAATAACAAAATAAAAATAAGAAATAAAAATATGATGCGGACATGATGCATGCAGATATACGAGTGAATCAGATATATAGGAGTGTCACCAAAAATCTTCCCCTCTCTCCCAAAAATGATATAGAAAGATATGAACAAAATGAGGACCCCAAAACAGTGAGGGGAGGGGGTGGGCAAAAATCATCAGGACCGAGCAGAGACGGGCAGCACAACGGCAAAAAAGATCAATGGCATCAAGGGTGCCTAAGAGGGTGGTGTTGCGCCGTCTTCGTCCTGAGGCGGAGGTGGTGGTGGTGGCTGGGAAACAGTCTGCTGGGAGGGTGTGGGTGTGGGTGTGGAAGCAGGCTGGGTGTGTGTAGGAGTGGGGGTGGGTACCTGCTGGGTGGGTGTGGGTACGGTCGGTACGTGAGGGAGCCGGTCGAGAATCTGAGTGAGGTAATAGTGAATGCCCGGAAGTAGGTCGAAGCGGCTGGCCATGGCGGTGACGGTGGCGGACATGGTCCTGAGATCACCTCTGAGGCCACTCACCGCCCCCTCGAGAGCACGAATGCTCTGAAGTACAGTGTCGGGGGGAGGTGGTGCAGAGGGACGCACCTGTCTGTGATGTGCAGGATGGGGCTGGCGGACTCGGGTGGCGTAGGTGATGGGCTAGCAGGCATGTGGAGGAAAGGTGCTGTGCTCACAAGTGTGGGCCTAGCCTCAGGGCGAGGCTGGGGCGCAGGCTGGCGTGATGTGGAAGCAACAGCAGTGGAAGTGGAGTATAAAAGTGGCGACGAGGCGGCCAGAGAGGTCGGTGACACAGACGTGGGAACAGACGTCACGATAATCTCGGAGAAAACGGTTGCGGTGGAGACAGAGGTGACAACCACGGTCTCCACGAAGGCAGCAAAAGAGGGCTCTCCGCTCTCAACTATAGTCGGTGGGCGCTCGGGTAGGGCGGAGGAAACGGGCTCAACGGACAGAGGGCCAGCTGTGGTGGGAGTGGTGGTGGGCACGGAGGTAGTGGAGGTGGTCTCAGCGAGTGTACTCCCGACACCGACAGAAGTGTGGACAGAGGTGGTGGGAGCAGCAGAAATATCAGGCTGCTGAGGGACCATGGGGTCAGCGGGTGCAGCGTGTGCAGCGTGGGCCTGCTCAGCCTGCTCGGCCTCCTTGGCCTCAAGCACATAGGCGGCGGGGATCAGGAGATCCATCGCCGGAAGCCAGTCCACCTGTGCTGGTGCTATCTGTGTCCGAGCTGGGCTCGGAAGGATCATGTAATCAACACCGAATGGACCGTGCAACCAAACCCAGTGCCGCTGGCCGTGCGGACGAAGCATCTTCATCTGGGCCATGACGTCTATAGACAGTGAAGTGGGGCCCGGTGAACGACGCAAGTCGGTAGGTAGGTCCTCGCCGGTCATCAGGGTGAGTAAGGTGATCAGACCGCCGCAACATATCGGTGAGCGAGTGCCCACCGATACGATGATGCGGTCCAAAAACCAGCTCGCGATATCAATCACGACGGCGGGGACCAAGTCGTCACTCTCCCTAGCTAGAACTCTGGGACGCGTCATCGCATAGAGCACATAGAGCTCTGGCGTGGACATCGTCCCAGGCTCATACCTCGCCAAAAAGGTAGTCGCCATAAGGCGCTGAGCTATGCGGAGGCAAGGGTGGACGATGGCCGAGGCCTTGGCCCTACTAGGGTCGAAGGCAGCAGGTAAACCCGTGATTCGGGCCCAGAAAGCGCCGGAATCGAAGGAAGGTGGGGGAATGTGAGTGGGGGCGTAACCACGGTCGGCCCCGGGGACATCGGGCCACGAAAAGAAAGCTCTCATCATACTGAGAGTGACCTGGCACTCTCGGTACATGAACCTAAACGAGCACCCCTCGTCGGTCCGGGCGATAGAACTAAGCACCTCAAGTGTCGGACGGATGAAGGTGTCCGCCGACACTTGGAAGAAATCTCGCCAACCCACGTTGTCATACAACGTGAGCATCCCCTCAAGTACCCCCAGGCGTCCTAGGTCTGCAAGGTGTGCGAACCTGGAGGGTACAATCGAGCGCTGGGAAATGCGCTCAAAAATGACGCGGTGTGCGTCGTCCCGGAACGTAATCCCCAGCGGCCCTACAAGTGGAGCCGGTGGCTGTAGTGGGTCGGCAGGGAGTGGCTGTGCAGGGTGAACGGGCTCTACAGGCTGTGCGGGGTGTGCGGGGTCTGCAGGCCGTGCGAGGTGAGCGGGGTGTGGTGGTGTAGGCGGAGGAGAGTCCTCCACCTCGTGGGAGGGGCTGGGCTCATCCGACCGCTTCCACTTGGCGGAAGCTCTCCTCGACCGTGGCCGTGTCCGGGGTGGCATGTGGGCCCCGGGTGCTCACCAAAAATGTAAAAAATGCGGCGTGCATAAAATAAAGGAAGGAGTATACCGCGACACGCCGCGAGAGCAAAGTAATGAAAGCGTGCGAAGACGATGCCTCCACGTAGCCCAAAACGATCCCCAGAAGCTCCCCTGGGCTCCCTTAAGCTCCCCAACATAACCCTCGTTCGTGAGCCGCTCGGGCGGACGAACTTATGTGCTCGGCCGAGTGACTAGTATACTCGGCCGAGTGAACCCTGTTTTCTGCTGTTTGGCTTCGTTTGGGCTCTAAACTCTGTTTTTCTTCCTCCATTCAATTTCATCTTCCTCCTAAGCATCGAGCGCATTCCTGGAGCGCTCCTCATCGCCTTGTTCATCCTCCTAATGATAGGTACCTCGTTCTCCTCTCCTGTCAAAGAAAAATAGGACCCGTTATCACGAAATTTTTAGGCAAACCACTCAACACACTAATAATTTCTAAAACAAAAATAAAGGAAAAGTAAAAATAAAGCGATAACCGTCGGGTTGCCTCCCGACAAGCGCTCGTTTAAGGTCTTGAGCTCGACCCCCTTTGATTTTCAATTTAATGTGGGATATTGGGTGCATATGAGATGCACCCGTCAAATTTTCCGGGGAGAACGCTTGGATTCGGATGTTGCGGCGGTGTGTTCTCCCTCGGTGATCTCTCGTCTCGGGTAGTGTTGAGGGGTGGCTCCCCAAAGCTAGTGCTTGCTCCGGTCCTCGGCTTCACCGGTGACACCGATATCCGTATCGGCAGAGCTTTCTTCGGAGACTTCAATTTTGAGAGCTTGCAGAGCTCTCGAATCCTTGCGACATCAGCGTCGCCTTCATCAACTTCGGTGGAGAGATCAGGGGAATGCTCCATCTTTTCTTCTTGGCCTAAGTCCGGCCCTTCCTCAAAATCTTCCTTGAATAGAGCGCCGATGGAATGGGGGATCGCCTCCTCAATAACCTCGTCAAGGAGGTATGAAAGATCATCCAGCCGTCCCTTAAGTAGATATATTCCATTGATTTCTCCCATCGGGACTCCCTCGGAATAATTCTTGAGCCTCTGGCCATTTACCTTGAATGTGGCTCCGTCCTTGCTTTCCAACTCGAAAGCCCCACCCGGTTGTATGTGCTTGATGGTGAAAGGTCCAGACCAACGTGACCTCAACTTGCCGGGAAATAGTCGGAGCCGAGAATTATAGAGCAAGACCTTGTCTCCTACTTTGAAGTCTGTAACGGTTATGCGCGCATCGTGGAGAATCTTGGTCCTTTCCTTGTAAATTCTTGAGCTCTCG
Source organism: Scilla litardierei (assembly GCA_030789695.1). NCBI lineage: Eukaryota > Viridiplantae > Streptophyta > Magnoliopsida > Asparagales > Asparagaceae > Scilla > Scilla litardierei. Next base: position 182,707,679 of record CM061141.1, on the reverse strand, counting down.
TAGGCGTCTCTCCTTATCTCATCAAGCTCGTTGATGTCCAAGAGTCGCCTCACCGCCGCACTCTTGTAATCATAATTAAGGGTCTTGATGGCCCAATATGCGCGGCGTTCCAACTCTACCGGCAAGTGGCAAGCTTTCCCATAAACAAGTCGGAACGGTGTGGTGCCGATGGGAGTACGAAAGGCCGTGCGATATGCCCATAGAGCATCGTTTATCTTCATTGACCAATCCTTTCTAGATCGATCCACAGTCTTCTCAAGAATTTGCTTGTTCTCTCTATTTGAGACCTCCACTTGGCCGCTTGTCTGGGGGTGATATGCCATGCCAACTCTATGGTTTACCCCGTACTTCTTTAACATGGCTTCAAACTTATTTTCTATGAAATGGCTCCCCCGTCGCTTATCAAAGTGCGGGGCACTCCGAAGCGTGGGAAGATATTCTGCTTGAAGAACTTAGAGACGACCCTTGCATCATTAGTAGGGGTAGCGATTGCTTCCACCCATTTGAAGACATAGTCAACGGCTAATAGGATGTATTTGTTACCATTGCTTGACGGAAATGGTCCCATGAAGTCTACTCCCCAACAATCAAAAAGCTCAATTTCTTGGATGGGCCTCATTGGCATCTCATTGCGTTTGGAGATATTCCCGGTCCGTTGGCATCTATCGCACCCCTTTACAAAGTCGTGGGTGTCTCTAAACATTGTTGGCCAGAAGAATCCGCTCTGCAAAATCTTAGCGGTTGTCTTAGAGGCGGCATGATGTCACCCGCATGGCATACCGTGGCAATGCAAAATGATAGATGTTGCATCCTCTTTAGAAACACACCTCCGAATAACACTATCTTTGCATATCTTGAAGAGGTATGGATCTTCCCAAAAATAGCTACGGACCTCATGTAAAAATCTCCTCTTTTGATGCGTGGGCATCCCATGCGGTTTAATTCCACAAGCCAAGAAATTGACGAAGTTCGCGTACCAAGGTACTTCTCCGGACCTTATGGCGTATAGCCTCTCATCCACGAATGTGTCGTCGATAGGTAAACTCTCGTCCTCCTTGTCACGAATAAGCCTAGACAAATGATCCGCCACGACATTATCTGTACCTTTCTTGTCTCTGATCTCCAAATCGAATTCTTGCAACAAGAGTATCCACCTAATTAACCGAGGTTTGGCTTCCTTCTTGTTCAAAAGATACTTCAACGCCGCATGGTCGGTGTGGACAATCACCTTGGAGCCCAGGAGGTAGGAGCGAAACTTCTCGATGGAATAGACGACCGCTAGAAGCTCTTTTTCGGTAGTTGTATAGTTTTTCTGCGCGTCATCCAATGTCTTGCTCGCATAGAATATCGCATGAAGCTTCCTATCTTTCCTTTGTCCCAATACCGCTCCAATGGCTTGGTCGCTAGCATCACACATTAGCTCAAAGGGAAGGCTCCAATCCGGTGGTTGTATGATGGGCGCTGAAACTAGTGCTTCCTTCAAGGTATTGAAGGCTTGCAAGCATTCCCCTGAAAAAATAAAAGGAGTATCTTTAGCGAGCAAGGAAGTAAGCGGTCGGGCAATCGAGGCGAAATCCTTGATAAAGCGGCGGTAAAACCCCGCATGACCAAGAAAGCATCTAATGCCCTTGACATTAATAGGAGGAGGGAGTTTCTCGATTACCTCAATCTTTGCTTTATCTACCTCAATTCCTCTCAAGGAGACAAGGTGCCCGAGAACTATACCTTCCGTGACCATGAAGTGACATTTCTCCCAATTTAGAGTGAGATTATTTTGTTGGCACCTTTTAAGGACTTTAGTAAGATTGGCCAAACAAGAGTCAAACTCACTTCCATAAACCGAAAAATCATCCATAAAAACTTCCATAATATTTTCAATGTAATCGGAAAATATGGATGTCATACACCTCTGAAAGGTGGCGGGAGCATTACAAACACCAAACGGCATCCTACGGTAGGCATAGGTACCATAGGGACAAGTAAAAGTGGTCTTTTCTTGGTCATCTTCGTGCAAAGGGATTTGGAAGAACCCCGAATACCATCTAAATAACAAAAGTATTTATGTTTAGCTAGGCGTTCAAGCATTTTATCAATGAAGGGCAATGGGCAATGGTCCTTTCGGGTCGCTTTATTTAGCTTCCTATAATCAATGCACATTCGCCATCCCGTGACGGTGCGTGTAGAAATGGGCTCTCCTTTATCATTTTTTATAACTGTCATCCCCCCTTTCTTGGGGACGACGTGAACGGAGCTAACCCATCTACTGTCAGAGATAGGATAAATAATACCGACGTCAAGCAATTTTAGGATTTCCTTTTTAACCACCTCCTTCATGTTCGGGTTTAACCGCCTTTGAGGCTCTATGGAGGTGGCGTCGGTATCCTCCAAATGGATCCTATGTGTGCAAAGCCTAGGGCTTATCCCTTTTAGATCGGAGATAGTGTAGCCAAGGACATCTTTGTGGCTCCTAAGAACGTCTAGGAGTCTCTCAAGTTGATCATGCGTGAGGTGGGAGTTAACTATCACCGGAAAAGTTAATTTACTACCCAAAAAGGCATACCTTAGATTCGGTGGTAATTGTTTAAGTTCTACCTCAAGAGGTGCCGTTCCTTCTACTTCATCAGCTCGCAAAAGTTTGGCTTCTCCTTTGACATCCGAGTTTAGCTCATGTTTAGGATGCGTGCTCTCATGTGAAGACTCAGACTCACTCCTTAGTGAGGACGACGCATCGAAATAGACGCTCTCCGATTCTGTGCTAGCATCGTCAAAACCTTCACTCTGCTCCGGTTCGTTCCTGGAATAAAGAAACACATCAGACGATTCATAAAAGCAAGAGTGAGTGTCATAGAGTGTAACTCCCTGAACATTGGTGTGCTCGAAAGATTCTTCGGGAGTACAGTGCTCTTCGACACTTGTTCTACCGTCTTCGAAATATAACTTGTCGTCTATCACATCAACTTTGACATTGCCCCCGATAGTCCCATCCGGGGAGACTTGATCCATCACAAAACTAGCAAACAATTGTTCGTCGGGGTCCTTGATATCGATAGCAAAAGCTCCGGTGGCGTGGACCTCATCGACAAGCTCCTTAAGGAGGTCTGTGAAGGAGTCATAATCTCCCTGACTGAGTTCCGTTGTCGACATTGCATCCTCCATTCTACCTGTTAAGATCTTATGCAAAATACGGGGAGAATATGCAAATATGGCTGCAAACAGAGTTACAACAGGATATAGAAGAAAGTAAAGCAAGAAAGAAAAATAACCTGGTGGTCGATGCCGAACACCGTCAAAATGTCCTCCCCGGCAACGGCGCCAAAAACTTGATCGCTCCAAAATGCAACCCAATAGCACGACCAAAAACTTGGTCGGCCCTAGATACACACCCGGAGAACGATTGTAGTTTTACCGCAAGCGCACGGTGTAGCGGCGAGCGGGTATCGAACACAGGGAGGACGGATGACAGTGCCTTCTCCAAACAACCTGGCTATGGGAACAGAAAAGAGGGAATTTGCCTTTCGGTGATCCTGTCACAATCGTCAGACAAAGTGTGGAGATATAAAATCAAATAAAGACGCCTAGGGAATAGGGAATCCCCGCTACTCACCGTATCTCGTCAATGTGATTCATTGGTATCACAATTGCTAGGGTAGAATTTCGGATGAACTAGTTGCAACTAGTTGTAAAACCTAGCTCACGCTCTCGCGCTGTTGCCGGTCTATAGCTTACCTAGCATTAGGATCAACATCATCGTTCAATCGCGTCCCGAGCCCACTCTCGTGCAAACTCGGGCCACGACCTAGGTTGGGATAGTTCCTACCCGTCCAATCTCTTGCAAATGGGTATCGGTATGGAATTGCAACCGAGAACCCTAGTATCGGTCCAATCTCTTGCAAACCGATACCACGAAAACTCAATTTCAACCCAATTCGGATTTCTAGGGTTTCCTATCGAAATGGGATCCAATCTCTTGCAAATCCCAATCGATATGAACACCTAGCTATCCGTGTTTTATCGATCCCAAACTAACCCTAATAGCAATTCTAGCAATAGTTCTACCAAATCATCACAAATCAGGAATTGGGCTTGTTGGGTTCATCCCCACGCCATAAGACGTTACGACTACTCACAAATCATATCACAAATGCAAGAATAATCAATTGAAATAGCAATAGAATTCATGGCAATATTCAAATAAGCAATAAAAATGAGATTTTTAATGAAGAGGGAGACAAACCAATAGAGTTCTCCAAGAATCCAACAAAAATAAACTTTTCTCTCCTCTCCAATCACAAGAATCAAAAGCTAAAAAGTTTAATCTAAAAAGCTGCAAAAAACAAGGAAAAAGCTCTCTAACCTAGGTTAGAATCAGGGGTTAAATACCCCCCAAAACTGCCCAAAAAACCCTGACCAAAATGCCCCTGCGCCTCTCTAATTTCGAGTTTTCCGCTATAGGCGATAGCCGCACTCAGCCGAGTGACAAATGTCACTCGGCCGAGTGAGAAACCCTGAAATTTTACAGTAAGTTCGGGTCTTTGGGGGTCTGCACTTCGGGGGTCACTCGGCCGAGTGAGTTGTCGTCACTCGGCCGATGGGCTTCTCTTCACTCGGGAGGTCGGCAATTACCACTCGGCCGAGTGGGTCTTCTAATGCTCAGACTGACGGAAAACAGTAAGTTGGGAGTTTTTGATGGGCGTCGTCTGAGTGCCACTCGGGCGGACGGGGTTTCGTCACTCGGCCGATGTGGCTTCTGATGCTCGGCCGAGTGCACACCTGAAGTGTGTCCGATCTGGTCGGCCGAGCGGGGTCTCGTCGATCGGCTGAGTGACTCCTTCACTCGGCCGAGTGAGACACTAAAAATTCCCATTCAGCTTGTTTTTGCCTCCTCGTCGCTCCTACGACGTTCTTTCTTCTTCCGCTCCTCTCCAATCTGAAAATACCCCTCAGGGAAGTCTTCGGTGACACTCCGGAGTAGGTGTATCTCGGAATCACTCCAAATCGCTCCAAATCTCCTGAAATACGACAAAAACAACAAATCGTGAAAAGTATCGCAATATTGTCGATAAATCACGAAAAGCGTGATTTGAGCAATCTAAATGGCATGCAATCATGCGGAAAAAAAGGTGTAAAACACGGAGTGATCAAGCATACCTTGAGGCTAAGCTAGTTGACCATGAGCACCCGGTCGCTAAGATCCCCTGCTGAGGAACGGCATGCCTTCGCAACACCACTATAAATTAATATTTGTTGTTGTAATCTTATTCAGGTGTATTTTCATTTCATGTATCTGTTCCTAATGGCCATACTAGGCCTTATTTATGTACATGTAATCTGGACATTGACTTTGTAATAATGATAACATGTATTGTTTTGAGTTCGCATGCAAGGAATCTACAATGTTTTAATCACAGACGCGTATTATGCTTAAGTCAAAGAAGAAAGAAGAAAAAAAGTACTTCTTATTTGCTTTAAGCACATGCAGACCTGTTCATGTTCTCGCTCCCAAGTATAATAAGAAGTGGGGAGTGACATCATCTCTTTGGAATAACTATCAAACATGATGTAGGGAGACAACCAACATAGGATACCATGATGTTAAATTTTGGATCCTTTGGTGTTGTGGTGTGCTAAGTGGTTACTTCATCTACCATATTTCATACGCATTGCTCAACAAACCCCTGAGATCTGGTTACTTGCCACATGTATCAAAAATATTTCCATATTCACATTTTCTCTTTCATTCTCATTTTCTTTGGCCAATTTTTGCCAATATTTCTCTCTGTTTTTCTTTTTCTTTTACTAAGTTGTCTCCGAATAGTGACGGATGAAGGCATCTACGTATTTGACTCCCATTACTTTATTGTTCCAAAGAGAATCATATATATATATATATATATATAAGTATAAAGACAATAAAAAAGATTTCAATCTTTTAGAGCCTCATATAAGTATAATGTGTGATGTACTTATGAAATTCAACTAGACGGTGAGTGACTATGTGTCATAGTAAGGATCAGAATTCAACTAGACAGTGGGTCTAAAAATAACCCTGCTCAAATACCAATTGAAAAACACCCTAGAGGGGGGTGAAAACGGGGTATGTCACAAATAAAGAATTAGGCACACATCAGAATAATGCAAAGCACACAAATCACATATTTTAACCCCAAGGAAATACTTTTAATATAGTGGCTCCCTTCCTAGGTTCCCCACCTATGTTCAGACCCAAAATCCTTGAGGATTTAACCCCTTTTATAACCAAAAGGAAAATTTTAATCACACTTGTATGTGGTGATCGAACCATACAACAATAAACCCAAAAGTTTTACGCCCAATGATAGCTCATGAATAAATCTATTCAGAATACAATTCACGTTAAAAATAAAAAAACTGATTTAATACAGAGGTTAAAATTAGAATAATAGAATTGTATTGTAGAGCACTGAGTTGTGATGTCCAGGCACAAACGATTCATCGATCCGAGCTCCGTAGAGAAAGTTATGCACTTTTCAGCGTCGTTCATCGAACTCCTTCTTCTGCCACGAACTTGATGATCTCATTGATGCTTAGGAAAGATGAATTCCTCCAAGCAAGGATGATGATGATCTCTGGAGATTTTTGGCTCAATGAGATGCAATAAGATCCTTCGTCAAGGGAGGAATCGTCTTCTTTTATAGGGATATCTATTCTTCAATTCAATCTCCAAATTTTCAATTTAAATTAACTTGATTGCTCTTTGATATGGATGACTTCATTTAATTGGAAACTCATAATAGAATATGTCTTCAAATCCAATATAAACTCCTTTGTATTACTTTGCACATGAATCCTAGTAGAACTCAAACTTTATGTTGCACATTAACTCTAAGTAGCCAACTAGGGTTGTTTGTGCACATGAACTCTTTAAATCCCACTTGCACTAGGATTCTAGAAGTCACCCAAATATGCAATCCTTCATGAACTCTTCATCCTTCATGATTTGACTTTCTAGATAAGTTAGACCAAGTCTTTGCTCAAATTATCTTCTCCTTCTTTCTTTGACTTTTGTAGAAGATGCTTGACCAATGTATACCAAATTGCCCCTTCATCTCCTACTTGATTTTTGGCCATCATTTTGAAGATATAATTCATAGAGAATTATCATGATGTTCTTTGGCCATGCATAATAATCTTTGAGCAACTTTGGGACAAGTTGATTGATGTGGAAATTACGAAATTACCCTTTGGTCAATATAGCTGTTTTTGATCTGAAAGTCACTCAAATATATTAGTAGTATGTGACTTGTTTGTCATCATCAAAATTAAATGTGTGACCTAGTTAGTGGGCTAACTAGCAAATAATGTATGGATTACGATAAAGTATGGATGTGTTTATCATAGATTTGAATTGTCTCTTTGCATGAGTTAGTGTTTATGTGCTTGGATTTATGTTTCTATACGAACCTCTCTCTTGTATGGCTCCAAAAGAGTATGTTTGAGGGATTGATGGCCCCAAAGGGGTTTATCCATCATTATTACCATAAAACCTAGAGTTTGACCCATTATCCTAGTTTTCTCTTGCATGTATTGCTACACTTTGTGACTAGGCCTCTCTTGTTATTGATTTCTCCCTTCACACTCTCGTGTAAGACCCCAAAAGGGTACATTTGCGAGATTGGGAGTCAGGAGAGGGTTTACCCATTTTTATTCCATGAAAGTGATGATTAAAGAAACCACCTTAGAGCAATCTTGAGCTAAACCCCGAAAGGGCATCATCTGATTGTGTAGACCCAAAGGACCCACAATTGAGTTATCATTGAGGCATTCGAGCCATGTTTGACACCATACTTTACGAAACCACAATCCATGCACTCTTCCTTGCTATTAGCCCATCAGATTCTCCCACCCTAGTTATCATAGATTAAGTTGATCGTTTCACTCATCTTTCTGCCATTATCTCGTTAGCGATGTGGTTGTACTCTTACATTATCTTTCCCTACTCAATTGAATCTTGTAATATCTCAATCGACTTGTCCCTATTTTGATCCCAAGCTCATCAAGACTTTATTACTTGACGACCTCATATACTTGGGAGTAGAGCACAATCTTCTGAGCGAATCAAGTTTTTGCCACCGTTGACGGGGACAACGGTTAGTATTTCCCAATTTCGATTGATTTTGGAAACTTTGGTGTGCTATTTCCATTTCTTTAGTATTGAGTCTTTTTTTATGTTTCTTTATTTTTCACTTTATTAAGTCCTTTTTTCTATTTCTTTAAAAAATTGAAAAAAAATGGAAATCATTTTCAAACTTTTCTTGCATTGACTTAGATGATATCTGGTGTGAAACCACGGGAGTGGCCTGATCTTCATGGCGTATGTTGTTCATGAAACTCGAAACAAACTTAAAAGAAGTATATGAGAGCCACACTACAAACTTAGTGAAGGGAAATAAGGAGTGATAAGATCTTGATAAGGGTGATTCACTGGCCTGAAAAAATGCAAATAGCCAACCAACGTTATAAGGAATGTGACTTGTTACTTAGACCACATGTCCAACCATGAACACGAGTTTAACCAATCCACACAGCAATGCACTTAGGTTGACGCACCAATTGGGGGCTTTTGCAAATTTAGATCACCAATCTTATAAAGAAGATTGACAAAGCAATGTTCCATAAGAGATAAAGAAGATAGAAATATCACACAATATGAGAGAGCACTCAAATTCTGGATTAATAATCTATTTGATGCTAATTACAAAGGAATACATGCTCTATTTGCAGGTAGAGCTTGGAAACTTAAAAGACTCATTAGTCTTAAAGACACTAATTAAAGACAACTAATGTCTTTTGGTTGTCCATTAGTCATCATAATGACCTGGAATAAGTAAAAGGCATAAATTTCACCTAGGGGAAACCAAAAGACAACTTGAAAACCTACACCTAATGACATGTATGAAAATTACATTTATAATTCATACCTTTGTGCTTCTTGGATTTTGATTACCCACATGAATTCAGAGTATTGGTTGTTACACTTGACTCTTGATCTTCTCCATGAATTCAGATTTATTGGTTGCACATGACTCTTTATCTTCCACATGCAATCAGAATTATTGGTTGCACTCCTAACTTGGGCCTTAATTTTCACGGGCTTGGATTAGCAAGACTAATGCCTCGTTTGCTTCTTTTTTAGCACAACTTTCTTGGGCCAACAATGTTTCTACTTGGGCTCCAATTGCATCTTGCATTCTTTTTAGTCTTCCTCTTGTCACTGGGCCTTCACTTAGAGTCAGTTCTTCATTTTGTAAGTTGATGGGCTGGTTCACATCATCGTCCTCCTCTTGAAAAGGACTTGTCCTCGACTCTTCAACATCTGCACCAAAATAAAAACAAAGGTCAGAAACATTAAAATCAGCACTCATGCCATACTCACCAGGTAGTTGAAGCTTGCAAGAATCATCATTGATTCTCTCAAGAACTTGAAAAGGTCCATCTCCTCTAGGTATGAGTTTGGACTTCCTTTTTCCTTTTATCAGGAAACCTTTGTTTCCTGAGGTGTAGCCACACCAAATCTCCATGCTCATAAATCATCTGCTTTTTTCCTTTGTTAGCACGATCTGTTAGGTATTTGTGTTTCATACCAATATTATTTTGATGATGATCACAAAATTATGTTGTTGCTAATGACTCTTATGTTTTAGTCTCATAGTTAACATTTAAAGAATATCATTTTTGGAGACTAAATGCTTGGTGCAAGGATGGACATCAAGAGGAGCAATGCCAAAGCTTGGACTCAAGTGTAAGGACCCTGTCTATGGGGAAAACACTAGAAGGGGGGTTGAATAGTGTTTATGCAAATTTAAAAGGAATTTACGCCAAATAAAATGCAATCCAACAAATAGTGTGGAATAGAAAAATTACCCAAAGAGAAACACACGCAAATGCAGAGATGTTTCAAGGATTCGGATTACCCAAGTCAACTCCCGACTTGTACCCGGTAATCCTACGTCCCTACCACCCGGATACCACCGGATACTCAAGTTAGAACCCTAACTTGAGGTTTCCTTAAATCCCACTTGTAGCAATCCTACAAGCGCAATCGAATACAATCAATGTCATTGACTCCCACAACCAGGGAGCAAGCAAAACCACTCTCACAACCGAGAGCAACAATCAAATAACGAAAGTTATGAAATATGAAAGCAACACTTACAATCACCTATGCCTTGAAGTAGAACTTGAAGGAGGAGTGTGATGTGTGTTGAAGAACTCTCCTGGAAGAGAGGAGAAAGCCCTTTCTCTTGACTGCACCAATTGCCTAGAAGATCAATCTTTGGTTCTAGGTTGAAGAGCAAGAGAACAAGATTTGGAAATACTTAGGGCTTTGGATTTGAGAGCTTTGATCTTTGAAAATGAAAGCTTGAGAGATTTTGCAATGAATGAGTAACCTTCCAATGGAACAGTAGAATCTCTATTTATAGCTTTCTCAAATCCATAAAACAGTTTAGGCAAAAACCCAATTGGAATCCATGAGAAAAGTCTCAACGGATATAATTTGAACTCGCGACAATTGACTATTGAACATTCCACAGTCGACTGTTGCTGTAACGACCGGTTTTTTGTAATGACTAATTTATATTAATAATATTGGATGATTCCTTCTTTGTGTGTTTTCTCGATAGAAATCCTTACGATTAACTTCATAACATCTTAATCTTAGTGCTAGAGTGATCGTAGAGGCCATAGAAGTCTTCCCGAAGCTTTGCGCTTCGTTTCGGCACTTTTGGTGCATCTTAGTCGGTTCGTGAAGGGGAGCCAACCGACTATATTTCCATCTAGTCGGTCGGCAAACCTTCTCTGACCGGCTAGTTCTTGTCAGTAAATTTCAGCTTAGTTACTGTTTACGTTTAGTCGGTCTAAGCTCATTCTTCGACCGACTAGTTCCTCAACTAGTCGGTCAAGACTTGTACTCGGACCGACTAATTCTGAGTCCTACTGTACCATCTAAGTTACTGTTTATGATTAGTCGGTCTAAGAACAATTACAGACCGACTAGTTCCTAAACTAGTCGGTTAAGATTCCTTATTTGACCGACTAATTCTCAGTGCTTAATATCTATCTAGTTTCTCTCTTAGTCGGTCTATGAACGATCAACGACCGACTAGATCCCAAACTAGTCGGTCGACGGGCCTTCTCAGACTGACTAAATCTGTCTACCTGTACCAACCATGTTCACGGTTTGGCTTTTAGTCGGTCTAAGTTAGACGACCGACCGACTAGATCCTAAACTAGTCGGTCGACCACCCTTCTCTGACCGACTAAACTGCCCAGTAAACCTAGGTCAAGTCGCAGCCGCCGTTTCGTTTTCTATTTAATCCCTTCGATTCTTTCATTCTTTCTTCATTCTTTCTGAGCCAAAATCTTCCCCAAATCATCCCCAACCTTCCTCAAGCCATTACCTTCCTCCTCGAAGCTTCCCTCTCGCTGTTTCTTGCGCCGGCCACCTTCTCTAGGCCGTCGGATTTCGTTCTCAGCCGTAGCTTCCCAGGATCCTTCTCCGTCGCCGAAGCCAGATCTGTTTTGGCGTCTTTCGCTCGCTACTCATACGGTTAGTGGATCTTTTCCTTAATCTCTTTTAACCCACACTGTAAATTAGAAACCCTAATTAAAAATGGATTATTAGACGACGTAGGTTTCCAATGCCAACCTGTTTTGAACCCTAAATCTAATATTCTATTTTGCCGTAACAGCGAACCCAATTACCGTAGGACACCGATCTCGTGAATCACGTCGAACAACAAACTTCGGTACCAGGCAAGTGAAACTTGCCAACCCTACTTAGGCCATGCTTTTAGGCCATTACCTTGTTTTAGCGTGAAAGAGACTAGACCGTGAAATGATAGCGGTCTAGGCGCAAATTCGACGTCTAGCTTGACAACGAAGCTAGATTACCCATTGCCATGCGATGTCATAAAATTGCCTGTCATGTTCAATTTTCTTTAACGGTACGCAATTGCATTCAATATTGTCATATGCATCCATTATACTTATCATGTCGCTTGTTGCATCGTAGCACACGCTACAAATCCGTGTACAATCCGTGTTTCCGTGTTACCGGCTAGGCACCCGTTATGCGGGCATAACCCTACGCTATACGTGTTAAAACACTTCCTGGCTCGTGATCCAGAAGCGAGCATTACGTGTTCAGGGGTAGTGCCCTGGCTTGACACATGTGGAGGGGTAGGGATAAACGGTCACTTGAGCGTAAGAGTTGGCCCGTACAGCCACTCTAGCCAAAGGGCAGAATCTCTATGCACGACGTGCTTATTTTACCAGTACTTGTCCTTGTGAACATTACATGTACCATGCCATGTTTACCTGCCATGCTATATCCCATGCCATGTTCTAATCTGCTGTTACTTTACTTGCTGTTCATTATGCATAACATGTCATGTCATACTTTACTTTAGAACTGTTAGGTTGTTATCTCTTTCCTTTTGTTTCCTTGCACAAGTCTTGTAGACTTGCTGACATGTGCCCCTTCTCTTTGGGTGTCGCATGTTAGTTGCTGAGCAGGAGGTTGCAGTTGAGAGCGACGAGTTCATGGAGTTCGTGCCCGACTCCGTTGCTGACGTTGAGTACGAGGACATCGGCGACCAGTCTTAGCTTCCTTCGCAGTTTCCCTTATTAGTTATGGGTTGTTGTCGGTGAGTAGCACCGTTGATGTTAGTTTCTTTCGTTGGCCATGCTAGGCCTTTTCTTTGGACTCTCTTTTTGTTCCCTGGTGGCTTTTCTGTTGTTGAATTTTATATCTGGACTCTGAGTTGATGAATTTTGATTATCGTCTCTTTCTCTATTATTGTTATTGTTGTTCTGAGTCACATTACAGGGACCTGCTACTTCGTATTATTTAACACTTATCGGACTTGCGACTTTGTACCTTCAAGTATGAGCGGACCTTCTCACGCTTCGCCTCCACGTTTTTGGGAAGCGGGGCGTGACAGGTTTCTTTGGTGGCCCATGCAGGTCGAATTTTTCTGTAACCGTGACTTAATCGGGACAACGATAAGAATGGTAGAATGTCCGGTAAATAATTTCAACACCAAGTCATAGGCTGAGAGTCTAATTTTGTTTCGTTTTCCTGTGTCAATAGATGGCTGGGAGACGGAATACCCGTGCTGGTGGTGGTGTGCCCCCTCGTGTCGAGGAGCCGGATCGGGAGCCCACCAACGGGGAGATCATGCGGATGATGCATCAGATGATGCAGGTGCAGCAGGGGATGCTGCAGAATGCCCGGAATGTTCCACCTGCTCGAGCAGCGCAGCCTGTTCAGAATGTCCTTCGCTTCGAGCCCAGAGCGAAGCAGTTTCGGGAGCTAGGTCCCGCCTACTTTGATGGGACCGAAGGACCCCTAGCTGCGGATGAATGGACCAGGAACATGGAGGACAATTTGAAGATGTCGAAGGTTGACCCTACTGGATGGGTTGACTTGGCGAAGCGGCATCTTAGGGATAATGCACAGAATTGGTGGGATGCCGAGGAGGAGTTGCTGGAGGAGCCGATATCCTGGGCTACCTTCAAGTCCAGGTTTGATGAGGAGTATTTTTCAAAGGCTGCCAGGAGGGAGATGGCACAGTGCTTCATTGATCTGAAGCAAGGGAGCTTGACGGTGGACCAGTACCACCAGGAGTTCACCCGGCTGAGTCGTTTTTGTAACGGCCTGTTTCTATCGTACCTTCTTCGTGCATGTGCTTTTGATCGTGCACGTGTTTATTTTTGACTCTATTTGTTTTTGAACGTTTTTGTGTGATATGTTGACGTGATCGTCTCTGAAAGTATTAGATTGTGGAACAACTTTGGAACGACATATCTCGAGTCGTTCTTCAGCGATACTATCTTATTTGACGTGACGTCACGACTCTCTGTTTTGACGCGAGACGTTTCTATTTTTAGTTCCGTCTCTCGACGTTGAAATTTAGATCCGTCTTCTCCACTCTCTTTCTTTCGTTGTCCCGAACACCCTATATTTATTTTACAATTTTTAAGGCTTAATTTGACCTATTTTCCATTTATTTGAAAGTTTTAAATAATTTTAAAACCTATTTTTATAAGTGTTTTAATTATGATAAAATTCCTATATTATAATAACGTATTAAAGAATTTTTAGACCAAATTTCAGAATTTTTGGCCGCACCCATCTTGCGTGAAGGAGAGGAGAGTAAATTTATTTTAAATTAATTATTTTAATTATTTAATTACGATTTCTTAAACCCAAACCCTAACCCTAGCTCTAACCTATTTATATTAGCCCTAGGCTAGGTTATTTTCGCATTACACAAACCCTAGCCGTCACAAACCCTAAATCTTGCTTGCGACGATTCGTCGCAACTCCGTTCAGCCGCCGCTAGTGCCCGACCGGAGCCAACCCCCGCATTTCCCCGTGCCCGACCGGCGCTCTGCTCCGCATCGCCCGCTTGCAGCGCTCCGATGCAAGCCCCCCCGCTGTCGCCCGCTCCAAACAAGAGCATCGCTCGGTCAGACCGAGCGCCGGCTCCGCACAGCCGCTTCGCCCGCACCGCTGCACCATCGCCGCACCCGCTAGCGCCCGACCGGTGGGTTCGCCCGCAGCGACCGAGAGGCCGCCCCACACCCGCACTCCGCTCCGCTTCGTTGCAAGTTTCAACGTTGCAACTTGGCCCGCTCCGCTGCGACCGACGGGATCCCTCGGTCTGACCGAGGGAATCCCTCGCACCGCACCACGCCCCCGCCTCCGCTGCGCTGCAACACGCCCGACCGAGAGACCCTCTCGGTCTGACCGAGAGGAACCCCCGCACCGGCAGTGCACGACCGACGGCCGTTCGTCGTAAGTTGGTTTCTCCCACACCAACTCCTGTGGTGGGCCCCCCAAGTCCTCCAGGGGTGATGTGGGTCCCCCATTGACCTCTAGCACTGCTGTGGGCCCCACTTAGGTGTGCTACTTCGCGGATTTGCCATCTACGACGTTGCGACACGTCGTAGGCTTTCGTCGCAAGTTCCAGCTTTTGGAGAATCGTGTGTGGACCATATCTGAAGCTGAGGAGTTCTCCGATCAGACACGACTTCCTATCTTCGACAAACTCCGGTTCAGGTTGGTTCACCAAAACTCGTAGAAACCCCCACAATAGCTGACTGAACCCTAAACTAAAAATCGTCAACTTGAACTAAAAGTTATTTCCAGCACCAGTAAAACGTTGTACAAATCTAGAAAATCGACGAATGGACTTTGTTGACTGTGCACATAGGATAGATCATCGATTAGGCTGAAACATCAAAAAGTGTCTTTTGACAAATAGGATAGTCCCGATAACCTAGAAACGAACCCTAATAGGATTTGATGAATTTGAGACCTGACACCGTCACCGTGGAGATATTTCAGACGGACTTCCTTGGACGAGACGCTTGGACGAGACGCTTGGATGAGACGCTTGGACGAGACGCTTCGAGAGGACGACACACTCGCCATCGCAGGCAAGTGTACCCACTTGCGTTTTTGACCGTGCTTTGGTCTTAGATTGCTAGAACTGTTAAACTGTGAATGTACAGAACCGGACGTGAAATGATAGCGTCCGGGATGCCCCTGACGACTTAGACTTGACGACGAAGTCTAAGCTCGACAAACAACAACTTTTGACACCGTAGGGCTATCTTGTGTGTGCGTGCGTGTGGACACCCTAGAATAACAATTCCTTACACTTGTCATGTCATGTCCCTGTTACACAAAATGCCTGCGGGCGTTTCGGATGCTCTCCATGCGGGAGTGATCCCCGTGACTGTTATACAAAAAGCCTGCGGGTGTTTCGGATGCTTTCCCTAGCGGAAGTGATCCCCGTGATACAAAAAGCCTGCGGGCGTTTCGGATGCTCTCCATGCGAGAGTGATCCCCGTGATACACAGCCTGCGGGCAATAGGGCACTTACCAAGCTAGAGCGAGTGATCCCTAGTACTGGTGTCTTGTCTTGTCTTGTCTTCCTTGGGGTTTGGGGTTGGGTTGAGTGTGCGGACGGCAAGAGGGTCTGATCCCCCTCGAACCGTAAGGCGTGAACCCTTTCGTGTCTCACTTGTCATGTCCCGTCTTGTTCCTGTCACGTCCCGACTTGTCATGACACCTGTAGGTTAGTCCCGTAGCTGGTAGCACACGCTACTACTACTACTACTTGTCCAGTTTTACTTTCCTGCTGTGTTACTTCCTGTTGTGTTACTCTGTCATAACCACAGCATGCTAATCAACCAGTAAACTGTTGTGTAATAGAACCTCAGCATGCTAATCAACCAGTAAACCGTTGTTTAAAGTTCGGTGCACTTGCAGTAAAGTCTAACCCTTCTTGTAGACTTTACCTGACGTACAGTTCCTTTCTCTTGGGTGATGTACGTCAGGTGTTCAGCCAGAGTTCGTGGACGAGGCAGACTCACTGGAGTACGAGGAGCCGAGGACGTCGACCCAGAGTACGTGCCTGACGAGGACCAGACCTTGAGTCTTTTAGTCGCCACTTTCAGAGGTTACTACTTTCAGTTTTCTTTTAGATAGTTTGTTGCCACGGTTAGGCTTCTTTTTAGACTTTGTACTTGTTGGATATTATATCTCTAATTTAATGAATGCAACTTTCTTTCCATACTTTCTGTTGTTTCAAACTATATTAATGCAAGAACCTGAAAATCTTTTAAAATGGTACCTCTACATACGCTTATTGGGTCCGAGCTTCTCAGCTCTGGCCTAAGCGGGCCTTGTCACCCTTCGCCTCTGTCCATTTTGGGAAGCAGGGCGTGACAGGTTTTAGTGGTGGCCCATGCAGGTCTTGCAAAAGTTCAGAACAATAAGAGTACCGCATTCATTGAATATCCATGTACAAGTCTAAATTAGGTTTTCCCAGTCTTAGATGGTATGAAGACTTAGACATACACCCAGGTTTTATAGTCTGACGCCTTAGTTAAGATTTAGCCGTACCCGTCCTAGGATATCTTAGTAGCCTCTCCCTCCCTAGTTCTGACCAAATTAGATTTCTAGAGCCTTTCTTTTAGACGTTCGCTCGGGTCCATCGACTTCGGGCCCAGCAGAACGCAGCATTGATTCTCTTAGGAACCTTTTCCTTAGATCCTGATATAGTCTAGTTCATTAGGAAGTCTTAGAGCTGAGTTATCCTAATCTTTAGACGACCCGATAATTAGAATCCCTGACTTCTGACGACTACCTGATCCTTACCCTTTCGTGTATCGACCGTAGAGTCCCATCGTAGCTTCGTGAATCGTATCCTAAGTGTGTAACCGTCATGCGATCATCTTTCTTTCCTCCCGATTCACGTGGTCGTTTCCTGACGATTATCGTAGATCCTTCGAATCTTTCTCTTTGTCAATTTTGCCTCCTCTAAAAGTATTTTCGAAATTCCTTATTCAGTTTCTTCGCTCAGCTTAATTTCTTAAAAACCCCTATACTATATGTTTCAAAATTCTTGTTTTTCGGTTGAGTTGAAATTCTTTCAATAATCTTGAAACCTCCCTGGTCGTCAAATTATTTTACTATCTCGTACCTGTTTTCAAATCGGCATTTTCGTGTTTCAGTTTTAAACCTCGTTATCAATTCTTTAATCATATATATATATATATATTACTTTTCTAAACTACAAAATTTTATTGCTAATCATTTACCGCACGTGCTTTTAGAATATTTTCTAAACCAAAGAGAACTTTAAATTCTTCTCGTATATGTATAAACAGCCTTATGTTCATTGTGCTCATACTTCAAGGATCCTCGTATAAACTTACTTTCATTTGCAAAAAAAATCGCTACATCATCCTACTTTTATTTCTTTTATTTCTTGTTTTCGAAACTCATTATTAAATTCTTCACTCGGTTTAACTCCCTTGAAAACCCTTTATTATATATATATTTAAAATTTCTTGCTTTTCGGTTGAAAGTTCCTTCTTAGATTTTGAAATCTCCTTGGTCATCAATTTGCAAGTTACTATCTGGTAATTATTTCAAATCGGTATCTTTCATATTTTCATTTTTAAAAAAAACCGTGTTAACATTTTGATAATTCAAATTATATTTTCTGGGCTACAAGATCTATTTCTAAATCACTTACCATGCATACTTTTAAAATATTTTCTAAACTAGGGGGAACTTCAATTATCTTATCATTATTATTATATCTGTTCTATGTTCCTCGTGACCACCTTTCAAAATCTTTGTGTAAACTTATTTTCATTTGCAAAACAATCGTTTTCCACCCTACCCATCCTTCCTTCGTCTTACTTTTTCCAAAATTTTAAAAATTCTACCATCTGCTCACTTCCTCCTACATTTTTATATATATATAAAAGTATATGATACCATATTTTACACGTAATTATCCTATCATCAATCTAATTATTTTGAGAAATATTTTCGTCACACCCAACCAACTACCTCCTTATCTCGCCTTATTTGAACTCGTTCCTTCTGATTCATTTCGTTGCACTCCTGGCTCCTGTTTTCTTTAGGTTGCATAGACATTAGTCCTTGTAATTGTCTATGTTGTCTCCGGTTTAGGAGTAGGCCCTTTGGTAGGTGATGTCGTCGTGGTGCATGAGTATAGGTAGAGTGCGTAGATCTGTATGAATGTGTGTTCTTTAGGATCCCGATGATTGCCTTTCTGTGTCTTGAATGTGTACTCAGTGTTAACCACGGTATGCTGGAAGTTGTCTGAATGACGGTATTCATACTTATGTGAATGGTGTCATAGCAGGCAGTTCCTTAGACTTAGTTTTAGTTTTAATGAATGGTTTATCTTGGCTGTATGTGAATGTATCAAAACGTTGTTTTCTTTTAAACCAAATCTTTAAAGTTTTTGAAATTAGCTCACAAGATCACAAATCAATTAACTTTTTTCCCATCCATTACCGCAACACCACACATTTTTCCAAAAGTTTTAAATAATTCCTTGGCCTTAAGTCTCTCTTTCCCTCCTCTTCTTCTCCCTTAAAGAAAGTTTTCGTGTTTATGGTTGTTATATTAGTTGGGACTAGCTATTATTGTTATAGGTTTTTGTTTGCAGGTAGGCTTGGAGTGAGATGAGTTTTATTATGGCAATGATTAATTGATTTTGGGAACACAAGGATGATGGATTAGAATATCTTTTGGATGAAAAGAATGGACTGTCCAAAGACTTATTTATAAAACCGAAGTGTGGCGGACTCAATGGGAAATTCTGGTTGAATGAAATTATATGCGAGGAGATGATGACTTATCAGACTTGAGGCTTTGACGGGTGGTAGATAGGAGTAACTGCCGAGAATAGTATGAGTTAGGGTGATCATGAGATTGAGTAGAGCTTATATTAGCATTGAGACTGATTGATGAATTGACGTGAGAAGACTTTGAGAATAACACGACGTGTTGAGATAAATGGATGATTAGGCAGTCGGACTTAATATTGGTTGGGATTAGTTGTAGTGAGTAGGGTGAGATGTAGTTCTGATAGATCAAATTATTTGGTGGATAAATTTATGGGAAGATATGACAAGAATGTATTGAAGACACGTCGATTGTTGATTTGTGAAGGTATTATAAGATAGACAAAGTTTTTGCCTTGGATTGGTAGTTGACTAGAATCTCATTTTTCTTGGAGATTGATTAACATTGGGAGAAGATTGAGAAATTTAAAAGATATTATTGAGAAGATGATTATTATTTTTGTGAGGACTTGGAGTTGGAAATTTGAACAGTAGTGATGGGTCTATAGTTAAGTATTAGGAGAAGAGTTTAATCGTGGCTTTGCCCAGTGAAAAGATGGATTATGAGGGATTATTGAGGAACGTTGTTCGAAGTACAGGATTAGAAATCTTTATGAGTAGATATGATAGTTGCGGGTATAAGGTTATATGGGTAATATTATTACTAGTGTGAGTGATTCCGAGGGCGGAATCATTTCTAAGGTGGGTAGAATGTAACGGCTTGTTTCTACCGTACCTTCTTCGTGCACGTGCTTTTGATCGTGCACGTGTTTATTTTTGACTCTATTTGTTTTTGAAAGTTTTTGTGTGATATGTTGATGTGATCGTCTCTAAAAGTATTAGATTGTGGAACAACTTTGGAACGACATATCTCGAGTCGTTCTTCAGCGATACTATCTTATTTGACGTGACGTCGCGACTCTCTGTTTTGACGCGAGACGTTTCTATTTTTAGTTTCGTCTTTTGACGTTGAAATTTAGATCCTTCTTCTCCACTCTCTTTCTTTCGTCGTCCCGAACACCCTATATTTATTTTACAATTTTTAGGCTTAATTTGACCTATTTTCCATTTATTTGAAAGTTTTAAAGAATTTTAAAACCTATTTTTATAAGTGTTTTAATTATGATAAAATTCCTATATTATAATAACGTATTAAAGAATTTTTAGATCAAATTTCAGAATTTTTGGCCGCACCCATCTTGCGTGAAGGAGAGGAGAGTAAATTTATTTTAAATTAATTATTTTAATTATTTAATTACGATTTCTTAAACCCAAACCCTAACCCTAGCTCTAACCTATTTATATTAGCCCTAGGCTAGGTTATTTTCGCATTACACAAACCCTAGCCGTCACAAAACCCTAAATCTTGCTTGCGACGATTCGTCGCAACTCCGTTCAGCCGCCGCTAGTGCCCGACCGGAGCCGACCCCCGCATTTCCCCATGCCCGACCGGCGCTCCGCACCGCATCGACCGCTTGCAGCGCTCCGATGCAAGCCCCCCCGCTGTCGCCCGCTCCGACCGAGAGCCTCGCTCGGTCAGACCGAGCGCCCGCTCCGCACAGCCGCTTCGCCCGCACCGCTGCACCATCGCCGCACCCGCTAGCGCCTGACCGGTGGGTTCGACCGCAACGACCGAGAGGCCGCCCCGCACCCGCGCTTCGCTCCGCTTCATTGCAAGTTGCAACGTTGCAACTTGGCCTGCTCCGCTGCGACCGACGGGATCCCTCGGTCTGACCGAGGGAATCCCTCGCACCGCACCATGCCCCCGCCTCCGCTACGCTGTAACACGCCCGACCGAGAGCCCCTCTCGGTCTGACCGAGAGGAACCCCCGCACCGGCAGTGCACGACCGATGGTCGTTCGTCGCAAGTTGGTTTCTCCCACACCAACTCCTGTGGTGGGCCACCCAAGTCCTCTAGGGGTGATGTGGGTCCCCCATTGACCCCTAGCACTGCTGTGGGCCCCACTTGGGTGTGCTACTTCGCGGATTTGCCATCTACAACGTTGCGACACGTCGTAGGCTTTCGTCGCAAGTTCCAGATTTTGGAGAATCGTGCGAGGAACAGATCTGAAGCTGAGGATTTCTCCGATCAGAAACGACTTCCTATCTTCGATAAACTCCGGTTCAGGTTGGTTCACCGAAACTCGTAGAAACCCCCACAATAGCTGACTGAACCCTAAACTAAAAATCGTCAACTTGAACTAAAAGTTATTTCCAGCACTAGTAAAACGTTGTACAAATCTAGAAAATCGACAAATGGACTTTGTTGACTGTGCACATAGGATAGATCGTCGATTAGGCTGAAACATCAAAAAGTGACTTTTGACGAATAGGATAGTCCCGATAACCAAGAAACGAACCCTAATAGGATTTGATGAATTTGAGACCTGACACCGTCACCGTGGAGATATTTCAGACGGACTTCCTTGGACGAGACGCTTGGACGAGACGCTTGGACGAGACACTTCGAGAGGACGACACACTCGCCATCGCAGGCAAGTGTACCCACTTGCGTTTTTGACCGTGCTTTGGTCTTAGATTGCTAGAAGTGTTAAACTGTGAATGTATAGAACCGGACGTGAAATGATAGCGTCCGGGACGCCCCTGACGACTTAGACTTGACGACAAAGTCTAAGCTCGACAAACAACAACTTTTGACACCGTAGGGCTATCTTGTGTGTGTGTGTGTGGACACCCTAGAATAACAATTCCTTACACTTGTCATGTCCTGTCCCTGTTACACAAAAAGCCTGCGGGCGTTTCGGATGCTAACCATGCGAGAGTGATCCCCGTGACTATTATACAAAAAGCCTGCGGGCATTTCGGATGCTTTCCCTAGCGGAAGTGATCCCCGTGATACAAAAAGCCTGCGGGCGTTTCGGATGCTCTCCATGCGAGAGTGATCCCCGTGATACACAGCCTGCGGGCAATAGGGCACTTACCAAGCTAGAGCGAGTGATCCCTAGTACTGGTGTCTTGTCTTATCTTGTCTTCCTTGGGGTTTGGGGTTGGGTTGAGCGTGCGCACGGTAAGAGGGTCTGATCCCCCTCGAACCGTAAGGCGTGAACCCTTTCATGTCTCACTTGTCTTGTCCCGTCTTGTTCCTGTCACATCCCGACTTGTCATGACACCTGTAGGTTAGTCCCGTAGCTGGTAGCACACACTACTACTACTACTACTTGTCCAGTTTTACTTTCCTGCTGTGTTACTTCCTGTTGTGTTACTCTGTCATAACCACAGCATGCTAATCAACCAGTAAACTGTTGTGTAATAGAACCTCAGCATGCAAATCAACCAGTAAACCGTTGTTTAAAGTTCGGTGCACTTGCAGTAAAGTCTAACCCTTCTTGTAGACTTTACCTGACGTACAGTTCCTTTCTCTTGGGTGCTGTACGTCAGGTGTTCAGCCAGAGTTCGTGGACGAGGCAGACTCACTGGAGTACGAGGAGCTGAGGACGTCGACCCAGAGTACGTGCCTGACGAGGACCAGACCTTGAGGTCTTTTAGTCGCCACTTTCAGAGGTTACTACTTTCAGTTTTCTTTTAGATAGTTTGTTGCCACGCTTAGGCTTCTTTTTAGACTTTGTACTTGTTGGATATTATATCTCTAATTTAATGATTGCAACTTTCTTTCCGTACTTTCTGTTGTTTCGAACTATATTAATGCAAGAACCTGAAAATCTTTTAAAATGGTACCTCTACAGACGCTTATTGGGTCCGAGCTTTTCAGCTCTGGCCTAAGCGGGCCTTGTCACGCTTCGCCTCCGTCCATTTTGGGAAGCAGGGCGTGACAGTTTTGCACCAAAGATGGTGCAGGATGCTGATGAGAGAGCCCAGAGGTTTCTGCAGGGGCTTTCTTTGGATCTTCAGAGCTATGTGACTTCTTCTGATGCGGAGTCCTATCAGAAGGTTTTGATTGCGGCAAAGAGGCAGGAGCGGATCGTGAGCCAGAAGAGGGGGCAGATTTCTGGAGCTGGGAAGAGGCCTGTGGAGCAGGCCAGAGCAGTGATGAGACTAGGGCTCGGGCCCAATCAGCCGGCGCAGTTCAAGAGGCCCGGAGGACCTCCTACTCTGAAGACTTGCCATTTCTGTGGCAAGACGGGACATGTCAAGGATCAGTGCCGAAAGATGCTGGGGCAGTGCTTGGTTTGTGGTGATCCTGCGCATACCATGAGGGACTGTCTGAAGTCCAAGCAGCCATGGAGGGGACCTGTTGCAGCTCAGCCGTTGTAGCAGAAGGCACATGTTCCTGCTGTACGTGGAGCGCCTCTCGTACCGCAGAGGCAGGCTTTTCAGCAGGCTGTTCAGCCGAGGCGACAGGCGTTTCTGATGACCGTTGTTGAGACCGAGGCGGTGGATGAGGTTATTGCAGGTAACCTTTGAACTAGTTGTTTCTTCCTTAGGTAGTTTTAAGTTATTAGATTATGTTTGGTTGTTTGCATATGTTTGTCTGCTTGAATAGAATTTGATTGTTAGACTGTCTGTTAGGTGTGATTTTGGTCTGCACATTTCCTGCACGAGTCCTCTTCGACTCAGGTGCATCGATGTGCATTATTTCCCGGAGCTTCGTGGAGAAGCATTCATTGTCGACTTCCCCTCTTCCCAAGAGTTGGGATATCTTCACAGGGAATGGCGTGGTCACGGTGCATCTTGGTTACAACTCTTGCCCTTTGGTGGTCTGTGGACATGAGCTCTATGCAGATTTTATTGTCCACAACATCATCAACTATGATGCCGTTCTCGGGATGGACTGGCTAGGGAGTTTCTACGCCACGATCGATTGTCGGAGGAAGAAGGTGGTGTTCGAGATCCCTGGACATCCGGTGTTTGAGTTCAGCCGATGTAGCAGTTCACTGGGTCCGGTCAGGTTTCGGGCCAAGCCGGTGGAGATCGCTGCTATGCAGATGGAGCAGTGTCAGCTTGCGGTAGTGCGTGACTTCGACGATGTCTTCCCCGAGGAGATGTCTGGATTGCCACCTGATCGAGCTCTAGAGTTTTCGATCGATCTCATTCCGGGAGCGCAGCCTATTTCGAAAGCGACGTATCGCATGGCACCCGCAGAATTGGAGGAATTGCAGAAGCAGCTTGATGAACTTCTTCAGAAGGGTTACATTAATCCCAGCGTGTCTCCTGGTGAGCACCGGTCTTGCTGGTGAAGAAGAAGGATGGTTCGCATCGCATGTGCGTGGACTATCGGGAGTTGAATGCGGTGACCGTCAAGAATCGATATCCATTGCCTCGCATCGATGAATATCAATTATGACGTCTCAAGACTTCTCAAACCACGTGATCGTATGCCTAAAGCTTCGTTGAAGCTTATGGACCTATTTAGAAGTCATGAAGATTCGATTGAAGCTATTGAAGACGGTATCGTCAAGTTTAATTTATTGTCTTTAAGCTTCTTTCGTAGAATGTTAAGCCTTGAGTAGGTCTTACGTTTTAATTCTTCATAACGCTCATATCTTAGCTCTAGGATCTTTGTAGAAGTCCATACAATTCTTCCCGAAGCTTCGCGCTTCGATTCGGGACTTCTTGTGCATGTTAGTTGGTTCAAGAAGAAGAACTGACCGACTAGATGGTGATCTAGTCGGTCAGCCAAGCTTCTTGGACCGACTAGTTTCTGTCAGTTAATTCATAGCTCTTTACTGTTTACAGTTAGTCGGTCTAAGTTGACTCACCGACCGACTAGTTTGTGAACTAGTCGGTCAGTGATGCTTCTGTGACCGACTAGTTGAGCTTTCCCTGAACATGCACATTTGAGCTTGAGCTACTGTTTATCATTAGTCGGTCTGTGCTCATTGATCGACCGACTAGTTGATGAACTAGTCGGTCAACTTTCCTTCTTAGACCGACTAGTTTAGTTTACTGTACATGCCAAATTTTTCACCATACTTACTGTTTATTATTAGTCGGTCTATGTTCATTTGGTGACCGACTAGTTGGTGAATTAGTCGGTCAACATTTGTTCTTGGACCGACTAAGTCTAATTCTTCTCAGACTTCAGTTTTATCTGTTAGTCGGTCCACGTTGAGTAACCGACCGACTAGTTGTGAAACTAGTCGGTCAGCTACTCTTCTTAGACCGACTAGTTCCTTAGTCTGTACTTTGATCTTTTCTCAGTTTACTCATTAGTCGGTTTACGTTAATTGACCGACCGACTAGTTGATGAACTAGTCGGTCGGTGGTTGTTCTTTGACCGACTAGTTGGGTTCAGAAAAGAGCCGTTGGAGCTTTAATTGAAACGTTTTTCTCTCTCTCTCTCCTCTATCCTATATATACTTGATGGGCTGCATTCATTGCTGCCAAGGCTGATATTATTGCAAGTTTAGAGATCAAGAGAAATCATTCCAAGCTCATTCAAAGCTCATTCTTTCCCATCAATAATCTCTCCTCACTCTTACTTCCAAAGAGAGATTCATTGAGTGTGAAGCCTTCCAAGCCAAGTGCTTGATTCTAGGTCACCAACATCCCCAAAGCTCTCCATCGCTGATCTACATCTTGGAGCTAGGGTTTGGTGCCACTTCTTCCCCAAAATCATCCTTGCCCTAATTCGTAAGCAATACTCAAGGCATAGGTATTTTGTTCGGTAAGAAGGTTTCTTATTTCATTTCATATTTGATTTGTAAGTTTCACTCTCGGTTGTGAGAGTGTGGTTGTGATCCCGGGTTGTGGGAGTCACAAATTACATTTAGTATGATTTGACTTGTGAAGGATTTTCACAAGTATTTCATAGTGGAAATCTTGAGTTAGGGTTTCTAACTCAAGTATCCGGAGGGGATCCGGGTGGTTGGGACGTAGGATCACCGGGAACAAGTCGGGGAGACTTGGGTGGATCCAAACCCAGTAACATCTCTTGTTAGCATTGTTAATTTTGTTGTTGTCATTCAATTTAAGCTTCCGCAAATTGATTTGGTAGTTGTTTGCATTATAATTAGGAACTATACTCCTTGTTATTTTTAAAGTACTATTCACCCCCCTCTAGTACTTGTGCAGTAGCTTGTAGGGCATTACATAGGCTTCCTATATATATGAGAGGGCTGATTTCATTATAAGTTCTTGAAACTATTGAAGATCATTTGAGAAACATTAAGGCACTCTCAAACTCTCTTATTTCCCTCTTAGAGCTCTAAATCCCCTTCATGCATTGAAGTCAAGCTCAAGGGAAATCATCCAAGTGCAACATGCTAAATCTCAAGCACTTAGTCATCCTCTTCCATGCCTTCATCTTCATATGAGTAAGTTCATTTCAAGGCATATGTAAAAGTATTTATTTTGCTTGTATTCTTTGAAACCCTAGCTTTCTGTGTGAGAGCTAGTTAGTCCCTGTGTGAGAGTATAACCTTCTGTGTGAGGGTTGGTTGAGATCTCTCTTTGTGAGAGTTAGAGTCTCTCTAAGTTAGAGCAAGGATTTATTTGTGTGAGAATCCAAAATCCTCTGTGTGAGGTAGCTCTGTGTGAGATTGTATTCACATCTCTTTGTGGGAATCATATTGGATATTGGTATGGCTGGACGTACCCATGTTTGGGAAACCAAGGTAAAATCTTGTGTTTGCGTTTGGATTGATTATGTTGATTAATTCCTCTTGCATTTATTATTTCGCATTTGCAAGTTAAATTTTAATTGCACAATTTATTGTCATTACTCTATTTACCTCCCTAAAGTCTGTTGTTAGTATTGCAAGGGTAAGACACTCCTTACAATTGGTGTCAGAGTGAGGTTATAGCATACTACAACGATGGCATTCAATGCTACATCTGTGTCTCGTGAATATGGTCTATCAATCGTTCGACCACCGCTCTTTAACGGAACAAACTACCCAAGTTGGAAGATCAAGATGATGATTTACTTGGTGGGTCAAGACCTATGGGACATAACGGAGTCTCCATTTGAGAAGCCTACTACACATGCAGCTACAAGGACAAAGGCGGAGGAGGACTCGAGCAAATACAATGTGAGGGCAATGAACGCATTCCATTATGTCATCACTCACAACGAGTTCAACCACATCTCCATGTGTAAAACGTCCAACGAAATTTAGCATACATTGGAGATTTCTCCTCAAGGGACTTCAAAGGTAAAAAATCTAAACAAACTGTGTTTAGATCTAAATATGAAATGTTTAATATGCAGGAAGGAGAAAGCTTCTCGGAAATGTTTACAAGGTTAACAGACATCGTGAATGTCTTGGAAGGAGTTGGGAAGGTGATTTTCCAAGAGGGTCGTGTGGAGAAGATCCTTGACTCGCTTACATCTCAATGGAAGTCAAAGGCCAATGGTATTTTGGAGTCTAACGACATGTCCAAATACACCATTGAGGAGTGCATTAGGAATCTCATGGCATATGAAGTGAAGCTTCAACAAAAGAAAGAGATTCAACCAACGAACCCCGAGAAGCCGGAGAAGCAAAAGGGGGTTGTATTCCATGTCGAGAAGGAGCCAATCCAATGGCGAAAGAAATTCCATCGAGAAGCTTCGAGTGAAGAGGATGGAGAAGATGAGTCTAGTGATGATGATTTCATGGAGCTTTCCAAGCAATTCAAATCTTTCCTCAAAAGCAAGCAAGGTAAATCTTCTTCAAATGTTGTCTCTAAATCTAACAATTCTATTTGTTTCAAGTGTAGATGATAAAGTCATCTCGCTACCGAATGCCCATCCAAACCCTCCAAAGATTACTACAAAGGGAAAGGGGAGAATCATTTGAAGGGCAAGTCCAAATTCAAGAACCAAAAGAAGGGAATTATCGGCACATTCGATGACTTGGATGCGGATTCATCAAGTGACGAAGAAGACGATGACAAGGAGCTAGCCCACATGTGCTTCATGGCATTGAAAGATCTTTTTTCAAGATCTAGCAATGAAGAGGTGGATGCTTGGCTCAAGTCCAATGAAGCTGTATGCTTCATGGCAAAAGGGGAAGAGTCTTTGTCAAGCTCTAGCGAGGAGGAAAGCGATGATGAAGTTGAGGAGGAGACGCAATTATATGAGGAGTTCGAATATCGATACAATATGACCTCCAACGCGGCAATTAAATGCATCGACTCAAATGCTAAATTGAAAGCTAAATTTAAGAATGCTATGAGTAGGGTTGATCACTCCATATTTTACATCTTTTTTTTGCATGTTTGCATGCCGTTTTAATCGCTCATATCGCATTTTTCACGATTATTTGACAATATTGTGATGCTTTTCACTATTTCTTATTTTTGTCATATTTCAGGAAATATGGAGCGATTCGGAGCGATTTTGAGATCAATTGGTTCGCAAGCGCTAAGGAGTGTCACCCGCGGCTCATTTGAGGGCCAATCAGCGATGGAAGATGAGTGGAAGAGGAAGAATTTTAACAAATTACATTTTATATGATTTGACTTGTGAAGGATTTTCACAAGTATTTCATAGTGGAAATCTTGAGTTAGGGTTTCTAACTCAAGTATCCGGAGGGGATCCGGGTGGTTGGGACGTAGGATCACCGGGAACAAGTCGGGGAGACTTGGGTGGATCCGAACCCAGTAACATCTCTTGTTAGCATTGTTAATTTTGTTGTTGTCATTCAATTTAAGCTTCCGCAAATTGATTTGGTAGTTGTTTGCATTATAATTAGGAACTATACTCCTTGTTATTTTTAAAGTACTATTCACCCCCCTCTAGTACTTGTGCAGTAGCTTGTAGGGCATTACATAGGCTTCCTATATATATGAGAGGGCTGATTTCATTATAAGTTCTTGAAACTATTGAAGATCATTTGAGAAACATTAAGGCACTCTCAAACTCTCTCATTTCCCTCTTAGAGCTCTAAATCCCCTTCATGCATTGAAGTCAAGCTCAATGGAAATCATCCAAGTGCAACATGCTAAATCTCAAGCACTTAGTCATCCTCTTCCATGCCTTCATCTTCATATGAGTAAGTTCATTTCAAGGCATATGTAAGAGTATTTATTTTGCTTGTATTCTTTGAAACCCTAGCTTTCTGTGTGAGAGCTAGTTAGTCCCTGTGTGAGAGTATAACCTTCTGTGTGAGGGTTGGTTGAGATCTCTCTTTGTGAGAGTTAGAGTCTCTCTAAGTTAGAGCAAGGATTTATTTGTGTGAGAATCCAAAATCCTCTGTGTGAGGTAGCTCTGTGTGAGATTGTATTCACATCTCTTTGTGGGAATCATATTGGATATTGGTATGGCTGGACGTACCCATGTTTGGGAAACCAAGGTAAAATCTT
The DNA here is from genome assembly GCA_030789695.1 of Scilla litardierei. Lineage (NCBI taxonomy): Eukaryota > Viridiplantae > Streptophyta > Magnoliopsida > Asparagales > Asparagaceae > Scilla > Scilla litardierei. The sequence continues at coordinate 182,678,243 of CM061141.1, read as the reverse complement.
GTGTTTGCATTTGGATTGATTATGTTGATTAATTCCTCTTGCATTTATTATTTCGCATTTGCAAGTTAAATTTTAATTGCACAATTTATTGCCATTACTCTATTTACCTCCCTAAAGTCTGTTGTTAGTATTGCAAGGGTAAGACACTCCTTACAATTGGTGTCAGAGTGAGGTTATAGCATACTACAACGATGGCATTCAATGCTACATCTGTGTCTCGTGAATATGGTCTATCAATCGTTCGACCACCGCTCTTTAACGGAACAAACTACCCAAGTTGGAAGATCAAGATGATGATTTACTTGGTGGGTCAAGACCTATGGGACATAACGGAGTCGCCATTTGAGAAGCCTACTACACATGCAGCTACAAGGACAAAGGCGGAGGAGGACTCGAGCAAATACAATGTGAGGGCAATGAACGCATTCCATTATGTCATCACTCACAACGAGTTCAACCACATCTCCATGTGTAAAACATCCAACGAAATTTAGCATACATTGGAGATTTCTCCTCAAGGGACTTCAAAGGTAAAAAATCTAAACAAACTGTGTTTAGATCTAAATATGAAATGTTTAATATGCAGGAAGGAGAAAGCTTCTCGGAAATGTTTACAAGGTTAACAGACATCGTGAATGTCTTGGAAGGAGTTGGGAAGGTTATTTTCCAAGAGGGTCGTGTGGAGAAGATCCTTGACTCGCTTACATCTCAATGGAAGTCAAAGGCCAATGGTATTTTGGAGTCTAACGACATGTCCAAATACACCATTGAGGAGTGCATTAGGAATCTCATGGCATATGAAGTGAAGCTTCAACAAAAGAAAGAGATTCAACCAACGAACCCCGAGAAGCCGGAGAAGCAAAAGGGGGTTGCATTCCATGTCGAGAAGGAGCCAATCCAATGGCGAAAGAAATTCCATCGAGAAGCTTCGAGTGAAGAGGATGGAGAAGATGAGTCTAGTGATGATGATTTCATGGAGCTTTCCAAGCAATTCAAATCTTTCCTCAAAAGCAAGCAAGGTAAATCTTCTTCAAATGTTGTCTCTAAATCTAACAATTCTATTTGTTTCAAGTGTAGATGATAAAGTCATCTCGCTACCGAATGTCCATCCAAACCCTCCAAAGATTACTACAAAGGGAAAGGGGAGAATCATTTGAAGGGCAAGTCCAAATTCAAGAACCAAAAGAAGGGAATTATCGGCACATTCGATGACTTGGATGCAGATTCATCAAGTGACGAAGAAGACGATGACAAGGAGCTAGCCCACATGTGCTTCATGGCATTGAAAGATCTTTTTTCAAGATCTAGCAATGAAGAGGTGGATGCTTGGCTCAAGTCCAATGAAGCTGTATGCTTCATGGCAAAAGGGGAAGAGTCTTTGTCAAGCTCTAGCGAGGAGGAAAGCGATGATGAAGTTGAGGAGGAGAAGCAATTATATGAGGAGTTCGAATATCGATACAATATGGCCTCCAACGCGGCAATTAAATGCATCGACTCAAATGCTAAATTGAAAGCTAAATTTAAGAATGCTATGAGTAGGGTTGATCACTCCATATTTTACATCTTTTTTCTGCATGTTTGCATGCCGTTTTAATCGCTCATATCGCATTTTTCACGATTATTTGACAATATTGTGATGCTTTTCACTATTTCTTATTTTTGTCATATTTCAGGAAATATGGAGCGATTCGGAGCGATTTTGAGATCAATTGGTTCACAAGCGCTAAGGAGTGTCACCCGCGGCTCATTTGAGGGCCAATCAGCGATGGAAGATGAGTGGAAGAGGAAGAAATTTCGTAGGAGTGACGAGGAGGAGAAACGGAGAAGATTGGACATTTACAGCATGCTACTCGACCGAGTGGAGGACTCACTCGGTCGAACCAGAAGCCCCACTCGGCTGACCGGAACGGATACGCACTCCGAGTCAAAATCCAGCGTATACTTGGCCGAACGAAGAAATCCCACTCGGCCGAATGAGAAATCTCACTCGCCCGAGTGGCACAGAGAAATTGTCCAGAAAATGGCCGAAGTTACTGTATTTTTCAAAGATCCTTTCGAAAGTCACTCGGCCGAGCAATAAAGCCACTCGGCCGAACAGATAAGTATACTCGGCCGAGTCACCTCCGAAGGCAGACCCTGAGCCCCCCCCCCCCCCCCCCCCCCCCCCCCCCCCGACTTACTGTTTTCTTACAGGGTCTGTCACTCGGCCGAGTGAGCCGCTCCGCCTGCTGCGTAAGTTGCGATTTCTGGGCTGCGCAGGGGCAGTTTGGTCATGATTTTTTAGGCGATTTTCGGGGGTGTTTAAACCCAGTTTTTGCCCTAGTTAAGAGAGCTTTTTGCAGCCTTTTTCAGAACTTTTCAGAACTTTTTAGATTAATTAGATTTAGGCTTTCTTCTTGGAGATTTAAAGGCTACTCTATTTGGATTCTCATTGGATATCATTGGATCTTCATTGGTTTTTCTATTTCCTATCAAAAACTCAATTTTTATTTGTTATTTCTCTATTGCAATGAATTCTCTTGATATTATTATTGATTTTTCTGATAATTTCATGATGAATAGTGAGTAGTGCCATCGTCTTAGGGCGTAGGGATGAACCCCACGAACCATATTTCTAAATTGTGATGAATTTGTGGAATTGGTGCTAGAATTGATTAGGGTTAGGCTGTGATTGATTAATTACGGATAGCTAGGGATTCATACCGATTGGGATTTGCAAGAGATTGGATCCCAATTGATAAGAGGCCTAGATATCCGATTTAGATTGACAATTGGATCTCTCTAGACTTGGTTTGCAAGAGATTGGGCCAAAGCTAGGATTTTCAATTGCGATTCTATACCCATATCCGTTTGCAAGAGATTGGATGGATATGAACTATCGCAACCTAGGTCGTAGCTCGAGTTTACACGAGAGTGGGTTCGAGATACGATTGAATGATGATGTCGATCTTCATGCTAGCGGCTTAGGCTTGGGTTTGCAAGAGATTGGGCCCTATCCTAGGTTTGCTATAGACCGGCAATAGCGCGAGAGCGTGAGCTTGGATCTACATTTAGTTGCGACTAGTTCACCAACATTCAAGTTTAGCAATAACGAAACCTATGAGTCATAATGATGAGAGATGGTCCGTTGTGGGGATTCCCTACTCCTAGATGTTTTATTAATTTTATATTTTCTCTTGACATTAGCACGATTGTGACTATTTACCCAAACAATTCTCGACCCTCTTAATAGCTAGGTGATCGAAAAGAGACACTGTCATTTGTTCCTCCCTGAGTTCGATACCCGCTCGTCGCTACAACCGTGCGCTTGCGGTAAAACTACACGTCGTTTGTCCCGAGTGTGTGTACTCCCGGGGTGACGATCAAGTTTTTGGCGCCGTTGCCGGGGTGGCAACAGTGTTTTATTTTCCTACTTAGCTATTTCTTTTTGTTTTATTAATTCTTTATTTCTCTCCTCTATCGTGCTAACATTTCCTTTGAAACTCTGTTTCTCTTTGCATGAACACGAGATCGACGGCGGATCCGGAGGATATTATATTTGATCCGGAGATCGAACGTATCGAGAGGAGGATCAGAGCCGAGAGAAGGCACGTTACAGAGGATAATTGCATGAACCGCACGGAGACACCGGAAGAACTAGCAGCACGTATGGCGAGGATTATATCCATCAGAGATAGACTACGGCCTAAGAACTCTTCCACCACTTCTTCCATCGCCATGCCGGAGTTGGCGGCAGATAAGAATTTTGATCTCAAGTCGGGATTGGTGGTCTTAATGCAACAAGACCCCTTCCATGGGAACTCCCATGAGAATCCACATTATCACTTGCAGCTATTCTTGTCCAAGTGCACCACCTTTCAAATGCCGGGTGTTTCCATTGATGCTATCCGCTTAAGACTCTTCCCCTTCACCCTCAGAGACAAAGCTTTATATTGGTTGAGGACGCAAGCGGAAGGGGTATTCACTACTTGGGATGAGTTGGCCAATGCATTCGTGGATAAATTCTACCCGCCATCTAAGACGGTGAAGATTAAGAGTGCGCTCATGTCCTTTAAGCAAGGACCTTAAGAGACCCTATACGAGGCATGGGAGCGCTTCAAGGATTTACAGCATCAATGTCCCCATCACAGCATAGAAGAATGGGAGCTAGTTCACAGTTTTTATAATGGACTCCAACCGGGCACGAAGCAGATCATAGATGCGACCGCCAACGGAGCCATTCTTTCCAAAACGGCGGATGAAGCTACGGCCCTATTAGAGGAGATGGCTACTAATAATCAACAATGGGGCGATGAGCGAGGACATTCTTCTAACTCTTTTAAGCCCACTAGCATATATGAAGCCAAGTTCGTAGCGGAGCTTTCGAACAAATTTGACTCTCTCCATAAGGTAGTGGAGAGATTGGAGAAGTATATCACCAAGCCACATGGAGCTCCCTCTACATCTACGTCGGTAAGCAATATGAGTGATTGGCAAGATCCATCTCAAGTCATGTTCATAGGAGGAGAGCAAGGAGAGGGAGCCTTGGAGCAAGTGAAATATGTTGCGGGGAACTCTGGTTGTTGGGCCAACCCGGCCGCAAGGAACCATCCGGGATTTTCGTATGCAAACAATGAAGGGGCTCTAAACCCACCACTGCCGCAACAAACTCAAGCTAGGCCTCCACCTCCACAACCTCAATACCAACCAAGGGCACCACCACAACAAAATTACCCGCCTAGGCAACAAGCGGGACCATATATGCCGCCCGGTTATAACAAAGGATGGAGAGCTCCCAACCCACCACAAGTTCAACCACGATCGGATCATGAAGTTAGGGTGGAGGAATTCATGGTGGAGCAAAGAAAAATCAATGCTAGGTTGACGGCGCAATATGATTCACTAAATACAGTCGTTGCGCAACTTGGAGAACAACTCGCATTGCTAAACAAGCACAATCAACAATTGCCGGCTCAACCGGAGCCTACTCCATGGAATAATACCGGCCATATAAATGCGGTAGTGGCGGTCACAACTAGGGGCGGGAAGGATACTACTCTCGCTATGGTCCAAACAAAGGAGCCCGTGGAAGAAATCTTGGATGACAAGAAGTCGGCGATTGAGGAGGAGAGCCAAAAGGAGCCACAAGGAGGCGGAAATTTTGAAGTGAAGAAGCCCAACGAGGAGCGCACCTACATGCCGCCGGTGCCATTTCCACAACGGTTGGCAAAAGCTAAAATTGAGAAGAGGCTCGCTAAGTTCCTCGAATATTTGAGGGGAGTAAGCCTCAACATACCCTTCCTAGATGCTATAGTGGAGATCCCGTCGTATGCAAAGTTCTTGACGGACTTAATATCGGGAAAGAAGATGAAGGAGAAAATAATGCTCGCCGAACAAGGGACTTGGTTCAACTGGAAGGAAAAGGCGCCCGCGAAATTCAAGGATCCCGGTAGCTTCCGCATCCCGTGCACACTTAGAGGAGCCCCATTGCAAAAGGCTTTAATTGACTTGGGAGCAAGTGTGAGCCTAATGTCCCTTAGCATGTTCCGAAAATTGAATACGGGGACCGATTTGAAGCCAACCGACATGAGAATACAACTAGCAGATGGTCAGGTCACTAGGCCGGTAGGGATTACGGAGGACATCCCGCTACAAGTTCCGAGAGGGATATTCTTACCTTGCGATTTCGTTGTCATGGACATCAAGGAAGAGGGCGACACTTCACTTATTCTTGGACGCCCGTTCTTAGCCACCGCGGGCGTTATAGTCGACGTGAGAGAAGGCACATTATCCTTGAATGTCGGGAACGTCGAGGTTGAGTTCCATATTCCAAAAGCCATGAAGCATATGCCCTATCAAGAGGAGTTGGATTATGTGGACGTCCTTGACGAGGTGATCGAAGAAGCCATTCTGCACTCCATCGGCGCTGTCCATGAAGATGGCCTTGAAGAAGGCCAAATTTCTAGTAGTGAAGAAAAGTTGGAGGACCCTCCGGATAGCCCCATGGCTGATGATGAAGACGACGCTGATGTCGCAAGTATAAATGAGCTTTGCAAGCTCTCGACCGCCAACAAGTCAAAGAAAGCTCCGCCGGACCGAACATCGGCATCACCGGTGAGAGGGAAGATTGGTGCTAGCTCAAGCTTGGGGGACTTATCCCCCAACTCTACCCATGATGAGGGGACGCCGAGGAAGGCTGACGACCACCAACAACCAAATCCAAGTGGCCTTCCCGGCAAATTCGACGGGCGCATCTCATATGCGCCCAGCATCATGCGCTAAACAAAAATCTTAAGGGGTCGAGCTCATGACCTTAAACGAGCGCTTGTCGGGAGGCAACCCGACGGTTTTGTATCATTTTTAGTTGATTTACATTTTTATTTTAGATTTTTCTTAGTGTTTAGAGTCTAGTGTCTATGAAAATCGTGACAACGGGTCCTAATTTTCGTGACAGGAGATGGAGAAAGTGAGATCATTCAAATGGAGAATGTCCAAGGCAAGGGAGAGCACTTCAAGAACGCGCTCAGGCCCCAGGATGAAGAAGGAGCCAACTGGAGGAATAAAAACAGAGAATGGAGTAAAAACAGAGGGCCGTTGTAGAAAACAGGAAGCCACTCGGCCGAGTAACATATGTCACTCGGCCGAGCAAAGACTCCATTTGACCGAGTGGAGTGCCAATCAGGGAAGTCTCTACTGACCAACTCTCTGTTAATTTTTCGCTTTACAGTATAATTTGCCACTCGGGCGAGTGATTTATCACTCGGCCGAGTGAAACAGATACCATGCACGCTCTAAAAATTGCTGAGTGGCTGAGCCACTCGGCTGAGTGGAACTTGTCCATTCGGCCGAATGAGAAAAGTCAATCGGCCGAGTCGTAACTTTTGGGAGATATTTTTCAAAATTCTATTTCACAACCCACTCGGCCGAGTGAACTATTACTCGACCGAGTCGCTACTTCCCTATATATGCTGTGGGTGCTGCGCGAATTCCAAAAAAAATCCAAAATCCCCAATTTTCTTCGCCTTCGCCTGAGCCGCTTCAGCTGCTATCGACCGAATCCATACTCCTTCGCCCGATCCGACCCCGACCGCTGGCGTGACCACCTACCGACGTCGGCCCTGCCCCGCCGCAGCACACCGCCGACGCCGCCCTACGCCACCGTCGCTCACTCCATTTCGCCAAAAACGCCTGTTTTCTCCACATTTCTCCTATTTTGTACGCCCATTACTCCCCAAATCCAAATCAAATTTTATTTATATCTATTATCCCCTATCTCATCCATGTATATTGAGTATTATTTGCTGATTTTACTGTTTGCTTTTCAGGTTAGCTTGGGGGAGCTTTGGGGAGATTTTTGACGCATACAGAGCTTTGAGGAGGAGGCGTATCTTCGTACCCATAGCTGATTGCTCTTGCGGCGTGCTCATGTATACTCGTTTCATTATTTAGCACGCCGCATTTTGTTTTGGGTTGGCACGTTGCGCGGCACACATGCCGCCACGCCGTAGTTCACGCACGCAGGAGCCCGATCCGAAGCAGAAGAAGACAGGTGATCCTGGCTCCTCTTCCGCTAGGGCGAACTCCCCTCCACCTAGCCCGCCACCACCACCTACACAGTCGCTTCCTGCTGATCCCGTTCCACCACCTGCTCCCGCCGTCGGGCCGATGGGGATTACGTTTCGAAATGACTCACACCGCGCCATATTCGAGCGTATCTGCCATCGCTCGATAGTACCCTCTAGGTTTGCACACCTAGCTGACCTAGACCGCCTATGGGTACTTGAGGGGCTTCTCACGTTGTACGACAACGTGGGATGGCATGACTTTCTGTCAGTGTCGACGGATACTTACATCCGTCCGACACTAGAGGTCCTTAGTTCCATTGACCGGACCCCTTGAGGATGCTCCTTCCATTTGATGGATCGAGAGTGCGAGATCACTCTCGACATGCTTAGAGCATTTTTCCAGTGGCCCGCCGTCCCTGACCCAGACCGCGCTTACGCTCCCACGCACATCCCACCCCCGTCGTTCGACACCCACGCCTTCTGGACACGGATCACGGGATCCCCACTCGCCTTTGACCCTAGTAGGGCCAAGGCATCTGCTATTATCCACCCCTGCCTCCGCATTGCACAGCGCCTTATGGCGACTACTTTTCTTGCGAGGTACGAGCCCGAGACACTATCTACGCCCGAGCTCTACATGCTCTATGCGATGACACGCCCTAGGGTTCTAGATAGGGGTAGTGACGATTTGGTCCCCACTGTCGAGATCGACATTACCAGTTGGTTTTTGGACCGCATTATCATTTCTGTCGGCGCTCGCACGCCTATCTGTTGCGGTGGTCTGATCACCCTCTTGGCCCTCAAGACCGGCGTGGACCTTCCTGACGACCTACGTCGACCTCCTGGCCATACTACACTTTCTATAGATGTTACGGCCCGGATGAAGATGCTTCGTCCCCATGGTCGTCAGCACTGGGTGTGGCTGCACGGTCCCTTCAGCGCGGATTACATGGTTCTCCCGAGCCTTGCTCGGACACATATTGGACCTGAAGGCGGAGACTGGCTTCCAGCCATGGATCTCCTTATCCTCGCCGCCTACGTGCTTGAGCCCGAGGGTTCTCAGTAGGAGCCCCTCGTTCCACCCGCCGACCCCGTGATCCCTTAGCCTGCTCCTGCCCTGTCTGCACCTCCCGACACCTCTGTCCACACGTCTGTGAGTGTCGGGAGCACTTTAGCTGAGCCGTCCACCACCACCACCCATGTGCCTCTTTCTGCCGAGCCCATTTCCGATGCCAGCCCTGAGCGTCCCATAACCATTTTAGAGAGCGGCGAGTCCTCTTTCACCGCTGCAGTAGAGACCATATCCCGATTTTTGTTCTCGACTCCTGGGGAGTCATCTTTTGTGCCCTTCACGGCCTCCCCAGCCGTCGACTTCTCGGTCTCCACTGCCGCTGTCTTTTCTGAGAGTGTCGTGACATCTGTCCCCACATCTGCGTCACTGACCTCTCACACCGCCTCGTCGTCTGTTTTCACTTCCACTTCTGCTGCTGCTTCCACTTCGACCTTTCCTACGTCCCAGCCTTTCACAGAGGCTGGGCATCACTTATTGAGCACATCACCACTACCCACTTCCCTGCTGGACCCGTCCTCTACACTGCCCGCGTGAGACAGCCCCGCACTTCACCAGTTAGACCAATGCGTCCCTCTGCTCCACCACCACCCGACACTCTAGTTTAGAGCATTCGTGCTCTTGAGGGGGCAGTTAGTGGACTTAGAGGAGATTTCAGGGCTCTCTCCGTCACAGTTAGTTCTGTGCAGACCCAAGTCGCCATTCTTCCCAGTATTCTGGCTTGCCTGAACCAGATTCTGGCGCGTCTGCCCCCACCACCAACACCCACCTAGCAGCTACCACGCCCACCACCTCCACCTCCACCTTCGCCACAGGATGGTGCTGGTGCACCACCACCAGCATAGGCACACACTAGATGCCTTCTATATTTCTGTTGTTTTACTGGTCGTTTTTTGAGCCTGATGATTTTTGATCCCCTCATCCACACACTGTTTTGGTAACTTTTTGGTCATATCTGTTTATATCTCGTTGGGATTGAGGGATCTTATTTTTGGGGACACTGATATTCTACACCATTTTGACCTCTGCATGCATCACCTGCATTATCATATTGTCACGACCCGCTTCCCTAAAATGGAGGCGAGACGTGAAAAGGTCCGCACGAGAGTGGAGCTGTGAAGCCCCAAACCCGATAAGCGTCAATAAAACATAAGCAGGTCCCTGTAACCACAACGGAACAACAATAATAACACAAGGAGAGACTGAAATAAAATCTCACATCTCATAAACTGTCCAACATGAAAATAAGTCCAACATCTAGAAAAGCCACCAGGCTAAAAGAAAGAGTCTAAAGGCCCAGAACAAGGCCAACAAAAGCAACGACATAACAAAGTATAGGTGCTACGCACCGATAACACAACAACTGTCTAAACAAAAGTAAAACACAACGAAGACACTAGGACTGGTCCCCAGTGTCCACGTACTCCCCGTCAAACACAAGCTCGGGCTCGGCGTCAGCAAACACCTCGTCCTCAACAAGGTACTCAGGCTCAGGATCTAACATGTGTCACCCAAAAGAGTAAAGGGGCACATGTCAGCAAGTCTAAAAGACTTGGGCAAGGAAACTGAAAGTAAGGCAACTAGCAACCTAGCAGTTATGGTATGCATGACATGGCAGTTATAACATGAGTGCAAATCAAGACATGGCAAGACAATTTGTACAAGAGAACAATCATCGGGACAAGACAAGAGTAGCCAAGCTACTATCAATCTAAATCAATTCACTATTCACGTTGTTTGTAGATGTTTACGCCTTACAGCTGAATGGTTTCACATCCGCTGATTGGCCGCTTAACAACTACCCCAAAACCCAGAGTTTACGCCTTACCACTGCAGTTGCTGATCGGGCAGACTACCAGTTGATTGGCCGCTTAACTCTTACCCCTAATACCCACACGTAATGGAGCCAGGGTCCCCGCACATGAGCTCAGCAAGTGAGCCGGGGTTGCCCCGCACATGAGCTCGCATTCTTAAACATTTGGCGTAGGGGTGCACCTAGCCGGAAACAAGCAATTCGGGCATTGGCTATCAACCAACACATGGCCCGCTTCTGGAACACGAGCCAGGAACACAAGCATGTGTAGCGAAGCTACGCAATCACAGAAGCACTTAAAGAATGCAATGACATGACAATTAATTCGCGTACCGTTAATGGAAAGTAAACATGACATGGTAATTGTGCAACATGATATATGTCGGAACTAGCTTCGTTGTCAAGCTAGTTCCCCAATTTGCGCCTAGGCGAGTATCATTTCGTCGCCTAGCCTCTTTTACGCCTACAACAAGCAAATGGCCTAAAACATGGCCTAAACCCTAAGTGGCAAGTTTCACTTGCCTAGCACCGGGGATGACGATCACGAAGGTTCGTCTCGCGGATGCTAGTCTACGGGGGAAAATCGCTGTTATGGGGAAACAATCATCAAACAATATGAAATTTCATTAGGGTTTCATAAAAATACAAATAGGTTATAAAACATCGAGAGATCGATTTCTTACCGAGAGGAAGCGGAAGAAACACTCCGGAGAACCCTAGGATCAGATCTGGAAAAGATTGAAGAAGTTTGGAGAACTAGGGTTTTTGGGGGATTTTGGGGATTTGATGGAGATTTGGGGAAAATGAGAGGTAGATAGAGTGGATGGATGGTTTGGATGATGGATTTAGGGCTTGGGATGAAGGAATAGGGCTTGGAGGAAGATGTGGGCTCAATGGGGGAGATTTTAGGGTTTTGGGTCGAGTGGAGGAAGAAGAAAACGTTTGGGATGGGTTTAAATAAGAAGGGCTGGCGGCTGCCCAGAAATTAGGGTTTTAGCACAGGTTAGTCGGTCAAAGAGCAACCACTGACCGACTAGTTTGGCAACTAGTCGGTCGGTCGACCAACGCAGACCGACTAAGTGTAAACAGTAACTTCTGAACGAAAAATAGGATTTAGAATTAGTCGGTCCATGAACAAATACTGACCGACTAGTTTTACATCTAGTCGGTCGATGAACGTTCTCAGACCGACTAAGAGTGAACAGTATTGATACTAAAATTTAGATGATGAGTTAGTCGGTTAAAGAAGCATTGCCGACCGACTAGTTTGCAACCTAGTCGGTCAACCAATGTTCTTAGACCGACTAACGATAAACAGTAACTCCTGAGAAATTTAGAAAGCCAACTAGTCGGTCCAAGAAGGATTGCCGACCGACTGGATCGTCATCTAGTCGGTCGGTGCCCCTTCTTATACCGACTAATGAGCACCAAAAGTTCCGATACGGAGCGCGGGGCCCCGGGATCAATTCCTAAGACTCCTAGGCTTGATCTAATAGTAAGATACGACCGTTATGAAGTCCGTCACGAATGACATACTTTGAAATCGACAATCCTAAGGAAGAAACGAGAAAATACGACGAATCGATCGAAAATGAAAGCTACGGAGACGAAAACCACACATGAGGAGAAAATCCACCAAAACATATATTATATTATAATAAATCCGGATACATGAAAAGCAGTCGTTACATCCTCCCCAACTTAAGAAAAATTCCGTCCTCGGAATTTCCAAATACTCACGAGTCCGGAAACAAAAGTGGGAAACGCTCTCGCATCTCATCCTCATTATCCCAAGTAGACTCTCCAGGTGAGCCGTGTCGCCACATCACCCTCACAAGATTGACAATCTTGTTCCGAAGCGATTTCTGACGCCTGTCCAGAATCTGCACTGGATGCTGGTCATACGTCATATCGGGGCGAACGGTAATCTCCGAAAAATCCACCGCGTGAGACGGATCGCTAATGTATCGACGAAGCTGTGACACATGGAACACATTGTGAACTCCTTCCAAAGATGGCGGCAAGGCCAAGCGATACGCTACCTCGCCAACCCTCTCCAAAATGTCAAACGGTCCAATGTATCGCGGGCTCAACTTCCCTCGCTTCCCGAAACGAATCACACCGTGATTCGGGGAAATCTTCAAGAACACATGGTCGCCCGGCTGAAACTCCAAAGGACGACGTTTAGCATCCGCCCAATGCTTAAAACGGTCCTGAGCAATTCTCAACCTCTCCCGAATATTCCTGACGATATCCACGGCCTCCACGATCATCTCAGGTCCCAACAACTCCCGATCACCAACGTCATCCCAACTCAATGGCGATCGACATTTCCTCCCATAATGAGCGGTGAAAGGCGCCATGCCAATACTCGCCTGGAAGCTGTTGTTGTAAGAGAACTCCACCAAATGCAGATGGTCCTCCCACGAACCCTTGAAATCCAACATGCACGCCCTCAGCATGTCTTCCAAAATCTGAATCGTCCTCTCGGACTGGCCATCTGTCTGCAGATGGTACGCCGTGCTGAAACTCAGACGCGTACCCAAACTCTTCTGCAAACTCTGCCAGAACTGAGATGTGAACCTCGTGCTCAGTCAGACACAATACTCACGGGGACTCCATGAAGTCGCACGACCTCCTGCACGATTCACGTTACATCACTATCCACACTAGGGAAAAGGAAATAAAAACGGAGAGTAAAAGAATTTTACCTCCATATATCTCCTCGCTAGCGCCTCAGTGGACTGTCCTACTCGGAACGGAATAAAGTGCGCAGATTTGGTCAATCGATCTACGATCACCCAAATCGCGTCATTCTGCTTCGGACTCCGAGGTAGTCCAGTCACGAAATCCATAGTGATGTGTTGCCATTTCCACTCTGGAATCGGAAGCGGTTGTAGCAACCCGGCCGTACGCTGATGCTCCGCCTTCACTTGCTGGCAAACCAAGCACTTGGCTACACTCCGAGCCACACTCCTCTTCATACCATGCCACCAATAATTCAGACGAAGATCCTGGTACATCTTGGTGCCACCAGGATGCACAGAATACGGCGAACTGTGTGCCTCCACCATCAGCTCCTCTCTGATATCACCAGCTGGCACACACAACCTGGCTCCAAACCTCAGCGAGCCATCCTCATGAATCAAAAAGTCAGTCCGTAGACCGGCTTCCACCTGCTCCTGAATCTTCACCAGCCTCGGATCCTCAGCCTGGCCAGCCTTAATCCTATCCACGATCGTCGACTGTACCTGCATGTACATCAACGACGAAGCCTCCCCAGGGAGAACAATCTCCACGCCAGACTCACAAAAATCCTGCTGCAATCTCCACTGCGAGGTCAAAATCATCACCGCTGGAAGCCTACTCAAAGCATCTGGAACCACATTCACCTTGCCAGGGTGAAACTGCAAATCAATCTCATAATCTGCCATAAGCTCCAACCATCGACGCTGTCGCATGTTGAGCTCCTTCTGAGTGAAAATATACTTCAAGCTTTTGTGATCGGTGAAAATATTCACTTTCTCACTCAGCAAGAAGTGCCTCCAAATCTTAAGAGCAAACACAACGGCAGCCAACTCCAAATCATGCGTCGGGTAATTCTTCTCATGAACCTTAAGCTGACGAGACGCATATACCACAACATGCCCGTGCTGATGCAACACACAACCGAGACCCTTGCCAGAAGCATCGCAAAAGATCTCAAATCCACCGCTGCGATCAGGCACAACAAGAATAGGGGCAGTCATCAACCTCTCCTTCAGAACGCCAAAAGCACTCTCACAATCACCCGACCAAACAAAAGCAACATCCTTCCGCGTCAACCTGGTCATCGGCTCAGCAATACGAGAAAAGTCCTTAATGAATCGCCGATAATAACCAGCAAGTCCAAGGAAACTCCGAATCTCAGACGTAGACGATGGAACAGGCCACTCCCTGATGGCCCGAATCTTCTCGGGATCCACAGAAATACCATCTCCAGTCACCACATGCCCAAGAAAAGCAACTCTATCCAGCCAAAACTCACACTTCGAAAACTTAGCATACAAACGATGCTTCCTCAAGATCTCCAACACCGTCCTTAAGTGCGAGGCATGCTCTTCCTCCGACTTCGAATAGATCAGAATGTCGTCAATAAAGATAACGACAAACTTATCCAAAAATTCGTAGAAAATCAGGTTCATCAGATTCATGAAAACTGCGGGCGCGTTAGTTACGCCGAAAGGCATGACCACGAACTCATAGTGTCCATACTTCGTCTTGAACGATGTCTTCGGAACATCATCCTTCTTCACCTTCAACTGATGGTAACCACTCCTCAAATCCAATTTAGAAAACACCCTCGAACCTCCAAGCTGATCAAAAATATCATCGATGGGAGGCAACGGGTATTTATTCTTAATGGTCACCGCATTCAACTCCCGATAGTCCACGCACATGCGACGCGAACCATCCTTCTTCTTAACCAGCAACACCGGTGCTCCCCACGGAGACACACTAGGATTAATATAACCCTTCTGCAAAAGCTCATCCAACTGCTTCCGCAACTCTTCCAACTCTGCAGGTGCCATACGATACGGCGCCTTCGAAATCGGCTGCGCACCCGGAACAAGATCGATAGAAAATTCTAGGGCTCGATCAGGCGGGAAACCAAACATCTCCTCGGGGAAGACGTCGCCGAAATCACGCACCACAGCTGGCCACTCCAGCTCCATCTGCAAAGCCACAGCCTCCACCTGCCTGGCCCGAAATCTGACAGGACCAAGTGAACTGCTACCACGACTGAACTCAAATACTGGATGTCCGGGAATCTAGAACACCACCTTCTTCCTCCGACAGTCGATCGTAGCATAGAAGCTCGCAAGCCAGTCCATCCCAAGAACTGCATCATAGTTGATGATGTCGTGGACAATGAAATCAGCAAAAAGCTCATGTCCACAGACCACCAACGAGCAAGAATTGCAACCATGATGCACCGAGACCACGCCATTCCCTGTCATGATATTCCAACTCTTGGGAAGAGGGGACGTCAACAAGGAATGCCTCTCCACGAAGCTCCGGGAAATAATACACATCGATGCACCAGAGTCAAAGAGGACCCGTGCAGGAAATGTGCAAACCAAAACCACACCTAATCAAGCAATTAACAATCAAACCCTAGTCTAGCAAACAACCATGTTCAAGCAAACAACACAATCTAACAATCAAAACCAGCTAGGAAAGTAACAGCTAGGTTGAGGATTACTTGCGATAACCTCATCCACAGCCTCGCTCTCCGCAGCGGTCATCAGAAAAGCCTGCCTCCTCGGCGAAACAGCCTGCTGAAAAGCCTGCCTCTGCGGAACAAGAGCTGCTCCATGACCAGCAGGAACAGACGCTCGCTGCTGCAACGGCTGAGCTGCAAAGGTGCCCTCCGCAGCAGACCCGCATGCCGACAATCCCTCGCGACATGGGAAGCATCACCACAAACCAGACACTGGCCCAAAAACTTCCGACACTGATCCTTAACATGGCCAGGCTTGCCGCAGAAATGGCAAGTCTTCAGAATAGGCCCTCCTGGCCTCTTAAACTGAGCAGACTGATTAGGCCTGAATCCAGGTCTAACCACAGCTCTCGCCTGTTCCACAGGCCTCTTCCCAGCACCAACAATAGACCCCCTCCTCTGGTTCACGAGCAGCTCCTGCCTCTTGGCTGCTACTAGAACCTTCTGATAAGATTCCCGGTCAGAAGAGGTCACAAAACTCTGGAGCTCCGAAGCAAGTCCCTGCAGAAACCTCTGAGCTCTCTCCTCAGCGTCCTGCACCATCCTTGGCGCAAACCGACTCAGCCTCATGAACTCTTGGTGATACATGTCCATCGACGAGCTCCCTTGCTTCAAATCGATAAAACGCTGCAGTATCTCTTCCCTGGCAGCCTTCGGAAAGAACTCACCCTCAAATTTGGCCTTGAAGGTAGCCCAAGCTATCGGCTCCACCAACATCTTCTCTTCCGCATCCCACCAATTCCGAGCATTATCCTTGAGTTGCCTCTTCGCCAAATCAACCCATCCAGCCGGGGCGATCTTGGCCATCTTCAGATTGTCCTCGATGTTCTGAATCCACTCATTGGCAGCCAGAGGACCCTCAGACCCATCAAAATATGCGGGACCCAGCTCCCGAAATTGCTTCGCTCCCGGCTCAGAGCGAGGGGCATCCGGAAGAGCCCGGGCAGCTCGAGCTAGTGGAGCATTCTGGACTTGCAGGAGCACGCCCTGCTGCACTTGCATCATCTGGAGCATCATCCGCATCATCTCACCGCTGGTGGGTTCCCGCTCAGGCTCCTCATCATGAGGGAGCGCACCACTGCCCCCACCACGGGTGAAACGCCTTCCTGCCATCTAATGACACAGAGAATGAATCAGATTAGACTCATAGCTTATGACATCAGACGTCGAACTTAGTTTATTGGACATTCTAATATTATTATCGCTATTCCAAAAATCGCAGTTACAGAAGGACCTGCATGGGCCACCAACAAAACCTGTCACGACCCGCTTCCCTAAAATGGAGGCGAGACGTGAAAAGGTCCGCACGAGAGTGGAGCTGTGAAGCCCCAAACCCGATAAGCGTCAATAAAACATAAGCAGGTCCCTGTAACCACAACGGAACAACAATAATAACACAAGGAGAGACTGAAATAAAATCTCACATCTCATAAACTGTCCAACATGAAAATAAGTCCAACATCCAGAAAAGCCACCAGGATAAAAGAAAGAGTCTAAAGGCCCAGAACAAGGCCAACAAAAGCAACGACATAACAAAGTATAGGTTCTACGCACCGATAACACAACAACTGTCTAAACAAAAGTAAAACACAACGAAGACACTAAGACTGGTCCCCAGTGTCCACGTACTCCCCGTCAAACACAAGCTCGGGCTCGGCGTCAGCAAACACCTCGTCCTCAACAAGGTACTCAGGCTCAGGATCTAACATGTGTCACCCAAAAGAGTAAAGGGGCACATGTCAGCAAGTCTAAAAGACTTGGGCAAGGAAACTGAAAGTAAGGCAACTAGCAACCTAGCAGTTATGGTATGCATGACATGGCAGTTATAACATGAGTGCAAATCAAGACATGGCAAGACAATTTGTACAAGAGAACAATCATCGGGACAAGACAAGAGTAGCCAAGCTACTATCAATCTCAATCAATTCACTATTCATGTTGTTTGTAGATGTTTACGCCTTACAGCTGAATGGTTTCACATTCGCTGATTGGCCGCTTAACAACTACCCCAAAACCCAGAGTTTACGCCTTACCACTGCAGTTGCTGATCGGGCAGACTCCCAGTTGATTGGCCGCTTAACTCTTACCCCCCAATACCCACACGTAATGGAGCCAGGGTCCCCGCACATGAGCTCAGCAAGTGAGCCGGGGTTGCCCCGCACATGAGCTCGCATTCTTAAACATTTGGCGTAGGGGTGCACCTAGCCGGAAACAAGCAATTCGGGCATTGGCTATCAACCAACACATGGCCCGCTTCTGGAACACGAGCCAGGAACACAAGCATTTGTAGCGAAGCTACGCAATCACAGAAGCACTTAAAGAATGAAATGACATGACAATTAATTCGCGTACTGTTAATGGAAAGTAAACATGACATGGTAATTGTGCAACATGATATATGTCGGAACTAGCTTCGTTGTCAAGCTAGTTCCCCAATTTGCGCCTAGGCGAGTATCATTTCGTCGCCTAGCCTCTTTTACGCCTACAACAAGCAAATGGCCTAAAAACATGGCCTAAACCCTAAGTGGCAAGTTTCACTTGCCTAGCACCGGGGATGACGATCACGAAGGTTCGTCTCGCGGATGCTAGTCTACGGGGGAAAATCGCTGTTATGGGGAAATAATCATCAAACAACATGAAATTTCATTAGGGTTTCATAAAAATACAAATAGGTTATAAAACATCGAGAGATCGATTTCTTACCGAGAGGAAGCGGAAGAAACACTCCGGAGAACCCTAGGATCAGATCTGGAAAAGATTGAAGAAGTTTGGAGAACTAGGGTTTTTGGGGGATTTTGGGGATTTGATGGAGATTTGGGGAAAATGAGAGGTAGATAGAGTGGATGGATGGTTTGGATGATGGATTTAGGGCTTGGGATGAAGGAATAGGGCTTGGAGGAAGATGTGGGCTCAATGGGGGAGATTTTAGGGTTTTGGGTCGAGTGGAGGAAGAAGAAAACGTTTGGGATGGGTTTAAATAGGATGGGCTGGCGGCTGCCCAGAAATTAGGGTTTTAACACAGGTTAGTCGGTCAAAGAGCAACCACTAACCGACTAGTTTGGCAACTAGTCGGTCGGTCGACCAACGCAGACCGACTAAGTGTAAACAGTAACTTCTGAACGAAAAATAGGATTTAGAATTAGTCGGTCCATGAACAAATACTGACCGACTAGTTTAACATCTAGTCGGTCGATGAACGTTCTCAGACCGACTAAGAGTGAACAGTATTGATACTAAAATTTAGATGATGAGTTATTCGGTTAAAGAAGCATTGCCGACCGACTAGTTTACAACCTAGTCGGTCAACCAACGTTCTTAGACCGACTAACGATAAACAGTAACTCCTGAGAAATTTAGAAAGCCAACTAGTAGGTCCAAGAAGGATTGCCGACCGACTGGATCGTCATCTAGTCGGTCGGTGCCCCTTCTTATACCGGCTAATGAGCACCAAAAGTTCCGATACGGAGCGCGGGGCCCCGGGATCAATTCCTAAGACTCCTAGGCTTGATCTAATAGTAAGATACGACCGTTATGAAGTCCGTCACGAATGACATACTTCGAAATCGACAATCATAAGGAAGAAACGAGAAAATACGACGAATCGATCGAAAATGAAAGCTACGGAGACGAAAACCACACATGAGGAGAAAATCCACCAAAACATATATTATATTATAATAAATCCGGATACATGAAAAGCAGTCGTTACACATATCATTTCCTTTTCTTTTATTTTCATCATGCACGCATCCTCACCCACCCCCCCATTTCACGTCTCTCGGTGTGCCACACTTCGCACACAGAGGACACTGTGCACTTTAGCTTGGGGGAGTGAGTTCTCACACTTTTTGCTTTTTGTCACCTTTTATTTTTATTTTTCCACCTTGACGTGCGTTTATATTTCATATATTTACACACGTTTTCTTCCGTGTTTTCCCGTTATTTACCGCCGTCTTGTATTCATTTTCTCGTGTTTTCTTGTTTTCTTTCACTTTTTCGTTTTTTTCGTATTTTGCAGGAGTTTACTGGCATATGGGACATAAAACGACGATATCATGAGTCCCTGGAGCAACGGGAGGAGTCACACGTGATCCAGTGGGTCAAACGATGAAGATCGCATCTTTCAGCCCGTCACCCGACTGGTTGGTCACTTCCAACCGATCGGGTGATGCACGCGTGCACCACCCGGACACAAGTTGGAGCGGCCAAGAAGTCACCCGGTCGGTTCAGTGACCGATTCAAACGCCTCAACTCTCTGGAATTCTGATGCTGAATGCCAACCGATCAGGTGACTTTCACCCGATCGGTTCACCTGTAGCCGATTCTCCGAAGCCAAGACACGGAGAGATCAACCGACCGGTGCACCCGACGGTACGATGATCCAACCGATCAGCTTCAACCCTCAATCGACCGTGCCGTGGTGATCGGGTGAAGTCCTATTCTGCGCTGCCGAAGAAATGAAGCAGGTCACCCGATCGGGTGACTTTTCACCCTGATCGTGTGATTTCTTATTCTATATATATGACCCCTAGGTTTTCCAGAAACGGGAGTTGTTATTTTTTGCTGTTTTTTCTCTCTCTTGACGGCTGTAATTTTTCAGATATTTGTAAGTTTTCTGATCTTTGTCAAACTTTAATATAGTGTTATTAGCATTGCTCTTACTGCTTTTCAATCGCCTGATAATGATTTTTACGGTCGATTTCTATTTAGATCGCTTTTTACTAAATATGTGTGAATAGTTCCCAAATCTGGGATTTTGGTGGAAACCCCTTCGTGGGCTCTCCCCGATGCGTCCATAGGGCTAGGAAATCGATTAGGATTAGGAATCTAACGGTTACGCTGGGTGTTTTATTGTCATCGGAGGGAAAAAGACCGCCTTTGACCGACGGGCCAAGGGGGAATAAACTTGGCGGTTGACTCCCTAGCCATAGCTCACGCCCTTAGCGTAGACGTCGAATCCTAGCGCGCGGGAGCGGCAGGATGAGACGTTGGGAGTTATCGTTGCGAGCTTAGTGCTCCCGAAGTTGATCAGTGTTAATGGACACGGGAGTTCCCACTGACCGAACCCGAGAAGTCCGGCATATCATCCTGGGCACCGACCAGAATATCGGGCCCATGGGATGCTGGTACCACTTTTAGAGGCAATGTCTCACCATTAGACCCTAATTCCGATCGCTATCCTACCCGTAGGCCGTATCGGCGAGAATCGCACGATAGGGTGGAAACCAAAGTCCCGGGTTTTTCCTTTATATTGCTTATCCCTTGCATTCCATTTACTGTGACAACCCATTATCCGATTCGGGCTAGCTCGCCCATGGGGTGAATTTGATCCTACTTGACACAAGCACATCCACGCCTCCCTAAGTTCGACCCCCAAGCCACACTACAACACCGTGCGCTTGCGGTTACAAATATTTAAATCTCACGCCCCCAATCATATTATTGCACATATCTAACACGCATAAGCAGGGGACGTCAAGCTTTATGGCGCCGTTGCCGGGGAGGCAACGTGCTTGTTATTTTAGGATTTCATGAACCCTTGTGTCTATCTCTCATCCCTACCTCACGATAATTTTCGCACTCTACACTTTTTGATTTCACTTGTACATATTGTAAATAGTAGTTGTATTGAACTGATTGACTGAGTCGCCGTGCTACCATCGCTATATTCGCCTCCTGTTTATGCAACTCGTGCTTTTGACGTGTTTGCTATCTGTGCAGTTCTCTCTCTCTCCTTTCTTATAGGTTTTCTGCCCCATGGAGAGGATGTTGTATGCTGTTTCGGGTGATATCTGGGATCATTCGCACCACATCCGCTGCTTGGAGCAAACCTTGGCAGAATCCCTAAGTGCTTCGAATATTCTAACCCCTCTGTCTACCGCTGTGGAAAATTAGAGATGGTATCTTGATATGCTGCAGGATCCAGTCACGACAACTCTCCTTCCTCCTGATGATGTGGCATGTATCGACATGCCCAGTTCCGGATTCGGGGGAGAAGAATTGTTCACGGAGCCCGGTCAGGAGAACCACCAGGCAGAATCTGTCAGTTGCGTTGGACAGGAGCCGATCTATACCTTACAGACTTTTAACGAGCATCCCGGATCTTGGGGAAATGAGGAAGCTCGGAGCAACGGTGGGGAATCATCGACCATTGAAACCTGTTTTCACGTCGAAGCTTTCTTCCCTGAGAATTACTACGAGTTTGAGAAAGACCCGGTGCCTTCCTCGGTTGCCCCCGCGATACCTTGCGAGGGTTTGCCTCATGGAACCATGGTTGGGAGTGAAGTTCCGGACACGGGCTTTTGAGAGATCCATGAAGAATTCCTTTCAGTAGAGGATGCTCAGCTCGAGAAGTATGCATCGGGACCTCATGAAGTTGAAATGAAAGAGTTACCCCCGGGACTAAAGTATGAATATTTGGGAACGTACTCGACCATGCCGGTCATAGTGAACTCCTCGCTGCCTGAAGACTAGATGACCAAACTTCTTGGTGTTTTAAAAAGGTTTAAGGGCGTTTTCGGATATGCAATTGAAGACTTAAAAGGGGTTAGCTTAGGCCTCTGCTCACATAGGATACTACTTGAGGATGAGCAAGCCTCCTCGATTGAGCCGCATCGGAGGCTAAATCCCATAATGATGGAGGTAGTGAAAAAGGATATTGTTAGGCTTCTACATGCCGGTATCATATACCGTATCTTCGATAGCCGCTGGGTTAGCCCGGTGCACGTCGTACCCAAGAAGGGAGGAATGACTGTGATTCGCAACGAGAAGAACGAGCTAATACCTACGGGAACCGTCACAGGGTACAGGATGTGCATTGACTATAGAAAGCTGAACAAGGCCATGAGGAAGGATCACTACCCCCTCCCTTTCATTGATCAGATGCTCGAGAGGCTGGCGAAGCACAACTATTTCTGTTTCATGGACGGGTACTCCGGATTCCCTCAAATCCCTATTCATAACGATGACCAAGAAAGACGACTTTCACTTGCTCATTTGGGACATATGCCTATAGAAGAATACCGTTCGGACTTTGTAACGCCCCAGCTACATTCCAAAGACTCATGTCAGCTATCTTCTCTGACTACTCCCAGGATATCATGGAGGTTTTCCTGGACGATTTTTCCGTCTATGGAACTGAGTTTGACTCATGCCTCAGCAATCTAACTAAAGTCCTGGAGAGATGCCAGGAAAAGGGATTAGTCCTGAACTGGGAGAAATGCCACTTCATGGTCCAAGAAGGAGTCGTGCTGGGACACGTCATCTCTTCGAGGGGAATCGAGGTTGATACGGCTAAAGTTGAGGTGATTGAAAAGCTTCCGCCACCGCTTAATCTTCAAGGAGTCCGTGGTTTTTTAAGACATGCGGGCTTTTATCGCCGCTTCATAAAAGACTTCTCGAAGATTTCCAAGCCGCTGACCCAACTCCTCGTGAAGGACGCGCCTTTCGTCTTCGACGAGGAGTGTATGGAAGCCTTCCGCACCCTGAAGCAAGCTTTGATTTCAGCGCCCATAATTCAGCCACCGGACTGGAATCTACCCTTCGAGCTAATGTGCGACGCTAGTGATTATGCCGTTAGTGCCGCCTTGGGGCAGAGGAAGGATAAAATCTGCACGTTATATATTATACGAGCAAGACCCTTGACGCCGCCCAAAGAAATTATACTACCACGGAAAAAGAATTGCTAGCGGTCATTTACGCCATGGACAAGTTCTGGCAATATCTCGTTGGTGCTAAGGTGATCATGCACACTGATCACACGGCTCTCAAATACCTATTGAGCAAGAAGGAAGCTAAGCTGCGGCTCATTAGATGGATTCTCCTCCTCCAGGAATTCGACCTGGAAATCAGAGACAAGAAGGGGGCGGAGAATGTAGTTGCCGATCACCTGTCCAGAATGTCTACCCTCGATTTGAACGCTACTCCGATCGATGATTCGCTCCCTGATGAGCATCTTTTCTCCGTCTCTTCCGCCTGGACTCCTTGGTACGCCGACATCGCAAATTATCTGGATTGTGCCATCATCCCCCACAATGTGAGCTACCAGCAGAAGAAGAAATTCTTCCATAAGGTCCGCAAATTTTATTGGGACGACCCCCATTTGTACAAAACCTGCAATGATGGGGTGATACGGAGATGCATCCCTGAAACTGAAACGACCTCTATAATTTCCCATTGCCATGGTCAGCAATGTGGAGGACATGCGAGCACCTATAAGACGACTGCAAAAATTTTCCAAAGCGGATTCTACTGGCCAACCCTCTTCAAAGACACCCATGCTTATGTCCAGGCCTGCGACAAATGCTAAAGGACAGGAATATCTCCAAGCGGAATGAGATGCCTCAACACTACATCCTAGAGGTAGAGATCTTCGATGTGTGGGGAGTGGACTTCATGGGACTGTTCCCTTCCTCTTCAGGGATTCAGTATATCTTGGTAGCCGTGGACTACGTATCGAAGTGGGTTGAAGCGATAGCCAGTCCAACCAATGATTCCAGAGTGGTCGCCAAATTCTTTAAGATCAACATCTTCCCGCGGTTCGGTGTACCTTGAGTCCTGATCAGTAACGGAGGGAGCCACTTTATAGAGAAGAAATTCGAGGCTCTCTTGAAAAAGTACGGGGTACAACACCGGGTGGGGCGTGCCTACCACCCGCAGACTAGTGGCCAGGCGGAAGTCTCTAACCGGGAGATCAAAAGCATACTAGAAAAGACGGTGGCCAACTCTAGGAAGGATTGGTCATCAAAACTTCCTGACATGCTTTGGGCTTACAGGACGGCATTTAAACCCCCGATCGGCACAACCCCCTACCGGCTTGTCTACGGGAAGGCATGCCATCTGCCAGTGGAATTGGAACATAAGGTGTTCTGGGCAATCAAGAATCTAAACTTCGACACCAAAGAGGTAGGAGGGCATCGGCAATTACAACTTAACGAGCTCGACGAGATCCAGATCAATGCTTATGAAAATGCCATGATTTACAAGGAGAAGCTGAAGCGGTGGCACGATAAGCGCATCTTGAAGAGGGAATTCAAGGAAGGGGACTTAGTTCTCCTATTCAACTCAAAGCTGAAGCTCTTTCCTGGAAAGCTAAAGTCAAGGTGGTCGGGACCATTCCGCGTCACCAAGGTCTTCCCGCATGGGGCTATTGAGATAATGGGAAGGGATGAGCCATTTAAAGTCAACGGGCAGTGCCTGAACACTATGCGGTGGGAGAACCAGAATTCTCTCCGGTCGGATTCTCAGCGACTGACGACTCTTCCTCAAACCCTCCGGACCCTAATTGACCACCATATGAAGCGTCGAGCGAACGGCGTTAAACAAAAGCGCTTCATGGGAGGCAACCCATGTTCTACAATCTCACCTTTGTTTTTAGACTCATTTTTTAACTTTATTTTATCTATTTTAATAATTTAATTCAGCCGCGAGATCATCCGTCGAGAAACTTAGGTCAATCGTGAATTTCTGCCGGAAACAAGCCCTCACCCGATCATGTGACTACTCAACCGATCAGGTGAGACGTATCAGACGTTGGCCGTATCTGCTCTTCTTACGAACCGGTCGGGTGAAGCATCGCGTGACCGGGTGGCAGACCGTGCGAGAAGGGCTGAACTCTCGGGAAATTTAGGGGATATACCAACCGATCAGTTGAGTTTAGCCGCTGTCGTGTGGCTGACCGGGTGAAAAGTTACAGACTCGCGGGAAGAATTGAGAAGCGGTCAACCGATCGGGTGAGAAGTCACCCGATCGGTTCACCTATAGCTGGTGGCCGACGGAAAATTTTCGAGATTTATCCACCCGATCGGGTGAAAACTCACCCGATCGGTTCATTTTCGCCCCTATAAATACCCATGTCGCACGATATCCTCCACCCGACCCCCAAACTTCCCTTCACGTGATCTCCCTCCCTCCAACTGTCGAATCGACCTCCTCCACCCACCCCACTACCCCTAGATCTTCACCCCCACTCATTTCCATACTCCCCCACCCTCACCACCTCACCATCATCAACATTCTCTCATCAAACATCCAAACCCTAACCTTAACCCCCAAATTTTCGAAAATTTCGATTCTTGTCGGATCAGTGAGCAGCGGCTTCCCAATTTGCTTCCTTATATTGCGTGGGGTCTTTCGGGTGATTGATCTCATGACGTCGATGGGTAACCTCTTTCCACTCTTCACATTTATTTCATTTTATGTAATGTCTTGAATTTGTTTTTGCACACTTTATCTGTTTCTTCATCTTCATAGCCTCCATATCCCGCTCCATCTTCTCTCCCCTCGCCGTCACCATGTCTAGGAAGGGAAAGGAAAAAGCCTCGTCGTCACGCAGACATCCCCTTTACGGTCCTTTCTCCCCATCTTTCCTCGGCATAAACCCTTCGTCCGAAGAGCAATCCGATCGCTTGCAAGCCCTCCTTCATCGCCCAATGCGACCTACTCTTTTCACCGACTTCCCCACCCTACAATCTCTTGGACTATTTAGGGGCGTCTGTGCGCTTTTTCGCTTCATAGGTTGTGATTATCTTCTGCGGACCCACGCTAATACACACAGGAATCTCACACTTGAGTTCCTCAGTTCTCTCGAAGTGTCCGATCATGGTTTCACCTTCCGAGCCTTCAATTGTGATTTTTCCATGAGCTTCAACACACTTAATGACATTCTATACTTTCCTTACCCCGGTCGCCATGTTGAATGCTCCACTCTTGATCGATCTGACATCTTTTCTCGCTTTCGGGCTGATGGCGCTTGGCAAAGATTCACCCGATATACCACCTTTCCTGTGGTAGCCCTCGCCTCCTACATCATACACCCATGCTACCGTTTCGCCCATTGCTTCCTTGCCAACACCATTTTCGCTCGCGTAGATGTATCCACGGTGTCTAGGGATGAGTTGCTCTTTCTCTATGCCATGTCCCATGACCGGATTCATGGCAACATCCCTTTACCCTTAAACACCACTCATTGGATCATCCACGAGATCCTATCCATTAGCCGCAAGCTTCCGGCTCTATCTGCTATGGGGGGGATGGTCAATCTTATTGTCAGTTGTGTCTTGAGGATACCGCCTGACCTCCCTATTGTCCCTAGACGTAGCCGTATCAATCGCGATTACTTGATCTCTATCGGCATGCTTACTCCTTTTGGGGAGGATAGTGCAGCCTACCTCTATAGTCCTGCCTACACTCCTTTTGCCATCCTCCCACCCTCATCTCCGGAGCGTTTCCCCTTACGACTTACACACCTACCTTGGGAGTTCTACCCGGATCCTTGGTACGCTTCACTCGTTCACTTCCCACCCATGGATCCTCCCGATTGGCACCCGTGTGTCGATCCACCCCGTCCCACCATCACTCACCACGATCCATCGATGTATCCCGATCCTCCGGTAGTCTTGCCTGTTGCTCCTCCTTCTCCTATTCGCACACCCTCTCCTTCATCCTCGGAGGATTCCTTCTACCATTATTCACCACCTTCTTCACCGTCTCCTTACAATTCTACCGCTAGCGACTCCGATTGACCTCCCCCTTGCATATCTCTGCTTATTCACGATCACATCATCTCGCTAGCACTGTCTCGTTTAGCTTGGGGGAAGTCAAATTTTTTCTGTGTGCTGTCGTGTTTCGTTTTTCTTTGTGTGTTTGTTTATTTGTCATGTCGTGTGATTTTTCTTTCTTTTATTTATTTTTATTTTTATTTTCTGTTTATATGTCGTGTAGTGTGCTTTTTATTTTGTTTCGTATTTTCAGTCTCGTTTGTGTGACTTTCCTGTTTTTCGTGTCTTCTTGTGTCGGTGCGTACCCCCCCATATTCATTGCCCTCCCGTATTTAATTCTATTGCATTGAGGGCAATGCAAGTTTCAGCTTGGGGGAGTCGCACTTCGTGCTTCATTTGTCTCTTTTTCTTTGTTATTTGAGTCGTTTTTCTCCGCCTTTTTCTTTTTCTTTTTCTTTTCTTCTTTTTATCTCTTTCTCCTAGAGATGAACCCTATGATGAATTGCCACAACATCACACACACCTAGCATGGCATCGATAATCACATTCACTAACCCTAGGATATCGAGTCCTCTTGCATTTCATGCATCGTGGGTCCACTTAGCTTTTTGTGCGTCGTGCGTCGTGCCTAGCTGATTGGTGTGCTTCTACTTTGTGATTTTACTGTATATACCTGTCCAGGAATGACCCCTAGATTATCATGCTTCGATTTAAATATGCCGTATTTGTTTCTCCTGTCTGCTTCTGCATGCTATATATATATATATCGTATACTTCATTTCGCATGTGTCGGGATTCCACAATTAAGGACTAGGATAACCCATTTAGCCCATGCTCTAATTAGCGAGAATAGTTTCCTTCGCCCAAGTGTTTAGATTCCGATTTCTTTTTTGTTTTACTTGGTGCAAATCCCCTTGTCGTGTACCGTTCTCCCACTTGGGAGAGTACACATGTGTATAGCCAAAAACCCAAAAATTCAAAAAAAAAAGGAGAAAAGAAAAGAAAAACCAAAAAGAAAAGAAAAGAAAAAAATTGTATAGCCAAAAATACAAATACCCAAAACCCAAAAAAATTCCCGTGTGAATAATTTCCTACTTGCTGAGAATAAAGGGAAGGCGAGAATTTGTACCGAGTGTTCTACTCCACATCATCTCAACCCCCATCGTTTTCGAAAACACTTGGCTTAGGAACTTTTTAGCTATTATCTAGGCTATAGTGTTGTGATTTCCTTAACCCTAGTTGTGGAGTCCCTGATGCATGATATGTTTTGATTCTCTCTCTATTCTCATGCATGCTTGAACTATATATATTCACCGCTTAATTCGAATTGAATCGATATTTGGGTCATTTCTTGGATTTGTGTATGTCGAGCTTTATCGCACATCGTAGATAGTGACACCGTCTGCTAGCACACGACCACACTCACTCGCGCTTCACCGCGTGGGCCCACGGCACTTGTCTGGACTCGTATTCCTTGGTTTAGTGATGTGATTTGGCGTTTGCTTGCTGGGTGTGTCGTTTTTGATTTTGTTGGCCCTGACGGGCGATCTAGGATATATAGTTTTCTTTTTCTCTATTTCTCTCTATTTTCTCCCTCCGAGCTCCTACTCTAACTCGTCTTCCTCGAGGACGAGGAAGAGTTCAGCTTGGGGGATTTTGACGTGTGTTTATATTTCATATATTTATGCACGTTTTCTTCCGTGTTTTCCCGTTATTTACCGCCGTCTTGTATTCGTTTTCTCGTGTTTTCTTGTTTTCTTTCACTTTTCCGTGTTTTTCGTAATTTACAGGAGTTTACTGGCATAGGGGACATAAAACGACAATATCATGAGTCCCCGGAGCAATGGGAGGAGTCACGCGTTATCCAGGGGGTCAAACGACGAAGATCGCATCTTTCAGCCCCTCACCTGACCGGTTGGTCACTTCCAACCGATCGGGTGATGCACGCGTGCACCACCCGGACACAAGCTGGAGCGGCCAAGAAGTCACCCGGTCGGTTCAGGGACCGGTTCAAACGCCCCAACTCTCTGGAATTCTGATGCTGAATGCCCACCGATCGGGTGACTTTCACCCGATCGGTTCACCTGTATCCGATTCTCCGAAGCCAAGACACGGAGAGATCAACCGACCGGTTCACCCGACGGCACGATGATCCAACCGATCAGCTTCAACCCTCAACCGACCGTGCCGTGGTGACCGGGTGAAGTCCTATTCTGTGCTGCCGAAGAAACGAAGAAGGTCACCAGATCGGGTGACTTTTCACCCGATCGGGTGATTTCGTATTCTATATATAGGACCCCTAGGTTTTCCAAAAATGGGAGTTGTTATTTTTTGCTGTTTTTTCTCTCTCTTGACGGCTGTAATTTTTCAGATATTTGTAAGTTTTCTGATCTTTGTCAAACTTTAATATAGTGTTATTAGCATTGCTCTTACTGCTTTTCAATCGCCTGATCATGATTTTTACGGTCGATTTCTATTTAGATCGCTTTTTACTAAATATGTGTGAGTAGTTCCCAAATCTGGGATTTTGGTGGAAACCCCTTCGTGGGCTCTCCCCGATGCGTTCATAGGGGTAGGAAATCGATAGGGATTAGGAATCTAACGGTTACGCAGGGTGTTTTATTGTCATCGGCGGGAAAATGACCGCCTTTGACCGACGGGCCAAGGGGGAATAAACTTGGCGGTTGACTCCCTAGCCATAGCTCACGTCCTTAGCGTAGACGTCGAATCCTAGCGCGCGGGAGCGGTAGGATGAGACGTTGGGAGTTATCGTTGCGAGCTTAGTGCTCCCGAAGTCGGTCAGTGTTAATAGACACGGGAGTGCCCACTGACTGAACCCGGAAAGTCCGGCTTATCATCCTGGGCACCGACCGAAATATCGGGCCCATGGGACGCTGGTACCACTTTCAGAGGCAACGTCTCACCATTAGACCCTAATTCCGATCGCTATCATACCTGTAGGCCGTATCGGCGAGAATCGCACGATAGGGTGGAAACCAAAGTCCCGGGTTTTTCCTTTATATTGTTTATCCCTTGCATTCCATTTACTGTGACAACCCATTATCCGATTCGGGCTAGCTCGCCCATGGGGTGAATTTGATCCTACTTGACACAAGCACATCCACACCTCCTTGAGTTCGACCCCCAAGCCACACTACAACACTGTGTGCTTGCAGTTACAAATATTTAAATCTCACGCCCCCAATCATATTATTGCACACATCTAACACGCATAAGTGGGGGACGTCACACCTTTTCTTTGTTTTTACACGATTTTCACCCACTTTTTCGTTTTTTATCATGCATCACGTTTTCTTACCTTTTTGAGTGTGCTGCATTTCATAGTAGTTTCTATTTTCTTTTATCCTTATTTCTTTCAACTTTTGCTAGAGATGATTTTTCTGTGATGATGATGACGTGGTGATTAGCTTATCTCTGTTTGCATGCTATTTTGTCATGCCGTAGTTTTTATTTTAGATATCATATGCTTTGTCATGCTATGCATTTGAGATAGTAACCCACCTTTTCGTATATGAATATGGATGAAATTCTGTTATTATCTGAAGTCTGATAATTCATATGTATGCTTTTCGTAGAAAACACACCAAGCTTCACGCTTTGATTACTTATATCTGGAGTACTGCTTTCCTTTCTTATATCACTTCTTATTGCATGAAAAATGTGCGCCTCACTTTCAGGTTGAATGAATGAATGTTAGGTTGATATAACTGGACTAGTTTACTTTCTGAGATCAAACTGAGTAGATTACATTACTCTGCTGAAGTTGTTGTGCACGTCTTATAGAGTGAACCGAGTGTTACATTTATTTCTTTCTCCACATATCTTGAGCATTAATTCTCTATTTATATTCAGTGGTGAATCTCCCTTTAGCAGATCCTATATTGGCAATTCCCCCGCTTTATAAAGTTCATGCTCCACTACCCCCAAAATCAAAAAGAAAAAAAATATACATGTAAATCTTTCTATCTTTCGATTTGGGATCGCAGTTGTATATATGAATCTCTGAAAAAAAAATGAGAAAAGAAAAGAAAAGAGAAAAATGTTTTTACAAGATCCCATATCATACTCTTTCTCTCTTTCTTCCCTCTTTTGTTTTTTATCATGGAGCTTCTATAATGGGGAATATATTTATTGATTTATCTTATGCCACCACGCTTATAGATAAGCTTGGGGGAGAGGAACCAATGATGTGTGTGTGAGTGACTACCCGACAGTGCATGACAACCTAAGATAGGTAATTTTCTATACTTGGTGAGATCACTAAAGGTTTTGCGAAATCCAGGAATTGACACTTAGCATACATTTCATGAAAACCACACTTTTCTATTCTTATTGCTCAATATTGTGTGATATCTCTTATACTCCAGATAGAAAGCATTCAATTGAAAAGTGTGTGGTCTATGATTATGTATACAGCTTTAGATGCTTTAGACGATGTTAATTCTAGAATGATTCCGTATCTCATATTATTTTGCTATTCTCGGATTTTCTATTTTGAATGCATCCATATACTATGGTATCGAGATAAAAATCTTTGGCGTGAGTTTTACATTTGCCGTGTGCTACATGAGTAAGCAAAACCCACGTCTTGAGAAAATGATCTAGCACCTCTCTCTTAGAATGCTTTCTTTATTTTCTATCTCTTCCATCTTTTCTTTTTATTACCTTTTCCATCGGGCTCGCCTTTTACTTATCTTCCTTGAGGACGAGGACGAGTAAGAGGTAAGCTTGGGGGATTTTGATCACTCCATATTTTACACCTTTTTTCTGCATGTTTGCATGCCGTTTTGATCGCTCATATCGCATTTTTCACGATTATTTGACAATATTGCGATGCTTTTCACTATTTCTTGTTTTTGTCATATTTCAGGAAATATGGAGCGATTCGGAGCGATTTTGAGATCAATTGGTTCGTAAGCGCTAAGGAGTGTCACCCGCGGCTCATTTGAGGGCCATTCAGCGATGGAAGATGAGTGGAAGAGGAAGAAACTTCGTAGGAGCGACGAGGAGGAGAAACGGAGAAGATTTGGCATTTACAGCATGCCACTCGGCCGAGTGGAGCACTCACTCGGCCAAACCAGAAGCCCCACTCGGCCGATCGGAACGAATACGCACTCAGAGTCAAAATCCAGCGTATACTAGGCCGAACGAAGAAATCCCACTCAGCCGAATGAGAAATCTCACTCGCCCGAGTGGCACAGAGAAATTGTCCAGAAAATGGCCGAAGTTACTGTATTTTTCGAAGATCCTTTCGAAAGTCACTCGGCCGAGCGATAAAGCCACTCGGCCAAACGGATAAGTATACTCGGCCGAGTCACCTCCGAAGGCAGACCCTGAGCCCCCCCGACTTACTGTTTTCTTACAGGGTCTGTCACTCGGCCGAGTGACAAAGTCACTCGGCCGAGTGAGCCGCTCCGCCTGCTGCGTAAGTTGCGATTTCTGGGCTGCGCAGGGGCAGTTTGGTCACGATTTTTTGGGAGATTTTGGGGGGTATTTAAACCCAGTTTTTGCCCTAGTTAGGAGAGATTTTTGCAGCCTTTTTCAGAACTTTTCAGAACTTTTTAGATTAATTAGATTTAGGCTTTCTTCTTGGAGAATTAAAGGCTACTCTATTTGGATTCTCATTGGATATCATTGGATCTTCATTGGTTTGTCTATTTCCTATCAAAAACTCAATTTTTATTTGTTATTTATATATTGCATGAATTCTCTTGATATTATTATTGATTTTTCTGAGAATTTCATGATGAATAGTGAGTAGTGCCATCGTCTTAGGGCGTAGGGATGAACCCTACGAACCCTATTTCTAAATTGTTATGAATTTGTGGAATTGGTGCTAGAATTGATTTGAGTTACGTTGTGATTGATTAATTACGGATAGCTAGGGATTCATACCGATTGGGATTTGCAAGAGATTGGATCCCAATTGATAGAAAGACCTAGATATCCGATTTAGATTGACAATTGGATCTCTCTAGACTTGGTTTGCAAGAGATTGGGCCAAAGCTAGGATTTTCAATTGCGATTCTATACCCATATCCATTTGCAAGAGATTGGACGGATAGGAACTATCGCAACCTAGGTCGTAGCTCGAGTTTGCACGAGAGTGTGTTCGAGATACGATTGAATGATGATGTCGATCTTCACGCTAGCGGCTTAGGCTAGGGTTTGCAAGAGAGTGGGCCATATCCTAGGTTTGCTATAGACCGGCAATAGCGCGAGAGCGTGAGCTTGATTCTACATTTAGTTGCGACTAGTTCACCCACATTCAAGTTTAGCAATAACGAAACCTATGAGTCACAATGATGAGAGATGGTCCGTAGTGGGGATTCCCTACTCCTAGATGTTTTATTAATTTGATATTTTCTCTTGACATTAGCACGATTGTGACTGTTTACCCAAACGATTCTCGACCCTCTTAATAGCTAGGTGATCGAAAAGAGACACTGTCATTTGTTCCTCCCTGAGTTCGATACCCGCTCGTCGCTACACCGTGCGCTTGCGGTAAAACTACACATCGTTTGTCCTGGGTGTGTGTACTCCCGGGGTGACGATCAAGGGTGCATGAAGTAGAATCTTCTAGTGTAAACAATAATGATATGCATATTTGTGACCCTAGTGAGAGATATACACTTCTCTCTCAAGTTAAGGATTTGAGAATTTCTAATGAAAAATTATTAGCTCAAAACCTTAGCTTAGAATCTCGCTTCAAGAACTTACGTTGAAATGCGAAGAGGAATCCCACAAGCTCAAAAGCTTTGTTTATTTTAGGGATTCACTCCACGGTTTATTGGAAAAACAATATCCGGCAACCCATAGAGGAGGTTTGTGATATACTCCAAAGGTGGTGACCAACCCCACCACTAATTCTTTTTATGGTGTAAATTCAAGAAATTTTGCAAAATCACCTAAGAAGAATCATCATGCTTTCTTGTATAACAATAACACCAACAAGAAGCATGTAAATCACAAGGTGGTGAGGAATAATGAAAATCCTTCACTTTTTGCTAAGAAGTAAAATCCTCATGTTAAGCATGCCAGGAAATTCATTTCTACACATAAGCATGCCACACCAACCCTTTTTGCAAAGGCTAAATCCTTACCTAGGAAATCCTTAAGTCTTAGGATTCCTACTAAGGTTAGTGTGCAAGAGAGAGATAGTCACATCAACTCATTAGTAAGGGATGTGATCACCTCATGTGATTACATTAGTAAATCAAACTCTTATTGGGTTTGGTTTTCTAATGTTTAGGTCTCTCACACATATGCATTTGCATGGGTATTATGCTTAATGTATATTCTTAGCATACCTATTAATTGTATATGATTTTCATGTTTTTGAAAATGTTTTCAAATTTATTTTTCATGAAAATGTGTACCTCGTGGAATACATTATCATACATGCAATGTTTGAACCATGTGTATGACAATGTGGGAGTTAATATGGTTACTATGTTTAAAATATTTTAAAACATATTTTAACTCTCATTTCGGGTTGTTTTTTAGTTCAATGTTTGCAATTGGTTATTAATTGTCTCAAATTCAACCCTTGGATATTTGCCAACATATTTCATGTTATATTTCGTATTGGCTAAGTCATGTGTATCAATGTGATTGATTATTCCATATCTATGCTTTGATACACTTTAGGTACATGGCTCCAAGTATTATAAATTACAATTGGTAAAGAGGATTATCTTACAATTGTTATTATCTCAATTGTTAAAGATTTTTTATATTTTTATTTATAATTGTTATTAGATCCTAGAAGTCAACAATTTGACCATTTCTATGATCAAGGGAGAGCATGGATAGTGAATGATACCCACTAAATTTGTAGAATTTGGTATCATACATCTCTTAATCTCTTGATTATTTGTCATTTTTTATGTTTGGTATCAATGAGTAGATATTATTTCTTGTAGGTTTAATGTTCACCTTTTTGACAGTGACAATGGGAAGAGAGATAGGATTATGTAAATCATATCTTCGATGATGAGAAAGATATACATATGGAGAGAGATATTGGGGATTATTTAAACCATGCATGTGGAGAATGTTACTGATTTTATTTCAACTGGTTTATGTAATCCATATCTACTATATGTCACCATTGTTTATTATTATTTCAATTGGTTTATCTCATTTTACAATTGGTGCATATAAGTAGGGGAGCTCATTAGCACTGTGCTTTATTTTCTTTATGTTTACATAATGTGTGTCATCATCAAAAAGGGAGAGATTGTTCGGTATTGGTGTTTTATACCAATATTATTTTGATAATGATCACAACATTATGTTGTTGCTAATGACTCTTATGTTTTAGCCTCATAGTTAACATTTCAAGAATATCATTTTTGGAGACTAAATGCTTGGTGCAAGGATGGACATTAAGATGAGCAATGCCAAAGCTTGGACTCAAGGGGTGCCAACGCTTGGAAGATTATAGGGAGCATCAAGGCATCAAGAGATTGAAGATTAGACTCTAAAGAAATTAATGTAATTCATGTATTATTTCATTTATTGCTTTTCTCTTTTTGAGTCTAGATTTATTGTAATGCGTTGATAGATGGACTAACTCATTCATGCATATGCATTTCCCATCTTAGTGAGCCTTTGGATTATCATAGAAATCATATCAATAGGTTCACCATGCCTTAAACTCAAACTGGAGTTGTTGGCTCTCCTACAGTCGACTGCTGAAGGCAGGACATGCTATTGGACGACCTCCAGGCGCCTGGCTAGCCTTCTACAGCCGACTGGTGTGCACAGCTCAAGTCAACATTTCTTGACTCTTTCTTGAGCTCTTGGAAACAGACGACTGACGTTCATATTACAATCGCCTGTATTCCATCATGTGCATGGGATTTGTTCCCCAGTGGTCTGTGTGCCAAAGTGCATAACTTGCATTTTCTGGGTTTCAACCCACTTTGCAAGTCAGTCGATTGATGAGATGTTTTCAGGCGCATGTCCATTTACAGGCACCTGAGAATAGGACATCTATATTCTAAAGGTGCTAGTGTGAAAGTTACGTTTTTCTCAGCTCCTTTCCATCCATGTGACAGTCGCCTACTGTAGGATATTCAGGCACCTGCACATTGTACATACACTTTTGTAGTCTTCTACAATCGCCTACCTGGCTCAGATTATAGCCGTTGGGATTTTTATAACCGTTGACCAATCGACTGTCAGTTGTTCATCAATCGACTGTCTGTGCCGTAAACTGCCAGAATCTAGCCGTTGCAGATTTATTCATTTGGGTTTTTTGCTTGATTTTGAGAGTTTTTTAGGCTTCCTATATATAGGACAGGAATAAGTTCATTAGAACTTCTTGGAACTATTGAAGATCATTTGAGAATCATTAAGCCACTCTCAAACTCTCTCATTTCCTTCTTAGAGCTCTAAATCTTCTTCATGCATTGAAGTCAAGCTCAAGGGAAATCATCCAAGTGCAATCAAGCTAAATCTCAAGCATTTGGTCATCCTCTTCCTTGCCTTCATCTTCATATGAGTAAGTTCATTTCAAGACATAGGTAAGAGTATATATATTTACTTTATTTTCTTTGAAACCTTACCTCTCTGTGTGAGAGCTAGTTACTCTCTGTGTGAGAGTATAACCTTCTGTGTGAGGGTTGGTTGAGATCTCTCTTTGTGAGAGTTAGAGACTCTCTAAGTGAGAGCAAGGATTTCTTTGTGTGAGAATCCAAAATCCTCTGTGTGAGGCATCTCTGTGTGAGATTGTATTCTCCTCTCTTTATGAGAATCATAGTGGATATTGGTGTGGCTGGACGTACCCTTGTTTGGGAAACCAAGGTAAAATCTTGTGTTTGCGTTTGGATTGGTTGTGTTGTTTAATTCCTCTTGCACTTATTATTCTGCATTTGCAAGTTAAATTTTAATTGCACAATTTATTGCCATTATTCTATTCACCCCCCCCCCCCTCTAGAGTCTGTTGGTAGTATTGCAAGGGTAAGACGGTCCTTACATGATCCACTTATTTCTGAGTCATTCCTTCGATATTCTGATGTGCCTTTTCATGGTTCTGTTTGACAAATTCAGCATACTTTTTTCCATCCATAAGAGCTCTTTCCTACAAAGGTAAAGGAATCAAGTCAAATAGGTGCAAGAGGATTAAATCCATAGACAATTTCAAATGGTGAAAATTTAGTAGTGGAATGAACAACCATATTCTAAGCAAACTCGACATATGGTAGACACTCCTCCTAGTTCTTCAAGTTCTGCTTGATGATTATTCTTAATAAATAGGATAGTGTTCTATTCACAACTGCAGGTTGTCCATAGGTTTGTGGATGGCAAGTAATAGAAAACAATAATTTTGTCCCACGCTTGCCCCCACAGAGTCTTACTGAAATAACTTAAGAATTTGGCATCTCGATCTGACATATTAGTTCTTAGCATTCCACGTAGCCTCACAACTTCCCTAAAGAACAAATTAGTAATGTTAGAAGCATCATCAATTTTATGACATGCAATAAAGTGTGACATTTTAGAACATTTGTCCACAACAACAAAAACTGAGTCACGTCCTCCTTTGGACCTAGGTAATCCTACAACAAAGTCCATTGAGAAATCTTCCCATGGGGTACTAGGAATAGGTAGGGGAGTGTATAATCTATGGGGATTTAATTTATATTTTTCCTTATGACATACAATGCATCTTCCTACAAATTTCTCAACATATCTATGCATTCTAGGCCAATAAAAATATTCATTCAGAATGCCTAA
Organism: Scilla litardierei; assembly: GCA_030789695.1. Classification (NCBI taxonomy): domain Eukaryota; kingdom Viridiplantae; phylum Streptophyta; class Magnoliopsida; order Asparagales; family Asparagaceae; genus Scilla; species Scilla litardierei. The sequence goes on along the minus strand of CM061141.1, from coordinate 182,640,289 downwards.
AGTTTTAGCAATGCCAAAATGTCCCATGAGACCACTAAAGTGTGATTCTTTCATTAATAACACACACAATGAGAAATTCGGAATGCAAAATTTATCAATCCGGAATAAGAAGCCACCATGCAAATAAAATTTGTCCCAACCCATACATGATTTGCATTGACTAAAAGCTTCCCCAAAATCAACAGCAGCATTAGCATACAATTCTTTAAAGAGCTCAAAACCAAGAATCTTATCATCTAACATGGAAAGAAGACCATACATACGTGATAAAGCATCCGCAACAACAATTTCTTTACCTTTCTTGTGCTTAATCACATATGGAAATGATTCAATGAATTTAATCCACTTAGTATGCGTCCTATTCAGTTTTCTTTGAATCTTAATATGATTAATTGCCTCATGATCAGAATGAATGACAAACTCCTTAGGCCACAAGTAATGACAAACTCCTTAGGCCAGAATGAATGATAACCTCTAGAATTTGTCTAAGGTGATCCATGAGTTCATCCAAGGTTCTGCTATACACAAGGATATCATCAAAATAAACTACCAAAAATTTACCAATGTAGGAACGGAAGACGTGATTCATTAACATCATGAATGTGCTAGGTGCATTAGTTAACCCAAAAGTCATAACTAACCATTCATACAATCCATGTTTAGTCTTAAATGCAGTTTTCCATTCATCTCCTTCTTTCATTCTTAGTTGATGATGGCCACTTTTTAAGTCAATTTTGTAGAAGATAGTTGAAGTAGATAATTCATCTACTATGTCATTTAACTTAGGAATATGATGACGATATCTTAACGTAATTTTATTAATGGCTCTGCAATCAATGCACATTCTCCACGTACCATCTTTCTTTGGTACAAGCAATACCGGAACTGCACAAGGACTAAGGCTTTCTCTCACGTATGCTTTGTCCATCAACTCTTGAACTTTCCTTTGAAACTCCTTAGTATCTTCAGGAGTAGTGCGGTATGCTGGACGATTAGGTAATGATGCTCCAGGAATAAGATCAATTTGATGATGTATGCCTCTAATTGGTGGAAAACCAGGTGGTATCTCATTAGGAAAGACATCTTCATATTCTTGTAAAAGATATAAAACAACTTTAGGCAAAGTAGAGGTCAAGTCGTGTGCATTCAACATAGCCTCTTTGTACATAAGTACTAGGAGGTTTTATTGAGAAAACAAATCTTGCTTAATCTCACTTCTCTTTGCCACTAGGAAACTCTTCTCTCCTTTTTCTCTTTTCTTCCCTTTTCTTTTTGAATTTTCTCTCAGTTTACTCTCTTTTTCTCCACTCAAATCTCTCATCTTTTTATCACTCTCTTTTTACTCTCTTCTTGTTGAATCATTTTTCATCTCTCACTTTCTTATTTCTTCTCTCTTAATTTGATCTTCAAGTATTTTTTTTGGGGATAATGGAAGGAGGGTTATAGGCTCCCCTTGAAGTACAAAAGAATAACAGTTTAAGTACCTTCCATGTGTTACACGATGATCAAACTACCACGGTCTATCCAACAAGAGATGACATGCTTTCATGGTAACAACATCACAGATTATTTCATCTCCATATATGCCAATAGAAAATAGGATTGTGACTTATTTTTTTAACTTCAACTCTCCACATTCGTTGAGCCAGTGGAGATTGTAGGGATGTTGATGCTTGAAGGTTGGAAGACTCAACTTCTCCATTAATTCACTACATTGCTGTAACTTCCTCCATCTATGATTACACTGCATACTTTTCCTTGGACTAGGCAGCGTGTGTGGAATAAGTCCTCTCTTTGGTTGTTCTCTTTCTCCTTCATTTGAATGCTAAGTGCCCTTCTAGTCACAAGAAATTCTCATTCGACATTATTTTCTCCTTCATCATCTTCATTCAGTATCTCTTCTTCTTCCTCAGATTCTTCTTGTTCTCGGTCTCCCAATCACCATGGTTATTGATGATCCTGGTGCGCTTGTTAGGGCACTCGCTAGAAATGTGTCCTCTCCCTTGGCACTTGAAGCATCTTATGTCATGGTTTCTTAAAGAATTGGCTTTAGTATGAGTTTTATTTGGAATATCAGCCGTCTTCTCAACTTTCTTCGAAGTATTATCCTTCGAACTAGATGGAGTATCTCTCTTTGAACTAGTCATCCAAGGGCTACAAGAATTAGAGCCCTTCCTTGCAGCATTTCTCCTCTTCAGTTGTTGTTCTACCTTGATGCATGGGTGGACCATCTCTTGAAGCTTTACATAGTGATACATCTCCATAACATTAGCAATATCATGATTAAGGCCATGTAAGAAATGAAACATTGTTGCTTCTCTGTCCTCCATCACATTTGCTCTAATCATGGCAATCTCCATCTTTTCGTGATACTCATCTATACTCTTAAAGCCTTGAGTGAGTCGTTGCAGTTTGTGATGAACTTTCATAAGGTAATAAGATGGAATTAACATCATTCTCATGGTTGCTTTAATTTCCATCTAAGCAATAATGGGACGTTCTCCATATCAACCTTTATCCTTTTGCACCTGATCCCACCAAACAAAAGCATAATCAGTAAACCAAGTTTCACTTTGTTACCTTCAGAGTAGTCATGACATGAGAAAATTTGCTCAACATGCATTTCCCACTCCAAATACGCATTGGGATCATTTTTACCTTGAAAAGAAGGAACTTTGATTTTAACCCCACCAGTGGTGTCTCCTCGGTTTATATGCCTCCTTTGTTCATCACGATGAAACCTCCTTCTTCTAGGCTGGTGATCTTCAAATTTATCTCCAACAACTTGTCTCTCCGTATCTCCATGAGTTTGTTCTTAATTGTTTGGAGGAGTACGTTGTGTAGAAGCTTGAATCTCCATTTGATCCAATTGTTCATGGATTCCTTCAAGCTTTTTGTCAAACAATCTCTCAAGATGGCTCACCAATGCTTACATTTGAAAAGATGTTACTTCTTGTTATGCAGTATCTTTTGGATTTCCGTCTTCTTAATGAAACAGAACAAAAGAATAGATGTGTGACCTTACCAAACTCTCACACTCAATGTTTACACTCCACTCTTGATAATCTCACAACTCATAATTCCCTCAGAATCTGTCCTTTATACAACTGAAATCCTTGTTAAGTGATCCAAAAAATCCAATGACTCACGTCAACCAAGTATGTAGTAGTGGTTGGTCAAATTATGAATAATGGATGGATTTAGGTCAGAAGCAGGATTAGGTCTAGTGTGGGGATTCATTGAAAAGATGGGATTTCCTTAGTAGTGCAAGACCAAAATGCAATAATAAGAGCTAATAATATAATTCCACAAATTTGTAAGATAATAGAATGTAAGAACTGAATACAGCACAACTATTTTTTTTCATTTCTCGTTTTTTAACCAATCTTTACTTTTTTCTGCTTTTTTCTTTTGCTTTTGCTTTTTTTATTTTTTGTGCGCTTTACTTGTACAAAACTAAATAAACAACAAATAGACCAAGGCTCTCAAAAGCAGGAAGATAAAACAAAATTCTTGCACACTAAAGATATAAGCTAGGCGATGTGAAATGGTTTTAAGGTTTTGGAATGTTTCTTGTTTTGGCAGCAACAAAGGCATTAAAATGATTTGATATAGAAATTTTTGAGCAATAAAATGAAGAAAGAAACACCTACTCGTCAACATGGAGCTCTGATACCAAATGGTGTGAAACCAAGGGGGTAGCCCGATCATCACAGAGTAGGTTGTTCAAGAAACTTGAAATAAACTTAAAAGAAGGATATGAGTGCTACACTCCAGACTTAGTGAAACAAAATAGGGAGTGATAAGCTCTAGATAAGGGTGATTCATTAACCTAACAAATGCAAATAGCCAACCAACGTTATAAGGAATATGACCTGCTACTTAGACCAATTGCCCAACCATAAACATGAGTTTAACCAATCCACACAGCAACGCACTTAGGTTGAAGTACAAATGGGGGCTTTTGCGAATTTGGATCACCAATCTTATAAAGAAGATTGACAAAGAAATATTCCATAAGAGCTAAAGAAGATTGAAATCTCACACAATATAAGAGAACACTCAAATTCTGGATTAATAATCTGGTTGATACTGAGTACAAAGGAAAACATGCTCTATTTATAGGTAGAGCTTGGAAACTTAAAAGACTCATTAGGCTTAAAGACACTATTAAAGACAACTAATGGCTTTTGGTTGCCCATTAGTCATCATAATGACCTGGAATAAGTAAAAGACATAAATGTCACCTAGGGAAAACCAAAAGACAACCTGAAAATCTAAGCCTACTGACATGCACGAAAATTACATTTATAATTCATGACTTTGTGCCTTTTGGCTCTTGATCTTCCACATGAATTCAAATTTAATGGTTGTGGCATTTGAATCTTTATCTTCTCCATGAATTCAGATTTATTGGTTGTACATGACTCTTTATCTTCCCCAAGCATTCAGATTTATTGGCTGCACTCTTAACTAGGGCCTTAATTTTGTTGTGCTTGGATTATCAAGATGCATATCCTTCTTTTAAGTTTGTTTCGAGTTTCTTGAACAACTACGCCGTGAAGATCGGGCCACCCCATTAGTTTCACACCAATAACACACTCACATCGTTCTTTCATGGTTTGGTGTGGGAGAATCCTTATTTACACGTGAAAGAGTTTGAAAAGTGTTTGTTATCTTGCTTTAGTAGGAACAAGTGTGCTAATAGGATATGTATTAAATATATACCCTAATTTTTAAAAGATAATGTTAGAATTTAGTTTAATGCATTGCATCTTAATTCGTTTTCTACTTGGCTATATTTTCAGGCTGAATTCTTCTGGTCATTCATCCCTTGTTTCTTGAGACAGACACAAAGGCAGCAAGGACTAAAGCAACAGATATTGAGCTTTGCTCAAGCTGACAAAGAGTTTCTCTATCATGCTTGGGGGAGGTTCAATGAGTATTTGCTTGAATGTCCATAGCATGGGTTCGAGTGTACCATCTCATTGGATTATTCTGTGATGGACTGCAACTGCAGGTGCAGAAGTACATAGAGATAATGAGTGATGGCACAGTATTTGACATGACGCCTGCAGATCCCTGAAGATACTTGGAGGACTTGGCAGAGTATGAGCAGACTGCGCCATCCCCACCTTATGATAATGGCAATTATTCATGTAGACCTAGAGATTAAGTCCAGTAGTAGCTAGGCACCACTACTTAGCTACTAGAGATGCTTCAGTAGCTCAGACATCACCTTCAGGATCAGACTCCGCAATGTTGGGATCTCCTCCTAATACCTGAGGAAGATGGCAAGTAGACACAAGAGGAAGAGTGATTAGTATCTTAAGAAATATTAAAATTTACTCTAGAAATACTACCTAAGTTAACAATTGGTGTTACCCAAATTTAACTTAATCTGCATACTAGTTCTTGCTAAAAGAGTGCAGTGGAAATAAATCACAAGCAAGATAAAATAGCAACATAGAAAATGAATACCAAACAGAAACACAATTACATACCCTAGTTTGGATACACAGGTCACACTTGGCCATTGTATCTTACTCCAGCCACCAGAGTCCCACTCGGCTCAATCCACTATTTCACAAATAGTAATAATTGCCTCTTTCCAAGAGGTCTTGCTTACAATGATTTTCTTCCCAAGAAAATAAAACACTCACCATATCAACACTCAAAAATTTTACACTGCAATACCATGTACTCACATATACGAGTATTATATACGTATTATTGATCGTATTCATACGAGTGGTGTTGTAGTTTATTTAGAAGAATTTTCTTTAATATTTAAAATGGTAAAAATTATTTTTAAGACATCATTTAAATATAATAGGGTGAAGTATATGGATGAAAATACATTGTAAATGAGGGTATGTGGTATTAATTTAGTATTCCTATTTTTCTTCAAAATTATTTTTGGTAAAAATCGTTGTGGCAACACCTTAGTAGCTAAGGTGTCATTGTTTCCCTAATCTTTCACCAAACATTGACGCATAGAGGGTCCACATGGCATGCTTAGGATGAAGGGGATTGGATTAACACAGAGACTAAAGGAAAAGAAATATAAAATAGAAAAAAAGAAAGAAAAGAAAAGCCAACACTTGCACCTCCCTCTTCTTCCTCTCACGCTTGAACCAGCCAGAACCCAGCAACCTCAAAGATGTAACCCCAAGCTTACCCCTCCTTCATCACTCAAGATATGGACCTAGCCCCTTCTCCTTCCCTGATCGAACACCTAACCTCCTCCCTCTCCTCCACTAGGCCACCACCTCCATCAGGCCATCATCGCCACTCGCTGTAACCACCAGCTCAAATCGCCCCAAATTAAAGCTTGAAGAAGATATGGGAAGAAGGAACTTGAGATCAGAGGGTCTTCAAGGATAAGAAGGTCCCCAGTCCATCTGAAAGGACATATTGAGGTAGGAATCTTAACTAATCTAGTTATGGTTTGGTTTAAAATCGAGTAGGAGTAATTTAATCGTCGTAGAAATCGACAGCACCCTGTAACCAAACGACTGTGTCTCAGTCATGTAGTGGACGACACGATCGTGTCGTGGTCGTTCGACTAACCGCAACATCATACGATCAATATTCGACTGTGCCGCTGTTTATGTGAAACTCTTAAGCCAAACGACGATGTCGACTTAGACACGGTCGTGCCACCCCTAAGTTCCTTCATGGTAGCACAACAAAGACGCGATTGACTTTTCGAATGGACACAATCATGTTGTTTGTTCAAACGACCATGTCAAGCATCGTTGGACTTAACTGTAACCCTCCCCCACACGGTCGTATGGAGAATTCCAAACAACCATGTGGTTGTTTCCTGAGCCTTCTAATGCAATGATCCACACAGCCGTGTGAACATCCCAAACGGTCGTGTGGTCGTATTATTCCCTTGAATTCCTTAGCTCCATACGGCCGTGTGGATAATACCAAACGGCCGTATGGATGATTGATTATTTCTGAATCCTTAGTTGATTTGCCTCACACGACCGTGTGAGTGGATGAAACAGCTCTGTGGCCTATTTTTCCCTGCTTTGCTAACAGATTGATGTTTATTCTCATTGTTGTGATGTTTATTATCATGTTATGTTTACTCCATGCTAATGATAAGTTTCATGTGGTAATCAAGTTCTGTAAATCCAGTAATCATGTTTAGATATGCATGTTTTTAAGAGCTACGAAGGAAAATACCATGATAATGTGAGTATATCATTCATGCAAGAAATGAATCTCATGTTATTACCATTGTGTACAAGTGGAGAATTAATCATGAAAGAAAGAATAAATGGAAATGGATAATGAACATAAAGAGATGTTCATGATATGATAATGTGGAAGCGATAACTGAGACTGCCAAAAGGAAACACTTGATGTAATTGATAAACTGAAAGTGAGATGAGTGTAAATGGTCTGGAGTCCTTACTCCATTCTAAAATGGGTGAAACTCTAGATGTGGGTTTGGGGGGACACGTGTAAAAAGTATTCGTTAAGGAGAGGACACGAATTTGTGATCTCACTCACACTCTAGATAATGGGGGAGTTGGCAAAGTTAGAGAGGCACATAGGTGTACTCATGATGCACCATGAGATAGAAAAGTATCACCATCTCACTCTCGAAACGGGGGAGTTACGAGAGGCCCCTATAGTGCTCGTGTCACTGTTAGGGGTACCACCATGTTCACCCACCCTGGGTGAAGTCCAGCTCCTTAAGTGTCCAACGATTTACACGGGTTTCCGAATATTTAATTTAATAACTTTGAAAATTATTTGTCATCAACCCATGATATTGTTACTTCATATTCCTATGTGTGTCAGTTTTACTTCAGTACTTGCATGATGTGATATGTTTCATTTATGCATACCCTGTGGATATGTTTACTTCAGTAGATCAACCTTAGCTTGGTAGACCGGTTCTAAAACTGGACATTACCTAGTTTAGTTAAATTTTTATAACGGGTCACGTGTTGACGTGTCCCATTTACCCTTTCTAGGTTTAGGAGTATAACATACAGAGCATGACTTGACCGAGAAGATTTCTCAGAGATGAACCCCACAGAGGGTGACTCTGTACAGTGGGTTCCCAGGGGTAGTTTAGGGAGTGAGTTGTATCAGGCATGGACCTTTTGCCTTTTTGTGCGTTTTTCTGGGATTCTCTGATGTTACTACTTTTGTGTAAGGACCCTAGCTATGAGGAAAACACTAGAAGGGGGGTTGAATAGTGTTTATTAAATTTAAACGATAGTTATACCAATTTAAATTCCTAACCAACAATAAATGCGGAATTATAAATAAACCCAAAATGAAACAATGCTAACACAAAGTATGTTTTAAGGGTTCGGATTACCCAAGTCAACTCCCGACTTGTTCCCGGTAATCCTACGTCCCTTCCATCCGGATACCTCCAGATACTCAAGTTAGAACCCTAACTTGAGATTTTCTTTAAACCTACTTATAGCAACCCTACAAGTGTTATCGAAACACAATCGATGTCCTTGAGTCCCACAACTTGGGATCAAGCAAACCACTCTCACAAACCAAGAGTAAAACTAATATCAAAAGATATGAACTAATGAAATAGCAATACTTACAATCATCTATGCCTTGACGTAGAATTTGAAGGAGCAAGTGTGTTGTATGTTGAAGTCTCTTCCAAGAAGAAAGAAAGCCCTTTCTCTTGTCACCACCAATTGCCTAGAGGATATCACTTTGATTCTAGGTTGGAGAGCAAGAGAGAATGAGATTAGAAATCTAGGGCTTTTGGATTTGAGAGCGTTGAAAACTTGAAGATGAAAGCTTAGGGTTTTCAATAGATGTTCAAGAAGATCTCAATGGAACAGTAGAAGCCCTCTTTATAGGTTCTCTAAAACCCTCAAACAAAATCCCCAAAAAACCCCCCTTGAAATCTGTAGAGAAACAGCCAATGGATAGAATTTACACACTCGACAGTCGACTGATGAAGAAACCACATTCGATTGCTGCACTGTGTCAGAGGGTAGGTGAGAATTCAAACGGTAACTTACCACGTAGGACAGTCGCCTGATGAAGGTCTGACAGGCACCTGTAAACCTAACATGCAACTGAGAAACCTTTTACAGGTGACTGAGCGAATCATAAGAAAGTTGAGAAAACTCAGGAAGTTTTGGGAAGAAAGGATAGACGACTGATGTGGTATCCACAAGCGCATGTGCAATGGACATGCGACTGTGAAACCAACATCAGTCGTTTGGCCGAAACTTGCAAAGCTTGTCAAACACCAAGTGTTAAGACAAGGATTGACAGGCGACTGAAGAAGCATTCACAGACGCATGTGCATTGGGCAGGCGACTGTCAAGTCAACATCAGCCGTCTGGCTGAAACTTGCAAAACTTGTCAAAACATAAAGTGTCAAGACAAGTATCAACATGCGACTGAAGAAGCACTCACAGGCACATGTGCCATGGGCAGGTGACTGTGAAACCAACATCAGTCGTCTGGCCAAAAGAAGACAAGTTAAAGATCTTTGGGCAAGAGAGAGACAGGCGACTGACTAACAAGTCACATGCGCCTGTAACTTGGACAGGCGCATGTACTTTGTACAGCAGTCGCCTGATGAAATTTTTAGCTGAAAGCCCAAATATCAAATTATAAAGTATGTGCAAAACAGACGACTGTACAACAAATCACATGCGACTGTTTGGAGACAAGCGCATGTAAAACGTTTAGCAATCGCCTGTAGAAATCCAAAATGCACATGCTTGAGAATTATAAATTGGAGGCCAGGGAAATGTGATCTAATTATTTCCTAGGACAGAAATAAAGATGTGTGTGTGCTCCAACATAGTTCTACTTCTACGCTACATACTAGAAGAGAATAAAAAGATTACATCTTGTATTAGCCTCTGTTCTTTCCATAGAATGAGCTTGAAGTCTTCTAGGAGCTTCATTCATCATCTTTGATCATCCAATCCACTTTTCATGCTTTGATTCATCCTTAAGTGACATCCATTGCTAAATGATCTTCATGATATGCTTAGGCAATGGATTAACTGCAAGTAGTGGATTATCCACACGTATTTATGTTTGCTCATCATCAACACCAAGTAGGGGAGAAGTCCAATACTCAACATTCTCCCCCTTTTTGATGATGACAAAAAATATAAACGAAAAGATAAATAATTGTGCTTAACGAAAACTTACCCCCTACATTGATGCCAATCAAGTTAGTCAATATACATAAGGGCATCTATAGATCAATTGAAGCAAACATGTAAGATATGCATGAATGAAATGATTTCAATACTAGATATTTAGGATTTTATAATCCAAGTTCATTATATCTTACTCCCCCTAAATCTAAGGCAACTTCAATCTTAGATTCAAGTTTAGAATTTACTTAGCACAAAATTATGATATGTTTATTTCTCTCCCACTATGGCATTATCCAAAAATTGGCAGTAGAAAATAACAACAATAGTGTTAAATAAGTACTAAAACAATCATGAGAGTCTAAAGAATGGGATATATATTCAATGTGATACCACAATAAAATCGAGAAAACACGAAGGTGCATCACAATAATATATACCAAATACTCATCAACAAAAGAAATTTTAGTTGACTTAAAAACGAGAATCCAATATCAACATTTCAAGGGCAAGAAATTGTCTCACATCACATCTTGTACATACTAGAGCACACAGAGAGACACAATTGCACAATGTATATACAATGGATATATATATATATATATATATATATATATATATATATATATATATATATATATATATATATATATATATATATATATATATATATATATATATATATGAGAATAATGGGTATCATACGCCATATGAGAGATGGCCTCATATGCCCTCTCACATAAAGCACCCAAGTACAAGCCCATATGGGCTTGTACTTAATTGTACCCGCCCCCTTTAGGTGAGAGGGCATATGAGGCCATCTCTCATATGGCGTATGATACCCATTATTATATATATATATATTACATTTGACAACTGTTTTTGAATCCTAGGGCTGACTAGGACAAAAGGGTTGATAGAAAGATGGCTAAGATTTAATCTTGAGGAATGAATGGTTGAGATGCGATTTTGTGAAAATTTTTGGAGGGAAAAACATTTTTGGGGAAATGAAAGTTTATGGGAAATGAAAATTTTTGTGGAATGAAAGCTTCTAGGGAATAGCTGCATGCAATTAATGCATTTGGGAAAAAACTTATGCTGCAGATCGAATGCACGCAATTAAGATGCGAATAATTTCTCGCGCCTGTGTCGAAGGCGCCTGCTAAATTTTTTATGCTAATTTATTGTTCCGTGCCGAAATTTATTGTTGTTCTATGCCGTAATAAAGAACGGCGAATTTTTTGTTCCAAGTCGAAGGTCCTCGAGCCGAATTTTTTGTTCTACCGAATTTGTTGTTCCTTACGCTAATTTTTTGTTCGGCGCCGAAATTTTTTGTTGTTCTACGTCATTATAGAGAACAGTGAATTTTTGTTCCGCGCCGAAGGTGCCTGGGCCGAATTTGTTGTTGTACCGAATTTGGTGTTCCACGCCGAATTTGTTGTTCTGTGTCTCTTCGGCGCCCGCACCGTAGGCGCCCGCTAATTTTTTTCGCGCCGAATTTGTTGTTATATCGAATAAATTTATTATTCCATGCCGAAGGCACCGATGCCGCTAAATATTTTTACGCCAATTTGTTGTTCCGCGCAATTTTGACTGTGAAAATAATTTTTTGGGAACAAAAATTTCACGGGAGAAAATCTTAAATGAATCGTGCCCGTGGGCACGGGTCATGACTTGTGTGTGTTTGTGTGTGTTTGTATATATATATATATATATATATATATATATATATATATATATATATATATATATATATATATATACTAGTCATAACACGTGCCCGCGGGCACGGTTCATTTAAGATTTTCCCCGCGAAATCTTTGTTTGCCAAAAAATTATTTCCACAACCAAAATTGCACGGAACAACAAATTAGCGTAAAAATATTTAGCGGCACGGGCATCTTCGACATGGGCATCTTCGACACGTAACAACAAATTCGGTGCGGCCGCCTTCGGTGCAGAACAACAAATTCAGCACGGACACTTTCTACGCGGAACAACAAATTAGCGGAACAAAAAATTTAGCGGGAGCTGTCGGGACGGAACAACAAATTCAGCGCAGGCGCCTTCGGTGCGGAACAACAAATTAGCGGAACAACAAATTTGCCTAAAAAATTTAGAGGCACCTTCGGCCATCATTAATCTCTTCGGCGCAGGCACGGGCGCCTTCGGCCATCAAGGTCGCTGGTCATTTAACATAGTTCGCCCTTAATCTCTTGGACCCTATAAAGCTAAACAAACATCAATAATTAAAGAACAATAATTATTAGGTCATATTAGTTCATCCAAAAATTAGTTCCTCCGAGAAAATTTAGTTTCCCTCAAAAATTGAAAATTTTCTGTTCCTCCAAAATTTAATTCTCCTAGAGAATTTAGTTCCACATTGTTTATTTAGTTTCTCACAAAAATTTTAGTCACCCAATATTTAGATCCTCCCAAAAATTTAAGACAAATTCAGTTCCTTTTCTACACATTGTTAGAAAAAATTTATATGATGAAGACAATAATTAATTGTGTCACCTAACTCTACCTATGGACTTGAAGAACATTGTCTTTACATTTTCCAGTGTGCAGCTTTCTGTAACCACCATGACATTTGGCTTGGATTTGTAGGCTTCTCGTCACACTTCAGCTGAACTGGCAAAAAATATAAGAGGTTACACCTCGAACTTCGTCACAAAATTTATCGAACTTAACTTTTCTTTGTATTATGAAATATTTTGAGTCTTTGAACTTGATGTTCTTGGCATAAATCTTTGTATGGCAAAATGCAAATTGTTAAAAAAATCAGTTGTAAACCAGTTCCAGCATATAGAAATAGCATGACGAAATTTTCTGACGGCATTAAGATGGATAATACTATCTGAACTTGATTTTCCCAAATGACTACCACACAAAAGAAACCCATGCAACCAAGGGAATCACTTTCTTTTCTAGAACAATTACATTAGAAAGGGAACACACAGATAGTATCCAAAGACCCCTAGCTAAAAAGTATAGAGAAAAGTGAACGCAAAAAGAAGCAAAAACTTATGATACAGAGGGGATTGCCAAAACATTAGATCTAAATGTTTTTCTTTTCCATCATGATATCGTCTGTTTCTCACACTGGACTTCTGAAGAATGGATTGTTAAGGGCTTCACTTGCCTTGAGGCGCTCAGATGGCTCAAACTTCAAAAGGCCATACAATAAATCTGCTAAAACATGACATGAATGGTAAACCACATGACTTAGAACAATATCCAGAGATATAAAAGGTTAAAATTTTCAGCTTAACAGAGCGCAAATGTCCAGATAGCCATATATATCAAACTTATTGGCATATACATATTTGCACCATAGTATGATTCAAAAAAGGAATTAGAGTACACAACTTAAGATGATTGTGTTTCCTTACAGCCCTAATGCTTTCTCTTGACACGACACCTTCTGGCCAATTAGTCGTGTCCCTTACCTGAAATACTTTGAGGCAGCGCTACTACATCCACAATCGAATATATATATAATCAAAAAAACCAAAATGAAACATAGAAATTAACCAAACACCAAGAAACATAAGCATTGTATTTTCATTGCAAGTTTCAAACAATTTTCTGCTTAGTTTTTCAATTCATGGTACTATTAAGAAAAAAAACTCAACCAATAATTTCCCATCTCATTTGAAGCAAACATGCTCAAATATGCTGATGTAAAGGGATTTAATGTCATACTGATGAAGTTTGAGGGTACCTTTTTGCTTAATTGTTCTTCCTCCGTGTTTAAGCGAAGAACTTGTCGCGTTCAGACTCTCACTGGTTGTTAGATCAATCTACACAAAAATATCAAATTGAAAATGGAAAGTGAGATTTTTTAAATTTACATTAAAAAATAAGATCAAAACAAACCTCAGTTAACAAAAATAGGTTTAAAACTAACTGTATGCTACTCATTCAAACAAACCATATGCTACCCAGTTGAGAAATTTACTTTAAAGATAACCTGAGCTGCAGAAAATAAGTCCCCCTCAAACCATATGCTGCTCAGTTGACAAAAATAAACTAAAATAACCTGCGCAATGAACCTGAGTTAAATTTATCCTGTTATTTGAAATTTTGCACTGTTAAACATATCATGACTTTATTTATCCATTCAGTTAACTCATTATTAAATTTATCTATCTATATTCAATTAAATTTTCTGAGTTACAATATCTATCTATATGTATTGCATAATGAGAACATCACAATATGAATATGAATATCAATTTGTTTCAGAGTGTTTTCTCACTACAAAAGCGTTGACCGTGGACAACCCGGTCAACGTAGTCAAGGGGCCCGCTTGGGTCTCTCGGGTGTGTCAAGTCGGTGCAGACGAGACGCGAGTCGGAGTTGCGGACGTCGCGGAGCACGTCGGCTGGGCCGAATCGGGATCCTCGGTCGCAAAGGGGGGGCGAGGGGAAGCCTCGACTCGGGTTGAGACGCTCGGCCTCTGGCGGACGTGCTCGGCCTCGACCGTCGGACGACGAGGGGTAGCCTCGATCGTCCTGCTGGTTACGTGGCCGGTCGTAGGGCGGAGGGGAAGCCTCGGCCCGCGGATCTGATGTCCTCCTGCGCAGATGAGAACGCTCGTCAGGGGGGCCGGACCTTGGTTCCGGCCAAATCCCCTCCGATGCCTAAGTCAGACAGTGATCTGAAAGAGGAGGCCCGGCGGGGACGGTTCGACTCGAGAGGAGATCGGAACGGCGTCTACCGGCGCGAGCGGGGGAGGAAGGAATTTGGAATGGGGGAACTAGGTCGTTGATGGAGTACCTTAGGTTTTAGTTACCTGAGATGCGGTCCCTTCTTCTGTCGTCCTCCTAGCCCTTTTATTGTCCTCCCGTCGTGACTGCCCATGACTCACGTCTCTCGTCCGCCCCCAATCGTGCCCCCTCAATCCGCCCCTTCGCCGCTTCCTGCGCCCCCCTAGCTCCTCCCCATAACGGCCATTAAGTGGTAACGGGTCTGGGGGAGCGGTTATCGCAGGAGTGGGCGAGTGATCAGCGTGTTATCAGGGCCGGGTCGGATCGATATTCGGGGGTCCTCTATAGGGCCTTGTCGGGCGGGCCAGATCACGCAGATGGTCTTCTGATCGGTAGTCGGGCTTCTGGGCTCGTGTCTTTCGGGCTTCGGCCAAATAGGCGTAACAATTGCCCCCATTGGTCGGGTCGATCGGCCTCGGCCGGTTCGGCTCGGCCGATGTGACTTCTGCCGACTTTGACAGGCTCGTCAGTCGATGCCGACTCATTTATTAGTCGTCATCATGAGTTGGTCCGTTCGATACTTTTAAGGCGCGGGCTCCGAAGCGCCGTCGGTCCTCTGATGCTGCCACGTGTAGCTGCCAGCTTATCCCCACCGCTCGCGGGGCCGTCTTAGGTTGAGAAGCCGAGTGGGTTCTGAGCCGCCATCCCGTCGTTTTCTTCTTTGCGCTGATCCCGATTCTGCCTGAGCTCTGCCTCATGTTGTCTTCCTCTGCCACGGGTTCGGATCGGCCGGAGCGTGACGCTGTTGCTGGCCTGGTGGGTGGCCCTCCTTCGGCGATTCGTCGGCACGGGGGTGAACTTTCAGGGGTGCCCCAGAGGTCTTGTCGTGGCCTTCGTCGATCTGTGCCACCGCCATCGGGGGCATGCGCTCCGCCTACCTGCTTCCGCCTTACTCGGCTCGTGCTCCTGGGTCCGACGAGCGGATCTGCCTTCCCGGTCCCAACGAGGTTGGAATATACGAGAAGTGCTTCCGCTTCGGGCTTCGTTTCCCGCTCCACCCCTTCATCGTTGAGTTCCTTCGGGCCCACAATGTGTGCCTGTGTCAATTCTGCCCCAACGCCGTCGGGCTTCTCGTCGGGTTCGTCGTCGTCTGTATGCTGAGGGGAGTGGCGCCCTCTCTTCGTCTCTTCACCCAGTTCTATCGCCTGAGCCACCACCAATCGGGGGCGTGGATTTACATCAGCGCCCGCCCGAAGATGACCCTGGTGTTGGGGTTGCCGAGCTCCCTGAAACGCTGGAAGGGGGAATACGTGTTTGTCACGTTCCCGTTGAGTGTACCTTTCCCGGTTCGGTGGGAGGCGGCCGGCGCAGTCATCCTCGATCTGGGTGAGCCGACTGTCGCCGAGCAGCAGACGGCGAAGGACATGCTGGCGATTCCTGCGAGGGAGCGGTCGATCGACGTCCTCTTTAGTGACCATAACTTGCGTAAGACGGTGTGGCCCTTAGGTAAGCTCTCCGAGTATTCGCCATTCGAGGTTTCCTGGGCTCTGCTTGGTCTCTCATTTCTTCTTTGAGTGCAGGTGGATTCCCTCTCGGTCCTTCCCCCGCCAGCACTCACGTGCAGGCCCCAGATCCGGATCCGCGTAGGAGGGATCATGTGCTGGAGGTCCGGAAGAAGCAGCGGGCCGTGACCTCGACTGGAGGCTCCAAAAGGAAGAAGGGGCAATCCCCCTCTGTCCCCTTGTTGGGGTCTTCCAAGAGGGTCCGTGAGGGGGTCGAGGGAGTTGATGTCCCGCCGCCTACCGATCAGCTCCGACCCGTCCCCGTTAAGGTTGCCTGGCCGTGGGTCGGCCCTTCGCCTCTCTCGGACGGTTCTCTCCCTGATGCCTACGATCGGTATCTAGGCGCGTTCCGCTCCAACCCCGGTGAGTTTCCTTCGTCAAAGGAGGGTCTACTTCATCCACGCTTCCCGGTAAGGGAGGAGGAATCGGTGTTTTCGAGCCGCGGAGCCGCCGCGCGAGTGGCCGAGAATAGTTGCCTCCCTCCCGATCAGGCTGCGCTGGATGGAGTTAGAGGTGACTGTCCGGCCACCTTTGTGATTCAGGCCGGCCAACAGGTAGAGTGTCTCTGCTTGTCCTCCCTCCAGCTACTTTCAACGTCTTACCTTTGTTGCCTTGGTGCAGTTGTCCTCGGTGGGTCTCTCGATGAGGCGTCAGTTTGCGGCGCTTCCCAAAGCCAAGTCCGATGCCGGGCGAGACCTTGAGGCCCATGGCGAGGAGGGAGAGGCATGTCAGTTAGAGGAAGTGCGGGTCCGATGCCCGCGTAACTGAGCTGTCCTCTACCTTGGAGGAGGCGGACCGGGAGAGGGCCTTGGCTCTGACTGCAAAGTCAGAGGCCGAGGCGCGGGTCGCCGAGCTTTTGAGAGATGCCGACACGTCTGGGGGAGCCGAAAAGATCCCCGTCTCTGTTGTTGCCCCCGAGGCCCTGGAGCTCTCTGATCGTCTGGAAGCGGCGGAGGAGCAAGTGAGGGCTCTCCTTGCTCAACTCGGCGAGAGATCCCGGGAGATCGAGAAGGAGAGGGCGGAGCACCAATGCCAGATCAAGTCCTTAGAGGCTCGGTTGCGTGGGCTTGAGGCGGTGGACCCATCCCAGATCGTCCAAGACGTCGTGGTTGAGTACGCCACCTCCTTCGTCGAGACCGCCTTGGTGGTGGCGTTCGAGAAGGGCTTCGCCCGATGTCAATCCGAGATCCAGAAGAAGTTCCCGCTCTCGGGAGTCAACTTCGAGGATCTCCGGATGCACTCTGACGACGGACGGAGTGTAGGGTATGGCCCAAGCGGACCGCCCGCCTGTGGCTCCACGGGTGCCCCTGGAGATGAATGAGGGAGGGGAATGCCCCTCGACCTCTACGTGCGTCTCTCTGTTCATCTTTTTGTTTATCTGGAAAGGAAACGAACTTAAATAAATTTATTTCATAGAAAATGATACATTCATTGAAAGTACTTGCGTAAGTGTTCCGCATTCCAGGCGTGAGTGAGAATCCTCCCCTCCATATTGGATAGACGGTAGGTTGCAGGTCCGAGGACCTCGACGACTTTGTAGGGTCCCTCCCATTTAGCCGCGAGCTTCCCTTTGCGAGCGGTATCTGGGTTGAAGCCTGCTTTCCGGAGGACCAAGTCCCCAAGGTGGTAGCTTCGGCCCCTGACCCGAGCATGGTAGTATCGGGCCACCTTCTGCTTCTGGCGGATGATGGTGCCAGGGCTTGTTCCCGCCGTTCGCCGAGGAGCTCCAGGCTGAGCTCCAGACCCTGCGAGTTCCTGTCCTCGTCAAAGCATTTGAGGCGGAGAGATTCCTCACCCAACTCGACCGGTACCACTGCCTCGGCCCCGTAGGCAAGCATGAACGGGGTCTCGCCGGTGGCCTCCTTGTGGGTCGTCTGGTATGACCAGAGTATCCCGGGGAGCTCTTCCGGCCAGCTTCCTTCGGCGTCCTTCACTTTCTTTCAGAGGGGCTCTATGATACATTTGTTGGCTGCTTCCGCCATTCCGTTGGTCTGGGGGTGCGCTACTGAGGCGAAGAGCAGCTTGATTCCCCATTCCGCGCAGAAGTCTTTGAACCCCGCGGAGTCGAACTGTTTCCCGTTGTCTGTGACGATGGACCGGGGCACTTCGAATCTGGAGATGATGGAAGTCCACACGAAGCTTTTCGCTTTCTTCCATGTGATGGTGGCCAACGGTTCCGCCTCGATCCATTTGGTAAAGTAGTCCACCGC
This sequence comes from Scilla litardierei, assembly GCA_030789695.1. Classification (NCBI taxonomy): domain Eukaryota; kingdom Viridiplantae; phylum Streptophyta; class Magnoliopsida; order Asparagales; family Asparagaceae; genus Scilla; species Scilla litardierei. The sequence continues at coordinate 182,621,666 of CM061141.1, read as the reverse complement.
CACAATCAGATACTTTCGATGCCCTCGGCCAGGCTTAAACGGTCCGAGGATGTCGAGCCCCCATTTCGCAAATGGGATGGGGCTCACGATAGGGATGAGCTTTGATGGGGGAGTTGAGGTGTGGTGGGCATACCTCTGACATTCCTGACACTTTTGGACGTAGGTTGTTGCGTCTTGTACCAGGGTCAGCCAGTAGTATCCCTGCCTCAAGATTTTCTGTGCAACCATCTTGCCCCCGTGGTGATTTCCGTAGATCCCTTCGTGAACCTCCCATAGGACGTAGTCGGCTTCCTGCGGTCCGATGCATTTCAGGTATGGGAGGACATCAGCCTTCGTCCAGCGCCTCCGGTAGAGCGTCCCCTCATGGATCACGTATCGGAGCGCCTTCCTCTCCAGGGTCCGATGCTCGTCCCAATCCGTCGGCACCTCCCCATGAGTGAGGTACCGAATGATCGGATCCATCCAGGTGGGATTTTGGTCGATCGCCATCACCTCCCGCTCCTCCGTGCTGGGGGACTGCAGGTTTTCCACGTAGATGGTGCGGCCCAGCTCCTTAGGCGAGGACGAGGCTAGCTTCGACAACACGTCTGCCCGTGCGTTCTCCGACCGCGGGAGATGCAAGACTTCCGCGTTTTTGAACCTGGAGAACGCCGCTTGGGCGACGGCGTGATACCTCTGCATCTTCTTCTCCCGCGCCTCGTAGCTTCCCAGCAGTTGGTTGACAATGAGCATCGAGTCGCTGAGGAGGCGCACAGATTCGGCCCCGAGCTCCCGGGCCAGCCTCAGGCCGTTGATCACCGCTTCGTATTCTGCCACGTTGTTGGTGGCCAGGAACTCGAACCGCAACGCGTACTCCATGACGTTCCCTTCCAGAGATCGGATCGCGATCCCCGCCCCGCCTCCTGATTGTGTGGCTGATCCGTCCACATGGACTATCCACGCTCTTGGGACTCCTGACTGGAGGTGGTCAGCCGAAAGAAAAGACAAGGGTTGGGCGACTACCGTTGCTGGGCCTTCTTCCTCTGGGGGATGTTCTCCTTCCGTCGTGCATTCAGCGATGAAGTCAGCCAAGGCCTGCCCTTTGATGGCCATGCACGGTTTGAATCGGAGGTCGAACTCGCTCAATTCCACCCCCCCAGTTCAGCATCCTTCCCATTCGGTCGAATCTCTTGAGATTCTGCTCCAGTTGTGAGTTGGTCAAGACGAGTATGGTGTGGGCCTGGAAATAGGGCCTGAGCCTTCGCGCTGAGAGAACGAGGGCGTACGCCAGTTTCTCCATGGGCGAGTACCGCACCTCCGCCCCCTTCAAGATCCGACTCGTGTAGTACACCGGCCACTGCACCCCACCGTCTTCCCGGATCAGCACCGAGCTCACTGCTTCCTCCGCGCACGCCAGGTAAAGGCTTAGCGACTCCCCTTCCCGTGGCTTGGACAGGAGAGGCAGGCTGCGGAGATATTCCTTAAGATCCGCGAATGCCCTGGAGCAGTCTTCGTCCCATAGTATCGTCTTACTATTGTCTGAGGGTTCCACGATCGCTTTCCTCAGAACCTTGAAGAAGGGGAGCGATCTTTTCGCCGATTTGGAAAGGAATCGCCCCAAGGCTGCGATGCGCCCATTCAACCTCTGCAGCTCTTTGATCGTCGTCGGCTCACGCATGTTGATCAGTGCCTCGATCTTGTCAGGATTAGCTTCAATGCCACGGTTAGTTATCATAAATCCCAAGAATTTGCCAGATCTTACCCCGAACGTGCACTTCGTGGGGTTGGGACGAATGTTGTGTCGCCGTAACCGCTCGAAGGTTTCACGAAGGTCGGCGATGTGGTCCTCTGGCTTTCTCGACTTGACAAGCATGTCGTCGACGTAGACCTCCAGGTTCCTCCCGATCTGGGAGTAAAAAACCTTGTTGACCATTCTCTGGTAGGTGGCCCCTGCGTTCTTCAAGCCAAAGGGCATCTTCTTGTAGCAGTATATTCCCCGGTCCGTCGTGAAGGCTGTCATCTCTTCGTCCTGGGGATCCATCTGGACTTGATTGTACCCTGAGTAGGCGTCCATGAAGCTAAGCATCTCGTACCCTGAAGCGTTGTCAACCAAGTGGTCAATGCGTGACAGGGGGTAGCTGTCCTTGGGACAGGCTTTGTTGACGTCACTGAAGTCCACGCACATTTGCCACTTCCCGTTGGGTTTCCTGACCATCACCATGTTCGATAGCCACTCCGGGTACCAGACCTCTCGTATGAAGCCGGCGTCGAGGAGACGTTCCACTTCCTCGGAGGCCGCCTTCATCTTCTCGCCGCCCAGGTTCCGCTTCTTCTGCCTGACCGGCCTGAAGTTGGGGTCGGTGTTGATCTGGTGGACGATCACCTGGGGATCTACGCCGGGCATGTCCTCTGGTGACCAAGCAAAGACGTCTAGGTTCACCTCCAGGCACTCGACCAGTTGGCTCCTCAGGTCGTGGCTTAGCCCTCTCCCGATTGAGACGAACCGGCCCTCGACGTCCGTGACCGGGATCTGCTCTTGCTCCTCCGCAGGGGTGGGCCTCGGCCCACCCCTTAAGTCGAGCGCGGCCATCCGGTCGACTAGACGATCTTCGGGACCTTCCTCCGCCAGTTGATAGCAGGTATTCGGTCACCCCGCGTCGCCTTCGACTTGCCCCATCCCCCCGGGCGTTCGGAACTTGATAGTCTGATGGAGGGTCGAGACCACCGCGCCGATGGCGTTGAGTAGGGGTCGGCCGATGATCCCGTTGTATTCCGACCCGATCCCCAATACGATGAATTCTACCGCCAGGGTCACCGAGTCTGGTGGGCCTCCGAGTGTTACCGGGAGATGGATCGTGCCGATGATGGGGGTGGAATGACCCGTGAATCCCACCACGGGACTCGAGCGAGGTCGCAAGTCTTCCTTCCGCCGCCCCACCTTTTCCAGGGTTGACATGAAGAGGACGTCGCAGGAGCTGTCGGTGTCGACGAGCAGTCGCCGTACCATGGTTGTGTCTATGATCACCGACACCACCAAAGCTACGTCCGAGCTGCGCGCCGTTACAGACGTGCTCGGTCTCCCGACCGGTAGGGACGGTGAGGGTCTCCCGCTCCTCTCCTCACAATCCTCCTCGCGCCGGGCCCAGGCCCACTCTTGCCAACGATGGCGGGCCCTGTCGTTTCGCGTCAGAGCCTTGCTCTCCTTTCGTCGAGACGGGTGAAGACGTGTCATTGCAGGTGTGGTTTGTTTCTTCGTGGGACAGTTCATTCCCACAGACGACGCCAGATGTTTCAGAGTGTTTTCTCACTACAAAAGCGTTGACCGTGGACAACCCGGTCAACGTAGTCAAGGGGCCCGCTTGGGTCTCTCGGGTGTGTCGAGTCGGTGCAGACGAGACACGAGTCGGAGTTGCGGACGTCGCGGAGCACGTCGGCTGGGCCGAATCGGGATCCTCGGTCGCAAAGGGGGGGCGAGGGGAAGCCTCGACCCGGGTTGAGACGCTCGGCCTCGGGCGGACGTGCTCGGCCTCGGCCGTCGGACGACGAGGGGTAGCCTTGATCGTCCTGCTGGTTACGTGGCCGGTCGTAGGGCGGAGGGTAAGCCTCGGCCCGTGGATCTGATGTCCTCCTGCGCAGATGAGAACGCTCGTCAGGGGGGTCGGACCTTGGTTCCGGCCAAATCCCCTCCGATTCCTAAGTCAGACAGTGATCTGAAAGAGGAGGCCCGGCGGGGACGGTTCGACTCGAGAGGAGAACGGAACGGCGTCTACCGGCGCGAGCGGGGGAGGAAGGAATTTGGAATGGGGGAACTAGGTCGTTGATGGAGTACCTTAGGTTTTAGTTACCTGAGATGCGGTCCCTTCTTCTGTCGTCCTCCTAGCCCTTTTATTGTCCTCCCGTCGTGACTGCCCATGACTCACGTCTCCCGTCCGCCCCCAATCGTGCCCCCTCAATCCGCCCCTTCGCAGCTTCCTGTGCCCCCTAGCTCCTCCCCATAACGGCCATTAAGTGGTAACGGGTCTGGGGGAGTGGTTATCGCAGGAGTGGGCGAGTGACCAGCGCGTTATCAGGGCCGGGTCGGATCGATATTCGGGGGTCCTCTATAGGGCCTTGTCGGGCGGGCCAGATCGCGCAGATAGGCTTCTGATCGGCAGTCGGGCTTCTGGGCTCGTGTCTTTCGGGCTTCGGCCAAATAGGCGTAACACAATTGATAGATAAATTGAACCTAGAAATAACAGATTCAATCTGAGTTAAATTGAACCTGCATATATTTGAATCATGTTATATGTGTGAAATATGAATCTGGAAATACATATAGGGAAATTATGTGTGAAATACATATAGGGAAATTAGAAATCTGGTGATACATCAGGGAAATTGAACAATTCCCTCCAACATCAGGGAAATTTAACACCATGATTCAAAATGATGATGATGAGGGCTGTTTCTTTGCGTGGAGGGCCCTCATAACACCCCTCTATCTTTCACATTAGAAAAAATAATTATTAATATTAGAGTACCTCATACATAGGTCAATTAAACAACTCTTAGAGAACGAAACTTTGCTAATTTTACTTAATAAATATGAATTGTCATTTGAGAAATATAACTTGCATGGAACTTTCACATAATCTAGATTCACATCCTACACTTCAGAGCTCCCTTTTGAGTTTTGTAACAAAACCATTCATTTTTGGCTTTCCTTTCGTAACATCTAAGGATTCATTATCAAATTGAAGGCCCAATCATGCAGTGTCCCTTGCCATCCGTTTCATTCTTGCCCTTTTAGTCTGGAACCAGTTGTAGACAGTTGATTCAGAAACTTGACCATATTTTAAGAGCTCAGAGGTTAACTCCTTAATCTTTTCCTTGTTTGGTGTCCTACCATCATTCTGATATATTCTTTCCAGTATATCTCGTTGTTCTGGCATCAAACGCAGCCTGGTATACTTCTTAGGAGTAACTCCAGAGCCATAAGAGGATCGGAATATTGACCACCATGATTCATTCCTACATATGAAGCATACCATTAGAAAAGAATTAATCCATGAATGTTGAGTGGAATGTTCATTTCAGTGTCATATTGTTAAAAAATCACAATTCCAATATTGAAGGTAGTAGAAATCTATGGCGATAGTAGTAGTTGATTGACTAATTATAACCATTTAATAGCATACAAATTAAGGTGAGTAGTACTGCAAAATTTTTCAACATGCATGCATGATACATCAGGGAAATGTAGCATCAGGATTCAAAATGAGAAATGGTTTTGTGTATCCTGAGTTTTCCCTATATCTAATTTCCATATATGTATTTCACACATACATCAGGAAAATTGAACATATAATCACATATCCTGAGTTTTCCCTATATGTATTTCACAAAAACATCACAGATTCATATTTCACACAAAACATGCAGGTTCAATTTAACATCAGGATATAACAATCACATCTGGATTCAAATTTGAAATCATTTTGGAACCCAATGAGTTCAGGATCATATCCTGGTATTTGATATTCATATTCATATTCATATTTCACACAAAAACATTCAGGTTTGAACTTAATATCAGGATATAACAATAACATAGTATTTAAACTTGAACTCAATTTGGAACCCAATGAGTTCAGGATCATATCATGTTATTTGATATTCATATTCATATTCAAATAACAACAATGAGTTAAATTTAACAGCACAATGTTTTTGATTCTTCAAGCTCGTCAATGTTTTTTGCTGTAATATACCCACTTTAACACTCTTAACCCTCTTCCTTTTCTCAAATTTCAAGGACCTAACTTCTATAAATCCAATTCTTTGTCACGGAAAAAATAGTTTCTTTTTCATTCCAATAACTCAAGGAGCGATTAGTTAAATTTGAACAATAAGCGCTCTTGTGGTCAATCAAAAGTGATAGAGGAAGGTATTAAGCATACAGATTCTTTTGTCTCCAAAAAAATTAAGAACAAAGAGCATAGATCAATGTATCAGACAATACAACAACTAAAGAAAATAGTAAGAAAGATGTATCTGCCAAAGATTGTGACTTTCCAGAACCTCCCCACCCTTGATCCCTTAAGGAAGAATCAACTGTAGTTTCTTTCCAGCTTCCCATCTCAAAGCGATTCTATCGTCTACCAAAAACTACATGTCTTCACATTCGAACCCGACTACCTCTGTGGTTTTCCCATACCAATTGAGCTCATCTCCCAGGTGAAAAGGGATCATTGACAAACCCTGCTTCACATTCCATGATCCAAGCTGCGGGTAGGAGCCAGAAATCAACAGGCTTTGCCCTCAATGCGTATAGTAGGGCAATCTGAATATCACAGTTACAGTATTTGATGGAATCTTTCAGAAACTCAAACCTAAATTCACCATTTCCTTCGAGAATCAATTGAGACTAAGCTGAAACCTTCCAGAAGATGTTGAAGAAATGAAAGAAAAAATAATTGGCATCCAGTGATAGTACAACTATGCTCAAGCTAACATGAATATTCTAAATCAAAATTATTTTTTAAAAAAATCTTGTCATATAAAAAATTTTGGCACTTCTTTTGATACAGAGCTCCTACAGGACATGTGTTACATGGTAGCCATTGAAAAGGCTAGAGGTTGTCAATAAAAGTGCATTTTCCAACTCTACTTGCATTAAAAATTTTATCCAAGATGTTATCTTTGTTGTTGGCTTACATAATGTAAACAAACTTACATAATACAGCATGATAGCAAGTTAAATACAAACTTTGTAATGGGCGAATTCGTCACATCAGACTTGCATAATTTAACAATTTTTGCTAACTTTATATAACTTGCATAATTTAATATTATAGACTTACATTGTTTTTTGTCTGCCAACAATTTTTTTGAAAGTGAATGACATGCAAAAAACAGTTTTTTGAGAGTGAATGTTGGGGATTTTCAGAGGTAACAAAAATTACATGCATTTGCCAAAATAAACCGACACATAAAAATTACATGATCTGCAAACAACAAAGAAGCATCATTATGGAATCACTTGATTTTTTGTGAACACTATATAAACACTAAAAATATGTATAATCCAATATTTTGAGTAGATATATATAATCCAATATTCATACCCAGTTTCAATACTACTTTCTTATACTATCTGATCATATATACATACCCAGTTTCAGTACTACTTTCTTATCACATATTTTGAGTAGATATATATAATCCAATATGCCCTAAAAATATGTATAATCCAATATTCCCTAAAAATATGTCATGTTTCATGCACATGTAGATAATCCAATATTCCCAGCTACTGAAATGTAATAAGTACATTTTAAATTATAGGTCTACTTCAAAATATGTCATGTACATAAGAAAGTAGGGTTATACATAAGAAAGTAGGGTTAATAAGTTCTCATCAAAATTTAGCATAAAGTGTATTCCAGTTTATATATTTTTGAATAACCAAATTTGACTGCTAAAAAGTTGGGTTTATTCCAAATGTGCCAAATTTAAACTATTCAATACTTCAAAATATGTCATGTTCCTCCTGAAACGCTATATTCCCTGATAATTAAATGCAAACTATAGACTAAAAACATGTCATGTACATAAGATAATGCACTTTATGCTACCAAAACAAAAAAAGGATGTTATTCAGTCTCAAAAGGAATGATATTCACATACATTCAGATTTAATATATTCCTTAAAAATATTATCCAATATATAGTACGAAATATATCATTCTTTAATAGGATGGGATATAGTGTTTTGGGATGTTTTGAAATGTATCAGGGAATATAGTTGTTTCAGAGTGTTTTCTCACTACTAGGCGTTGACCGTGGAGAACCCGGTCAACGTGGTCAAGGGACCCGCTTTGGGTCCCTCGGGGGCTTCGAATCGGTGCAGAAGGGGCGAGGGGAAGCCTCGGCCCTGGTTGAGACGCTCGGCCTCGGACAGACGCGCTCGGCCTCGGCTGGGAGGGGACGAGGGGTAGCCTCAGTCGCCCGGGTAGATGCACGGCCGTCTGGTGGCGAGGGTGAGTCTCAGACCCGATTAGGACGCTCGGCCTCGGTAGGGCGTGCTCGGCCAAGGAAGGCTGAGGGTGAGGGGAAGCCTCACCGTCCGGTTGATCGAGTGGTCGGAGAGGGGCGAGGGGTAGCCTCGGCCCGTTGGTCTGTTGTTCACCTGCGTAGACGAGAAGGCTCATCAGGGGGCCGGACCTTGGTTCCGGCCAAATCCCCTCCGATGCCTAAGTCAGATAGAGATCTGAGAAAGGAGGCCCGGCGGAGACGGTCCGACTCGTGAGGAGATCGTGACGGCATCTCTCGGCGCGAGCGGGGGAGGAAGGAGATGAATTGGGGGAACGAGGTCGTTGATGGAGTACCTTAGGTTTTGTTACCTCAGATGCGGTCCCTTTCTTCGTCGTCTTCCTGGCCCTTTTGTAGAGCCCCGGCGTGATCGCCTCTGACCCACGTCACACGTCCGCCATTGATCGTGCCCCATCAGTCCCCCCTTGCCGCCGCTCTCTCCGCCCTGCCAGCACCTCCCCATTATCGCTCTTTAGTGGTCGCGCGTCCGGGGGAGTGGTTTTCGCAGGAGTGGGCGAGCGACCAACGGGTTATTGGGGCCGGGTCGGATCGGCGTTCGAGAAGGTCCCTTGTAGGGCCTTTGTCAAATGGGCTTTGAGGACGCAGATGGGCTTTTGACCAGCAGTCGGGATCCTGGGCTCGTGCTTTACGGGTCTCGGCCAAATAGGCGTAACAATTGCCCCCATCGGTCGGGTTGATCGGCCTTGGCCGGTTCGGCTCGGCCGATGTGACCACTGCCGATTGTGACGAGCTCGCCAGTCGATGCCGACTCATTTATTAGTCGTCATCATGAGTTGGCCCGTTCGATGTTTTTAAGGCGCGGGTTCCGAAGCGCCGTCGGCCTTCAGATGCTGCCACGTGTAGCGGCAAGCTTATCCCCGCCGCTCGCGTAGTCGCCTTAAATTCGAGAAGCCGAAGGGTTTGTGAGCCGTCATTGGTGGGGTCGATCAGCCTCGGCTCGCTCGGATCACCCGTTATGTCTCCTGGGATTCCGAGCGGCGCTTCAATCGAGGCGAGGCCATAAATGCAGGTCATGATGAGGCGGATCGATTGGTCTTCAACTGGCGCCAATTTCGGAACGCCGCCGACTCTTCGAGCCTCGCCACGCATTCTTGTCAGGCGCTTCGAATTCTCCCCTGGCGTATAAGATCCCCAGTTGTGTTGATCTCCACTTCTTCTTCGCTCCTCCCGGTATTTCGAGCCTTCAGCAACCCGGAGTTTCCCGTCGCCTTCGCTTCTTTGTCCTCTCCAAAATAGTTGAGAATAGGTAATTCCTCTCTTGCTTTCATCCTATGGCTGCTCTTAGGATAGGCGGTTCTGGCCGGAGGACGAGGGGTCCTCCGGAGTCCGGACGGGGCGAACCCCGGCTAGGGGAGTCTGGTTCCCCCGCCGGGAGTCGTTCTCTTCAAGATAAGGGGAAGGAGAAACTTTTTCCAGACTACGCCCGCGATGACGTGGCGTTGGCTGCCGTACGGCTTAATGTGCCCCCGGTTGTCCTCCGCACGCCGTCAAGGACCCCTCCTTCGGTGGCCGCGGAGATCCGGGAAAGATATCTCTGCTTCCCATACGAGGTTCGGGTTCCATTCGTCGACGAGCGGATTTGCCTCCCGAGGAGCAACGAGGTCGGCGTCTACGTCGAGATGTTCCGCCTGGGTCTTCGCTTCCCGCTCCATCCCTTCTTCATCCAGGTCATGGAACATTTCACAGTGTCCCTGTGTCAGTTCACCCCATGTTCGATCGCGGTATTGACGGGTTTCGTAACGCTCTGCTGTACCCGTGGTCTGGAGCCGACTCTCCCCCTTCTCTTCTACTTTTACCAGGCCCAGACGGTCGGTCTGGGGTCATGGCTGCTACTCCGAGCTCGTTCGAGGAGGGAATGCCTGATCGGGTTACCCCACTGGTCAGGGGATTGGAACTTGGATTATGTCTTCGTGGTCTTCTTGGGCGAGGCCCAGATTCTGACAAGCTGGGGCAGTTCTGTCCATTCTCGCCCGTCGTTAGTTCTCTCAGACGCCGACCGGGCAGCCGCTGCGCTTCTGTTGGCTCTTCCTTTGGAAACGAAGTCCATTTGGTCTTTGCTGGACGACCTACTCCTGAAGGCCGTCTTGTGGTCTCCGGGTAGGTCGCTTTTTCATCCCCGGATCGCCCTATGACTCATCCTGATTTCGGTCTCCTTTGCAGGGATGGCTGGCCGCGAATTCGTCCGTGACGTTGACGAGCTGATCCGTCGTGGAGCCGCTCGGAGCCGAGGTAGTACCTCTGGAAGGGTGCCTCGGAGGACCATTGAGGAGGAGGTGCGCTGAGCCGAGCCTGCCATGGGTAAGGTGGTGGCCGCGCCTCCCGCCTCTTCTTCTGGCGATCCCCTTCCGGGGGGTGAGGATGGCGCGAGGCGGAAGCGTTCTCCTCCGGCGCCTTCGGAGCTCCACGGTGGAAAGAAGAGGAAGGAGGACGTGGATCCCTCCGGCCCGGCAGGTTCCGCGCTTCCCGTGGTGACCGCCGGGGATCCTTCGATAGCTCTGCCAGCCACCCCCCTCGCAGCGTCTTCGCCCGTATCACCAGGGGTCGGGGCCTTGTTGGCGAGCGACTTGGCTTCGATTGTCGTCCCGGGGAGTTTGATGTTTGCTGACCGAGCAGTGGCCCAGCTGGTTGCCGAGGTCTCCGTCCCTCCCCGGGACCGCAGCCTCCTCAAGAAGATCCCGGCCGACAAGATGTCGGATTCCTTGGTCTGGATCCTCCAACAGGTTCGGTTATCTTGCTATCCTCTCTTTCTCTTTATCCTCTTCTTAGCACATGTCTCGTCTTTTCAGGGTTCAGCGCTCGCTGTGGAGTTGCAGTGTCGAGCCGTCCGCTTGAGGGAGATGGAGGAGTCTTCCATGAGGGCTCAGGAGCGGGCCGGGGCGGCCGAGGTGGCCATGATGGAGGCCCAGATGGAGTCTCGGCGCCTCGCCCTCCGTGTGGCTGCGTTGGAGGGGCAAGTGGGTGACCTTGAGGGAAAGCTAGGGGATGCTCATCAGTCGGCTGAGGAAGCGGCGGAATCGTTCCGTCTGGAGAGGGAGGAGCTTCAGAGGGAGCTGTCGGACCGGCGTCAGGTAATGCGGCTGGCGGAGGAGGTCGAGAAGGGCGTCGTCGAGACCCTGGGGAAGGAGATCTTCGAGGTTCTCAGGGGGGCCTTCGGTAAGTATATAGACATCATCGCCCCCCGGATCGTCGAAGTCGTCCAGTCTTCCTTCCGGGAATGTGCGGAACGTGTCCGGCAAGCCCCTCCGCCAGTCGAGTCCCCTCGCTCCGAGCAGGGCGAAGTGCCCGAGGATGTGTCCTCCCGAGCTCGGGCTCCTTAAGCAGTCCCTCCCAGCCTTATCCTCAAATTTTTAAGCATCCGCTTCGCTTTGGGCCAGTCTACTTGAAATGGATCCCCGGCCCCCGCCCTCTCCTTCAGCCCCGCGGCCAACAATTGCTGGTTGCATGGCCGCTAGCTTGGGTCACCTACTCTGGGTCTTTTGTCTACCAATTTTGCTTTGTCGGTGTCGATCTGAACTCTGTCATTTGTCGCGAGTAGACTGTTTGTAGGGTGTTCCCTTCGCCTTGATCCCCTGTAAATAAGACGCATTTTTGTACTCGGGTTAACTATTATAAATGAAATCGACTTACTTGGAATTTTTGTGTACTTGGCGTTGTTGCCTTGTTCTTGGCTTGGGAATGGACGAAACTGGCGTTGGCTGGGGGTATTCTCCCCAGACTTAGGGGCGCAGGAGTCGGTCAGCGAGGGCGAAGCTTCTTGACTTAGGACCGGTTGGCGTCCGTGCCTCCTGGGGAAACTGCCCCCAGACTTATGAGCGCTGGAGTCGGTCGGCGAGGGCAAAGCTCCTCGGCTTAGGACCGGTCGGCGTCCGTGCCTGCTGGGGGAATTGCCCCCAGTCTTATGAGCGCTGGAGTCGGTCGGCGAGGGCAAAGCTCCTCGGCTTAGGACCAGTCGGCGTCGTGCCTGCTGGGGGAGTCGCCCCCAGACTTATGAGCTCTGGACTCGGTCGGCGAGGGCCAAGCCCTTCGGCTTAGGACCGGTCGGCGTCCGTGCCTGCCGGGGGAATCGCCCCCAGACTTATGGGCACTGGAGTCGGTCGGCGAGGGCAAAGCTCCTTGGCTTAGGACCGGTCGGCGCCCGTGCTTTGCCGGGGGAGTCGCCCCCAGACTTATGTGCACTGGGGTCGGTCGGTAAGGGCCAAGCTCCTCGGCTTAGGACCGGTCGGCGTCCGCGTCTGCTGGGGGAATTGCTCCCAGACTTATGAGTGCCGGAGATAGTCGGTGAGGGCAAAGCTCCTCTTCCTCCTCCAGTGAGGCGGCGGTCCCCAGCCTTTTGCATTACTGGCGACATGTCAACTCCGTCGGAATTTTAAATAAAGACAATAAAAAGAAGGCGTTTGTACTCTCGTGGGTCCAGTTGGACCGGTACATTTGGAGGAAATGGAAAAGGGGAAATGAAGCTAAACAGAGGGATGTAAAACTAGATATCTCCCTCATACTTAGGCCGCCCCCCGGGGGGAAGGATGTTGCCTGCTCACTCTATGATGCGGAGGGGGCCTTGGATGGTGTTACGCCTATTTGACCGAGACCCAAAGAGCACGAGCCCAGAAGCCCAACTACTGGTCAAGAGCCCATCTGCATCCTCGAAAGCCCGTTCTGCAAGGGCCCTATAAGGGGCCTCCACGAACTTCGATCCGACCCGGCCCCAATAACCCGCTGGCCACTCGCCCACTCCTGCGAAAACCACTCCTCCGGACGCGCGACCACTAAATAGCGATAATGGGGAGGTGCTGACAGGGCGGAGAGAGCGGCGGCAGGGGGGGACTGATGGGGCACGATCGATGGTGGGCGTGGGACGTGGGCCAGAGGCAATCACGCGGGGAGCTCTACAAAAGAGCCAGGAAAACGACGAAGAAGCGGACCGCATCTGAGGTAACAAAACCTAAGGTACTCCATCAACGACCTCGTTCCCCCAATTCATCTCCTTCCTCCCCCGCTCGCGCCGAGAGACGCCGTCACGATCTCCTCACGAGTCGGACCGTCTCCGCCGGGCCTCCTTTCTCAGATCTCTATCTGACTTAGGAATCGGAGGGGATTTGGCCGGAACCAAGGTCCGGCCCCCTGACGAGCGTTCTCGTATACGCAGGTGAACAACAGACCAACGGGCCGAGGCTACCCCTCGCCCCTCTCCGACCACTCGATCAACCGGACGGTGAGGCTTCCCATCACCCTCAGCCTTCCTTGGCCGAGCACGCCCTACCGAGGCCGAGCGTCCTAATCGGGTCTGAGACTTACCCTCGCCACCAGACGGCCGTGCATCTACTCGGGCGACTGAGGCTACCCCTCGTCCCCCTCCCAGCCGAGGCCGAGCGCGTCTGTCCGAGGCCAAGCGTCTCAACCAGGGCCGAGGCTTCCCCTCGCCCCTTCTGCACCGATTCGAAGCCCCCGAGGGACCCAAAGCGGGTCCCTTGACCACGTTGACCGGGTTCTCCACGGTCAACGCCTAGTAGTGAGAAAACACTCTGAAACATCTGGCGCCGTCTGTGGGAATGAACAGTCCCACGAAGAAACAAACCACATCTACGATGACGCGACCTCCCCCTTCTCAGCGAAAGGAGAGCGAAGCCCTGACACGGGGCGACAGGGCCCGTCACCACCGGCAAGGACGGGCACGGGTCCGACGCAAGAAGGATCGTGAGGAGGGGACCGGGGAACCCTCCCCATCCCCACCGGTCGAGAGACCGAATGCGTCCGTAACGGCACGCAGCTCGGACGTGGCTTTGGTGGTGTCATTGGTCATAGACACCGCCATGGTACGACGGCTGCTTGTCGACACCGGCAGCTCCTGTGACGTCCTCTTTATGTCAACCCTGGAGAAGATGGGGCGGCGGAAAGAAGACTTACGACCTCGCTCGGGTCCCGTGGTTGGATTCACGGGTCACTCCACCCCCATCATCGGCACGATCCATCTCCCGATAACACTCGGAAACGCACCAGACTCGGTGACCCTGGCGGTGGAATTCATCGTCTTGGGGATCAGGTCGGAATATAATGGGATCATCGGCCGACCCCTGCTCAACGCAGTCGGCGCGATAGTCTCGACCATCCACCGGACTATCAAGTTCCGAACGCCGGGGGGATTGGGCCAAGTCGAAGGCGATGCGGGGAGACCGAGCACCTGCTATCTACTGGCGGAGGAAGGACCCGAGGATCGCCTAGCCGATCGGATGGCCGCGCTCGATTTGAGGAGTGGGCCTAGGCCCGCCCCTGTGGAAGAGCAGGAGCAAATCCCGGTCACAGACATCGAGGGCCGGTTCGTCTCGATCGGAAGAGGGCTGAGCCAGGACTTGAGGGATCAGCTGGTCGAATGCCTGGAGGCGAACCTGGACATCTTTGCTTGGTCACCAGAAGACATGCCCGGCGTAGACCCCCAGGTGATTGTCCACCAGATCAACGCCGACCCCAACTTCAAGCCGGTTAGGCAGAAGAAGCGCAACCTGGGTGGCGAGAAGATGAAGGCAGCCTCCGAGGAAGTGGAGCGTCTCCTTGATGCCGGCTTCATACGAGAGGTCTGGTACCCGGAGTGGCTGTCGAACGTGGTGATGGTCAAGAAACCCAACGGGAAGTGGCGAATGTGCGTGGACTTCAGTGACCTCAACAAGGCCTGCCCCAAGGACAGCTATCCCTTGCCGCGTATCGACCACCTGGTGGACAACGCCTCGGGATACGAGATGCTAAGCTTCATGGACGCTTACTCCGGATATAATCAAGTCCAGATGGACCCCCAGGACGAAGAAATGACAGCCTTCACGACGGACCGGGGAACTTACTGCTACAAGAAGATGCCCTTTGGCTTGAAGAACGCGGGGGCCACCTACCAGAGAATGGTCAACAAGGTCTTCAGCTCCCAGATCGGGAGGAACTTAGAAGTCTACGTCGACGACATGCTTGTCAAATCAAGGCGACCGGAAGACCACATCACCGACTTGCGGGAGACCTTCAAGCGGTTGCGGCGGCACCACATTCGGCTCAACCCCGCGAAGTGCACGTTCGGGTTAAGATCTGGCAAGTTCTTGGGATTTATGATAACTAATCGTGGTATTGAAGCTAATCCCGACAAGATCGAGGCACTGATCAACATGCGTGAGCCGACGACGATCAAAGAGCTGCAGAGGCTGAACGGGCGCATCGCAGCTTTGGGGCGGTTCCTTTCCAAATCGGCGGAAAGATCGCTCCCCTTCTTCAAAGTCCTAAGGAAAGCGATCGCGGAACCTCCAAACAACAGGAAGACGATACATTGGGACGAAGACTACTCCCGGGCGTTCGAGGACCTCAAAGAATATCTCCGCAGCCCCCCTCTCCTGTCCAAACCACGGGAAGGGGAGTCGCTGAGCCTTTACCTGGCGTGCGCGGAAGAGGCTGTGAGTTAGGTGCTGATCCGGGAGGATGGCGGGGTGCAATGGCCGGTGTATTACACGAGCCGGATCTTGAAGGGGGCGGAGGTGCGATACTCGCCCATGGAGAAATTGGCGTACGCCCTCGTCCTCTCAGCACGAAGGCTCCGACCCTATTTCCAGGCCCACACCATACTAATCCTGACCGACTCACAGCTGGAGCAGAATCTCAAGAGATTCGATCGAATGGGAAGGATGCTAAACTGGGGAGTGGAACTGAGCGAGTTCGACCTCCGATTCAAACCGCGCACGGCCATCAAAGGACAGGCCCTGGCCGACTTCATCGCCGAGTGCACGACGGAAAGAAATGACCCCCCAAAGGAAAAAGACCCGACGACGGTAATTGCTCAACCCCTGTCCTTTCTTTCGGCTGACCACTTTCAGCCAGGGGATCCAGGAGCGTGGATCGTCCATGTGGACGGCTCAGCCACACAGTCGGGAGGCGGGGCCGGGATCGCAATCCGGTCTCCGGAGGGGAGCATTGTGGAATACGCGTTGCGGTTCGAGTTCCCGGCCACGAACAACGTGGCGGAATATGAAGCAGTGATCAACGGCCTGAGGCTGGACCTGAAGCTCGGAGCCGAGTCCGTCCGCCTCCTCAGCGACTCGAAGCTCATTGTCAACCAACTCTTAGGGAGTTACGAGGCACGAGAGGAGGCGATGCAGAGATACCTCCCAGTCGCCAGAGCGGCGATGTCCAAGTTCAAGGACGTGGAGGTCTTACACCTCCCACGATCAGAGAATGCACGGGCCGATGCGCTGTCAAAACTGGCCTCGTCCTCGCCAAAGGAACTAGGCCGCACCATCTACGTGGAGAACCTGCCATCCCCCAGCACGGAGGAGCACGAGGTGATGGCGATCGACCAGGAACCCACCTGGATGGACCCGATCATCCGGTACCTCACTCATGGTGAGGTGCCGGCCGATGGGGACGAACGCCGAACCCTGGAGAGAAAGGCGCTCCGATACGTAATCCATGAGGGAACACTCTACCGAAGACGATGGACCAAGACGGATGTCCTCCCGTACCTGAAGTGCATCGGGCCGCAAGAAGCTGACTACGTCCTGCGGGAGGTTCACGACGGGATCTGCGGGAATCACCACGGGGGCAAGATAGTCGCGCAGAAGATCTTGAGGCAGGGATACTACTGGCCGACCCTGACCCAAGATGCCACAAGCTACGTCCAGAGATGCCAAGAATGCCAGAGGTATGCCCACCACATCTCGACTCCTCCATCAGAGCTCATCCCTATCGTGAGCCCCATCCCCTTTGCAAAATGGGGGCTCGACATCCTCGGACCGTTCAAACCAGGACGAGGGCAGCGGAAACACCTGATCGTGGCAGTGGACTACTTCACCAAGTGGATCGAGGCCGAGCCGTTGGCAACCATCACGTGGAAGAAAGCGAAAAGCTTCGTGTGGAATTCCATCATCTCCCGATTCGGAGTACCACGGGCCATCGTCACAGACAATGGGAAGCAGTTCGACTCAGCAGGGTTTAAAGATTTTTGCGAGGAATGGGGAATCAAGCTCCTCTTCGCCTCGGTAGCACACCCCCAGACCAACGGGATGGCAGAAGCGGCCAACAAGTGCATCATAGAGCCCCTCCGAAACAAGGTGAAGGACGCCGAAGGGAACTGGCCGGAAGAGCTCACCGGGATACTCTGGTCATACCGGACGACCCACAAGGAGGCTACAGGCGAGACCCCCTTCATGCTCACCTACGGGGCCGAGGCGGTGGTACCGGTCGAATTAGGTGAAGAATCTCTGCGCCTCAAGTACTTTGACAAAGACCGGAACTCGCAGAGCCTAAGGCTCAGCCTGGAGCTCCTCGACGAACGACGGGAGCAGTCACTGGCCACCATCATCCGCCAAAAGCAGAAGGTGGCCCAATACTACAACGCTCGGGTGCGGGGGAGAAGCTTCCACCTTGGGGACCTGGTCCTCCGGAAAGCGGGCTTCACCACTGATACTGCTCGCAAAGGGAAGCTCGCGGCTAGATGGGAGGGACCCTACCAAGTCGTCGAGGTCCTTGGACCCGCAGCCTACCGACTAGCCGACATGGAAGGGAGAGTTCTCACTCACACTTGGAACGCGGAACATTTACGCAAGTATTTTCAATAGATGTATCACTTCATATGAAATAAATTTGTTTTAAATTCATTCCTTTCCAGATGGAGCAAAAAGGTGTACAGAGGGATACACGAAGAGGTCGAGGGGGCATTCCCCTCCCTCATTGTTCTCCGGGGGCACCGGGGGAGCCACAGGCTGGCAGCTCGCTAGGGTCTCCCCCCTTACTCCGCTCGGTGTCGGAGTACATCCGAAGTATCTCGAAGTTGATCCCCGAAAGCGGGAACTTCTCTTCGATCTCGGACTGGCACCGGGCGAAGCCCTTCTCGTACGCCTTCGATAAGGCGGTCTCCACAAAGGAGGTGGCATACTCCGCCACGGCATCCTGAGCGATCCGGGCCGGGTCCACCTCCTCGAGCCCACGCAGCCGGGCCTCTAAGGTCTCGACCTGGCGTTGGTGCTCCGCCCTCTCCTTCTCGATCTCCCGGGATTTCTCTCCAAGTTGGGCTGCAAGGGCCCTCGCCTGCTCCTCCGCCGCATCCAGACGATCGGAGAGCTCCGAGGCTTCGGAGGCAGCGGCCGGGTCGGGGATCTGCTTGACTCCTCCAGACGTGCCGACATCTTTTAAAAGAGAGGCGAGCCGCGACTCGGCCTCTGACTGAGCGGCCAGAGCCACGGCCCTCTCCCGATCCGCCACCTCCAGGGCAGAGGACAGCTCAGTTATGCGGGAGTTCAGGGACTGAACCCGTGCTTCCTCCAACTGACCAGCTTCCTCCTCCTCCTCTCCAGGGACCTCAGGGCCTAGCCCGGCCATGGATTTGGCTTTGGGAAGAGCCGCGAATTGACGCCTCATCGAGAGGCCCGCCGAGGACAACTGTGCCAAAGCAACGAAGGTAAGACGGCGAAAGCAGCTGAAGAACCGGGGGACAAGCAGAGACACACTACCTGTTGGCCAGCCTGGATCACGAAGGTAGCCAAGCAATCGCCTCTGACTCCGTCCAACACCGCCTGGTCGGAAGGGAGACAACAGTTCTCGGCCACCCGAGCGGCGGCTCCGCGGCTCGAGAACACCGACTCCTTCTCTCCCACTGGAAAGCGTGGATGAAGAAGACCCTCCCCTGACGAAGGGAACTCGCCAGGAGCGGAGCGGAACGCCCCGAGATACCGACTGTAAACTTCAGGGAGAGAGCCATCCGGGAGAGGTGAAGGGCCAGCCCACGGCCAGGCAACCTCGACGGGAGCAGGATGAGGTCGGTCAGCAGTCGGCTGGACGTCGACCCCCTCGACCCCCTCGCGGAGCCTCTTGGGAGACCCCTGCAAGGGGAGAGAGGGAGACGACATCTCCTTTCGCTTCGAGCCTCCGGACGCGGTCACAACCCGTTGCTTCTTCCGGACCGCCAACACATGGTCCCTCCTACGCGGATCCGGGTTCGGGACCTGCACGAGAGCGCTGACGGGAGAAGGACCGAGAGGGAACCCACCTGCGCACAAAGAAGAAATGAGAGGCAGAGCAGAACCAGGGCGACCTCGTGGGGCGAGCATTCGGAGCAGCTTACCTAGGGGCCACACCGTCCGGCGCAAATTGTGGTCACTAAAGAGGAAGTCGATCGAGCGCTCCCTCGTAGGAATTGCCAACATGTCCCTCGCCGTCTGCTGCTCGGCGACCGTCGGCTCACCCAGGTTAAGAACAACGGCACCGGCCGCCTTCCACCGAGCCGGGAAGGGTACGCTCGAGGGGAATGTGACGAACACGTATTCCCCCTTCCAGCGTTTCAGAGAGCTTGGCAACCCCAGCACCAGGGACATCTTCGGGCGGGCGCTGATGTAAATCCACGCCCCCGATTGATGAAGGCTCAGGCGGTAGAACTGGGCAAAGAGGCGGAGAGAGGGCACCACCCCCTTCAGCATACAGACGACAACGAACCCGACGAGGATTCCGATGGCATTGGGACAGAATTGACACAAGCACACATTGTGGGCCTGAAGGAACTCAACGATGAAAGGATGAAGCGGGAAGCGGAGCCCGAAGTGGAAGCACTTCTCATATATTCCGACCTCATTGGGACCAGGAGAGCAGATCCGCTCGTCAGCCCCGGGGGCACGAGCCGAGTAGGGCGGAAGCAGGTATGTAGAGCGCATGCTCCCGATGGCGGTAGCACAGATCGACGAAGGCCACGCCAAGACCTCAGAAGGAATCCCTGAAAGATCGTCCCCATGCTGACTAGTCGCCGAAGGAGTGCCACCCACCAGACCTGGATCCGCATCGCGCTCCGACCGAACCGAACCCGTAGCAGAGGAAGACGACATGGGGCAGAGCTCAGACAGAAGGGGGATCAGCGCAAAGAAGAAAGACGACGGGAAGGCGGCTCACGAATCCCTCGGCTTCTCCACTTAAAGACGACTCCGCGAGCGGCAGGGATTATCTTGCCGCAACACGTGGCAACATCTGAAGGCCGACGGTGCTTCGGAACCCGCGCCTTAAAAACATCGAACGGGCCAACTCATGATGACGACTAATAAATGAGTCGGCATAGATTGGAGAGCTTGTCAAAGTCGGCAGAAGTCACATCGGCCGAGCCGAGCCGGCCGAGGCCGATCGACCCGACCGATGGGGGCAATTGTTACGCCTATTTGACCGAGACCCAAAGAGCACGAGCCCAGAAGCCCAACTACTGGTCAAGAGCCCATCTGCATCCTCGAAAGCCCGTTCTGCAAGGGCCCTATAAGGGGCCTCCACGAACTTCGATCCGACCCGACCCCAATAACCCGCTGGCCACTCGCCCACTCCTGCGAAAACCACTCCCCCGGACGCGCGACCACTAAATAGCGATAATGGGGAGGTGCTGACAGGGCAGAGAGAGCGGCGGCAAGGGGGGACTGATGGGGCACGATCGATGGTGGGCGTGGGACGTGGGCCAGAGGCAATCACGCGGGGAGCTCTACAAAAGAGCCAGGAAAACGACGAAGAAGCGGACCGCATCTGAGGTAAAAAAACCTAAGGTACTCCATCAACGACCTCGTTCCCCCAATTCATCTCCTTCCTCCCCCGCTCGCGCCGAGAGATGCCGTCACGATCTCCTCACGAGTCGGACCGTCTCCGCCGGGCCTCCTTTCTCAGATCTCTATCTGACTTAGGCATCGGAGGGGATTTGGCCGGAACCAAGGTCCGGCCCCCTGACGAGCGTTCTCGTCTACGCAGGTGAACAACAGACCAACGGGCCGAGGCTACCCCTCGCCCCTCTCCGACCACTCGATCAACCGGACGGTGAGGCTTCCCCTCACCCTCAGCCTTCCTTGGCCGAGCACGCCCTACCGAGGCCGAGCGTCCTAATCGGGTCTGAGACTTACCCTCGCCACCAGACGGCCGTGCATCTACTCGGGCGACTGAGGCTACCCCTCGTCCCCCTCCCAGCCGAGGCCGAGCGCGTCTGTCCGAGGCCGAGCGTCTCAACCAGGGCCGAGGCTTCCCCTCTCCCCTTCTGCACCGATTCGAAGCCCCCGAGGGACCCAAAGCGGGTCCCTTGACCACGTTGACCGGGTTCTCCACGGTCAACGCCTAGTAGTGAGAAAACACTCTGAAACAGATGGTGTTGATCTTCTTCCCCTTGTCCGGCTGTGTGGAGGTCCCTTCTCCATGGGCCGGCTCGTCGGCCTGATTCCTGGCGTGCCCTCGGCTCATCAGCTTCTCAATGTCCTTCTTCAAATGCCAGCAATCTTCTGTGTCGTGACCATCGTCCTTATGGTACTTACAGTACTTCTCCCTGTTCTTCCCGCCTCTTTTAGCCTTCGGCGGGGGGCGGTCAGCTCGCTCTTCCTTCTGTACTTGGGCGAGAATGGCGTCTGGGGTGGTGTCCCTCGCGCTTTCTCCCCGTTGCATGTTCCTTTGTCTCTTTTCGGTCCGGTATCCTTCGGGGCTTGCTCGTCCGCCGTCGCCACGCTTGGTCCCTCGAGCGGTTTTTCCTGAATCCTCGGCCAAGGCCTCCTCGGTCAGCATAAAGCGCTCGGCCCTTGCCATGATCCCGGGGAGGTCCTTTGGGGGGTCGTTGTGCAGGGACTTCTTGAGGCCCCTGTGGCGAAGCCCTTTCTTAAGAGCCGTCTGGACCACCAGGTCGGGTGGGTTGTTCACGTTTAGCCTTTCCGCATTGAAGCGGCGCATGAACTGTCGGAGTGGTTCGGCCGGGCCTTGTACTATGTTGAACAGATGTTCAGCACCAGGTTTGATCAGCCTCCCCGCCATGAACTGTTTGCAGAACAACTGGGCGAGTTGTTCGAAGCTGTCGATGGAGCGGCCGGGCAGGCTGTGGTACCAGATCCTCGCCGCTCCCCTGAGAGTAGAATAGAAGCCCCGGCAAAGCAGGTCATCGTCAGCTCCCTGGAAGGCCATGTCCCCCTCGTAGTCCATCACGTGGTGCGCCGGGTCTCCTATTCCATCGTACTTTCCCAGCACCGGGATCCGGAATCGGGAGGGGACCCGTGCGTCGGTTATTCTCCGTGACAAGGGGCATCGATCTCCGTGGATGCCTCCGGGGATGCGGTACTCGCCTGCCTCTGGATCGACCGGGGGTGGGGGTACCACCGGCGCCAGCGGGGCTGGCTCCGCAGCCTTCGCCACACTGGGGGCCGGGCTGTCCCGACGTTCCCGACTCCTCCTGCGGGAGCTCCGGCTCCGCCGCGATCGGTCTCTCGAGTGGTGTCGTTCGCTTCTCCTGCAGCGGGACGACCGCGATCGATGAGACGAGGCCGTCCTTGATTCGCCGTCCGTCCCTTCGGTCTCTCTTCGGCTCCTTTCACGATTGGGTGAGGAGGCGCGTGACCTCGCCTGACGAGAGCCGGACAATGTGAACCGACGCTCCATGTTCGGTTTCCGGGTCCCGTGGTCGTCGACCACGGCGGACCGCAAGTGTGGGGGACCCCCCGCCCATCGACGGCTGTCGTCCAACGTGCCTCCGTTGGGTGGCGCAGGGCCGACGAGCTGCTGCACCGTTGCGACCAACGTCTGGAGGCTCGCGTTGGTCTCTTGAGCTAGGGCGCGGAGCTGTCCCTGCGTGGCCAGTTCTGAGCCGCCGGCTTCTTCGGTGGAGAGGGTGGGGTGGCCGCTGACGGGTGTGTCCTCGGGATTGCCGTTTGTTGTGCCATTCCCCTCCTCTGGGATGGGGGGCATGCGCTTCCTCCCATTGCTGGTACGTGCCATTGTTGGTGTGGTTTGCTTCTTCGTGGGACGGTTTCTCGTTCCCACAGACGGCGCCAGATGTTTCAGAGTGTTTTCTCACTACTAGGCGTTGACCGTGGAGAACCCGGTCAACGTGGTCAAGGGACCCGCTTTGGGTCCCTCGGGGGCTTCGAATCGGTGCAGAAGGGGCGAGGGGAAGCCTCGGCCCTGGTTGAGACGCTCGGCCTCGGACAGACGCGCTCGGCCTCGGCTGGGAGGGGGACGAGGGGTAGCCTCAGTCGCCCGGGTAGATGCACGGCCGTCTGGTGGCGAGGGTGAGTCTCAGACCCGATTAGGACGCTCGGCCTCGGTAGGGCGTGCTCGGCCAAGGAAGGCTGAGGGTGAGGGGAAGCCTCACCGTCCGGTTGATCGAGTGGTCGGAGAGGGGCGAGGGGTAGCCTCGGCCCGTTGGTCTGTTGTTCACCTGCGTAGACGAGAAGGCTCGTCAGGGGGCCGGACCTTGGTTCCGGCCAAATCCCCTCCGATGCCTAAGTCAGATAGAGATCTGAGAAAGGAGGCCCGGCGGAGACGGTCCGACTCGTGAGGAGATCGTGACGGCGTCTCTTAGCGCGAGCGGGGGAGGAAGGAGATGAATTGGGGGAACGAGGTCGTTGATGGAGTACCTTAGGTTTTGTTACCTCAGATGCGGTCCCTTTCTTCGTCGTCTTCCTGGCCCTTTTGTAGAGCCCCGGCGTGATCGCCTCTGACCCACGTCACACGTCCGCCATTGATCGTGCCCCATCAGTCCCCCCTTGCCGCCGCTCTCTCCGCCCTGCCAGCACCTCCCCATTATCGCTCTTTAGTGGTCGCGCGTCCGGGGGAGTGGTTTTCGCAGGAGTGGGCGAGCGACCAACGGGTTATTGGGGCCGGGTCGGATCGGCGTTCGAGAAGGTCCCTTGTAGGGCCTTTGTCGAATGGGCTTTGAGGACGCAGATGGGCTTTTGACCAGCAGTCGGGCTCCTGGGCTCGTGCTTTACGGGTCTCGGCCAAATAGGCGTAACAATAGTGTTTCATGATATTGTGTATCAGGGAATATAGTGTTTCAGGATATTGTGTTTCAGGGAAAATTGTTGAAACCTTATCAGGGAATATTGGAGTGTTTATATAGTGTATCAGGATGTTTTGAAGTGTATCAGGGAATATTGGAGTGTTTATATAGTGTATCAGGATGTTTTGAAGTGTATCAGGTAATATTGGAGTGTTTATATCGGGATGTTTTGAAGTGTAGCAGGGAATATTGGAGTGTTTATACAGTGTATCAGGATGTTTTGAAGTGTATCAGGGAATTCTAACCTTGAGATGTTGTGTTGGGAATTATGGTATATTAAGAAATTTTGGAATAAATCCTGGGTATGTATATGACACTATTTATCCCTGATAAACTGGATATACTTAAACACAAATTTTATAGCCAAATTTCAAATTCACATACATGGGAATGGTATAGTGGATCAGAATAGAGAAGATATGAGCATCAGAATTGTTTCTTGGCATACATACCCAATTTGGCTAAAGTCATATATAGTATACTTAAAGGTAGTATACTTCAATATTGGCTGATCTTTATATACCATAATTCATCTCACATACATACCCAGTTCCTACCCCTTTTTCAGGTACTCATGTAACTGGAGGTCACAGGATTTTCAGGTACTCATGTAAATAGATTGGGCAATATATTTCATGGATTTTACTGAAGGTCACCGGACAACTTGGAAAGAAGAAGACATGTTAAATTGAAACAATCAGCAATGCAATTTGGAAAGAAGAAGAAAACTGCTCTTTTAATGCAAAGACAATGAAATTCTGGTTAGCGAATGTTTAAACCTTCAAAAGGGTTTTAGAAAGTTGGGGTAATCTTTAACTTGCTAACTGAAGATTTGTAGAATGTCTTTTTTGAGGGAATATCATAACAGGGGAAGTTTCTGAAATTTACCATAAAAATAGCTTGTTCTGTCTTTCATCAACTTGCATATACACTTCCAAGGTTGATTCCTTATAACATAATATTATGACAAAATCAGACAACAGGAAACACACAACACAAAGAGACATCTTTCAGATGCCCAAAACTTTGGGGTCTTGCAATTTTTACGAATCTTCCCCACAATTTATTATTTTTAAAGAGAACGGATCAGCTTTTCCCAGCTTGTAAATTATTCAAACTCCGTTATCGAATTAATGTCACAGAACCTGACATAACAAATTAAGATTATTTGACAAATACATATCAAAAACCATAGTATTCAAAGACCATGCAGTTGCTACTTTAAATTATAAGACTAAATGCTGCAAATTGGCATGGCTAAGATTTTTGCATAAATATACACCATCAAAACCCTTAATTTTCATGAACTAAGAATTTATAGTTCCCTAAGCCTGATTACATCAATTCGATTTGAGCCAAGAGGAACAACAAAATGAACTAACTAATGCAATGAGATTCTTGAAACCCAAATTCATGGTTTAAACAGACCATTTTAGGTGAGGAGGGGGGGGGAGCACCTGATCTTATGTTTTGATGAGCAGGCACCGAAGGCAATCCCTGAGATGTTGTCAGAAGCTCGTTGGAAACGGAGGCAGGCCCAGAGATGTTGGTTTAAAAAAGCACAGTAATATTAGTGTTATCTCAGAAATTGGAGTAAAAAATAAAATTACAGTGAAATAAAATTGATATTATTTGTCAACTAATGTTTACCTTGATAATATCATCTAATAGCTATTAATTCCAATGTATGTGGCCATTGTTTGGTGCCATAATCATGCAATTCAAAATTAATCTCTCCACTAACCAATTTTCCTTATAAATCAAATATAAATAATTTAATCAACTCTTACTATAAAATTTAACTTTAGTGCAATAATTGATATAATTTAACCCTTTTCATTAGGTAGTCTGGCTTCTGCACCACCAAAGCATATAAATCAAATATGGTTATATCATCAAATGTAATTAACTTCAATTACAGTTATATCAATTAGGCATGATATGAATAGCAACTCATAATTGATAGGAACAGCAACTCATAACATATAGCCATATAAAAGAGAGAACTCATAACATACAACCTGGATTGATATGGTTAATTCCATATAGCATTCCATGAGGCTGAGCTCCTCTGAGGCATTCTATCAAACACCTCTCTTGCCTCATCCAGCTTGTTGTCCACGTCACCAAATCCCTCTCGCCCATTCCATCAAACACCTTGCACGCGTCTTCATCAACCTCAAACCCAAGATACATATGTATCAGATGGTTCTACACATACCCATCATCCCAGAATCAAAACTTTAACGTTTGCAAAAGGAGAAAAGAATCAATATTGCAACCTAAACACAAATGAAACCTGAACACAAAATATCATACCTACTTTTTGCCCAATTTTTATGCCCTGAAAACACAGATTTTTACTGAACATAAAACATCAACCTCTGAGCCCAGATTGTTGCCTTGAAAACAAAGCTTTTTTACCTGCAAAAATAGCTTTTTGAGAAAGAATGTTGGGGTTTTCAAATAGAAATTTTAATGGTTGGGGTGTTTACTCACCTACTTCTTGAGAGAGAATGAATTGCAAAAACAGTTTTTTTAGAGAGAATGACTTCCCACAGTCGATGCCTTCATCGTTGCAATCTCTTCTTCGTTCCTCGCATATTCAATTTCAGGTGATTGAGTGAAATCTTTGTTTTCCGAGGCTTTCCCAGCATCCCTACGTACCCACGTACTGAGGGACAGTATGAAGTGAAATCAAGAATCAGATGGCAGTCTGGATACAGTGTCTCTTGTAACGTGGCTCTTGGAATTGGCAGGAAAAGATGACGCCATTGATTAGTTGAGCTCGCGTTGTGCCGTCGAAGTTGTCTTCTTGAAAATCCTGCAGATAGCCCACAAATCCTGTTGAAAGGGCCAGAATGAAAGAATCAATACCAGCATCCAAATCTGAACACAGCTTCCACAAACACCTGTATTGGTGAAAACCATCACCAAGCTCCTCATATGATGAGATCGGGCTCTTTTGCTTCCCCTTCCTCTTCATCCTCTCCTTTTCTTGCAGGGTCTTTGGGGTCTGTGGGGGTTGTTGGAGTCTTGCAGGGAGGGGAGAGAGAGAGAGAGAGAGGGAGGAAGGGAGAGTTTCCCCCAAAGTTTGGACGGGTCAGCTGAGTATGCCCCAGCTTTTAAATTTTTAAGTTTCACACCAAATTTCATTTTTCAAACATTTCCCCCTAAAGTTTTCCCTCCAAACTTATCCTAGTCATCACTTTTTGTATGTCCCAGTCAGCTTTTGCTTGCCACGTAGGAAAAATCTTTGTCCTAATAGGATAAGATTCAAAATATGCTCTCTTTTATAGAATAGATATAATCCAAAGATACATAGAGTACACAAAATAACCGACCACTCCACATCCATCAAAAATATGTTCAACATCATACATGATCCATCAATACTATCAAAAGTACAAATAGACTCAAACTCTCAACCTTAATCAAAAAAAAATCTAGGCCTAAGGGTGAGTAGTCTCCACGAAGTATCAATCCAGATCAGCTGCAGAGGAGTCCACGGGAGTAGCCAACTCAACACGAAAGTCCTGGGCTTCTGGATCAGCAGAAATATCCTCGGGATGAGGAGTAGCAACAACAGCAGAGGAGACATCTTGAGGAGCCGAAGAAGCAACCGGCTCAGAAGCAGTATCAACTATAGGATCAGGAAACTCAGTGATGATCGGATGTAACGACCACCTTCCAGTCGTATGTATTTTAGTGCGTGTGATGTTCATGTACGTGTATTCGTATTTGGTTTTTATTGTTTTTTCGTAGCTCAGACGCGTGGCCGGACCTCGTTTTCACGATCCTCTCAGAGGCGCGACCATCCTGGTATTTTCTTTGAAATTCTTGGGTATTGAGGGACCCATCTACAATAACATCATTATTATTAATAAAACATTTTCTTTTAATTTTTAAATTTCCCAAATCAATTATGCTGAGTACGTTTTTTTAAAGAGAAGTAATTCTAAACACTAATCATATCTCTTTTCTAATCATATCTCTTCTTAACAAATCAATTAAATAATAATAATAAACACAAATCCCATTTCAAATTCTGTAACGTTTAACAAATCTTTTTTTACTAACCTATAATAAAATCTAAAGCTATTATTTATCCTATCCTAACCGTACAATCTCCACTCCCCCACATCTCTCCCCACTATCACACGTTACCCACACTCTCTCTCTTTCTATATAATAAAACCTATAATCTAACCTAGGCCTAAAACGAAGCAGCCGCCCCCTCTAAAATAATAAACCCACGTTCCATTTCCTCCCCCCTTCAAAAATCCTGGCACTCATCATCTCGCATGAACACATGCACAGATTTCCACCTTCCTTCTTATCCTCCAGCACCCTCGCCGCCCTTCGCCTGACCCCGACTATCCCTCCGATGCGCCGCCCAGCTCGCCTCCGTCTCTAGAACCGACAGCAGCCTCCGTCCCTTCCTCTTCTCGTCGTGCCTTCCGACTGCACCAATGCCCAGTTCACTTTCGCCGCCTTCCTCCCACCTCATCGAACACCCCAAGGCCTCAACGATCCCGTCACCAGTGAACCCCACCGACAGTCGACCCCCTTCGATCTTCCTCCTCCCAGCTTCCATGAACCTCGACCGCCCTGATGGCCAAACAACCCCGCTCCCAAAGCCACTGCGTCCATCTCCCCTTCAAAACAACTCCACGCTCAGCCACCCCGGCACACGAACCCACCGCCAGTGCCCATATCCACCTCCTCCCGATGTCCATAATCGTCGACCCGCCTTCGACTTCTCCCTCCAATATCCTCACAGCCACCTTGCCCTGAACCCCGCTCTTCTCCGATGACCTCTCCGGTGAGCCACTCCCCGCAGACCCCACGCCACCATCTCATCTCCCACCTCGTCCAGCGCCTCTGCCCCATGCTCCCCTCCATCTCCGACAAGCCCGTACACCATCGCCCCAGTCTGTCGAGCGCCCTCCGCCATCGCCGTCCCTACACGAGTCACCTCCATCTCCGACTCGCCGTCGCCAACCTCGTCGCCAACCTCCGACCACCGTGAGCCCCGACCGCATGCGTCATCGTCTTAAACACCTAAAACCCATCACGAGTGAGTATCGCACGCTAAGAACGGTGAGTTGCATTCTTTATATATATGCATATAGTAGGTGGGGTTAATATTATAAATGGTACTGTTATAGTAGCAGTCTATAATCTTATATAATTATTTAGTTAGTAAAGTGATGTGTAGGTTCTTTTATTTATATATATATATATATATATATATATATATATATATATATATATATATATATATATATATATATATATATATTCTATAAAACAGGGATCTTATCAAGAGATTTTGGATAAGAGTTTTTGATAAGAGATGAGAAATTGTGTATATATGAGGGATATTGTTAAGAGAAATTGAATAAGATATGAGAAATTGGATAAGATATGAGAAATT
Organism: Scilla litardierei; assembly: GCA_030789695.1. Taxonomy (NCBI): domain Eukaryota; kingdom Viridiplantae; phylum Streptophyta; class Magnoliopsida; order Asparagales; family Asparagaceae; genus Scilla; species Scilla litardierei. The sequence goes on along the minus strand of CM061141.1, from coordinate 182,592,375 downwards.
TGATAAGAATTTTGGGTGACTAGGACAAATTTTTGTGTGGGTTTCGGGTTTGAATTTTGAATTGTGTCTCGAATAATGTGCTAGCTATGCTTTTTTACGCTGAAGGACTGAGAAATTTTGGAGTTTGAAACCATTTGAATTTGAATTATGTCTGGCATTCTGTGCCCTTTACGCTAGGGAAAAACACTCTCATACGCAACGCAAGAAATTTTTTGGAGGGAAACCAAAAGTTTTTTGGGGGAAAAAACTCATCCTAAGAAAATCAGCCGCCCAAAACTAAAATCTGCTGCTTTGAAGTCTCATCCTTTGCCATCAAGTAGAGGGAAGCAGAGGGAAGCCAATCCTGCCGACATCTCAAAGGCTCGGAGCCTCAGACCCAGCAAAGACATCTAGCACGATGCAGCGAAGCGAAGGGAGCTGGTAACAGCAACGGTCGGCTCCTCCTATCCTTCATAGAAGTGGAAGCTACTCAAATGGTGCTTCCCCCATTAATTTGTTTGCAGAAAGAAATTCGATTCATCCCGCCATTAATTTTTCGTAGCTAGATTGATTCTTTTTAAATGTTTTAGATTTTTTTGCAGCAAGGAATTTGGATTCTATGTTAAAGGTTTGTACAAAGCCTCCAGGATTTCTGCACACCAACTGTTTGTACAAATGCTCAAAGGTTCTATTCTTCTTTTATTAACGACCAATTAGTTAACTGAAATGTTTGCTTTCTCCTTGGGAGATGTACATGAATAGAGATTGATTCTCTTGGATTCTGAGAAATTTGCTGAATATTTATAATGTTCTGAAATGGTTTGTACATGTTGAAATATTCTGTACATGTTATGAATCCATATTTTGAAATAATGTTCTGTTGAAGAACATCTCTGTACATGTACATTTCAAACTAATGTTCAATATGTTGGATTCACTTGACTTGCAAATATTTTAAAATAAGAGAAACATTATAAAGATGTACATGAACAGAACATTTCAAAATAAGAGAAGTATCTGAGCAATTTGTTTAGAATTTCAGAATTGAATTAAAATAAAATTCTGAGCAAATTAGTTAATTTGCAAATTAGATGTACATGAAAAAACATTTCAAAATTGAATTTTAGAATTGAATTTTGTGCAATTAGTTATTGTTTCAGAGTGTTTTCTCACTACAAAAGCGTTGACCGTGGACAACCCGGTCAACGTAGTCAAGGGGCCCGCTTGGGTCCCTCGGGTGTGTCGAGTCGGTGCAGACGAGATGCGAGTCGGAGTTGTGGACGTCACGGATCGCGTCGGCTGGGCCGAATCAGGATCCTCGGTCGCAAAGGGGGGGCGAGGGGAAGCCTCGACCAGGGTTGAGATGCTCGGCCTCGGGCGGACGTGCTCGGCCTCGGCCGTCGGACAACGAGGGGTAGCCTCGATCGTCCTGCTGGTTACGTGGCCGGTCGTAGGGCGGAGGGGAAGCCTCGGCCCGCAGATCTGATGTCCTCCTGCGCAGATGAGAACGCTCGTCAGGGGGGCCGGACCTTGGTTCCGGCCAAATCCCATCCGATGCCTAAGTCAGACAGTGATCTGAAAGAGGAGGCCCGGCGGGGACGATTCGACTCGAGAGGAGATCGGAACGGTGTCTACCGACACGAGCGGGGGAGGAAGGAATTTGGAATGGGGGAACTAGGTCGTTGATGGAGTACCTTAGGTTTTCGTTACCTGAGATGTCGTCCTTCGCTCCAGTCGTCCTTCTAGCCCTTTTATAGACCTCGCGCCGTGATTGCCCCCGACCCACGTCGCTCGTCCGCCCTTGATCATGCCCCCTCAATCCGCCCCCCCCCCCCCCCCCCCCCCCCCCCCCCCCCCCCCCCCCGTCACCGCTCCCTGCGCCATGCCAGCACCTCCCCATAACGGCCATTAAGTGGTAACGGGATCGGGGGAACGGTTATCGCTGGAGTGGGCGAGTGACTCGTGCGTTATCGGGGCCGGGTCAGATCGATATTTGGGGGTCCTCTATGGGGCTTCGCCGGGCGGGCCTGATCGCGCAGATGGGCTTCCGATCGGTGGTCGGGCATCCAGGCTCGTATCTTTCGGGCTTCGTTCGGTGGGCTGTGCCTTTGGGCCTATGTTGTTTGGCCTTCGCAAAATAGACGTATCAATTGCCCCCATCGGTGGGGCCGATCGGCCTTGGCTAGCTCGGTTCGACCGATGTGACTCCTGGGGTTTTGAGTGGTGCTTTAGTCGAGGCGTGGTCATAAATGAAGGTCGTGATGAGGCGGATCGATTGGACTTCCCTTGGCGCCGATTTTGAAACGCCGCCGGCTCCTTGAGGCCTGCCACGCGTTCCTGTCAGGCGTTTTGAATTTGCCCCTGGGTCTGGTATATAAGATCCCCAGCTGCGTTGATCCCCACTTCTCTCTTGCTCTTCCCACTGTTCTGGGCTTTCCAGAACTCGGAGTCTCCCGTCGCCTTCGTTTCCTTGTCTCCTCCAAACTAGCAAAAAGGTAATTCCTTTCTCACCTTCGTATTATGGCTACTCTTAGGATAGGCGGTTCTGGCCAAGGGGCGAGGGATCCTCCGGAGTCCAGGCGGGGCAGGCCCCGACTTGCGGGATCTGGTTCCTCCAAGATAAAGGGAAGGGGAAGCTCTTCCCGGACTATGCCGGTGACGATGTGGTGTCGGCTGCCGCGCAGCTTAATGTACCTCCGGTTATCCTCCGAACGTCGTTGAGGACTCCTCCTCTAGCGGACGCGGAGATCCGAGATAGGTATCTCTGCTACCCGTACGATGTTCGAGTCCCCTTCATCGACGAGCGGATCTGCCTTCCGAGTAGCAATGAAGTTGGCGTCTATGTCGAGATGTTCCGCCTGGGTCTTCGTTTCCCGCTCAATCCCTTCTTCATCCAGGTCATGGAGTACCTCATGGTGCCCCTTTGCCAGTTCACCCCCTGCTCGATTGCGGTACTGACGGGCTTCGTGACGCTCTGCTGTACCCGTGGTCTGGAGCCATCTTTCCCCCTTCTCTTCCACTTTTATCAGATCCAGACGGTCGGCCCAGGGTCATGGCTGCACCTCTGAGCCCGATCGAGGAGGGAATGCCTGATCGGGCTACCCCGCTGGTCAGGGGAATGGAGCTCGGATTATGTCTTCGTGGTCTTCCTGGAGGATGCCCAGATTTTGACAGGTTGGGGCAGGTCTGTCCGGCCTCACCCAACGCTAGCCCTCTCTGAGGCCGATCAGGCAGTCGCCGCGCAGCTGTCGACCCTCCCCTTGGAAGCGAAGTCTATCTGGTCTTTGTTGGACGACCTACTCCTGAAGGCCGTCTTGTGGTCTCCGGGTAGGTCGCTTTTTCAGTCCTGGATTGCCCCGTGGCTTACCCTGATTTCAGTTTTCCTTGCAGGAATGGCTGGTCACGAGTTCATCCGTGATGTCGATGAGCTGATCCGTCGTGGAGCCGCTCGGAGCCGAGGCAGTACCTCCGGAAGGGCGCCTCGACGAACCGTTGAGGAGGAGGTGCGCCGAGCCGAGCCCTCCGTGTGTAGGGTGGTGGCCGCGCCTCCTGCCTCTTCTTCTGGCGATCTCCTCCCCAGGGGGGTCGCAAGGGCCAGATCCGTCCCTCCAGCCCAAGTGGCGGGGGGTAACGACGGGTCCAGTGCAGTCCCTCCTGCACTTGGCGTCTCCCCTCTCGTCCACGACGGTGGAGATGGTGCAAGGCGGAAACGTTCCCCTTCGGCGCCTGCCGAGCCTCGTGGAGGGAAAAGGAGGAAGGAAGATGTGGATCCCTCCAGTCCGGTGTGTTCCGCTCCTCCGGCGGCGACCACCGGGGATCTTCCGGTGGCCCTGACAACCACCCCCGTCGCTGTGTCCCCACCTTCATTACCGGGAATCGGAACCCTGTTGGCGAGCAGCTCGGATTCCCTCGAGGTCACCCCCGGGGGTTCGGTGTTTGTCGACCGAGCCTTGGCCCAGCAGGTTGCCGAGGGCTCCATCCTTCCCCGGGACCGCAGTCTCCTCGAGAGGATCCCCGCCGACAAGGTGTCGGACTCCTTGGTCTGGACCCTTCAACAGGTTCGGCTATCCTGTAGCCCTTTTCTTTCTTTCCCTCTCTTCTTGTCTCATGTCTCATCTTTCAGGGTTCAACGCTCGCTGTCGAGTTGCAGCGTCGAGCCGCCCACTTGAGGGAGTTGGAGGTGTTCTCCGCGAGGGACCGCGAGCGGGCCGGTGCCGCGGAGGTAGCTATGACGGAGGCCCAGATGGAATCTCGGCATCTCAAGCTCTGGGTGGCCGAGCTAGAGGGTCGAGTGGGTGACCTCGAGGGGAAGTTGGAGGACGCTCGGCAGTCGGCCGAGGAAGCGGTGGAGTCGTTCCGCTTGGAGAGAGAGGAGCTTCAGAGGGAACTGTCGGATCGTCGTCAGGTGGCGGGGCTTGCGGAGGAGGTGGAGAGAGGCGTCGTCGAGAATCTGGGAAAGAGGATCTTCGAGGTCCTCAGGGAAGCCTTCGGTACATATGAAGACCTTATCGGCCCCCGGATCGTCGAAGTCGTCCAGTCTTCCTTCCGGGATTACGTGGAGCGTGTCCGGCAATCTCCCCCGCCTGTCGATCCCCCTCGCTCCGAGCAGGGCGAGGCACCCGAGGATGTGTCCTCTCGAGCCCGGGCCCCCTAGGTCGTCCCTCCTGGCCGGTTATCCTTGTTTTTATCCTCAAATTTTTTAGCATCCGCTTCGCTTTGGGCCAGTCTACTTGAAATGGATCCCTGACCCCGCTATCTCCTTCGGCTTCGCTACCGGCACCCTGCTTCAGAGCCAATAATTGCTGGTTGCATGGATGTTCGCTTAGGCCAGCAACTTTGGGTTCTTGGTCGACGAGTTTTGCTCTGCCGGTGTTGCCCTAGTTTCTGTAGGTGACGAACTTTGTTGTCCGTTGAGAGCGGATTATTTGTAGAGAGGTTTCTTCACTTCGATTTCCTGTAAATAAGACACACTTTTGTACCTTGGTTTAACTGTTATAAACGAAATTGACTTACTCGAACTTCCCGCGTATTTCGCTTTGTTGCTGCGACCCCGGCCCCTCTGCTGACGGTGGTTGCTCGCCTCCTTTTACCGGGAGGTTGTCTTTTGCCCCCTGAGTGGACCAGTCGGTTGACGTCCTTGATGACTAGGGGGCTGCCCCCGGTCTTATGAGCAGCGAAGTCGGTCAGCGGGGGTGTAGCTCCTCGGCTTAGGACCGGTCGGCGCCCGAGCCGGCTGGGGGAATTGCCCCCAGATTTTTCAAGCGAGGGAAATGGTCGGCGAGGACAAAGCTCCTCGGCCTGGGACCGGTCGGTGCTTGCACTGGCTGGGGGAATTGCCCCCAGACTTACGAGCGGTGGAGTCGGTCAGCGAGGGCGAAGCTCCTCGGCTTAGGACCGGTCGACGTCCGCGCCAGCTGGGGGAGTTGCCCCCAGGCTTACAGGCGGTGGAGTCGGTCGGCGAGGGCGAAGCTCCTCGGCTTAGGACCGGTCGACGTCTGCGCCGGCTGGGGGAGTTGCCCCCAGGCTTACGGGTGGTGGAGTCGGTCGGCGAGGGCAAAGCTCCTCGGCTTAGGACCGGTCGACGTCCGCGCTGGCTGGGGGAGTTGCCCCCAGGCTTACATGCGGTGGAGGCGGTCGGCGAGGGCAAAGCTCCTCGGCTTAGGACCAGTCGGCGCCTGGGCCGGCTGGGAGGATTGCCCCCAGACTTACGAGTGAAGGAGTCGGTCGGTGGGGGCGAAGCTCCTCGTCTTGGGGCTGGCTTTGTCTGACCCTCCCCCATCCGGTGAGGCGGCGGTCTTCACTCTTGTGTTCCCTCGGTGAAATGTTGATTCCGTCGAAGACAAAGAAAAGATAAAAGGGAATGCATTTGTACTCTTGGGGGTCCTATTGGACCGGTACATTTGGAGGAAAGGAAACAGGAAATAAAGCTAGACGGAGGGATGTAAACCTAGATAATCCCCTCCGGACTAGGCTACGACTGGGGGAGGGACCTCGCCTGCTTCACTCTATGATGTGGAGGGGTCCTTGGACGGTGTTGATCTTCTTCCCCTTGTCCGGCTGCATGGAGGTCCCTTCTCCGTGAACCAGATCGTCAGCTAAACTCCTGGCGTGCCCTCGGCTCATCAGCTTCTCAATGTCCTTCTTTAAGTGCCAGCAGTCCTCAGTGTCGTGGCCATTGTCCTTGTGGTATTTGCAGTACTTCTCCCCATTCTTCCCGCCTCTTTTTGCCTTCGGTGGGGGGCGATCGGCGCGCTCTTCCTTCTGTACTTGAGCGAGGACGGCGTCTGGGGTGGCGTCCCTCGTACCCTCTCCCCGCTGCATGTTTCTCGGCCTCTTCTTGGTCCGGTACCCTTCGGGGCTACGGCGCTCGCTATCGCCGCGTTTGGACCCTCGTCTGGTCTTCCCTGCCTCAATGGCCAGGGTCTCCTCGGTCAACATGAAGCGCTCGGCCCTTGCCATGATCCCAGGGAGGTCCTTCGGGGGATCGTTATGCAGAGACTTCTTCAGGCCTCTATGGCGCAGCCCTTTCTTTAAGGCCATTTGGACAACAAGGTCGGGAGGGCTGTTTACGTTCAGCCGTTCCGCGTTGAAGCGGCGCATAAACTGTCGGAGCGGCTCGGTCGGGCCCTGCACTATGTTAAACAAATGTTCGGCATCAGGCATTACCTGTCGCCCGGCCATGAACTGTTTGCAGAACATCTGGGAGAGTTCCTCGAAGCTGTCGTTGGAGCGGCTGGGTAAGCTGCGATACCAGGTTCTCGCCGCTCCCCTGAGAGTCGAATAGAAGCCCCTACAGAGTAGGTCATCATCGGCTCCCTGGAAGGACATGTCCCCCTCGTAGTCCATCACGTGGTTTCCCGGGTCTCCTATCCCGTCGTACTTCCCCAGCGCCGGGATCTTGAATCGAGAGGGGACCCGCGCGTCGGTTATTCTTCACGACAGGGGGCACCGGTCTCCGTGGATGCCCCCGGGGGTCTGGCACCTGCCTACCTCCGACTCGTTTGGTGGTGGAGGGGGCACAGGCGCTGGCGGGGCTGGATACACAGCCCTAGCGACACTGGGGGTCGGGCTAACCCGGCGTCCCCGGCTCCTCCGGCGGGAGCTCCAGCTCCGCCGAGATCGGTCTCTCGAGTGGTGCCGGTCGCTTCTTCTGCGGTGGAGTGATCGTGGCCGACGAGACGACGCGGTCACCGATTCGTCCCCCGTGCCTTCGGTTTCTCTTCGGCTCCTTTCACGATAAGGGGAGGAGGTGCACGATCTCGCCTGATGGGAGCCGGACAACGTGAATCGACGTTCCGTGTTCGATCTCCAGTTCCCGTGGTCATCGACCACAACGGACCGTAAGTGCAGGGGGCCCCCCGCCCAACGATGGCCATCGCCCAACGCGTCTCCGTTGGCTGGCGCAGTGCCGACGAGCTGCTGTACCGTCGCGACCAACGTCTGGATGCTTGCGTTGGTCTCTTGGGCCAGGGCACGGAGCTACCCCTGCGTGGTAGTTCCGACCCGCCAGTCTCTTCGGTTGAGGGGGCGGGGTGATTGTCGTCGGGTGCATCCCCAAGGTTGCTGTTGGGTGCGCCATTCCCCTCCTCCGGGATGGGGGGGCATGCGTCTCTTTCCGTTGCAGGCTCGTGCCATTGCCGGTGCGGTTTGCTTCTTCGTGGGACAGTTCGTTCCCACAGACGGTGCTAGATGTTTCAGAGTGTTTTCTCACTACAAAAGCGTTGACCGTGGACAACCCGGTCAACGTAGTCAAGGGGCCCGCTTGGGTCCCTCGGGTGTGTCGAGTCGGTGCAGACGAGATGCGAGTCGGAGTTACGGACGTCGCGGAGCGCGTTGGCTGGGCCGAATCGGGATCCTCGGTCGCAAAGGGGGGGTAGAGGGGAAGCCTCGACCCAGGTTGAGACGCTCGGCCTCGGGCGGACGTGCTCGGCCTCGGCCGTCGGACAACGAGGGGTAGCCTCGATCGTCCTACTGGTTACGTGGCCGGTCGTAGGGCGGAGGGGAAGCCTCGGCCCGTGGATCTGATGTCCTCCTACGTAGATGAGAACGCTCGTCAGGGGGGCCGGACCTTGGTTCCGGCCAAATCCCCTCCGATGCCTAAGTCAGACAGTGATCTGAAAGAGGAGGCCCGGCGGGGACGGTTCGACTCGAGAGGAGATCGGAACGGCGTCTACCGGCGTGAGCGGGGGAGGAAGGAATTTGGAATGGGGGAACTAGGTCGTTGATGGAGTACCTTAGGTTTTCGTTACCTGAGATGTCGTCCTTCGCTCCAGTCGTCTTCTAGCCCTTTTATAGACCTCCCGCCGTGATTGCCCCCGACCCACGTCGCTCGTCCGCCCTCGATCGTGCCCCCTCAATCCCCCCCGTCGCCACTCCCTGTGCCATGCCAGCACCTCCCCATAACGGCCATTAAGTGGTAACGGGATCGGGGGAATGGTTATCGCTGGAGTGGGCGAGTGACTCGTGCGTTATCGGGGCCGGGTCAGATCGATATTTGGGGGTCCTCTATGGGGCTTCGCCGGGCGGGCCTGATCACGCAGATGGGCTTCCGATCGGCGATCGGGCATCCAGGCTCGTATCTTTCGGGCTTCGTTCGGTGGGCTGTGCCTTTGGGCCTATGTTGTTGGGCCTTCGCAAAATAGACGTATCAGTTATAATTGCACTATTGATCTCAAAATTGAGCAAATTGAATTAGACCTGAGTGAAAAAACCTATATATGTTTCGCATAAAATTTTGTTTGTAGAAAGAAACAAAATTGCTCCTCCTATCCTTCATAGAAGTGGAAGCTACTCAAATGGTTCTTCCCCCATTAATTTGTTTGTAGAAAGAAATTCGATTTATCCCGCCATTAATTTTTCGCAGCTCGACTGATTCTTTTTAAATGTTTTTGATTTTTTGCAGCAAGGAATTTGGATTCTATGTTAAAGGTTTGTACAAAGCCTCCAAGATTTCTGCACACCGACTGTTTGTACAAATGCTCAAAGGTTCTGTTCTTCTTTTATTAACGACCAATTAGTTAACTGAAATGTTTTGCTTGCTCCTTGGGAGATGTACATGAATAGAGATTGATTCTCTTGGATTCTGAGAAATTTGCTGAATATTTATAATGTTCTGAAATGGGTTTTACATGTTGAAATGTTTTGAAATAATGTTCTGTTCATGTACATCTCTGTTCATGTACATTTCAAACTAATGTTCAATATGTCGGATTCACTTGACTTGCAAATATTTTAACATAAGAGAAACATTATAAAGATGTACATGAACAAAACATTTCAAAATAAGAGAAGTATCTCAATAATTTGTTTAGAATTTCAAAATTGAATTAAATTAAAATTCTGAGCAAATTAGTTAATTTGCAAATTAGATGTACATGAACAAACATTTCAGAATTGAATTTTAGAATTGAATTCTGTGTAATTAGTTATAATTGCACTATTGATCTCAAAATTGAGCAAATTGAATTAGACCTGAGTGAAAAAACCTATATATGTTTAGCATAAAATTTTGTGTGTTGGGTCTTACTCTTTTTCATGTTTGCATTCTAAAATTGCAACCATGTTCCAATTTCCTTGATCTGTGAGGTAGTAAGGATTTTATGCTCAGAATTTTATGCTCAGAATTTTGTTGTAAATTCAATTTTTAAAACATATAATTAAATAATTTTATGCCCAAAACCCATGCAAATTCAATCTTTACACATAATCACAGAAAACAAGAAATATAATTAGTTGTAAAACAGAAAAGATAGGATATAGATGCTAGCGCAATCACATGGTTATAAAACAACTAGCCATTTGAACTTTTGAAAATCTTTCACATTATGTACATTATGTCTCAGTGTCAAGGTATAATTACCAGAACAAACATATCAAAATATTTAAAGATGCATTTATTGCCATGCAACAAGTGACATTTGGAACATCCCTGGCTAGAATGAGAAGGTTGTGCAGAATAAGAGTATATGGCAAAATTTGAAACTGAGGCAAATTTGTAAACCAATCAAATATCAAATATCTAGCCTTAAATCTTTTAATTTCTGAAATCTTTGAAGTATGTTGCCACATGCTATAGAAATTTTTGAAATCTGGGCCATGTGTCTTTACATTGATTGGTATACTTGATATTTGATGGTAGTCCTGATATATATATGGAAAGTCCACATCCACATCACTGATTGCCATATTATTTGAAATCATTAATTGCTATATTATTGTCTCACTATTGCCATATTAGAAATTTCCATATTATTTGAAATCATTGAGTGCCTTCTTTAATTTGTTTATGTGGGGGGTTCAAATCCACATCACTACTTTCCATTGTTACCATATTATTTGAAATCCCTAATTGCCATATTATTTGTCTCATTATTGCCATATTATTTGAAATTATTGATTGCCATCTTTGATTGGTTTATGGAGGGGGTTCAAATCTACATCACGAATTTCCATTGTTGCCATATTATTTGAAATCACTAATTGCCATAATATTTGTCTCATTATTGCCATTTTATTTGAAATCACTGACTACCATCTTTGATTGGTTTATGTAGGGGTTCAAATCCACATCTTATATTGGTTTAGGTAACTTGCACCCATGGCTGAAGCTCTAACGTGGACGATGACCTTGGGGTGCTGCAAGGAGGAAGACAGTTTCTACTCTTTCTGCTACATACGATGTTAGCAAAGAGGATGGAGCAGAATCAAATGATCCTGACAACGAGATACCATTGGCAATATTGGCAACGTTATTTATAGGAGCCAACGAGGAGGTTTGAAGTAGGCCTTGCAGCTTCAGTCATTTCATGCACAGACTTCGAATGATTTTGAGCTGATCATCTTCATTTTTTACAGAATGTGTTTTTCTGTCCAACAACCGTGCTATCGTTTTCGGTTTTGTGACATGTGTGCGGCATATTATTTTTGCATGAACTAAATATGTGGGTCTGGGGTTTTTAGTAGCTTCATATGTAATATAGGTATGGTTCTAAGATTATGATCACACCTTTTAGTTGGGAGAATGTGAGTAGTGTGTAATTTTGTAACAATTTATCATATGAATTCAAAGCAGGAAGTGGGCTGGAGTTTGAGACCCCATCCTTTTTTTTTGAAAAAATGTCGACACACTTTTTCGAATTCCGAAATACTTTATACAAAATCACCTGTGATTTAAATTTAACATGTTTGGTGTTTTTTTAATTTCACGGGTTTGGTGTTTTGTTAATTTAACATGTTTGGTGTGTGTTCCTAAGAGTATTTAGCAATAAAATGGTTTTATGCAAAAATTGTGTGTGTTTGGTGTTGATATCACCAACAAATTTATGCAAGCTCAAATTGATATATAGTTCATGTTATTATTCAAGTTGATATTAAAGTTAATATAAAGTCATGTTAATATCAGGTTAATATAGCATTCAAGTTGATATAAAGTTTTTCTGCTAATATCATGTTAATATATCAGGTTAATATCAAGTTGATATTCAAGTTCAGGTCTACCATATAAACTTTTTTGAAACTTTATATAAACATGCCATATATAGTTAATATAAAGTTCATGTTAATATTAACAGAAAAACTTTTGGCAGGACTATTGCATATAACATTCAATTGCAGAACTACTATAAAAGTAGTCATATAATATTAACCCTGATATAACTGATATTAGTCCTGATATTAGTGATGTGGATTATTTTAGTTTTTAGTCCTGATATTAGTGATGTTGATATTAGCGATGTGGATTATGTTATATGGCATAGTCCTGATATCATGTTAATATTATATGGCATAGTTCTACCAAAACTACTATTTTATTTTTTTTGTTAATATTATATGACTACTGTGCCAAAAGTAGGTTTTCTACCAAAGAAGATTATATCAGGTTACTAAACTTTTTACAGAATTATGCCATTATATGACTATATATAGCAATTTTATTTATGCCATTAGTCATATTATTAGCCATATCTTTAAAGACTGTATATGCCATTATATCAAGACTATATATGGCAGTCCTGATATAAAATTTCCTGATACATATGGCAGACCTGATATTAAATTATCCTGATATATATGACAGTCCTGATACAATTTTGAGTTATGTTAGCCTGATATAAAATTATCCTGATATATATGACAGTCCTGATACAATTTTGAGTTATGTTAGTCTGATATAAAATTATCACCAAAAAAGGTAACACTAAAAAGGATATGGAAGTCTTTAAAGATAAGTATATATGGTAAGTATATATGGCAGTCTTTAAATATATATTTAAGGACTAATAGAATTATATATTCCAGTCATGATATAAAGTCTTTACAGATAACTATATAAGGCAATCCCCATATATATGGCAGTCTTAATATAAAGTTTTGATTATAGCTTCACGTTTTGGTGTTACCATCAATCTTTAGTCCTTGAGTGCTACTCTAGGTATAAAGTTTGTTTTTTCTGTTGATTCTTTTGGTGTTAATATTCAAGTTGATATAAAGTTTTTTTGTTGATATAAAGTTTGGCTTCAAGTTCCTGTTGTTGCACACTAATGTTTAGTGCTACACTATTGATATAAAGTGCTGGCAGTCCTTGAGTGCTACACTATTGTTTCCATCATTATAGTCTATTTCACAATCTACATACATGCAAATAGATGAATTAGCATGAAATCAAACTTGGATGTCAAATTACAAATACAGAACTTGGAAGTTTGATTTGCAAATAACATGTTCCAAAACTTAGACACATACGGTCAAAGGAGTTAGCAGTAAATCAAATTAGAATCTTTTGATCTTAAATTTAACTAACTAAAAATTTTGAGAGACCAATAATTATAAATTTAAATATCAATTTTTTTATAATGATATATAACTATAAATATATTGTTATTGTTCCAAATTCCAATGATATAATTATAATTATTGATGTTCGTTTAAAATTATTGGATTCAAGTTTTTGAGGGGGAATGCTTTAAATTAACCGTGCCCTTAGGGCACATGTTTAATCGGGAAGAAAATAAATTTGGAGAGAACTAAATATTTTTGGGGAACTAAATTCCCAGGGGAAAGTAAATTTTGGTGGCACTAAATTTTTTATGGGAACTAAATAACAATTATTATGTTTTAATGTTGGGCAGACTAAGACTTTGAGAGGTGAGTATCTTAAATGAATGGTGCCCTACGGGCACGTGTTATGCCTATACCTTGGGCACGTGTTATGACTAAATAACAATTATTATGCTAAAAATTTTGTGTGGAACTAAATAAACAATGAGGGGAACAAAATGTTCTGGGGAAAACTAAATTTCGAGGTGAGCTAAAAAGTTTAAATTTTTAAGGGGAACTAAATTTTCTGAGAACTAAATTTTGTCAGCATTAAGATTTTGAGGGGTACCTAATAATTATTGTGCTTTAATTATTGTTATTCATTTAAAATTAAGGAATCCAAGATTTTGAGGGGAGAAATTTTAACTGAACCGTGCCCTTGGGCACGGGCATTCGCTATCCATCAATGTTTCTAAACTTTATATCCTAATAGCTGAATGATAAAACTCTTAGGAGCTTCAACTAACTGTGATGCCTCTTGGTAAATGATGAGAATGTGAAATTAATTGTTCCAAGCCTGGAAGTTATTATTGGTAAGCTACTCCCCCTCAAATAAGATGAATAACGGCCTATATTGGTATAAACATTGAGTTCTTTCCATTTATTTGGTTTCCTTAATGTTTTTTCAACATTTTAAAACAATCCTTTAGTCTTCTATTATAATTTTATGTTGTCCAGCAAGAAATAGAAATTACAATGCTCAAAATATGGAAAAAACTGAAGAATGAGGACATTCATGTTACATACAGGGGATGGTTAACTTATTATAATCATATTGATATATCATTATTCAATAATATATGTTAATTTTATAGCTTATTTCCCCCTTTTAAGGCAAAGATATATTTCTTCAATTGAATGGAACTGGAAGAAATTTAGCTAAATGTGTGTTGGCCACATACTAAAAAGAAAAAATATCATCATCCATTGTATATGTCAATAGAATTGAACCGGAAGAAATTCGGCTAAAGATATTCTTGGGATATATGCATTCAAGATCTTTGGTGGGTGATCTTTTGTTATATTCCAAGTTTGCTCTTTCTCTTAAAGATTGGATTTTGATTAATGGGTATCAGTTAATTTTTAGTAACATTATCTAATTTTGATGATTGATTTTTGTTTTCATCTAATTTTACTCATTTAATTACGAGTAGAATGTGTTCAACGTTACCTGGCTAATTATATTATGGAGTGGCTATTGTTTTCAAAGTCTGTCAAGTTCATGCAATTCCAATTGTGAGGTGAATTTTACTTCTTGAAAGTCGGTTTAGATGACTCTAAACTCATCTGCATTATGCATATATGCATATCCTGTATTCCTAAAGACCTCATCTCTAAATTAAGCCGTATGTAATGTTTTCGAACAAAAGCATATCATGTATTGTTTTTGAATGTTTTTGAATGATTTTTTGGAATTGGGTGAACCGTGGAGAAATGCATGGCTCTCTTAGAATCACTTCTGGCCTTTGAAGAATTACACACGTTGCTGACTTCAAATCCCAGTAGAGTGCTTGCAGTGGTAGAATCACTTGAGGACTGCTCAAGCCAGCCCAAAAAGCATGTGGAGCCTTCCTAACACTCTGTCAGTGTGATCGTTACAGATACAAAGAAGTCATTATTAAGGAAGGGGTGATTATATAGCTCATAAAGATTACAGTCCAAGGGACTGATATCGCTCGGCCAAAGGTTAGAGAGCTACTTTACTTATTTCTTCTTTCTTTTAAGTGTCTGTGTTATTTGGGCATCTTTATATTGTAAAACGGGGTGTATGGGATTGGATAATTGATTCCATAAACGGGCGCTGAGATGATGCACATACATTTATTGGATTTCCCATTATATGGTGATTGATATTTGCTCATGATGATGGCTTAATTTTTGAACCTTTTATTTGTTAATATACTACTGAAATATTGATTTTTTTTCTTTTCTCATATCGTAATGTCATTATTCTCCACATTTATCTTCTAATTAATCTCAGTCGGGCGCTTTTTTCTGAGTATTCAATTACCTTCATTTTACTTTGTTCATGCTGTTATGGTTGCCGAAACTAATTATGGCATGTCTGTACATTGGAACATATCTCACATCTGGGCCGAAGACATTGACAAAATGGTAGATGATTATGAAATGAATGATATGGATGATGACATGGATGAAGAATTCCATGGAAGAGGGATGGAGGATTCAGATTCTGATGAAGAGGAAAATGCCCAATCGGTATGCTGCTCCCTTTGGACATCTTTTCTTTACTAGCTAGATTGAAACCGAAGAAACGGGGTGTATCTGCTGTCGACATCTTTTGTATCTGCTGTAGACATCTTTTCTTCGTTTTTTACTCATAAAAATTTGGTCAAATTTATATTGTAAAATGGTGTGTATGTGATTTAATAATTGATCTCATAAATGGGGGCTGAGATGATGCACATACATACATGATCCAGAAATTTTCTGGTTATCAATATAAATGTATGTATGGTGCAAAATCTTGATACTGGACATGTAACCGATATGGATAATCTATCCTTCAACAGAATATACATGCATTGCAGGTTACCATGCGTTTAATATCATTCTGATCAATTGACAGATCATGCATTTTAATTGGCACCTATTATTATCATGTGCAGTTATATTCCATTCCCTTGCAATATGTCTACGTAGGCTTTTTTAAAGCTTGAAACTTATCTTCTGGTATTAGGTTTGCTGAAGTGGCATTGCTCCACGCAGTTTGTTGGCTGGACATATGTGGCAAGATCAACTGCACGGAGCTCTCCCCAGATACAACCTACAAAGCTTATCTCATATACATATTGATGTATTTGTGGTTTTGAATCGCTAAATTTGAATTGAACTATATTAAAGCAGCAGTGGAGATAATTGCCACTATATAATGCAGTTCTTTTTGGTTTTTTTTGTTTTTTTGGGTTAATGTTTTTTGTAATTAGCGCATTTTTTAATAAATTTCAGGCAACCAAGATTTATTGCTTCGTGCACAAGGTTCCTGTTTGTGGGGAATGCATATGCTTCCTCTGTAGATTCCTATGCCACTACACCCTTAGGCAGAAGCTGATAGTCATGGCCCTCACAAAGGGATTCTCTGCAGTCCCTTCCACTTCTTCGTTGGCTTTTTGTCATCAACACCAGTTCCCCCAGCGAATGTAAAAGAGAATCATGCACCAGCGGCGGTAGTTCAGGCCCTCCAGCTGCTTCCCCGAAGTTGAGCAATGCAGCAATGGCTAACATGGAGTTGGGCATGGTTGTGTCCACTATTACGGTTCCTCCATTTTTAGGGTTTATGATTTATTTCTAAAGGTTTGTATTATGATTCATTCTGATATGGGTTGATCACTGTGGCTTCAATTGTTTTTGCTATGTGGTTGTTAGTTTAATTTTATAGCACCTAATTTTGTGGACATTGTTTGATTACAATTTATGTTATATATCAAGTATTTTAGTCAGATTTTGTTTGCAATTAGTATTATGTGAAAGCTTTAATTATGTCTTCAGGGCAATTGCTTTTATTTAGTGTTTTTTTGTTTTGTAAAATTCTTATAGATTTTAATATATGTTATGAGATATGGGAGCCAGGTGCTCATTTTGTGTCAAGAATCATGGAATGATGATGCTAACGCTATGCTCTGTGCAGAAAATTACAAGTGTGGCTTTTAATATGTGCACTTTTCGTTTGTTGGAACCGCATTCATATTCAATTTCGAAACTCTTAAGCAATACCATCTATTTAGAAAATAACTAAATTGCATGTATCTGATGCTTTTCTAAAAATTAAAGCAAACAATAATAATTATGTGTTTAATGAGTCTCTAATAATATATGAATAGACAAATGCATATGGTCCAGCGGCATTTACCTCCGCTTTCCAGTGTGGCCACCAGGGATCGATCCATGGTCGATGCGGAATACACGTGCACCTTTAACTAGCTTTCCGATGTATCAACAAATAATAATAATACAAGAATATACAACATGCACAATCCTTGCTAATTGCACATTGATGTCCTAGAAATAGTGTTTCAGACTAGACTCCAATCTATTATACAATTAAGAGATGTTTTTGAATGCGATTGCTGACTAGGACAAAAGGATATGTAAAAAACGGTTATGATTGAATCTTGAGAAATCAATGGGTAGGATGAGGGTTTGTGAAATTTTTGGGAAAACTAAATTTTGGGGGAAAATCTACTAGAATTTTGTAGGGAACTAAATCTAAAGGAAAACTACATTTTTTGGCGGAACTAAATTATTTGGGAGGAACTAAATTTGTAATCATGTAAAACTACATTTTTTGGAGGAAAACTACATTTTTGAGGAACTAAATTTGGGAGGAACATCACATGGCACCTTACCCATTATCGAATGACATTTGTAATTATGGAAAAATGCAGCATCCAATGGCAGGGGAAAATGTTGGGGATTTAAGTCAGTTGGAGCCGAACCAAACCAGATCATAATCGCACCTTAAGTGGGTCACATGTTAGGACCCAACAAGAACCAAACCAACATTAATTTGGATTAACATACAAAGTTTAGACATAACTTTAATAAAAATTTAGCTTTTGTAAGTTTGTATGATGACATAACATACAAAGTTCATACGTTTTTGTTACGACAAGACATATCTTCTCATTAATCCTGACATAACTTTTTTTGGATAAAAATTTAATACAAAGTTTAGACATAACTTTTTTGTTCGTTTTTATATCATCATAACTTTAATAATTTTTTGGCACGTTGAAGCTGTTTTTACGCTAATTTTTTGTTCCGCGCCAAAGGCGCCCGTGCCGAAATTGTTGTTCTACGTCGAAATTATTGTTCCATACCGAAGGTGCCTGCACCGAATTTGTTGTTCTGTGTCAAAGGCGCATGTGCCGAAATTGTTGTTCTGCATCGAAGGCGCTGGTGACCCTAAATATTTTTACGCTAATTTGTTGTTCTTTTAAATTTTGGCTGTGAAAATAATTTTTTGGGGAACAAAGATTTTGCGAGGGAAAATCTTAGATGAACCATGCCCGCGGGCACGGGTTATGACTAGTATATATATATATATGAGGTATGTATGTATATGTATGTATGTATGTATGTATGTATGTATGTATGTATATTTCTGATATTAATTCCACACCTACGTGTTTAATGCTAGCAGCATGCGTGACCCTTGATATAAGAGTAGTATTTGGTTTAAAACACGTAATTATCATTGTTAGTGCTAATACCAGTAAGTTATTAATATGATTAGTTCGTAACTTAGTTTACACTCAACATACTAATTTTATGAATGGTATCTTATAACTTTAAGCATATAAACAGTAACCTTTATATGTCATATTCTTCATATCTATATTATAAAAGAGGGATGTTATCAAGAGAAATTGGATAAGAGATATTGGACATGAGAAATTGGATAAGAGATATCTATATTATAAAAGAGGGATGTTATCAAGAGAAATTGGATAAGGGATATTGGACAATAGAAATTGGATAAGAGTGATGTTATCAAGTGAAATTGGATAAGAGATATCTATATTACAAACGAGAGATGTTATCAAGAGAAATTGGATAAGAGATATTGGACAAGAGAAATTGGATAAGAGATATCTATTATATAAAAGACGGATGTTATCAAGAGAAATTGATAAGAGAATTTGGACATGAGAAATTGGATAAGAGAATTTGGATATCTATTATATAAAACATGGAAATTGGATAAGAGAAAATATAAGAGATGAGATTTTGAGGGATAAAAGAGGAGGTGGGGAATTTTGCACATACAACCCCGGTTTTTGTATTTTTGCCCATGGACCCTCCCCACCCACCCACGCACACTTTTTATTCTCATCCCTTCCGACCATTTTTTTCCAGTTCTATGAAGATTTTGAATTTTTTCCTACTAGGACAAAGCTTTGTCCTACGTGGCAAGTTTGTCCTAGGTGGTAATGACAATTTTGGGGGGGACTTAAATTTTGGGGGAAAACTTAAATTTGGGGGAAAACTTGAAATTTTGTGAATACCAGTAAGTTATTAATATGATTAGTTCGTAACTTAGTTTACACTCAACATACTAATTTTATGAATGGTATCTTATAACTTTAAGCATATAAACAGTAACCTTTATATGTCATATTCTTCATATATATATATATATATACTAGTCATTACCCGTGCCCATAGGGCACGGTTTATTTAATGGCTGAGTTTTTCTCCCCCACAAATTTCAAGTTCCCCCAAATTTCAAGTTTTCCCACAAAATTTCAAGTTTCCCCCCAAATTTAAGTTTTCCCCCAAAATTTAAGTCCCCCCAAAATTGTCATTACCACCTAGGACAAACTTGCCACGTAGGACAAAGCTTTGTCCTAGTAGGAAAAAATTCAAAATCTTCATAGAACTGGAAAAAAATGGTCGGAAGGGATGAGAATAAAAAGTGTGCGTGGGTGGGTGGGGAGGGTCCATGGGCAAAAATACAAAAACCGGGGTTGTATGTGCAAAATTCCCCACCTCCTCTTTTATCCCTCAAAATCTCATCTCTTATATTTTCTCTTATCCAATTTCCATGTTTTATATAATAGATATCCAAATTCTCTTATCCAATTTCTCATGTCCAAATTCTCTTATCAATTTCTCTTGATAACATCCGTCTTTTATATAATAGATATCTCTTATCCAATTTCTCTTGTCCAATATCTCTTATCCAATTTCTCTTGATAACATCTCTCGTTTGTAATATAGATATCTCTTATCCAATTTCACTTGATAACATCACTCTTATCCAATTTCTATTGTCCAATATCCCTTATCCAATTTCTCTTGATAACATCCCTCTTTTATAATATAGATATCTCTTATCCAATTTCTCATGTCCAATTTCTCTTGATAACATCCCTCTTTTATAATATAGATATCTCTTATCCAATTTCTCTTGTCCAATATCTCTTATCCAATTTCTCTTGATAACATCCCTCTGTTATAATATAGATATCTCTTATCCAATTTCTCTTGATAACATCCCTCTCTTATAATATAGATATCTCTTATCCAATTTCTCTTGTCCAATATCTCTTATCCAATTTCTCTTGATAACATCCCTCTCTTATAATATAGATATCTCTTATCCAATTTCTCTTGTCCAATATCTCTTATCCAATTTCTCTTGATAACATCCCTCTTTTATAATATAGATATCTCTTATCCAATTTCTCTTGTCCAATATCTCTTATCCAATTTCTCTTGATAACATCCTCTTTTATAATATAGATATCTCTTATCCAATTTCTCTTGATAACATCCCTCTCTTATAATATAGATATCTCTTATCCTATTTCTCTTGTCCAATTTCTCTTATCCAATTTCTCTTGATAACATCTCTCATTTGTAATATAGATATCTCTTATCCAATTTCTCTTGATAACATCACTCTTTTATAATATAGATATTATCCAATTTCTATTGTCCAATATCTCTTATTCAATTTCTCTTGATAACATCCCTCTTTTATAATATAGATATCTCTTATCCAATTTATCTTGTCCAATATCTCTTATCCAATTTCTCTTGATAACATCCCTCTTTTATAATATAGATATCTCTTATCCAATTTCTCATGTCCAATATCTCTTATCCAATTTCTCTTGATAACATCCCTCTCTTATAATATAGATATCTCTTATCCAATTTCTCTTGTCCAATATCTCTTATCCAATTTCTCTTGATAACATCCCTCTCTTATAATATAGATATATACTAGTCATTACCCATGCCCATAGGGCACTGTTTATTTAATGGCTGAGTTTTTCTCACCCACAAATTTCAAGTTCCCCCAAATTTCAAGTTTTCCCACAAAATTTCAAGTTTCCCCCCAAATTTAAGTTTTCCCCCAAAATTTAAGTCCCCCCAAAATTGTCATTACCACCTAGGACAAACTTGCCACGTAGGACAAAGCTTTGTCCTAGTAGGAAAAAATTCAAAATCTTCATAGAACTGGAAAAAAATGGTCGGAAGGGATGAGAATAAAAAGTGTGCGTGGGTGGGTGGGGAGGGTCCATGGGCAAAAATACAAAAACCGGGGTTGTATGTGCAAAATTCCCCACCTCCTCTTTTATCCCTCAAAATCTCATCTCTTATATTTTCTTTTATCCAATTTCCATGTTTTATATAATAGATATCCAAATTCTCTTATCCAATTTCTCATGTCCAAATTCTCTTATCAATTTCACTTGATAACATCACTCTTATCCAATTTCTATTGTCCAATATCCCTTATCCAATTTCTCTTGATAACATCCCTCTTTTATAATATAGATATCTCTTATCCAATTTCTCATGTCCAATATCTCTTATCCAATTTCTCTTGATAACATCCCTCTTTTATAATATAGATATCTCTTATCCAATATCTCTTGTCCAATATCTCTTATCCAATTTCTCTTGATAACATCACTCTGTTATAATATAGATATCTCTTATCCAATTTCTCTTGATAACATCCTTCTCTTATAATATAGATATCTCTTATCCAATATCTCTTGTCCAATATCTCTTATCCAATTTCTCTTGATAACATCCCTCTCTTATAATATAGATATCTCTTATCCAATTTCTCTTATCCAATATCTCTTATCCAATTTCTCTTGATAACATCCCTCTTTTATAATATAGATATCTCTTATCCAATTTCTCTTGTCCAATATCTCTTATCCAATTTCTCTTGATAACATCCTCTTTTATAATATAGATATCTCTTATCCAATTTCTCTTGATAACATCCCTCTCTTATAATATAGATATCTCTTATCCTATTTCTCTTGTCCAATTTCTCTTATCCAATTTCTCTTGATAACATCTCTCATTTGTAATATAGATATCTCTTATCCAATTTCTCTTGATAACATCACTCTTTTATAATATAGATATTATCCAATTTCTATTGTCCAATATCTCTTATTCAATTTCTCTTGATAACATCCCTCTTTTATAATATAGATATCTCTTATCCAATTTATCTTGTCCAATATCTCTTATCCAATTTCTCTTGATAACATCCCTCTGTTATAATATAGATATCTCTTATCCAATTTCTCATGTCCAATATCTCTTATCCAATTTCTCTTGATAACATCCCTCTCTTATAATATAGATATCTCTTATCCAATTTCTCTTGTCCAATATCTCTTACCCAATTTCTCTTGATAACATCCCTCTCTTATAATATAGATATCTCTTATCCAATTTCTCATGTCCAATATCTCTTATCCAATTTCTCTTGATAACATCCATCTCTTATAATATAGATATCTCTTATCCAATTTCTCATGACCAATATCTCTTATCCAATTTCTCTTGATAACATCCCTCTCTTATAATATAGATATCTCTTATCCAATTTCTCTTGTCCAATATCTCTTATCCAATTTCTCTTGATAACATCCCTCTCTTATAATATAGATATATATATATATATATATATATATATATATATATATATATATATATATATATATATATATATATATACTAGAAATAACACGTGCACTTTTGTGCACGGACACCCCCCAAAAACCAACCTACACAATCAGGACGTGGGACCCACATGTGTGTTTTGATGAGTGCAAAAACATGCGAAAATGAGGAGAGTGGGTTTGAGTGTGTGTATTGTCTTGGGGTTTTTGGTTTTTTTTAATTGGGGATGTGATTTTGGTTGTTTTGAGTTTAGGCTTGTTTTGGGTGGTTGGGTGGAGTTTTGGGTGGTTGGGTGGAGTTTTGGGTTTTTTGGGTTTTGGTTTTAAGGAGGTTGTCCCATGTGGCGATGTGACATTGCCACATGAGACAAATTCAAAAACATCCCTCAATTGTAATAAGGATATATATATATATATATATATATATATATATTATAAAAGAGGGATGTTATCAAGAGAAATTGGATAAGAGATATTGGACAAGATAAATTGGATAAGAGATATCTATATTATAAAAGAGGGATGTTATCAAGAGAAATTGAATAAGAGATATTGGACAATAGAAATTGGATAATATCTATATTATAAAAGAGTGATGTTATATATATATATATATATATATATATATATATATATATATATATATATATATATATATATATATATATATATATATATATATATACTAGTCATAACACGTGCCCGCGGGCAGGGTTCATTTAAGATTTCCCCCGTAAAATCTTTATTCCCCGAAAAATTATTTCCACAGCCAAAATTTAGTAGAACAATAAATTAACGTAAAAATATTTAGCAGCATGGGCACCTACGGTGCGGAACAACAAATTCGATGCAGAGGCCTTCGACGCGGAACAACAAATTCGGCGTCGAACAACAAATTTCGTGGAACAACAAATTCGGCGTGGAACAACAAATTCGGTGCCGAACAACAAATTTGGCGCCCGCGCCTTCGTCGCGGAACAACAAATCAGCGTAAAAAATTTAGCGCCTTCGTCGCGGAACAACAAATCAGCGTAAAAAATTTAGCGGGCGCCTCCGACACGGACGCGGGTGCTGAAACAGGTTCACTGGTTGCTTTCAAAGTTGGACCAAATTTCAAAGTTGGTCCAAATTTCAAAGCTCATAATCAGTGTTTCAAAGCTCCATTCATTTAGAAGTTGGACCAATTTTCAAAGCTGGACCAAATTTCAAAGCTCCCATTCATGGTTTCGAAGCTTCATCTCAACCATTGATTTACCAAGATCAAATCTCAGCCACTCTTTATCTTGTCCTAGTCAGCCCTAGAATTCAAAAAACTCTGTCAAATGTATAATAGATATATATATATATATATATATATATATATATATATATATATATATATATATATATATATATATATTTGGAAAGTTAGTAAATCTTTATTAAGCCAGAATGTACAAATGATACAGCCAGCAGGGGGAGGAATCAATAAAGAGAGGAGGGGGCACAAGAGCCGTCACTCTCAATTAGAGATTCGTCACCCTACACATACAATGCAAAGAATATAACCAAAACAAACAACAAGCCTTAGCCCAAATCTCTTATCTCCCAATTTGCAAAAACAGTCGCCTCATCAGGGTAGGAGGGCTCCTGGCCTATCATAGCCACTCTGACATCGGCAGCAATTGCCTCAAAAATATCACCGCGACCTCTGCTTTTCCCCTCGAAGACCCTACCATTCCTTTCACGCCATATGTGTCACACCAAGGAAGAAAGTGCAATTTTAGCTATTCTGCTCAGCGCTCCTTTTTCCCCAAAATTTTCCAAATAATAATCACCAATATCAGACAAAGAGAAGCCAAACTGATCTTTGACCTTCAATTTTAGCATGCATCTTTTAAGAAGATAAAGCGAGTAGGAGCAAGAGAAGAATAAGTGATTTAAGTCTTCCATGATATCACCTCCACAAAGCACGCAGGTAACGGATGTGTTTAGGCCCCATTTATTAATGCCATCCATAGTCAGAAGCTTACCCCGAAAAGCACGCAATAGTGTTATGGACCATTTCGGTATATGGCCAGGAAACCAAACCAACTTATAGTAGGGGAAAGGCCTCCCCCGCATCCGAACCCCTTCCCAGGCCGCCTTAAAGGTGAAAGGGACAACCTCAAAAGTAGAGCGAGGTCCACCATTAGGGGCAGACCTGGCAGCAGCCGGTAGAACACCTCCAGGCTGTGGGCTGCTGCTAGAAGCCGATCCCTCACGAACAGCATGGCTTGGAACTCCCACGGATTGAGACCCAAGCACGGTTGATGCCTGCGCCGAAGAAGTAGACCCAACCGGCGCCCAGCACCAAGTATCGGAACCCTGGGAGAGGGTCACCCTATGAAGGTGAGGCCGGATATTGATAATATCGGGGTCATTGGCCCAGGTCCCTTGGACCCAATAATCACACACTCTCTGCATAGAAGATTCCAAGGGAACATCAACAAGATTCTTGAGAGGGCCACAATCAAGCCAGTAGTCATGCCAGAAAAGAGTAGAACGTCCATCTCTCACCACACGCCTTATGAGTTTACTGGAAGCCATTCTACAGTTAAGCATATGTTTCCAAGTGCCAGAATGTGTCAATAATCCCCTAGCCGCAAAGAACCCAGCGTTCCTATCATATCTAGCTCTCATATGATTTGCCCATAAGCTCTTGGAGGTTAGATATCTCCAAGTTAGCCTTACCCCCGAGGCTACATTTAGATCTTCTAATAACCGAATGCCAACTCCACCTTCACGTTTAGGGGTACAAATATCCTTCCAAGCCCAGGCCCGCGAGGGCCCCATAATGAAACGCCTGCATAAGGAAGAAATTTCCCGCACAACAGTATAAGGCATATGATAGGCTTGCAACCAGAAAGACACCATACCATAAATGACGGATTTAACCAGCTCAATCCGCCCAGCAGTAGATAACATAGTAGATGTCCATCCCATAAGCCTCTTCCGGCATTTATCTATCAATCTCCCGTACATAGGCGCCTTAGGATATTTGGAAGACAATGGGAGACCAAGATAAGTAGTAATAGTAGAGGCAATTTTGATACCCAAACAGTCCGCCAGAGTAGACCTGTCCTTGGTTCCTTTACTAAAAATAGCCGAACTCTTGTCCCAGTTGACCTGCAACCCAGTCAAGTCTCTGAACTCCAAAAGAATGGCCTTTATACACCTAAAAGATTTAAGATTGGCTCTGCAAAACACTAGCAGGTCATCAGCAAACAGTAGGTGTGAAATGGAACCGGCACGTCGCATCGGCAGGAGAGCACCACAGCCTATCGATTTAGCCATCAGAATGGAGAAGGCTTCCATAGCAATAACGAATAGGTAAGGAGATAGAGGATCCCCCTGCCTAATACCCCTGTTGCCCTCAAAATATCCCACAGGGGTGCCCCTTACCATCACAGAGAAGGTGGGCGAATTAATGCATTCACTGACCCATCTGAGAAAGACCTGAGGAAATCCCATCTGGCCCATAAGGTGAAGAATGAAAGCACGATTCACATAATCAAAAGCTTTACGCAGATCCAGCTTAAGGCAGGCCCTTCCCCCCATAGGGCTACTAAAGTCCCTAATCTGCTCATGAGCAATAAGAGAGCTATCCGACAACAACCTCCCCTTAAGAAAGGCTGCCTGATTAGGAGAAATAAGCTCATGAATAACCACCCTGAGCCTATTACAGATAATCTTGCTTATAATTTTATACATGACATTGCAGCAAGCGATGGGTCTATAGTCTCTAAGGGAGGTCGCATTAGAATTCTTGGGAATTAGAGTAAGATTGATATGATTTACTTGCCTCAGAAGGGAGCCCGTAGCAAAGAAGGACTTCACCGCCAAAGAAACATCATCACCAATTATGTGCCAAAAGTGCTGAAAGAAGTGCGCATTATATCCATCAGGGCCCGGGGCCTTATCGGGGCTCATCTGAAAAACCACAGACTTGATTTCCTCCACCGAAATCCTCCTGATCAGCCAGGCCGATGCTTCCACAGTAAGTATTCGTTTAGGAGTAATGGGGGAAAAAGCAGTAGCATAATTATCATGGTTATACAACCCCACATAAAAATCAATAGCATCATTCTTCAAACCATCAATGGTACTTGAGGGCCTCCCACTAGCATCCACCAAGTGAGTCAAACTGTTATGACTTTCCCTTGTCTTCATTGCATTATAAAAGAATTTTGTATTTCGATCCCCCAAGGAGATCCAATCATGCCTACTCTTTTGGCGAAACATCTCCTCTTCCAAACTCATTGCCCTAGTCAACTCCTTCAACGCTGCCTGCTCATTAGTTTGCAAAGAAGCCTCTGAATGCAAATGTGGGTTCTTCCTTATTGATTCCAGATTAGAACGGGCCATATTCACAAGCTTAGAAGCATTGTGATTAACAGACCACTTGCGAATTAAAAGCCTCAACATCTTGAGCTTCTGGCATACACAATACATTGGTGTGCCCGCCACATATAGCCCCCAGCCCTCTTCAACAATGTCAGAAAACCCAGGGCATTTGCTCCAATAGTTAAAGAACTTAAATGGCTTAGGATGGGAAAGTACCTGAGTATGAAATCTGACCACCATTGGAGCGTGGTCACTGGTGGACGGGTCCAGATACTCCAAATAGGAATCGGTAAACATGTTGAGCCATTCATTGGATACAAAAACTCTGTCCAGGCGAGCAGATATACGGCCACCACCCACTCTATTATTACACCAGCTATACTTGCAGCCCTTGCTCTTGAGTTCCAGAAGTTGGCTAGTACCAATACACTCATGGAAATCAAAAAGGATTTTTTGATCCAACCTCCTACCTCCAACTTTATCCGAAGAGTTTAGAACACTATTAAAATCTCCACCAACCATCCACACCCCCTTATTGAACATAGCTGCATCACATAGAATAGACTTCCATAAGGCTTTGCGCTCACCCACAGTATTCCTGCCATACACTCCAGTAATAGCACATGAAAGTCCGCCAATGTTAGAACAAGAGAGAGTAACATGTTGATTCGAAGAGGAGTAAAGCACAGCCTTCCAAACTGTCGGATCCAAGAATATCACAACCCGACCGCCCGTAGCTTTGTCCATGTTATGGAAAGAAGTCCAGTGAATAGGAAACACAGAAATCCTGTCCAACGAACTAAGTTTAGTTTCTAGAAGAATGATTACCGAAGGTTTAATTTTGTTGATTCTGTCCCTCAGATCCCGACGACGAACAGGGGTATTCAACCCCCTAGTATTCCAAATGAAGACCGTCATTGACAAGTAGGAATTTTGGGGATGCCACTATGAATCCTGGAGCTCCTCCTAGCAACAGATTCAGATTGACATTCCGATCTCTTTCTCACCTTCTTGCCATCATCAGGCTGCTTAATTTCCTCTGCCACCCACTCCGGGTTATCAATAGCCAGGACCTCAGGGATCCTATCAATTTCGTCACCCCCAGGACTCTGCAGTAGGGAAGGGAGAGAAGTGTCCTGCATCAGCTTGACAGCCGGGCAAAACTCAACCGCCACCTGACCGATGGCCGTAGACGCTGGAGATGATTCAGCAGCAGCTTCGACTGAAGCCTCAGAGGATGATGCGGTAGCCTGCCCCCTCCCAGGCATATAACCCGAGATATGAATAGTAGGCGCACGGGCCAAAATCTCATGAGAAAAGTCACCCGGGCCATCCACAGGGCATTGAACCGGTGGTCCCTCGCCTGGGCCAATATTGGAGGCAACAATATTGTTCCCCTCTTGAGTAAGACCCAACTCCTCCCCCACAAGCTCTTGGACTATAGGGGGTACAGTTGGCTGAGGAGCAGCCTTCTCTTGGGCATTTGTACTAGGCGAAACAATGCTCATACTGTCCTGCTTATCTGCATCATACGGGCCAACCACTTCGGGCCCAACCATACTGACTCCACCAACCGGAACATTTGGAACATCCCCGTTCGCCGCAACTACACCTTCGCCTTGGATTGAAGGGGGCTCCTCCGCCACAGTGCACTGGGCATCGGTATGGCCAAAACATACACATTTAGTACACCTTGGCGGTTCTTTTTCGAATTTCACCTCTATGCTTAAAATTTCCCCACCATCTAGTTCCACTTCAATAGATTTCCGAAGAGGTAAAGTAGCATCTACTTCAACCAAACACCGCGCATATGAAATCCTCTCCAAATTAGCTGTCGCCCGATCCAGACACATAGGAGTCCCAATCACTGAGGCAATTATATTAAGTGTCTCCAAATTCCACAAGTATAAAGGCAGCCCGTGTAACTGGGCCCAAACCGGGACTGTAGTGAGAATATCTCTGTCGTGCCGAAGGTTCATGCTCCATTTTTTCAACACCACCAACCTGCCGTCAAATAACCATGGCCCCCCCGAAGAATCCTATCACAATCATCTGAGGATTCAAACCTGAAGTAAAAGAACCCGTTGTCCTTGGAGTAGACCTGCACCCTCTTCTTTAGCCTCCAGAGCCTCTCCAACCACGCCACGATTTGACCATAGTAAGGTGTCTCGCCCAAGACATACCCCACAAGTGTGTTCTTCCACATCTCGGCCCCTCGCTCGACCAATGTTCCAGAAACCCTCGCACGAGGGACACCATTCGCACCAATAATCGGTGGGACCAATTTCATTGCCAGGCCCGCCCCATATGACCGTCGTTCCGCGCAAACATCTAGCCACGATCTCTTCTCCGCATTAACATCGATAGAAATTGGAGCCTTAGGCCTTGGAGGAATCTGAAAAGGTCTCAGGGGCATTTCCGCAAGCACCTTACGAGCAACAGGAGGCTTCTTCCCCAACACCCTCTGCAAGCCAATCGAAGAAGACCGTCCCATAGGCGGGCGTCTCCGAGGCAGCGGCCTAAGTCTATTAGGCAGATGAGTACTGTTCCGATCCCGACGGACCACCACCCAGCCCTCATCCTCGTTCGCCGCCTTATCACCGGTAACATCAACCGCCGTACGAACCCTAGATCCATCAACCGAAGCTCGCTCATCAACCGGACACAGGGAAGCCCGAGCCGCATCACCGGAAACCCCTTCCGATCCAGATCCCATCCCAACCTCCTCCCCACTGACTCCCCTCCGCACAGGAGCAGAAGAAGAACCCGCCCCCGGATCACCAATCTCCCCACTTCGAAGGATCCAACGAGAATCTCCCTTCGCCAGCCGCCGGAACCCTAGGTCGGGAACGCCGCCGGAAAACTCAGATCCGCCTCTCATTTTATATATATATATATATATATATATATATATATATATATATATATATATATATATATATATATATATATATATATATAACATGTAAAATGTATGAGTTAAGGGTTAGATGGTGTATGCTACCCTATAAGTGTAAACAGTACTTTCCCATTCGAGAACTTAATGTTATTTTTAACCTATTATCATAAACCTAATGACGCAGATAAACCGCGTCTCTCACCACGATCATCCGGACACCTGAAATCGTCAAATCAAGTAAGTGTGCGAACCCTATACAAATTATTGGAGCATTAATGTTTAATTGTATTTTTTGTGCGTGCGTGTGTGTGGACCCCTATTAAGCAAATTGATAATGCATGGGTGCGTGTGTTGGGACATTTATTAATTGAAAATTGGCAATACCTTGCAATGTCATGAAACGCTTGAACTGCTTTGAACCCAATTGATTGAATGGAACACCTTGATGGAATCTTCAACTTGTGCATTGATTTAGCCACTCACGTCGGTCATGTATGACTAGTCTGGCTCGTGTTCTAGTAGGGTCATATATGACTAGTCTGGCTCGTGTTCCAGTATATGGCGGATTCTTGATACACAACCTGCGGGTAATATGGCACTCACCTAGCCAAGTGAGTGATCCCATATACGGACTTGTCTTGTGCACTTGGGATGGGGTAGGGTTGAGCGTGTGCACGGTTTAGAGGGGTTGATCCCCCTCAAACCGTAAGGCATGAACCCTCTGTTGAGAGATGTATGCCCTCGAGGCAATTTATCTATGTAAACATCTTGTTCATAAATGAAAGTATGCTTTCTGGTATCAATTATCTGTTGAAAAATAATCTTCTTTTTTATGTTGCTTGGATAATTCCTTAGACTCGTAGTAAGGTCATACATGTTTCGAGATAGAGATCCCGATTATGAGAAATGTCTGACCATTAGAAGCATGAGACTTAAAGTGTTCGTGGTCATAGATGCGTTGAGATAGATATATCGGCACATCGGACAAACCATTGTGCCTTTATCTTGTTGGTCTCCTAATCATGTGACTTGGTGAAGTCGAAGACAAGACACATGTGCTCATTAGAGAATGAGTCCACTGAACGACCCAAACCAAGAGTTATCAAATGGATAAACATTAACTAACTGGCATTTATAACACTTAGTGATGATAGGCAAGTTGGTCCTTAGGACTTGAGACCATTGTACGAAGCTGTGCGTGAACAGTGTCGCTTAGATCTATGATCTAGCTTCGAGGCAAGGCCTGCTGAAAGGTCTTAGGTTGGGTGACACTTGAAGCATACGAGGTGAGTAATGATCAAGATAGGATTCGTCTCTTCCGTTAATGGGAAGTAAGTGTCGCATGCTCAGTACGACTCTGGGTAAAACCTTGGCCAAGGTATATTGTAGGATGTACAACATGAATGTACCAGAGACTGAAGGATATTAGCCAGCACTATCTAGTAGGGTTGACAGCGTTCCATACCCTAGGCTACGCAAGTGACATAGTCAAGATGAAGGGACTAAAACTACGGTATTCATCATGGATTCAGTCAGAGTGATCCCGACGAAACTTTGTCGACGAAGTCAATCACGTAATTATGATGCTGAAACAAGGATGACACCTGCTGCTCGTGGTTACTGTTGTTTAGGGACTTTGAGTCCCAACCTGTAGTAGGGTCAGGCTGTAGTGTCTCACACCGAGTAGTAATCACGTCTTAGTAATAGGAAAATCGTTAAAGAGGAATGCATTCGATGCAATGGAATGATTAAACTCACAAGTCAGTTGTGAGATGAAAAGCTAAAGCGTTTAGCATATGGGACACATTAATACTTGGTATTATATTGACTTAGATGCATGGAAACGAAGGAGACTTCCTGAGAAATCCACAGGAAGAAACCGCATCCAAATCGGAGCTCTAACGAGCCCAGAAACGCAAAAACAGCTGAGGAAAGGCCCTTATTAGGCATGCGGGTTTGACTCGCACCTGGCGGGTCAGACCAGCCAGGAAATAGCAAGATTGTGCTGTTTTTTGCGAAAACGAGATTTGGAGTCTATTTTTGACAATTGAGGGGTCAAATGAAATCGGAATTAGATTCCGTTTTTTCCCATGCGATCGTTGTCTCAAGATCTTCGATTTGACAGGTTGTTTGAAAGTCGAACCTCAGAAATGGATTTATGGTGGATTTTAAAAGTTTGGAATTTTATTAAATCAACCTCATTACGCCATATTATTGTCCCACATTGCTCGTGGTAAGAGGGGACGGGACGGCTCCCTATATAAATAGGGGTTAGCCCTCCTCATTGAAACCCGCACCAAGTCTACAATTCGTGAAGCTCCTGATTTTTTAGCACGCACAATCTAGACTTAAATCATTATTCCTCTTTAGTTCTTTCTATCCTCCAATTGGGTCCTAGCAAGACAGCGAGGAGGTTTGGATCTGATCCAGAAATCTCTGGCGTGGGTCTGCTCAAGTGAAACTTACTTCGGCGGCTGATTGGCTCGGAGACGCAGTGCGGCTCGGGAAGCGGTTCAGCTCGAGGCGAGGCGCAGTGCGGTGGGTTCAAAGGGTGGCTCAGCTCAGAGGCGCGGTGCGGGAAACGGTTCGGAATACTTTGCCGATGCAAGCAAAGTTACGGGTAAGTCTATTACTTTTATGCATTCCATATTATATTGAGTAGATTAGATCTTTCTCGGGTTGGTCAGACCCAACCCAAGTCAGTAGATTATCCTGGCTAGGGTGCATGTTTCCTTAGGGTAGTGTGTTATTAAAGAGTTTAATAATGCTTCCGCTACTTTAATTTTGTTTTAATGTTCGTCCGACTTAGGACAGGCTTAAAAATACCCTAAGGGTCCTTGAAAAACCCAACATTGGTATCAGAGCCATGTCTACATTGTTCTAATGCTGCAATGAATTTGATATGCATGTTAATTATGTGATAATTAAAACCTTTAAATCATATTATGATCTTAAGAAGTTTAATGGTTTAATTTTCTTGCTTATTTGATAATCAAAATTTTAAATACCTTGTTAGGTTAGCCATTAAAAATCTTCTAATCATTATAAGATAATTTTTCGATCTTTTCTGCTATCTATTATAAAAATTTTAATGCCGAATGGACAATTAGGGTAGCGGCATATTGACTCAAATCCTTATAGTTGATAAGGACCTAATAAAAGTCATTAAACAAATCCATAAAATTCTGAATTTTAAGGATCCACTAGTTGATAAGGATTAACTAGTATTCATAAAAGCCATTAGTTGATAGTTATGCATATAAATGACTAGCAACCTTCAATGGACCATGATACCGGTCAATGTGCTTGGCTAAGTTTGCTGTGTCACCCTAGCTTGACTAGGGGTAAGTGGCCCTGGCTTAGTCAATTCCCTGGCAGTGTCCGCTGGACCGCAAGGATGCGAATCATTATTATGCAACGCCGTCAACTATATCTAGTCAAATACGTTAATAAATCTCTTATAAGATAAAATTGTAACCCTCCTTACTTTTGGAATTTGGAAACCGGGAATTCATGTTATGGTTGTTGAGTCAACTCAAGCTGTAACATGATTTTCCTTTGGAATCCAATTCCATCCAACATATGATGTAGTTCAACGTAACCCAAACCGTCGCGTCGTGAACATAACCGAGCGTCGGTGTAAGTTAGGACTGGACAGGAAAGTAAGGGTCAGACTAGACTAGTCATTATTACCTGTTGAGTCAACTCAAGGTCATAAGTGATTAGTGGTAAAAACAGATAAGGGAATCACATACGATGTGATTGATGAAGAGTCATCTACCGATCACAGAATCAAGTAACTTGTTAAGTCAACTCAAGGTTGTGAGACTCATGGTGATTGGATCCCTTTCCCACTAAATTTTATTAAAATTCGTTCATTATTATGGCTTTAAAATGTTCGCCAAAATAGTGGGAGAATATAATTGGATAAAAACCAATCTTATTATATTTAAAAATTTTGAACACATGCTAATGTTAGGAGTTCTATTCTTTGCAGCATGACGAGTAAAATTAAATATATCCAAGATAAAAAAGAATCAACTGGTTATAAGAATAACGACTGAGTAAGAGACGTAAAGAATATACGGGGGCACAGGGAGAAAAGGCAGGCTAATACACTAACGTCTGTAATGGTTATACAAAGTGTAGTTCTTTCTGTAACTTCTAATGCATGGGTATTAGATATCGGTGCAGGCTCTCACATCTATAACCACTTACAGGGAATGAGAATTAATAGAAGACTCGAAAAGAATGAGGTCATTCTCCAAGTCGGTAAGGCAGCAAATGTTGTTGTTGTAGCCGTGGGAGATGTCATACACACATTGGCTAGTGGAGCTAAATTGCTTCTGAAGCAATGGTACTATATCCCAAATTTCCTATGCAATATTATCTCCGTCTCGGCTTTGGATAAAGAAGGTTATAATTTTACTATCAACGAAAATATTATGAACATTTTCTTTGATAGTAAGTTGCTAGGTTTCGGGACTCTCAACAATGGTGTATACACTTTGTGTAAGGACATTGTATTAAATGTTAATACACGAAAACGTAAGGAATCGGGTTATATGAAACCTATCTTTGGCACTGTAGACTAGGCCACATCGGAGAGAAGAGACTTAGCAAGTTACATAAAGAGTGGTCCTTGGACCTCTCGAATTATGAGTCATACGACACTTGCGAGTCTTGTCTCAAAGGTAAGATGGCCAAAACTCCTTTTGTAAGACAAGGGGAGATAGTTGATGAACTCTTGGGTCTAGTACATTCTGATGTATGTGGACCCATGTCTACATTAGCCAAAGGAGGATATTCATATTTCGTTACGTTTACTGATGATCACTCTAGGTTTGGACATGTGTTCTTGATGAAATATAAGTCCGAAACATTTGAGCGATTCAAAGAGTATCGTAACGAAGTTGAAAAACAAACTGGCAAAAGTATTAAAATTATTCGATCTGATCGAGGGGGAGAATACTTGAGCCAAGAATTCCTTACGTATTTAAAAGAGAATGGGATTCTCTCTCAGGTCACACCTCCTTATACACCTCAGTATAACGGTGTATCAGAAACAAGGAATCGCACTTTATTGGACATAGTGCGATCCATGATAAGTGATACCGATTTGCCCACCTCCCTCTGGGGCTATGCTCTAGAGACTGCTGCCTATATTCTGAACAGAGTTCCGTCAAAATCTGTGTCGACAACTTCACATCAGATATGGAGTGGCAAAAAACTCCACCTTAACCATTTAAAGGTATGGGGTTGTCCTGCATATGTCAAGAGGCATAATCCAGACAAACTGGAAGATAGATCTGTCTTTTGTAAATTCATTGGGTACCAGAAACATTATTCAGGGTACACCTTCTCCCATCCGGAGACACAAAAGATTGTTGTCTCCAAACATGCCATTTTTTAGAAAAGGAATTCCTTACAAAGAAAGCTGTTGGCAAGGTAGTAGATCTGGACGAATGTTCAGAAGGAGAACTAACACAAGAACATGTGTCAAAACCAGTGGATAATCAGAGCTTGATGTTTTCCAACCAGTCGTTAGGAGGTCTGATAGGATTCCTCGAGCCCCTGATAGGTACTACGGTTTTCTCGTAGACGGAGGGGTTGAGGATGGCGTCATATTAGATGATGATCCTATTAGCTTCCAAGATGCCGTTAAGAGTAGGGACTCTGACAAGTGGATAGTTGCAATGAGATCCGAAATGGAATCCATGCACGTAAATGAGGTATGGACCTTAGAGAATGTGCCAAAAGGAAGTGTTCCCATTGGCTGCAAATGGATCTTCAAGAAGAAGATTGTTGCAGATGGAAAGATAGAAACATACAAGGCTAGGCTGGTTGCGAAAGGTTATAGTCAGATTCTAGAAATAGATTATGACGAGGCTTTCTCACCAGTCGCCATGCACAAGTCTATCCGGATTGTACTCGCTATTGCTGCCCACTATAACTACGAAATCTGTCAAATGGATGTAAAGACTGCTTTTCTAAATGGTGATTCAGAGGAGCAGATTTACACGACTCAGCCAGACGGTTTCGAAGTCAGTGGGAGTGAAGGAAAAGCGTATAGGCTGCATAGGTCCATCTACAGACTTAAGCAGGCTTCAAGAAGTTGGAACATTCGTTTTAACAAGACAGTCAAAGAGTTTGGTTTTGTCAGAAATGAGGATGATCCATGCATCTATAAGAAAAGCAGTAATAATTCTTTGGTCATCCTCGTATTTTACGTGGATGATATTCTTATAATATGCAATAACATAGAGATGTTGAAGTCTGTAAAAGGATGGCTGTCAACTAACTTCTCCATGAAGGACTTGGGAGAAGCATCCTACATATTAGGTGTAAAGATCTATAGAGATAGATCTAAACGAATGCTAGGACTCTCCCAAACAAGGTACATAGACTCCGTGCTAAAACGGTTTAGCATGGAAAACAGTAAGGGCGGTTTAATACCAGTCAATCATGGAATAAACCTTTCTAAGAAGATGTCTCCAAAAACTGACTTGGAAAAGGAACACATGAGTAAGATCTCATATGCTTCAGCTGTGGGATCTATCATGTATTCCCTGATCTGTACTG
The DNA here is from genome assembly GCA_030789695.1 of Scilla litardierei. Classification (NCBI taxonomy): domain Eukaryota; kingdom Viridiplantae; phylum Streptophyta; class Magnoliopsida; order Asparagales; family Asparagaceae; genus Scilla; species Scilla litardierei. The sequence continues at coordinate 182,555,985 of CM061141.1, read as the reverse complement.
TAAGGATCGCCTTACCATTGCAATACTAACAACACACTATGGGGTGAATAGTGTAAAGGAATAAATTGTGCAATTAAAATTTAACTTGCAAATGCGAAATAAAAAATGGAAGAGGAATTAATCAACACAATTAAAACAATCGCAAACACAAGATTTTACCCTGGTTCCCCAAAACTTGGGTACGTCCAGCCACACCAATATTCACTATATTCCCACACGGAGAAGTGAATACAAATCCCACAAAGAGATACCTCACCAGTAGGATTTTGTCCTACACAAGGACCCAACCAACCCTACACAAGGGTCAAACTCCCACCTAGAGAATTACTAACTGCCACTCAGAGAATTAGGGTTAGCCCTACACTATGACACCAAACTCCCACAAAGAGAGTGACTCCCACAAAGAGAGTTATTCCTACTAAGAGAATATCATATTCCCACTAAGAGAAATACTCCCACAAAGAGAGAGACTAATTCCCACAAAGAGAATTAGTGTTACAAAGAAACACCAAGTAAAACAAATAATCTTACCTATGCCTTGAGATGCTTACTCATAAATGAATGCAAGGCATGGAAGAGGATCTCCCAGTGTTGAGATTTGCTTGAAAGCACTTGGATGATTTCCCTTGAGCTTGAATTCAATGCATAAAAAGGAGAATGAGCTCTAAGAGGGAAATGAGAGAGTTTGAGAGTGGCTTAATCAATCTCTAATGATTTGCAATAGTATCAAGAAGTTCCTATGAACTCAGCCCTCTCATATATTGTCACGACCCGATTCCCTAAAATGGAGGCGAGGCGTGAGAGGTCCGTTCAGACTTGGAGCTGTGAGGCTCCAGTCTGTAAAGCGTCTGGAATAACCAAGTATAGGTCCTTGCAAATGCGAAACAGAACAAAGATAATAATAAAGAAAAGAGACAGATAATATAATTATTCAAATCTCAAAATGTCCACAATAAATTCCAACATCACAGAAAAGTCACCAGGCTAAAAAGAAGAGTCTAAAAGGAGAGTACAAGAGTCTGAAAGAGGCCTAAGGCATGGCCGACATAATACATAATATCAACAAGAAAAGAGAGGTGCTACGGACCGACAGCCTAACAACGACTAAGTAGAAAACAACAACAGCAAGAAGGAGCTCTAGGACTGGTCTCCAATGTCCTCGAACTCAACACCTGCAACCTGTTCATCCTCGACGACCAACTCTGGCACACAATCTAACATGTGACACCCAAAAGAGAAAAGGGTCACATGTCGGCAAGTCTACTAGAGACTTGTGCAAGGAAACTAAAAGAAGGAAAGCAACTTAGCAGTTCTAAAATGTGCGATGACATGGCAGTTTAATGCATGGATGCAACAAGTGAGACAATGCAATAAGTATGTCATGGCAACAAGTATAACATTCACACGGATTTTTACAAGTCAAGTAACATGTCGTGCTCAGAGTTTACGCCTTACAGCTGAAGTGGCTGTACGGGCACACTTCTGCGCTGAGTGGTCGCTTAACCCTACCCCTCCACGTGTAATCGGGCATTGGCTTTTGACCAACACATGTAGCCCGCTTCTGGATCACGAGCTGGGAAATATATTTGGTATAGGGTTGTGCCTGCAATGCAGGTGCCTAGCCTCAACAAGTCGGGCATTGGCTTTTGACCAATACATGTAGCCCGCTTCTGGATCACGAGCCAGGAAGTGTATTTGGCATAGGGTTGTGCCTGCAACGTAGGTGCCTAGCCTCAACAAGTCGGGCAATGGCTTTTGACCAACACATGTAGCCTGCTTTTGGATCATGAGCCAGGAAGTGTATTTGGCATAGGGTTGTGCCTGCAACGCAGGTGCCTAGCCTTGATAATGAAGTACGTAGCGTGTGCTACGAATGCAACATTCAAGCATGGATGACATGGCATGGCAAGTTATAATTTAAAAGCGTACAGATAATGAATTTAAACGTGACAGGCAGAGCACAAGTAAAGAGCATGCAGTTATGAAAATTTAAACGTGACGGCAAAAATGCATGAATGACATGGCAGGGTGACAGATCTAGCTTCGTTGTCAAGCTAGATCTTAAAATTGCGTCTAGGCGAGTATCATTTCGTCGCCTAGTATCTTTTACGCCTACAACAAGAAATGGCCTAAAGCACGGCCTAAACAAAGAACTGGCAAGTTTCACTTGCCTGCAATCAACCGTTCTGCAAATATCGTCCAACCAGTCCAGTCTACCTATGTGCTCAGATCCACCAGCCTACAGTCCCAAATTAAATTATATTTATTAGTGAATTACCAAACAATGAAATTACCGATTTTTATCTTGATTAACATGGATGGGTTGGGGTCCTAAGTGTTCAGAAATTTACCCTTACACGACGCGAGAGCTACACTGGCGTCGGGTAGCGACGCCAGGGGTTGGAATAATAGAAAACGCTCCACGTCCAGATTCCAATATTAGATTCCTCGCTCGCCAATTCTCGGACAGCAGCCAGATCAGCGAACAAGATTCCAATCAGCGAGTAGGAGGTCTGTAGACGTTTTTACGGCTTCCGGGAAGCCGTAACAACAAACCGGGACGAATTGTTCGACGTACACGAAGTCTACAACATTGAGCGTCGTAGGGGATGCTCATGACATCGAAAAACACCCCTAGGAGAAGTAGGGGGCTGCCGAAAGACTCCAACAGTGAGGGGGTACGTCGAGAACTCCACGACGCGATGATACGTCAATAAAAACATAAAACATCGAGCACCCTCGCTGTTTCAAGCTTCGACGGCCTAAGGGATGATGTCAACGGCAGTGGGGTGTCTAGGGAGTCGACGGCGGAGGGGAGAAGTGGCCTGCGGCGGTGTCAGCGGCAGCGACGGTCGCTGTTCGCTGCTGCTGCACTGCTGCGGGTTCTGCAGCGGATCACGGCGGTTTCTGGTGGCCAGCGGCGGGGCAACGGTAGCCCAAGGGCGGGGGCACGTCGGAGGAAGGGAGAGGGATCGGTCAGCGGCGAGCCTTGGCTGGAGAACGCAAGAGAAACGCTCGGGGTGTGTTTTTTGCGTGGGGAAATTAGGGCCGGCTGCGTTTTCTTTGAGTTGCTGCTGAAGTTGTTAGCCTAAGGTTATTTAGGGTAGAGGGCTGATTCACGTGGGGACTAGGGATAGAACGTGGGCTAGGGGCTCTAGGGTTAGGGTATAGGGTTGTTTTGATAAGAAAATAGTTATAATGAATTTAAAACCCAATATCTCACCCTCTCTCTCTCTCTCCCTAGGTGAGTGTGTGCGGCCAAACAAAAAGTGGGCTGGCTAAGTCAAAGTTAGGAGGGTGATTAAGGTTATTAAAAATTTATTAGGGACTAATCTAGGTGAAACTTAGGGCAAAAATCCGATAATTGGTTGGGCAAAAAGTGAAAGTAGGTCAAACGGGGCCCAAAAATCGTAAGAAAAATACTGGGGTGACCGCACAGACGAGAGAAATGCAACCAAGAAGACGGATCACAATTTCGATGACGAGAAACGAAATTAAAAATAAAAAGGCCTCACGACAAAAGTGAAAATCACGACGTCTCATCAAACAAAGTCAAATCGTGGGGGAACGACCCGTGAAATGACGTTCCAAATTAATGCCACAATTTAATACTCTTCGAGAGGGTCACAACGGCATATCACACTATAGGGTTCGGTTACAGACAAAGTCTAAAATAAATACGTGCACAAACAAGACTACGTGCATGTAAAGCGTACAAGGATACGGGGTCCAAAGGCGATAGTAAATCCAAGTTGGGCTCACATCGGGGGTCGGCTTGCTAAGGATGCAACCAAGGTGCTACGGCCTTATCGACTCAACGACACGACACACACACAAGCAACAAAACTAATCAGGTACCCGAAATTGCTGCACAGCCGTATTACGAATAGTGGGTACCGGCCGTTACATCCTACCCACCTTAGAACAAAGTCCGTCCTCGGACTTTCTAACATATCTAGTCGCTCTAGTAACTACCCCAATCATATCATATATAATTCAAACCAGGTATAGTCATTACAAGTGCTTATATATGCACTAGGTAGTCAAACAATAACTCTACTAACATGTATATATTCACGCACATTACACACTTACACCTATCATAGCCAGTCAAATTCATACACATATTTCAATCATTCATATAGTCACGTACATCCCTATATAACTATTAAACACTTATTACATACCATGGTGCACATACTCACAACCAATTAAATTGTTCACACCAGCAGATACCATCGTAATCCTCCACGTTTAGATAACTACCCATGAACAAAACAATAAGGATACACTACTCCCTATATCTCCTAGTGTACATCCAATACCAAACACATCAACACTTGTAGTCACACCATACCATTATTAAATCAAGTCAACTATATCTAATATACATTCACCACTACTATAATTTCACAATTATATAGTCATTCAAATGCATGCAAATATTTCACCATACATTCACATCACTTACGGTCCTATAACTATATTCATGATACGCCACTCATACCATAGTCACCAATACTTATAACTAAGCACATACTTACACGTGCATGGTGCACACCCACACACGCTAACCTTTCATTCATATATACCAATCATACCAGTATAAAATCAGTACTTCTACAAACCTAGTTTAGCCAGCACACATACGTTCACACAGGCAAGTCCTTAGTAAATAACTATACCACAAGACCAACACCTATAACTATGTACTGGTATAGCGACCCACAATCATGTGCGTAACACAACCAGGCACAAACAATCCTATCACTATACATACATCATTCATCGCTATATTCATAGTACTACACGCAAACTACAGACATACGTAACAATATACTTAGAGTATACCCACTCAAGCTTGAGTGAGACTCAAAACACAAATCAGAATACTCTATATACGTAACACGGTATCTATACCTATACCAATACCACTCCAATGTATACACATCTACCAATATAACCATATACATACCATAATGTCAATCACACTAACTATTTAGTCAAGTAAAACCACATAGTTCAATCACTTTATATACCATAATATTATTACAGACATCAGCATACGTATAATTATAATACACTTCCTAATACATGCATTCATCGTATAGTCACACACATGTAACCTATATATTCACACCATATCCATCTACCTATAATTAGTATACCAACGTCTACTTATCCATACGTAGTTAAGATATGCAATAATCGTGTATACCTCATGGTATACTCGCACACAACATCCCGTAAAGCAAGCAATACCAATCAAAATTATAATCCTACTACCATACGTATATCACATATATACTCATGTAGCAAATACATAACTACTTACGTCTAATCAACATACATATCTACGTACGAGCACACACTCACACGTACTAACATATAGGTCATATAATAGGCCTACTCACTTAACTATAAGTACACCTATTATCATTACACCTGACTTATATATATATATACTAGTCATAACCTGTGCCCGCGGGCACGGTTCATTTAAGATTTTCTCCTGCGAAATCTTTGTTCCCAAAAAATTATTTCCACGACCAAAAGTGGGCAAAACAACAAATTAGCGTAAAAATATTTAGCGGCACATACACCCTTTGGTGCGGAACAACAAATTCGACGCGGACGCATTCGACACGGAAACAACAAATTCGACGCATGCATTTTCTGCGCGGAACAACAAATTAGCGTAAAAAATTTAGCGGGCGCCTTCGACGTGGGAAATTATTCTCATCTTGTTGCCACATGTGTCGAATAGATGGTGAGCCCCGCGTTGAGGGAAAGATCATTCGATCTGCAGCAGCATTCGATCTGCAGCATTAAGTGCAAGTTAAAGTTTTTTCCCAAATGCATTAATTACGTGCACTCTGCTATTACCCAAAAAATTTCATTCAACATAAAGTTTCATTTCCCTAGAAACTTTCATTTCCTAGAAATGTTTTTCCCTCCAAAAATTTCCATAAAATCTCATCTCAACAATTCATTCCTCAAAATTAAATCCAAGCCGTCTTTCTATCAACCTGTTTGTCCTAGTCAGCCCTAGAATTCAAAAACAGTTGTGTTCCAAAGGGCACGGTTCATTTAAGATATTACCCCCTCAAAATCTTAATTCTCCCCACCTTAAAGCACGATAATTGTTTTTAAGTTCCCCCAAAAATTTTAGCTCCTCCAAAATATACTTCACACAGAGTTTTGTTCCCCCAAAATGTTTAGTTCCCCAAAAATTTATTTTCTTCCCGATTTAACATACATATGCGCCCTAACTCCTAAGGGCACTGTTCATTTAAAATATTCTTCCTCAAAATCATAATCGCTTGATTTTAAACGAACAACGATAAGTAAAGCACAATAATTGTTTTTAGTTCCAGCAAAAATTTTAGGTCCCATCAAAATTTAATTCCCAACATAGAATTTAGTTCCCCAAAAAGTTTTCGTTCCACCCGCCAAATGTAGTTCCCTCAAGATTCAAACTATGCCCTATAGACACTGTTCCTTTAAAATAGTGCCCCCCTCAAAGGCTTGGATCCTTACTTTTCAACAAATAACAATAATTAAGGCACAATTATTTTTATTTAGGTCACCCAAAAAATTTAGTCCTCCCAAAATTTAGTTCCGTCGATGTTTTAAAATATTTCTCCCTTAAAACCTTGGATTCCCTAATTATAAAAGAACAATAATAATTAAAGTGCAATAATTGTTATTTAGTTCATCCCAAAAATTTTAGTTCCTCCTCAAAATTTAATTTGATTTTGATTTATTTTGTCCTAAAATTTAGTTTCTCTAGGGAATTTAGGTCAATGTTTTTTTAATTGTGGTTGCTCAAAAGTTTGTCAATGTTCACCCTGGACGTTTTAGTATCAAATTTTTTTCTATGAATGTAGTATTCATGATGGATCTCTCAACCAGCATGATCATGGGCATCGCATTAGTACTTCTGTATCAGATTGGGTCAATGCACTTGTGTTAGCATTTTATGTCAGATTATCAAATAAATGTAAATTTTGATGGAATAGATTCTCAAGAGAAGCTTCATGTGATACTCTCAACACTTGTGTTGGCATAATTATATCACAAAATCCCTTTTTACATCACAAAAGAATGCTAAAAATGTCAATAAAGGAAATGATAATAATTGAACCAGAGCCTCCTCAAGTAGAAGTCTCTACACAAAACATTCAAGCTTGAAATAGATCTAAAAATTTAAAGAAGTGAAAAAGCAAAAAAACATGCAACAAAGACAAAACAAAACTGAAAAGTAGAGATGTTCATATTAAGCTAGCAAAATCTATGAAATGTACATCTTATTGATTTAATACATGGTACATCATTCATAGCCACTACAAAGTTGCATCAATATACAATTAACAGTACAAATTTTGCAGCTACTAATTTCAAATTTAGCTCAAATCCAGCATCATGTACTGATAGCACAATCAAGAGTTTCACCAAGCAAAGGCAACTGGCCAACAACTCCCTTCTTGATCCCCATGAGCATATCACACCTCATAATAGTAGCATAACACCTTCACGACTGGTCATAAAATAGGGTATAATCAAATTGATATTAGCGATAGATACCAAAAAAGTAAGAATACTTGAATAATGAAATACATAGTATGTAACCCAAAATGTGCAATTGTAAACCGGATCATAAATGAATGAACTGAACCTGTATTATGATCCAATCTATGTTCCAATTATTCATTTTCAGTTGAATGACATACCATTTTCAACAGCAAAATGTCAAACATCCCTAAACTCGGATATGACCTCAAACCTAAATTTGTATGCTGAATTTTAACAAAATTCGAACAGAAATAAAAACATCTGCTCAAATTACTGGTGCCCTAAATGCATATGAACGAAATTTTAGCAAATAAAGTAATTCCAGACGCCATGAAGGGATTTGTACTACTGACTTTTAAAACAAAAGTCAAAGGGAGCTTGAACAACACAATGCTAGAGAGAATGCTCACAACCTTTTAAATTTTCTATGCTAAGAGCATGATGTGCTTGAAGAAGAGATACTCTGCCTTGTCGCAAACCACAGTGGACTCCAACAAAATTCGATACAACAAAGTAATTTGATGACAGAAATCATAGTAATTTTAGCAATCTTCGATGAAGAAGGAAGGCTCATATGTAAAAGATTGTTGTTTTTTGGTTGCAGGATGTTAGACAGACAATATTGGATACCTATTCAATAGTGTTGGAGACTTTAGCATTCAATCTTGTTGCTTGGATAAATGATGCCATTTACATAGATGGGTCTGTAACTTCTATTAAAAAACAATGATTACAGAGGGGCTGATCCTCAATTTCTAAGACATGCATAGGATCCAAACTCTCTATGGGGTAGATTTTATTAGATTTTAGTCACCTAATGACACATGAACTCGCTGTAGAAGTAAAAATTAGTATCATTTCCTGGAAAACTGACTGCCTCATCGAAAATTTGAACTCCCTGTTGCAAGTTTGTCCTGTTGATTGACAAACTTTCAGAAATTAGATTTCCATATAGATTACTGGGAATCTGATTAACTGATGTCCTAAAAGAATCATATATTGCTTTTAAGACTATTGACACAGCCACGAAAGGTATATCCAATCCAAGGACCACCGCAAGAACAACAGCAGCAGGAGTAAGAAGATCACAAAGATGATGGAATTAGACAATTACTCCTCATGCTTAATCTCCCCATGATTACTCCCCATGCTTAAAGAAACCTGTTATACTTATTCCCCATGCTTAAAGAAATATCTAATATTAGAGAGTGCCTACACTGCAAATTTTCTCTATGAATTAGACAATCAAGTTCCTCTCAATTTCTCACCTTGCCGTGATACCAAGGAAGCTTGTCCTCCTGTCCATGGTGATGCAAGTCACACAGTCCAACCACATTACAAATATCTGCAATTTGAATCATATAGTCACACAAATTTAATATCTTTATAATATCTGTTTATATCAAAATTATCTGACCACGAACAATTAGATATGGAGAATTTTTAAAAACATGATACTTCATGGGTGGCACTTACAAATGGGCAGTGATGATCCATGTGCAGAATCATGCTTTCACTTTAGGATTTTGTAAGCCTGTATAAAAGCATACCAATGACCAATCTGTTTGTATAAAAGCATATCCATGTGCAGAATATTATAACTTTAGGATTTTGTAAGCTCTAGAATACAAACAAAATATTATAACTATAGGATTTTTGTGCAGCATACCAACTTTAGAATATACCAAGCTCTCACTTTAGGATTTTGTAAGCATGTATAATATCTGTTTGTATAAAAAGCATATCCATGTGCAAAATCATGCTCTTACAAAAGGGTTATTTGTTCTTTTATACACGATACTTCAGATATGGGGTAAGTATGGTAGGCCACTTCCAGAGCAAAAAAATGTTTGAAAAACTTTAAAGAAATGTACATATGGGAAAATGAGTTTAGATCAGTAATGAACCAATGGATTTGTGCTTCCATTTACCTTGCAGCGCCATGTGCTTCCACCTAACTTGATTCCATATAGATTTAATTATATAGTCATACGAACCTTCGAACTAAGCCCACCATTAGCATGCATTCTCCATTTCTTGTTGCTCCATTCTGGGATTTATAATAGTTCTTACATCAATACTCTCTGTCAATTTTCTCCTTTTTAAGTAATCCAATTGGTAAGAAGACAACTTATGCAAGAAGATAATTAATGAGGTCAAAAGAACTGAAGGGAATAAAGATAGGATTTGATTGTTAACACCTAGTCTACGGTTGCAAAACTTGAGCATATGATGTTTCCTCGGTCCATGCTAAGAAGCAGGAAAAAGCATGGTTGATGACTTCATGCAGCACCTACTGCATCCATCATGCGACAATAAACAAATGATTTAGCCAAGGACATAACCAGTCTTTTACAGGATTTGGCACTTGTATCTAATCCAGATTCCTGATACTCAATCAGAAAACTGGGTGGCCATACACCACCTCTAAGTACAGAGAGAAAGGGAACTAAGCCTAACATTTGATGGTCAAGCAACAATGTCCAAGTAATAATGTCCAATTGATATGGTCATTAGAATGCCATTAATAAATTTCCAAACTGAGCATGCATTCATCCTGCAGACAAAAATAAAGAAGAAAGTCCACAAAAACTGAAATAATATTGCAACATATGCACAATTATAGGTAGCTAGTAAAATAATATTTGTAGAATTTAAAGTCAATTTAATCCAAATAATACAACCCATTACAAAGTATTTAAAAACGCACACCAAAACCATATCATCAATAGAGCAGGTGGGAGATCTAACAACCCCATTAGTCATCTATCATTGATCAATTATTCGCACTGTAAATGAATGTTAAAAAACACAAATAAACCAGTAATTTCTCTCTTTTTTTAATTTGCAATAGGAACAAAATAAAAAAATCCCTCCTTATGTTTCCCAATCCTCAACAAAAACCCAAAGCAAAATGTCGAAATTAGAACAAATTGGAGCATGGTCACACTTTAAAAAATCGCCCTTTTAACAAAAAAAGGAAAATTTTTATTGTAGATTCTACTTTGCCTGTTTCCATTCTGCTTTGGATTATCCTGATTCATTGTAGAGTTTTAGATGCTTTACAACTAATCCAGACTGTTAAGTTGATCAAAAGCATGACCGATTTCATCATTAGGTTAAAAATGGAACCATTTTGATCAGCTAAGGCTCCGATTTTACCACATATCCCCACTTGGCCAGCATCAACAAAACCGTTCCAATGTTAAGTCCCTGGATTTCAAATTTATGAACTCCGGCTCATGCATGTTCCGAGTATAATCCACCATCCTGCGAGTACAAATCAAGAAGAAAATGTAATAAATGGTTGGTATGTTAATTAAAAGAAGACATGAATGCACAAATTGCTTTGTATGTTTCTAAATATATACTATTACATGTTACCTTCCATATGATAAATGGTCTGATGGGTGAAAGATTAATAGTCTTTAGGGAAGAACAGAATCATAAAGAAACCAAAGGAACACATGAGAAATCTTTAGTGTGTCAGTTATGCATACAATTAAAGGCAAGTTATGTGCCATGTTGGACTCCTGTCACACAATACTTGCATAAACTTGTCAGACTCGTAGCATGTACGTCGGATGCATGCCAATTTTCAAGGAACTGTAAAATTATGCACCAATGGCATGTAAAATTAAATGAAATTCTAAAGAATGTGTAAATTTTCATGTACTATTAATATACCTTCTATGAATGTTGTTTGAGATTCAGCAAAGTTTGTTTGGGCCCATCTCTGCTCAACTTGTGACCTGAACTTTATTTAAAACTCCCAAATTTGCATGAATAAATAACATGAATAAAAACAAACTTCTCCTCATTCTGTAGATCAAGAAATAAACAATGAAAAAAAGTTTTTTAATTGAATCAATGAAATATATAATAAAGAGAAGATAAGACAGTCTTGAGAATACATATATGATCATGGTATTCTCTCCTTACCCCTTTAAATACTACTTACTAAAAGCTTGGCATCTGCACATGAGAATACATATATGATCATGTTCTTTTCTATTCTAATTTTTTTCTTTTTTTACTGCACAGATGCAATGGCAATTTTCTGAATGCGTATAAAGTAGCTTGTTTACTCTTTCATCCAGTTCATGTGTTCTTGTTTACTTAACCAAAACTACCCACGCAATTACAATTAACATGGAAAGCGAGAAAGAATTAGAAGCATGAGCCCTCTTAAACTGACCGTAAATTCTCTCTCGCAACTGCGCAACTGATAGTGTTTGTATCCTAATTGTGGTGTATATATGTCAAGGTTGCTTGTTTGCATAGCAAAAAGAATATGTACAATAATGTCCCGAAAGCTTGACAACATGGTACATTGTGCACTAAAACTGTTTATGTCAAGATGACCTGCCTTATATCGACCTGCCGTATGATGCCGCGACTTATTCCTGATAACTGTACATGCTTCAAAAAATATTCCTCTGCTTGAAAGTTTGAGAAACATCCCTTCTCGAAATTAAAACTAAAATTAAAGATTAACCCATGTTTACCCCTTTCAATTAATCGTAAAATGAACAACTAATGAGCAAAAATTTTGGTGAATGATTAAATGAAAAAACATAACATGCAAGGATTTGATAGGCCAACTGAGCAAAATAGAAGTAAATAGAAAGTAAGTGACTGGAAGTTGAACTGTTTGAAGAATATAATTGAAGAATATAATTGAACAATATAATTTCATCGAATATAATTAAAGAAGATTGTTGCAACATTCATCAAATATAATTAAAGAACAATTAAAGACCATATCTAAGCATGCTTTTATCCAAAGAGAAGTAATGTGCTAATGACAAAAATATTAATTATTAGCAGGAAGGAATACAGAGGAGAACATTTCAAAAACAAAAAGAATATAAAGGAGAAGAAAGGTTGACGTGCTAAGCAATTTGGTTACGACAAAGTCAGTGAAACATTGATGTAATAATGGTCAGCATGCATACCCTTAGGAGGATCCAGTTTAATGATGGGGATGTTGGAAAATATCATCTTGACAGGGAAAATAGTTAATTGGAATGGTCTCCCCTTTGCCATTGCTGTATGGGGTTTTTGCTACTCTTGCCAATCAGTGTTTCCTAATATTTATCAATCAATGACTGATAAAACAAAATTTAACAAAGCATTAGTAATATGGTAAGTCTAGCCAATCAATTAATTTGTTCGCGATGTTACTTATTTCATTCTGACAATTATAATTTTTCTATTGGGAAATAGCTTAGCTTGGTGTGCTGCAATATATGGCAATTCTGCAGTATTTGGATACCTCATGTTTGGTGAAGCTAACTGAATCAAATAACTTTGAATTTGCCAAAGCATGCCTTCCCGTCAAAACTTGCTTTATGTACCACATCATGTATATTATCATGAGTTATTGTTCTTTGATTTTCTTTATATGGGTATTATTATTTACTGGCAATTTTTGTCCTTTTTATCATGTAATTAATCCTCTCACACAGTATCCTTCGGTATTTTAGACACCGACTATCTAGTACTACTCATTATTTTAGCATACATTGTTCTTATTTCTCCTACCTTTTTTAGTTTTTAGTTTATAAAAAAGCTTCATCTCATTGTTTGCTTCCATATGTCACTTTGATATTGCCTCTTCAGCTATTGTATCCTAACGAAATATGCGTTATTGCTAAATCCATTCGCCAAAAGTTTAGTGGAGCTGCTTCCGGTCAGGACATCTAATACACTTTGGTGTTATATCATGTTAAGAACTGGTCTGAGATCTGGCGCCGGAGTTCTACACCACAACCCCTCTCTTGACTATAATTGTACATATATACATACTAATTCTAATATATCAATCCAATTTGAAGTTTTCAAGATGAATGTTCAGTTCCTTTTTCTTTCTTCTTTGCGTAAAAAGTTAGGCGTGTGTTCTCATTCCTTGACATTTTACATCGATTATCACCAATGCAATGAAAGAAGAAAAAGAACATACCCGAGATCATCAGTGAATATTTTATTTCAAGGTGTCCTCTTATATATCCCCTAAGTCTAACTTTTGGACAAAATTGTTGTATAATTGAAGATTCCCAATGGCCTTTTGATCTTCTAGTTCATTGAACCCTTTTCTTCCCATTGTACCATAAAATGATAAAGAGTGGTAAAGTTGACCCAGGATTTTTTTTGATGAAATTAGATGAGAGCAGAAGCTTACATGTATTGCTAGACTTTTTTCACAGAGAGATTCTGGGACAGTATGAACATATCCAAATTTCTTTGTTGTCAAACATCTCCATATTATTTACAGCCTAAATTTTCACAGCGACATCAACCTTAATACCTAGAGCTCTTTTCCTCTTGTTTTCAAAACATGTTGAGTTGCCAATTGGAAATAAAAACAACAGTTTGAATGGACCCACATATGATGATGTGCCTATCTTGTTTTAAAATAAATTAGTTCTTCTACATTACATTAAAAGTGCTCAAAAGAAGATCAAAAGTAAACACAGACCAATATAGAAAAATGTGTAATCACACATATTTAGTAGGACCAGACACCTAGATGCACATATGATTGATCATGACACTCAGGTTTACTTATTAAAAATATGTCGTAATTTGCAGCATCGCTATGTAGGAGATGTGGGTTTGATGTTCTTTCAATCCCCACTGCATGCAGCTCACCATTTCAATCATAAAACAAACAACAAATTAACGTAAAAAGACCAGTTATTGATTTGTTTGATGTTACTGATTTTTTTCAGGTTGGATGTTCTAATAGCCAATTGATGTAGATGAAATACAGGTTGATACATCAAGGAAACATTTTGTATGAGGTATGAGGTTCCAGGAAAACATAAATTAACTTATGCATATGCATTATGCATAATGTTAAATACAGGATGTTAAATACATCCCATTATGCATTACAACTCAAAAAATACAAAGAACAGTTTGGACTCAAAAAGTGTGGACCTATAAAATTTTTAAATTGTAATCATATAAATTGATACAAAAAAATCTCTTCCCCTTCTTAACCTTCTTCTCCTGGGTCTATTGGACATGGCCTCTACCCCTTCTTAACCTCTTCCCCTTCTTAACCTTCTTCTCCTAGGTGCAATCATATAAATTGATAGAATAAAGGTTCATATATAAAAAAGGTTCATATTATAAACTGTAATCATAAAAATTGATACATGATATATATATATCATTATTTTACTTTTCAACTCATTTCAAAGTGTAGAAATAAGCTGAGCTATAGCTACATAGATTAAATTTAGAAGATAATCAGTCTTAATCTCATACCACTGGATCTGGGGCATCATCTTCCTTGCACATCACCCAGGGGACGCCGGTGTACATTCCGACCGCCAGCTTGGCAGCCCAATTCACATAAGAATGGCCGACAACCCCGAATTCTCTACTCTCCAGCCCATACTCATTCTCAATCTGCATCCAAGCTCAACCCAATTAGCACTCAAGCTTCCATAAACATACAATTAAAAAAATTGCCCATTAAGATTTATATTCCTTAAGTTTTTGGTCATAATCTGATGTTTACTTTTGAATCAAGTATTTTCTTGCAACCAGTGATATGAAACATCAGCTACCAACATTAAAATGAAAAAAGCATGTCCACAGTAAAATGTTAATACTGCCGGGAGAAGTCAGACCACATGAAAATAACGTCAAAGATGAGTAGAATTACCTTTAGATGGTAAGAAAAGTTTTAAAAATATAACAATTAATAGACATGAAAAACATAAAATAGTATACATATGCTAGACCTATCAGTGAAATCTTGTATCCACAAAGACTATTTGTGGAGTTTGGAGTCTGTAGCACAGAATCAGCATTTAAAATAAAATAAAAGTACGAAGAAGAAGAAGAAGAAGAAAACATGAATAAAGGAAAGGGGATAGATGCAGATCTACAAAAAAAACTGGAGCCTGTGAAAGGTGTATAATAAGCATTCAACATAATAAGCATTCAGCAAAAAAAAATCTCAAACCAAAAAATCTAAAAATGATGTCTGGAAGAATTTGATGTTTCTATCAACATGATTTCCAAATGAATTTATTGGTAAATAACAATCAATATGAATTCTAATGCTATTCATAGTTGTCGTAGTTGATGACGTACTTCTTAAATCTGTGGAAAAAAATTCAAAATTCAATATATAGAAGGGGAAAAAATGAAATCAAGAAATAGACGGGACAACTAAATTTAGAAATGAATGTATGAAATCAAAAAATGAAATTAAAAAATTCAAAATTCAAACTGGGAGTAAGCATGTTATCAAAAAACTGGGAGTAAACTGGGATGTGGTTTAACCGCATTAGTCATATTTCATGGGAAAGTATTCATATTTCATGGGGGAATTGAATATTTACACTGATAGTTATTGTTGTCTTTGGATTATGACAGACTATATCCAAAGATGTATGGAACATAAACCAACTCAAAAGAATCAATATAAACATATCTTTCCAAAAATTAAATATCAAGATCAGTAACTTCCCCAATTATCACATGATTTACAATTCTCCGAAGGTAATGGAAAAGCAAGCTGTCACTGAGATCTAATAATGCATTCAAATTTCCGGAAGAAAAGCACGATTCAACTGGAAGAACTGTGATATGAACATAATTAAGCTCAATTCAAGCAGGGTACAACCCTTGGATATTGTCTAATGCTGTTTTTGATGACTCAAGTAAGTTCCGACCATATGTTAATGAGCAAAGTACATGCTGTAATTGAAATTTGATGTTTTGATCACATTACTGAAATTTGATATTTTGATCACATTATTGAAAACAAAACGAAACGAATTGAACTCAAAAACTGAACTCAAAAGTTCATCCAGTACCAAATTGATCACATTACCTAAGAATACTGAATTTTAAAACAAAAAAGAGCTCTCTAAGTTGTCTAGATATGTAAACCACAAAAATTGCCCTTACATAGATTCCAGTATCAACTTCTATCTGCAAGCTTTTTCCGTGCACAAAGCAACTGATTCCCATACCATCGAAGTTTCTCCTTGTAAACTGAACTTGCTTCTTCAAATTTCTTGGCTTCCTCTCATCAGCCATATCTTTGATTCTGTCATGAAATGCATCTAACTTGGCTTGGGTTGAGCAAAGCTGCATTCTGAGCTTTGTCTTCTCTTTATGACTCATGGTAGTATCCTTTAACGAACAAAAAAGATTCACATCATACTTGTCAACTACATCAATATCATATCTAAACAAAATGGTGCCAGAAGTGGATAGTGGCATATCATATGTAACCAAAAGAAAAGCTTGCAGACAGAAGTTGATACTCGCATCCATATCATATCTAAACAAAACGGTGCCATATCAATAGTTTGAAATTGCAGGTAAAGGTATGAAAACTGTAGCGGCTCGCATGATTTACATATGTTATGGAGAACTTTACATTTGGTTTAAAAACTGTATATATGCATGCTCTAACTAAGGGGGGATGTTAGAACTCCATGTTTTAGTTATTTGACTACATGGGTCTTTAGTTGTAAACATATGCATGCATGCTCTAACTAAGGGAGGGATCTCACTCTGTCTTGCTTAGTTTCTTAAATTCTCCTCTCTAATTCTACAACCACAAAGTATCCACAAATGCCCTACTCTTAATATCATAGTTGAGTCATAGCAGAGCAAAGGCAGACTTGTATTATAGAAGTTCAGTTGACTTTTCCAAATGACAATTTGAATGGGCTGACATGATTGTCATGTTTTTCTCCTAATAAGAACCAAAAGATAAGCGCATGCCCCCCAATAGATAGAAACTGTATAAATATTACTTAAAAAGGGGAACTGCAAACAGACATGGTAAACCACTTATAAGCCAAAATAAACAATGGAAGACCTCATGCCAAGATTAAAAAGAACACCATAAACATGAAATACAATTGGTTGTGTAGGTTAAAGTGCAAGCATATGAACCGTTAGGGGTTTGTTGCATGTAGTGCATGACCCAAAAATCCATAATCATGGTCTCTACAACAGAATATGCCTTGTGATCATACCCACAAAAATCCACATGATGGCATACTACTCCTGTATATAAAGAAACATGCATGAAGTGGGCATTATCAATGGCTTGAACCACCTCCGTACCTTTCTTTATGCACTCCTTTGCGAGCTCTTCCCTAAAATTTCAAATAAAAGACCAATCTTTTTTAATCACTCCCCCAGCAAAACCCCCAAATATTCACATAAACGTTCACATAAAAACCCCCCCAAAGAAAACCCCTGAAAACAAAATTCACAAAGGTAAAAAAACAAATTTTAAAACATAATTGAGCATCATAGACTCATTTAACCAATAAGAAAATGGAATTGATTGAGAAATTTATGCTAAATTATGTTGAATACGAATCTGAACAAAATTTCTCGAGAAAGATTGGATTTTTTTTGAAAAGAACCTTGAAGATGGAATCGACTGAAATTGGCCGAGCTGCTAGTGTCGAAGAGAATGCAGATCGCCACCCTCAGCTCCAAAAGCCAGACCGCACACTTGAGTTTGCCGTCCTCCTCGAAGTCTTCAAGCTGAACGATGGTGACAGGGAGAGGTGGCTGTGGGGCGGAGGGGAAGAGGGTTGGTCGTGGGGCGGAGGGGGAGAGGGGTGGCTGCGTAGGGGAGCACTGTGCAGGGGGTTGGGCTTACGGCAGGGGGAGAGATAGAGGGTTCGGGTGAGTAAGAAAGAGATAAGATCGAGGGAGAGAAAACCAAAAATTCCCCCCAAATATTTCATTCCCCCCGCCCAATATTTCACGGCTGAGGTTTGTTTTGGGTGATAAATTTTGTATTTTAAAGTGTTGGGTCCCCAAAACTTTTTTCTTCTCCCAAAATTTAATTCCCCCCACAAATTTTGTTTCAAATTTAAAATTTCAAACCTCATATCAAATAGTTTCCCCCCAAACTCAATTTCTCTTCACTTATCCAATTTCTTTTATCTTATCCAATTTCTCTTATCTTATACAATTTCTCTTAACAACATCCCTCATTTATACCCAATTTCTCAACTCGTATCCAAAAACTCTTATCTAATAACCCATGATAACATCCCTGTTTTATTTTATATATATATATATATATATATATATATATCCATATAAGGCATTCACAAGTATCTTCGAACCACATACTCATCTAACAGATATTCCAACACAAATTCCTAAGTGATATAGCTATCCGCACATATATAATAACATCACCATATATACAACTTCACACTTATATCACAAATTACACTGATTATACATACATAATACAAGAGTCAAATATTAATATCCTAAGGGTAGCACACTTATACGGGTCCACACACTCCACCTATATGCATGCACCACCACGACATAACAACTTATACTAATGGGCCCACCAAACTATACTAGGGTTGACACAGGCAACGCCAAGAACTAATGGCTAAACAATAGGAAAGAAACCGAAGCCAAAAGCATAACGAAGGAAAGATCGAAAAGCACGAGTTCAGATAGGACGAAGATAAGGAGACAGCTTGGTTAGGTGAATCAGGGGTATAATTGTGAATGTTTTAGGTGGGAAAAGAAGGATGTAATGATACTCTTATAGGATACAGAAAAATAGTGTGTAAAGATATAAGTTAAAATACGATGAGTACAAAATCGGTCAGACCTCAAAAGTTGGAGTCCTCTTATGCATAGAAAATATTGGTGGTCGATAAAATGAGTTGTTCGAAATAAGTTTGAGTCATATATACATAAAAAGAAAATGGTTTATTAGGTTATTGAAAATCATTATAAGGAAGAATAAAACATTCACACGAACATTAAGGACGTAGGTTAGAAAATATTATACGGCAGTAATTTAATATATTCTCGGCAAAAATTTCGAACTCCAAAGGATGAAATTAGATTAACTGAAGTGTAGAAAATTTAAGCTCATGTTAAATGCTTTCAAAGTCTTTAAACTAGGGAAAAATGTAAAATAAATAATATTGAAACTACTTTTAGAGGAATCAGGATTTGCCATAAGAAACAGTTTTATACAAAGATTTTAAAGTACGAGTACGACGAACCTAGAACTGATATATATCAAAATAATTGAAGGTCTATTTATCTTGGAAGATATTCTAAAGATATATGGTAAATGGCTAAAATGAATTTCGTAGTTTAGAAGAAAAAAATGGTATATCGAACTATCAAAATAGTAATAAAGTTTTAAAACCAAAATGCGAGAAATATAGATTAGCAAATAGCAACAAGATAGTAATTAAAAATTTCAACCAATAGACTCCAAAATCTACGAAAGGATTTTAACTCAATCGAATAGTGAGGAATTAAATACATAAGAAGAGGGTTTTAAAACAACAATTAAACTGAGCGAAACTTTTAATAAGGGGAAATCGAAAGTGACTTTGAAGGATTCAAGATTTGCAATGGAGAAAATTCGAAAGATTAACGATAATCGCCATGAAGCGTTCACGTGAAACGAGGGCAAGAATAAGACTCGTGGTCCTATACAAAATACGCCTAGGATATGACTCATGAAACTCTACGGAGAACTCCTACGGTCGACCAACTAAAGATTAGGAAATTTAGCGCTAAGACTCCCTAAGGGTCTAGACTGTAATGAATTGCGTCCGGCTTGGCCCAAAATCGATGAACCCAAGCGAACGACTAAAGAATTTCTAGAAGTCTAATATGGTCAGAGCTAGGCAAGAACCACTAAGGTAACTCCTAAGACGATTATATCAATTTCTAGCATGGAGTCTAGCTAACAATCAGGGACCTCTAACTAGCAAGCTCAGACGTCTAACTAAGTCTTACTAAAGTCCTGATCTAATGGATTCCCTACTAAGCAGAGACAGATGTTCGGGCAACACGTCTACCAGCCACCTAAGACATAGGAAATGATAAAAATTAGACTCAGGGCTTATGATTTGGATGTTTTAATTTATTTAATGGACATTCTATTTTTATTATCGTTGTTCCGATAATTCGCAGTTGCATCGGACCTGCATGGGCCACCAATAAAACCTGTCACTACCCGCTTCCCTAAAATGGAGCCGAGGCGTGAGAGGTCCGCTCAGACTTGGAGCTGTGAGGCTCCAGTCTGTAAAGCGTCTGGAATAACCAAGTATAGGTCCTTGTAAATGCGAAACAGAACAAAGATAATAATAAAGAAAAGAGACAGATAATATAATTATTCAAATCTCAAAATGTCCACAATAAATTCCAACATCACAGAAAAGTCACCAGGCTAAAAAGAAGAGTCTAAAAGGAGAGTACAAGAGTCTGAAAGAGGCCTAAGGCATGGCCGACATAATACATAATATCAACAAGAAAAGAGAGGTGCTACGCACCGATAGCCTAACAACGACTAAGCAGAAAACAACAACAGCAAGAAGGAGCTCTAGGACTGGTCTCCAATGTCCTCGAACTCAACACCTGCAACCTGTTCATCCTCGACGACCAACTCTGGCACACAATCTAACATGTGACACCCAAAAGAGAAAAGGGTCACATGTCGGCAAGTCTACTAGAGACTTGTGCAAGGAAACTAAAAGAAGGAAAGCAACTTAGCAGTTCTAAAATGTGCGATGACATGGCAGTTTAATGCATGGATGCAACAAGTGAGACAATGCAATAAGTATGTCATGGCAACAAGTATAACATTCACACGGATTTTTACAAGTCAAGTAACATGTCGTGCTCAGAGTTTACGCCTTACAGCTGAAGTGGCTATACGGGCACACTTCTGCGCTGAGTGGTCGCTTAACCCTACCCCTCCACGTGTAATCGTGCAATGGCTTTTGACCAACACATGTAGCCCGCTTCTGGATCACGAGCCAGGAAATATATTTGGCATAGGGTTGTGCCTGCAATGCAGGTGCCTAGCCTCAACAAGTCGGGCATTGGCGTTTGACCAATACATGTAGCCCGCTTCTGGATCACGAGCCAGGAAGTGTATTTGGCATAGGGTTGTGCCTGCAACGTAGGTGCCTAGCCTCAACAAGTCGGGCAATGGCTTTTGACCAACACATGTAGCCTGCTTTTGGATCATGAGCCAGGAAGTGTATTTGGCATAGGGTTGTGCCTGCAACGCAGGTGCCTAGCCTTGACAAGGAAGTACGTAGCGTGTGCTACGAATGCAACATTCAAGCATGGATGACATGGCATGGCAAGTTATAATTTAAAAGCGTACAGATAATGAATTTAAACGTGACAGGCAGAGCACAAGTAAAGAGCATGCAGTTATGAAAATTTAAACGTGACAGGCAGAAATGCATGAATGACATGGCAGGGTGACAGATCTAGCTTCGTTGTCAAGCTAGATCTTAAAATTACGTCTAGGCGAGTATCATTTCGTCGCCTAGTCTCTTTTACGCCTAAAACAAGAAATGGCCTAAAGCACGGCCTAAACAAAGAACTGGCAAGTTTCACTTGCCTGCAATCAACCGTTTTGCAAATATCGTCCAACCGGTCCAGCCTACCTATGTGCTCAGATCCACCAGCCTACAGTCCCAAATTAAATTATCTTTATTAGTGAATTACCAGACAATGAAATTACCAATTTTTATCTTGATTAACATGGATGGGTTGGGAGTCCTAAGTGTTCAGAAATTTACCCTTACACGACGCGAGAGCTACACTGGCGTCGGGTAGCGACGCCAGGGGTTGGAATAATAGAAAACGCTCCACGTCCAGATTCCAATATTAGATTCCTCGCTCGCCAATTCTCGGACAGCGGCCAGATCAGTGAACAAGATTCCAATCAGCGATTAGGAGGTCGGTAGACGTTTTTACGGCTTATGGGAAGCCGTAACAACGAACCGGGACGAACGGTTCGACGTACACGAAGTCTACAACGTTGAGCATCGTAGGGGATGCTCGTGACGTCGGAAAACACCCCTAGGAGAAGTAGGGGCTGTCGGAAGACTCCAACAGCGAGGGGGTATGGCGAGAACTCCGCGACGCGACGATACGTCGATAAAAACACAAAACAGCGAGCACCCTCACTGTTTCAAGCTTCGACGGCCTGAGGGATGATGTCAACGGCAGTGGGGGTGTCCAGGGGGTCGACGGTGGAGGCGAGAAGTGGCCTGCAGCGGCGGCAGCGGCGGCGGCGGCAGCTGTTCGCTGCTGCTGCACTGCTGCGGGTTCTGCAGCGGATCGCGACGGTTTTCGGCAGCCAGCGACGGGGCAACGATAGCCCAAGGGCGGGGGCACGTCGGAGGAAGGGAGAAGGATCGGTCGGCGGCGAGCCTTAGCCAGAGAACGCAAGAGAAACGCTCGGGGTGTGTTGTTTGCGTGGGGAAATTAGGGCCGGCTGTGTTTTCTTTGAGTTGCTGCTAAAGTTGTTAGCCTAGGGTTATTTAAAATAGGGTAGAGGGTTGATTTACGTGGGTACTAGGGATAGAACGTGGGCTAGTGGCTCTAGGGTTAGGGTATAGGGTTGTTTTGATAAGAAAATAGTTATAATGAATTTAAAACCCAATATATCACCCTCTCTCTCTTTCCCTAGGTGAGTGTGTGCGGCCAAACAAAAAGTGGGCTGGCTAAGTCAAAGTTAGGAGGGTGATTAAGATTATTAAAAATTTATTAGGGACTAATCTAGGTGAAACTTAGGGCTAATCCGATAATTGGTTGGGCAAAAGTGAAAGTAGATCAAACTAGCCCCAAAAATCGTAAGATAAATACTGGTGTGACCGCACAGATGAGAGAAACGCAACCAAGAAGACAGATCACAATTTCGACGACGAGAAATGAAATTAAAAATAAAAAGGCCTCACGACAAAAGTAAAAATCGCGACGTCTCATAAAACAAAGTCAAATAGTGGGGGAACGACCCGTGAAATGACGTTCCAAATTAATGCCACAATTTAATACTCTTCGAGAGGGTTACAACGGCATATCACACTATAGGGTTCGGTTACAGACAAAGTCTAAAATAAATACGTGCACGAACAAGACTACGTGCACGTATAGCGTACAAGGATACGGAGTCCAAATGCGAGAGTAAATCCAAGTTGGGCTCACGTCGGGGGTCGGCTTGCTAAGGATGCAACCAAGGTGCTACGGCCCTATCGACTCAACGACACGACTCACACACAAAGCAACAAAACTAATCAGGTACCCAAAATTGCTATACGCACAGCCGTATTACGAATAGTGGGTACCAGCCGTTACATATATATAGCAACCTATATCAACTCTCAAAACCCAAGGAAACAGCCAAAAACAAAAAGCTACAACGGCTAGTTTCTGGGCAGAAATGTCACTGACAGTCGACTGATGAACAAATGACAGTCGACTGTCCAACGGCTAGAAAATATCCAACGGCTATAATCTGAGCCTTAACAGTGGACTGATGAAGTCAATACAGTCGACTGTAATCAGGACAGGCGCCTGTAAAACCTTCAGTAGGCGACTGCTGCAGGGGATGGAATAAAACAGAGAGTTTCACTCTTTCACTGATGACAAGAATACAGTCGACTGTAAATCCTTCATCAGTCGGCTACTGCAGGAGATGGAAAAAAACAGAAAGAAGCAGATTTTGCACTTACGCTTCTCAGACAACTGTTGACCATTCCACAGGCGACTGTAAATATACAGCCGACTGTAAGTTGATCATCAGTCGACTGATGCAAAAAGCTCAAGTAGAGTCAATCGGATGACTTGAGCAGTGCATCACAGTCAACTGTAAAAGGCTCGACAGACGATTGGAATCACCTAGTCGACTGCAAATCCTTCAGCAGGCGACTGTAGGAGAGCCAGAGACTCCAAATGAGTCTTTGGACAAGATGAGCCTATTGGGTTGGATTCTATGATAATCCTAAGGCTTACTAAGATGGTTAAATGCATATGCATGAATGAGTAGACCATCTATCAAGGCATTACATTAAACCTAGACTCAAACGAGAGAGAAAGCAATAAAGGAAATATTACATGGATTACAATGCTTTCCTCAGAATCTATGGCTTCAATCTAGATGCCATGATGCTCCCCATCATCTCCAAGCTTTGGCACCCCTTGAGTCCAAGCTTTGGCCCTTCTCCACTTGATGTCCATCCTTACACCAAGTGTTTAGTCTCCAAAAATGATTCTCTTGAAATGTTAACTATGAGACTAAAACAAGAGAGTCATTAGAAATAACATAATGTTGTGATCATCATCAAAGTAATATTGGTATGAAACACCAATACTCAACATGTACCAGACCTGATGTCGCCTTTTGACCGCCCGTCCGTTTGGCACTCAAATCGGGACAGGGATACTAGGATTAAAATTTGTAAGCTGTAAGTGCACGGTGTCGAAGTGTGGCTTAGGGATCGATCACAGGGAGGCATGTGTTGTGTTTGAGAACATTAGGGATCTGGATCACCCGGTGGGTGAGCTAGCTTAATCTCTTGATGGATGTCACAATAGTAAACTAATGAATAAGGTGTAAGAGATAAAAAAGGCAACCTAGGACCTTGGCTTCCGCCCTATCATGATTTCTCACTATTACGACCGAAGGATAGGAATGTGATCGGATTCTAGGGTTTAGCGGTGAGACGTTGTCTCTAATAGTGGTACCTAGCGTCCCATGGACCCGATATTCCGGTCGATGCCCAGGATGCCACACTAGGTCTACCCGGGTTCGGACGGTGGGCATTCCCATGTCCAACACCGCCCGACTCTGGGAGCACTAAGCTCGCAACGATTGCTCCCGACATTTCATCCAAGCCATTTCCACGCACGAGGAATCAATGTCTACGCTAGGGGGTGAGCTGTGGCTAGGGGATCAAACTCCCATTTTTTTCCCTTGGCCCAACGGTCAAAGGCGGTCTTTCTCACGCCAGTGACAATAAAACGCCCCCGCATAACCATCTAAATCCCTATATCCTATCGAATCCCTAATCCTATGGTCTTTCTAGGGAGAACCCACGAAGAGGCTTCCACCAATGTCCCAGATTTAAGAACTACTCACTAATCATGGCATGAGATGCAATAAAACAGATTATAGCCATCAAAATGAAAATCAAGCAATAGATTACTGTAGCAAATAGTAATATAAATGCAATATTAAAATATAGAAACGATCAAAGAAATTACAAATAAAAATAAATTCAGAGCATCCAAAATCCCTAAAAACAGCTTAAGAAAATAGGGATTACGTTTTCTGGGAAACCTAGCTCTATTTATACATTTTGGCAAGATGTCAGGGAATATTCCCACTAAAAGACAAATATAGACGTTCACCCGATCGGGTGAAACGATGAGAAGTTTGGTCTTCAGCCTCTAATAAACCCCACCCGATCGCTGAACCGATCGGGTGAGTCTTTGGATTCTCGAGCTTGGGGAAGCAGCTGCTACAGGTGACCTGATCGGTTGACAAGTCAACCGATCAGTTGAACTTTGGCTCTTAAAACAGTGCATGTGTCACATCCACCCGATCACTTAACTGATCGGGTAGAGTTGGTTCTTCCTCGGGTCTGATACGGCCGCATGAACCGATGGGGTGGATCTGTCCACCCGATCAGTTGAGAGCTGATACGTGGTTTATCTTGATGGTTGGCTCTCAGGATCTCGTGCGACACCTCCCGTTGCTCCGGGAACTCATGACGTTGGCTTTGTATGTCCCCTGCGCTAGCGATATCCTGCAAAAGCACACAAACACAATGAAGGTGAAAAGGAACTAAAAAACACAAGGGAATAGATTCGAAACAACAAAAACGACAGGAAATTACGGAGAAGACGTGTGTGAATATATAAAATATAAACGCACGTCAAAATCTCCCAAGCTGAACCCATCCTCGTCCTCAAGGAAGACGAGTGAGAATAGGAGCTCGGAGGGGAAAATAGAAAGAAAGAAACAGAAACAGAAAAGGAAATCCTAGATTACCCGTCAGAGCCAATGAAAACTAACACGGCACACTAAGCAAGCACGCGAGAAGCATAACACTAAGCCCAGGAATATGAGTCCCTACTATGTCGTGGGTCCACGTGGTGAAGCGTAAGTGAGTGTGGTTGTGAGCTAGCCAACGATGTTGCTATCTAAATCGTGCAATCAAGCTCCATATACACATATCCATGGAATGACCCAAATATCGAATCAATTCGAGTTAGCGGTGAATAATAGTTCAAGCAAGCATAAGAATAGAGTAAGAATAGAAACATATCATATGTCAGGGACTCTACTGCTAGAAACTAGGAAATCGCCGCACGACTGCCAAGATGATCGCTAGAAAGTCCCTATGCCAAGTGTGTTCGAAAACAAAGGGGTTGAGTAGGTGTGGAGGAGAGCACTTGGTACAAATTCTCGCCTTCCCTTTATTCATGGCGGTAGGAGTAATATTCACAACAGAAGATTTTTTGGGTTTTGTGATATTTGTATATTTTTTTTTGGATTTTAGCTATACATATTATTTCTTTTCTCTCTTTTTTCTTTTTGAATTTTCTTCTTCTTTTTCTTCTCTTTTTTGGAAGTGGGATAATGCGCATTCTCCAAAAGCGGGAGAACGATGCGTTGGTAAGCTGCAAAATTGTGTACTCTCCCAAGTGGAAGTAAAGTACACGACGAGGGGATCTGCACCAAGTAAAACAAAAAAGAATTCGAATTCTAAACTCTTGGCAAAAGGAAAAATTTTCGGAGATCAGAGCATAAGCAACATGGGTTATCCTTGTCCTATTGGTAGAGTCCTGAGACATGCGATTTGAAGTGTAAATATATAGATGATTCATGCATAGAGAAGCAGACAGTGGAGGCAATATACCGCATATTCGAAACTGAAGCATGATAGTCTAGGGGTCATCCAAGGACAGGCATATAAAACAAAATCACAACGTAGAAGCAACCAACTAGCTAGTCACGACACACAACTCACACAAAAGGCAAAGTGAACCCACGGAGCATAAAATGCAATTGAACTCGGCTTCCTAGGGTTAGTGAGAATGGTTATCGTAGCTCAGCTAAGTGTGTGTGGTTCAGTGGCAGTTTCATCATGCGGGGTCATCTCTAGGAGAGGAGAATAAAAGGAAGGAAAGAAAAAGAAAAACACGACCAAAACGACTCAAAAACGGTGAAAAAGACACGACTTCACGCACATAGTGCGACTCCCCAAAGCTGAACGTTGCATTGCCCTCAATGCAATAGGAGTAAATACGGGAGGGCAACGAAATATGGGAGGGAAGTACACACCGACAAAGAAACGGGAAAAAACATGAAAAGCACACAAAAGGAGACGTAGAAAAATAAAGAAAATAAATACCGAAACCAGCTAAACAAAAGACATACACACAAACACACAAAACAAGCACACAACAAACAAGTGACACAACAACAATAACAAAATATAGATTTCCCCCAAGATGATATCAACAATGCCAGAAAAAAGATATGATCATGGTGAATCAGAAAAACTGGCTAGGTGAAAAATCAGTCTGAGCTGCTATCGGAACAATTATAGAGAGATGGTGAAGTGGGAGGTGAATAGTGGACGAAAGATGATGGTGAGGACGATGGAGAAGGTGTGCCGACAGGAGAAGGAGGGGCAACGGGCAGGATCATAGGTGGATCGAAATTGATCGGTGGATCGTGGTGGATAAGGATGGTACCAAGAGACCCGACATATGGTTGCCAATCGGGAGGATCCAATGGTGGAAGATGTACTAGTGTAGTATACCAAGGATCGGGATAGAATTCCCACGTTAAATGGGAAGTGCGAATGGGGATTCGCTCAAGAGATGATGGTGGGTGGACGACAAAAGGAGTATTGTCAGGACCATAAAGGTAGACGGCATGTTCACGACCAAAATGAGTAATCATACCAATATCGATCAAGTAGTCACGATCGATGCGGGTCCGTCCCGGTAAAATTTGGAGGTCGGACGGTAACCTCAAAACATGACTGACAATTAGAGTGATAATCCCACCACAACAAATCGGTCTGGAGGTTGCACGGCTAACAGATAAAAGCTCATGGATTATCCAATGGGCGATGTTAATGGGCAATGGGTCATGTCCACGGATCCTGGCGTGAGACATGGCATACAGAAAGAAAAGTTCGTCCCTAGACACGTTGGAAAAATCCACGCTGGAAAAAATGGTGTTGGCGAAGAGGAAGTGGGCGTAGCGGTAACACGGGTGTATAATATAGGAGGCAAGTGCCCCCGATGGAAAGGCGGGATACCAGGTGAATCGTTGCCAAATGCCATCATCCCGAAAGTATGAATAGATATAAGACCGATCATGAGTTGAATATTCAACATAATGATCGGGGTGAGGGAAACTCAGCGAATTGTTAAGCTCGGCAAACGTCATTGTAAAGTCGACATTAAAAGCGTGGAAAGCGAATCCCCAATCGTACACTTCGAGTGAAGAAAGGAACTCGAGTGTGAGATTCTGATGTGTGTGGGCATGAGCACGCAGTAGGAAATCGCACCCAATGCAGTCGAAAAGTTTGGTGACGTCCCTCAAAAATTCCGAGAGATTCAAGCGTGGGGCGATCAGCAAAAAGGGTATGTTTCATGGGGCGAGGAAGAAGGGCATGCACACGTGTAGATTGTTCTTCAGACAAAGGATTAATGCCAAGGAAAGATGGGGGAAAAGGGCCATGTAGGTAGTGTCTGCGTATGATGATGATGTTGGTTCATTTCCCTTCCTAGACATGGTAATGACGTAGGAGAGGAACAATAACGTGGAGGATGGTGTTTACGATGCTGATAAAGTAGATGTAGGAGGCAGACACAAAATCAAAACATTGCACATAAGAAGAGAAACATAAAGCTTGGAAAGAGGTTACCTAGCGATGATGCAACTCCAAGCTAGATGCTCCCCACAAGATCCCTTGGCGAAATGCGGAGAGCAGTTGCTTCATTTCTCAGATGTAATGGTTGGGTTTTTGGGGTTTGGGGAACATGGGTTGGTAGGGTTAGGGTTTTGGGGGATTTTGACGTGTGGCTTAATAGGAGGAGATGTGGGAGGAGATGGTGTAGATGGTGTTGGACAATGGTTGTGGGTTGACTTGATGCGAAGAAATTTCTGGTGGCAGGCGAATTTGGTGTTTAGGCGTTGTGTCCCCTCTTTTTCTGCGAAATGGGTCGTGTGGGGAAGATGGGGGCTTTATTGGGATGCAGTGAACTGGTCGGGTGGAGTCCAACCGATCGGGTCACTGCATCGGGTGAGTTCCAAATGAGAAATGAAGCTACAGGTCACCCGATCGGTTGGGAGTTCACCCGATCGGGTGACCAACTCTCAACCAGTTCCCTAGTTACTGGAAAATATGATCCGATCATCCAGCCGCTTGCCGGTCGTGTCAACCGGTCGGGTGATTCTTCCACAGATCCAAAGCTGTCCATTCACAATCCTGCACAAAATTTCAAGATTCGCTAAGTTTCAAAATGAGGATCCCCGGCTACAAATCTATACTAATATATACCAATTAGTTTTATTGAAAGCGAGTAAAGGGTTAGAACATGGGTTGCCTCCCATGGAGCGCTTGGTTATAGTCGGTAGCTCGACTCCTCAATTCGTGATCAATGCAAATCCGGAGGATTTGCAGTGGAGCTGTCGGTCATTGAGCTTCCGACCGGATAGATTGCGGGCTCGCTGATTGTATAGTGCTTAAGCGCTGCCCATTGACCTTAAAGGATTCTTTTCTTCCCATGATCTCTATGGCTCCGTGGGGGAAGACCTTGGTGACTCGGAAGAGTCCCGACCACCTAGACTTGAGCTTTCTGGGAAAAAGCCTCAGTCTTGAATTGAATAGGAGAACTAAGTCTCCTTCCTTGAATTCTTTCTTTAAAATGTGCCTGTCGTGCCACTGCTTCGACTTCTCTTTGTAGATCCAGGCATTTTCGTATGCATTGAGCCGGATCTCATCAAGTTCATTTAGCTTGAGTTGTCGGTGGCTCCCTACCTCTTTAGCGTCGAAGTTCAGATGTCTGACAGCCCAAAATTCTTTATGCTCCAATTCCACAGGGAAATGACATGCCTTCCCGTCGACAAGTCGATAAGGGGTCGTTCTGATCGGAGTCTTGAATGCAGTTTGGTAGGCCTAGAGCGCATCTGAAAGCTTGGATGACCAATCCTTTCTAGAGCTAGCCATTGGCTTCTCCAAGATGCTCTTTATCTCCCGGTTCGAACCTTCCACCTGGCCACTGGTTTGCGGATGATATGCACGCCCGATCCGGTGCTGCACTTCGTACTTCTTCAAAAGGGCTTCAAATTTCTTCTCTATGAAGTGGCTCCCTCCATCGCTAATTAGCACTCGAGGCACACCAAATCTCGGAAAGATGTTGTTTTTCAAGAATTTGACCACTATCTAGGAATCATTAGTGGGGCTAGCTATCGCCTCCACCCACTTGGATACGTAGTCCACGGCCACCAAGATGCACTGGTTAACAGAGGAAGAGGGAAACGACCACATGAAGTCGATTCCCCAAACATCGAATATCTCGACTTCCAGGATGTAATGCTGTGGCATTTTGTTTCTCTTGGATATGTTTCCCGTCCTCTGGCACTTATCGCAGGCCTGGACATAAGTATAAGTGTCCTTGAAAAGAGTCGGCCAATAGAATCCACTTTGGAGAATCTTCGTCGTGGTCTTATAAGAACTCGCATGGCCTCCGCATTATTGGTCATGGCAATGAGAAATTATGGAGGTCGCCTCTGTTTCGGGAATACACCTCCGTATCACCCCATCAGTGCATGTCTTGAATAGATAATGGTCATCCCAATAGAACTTCCGAACTTCGTGAAAGAACTTCTTCTTTTGCTAATAACTCACATTGTGGGGTACAATGGCGCACGTGAGATAGTTGGCGATGTCGGCATACCATGGAGTCCAAACAGAAGAGATGGAGAAAAGATGCTCGTCAGGAAGAGAGTCATCAATAGGAGTGGCATCCGGGTCGAAAGTAGACAACCTAGATAGATGGTCGGCGACGACATTCTCCGCCCCTTTCTTGTCCTTGATCTCCAAGTCGAATTCCTGGAGGAGGAGAATCCACCTTATGAGGCGCGGCTTGGCCTCCTTCTCGCTCAAAAGGTATTTGAGGGCGGCGTGATCGGGATGCACGATAACCTTAGCACCGACAAGATACGACCGAAACTTGTCCATGGCATGGATGAAGGCTAGCAGTTCCTTTTCCGTCGTCGTATAGTTCCTTTGAGCTTCGGTGAGGGTCTTGCTTGTATAGTAAATGACGTGCATATTTTTGTCCTTCCTTTGCCCTAATACGGTCCCAACTGCATAGTCGCTAGCGTCGCACATCAATTCAAACGGTAGACTCCAGTCAGGCGGTTGAATCACATGTGCGGAAATAATGGCTTGCTTCAAGAGGCGGAAAGCTTACTGAGTAATGATCAAGATAGGACTCGTCTCTTCCGTTAATGAGACGTTATTGTCGCAGGCTCAGTACGGCTCTTGGTAAAACCATGGCCAAGGTATGTTATAGGATGTACAACATGAATGTACCAGAGACCGAAGGATACTGGCCAGCGCTAGCTAGTAGGGTTGACAGCGTTTCATACCTTAGGCTACGCAAGTGACATAGTCAAGACGAAGGGACTAAAACTGTAGTATTCATCATGTACACAGTCAGAGTGATCCTGACGACACTTTGTCGATGAATTCAATCACGTAATTATGATGCTGAAACAGGGATGACACCTGCTGCTCGTGGTTACTGTCGTCTAGGGACTTCGAGTCCCAACCTATAGTAGGGTCAGGTTGTAGGGTCTCACACCGATTAGTATTCACATCTTAGTAATAGGAAGATCATTAAAGAGGAATGCATTCGATGCAATGGAATGATTAAACTCACAAGTCAGTTATGAGATGGAAAGCTAAAGAGTTTAGCATTTGGGACATATTAATACTTGGTATTATATTGACTTAGATGCATGGGAATGAAGGGGACTTCTGAGAAATCCACAGGAAGAAACCGCGTCCAAATTGGAGCTCTAACGAGCCCAGAAACGCAAAAACAACTGAGGAAAGGCCCTTATTGGGCTTGCGGGTCTGACTCACACCTGGCGGGTCAGACCCGCTAGGAAATAGCAGGATTGTGCTGTTTTTTGCGAAAACGAGATTTGGAGTCTATGTTTGACAATTGAGGGGTCAATTGAAATCGGATTTGGATTCCGTTTTTCCTATGTGATCGTTGTCTCGAGATCTTCGATTTGACATGTTGTTTGGAATTCAAAACTCAAAAATGGATTATGGTGGATTTTAGAAGTTTGGACTTCTTATGAAATCAACCCCATTACGCCATATTATTGTCCCACATTGCTCGTGGTAAGAGAGGATGGGTCGGCTCCCTATATAAATAGGGGTTAACCCTCCTTATTGAAACCTGCACCAAGTCTACAATTCGTGAAGCTCCTGATTTTTGAGCACGCACGATCTAGACTTAAATCATTCTTCCCCTCTAGTTCTTTCTATCCTCCAATCGGGCCGTAGCAAGACAACGAGGATGTTTGGATCTGATCCAGAAATCTCTGGCGTGGGTCTGCTCAAGTGAAACTTTCTTCTGCGACTGATTGGCTCGGAGACGCGGTGCGGCTCGGGAAGCGGTTCAGCTCGAGGCGAGGCGCAGTGCGGTGGGTTCAAAGGGCAGCTCAGCTTGGAGGCGCGGTGCAGGAAACGGTTCGGAACACTTTGCTGATGCAAGCAAAGTTCCGTGTAAGTCTATTACTTTTATGCATTCCATATTATATGTAGTAGATTAGATCTTTCTCGGGTTGGTCAGACCCAACCCGATTCAGTAGATTATCCTGGCTAGGGTGCATGTGTCCTTAGGGTAGTGTATTATTAAAGAGTTTAATAATTCTTCCGCTGCTTTAATTTTGTTTTAATGTTCGTCCGACTTAGGATGGGCTTAAAATGCGCTAAGGGTCCTTGAAAAACCCAACACCCTCTTGACACACACCGTCTTGTCTTGTCTTGTCTTGTACCTGGTAGCACATGCTACGGCCATTGCCATGCCATGTTTAATTTCCTGCACCGTCTTTTTACTTCCTTGCCACGTCCATATAAATTGACGTACTCATTACTTTACTTTTACTTTAGAACTGTCATGCTAGAAGTAACTTTCACTGCCTTACTTTAAGTTGCCATGTTTAATACTGCTGACACATTGTATAACATCATTAATGCTTACAATTTATTATTATTCGCATACCTTGCCTTGGGCCATCTTACTTTTACTTACAGGCCATTACTGACATACATTCATGTTTTTGGAATGTATGTCAGATCACGAGACAGGTTGCTAGGAGGAATTGGATGAGACGCTTGACTTAGTGAGCCAAGAGTTGCTGTAGATGCTGAGTCGCTCCCTGTGGGGGACTAGAGGCCAGGTCGTTGCTATTTTTTTGTTTAGCTTTAGTACATTGTAGTAGAATTAGTACCTTGTCGTAGTTTCTTTTGGCCATGCTAAGGCCCTGTTGTTTTATTTCCTGTACGAACTCTGGATGTGGCCTAAAATTTACAAATGAAATGTTGTTTTTATTGTTCTGAAATGCATGCAAGAATTCTGCGTGGTTTTATCACAGACGCTTAATGAACTCGAGCTTCACCGCCCAGTTCATGCAGACCTTAGTCTCATTCTTGCTTCCGTCGTTTCGGGAAGCGGGGCGTGACAGGTTTTAGTGGTGGCCCATGAGGTCGTGCATTTGCAAGCTTCAGAACAATAGAAATACTATCATTATCCAAAACATCCAGAATTACCTCGTACACGAAATTTACCCAACTATCTTGTCTCAACATAATAGGAAAACCTATTAGACCAGGATTGTAGGAAGACTTAGTTAGACATCCATGCTTGTTAGTTAGACACCTTCATTAAGTTTTAGTCACTATCATCTTAGGAGTCACCTCAGTTGTATTACTATCTTGGGTCTTATCCAGCTCTGACCAAATTAGATTTTGGGAGTTTCTTTTAGTCGTTCGCTTAGACGTATCAAATTTCGGGCCCAACAGAACATAGTGAATGTCACACATGTCCTCAAGGGACCCTTTCCTTGAATTCCCTATCACAGTCTAGTTCATTAGAACTCTTAGTACTAAGTTTTCCTAATCTTTAGTCGACCCAATAATTATACCCCTGATTGTTATTATTCATAATCATTACACTTCCATGACAATGACCGTAGAATTTAATCGTAGCAGATTCACTATGTTATTTCCTAGCCGTATTACATTTTGATCATTCAATTCTATTCCTTTCCCTCGATTTCTGTGATCCCTTCATCAGCCATCATTAACCTTTTGAATCTTCCTCATTGCATATCCTGATTCTTTTGGAAGTACATTTCAATGTTCCTTTGTTGAATTCTTCGCCTAGTTTATTTCCTTTGAAAACCTTTAGTACATACTTAGATTTCCTACCCTACAGTTGACTTAATTAAACTCAAACTTGATTATGAAGCTTTCTTGACCAAACCTTTAGTTACTATCCCGTAACTATTTTCTGACCTATATCTTCCATACATCTCGTGATGACTTAGCCCTATATACATACATTTTTTTTGAAAACCCAGAAAAATCCCCAACCCCCGCCTTTGGCTTAGGAGGGTAAGGCGAGAGCCCGGCCGAGACTATGCAAACTGGGGGGTGACCGTCGTGCCCCCAACGGCCCCCGGGTTAGTCCGAGAGGGGAGATATAGCCCCATGGTAAATAATTCCACAACAAATTCCACAATAATTACCAAGTCACGGCGGCCATAGGCCTCGAACCCCGCACCCCTTGGCTTTGGAGCGGAATGACTTACAACTAGGACACCCTCTCGTGGGCCCTATATACATACATACATACATACATACATACATACACATACATACATACATACATACATACATACATACATACATACATATACACATACACACACACACACACACACACACACACACACACACATATATATGGAACTTTTATATATGGAGATTTAGCGTGTATCTTTATTAAATGGCAAAATGTACAGGTATACATGTGGTCTTAAAAGAAAGGAGGAGATTGTTAGAGAGAGGAGAGGACAAAAGCGTCGTCACCCTCTACTAGCTACCTCCTCTTTCCATACTAGAATGTACAAAACCCAAAAATAGCAGAAAAAATACAAGAATTGTTATATCATCCATTATCTCTAAACTCCCAGTTTTCCATCGCCTGAGCTGCATCTGGTGCTGCAGATCCTGGTCCCTGAGAATTATTCTGATGTCTGCTGCAATATCCTCAAATAGGAGAGTGTTTGGCCTCTTGACGCCCTCAAAGATTCTTTTATTTCTCTCCTTCCATATGTGCCATACTAAAGTAGCAAGCGCAGTTCTGGCAAGGAGGCTAATAGTGTCCTTTTTGACAAAGTGAGCTATAAAGTATTTCCTAACTTCAGAGAGTAGTGGCTCAATGGGGTGTGATACACCCAGCTTTAAGAGACTTCGACTTAGAATGTACATTATGTAGTCACATCCAAAGAAGATGTGGTTAATGCTTTCTTCGATACCATCCTCACATAATACGCAATTAGGGTGTGTGTTATAGCGCCATTTAATAATCATATCTCTCGTAAGTAATTTCATGTGAAAGGATCTCAGAAGGGTTAATGACATTTTAGGGACATGATTTTTGTACCAGATTAATTTAGCGGAGGGAAAATTGAACCCTTATTACGCGTACCTTCCCTAGCTTCTTTAAAGGAAAACTTCGGACTAGGGGCCTATATCCAGGAGTCGTGTCCAGAAGTGAGATTGATACTAGGTAGCAAGTGACGCACATGTTGAATTTCTGAAGAGTCGGCCCAACCAGTAGAGGACCGGTAGTCAATGACCCTACGCATGCATGCCTTAACAGGAACTTCAAAAGCTCATCAAGGGGACCACACTCCAGCCAATGGTCATGCCAAAATAATGTAGAGCATCCATCCTTTATTTGCCTTTTCATAAGCTTTTTAGAATATAGTCTGCAGCTTAGCAAGAAATTCCATGTACCTGATTGTGCCACATTGCCTTTTGCTGCAAAAAAATTCCCAATGTCCCTGTAATTGCTTCTCATATAAGTAGCCCATAGCCCATTTGTTGTCAACATTCTCCATGTAAGCTTAACCCCCGCCGCAATATTGAGATCTGGGAGAAATCTCATGCCAACTCCACCCTCCTCCTTGGGAGTGCATAGATCTTTCCAAGCCCAAGTATAAGAAGTGCCCCAGATGAACTTCCTAGAAGCTGATGTGCGTTTATATTTCATATATTCACGCACGTTTTCTTTTGTGTTTCTCCGTGTTTTTCCGCCGTCTCTTATTCGTTTTCGTGTATTTTCCCGTTTTCTTTCACTTTTCTTTGTGTTTCCATGATTGCAGGGGATTGACCACATAGGGGACGTTTAACGATGATATCCAAAGTCCCCGGAGCAACGGTAGAAGTCACGCGTGATCCAGGGGGGTCAAACGCCAAAGAATTCATCTTTCAACCCCTCACCCGGTCGGTTGGTCATCTCCAACCGATCGGGTGATGCATGCGTGCACCACCCGGTCTCTGTCGCAGCTCACAAAGAAGTCACCCGACCGGTTCGCAGACCGGTTCAGCGGGGGCTATTCTCTGTTTTCTCGAAGCAAAACGCCAACCGATCGGGTGACTCTCACCCGATCGGTTCACCTGTAGCCGAAGAAGAAGAGCTGAAGACACGGACGTCGAACCGATCGATTCACCCGACTGCTTCAAGATCCAACCGGTCACTCAAGAACTCACCCGACCGGTTCATGTGATCGGGTGAAAGCTCGCCGTTTTCTGTTATTAATTTGTAACGGATCAACCGATCGGTTGACTTGTCAACCGATCGGTTGATGCGAAGGTCTATAAATAGAAACCCTAGGGTTCCAGAAACGAGAGCTGTTATTTTTTCTACTGTTTTATTTCCTTGTGACGGCTGTACTTGTTACTCTTTCGTAAGTTTTCAGATCTTTCTAAAATTTTAGTATTGTCTTTATTACTCTATTACTTCCGCATTGCAATTGTCCGATTATGATTCCAACGGTTAAATTTCATTTAGATCGTTTTTTCATGAATTTTTGTGAGTAGTTCCCAAATCTGAGATTTTGGTGGAAACCCCTTCGGGGGCTCTTCCCGATGCGTCCATAGGGTTAGGAAATCGACAGGGAGTAGGAATCTAACGGTTACGCGGGGTGTTTCATTGTCATCGGTGGGAAAAAGACCGCCTTTGACCGTTGGGCCAAGGGGGAATAAACTTGGCGGTTGACTCCCTAGCCATAGCTCACACCTTTAGCGTAGACGCCGAATCCTAGCACGCGGGAGCGGCAGGATGAGACGTTGGGAGATATCGTTGCGGGCTTAGTGCTCCCGGGATCGATCAGTGTTAATGGACACGGGATTGCCCACTGATCGAATCCGGGAAGTCCGGTGTATCATCCTGGGCACCGACCGGAATATCGGGCCCATGGGACGCCGGTACCACTTTCAGAGGCAACGTCTCACCATTAGACCCTAATCCCTATCGCTATCCATACCCGTAGGCCGTATCGGCGAGAGTCTCTCGTCGGGTTGGAAACCAAAGTCCCGGGTTTTCTTTCTTGTTGTTCATACCCTTTTATTTCCTTTCGTGACAACCATTCACCGATTCGGGCTAGCTCGCCCCTCGGGGTGATTTAGGTCATACCTGACCCAAGCACAACCTCGCCTCCCTGAGTTCGATATTCCCGCACCCTACACTAACCGTGAAACTTGCGGTAAACGACACCGCGCCGCCGCGACTCAAGCGGGGCACCGGTCAAGTTTATGACGCCGTTGCCGGGGACGCAACGTGCTTGTTATTTTAGGATCTCTTGAACCCTCGTGTCTAGCTCATATCCCTACCTCGCGATAATTTTCGCATTCTCCTTTTTCTTTTTTATTTTTCTTATTTTTATTTCTTATTTTATCTGTTTCTTTCCCACTTGTCGCTTCACGGGTGTTTGTTGTTTTTCATGCGCAGGAGTTCAAGGAGTCTTGACGACTTGATTCCCCTCGATCCAGAGATTAACGCCACCCTTAGGCGTTTGGCCGCCGAGAAGCGAAGAAGAGAAGATCCCGAATCCATGGAGGAGAACACCCCACCTCACAAGTCTCTGCTGGAGTACTCGATGCCATCCATCGAGTCGACTTCCGCCATCCGATCTCCAGCTATCGCGGCCCAAAGCTTTGAGCTGAAGCCGTCTCTAGTGACATGGATCCAGCAGGACCAGTTTGTGGGTGCACCCATGGAGAGCCCGATCGAGCACCTGGACTCCTTCTTGGAGATGTGTGACACCTTCCGGATTAATGGTGTCACGACAGAGGCTATCCATCTGAAGCTGTTCCCCTTCTCTTTGCGAGACAAAGCCAAGCAATGGCTAAGGGGGAAGGACCCCAACACTTTCAACACCTGGGAGAAGCTCTCCAACGCTTTTCTGACGAAATTCTTTCCTCCGGGGAAGACCATGAAGTTGAGGAGTGAGATCTCCTCCTTCTCCCAGGCCAGCCACGAGTCCTTGCATGAAGCTTGGACGAGATATAAAGAGATGCAAAGAAGATGCCCTCACCAGGAGCTTCCGAAGTGGCAGATTATTAATCTGTTCTACAATGGGTTGAGGGATGAGCTGAAATCTTCTATGGACGCCGCGGCTGGGGGTTCCTTCATGTCTAGGAGCGAGGAGGATGCCGGGCATATTCTGGAAAATATGGCATCCAACAATGAGCGGTGGTGTGACGAGAGAGCCACACCAAGATCCGGGGGTATACACAGAGTCGAGGACATCGACAAACTTTCAAGCAAGTTCGACTTGCTTTCGACCCAGATCTCCGCACTAATGGTAGGAGCCGGTGGGGCCGGTACACAGCAAATTTCTGCGGTTGAGTCTGAATTCTGTGGGGAATTCGACGGTGGTGACATCTCACCACCGTTGGATCAGGCGAGCGCACTATTTTACAACCCCACGGGAAATGCGCCGTATCCGCCAAGGACAAATTCCAACCCGGCCTACTCTCCAAACAACAGGAACCACCCAAACTTCAGCTACCGGCCACCATTTCAGCCCTCACCGCCTCAGTAGCCGCAGCAACAAACTTATCAGCCGGCTAGGCCACAGCAGAATCAGGTTCAGCAGCAACCATTTCAGCAGCAACCATTTCAGCAACAACCTCAGCAACAATCTTACGCCCCCAGGAATCAGCAGCCGTTCCAGCAGCAGCAGCAGTATGGCCAACAGAGGGCCGTCTCTCCAGTTGAGTCTCTCTTGACTCAATATATTACCAACCAAGAGAGGATCAACCAAAAGCTGGAAATGGGTCAGCGGACCCTCACGGACCAAGTAACCCAGCTGGGGTTACAAGTGGCGAACCTTGCAAGGTCACAAAACCAATTGCCGCCACAACCGGAGGTGAACCCGAGGGGAGCAACCCAAACATCGGCACTCGTGCACGAGCACGCGAATGTGTCCGCTATCGTTCTGAGAAGCGGGACACAAATTGCTACTAGAGTGCCCCCTAACAACCCGGAAGCACCATTGGTCGTTGAGAAACCGATCGAAAAATCAAATGACGCCGGTGCTTCGTCATCAAATCCTATGACTCCGGAGGGAGCCTCTGAAGAAGAGAAGAAGAAGGAGGAAGAGAGCCCGAAAGTGTATAAACACGTTGTGCCATTTCCACAACGGAAGAGAGCCCGAAAGTGTATAAACACGTTGTGCCATTTCCACAACGGTTGGCTCAGGCAAAAATTGATGAGAAATATGGCAAGTTCTTCGTCATGGTCAAGGACCTAAGCCTGCAAATCCCCTTCCTAGAAGCAATCGAAACAATCCCCTCCTATGCAAAATTCTTGAAAGATTTGGTGACTAGAGGGTCTAGAAAGGAGAAAGTAGTGCTGACGGCGAATGTAGCGCTCTTATTCAGAGGGCAAACCCGCCGAAACTCAAAGACCCGGGGAGCTTCTCTATTCCTTGCACGATCGGGGCGGTGAAGATTCATCGTGCACTCGTCGATCTAGGAGCGGGTGTTAGCT
This sequence comes from Scilla litardierei, assembly GCA_030789695.1. Classification (NCBI taxonomy): domain Eukaryota; kingdom Viridiplantae; phylum Streptophyta; class Magnoliopsida; order Asparagales; family Asparagaceae; genus Scilla; species Scilla litardierei. The sequence continues at coordinate 182,515,416 of CM061141.1, read as the reverse complement.
TGATGCCCTTTTCGATGTATAGAAGGATAGGAATGGGTGATTTGGAGCCCACCGGTATGACCCTACAACTAGCTGACCGGTCGGTCAAATATCAGGTGGGAGTTGTTGATGACCTCCCCATAAATGTGAGAGGTGTGCATGTGCCTGTGGACTTTGTAGTCATGGACATGCCCGAAGACGCACACACACCCCCATTATCCTGGGACGGCCTTTCATGGCCACTGCTGGCGTTCTAATAGATGTGAAGAACGGAAAACTCTCTTTGAACGTTAGCGGAGAGAAAGTTGAGTTTGATCTGGGGTTGTCCATGAAGCACCCCGATCCCCCTGATGACCCTCGGTGCAATTTGCTTGATATAGAAGAAGAAAAAGCTGCAGAGGAGAGCTCCTGGGAGATTCTCCTGAGAAACCCCCCCGATGACTTGGGGGATTCAGAAGATGGAGACGGCCCCGAGAACAAAGAAGCTGCTGGAAAACCGAGTGCAGCGAGAACGACCCCTCCCGGGTTCCCCAAGGCTCCTCCTGCGAGGAGAACAGGGAAAGAGCCCATGGACCTCACTAAAGACGAGGTCCGGATCCTGAAGAAGATGGCGGGAAGCGCCAACACCAAGGAAAAGCCCCCGAATCCTAAGAACAAGGGGAGGGTAGTCGAGCAAGTATTTTTCCAGCCGTTGACTACTCCAAGCGCCTTCAGCTCCAATGAGGAAGAGATGCCGAAATTTGGGCATCACCCGTATCAGCCACCATGAGCATCTCTTGCGGGCGTCGAGCCAACGACGTTAAACAAGTGCGCTTCATGGGAGGCAACCCATGTTCTAAACTTTTTCTCCAATTTTTAGCGTTATTTTTTTACTTTATTTTGTCTATTTTTATAAATAAAATCAGCCGCGAGAACATCCGTTCGGGGACTTAAACAAATCTATTGGTTTTTACAGGAAACAAGCCCCAACCGATCGGTTGACAACTCACCCGATCGGTTGGGATGTATCAGATACATGCCGAGATCTGTCCCCATATGACCCGATCGGTTGAATAATGAAGAGACCGGGTGGCAGACCGGGTGAGCTGGGGAGAACTCTCGGAAATTTTTGGGGAATATCAACCGATCGGTTGAGTTCGAGCGCGATCGGTTGACGTGACCGGGTGAGCAGCCCTAAGTTCTCGGGAAAATGAGTGGAGCGGCCAACCGATCGGTTGACAAGTCACCTGACCGGTTCGCCTGTAGCATTTCTTCGGCAAGAATTTTGACCTAACCGTCAACCGATCGGGTGACAAGTCACCCGATCGGTTCGACTTAAAACCCTATATAAACCCCCCCCCCCCCCCGACACCCGCTCGTTTTCACCCTCGCCCGATCGCAAAATCCACCGTCGTTTCGCCTTCCCCTCTTCCCCAACAACCGATCCTCACTCCCCCATGCCCTCTACTCCTCCATTACTCCCTCTCTCCACCTCCTCCATTAATCCTTCCATCATCTTCACTGTCACCCCCTTTTTCATCTCGAGTTTGACCTAATTTTCCCCCAAACCACCCCCATTTCGAAAATTATTGCCGAAGGAGTTCGCCGCGGCTCCGCGCTACTCTCGTTGAACAGTGTGGGGACATCTACGAGCAAGCTCCGCCATTCCGCTTGGGTACACTCGCTCCGAAGCTCATATTTATATATTTGCCCTATTAATTGTGCTTGCTCGTTTGCTTGTGTTCGTGTGCATCCACTGATTTTGCACTCATTCTTGCTCGCACACTCACACATGGCTCGGGATAAGGATAAGGGGAAGGGAATTATGCGGGAAGAGGAGCCGTCTCGAAAGAGACGAAAACAAACACGCCCCCCTTCCCGTACACGAGCACTTACACTTGGCCCTCCTCCGCCTGTTGTCCCCCCTGTGGACCCAATGTTGGGCCCGCATGGGTATATTTTTCAGAACCAGGAGCACAAAGATTTTTACCGTAGGCTTGATGCTCGAGGGCATCTATCCATTAAGTTCCCGCACGCACGTACACTTGTCGATCTCGGTGTCTTCACCGAAGTCGAATCTCTTTTCGTTAACTTAGGATGGTTGGCCTTTCTTAATGCACATGCCATATCCTACCCGGCACTCACACTCGAATTTCTCTCTACACTTGTTTGGGAGTCCGGGTCGATCATTAAATTCAGGGTGCGTAACCGTAGTGTCACCACAAATCTGAACACGATTAATGATATATTTGGTTTCCCCAATCTCGGGGATGATTCCATCCGACACTACGGGTACACGCCCGAGTTTGATGTCGATCAATTCTGGTTCCGCCTCACATTGATCCGTGACTACCCCCGAGGAAGGGCCAAGGCCTCCTCCATCATTCATCCCGTGTTTCATTTAGCCCACAGGATCATTTCATCTGCATTCTTTCCTAGGGACGAGTCCGGCACTGTGACTATCCCTGACCTTTTTATCCTTTGGGCCATGACTTTTCCTTATGTCCAGGATGATGATGGAGTTAGCTTCAGGGCCCCTACCGTCCCCATCCATGGCAGTGATTGGCTTGTTTACAAGCTACTCGAGATCAGCCGGGCCGGTAAGGGGAAGTTTTGTTGCGGGGGCATCATCACGATCATCTGCTCTCACGCCCAATTCAATATTACCATCCCCGATAATCTTCCAGCTGCCGCAGGACCCTCACATCTTGATATTGATGTCCTGCGGCACATCCACATGATTAAACCCCACTCGGATGGCCGCTTCATATTTCATTATGGCCACCCCCAGCCCCTTACACCATTCTGCCCAACCCCGCTCGCATGACCCTTGCTCTCGTGGGAGATTGGACTTTCCCTCCTGATCCCGACTTCTTAGCGGGGTTGAATCTTCCTTTCCTTCCCGTAGACGCCCGCAGATCACCGTCCCCTGCCGCCCACTTAGGCGAGCAGGATATCCCTGCGTCTGGGGGAGATTTAGGGGCTGGCCCGAGTCGTCCTGTTTCTGCTCCGGGACCGATCACGTCCGAGCACCTCTTTGCGGCCATTTCTGGCCTTGTCTCCTGTGCCGGCATGACCACCGCCGCCGGCACCTCTTCGACCTTACCTGGCGGCACCACCTCTGCCTCGTGTCAGTCTACATCTTTTGGTCGCCGTCAGGTATCTGCCCGTCTGGGGCTTGAGAGGGAGGTCGCTGCCCTTCGTGAGCTCGCCATGTCCTCTGCTTCCTCGGACCCATCGCCATCCTCCTTTCTTACTCACCCACATTTCCTCGCACTTGAGAGGAACGTGGCCGCCATTCTCCGCCTTCTTACTCATATCCACGGACCACCTCCACCTTCACCACCTCCACCTTCACCACCCCGGCGATCTTCTCCTCCACCCACCCACACTTCCCCACATCCATCACCCCCCTCACCAAATTCTTCTCCTCCCTCTTCACATCCCATCCCGGCATCCACTTCACCCCTCCCGACCACTTCCACCGCACCCACGCTACCTCCCTCCTCCTCCGTCACTCCATACGTGCGCCGGAGGAAATTGCCGGTGCGCTCCAGATCCCTCCCACCACCCCCCACTACCGTCACCACCGCATCTACTTCCTCCATTTCTATTCCTCTCACCACCGCCTTGATCACCTTCCTACCACCACCACCCACCACCACCGACACTCCTCCCATTGTTCACACCACCACTGCCCCTATTCCTTCGCCTCATTCCCCACTTCTCAGCACACCCCCAGCCTCCCCCGACCACCCATCCACACCCTCTTCTGAGGAGGACGAGGACTCACCTCCTCCTGCTTTCTGATTTCACCTCTTTTGTTTTTGACTCCCCCTTGCACATCTCTGCATTTCATCGATCACATCATTTCGCTAGCACTTTCTGGTCTAGCTTGGGGGACGTCTATTTTGGTGTCCTGTCGTGTTTTGTTTGTTTTTCTCATTTTTGTGTGTGTGCTTCTTTTTCATTTTTTGAGTGTCGTGCTTTTGTTTTTTATTTTTATTTTTCATTTTGTTTGATTTTGATTCTGATCTTTCTTTCTTTTTCAGTTTCATCTATGAGTTTTCTTGGTTTTCATTTCTTTTTGTGTCAGTGCGTACCCCCCCATCTTCATTGCCCTCCCGTACTCACTCATATTGCATTGAGGGCAATGCAAACTTCAGCTTGGGGGAGTCGCACTGTGTGCGTCGTTTGTGTCCTTATTTTTCGTTTTTGTGTCGTTTTCATCGTGTTTTTATTTTTTTTCCTTTTCTTCTTTTTATTTTAGCTCTTTCTCCTAGAGATGAATCCTATGATGAATCGCCACAAAGTCACACACACTTAGCATTGCATCGATAATCACACTCACTAACCCTAGGATTTCGAGTCCTCTTGCATTTCACGCATCGTGGGTCCACTTAGCTTTTTGTGAGTCGTGTGTCGTGACTAGCATTTGGTGTGCTTCTGCTTTGTGATATTACTTTATATACCTGTCCAGGAATGACCCCTAGATTATCATGCTCCGATTTGAATATGCGGTATTTGTTTCCACTTTATGCATGCTATATTTATATCGTATACTTCAATTCGCATGCGTCGGGATTCCACAACTAAGGACTAGGATAACCCATTTAGCCTATGCTCTATTTAGCGAGAATAGTTTCCTTTGCCCGAGTGTTTAGATTTCGACTTCTTTTTTGTTTTACTTGGTGCAAATCCCCTCGTCGTGTACCGTTCTCCCACTTGGGAGAGTACACATGTGTATAGCCAAAAACCCGAAAATCCAAAAAAAGGAGAAAAGAAAAGAAAAACCCAAAAAGAAAAGAAAAGAAATACCCAAAAAGAAAAGAAAAGAAAAATTGTGTATAGCCCAAAATCCAAAAAAAAATACAAATGCCCAAAACCCAAAAAAATTTCCGTGTGAATATTTTTTCATACTTGCCAAGAATAAAGGGAAGGCGAGAATTTGCACCGAGTGTTCTTCTCCACATCATCTCAACCCCCGTCGTTATCGAAAACACTTGGCTTAGGAACTTTTCAGCTAGTATCTAAGCTATAGTGGTGTGATTTCCTTAACCCTAGTTGTGGAGTCCCCGATGCATGATACGCTTCTATTCTCACTCTTCTCATACATGCTTGAACTTATATTCACCGCTTAATTCAATTCGGATCGATATTTTGGGTCATATCTTGGATTTGTGTATATCGAGCCTCATAGCACATCGTAGAAAGCATCACCATTTGCTAGCACACGACCACGCTCACTCGCGCTTCACTGCGTGGACCCACGACACTTATTTGGACTCGCTTTCCTAGGTTTAGTGGTGTGATTTGACGTTTGCTTGCTTGGTGTGTCGTTTTTGATTTTGGTGGCTCTGATGGACGATCTAGGGCTTAGAGTTTTCTTTTTCTTTCTTCCTCTCTATTTTTCCCTTCCGAGCTCCTACTCTCACTCGTCTTCCTCGAGGACGAGGAAGAGTTCAGCTTGGGGGATTTTGACGTGCGTTTATATTTCATATATTCACGCACGTTTTCTTTTGTGTTTCTCCGTGTTTTTCCGCCGTCTCTTATTCGTTTTCGTGTATTTTCCCGTTTTCTTTCACTTTTCTTTGTTTTTCCATGATTGCAGGGGATTGACCACGTAGGGGACGTTTAACGATGATATCCAAAGTCCCCGGAGCAACGAGAGAAGTCACGCTTGATCCAGGGGGTCAAACGCCAAAGAATTCATCTTTCAGCCCCTCACCCGGTCGGTTGGTCATCTCCAACCGATCGGGTGATGCACGCGTACACCACCTGGTCTCTGCCGCAGCTCACAAAGAAGTCACCCGACCAGTTCGCAGACCGGTTCAGCGGGGGCTATTCTCTGTTTTCTCGAAGCAAAACGCCAACCGATCGGGTGACTCTCACCCGATCGGTTCACCTGTAGCCGAAGAAGAAGAGCTGAAGACACGGACGTCGAACCGATCGATTCACCCGACTGCTTCAAGATCCAACCGGTCACTCAAGAACTCACCCGACCGGTTCATGTGATCGGGTGAAAGCTCGCCGTTTTCTGTTATTAATTTGTAACGGATCAACCAATCGGTTGACTTGTCAACCGATCGGTTGATGCGAAGGTCTATAAATAGAAACCCTAGGGTTCCAGAAACGAGAGCTGTTATTTTTTCTACTGTTTTATTTCCTTGTGACGGCTGTACTTGTTACTCTTTCGTAAGTTTTCAGATCTTTCTAAAATTTTAGTATTGTCTTTATTACTCTATTACTTCCGCATTGCAATTGTCCGATTATGATTCCAACGGTTAAATTTCATTTAGATCGTTTTTTCATGAATTTTTGTGAGTAGTTCCCAAATCTGGGATTTTGGTGGAAACCCCTTCGGGGGCTCTTCCCGATGCGTCCATAGGGTTAGGAAATCGACAGGGAGTAGGAATCTAACGGTTACGCGGGGTGTTTCATTGTCATCGGCGGGAAAAAGACCGCCTTTGACCGTTGGGCCAAGGGGGAATAAACTTGGCGGTTGACTCCCTAGCCATAGCTCACACCTTTAGCGTAGACGCCGAATCCTAGCACGCGGGAGCGGCAGGATGAGACGTTGGGAGATATCGTTGCGGGCTTAGTGCTCCCGGGATCGATCAGTGTTAATGGACACGGGATTGCCCACTGATCGAATCCGAGAAGTCCGGTGTATCATCCTGGGCACCGACCGGAATATCGGGCCCATGGGACGCCGGTACCACTTTCAGAGGCAACGTCTCACCATTAGACCCTAATCCCTATCGCTATCCATACCCGTAGGCCGTATCGGCGAGAGTCTCTCGTCGGGTTGGAAACCAAAGTCCCGGGTTTTCTTTCTTGTCGTTCATACCCTTTTATTTCCTTTCGTGACAACCATTCACCGATTCGGTCTAGCTCGCCCCTCGGGGTGATTTAGGTCCTACCTGACCCAAGCACAACCTCGCCTCCCTGAGTTCGATATTCCCGCACCCTACACTAACCGTGAAACTTGCGGTAAACGACACCGCGCCGCCGCGACTCAAGCGGGGCGCCGGTCAGAAGCAGATGTAATATTGCGAAGAACAGATTTAGGCACTCGATAAACATGCATCCAAAAAATTACCATGCCGTAGATAACTGTTCTGACTTGCTCAATACGCCCAGAAATGGAAAGTGAAGAAGACGTCCACCCCAAAAATCTCTTCTTAAACTTATATATCAGTCTGTCGTACATAGATGGTTTGGGATATTTGGTGGAGAGTGGTAGACCAAGATATGTTGTGATCGAAGTGCCCAAACTGATACCCATTAAATTGGATAAGCATGTCGAATTTTTAGTGCCCTTGCTGAAAATTGAAGTACTTTTCTCCCAATTTATTTGCAGTCTAGTTTGATTGGAGAAATTAGCAAGCAAAACTTTTAGCCCTTCAAAAGAATGTTTATTAGCCTGGCAAAATAATAGTAAGTTATCTGCAAATAGAAGATGTGAGATTGCTCATGTACGGCGCATATATGCTACCACCTACTATGGCATTTTCAACCATCAATGAAAAAGCCTCCATGGTGATAAAAAATTGATCAGGAGAGAGTGGGTCTCCCTGCCCGAGCCCTCTGTTCCCCTTAAAGTAACCTAGTGGCGAGCCATTAATCATTACTGAAAAAGTAGGAGTGGAGATACATACTCTAATCCAATCTGAAAATCTCCTGCTAAATCCCATACGATGAAGAATATAATAAATAAATTCACGATTAACACTATCAAACGCCTTTGTTAGATCTAATTTGAGGCAAGCTCTGGCCCCCATAGGATTACTGAAATCCCTGATCTGTTCATGTGCAAGTAGAGCAATATCCGAAAGGAGTCTCCCCTTACGAAAAGCTGAGTGATTAGGAGATATTAATTCATGCACGACCACTTTCAGCCTATTACAAATTACTTTGCTAATCACTTTATAAATCACATTACAATAGGCTATTGGTCTATAGTCTCCAAGTCCAGATGCATTAGTAGTTTTAGGTACTAAGGAAAGAAAGGTGTAGTTAATAGGATGCATTAGCGAGCCAGAGCGGAAGAAAGAAAGGACAGCGTCAGTATGGTGTAGTGTATTGTGTACACCTATATGTGTAGTGTTATTTATTACTTAATGTATAAAGTAATATGTAGTACGTAAAATGATTATACTATTGGGGTATGAGTGTGCTTATGTGTTAGTATTGAGTGTATACATATATGACTGTGTATTATGATTGTATATGTATGGTGGTACATGAAGTATTAATAATAACGTAGGTGAAACTATGTATCAAGATTTTAGTTATATGTATGAGATAATATGAGTGCTTAAAGTTGGGTGTACATATTGTATGATCTACATATTAGTGCGTATGGGCGTGTGCTCATGCGTGGATAGGCGTGTGCTTAGTTGTAGGTAGATATATATATATATATATATATATATATAGAGAATAATGGCTATCATACGCCATATGAGAGCTTCTCTCATACGCCCTCTCACATAAAGCACCCAAGTACAATCAAGTACAAGCCCATGTGGGCTTGTACTTGTGTGCTTTATGTGAGAGGGCGTATGAGAGAAGCTCTCATACGGCGTATGATACCCATTAATCCCATATATATATATATATATATATATATATATATATATATATATATATATATATATATATATATATATATATATATATATTGCAAGGTAAGAGTTAGTTTGTATTAATAAACATAAAGTACAAAGTGGCCTAGCTATAGGTAAGAGTCTAAGTGACTAGGGGAGAGGACACAAGCGTCGTCACCCTAGATCAAATAAACTACCAACCAAGCATAGGACCAAAGAATAGTACATAAACACAGCTAAATACAGCCTCACAGCAGAAATTGTCAGACAATCAACCATTGTCTAAAATATCCCAGTTTGCATAAGCCACCTTTGCCTCATCTTCCAATTCCTCAACATTGCGAAGAGCAATGCGGACATCCCGAGAGATATCTTGTATGAATATGTGTGACTTACATATAGTAATAGGGTTATAATGTTGTGTAGTATTGCTTGTCCCTACTGGATGATGTATGTGCATGCGTATACCAGGAGGTATACATGATTATTGTATGTTGTAACTGTATATGGATATGTATATGTAGTAATATACTAGCTCTAGGTAGATTACTATGGTCGTGTATACTTGTGTGAACATATAGTATGTGTTTCTAAATTTTACGTAGATATAAGGTAGGTGTGTAATAACGTAAGAATGGATATGTGTGTAATGTGTATGCGTGTATTTATATGCGACTATGTGATATATGTGTAACTGTATGAATGTGAGTGTACATTTTTTTATAGTGTATGTATGTCTGGGGTAGAGTAACCTTAGTCCGCTCATTCATAAGTTGGCCCTATTCAATGATGTCAGAGGACGGACTTGATTTTAAGGTGGGTAGATTGTAATGGCACTAGTGCCATGTAAGTAGGACATGTCCATGTTTGTGTGTGGTGTAATATATGGTGTGCCATATAAGTGTGTAATGGTATGTATCGTGTGGTGTGTATAGGGTGTTACGTAGTTATACTATTGTGATATTGTTTGATTGAATAAGGTATGCTTGTATTATGCGATCGTATTACATGAATTGTGTTATGCTTTAGTTGCGATATATTAGTATTGATATATAATTAGTGATGTTTGGGCGAGTGTCCGTATTATTATAAGTATGATTGTTAACTAGTTTTAGTAGTAGTATTACTATTATTAGTGTTAATAATAATTGAGCATTTATGTGTAATGGCTGGATTGTTATTTATGGGTAGTGTATGTGCGTAGTAGAGAGGTAGTGCGCTAGTACCATCCTCACTTATTCCCGCATCTTGGTTGATAAGAATTCCGAGGACGGAATTTTTCTTAAGGTGGGTAGGATGTAACGACCACCTTCCGGTCGTACGTATTTTAGTGTTGTGTTGTTCGTGTGCGTGTAGTCGTATTTGGTTTTTATTGTTTTTTCTATAGCTCAGACGCGTGACCGGACCTCGTTTTGACGATCCTCTCGGAGGCGTGACCGCCCCGGTATTTTCTTTGAAATTCTTGGGTATCAAGGGACCCATCTACAATAACATCATTATTATTAATAAAACATTTTGTTTTAATTTTTAAATTCCCAAATCAATTATGCTGATTACGTTTTTAAAGAGAAAGAATTCTTAACACTAATCATATCTCTTTTCTAATCCTATCTCTTCTTAATAAATCAATTAAAAATAATAATAAACACAAATCCCATTTCAAATTTTGTAACGTTTAACAAATCTTTTTTTACTAACCTATAATAAAATCTAAACCTATTATTTATCCTATCCAAACCGTACAATCTCCACTCCCCCACATCTCTCCCCACTATCACACGTTACCCACACACTCTCTCTCTTTCTGTATAATAAAACCTATAATCTAACCTAGGTCTAAAACAAAATAGCCGCCCCCTCTAAAATAATAAACCCATGTTCCATTTCCTTCACCCTTCAAAAATCCTGGCACTCATTATCTCGCATGAACCCATGCACAGATTTCACCTTCCTCACTATCCTCCAGCACCCTCGCTGCCCTTCGCCTGACCCCGACTATCTCTCCGACGCGCCGCCCAGCTTGCTTCCGCCTCAAGAACCAACAACAGCCGTTGTCCCTTCCTCTTCTCGACATGCCTTTCGACTACACCAATGCCCAGCTCGCTTCCGCCGCCTTCCTCCCACCTCACCGAAACACCCCAAGGCCTCAACGATCCCGTCACCAGTGAACCCCATCGACAGTCAACCCCCTCCGATCTTCCTCCTCCCAGCTTCCACGAACCTCGACTGTGCTGATGGCCAAACAACCCCGCACCCCAAGCCACGGTGTCCCTCTCCCCTTTAACACAACTCCATACTCAGCCACCCCGTCACACAAACCCACCGCTAACGCACATATCCTCCTCCTCCCGCTGTCCACGACCGTCAACCCGCCTTCTGTCACGCCCCGCTTCCCAAAAATATGGAGGCGAAGCATGACTAAGGCCCGCTTAGGCCGGAGCTGTGAAGCTCGGACCCAATAAGCGTCGGTAGTGGTACCATTTAAAAAGTTTCAGGTTCTAGCATTTATAAAGTTCGCAGCAACAGAAAGTACAGAAAGGAAGTTGCATTCATTAAATTAGAGATATAATATCCAACGAGTACAAAGTCTAAAAAGAAGCCTAAGCATGGCAACAAACTATCTAAAAGCAAACTAAAAGCAGTAACCTCTGAAAGTGACGACTAAAAAGACCTCAAGGTCTGGTCCTCGTCAGGCACGTACTCTGGGTCGACGTCCTCGGCTCCTCGTACTCCAGTGAGTCTGCCTCGTCCACAAACTCTGGCTGAGCACCTGACGTATATCACCCAAGAGAAAGGAACTGTACGTCAGGTAAAGTCTACAACAGAAGGTCAGACTCTACTGCAAGTGTACCGAATTATTAAGCATCGTTTTACTGGTTGATTAGCATGCTGGGATTATAACTGAGAAGTAAAAGAAATAACGTAGCAGGAAAAGTAAAGCGTAGCAAGCAGTAGTCGTAGCGTGTGCTACCGACTACGGGACTATCCTAAAGGTGACAGGACAAGACGGAACTAGACACGACAAGACGGACAGGACACGACACGTTAGACACGAAGAGTTCACGCCTTACGGGTTGAGGGGGATCAGACCCTCTCCCCGTGCGCACGCTCAACCCTACCCCAAACCCCAGAACTCAGGACAAGAAGTACAGAGATCACTTCCGCTAGGGAAGCACCTGAAACACCCGCAGGCTTTTTGTATCACGGAGATCACTTCCGCTCGGGAAGCATCTGAAACGCCTGAAGGCTTTTTGTATCACGGAGATCACTCCCGTAAGGAGAGCATCTGAAACGCCCGAAGGCTTTTTGAATCATGGAGATCACTCCCGCAAGGAGAGCATCTGAAACGCCCGAAGGCTTTTTGTATCACGGAGATCACTCCCGCAAGGAGAGCATCTGAAACGCCCGAAAGCTTTTTGTGTAACAGTGACATGACACGACCAGTGTACGGGAGATGTTATTCTAGGGTGTCCACACGCACGCACGCGCAAGATAATCCTACGGTGTCAAGTTGTTATTTGTCGGGCTTAGACTTCGTCGTCAAGTCTAAGCCGTCAGGGTGATCCCGACGCTATCATTTCACGTCGGGTTTTATACACTCACAGGCTAACAGTTCTAACAATTTAAGACCAAGACGCGGTCAAAAACGCAAGTGGTACACTTCCCTGCAGTGGCAAGTGTGTCGTCCGTCCGGGGCGTCTCGTCCAGGCGTCTCGTCTACGGTAGTCCGTCTGAATGATGTTCGCGCGTAAATCTGGCGTCGGATCTGGAAACAGGTACAGATCACGTCGCGGCCCCAGTTACTTGACTGCGATGGCGCGGATCAATCTGTGTCATAGGTAATAATATCGAAATAAGGATTTAATCAAATATCAAAACCAATACATGCTTACTGTTTACAATCAATACCTATACAACATATTAGTTATACTTATAGACTAATTCTTATATAACTGTAGCTTACATATGAATAAATTTACATTATAGCCAACAACCTACATGCATTGCTAACTAACATTATTACTAACCTGTTAACTAGTATATAAAGTAAATAGGCCACTAGTTATTGGCATAATCCTACAAGATTTATATAAGGACTAACTTGTATGTAAACACTAAATATAAATTGGCAGAATGTGGGTAACAATATTTAATGTAATACACGGTCAAATATCATACTCACAACATAACCCATCGACTCACAATATCATTCTCCTTGCTGTCGTTAGGCTAAAATATATATACAACTAGCATCTAACCCTCTGAATGTTTAGCAAGTATAGTGTCTACAGGGGGGGTCGGTTTCCTCATAGCAAACTTATTCATGCATGGCTGATCCAATGAGAGGGAGCTAAGTTCTTACGTGTCTGTATGCGACTCTCGCGTGATCGTATGTAGAGGCTACGGCGTCGACTGTACGGAAGCTGGCGTCGGAAAGCACGCAGCACCGACGGTGCATGGGGCGTAGCGATCGGAAAAATAGCGGCGCGGCACTGAGGAAGCGCTGAGGGAGGAAGAAGGTCGCTCGGGGGTTTCTTGCTGGCGCAGAGGACCGGAGAAGACCTTCCGGTGATCTGGAATCTCTCCCGACGTCGAACGGCGATGTGCAGGCAACTCCGACGATCGCGAAGCTCCTCCGATGGTCGAACGTCGGGGTTGAGGTGCTGTGACGGTTGAGTGACGATCGGAGCGGTCTGCACGGGCCGCCGCCGGCGTCGTACGGGGGTCTGCGACGGCCTCAGGCAATCTCCGACGATCGGGAATGGCTGCGGGGCTGCTGCGGCTTCGTACGGCGTTCGCGGGGGTCGTCGGGTTGTGTGGTTGGTCGGCGGAAGCGGGACAACGCCGTGGGTTGTGGGGTTAGGCGGCGGCGTGCGAAAATCGGAGAAGCGGCCGGCGGTCGGGGGTTGAGGTGATCGGAAAGGAGGAAGCGGTCGGCGGTAGGGGGCTCGGGGGTTTTCTTCTCGAGTTTGAGGCGGCTGTAGAAATTTTTAGCCCTAGGTTAAAAGTAGGTCACGTGGAAAGGAAATAGTGATTTAGGGTTTTTTTATTAATATTAAAGTTGATATATAACATTTGGCTGATGGGTTAGATGTGTTAGGGGTAAGAGATAGAGGGTGTGCAATTAGGGGAAAGGCTAGGGGACATTAGAGGGGATAGATTTTAGGGAGATACGCATGATGATTTTCAGATTTGGTTATCAATTTCGAATTTTGAAATCGATCAGGGGAAATCAACGGTCCAGATTTCTCCGAGCGATAACTCTCGAACCGGGTGTCAGAAAAATAATCCGAAAATACAGGGGCGATCGTGGAGACGAGACGCATAGATCTACGGGGCCTGATTGTGTGCTACGCCTACTAAGAATTTACGTAAAATCGGGAACTACGTTTTGAGACAAATGACTAAAACGCCCCGATCATTCCAAGTCGTTTTGCGAGAAAACGAGCCGTGAAATGACGTTCCCAAAGATTACTATAAATTCTACACCCCAAAACGATCGCAACGGCATATCACATCGCATATGCTAGAGCTCAGAAAAACCAAATAAAATACGTGCACGATAAGGCATGTGCACGTAGAAAATACGAACGGTCGGAAAGCGACCGTTACACCTTCGACTTCTCCCTCCGATATTCTCACAGCCACCTCGCCCTGAACCCTGCTCTTCTCTGACGACCTCTCCGACGAGCCACTCCTTGCAGACCCCACGCCACCATCTCATCTCCCACCTCGTCCAGCGCCTCTACCACATGCTCCCCTCCATCTCCAACAAGCCCGTACACCCTCGCCCCAGTCTGCCGAGTGCCCTTTGCCATCGTCGTCCCCTGCACGAGTCACCTCCATCTCCAACTCGCCGTCACCAACCTCGTCGCCAACCTCCGGCCACCGTGAGCCCCGACCACACGCTTCATCGTCTAAGCACCTGAAACCCATCACGAGGGAGTATCTCACGCTAAGAACGATGAGTTGCATTCTTTATATATATATGCATACAATAGGTGGGGTTAATATTATAAATGGTACTATTATAGTAGCAGTCTATAATCTTATATAATTATTTAGTTAGTAAAGTGATGTGTAGGTTCTAATATACATATATGTATACATATATGTATATACATATATGTATACATATATGTATATACATATATGTATACATATATGTATATACATATATACATATATGTATATACATATATATATCCATATATACATATATGTATATATACACACACAACATATATGTATATATATATACATATATATGTATGTATGTATATGTATACACACACAACATATACATATATGTATATACATATGTATATCTATGTATGTATGTATGTATGTATGTATGTATGTATGTATGTATGTATGTATGTATATGTATATGTATATATATATATATGTATATATGTATGTATGTATATATATATGTATGTATGTATATATATGTATGTATGTATATATATATATATGTATGTATGTTTGTATATATATCTGTATATATATATTTCTCCCCCTGCAAATCATGTGAAAACCCAACCATCCTGCAAACCAACATTCCAAACCAATTCCTCAGATCAACCCAAACCAAGTTCAACAAATCAATTTCCCCCTGCAAACAATTTCTCCAAGCCAAGAATCAAAACAGAAATTTTGAGAGGCTGAAATCGATTTCAGTTCTTGGAAAACCCCAAACCTTCCATTCCATCATCTTCCTCCTCCATTCAACCCAAACTGAAATGCAACCCAAATCCTCCATCAGTTTCTTCCCCAAACCAGAAACAAATCAAACCCAAATCCACCTACAATCAGCCCCAAATTTCAGAAATCAACCATTTCAGATTCAAATCAAAACAAATTCCTGATCAACCCAGTTGAAACCAACAAAACCCAGATATGAAACAATTTCAGAAATCAAACAAAAAGGAAATCAAATCTGAAGCAAACATTCCAAATCCTTCTCCCTTCATTCCCCATTCACTCTCCCTGAGCTCCTCGCGCGCGCGCCCAGCAATCGCCGCCACCGATGGCCGGAAATCTGCCCAGGCCGCTGGAGGGAGCAGCCACGTGCGCCTCTAACTTGTCGGTGCTGCCCAGATCCGCCGGAAGCTGCCGCCTGGGCCGTCGACAGTTCCTCCCCCTCCACGCGTGCGAAGAACCCCTGCGTGAGTTTTCTCCCGTAAGCATTTGCTTCCTTGGGCTGCATGCGACTTTGAAAAGAAAAAAAGCACAAAAGAACGAAAGAAAGGAGACAGCCTGGGTATTAGAGTAGGGAGAGAGAATAGAGAAAGATAAGAGAGAGGTATAAGTTTCTTATTGGGTTTGGGTTTAAAGTTATCTTATTTGGGTTCTAACTTTTATTGGGTTTAAGTTTCTTATTGGGTATTGGGTATAGCCCATTGGGTTATAAGATTATTGGGTTTTGGGGTATTATTGCTATTGGGTATTGAATGTAATATTAAACATGATGTTAACCATACCATTAGCTTAAGGTAAGATTGGTATTAATATGGTATTAATATTAATTTGAACATTAACTTGTTATAATTTCAGCATGTTAATAATTGTCAAACAACGTTAGGATAATAATTAGAATAAAATGAGGTGTATCAAGTTAATTTAACGTAATATAAACATCACACTAGCCGGAGAACCCGATAAAACTAGATGAACCTACTTTAGAGATTAATTTAATAAAGTGTTTGTTTCACGAAATATCTAATTCATTGATTTGTTTAACTAAAACAGAGAACCACTATCACCGTAACGAAGTACCCGTCAAGACGAACCCAACGACACCAAAATCACCGAAAACAGGCAAGTATGCAATTTATATTGAATTTTTGAAGGTAGATACTCTTTTAGCCTTTTGCATATAAAGCTGTATAACTCAAAACCAGCACGTGAAATGACGTGTGAAAACACTACCACGACATCCGTGTCTAAAATGTGATCCAACAGCATATAATTTGATATATCTTATTTCAAAATATTAGCGAAGAAATCAGTTTCCATGTCGTACTTGTTAAATTCTCATACTCTGCACTTTTGTTAAATCGTTGTAAATATTACTCGATACTCTTGTAACCAGGGAATTGTTATGTAAAGATAAATGGTCACATTATTTAATTGCTGCATTTCTTAAAATGACTAACCAGAGTGTGACATCGTGAAATCGTGCGCCTCGAAGGTGAGATCGTGACTTTCGTGATGTCATGTGAGTTGACAAATCGTGCTTGTAATTCGTGCATTAGGCTGGCTCGTGTTCCAGCACATGTTTGGGGTGAGGTTAGGGTTGATTGCTACTAGGCGTATGACGGGGTACTCTCTTCAAGGGTACCACCCGTATGCGGTGGGTTAGCACCAAACACGGTAAGCCCCCGTGTGAAGAACGACCCACTCATCATGACATAAAGGTGAGAACCCTATGCATGATAGAAAGCATTGCATTGTAATTGTAATAATCGTTTTTACTTGCTCGCACATAGGATTGCCATGTTTATAGTGCTTACTTTTTCGTTATAACTACCATGTCATAACTGCTCACCTTACTTGTTAAACTGCTTAGAACTGCATGGTAAGAGTATTTTACTCTATTTCATTTTAAAATCAGCATGTCTAAACTTATTGTTATCTCGTTTAATTTATAATTGTCTCTTAAATCCAGTATAAATTTGTATACCTTGCCTTGGGTTCTAACATCTGCTTGCAGACCCTTGCTGACATACATTCATGTTTTTGGATGTATGTCAGATCCGAGCTATAGCGCCAGGAGGACTAGTTGCAATAGCTGAACCAGTGAACCAAGACTTGTTGAACCAGTGAACTTTCATTGCACTTCTTTTCATTGTTGTACGGGTCATAAGACCCACTCTTCTTTTCTCCACTTGTTGTAATTCCATTAAGACGGTTGAGCTTGTTATAATGTTTTATTTATCTTTGTTGTTTTAAGTAATGCAAGCAAGAACATGCGGTTTTTCACACAGACGCTTATTGTGTTAAGTCAAGGAGGAAATAAAAGCAAAAGTACATCCTCCTAACTTGCACAAGCGGGCCCGTTCGCGTCCTCGCTCCCAAGTCTAATGGGAAGCGGGGCGTGACAGGTTTTAGTGGTGGCCCATGCAGGTCAATGCTCCTGCAAAATACTCTAAAACTGCATGGATAATATTACAATCTTGACTCTCAAACAACACCTTCCCTAGAATCTTCTACCACGATCAAATTCATTAGAACATCCTAGTCATAAGATTCTTGATCCTTAGTCAACCAAATCAATATATCCTTGATTTTAATCTCCCTTCCTTTTTATTCCACTTTCTGACCTTAGGAATCTGTCGTAGTCTTTTCACAAGTCTTTTCCTACCCATGCTCACATTTGATCAACCTATTCCAATCCTTGCTGATCTTCATGACAGCCAACTTTATCCTTTTGAATCATCCACATTACTAAACTAATTCTACTTTCGCTAATAATCCCCTTCGTCGATAATTCAAGTAATCTTAAATATGAATAAAACCGTACAATTGATAAAGACTTAATAAAAAGTCATTAACAAAACCTAAAATTTCGAATTTTTAGGATTTAACTAGTTAATAGGATTAATTAGTTGTTATATTTTTAAAAAAAACCTTTGTTGATGGCACGCATATAAATGATAAACTTCCTTCAATGGACCATGATCTGGTCAATGTGCTTGGCTAAGTTCGTTGGATCACTCTAGCTAGACTAGGGGTCAGTAGTCACTTCCCTGTCCGTGTCCGCTGGACCGCAAGGACGTAGATCATGATTATGTAACTCCATCGATCTTATTCATTATCAACCTTCCTTTAGCTTGATTGACCCACTTAGAATCTTTTTATTTTTATTACGCTTGAACTCTAGCTATGGAGAGTAGCGTTTGGATCTTCGATCATCAGAAGTTTGAGTTCGACAACTGAGGCCGATCGAAAGGACGCTCAGAAGTATTCGAGGATGGTACTAGAGAATTTAGGACGAGACAAACGTGACGGGCACTTATAGGCTGTTGCGTTTTTGCATCCTTCTTGAGCTCGTATTTCTTTTCTGACCCTACTTTCATCTTGTACCCGATTTTTCCATGGGTTTGAATCATTTTCCCACCTGCCACCTCCCCCTCATTATTGCCTTTTTGTCATCATTCTCTCCTCGAACGCCGTTCCTGCCTAACCTAGCCTACCCTACCCTACCCTATCATGACTTTCGGCACCTCCTCTCCTTCCTCACCAAGTCATCCCACGGCTTCCCCATCGCCCCGACAACACCCTCTCCTCCACCCTGCCTCTCTCTCGGCCAGACCAACCCATCTCGCCTCGAGCTCCTCTGGCCTCATCTGAAGCTCCACCCCATCCCGGAGGCACCTGCCACGTCGTGCAGCTGTCGCCACCATGGATCGACAGCCGCCGATGGCCCACCAACGAGTTTGGGGATTGATGGGCTTAGGGACAACCCTTGCCACCACCCTCGCTGTTGCCATGTGGTTGAGATCTTGGGAAGTCGCTGTTCTTGGTGTTCTTTCAAGCTCTTTGTCCTTGTTCTTACCCTCTAAAGTGCCCCGGTTCGTTTCCTTCTTGGGTCCACTCCTTCGTGTCTGTTGGACCGTGAGTTTTTGGTCGCTGAATTGTTTAGGGCTAATGGTGATAATCGTATATGTCGACCAATGGTGTTGGCAAGGAGTATCATTGGGGATGATTATCGGCTTGCTTTTGGTCTTAGGTGTTGAAATTAGATGCCAGACTTATGCTCAGATTTGGGAGACAGCTATGTTGCTGGCTTATTATTGGATGTTGTGGAGATTGCTGGAAGTAGTGGTAACAATGATCTTGATCCTTGAGAGTTTGCCTTATATCTGCATTTTGGTGTCATTCTGGATATTGGCTTATAATTGGGTAGCATGGCAGATGATGTCTTTTGTGCTCGGCTGGTTAAGTTGTAACAGCGTGGATGCATTTGAATTAGTCCTCACGCTTTTGTATATGATGGCAATGATTTACATGATTAAGACCCAGTAGTCATCTTCGACAGGAATTGAAATTTTAAACTTTATGTTCTTTCTTTTTAGGTAGTTTAAATATAGCTTGCTACTGACCTACCACCTCAGGCTCCAAGTTCGAACACATGTCGTCGTCATAATAGCCCTCATTTTCATGTAATGCCCTTATCTCATACTTTGGCTACTTGATAGATCGGAAGTAACTATGGTAATGAAGGTACCAGAAATGATATGTTATGTTGATGGATAGTTATGTGGATTGATTGAAATTGTTTAGAACAAGATACAATGGAAATGGCAAGATGTGATTTAGTAGTTTGTTAAGTATGGTGAATAAATTTATGAGTTGTCACAAGGAAGGATGTGTTAGGAGCAGGACAATTATTGAAGGTAAATAGTGATGTATACTAGGCGTATTTGTAATGGTCGTCATAATTAGTAACTGGTGTATCATCATTATATTGATTGCTTGATGTAAAGATAAGATTGGTTGGGAGATGTCACAATTGTAGTGTTACCAGTTAGGTCATGCATTGGACGATGTGATGATATATAATGGAGGAGACAACATAGGAGAGTAAATAATTTTGGAGAATTTGACTATAGGTGAACTATACATTAGAGATTTCATAGGAGATGTTATTGCTCTAATATCAATAACAAGTGGAGGGTGAAGAAATTTGCAAATGGTATTTGTAACGACCGGTCTTTATCGATGATATTATCTGTATTTCTCTAGTATAATTTTCCGTCCGTATCCGTAGTTGGCGTATCCGTCCCCGTGCACGAGCCTACCTTTTCATGTCAATTAGTTCTATTATTATTTGCGGTGCCTAGTTAATTTATTATTATTATTATCATTATAGTTAATATTCATTATTAGAGTATTTCTTTTAAGCTTCCAATTCAAACTTCGAATTTCAAATTTCAAAATCGTTTTAAATAGTCAAATGAAAACGTCCATTTATAAACCATTTAAATCAAATTGTTTAGCTATTATTCCCTATTAACATAATAATTAGGACCCCATTAACATTTCAAACCCTTAATTATTTCCCTAAGACTAAACTTTGGAACCCAGGCTACTATTAGCCTACACATGGTTCATTTGCAAAACCCCTACTAGTACTATCTTCAGCACACATTTTTGTGTGGGGCTAAAACTAATATATAAGAATTGAAACCTGAGGAGACTATAACCATTTCCACGTGCAACCTAACCCTAGGACCTACAGCTAGCAACCTAACCCTAGGCTAACAACTATTATATAATAGAATCCTAGGTTCTCTCTTTCCATATCCCCTACATCACCCAGCCGCCGCCCTAACCCATTCTCCACGCAAACAAACCCCAGTCCGATTTTCTCCTTCTCTCAACTCCTCCTCCTTCTTCATCACGCCCCACGCAACCTACAGCAAGCCCCGAGCACCCCCACGGTTTCTCCTCCTTCCGTTCTCCTCATCCTTCCTCCACTGCGCCGGCCTCCAAACACCCCCACAGATCTGCAACACCCCAAGGCCGAACCCCCTTCGTTGTTCCCTCCGACATCTACATCACCCAAGCCCGAGCCTCCTCCTTCCTCTCCCCAGATCCGCAACCCCCTACTCACAGCAACAACCAGGCCGAGATCCATCACCCCGAGCTTCTCCTCCCCCTCACGGCCCCCTCCTGTCCTCTCTCCATTTTCTGCAACTCCCCCTCGCGCACGCGGACGCCGGGAGGCTCTCAGACACGCACACAGATCCACGCACGCCCAGGAGCTCCTCTTCACGCTCGTGACACCGCAGCTCACTGTCGTCTCCTTCCCCTTATCGCTGATAGCCACGCGAGGGCCGCGGGCAGCTTCTTCTTCCTTCCCGAAGCTTTTACACCGATGTTCCGGGACCCGATGCGTCGTCGCTACCATTGAGACGTTCCGGTCCTCCTCTGCACTTACGGTTTGTAGATCTACCCCTTTAACAACTCTTAACCCCCATCATAGGACAGAAAACCTAATAAAAACGAATCGCTAGACGTCATAGGGGCTTTTTGTAAATCTGTCCTGAACAAGAAACACAATTTCTGATTTTTAGTTCTGCCAAAACAGCGAACCAAACCCTCCACGGCATAGTACACGTCGAGACGATTCCAACGACACCAAGAACGTCGAAAACAGGCGAGTATTTGATTTTATATGAATTTTTGAAGTTATGACACTTTTGCGCCATCTTCATGTATTGCTGCGTAACTCAAAAACTAGGCGTGAAATGACGTACAAAATTGACACCATAATGACCAGGACGAAATTTGGGATCCAACGGTATATCATATGATACACCTTAATTTAAACCAATCATGAGAAAAAGATGTTTTCTGTAGCAAGTCTAGCGAAATCATATTCGTCACTATTTTTGAGATTTGGGATAAAAATCGTTTAACCCACTTTTGTGGTGTAGAACTGTCACCAAAATGTAATAATGTTGATAACACCAAATTTCTGCGAATTCGGACATGTTTAACAAATTTTGACATCGTGACTATCGTGCGCCTCGAAGGCGGTATTGTGATATCGTGATGCCGTGTGAGTCGACTAGGCCGGCTCGTGTTCCGGCAAACTTTTGGGTAGGGTTAGGGTTGAGCAGCCACTGGGCGTATGAAAGGTACTCTCCTCAAGAGCACCACCCACACGCGGTGGGTTAGCGTCAATCACGGTAAGCCCCCGTGAGAGGAACGACCTTCTCATCACGACCTAAAGGCGAGAACCCTAGATTAGATGTGAACTCTTGACATGAAAACTTACAATGCTAACTTGGTCATCTCGATAATTGAAATGCTAATGAACTCAGAGAAAATCCCAATTATAAACTTGCAAACGTCTAGGACTGCATGTTAGGAGTGCTTGTCATGTTTCATTAAAATTGTTAAATGTCAAATTGCTGCAGTCGTTTCTTTAAATTATTAATGCTTCTAAAATTCATATATATATATCAGATATCTTGCCTTGGGATGCTAACACTTTCTTGCAGACCTTAGCTGACATACATTCATTGTTTGTGGATGTATGTCAGATCCGGCGCTTGAGTACCCGGAGGACCCGTACGAGGCGTCAGACTTGGAGAGTCAGGAGTTCACACCTGACGCAGTGCCTCTTCCAGCTGAGGACTAGAAGACCCTCACTTCCAGTTTTCTTAGTTTACTTTCAGTCACTTGCTGTAGTTGTGTACGTTTCTTTGTTGCTACTTTAGCCCAGCTGTGGCTTGTTTAATTTCATGTACGAACTTTTAAATCTCTGGATGTGGCTTTTTATCTTTATATCTTTGTTATGTTCTGATTGTTCTGATATGCAATGCAAGGACCCTTTTCTGTGCTTTTATCACAGACGCTTATTGAACTTGAGCTTCACCGCTCCAGTTCAAGCGGACCGCGTAACGTTCTCGCTTCCGGTGTCTTTTGGGAAGCGGGGCGTTAGAGGTTTTGTTGGTGGCCCATGCAGGTCGTTGCAACTGCGAAATTCAGAACAATGAGAACACTTTCTTAAGCCGAACATCCGGAGTAATCGTATACACGAGATTAACTCGGGCTTTCTTTCTCTTTTGCAGGATGGCCGGAAGACGCATCACCCGACATGGAGCCGGAACCGGAACCGGAGCTGCTGGAGGCAGAGACGACGACATCCGCCAGATGCTGGGAGTTATGAGAGATATGCTGGAGGTTCAGCATCATCTGGTCCAGCAGGGACGCCAGGCTGCACCAGCTGCGCCAGCTGCACCAGTTGCACCAGCCCCGGGAGCCAAGCAGTTCAGAGAGATGCGTCCGAAGAGTTTCTCCAGACGAGAGGGCCCGCTAGAGGCTGAAGAGTAGCGTCAGAGCACTGAGGATGATTTGGGCCTTGCCCGAATCCATAAATATGAATGGGTGGAGCTTGCCAGGAAGCAGTTGACAGATAATGCCCGCAGGTGGTGGACTGCGGAAGAGGCCAGGCTGACCAAGCCGATTTCATGGGATACCTTCTGCAAGAGGTTTGACGCTCAATATTTTCCCAAGTCTGTGAAGCGAATGATGGGGAGCCGCTTCATCAACTTGGAGCAGGGTACTATGACTGTCGACGAGTACGAGGCGGAGTTCACTATGCTGAGCCGATATGCTCCTGCCATGGTGAAAGAACCTGAGGACTGTGCACATCATTTCCTACAGGGCTTGGATCTGGACATCCAGAGTGTGCTGTCCAGGAATACTTTTTCCACTCATGAGGATGTCCTAGTAGCTGCGAAGAACCAGGAGCAGGTAGCTAATATGAAGAAGGCACATCAGGCGGGCAAGCGTCTGATGGAGATGCTGAGGAGTGCACCTAGGCCCGGTGTACGTCCAGTCCAGACCACCCAGTTCAAGAGGCCAGCTGCACCTGTATTCAACCGAGCTGAGCTGACTTGCCACTTCTGCGGCAAGCTTGGCCATGTGAAGAAGGACTGTAGGAGGATGCTGAATCAGTGTTTGGTTTGTGGATCGCCTGCCCATGTTGCGAGGGACTACCCCCGAGGTTCTAGACCTATGCCTGCTGGAGCACCTGGACCTGTTCAGCGGACAGTGCCTGCACCGGGACCCGCTCAGAGACCAGTGCCTGCACCTGGACAGCGAGGACCACCTCTGGTACCACAGAAGCAGGCCTTTCAGTAGGCCAACCCCCCGGTGCATCGAGCTTACACCATGACAGCCGTTGAGGCTGAGGCCGTTGACGACGTGATTGCAGGTAACTCCTAAACTAGTCTTTCCTTTTATATATTTATGTTTGCTTAGTTAGTTTCCTTGTTTGATATGGTTGCATGATTCCCTTAGGTGTTATCTTAGTTTCTTCCCACCCAGCCTTGACTCTGTTCGACTCTGGAGCTTCCATGTGCATCCTGTCACAGAAGTTCGTAGTCGAACACTCGATACCCACCTACACACTTCCCAAGTGTTGGAGTATCACGACTGGAAATGGCGTAGTGAAGGTTGCCCTTGGTTGTCGACCTTACCCATTGGTGGTTAGTGGACACGAATTGTATGCTGATTTCATCGTCCACGACCTATCCAATTTTGATGCAATCCTCGGCATTGATTGGTTCGGAGCTTTTTATGCCACGATCGACTGTCACAGGAAGAAAATAGTGTTTGAAATTCCTGACCACCCAGTGTTTGAGTTCGTCAGCGGAGGACGTTCGCTTGGACCTGTCAAGTTCCGGGCTCAGCCGTACAGATTGACTGTCGCATCTATGATAGCAGAGCCAGAGAAGCCAGCTGTAGTACGAGACTTCGAGGATGTCTTCCCTGAGGACATTTTCGGTTTGCCGCCTGATCGAGCATTGGAGTTCGGCATCGATCTAATGCTAGGAGCTCAACCGATTTCTAAGGCGTCATACCGTATGGCTCCTGCTGAGCTAGAGGAGCTGAGGAAGCAGTTGGACGAGCTGCTACAGAAGGGTTTTATTCATCCCAGCGTGTCTCCCTGGGGTGCGCCCGTCTTGCTGGTGTAGAAGAAAGACGGATCGAGGAGGATGTGTATCGACTATCGGGAGCTGAATCTGATCATTGTGAAGAACAAGTACCTGCTGCCCCGTATTGATGATATCTTCGATCAGCTCAGTGGATCGAAGGTGTTTTCGAAGTTGGATCTTCGGAGCGGATACCATCAAGTCAGAGTCAAGAAGGATGACGTGCCCAAGACAGCTTTTCGGACCAAGTACGGGCATTATGAGTTTGTTGTCATGCCGTTCGGTGTGACCAACGCTCCTGCTGTGTTCATGAATCTCATGAACCTCATCTTTTACGACTTTCTCAACAAGTTCGTAGTGATCTTTATAGATGACATCCTGGTGTACTCGAGGAGCGAGGAAGAGCATGCAGAGCACTTGAGATTGGTATTGGAGACGCTCCGCCATCATCGACTATATGCCAAGTATAGCAAATGCGAATTTTGGCTGGACAGAGTTGCATTTCTTGGACATGCAGTGTCAGGAGCCGGCATCTCAGTGGATCCGGAGAAGGTCAGAGCAGTCAGTGAATGGCCTACACCACGATCGGCTTCGGACATCAGGATTTTCCTCGGATTGGCTGGCTACTACCGCAGATTTATCAAGGACTTCTCGAGGATAGCTGAGCCGATGACGAGATTGACGCGGAAGGATGTCAAGTTCAGTTGGTCAGAATCTTGTGAGCAGGCTTTTTCTACTTTGAAGGAGAGACTGACGACTGCACCAGTCTTGGCTATTCCGGACAGAAGCGGCGGCTTTGAGATTTTCTGCGATGCATCGGGGAAGGGACTTGGTTGTGTTCTACACCAGCACAACCATGTAGTCGCTTATGCTTCGCGACAGTTGAAAGTCCATGAGAAGAACTATCCGACCCACGATTTGGAGCTCGCCGCTGTCATATTTGCAATGAAGGTTTGGCGTCATTTCTTACTGAGTGAGAAAGTGAAGATATTCACTGATCACAAAAGTTTGAAATACATATTTACCCAGAAGGAGCTGAATATGAGATAGCACAGATGGTTGGAGTTGATGGCAGACTACGACATCGATCTTCAGTATCACCTAGGGAAGGTGAATTTCGTACCGGACGCTTTAAGCCGACTGCCAGAGGTGATGGTTCTTACAGCTCAGTGGAGATTACAGCAGGATCTGCGAGAGATGGATGTTGAAGCTGTTCTTCCGGGAGTCACTTCATCGTTGATGAACATGCAGATTCAGTCGACGATTGTTGATCGGATCAAGAGTGCTCAAGCTGGTGATGCTAAGTTGATGAAGATCAGAGAGCAAGTCGAAGCCGGACTCCGGACAGATTTTCTGATTCACGAGGATGGATCCTTGAGGTATGGCAGTAGGATCTGTGTGCCTGCAGGAGATATCAGAGAAGAGTTGATGAATGAGGCTCACAGTTCGCCTTATTCCATTCATCCTGGAGGTACGAAGATGTACAAGGATCTTCGTCAGAATTTCTGGTGGCATGGTATGAAGAGAAGTACGGCACGGAGTGTTGCCAAATGCCTAGTGTGCCAGCAGGTGAAGGCTGAACATCATCGCACCACCGGACTACTACAGCCCCTGCCTATCCCGGAGTGGAAATGGCAGCACATCACGATGGACTTCGTGACTGGCTTACCTCGGAGCACCAAATAGAATGACGCAATCTAGGTCATCGTCAATCGACTGACCAAGTCTGCACACTTCATACCGTTCCTAGTAGGACAATCCACAGAAATACTGGCAAGGAAATATATGGATGTAATGATCCAACTCATCCTTTCGTATTTCTTTCTAGTACGAGTTGTGATGTGAAATATGTTGTGTAGGAAATCGTGCGCTTGCATGGGGTCCATGTGAGCATCGTATCTGATCGTGATACGAGGTTCACATCTCAGTTCTGGAAAAGTCTGCAAACCAATCTTGGTACCAGTCTGAAGTTCAGCACTGCGTATCACCCGCAGACGGATGGCCAGTCAGAGCGGACCATTCAGATCTTGGAGGATATGCTGAGAGCTTGCATGCTAGATTTCAAGGGTTCGTGGGAGGATCATCTACACCTGGTGGAGTTCTCTTACAACAACAGTTATCAGGCAAGCATTGGCTTGGCGCCATTCGCTGCTCTCTACAGGAGGAAGTGTCGTTCGCCCTTGAGCTGGGACGACATTGGAGATAGAGAGTTATTGGGACCGGAGTTGATTGTCGAAGCTGTGGACATTGTTCGAGATATCAGGGACAAGCTTCGGATTGCTCAGGACCGTTATAAGCATTGGGCTGATGCTAAAGATCGCCCTCTGGAGTTTCAGCCGGGTGACCATGTATTCCTGAAGATTTCCCCGAATCACGGAGTGATTCGCTTTGGGAAGCGTGGCAAGCTCAGCCTGAGATACATCGGACCCTTCGATATTCTGGAGAGAGTTAGCGAGGTAGCCTACCGCTTAGCCTTGCCACCATCTTTGGAGGGGGTTCACGATGTCTTCCATGTGTCTCAGCTTCGTCGGTACATCAGCGATCCATCTCACGCTGTTGACTACTCTGAGATCACCGCCCGTCCGGATCTGACATATGACCAACAGCCAGTGCAGATTCTTGACAGGCGTCAGTAGACACTCAGGAACAAGACTGTCGATCTTGTTAGAGTGATGTGGAGACACGACTCGCAAGGAGAGTCCACCTGGGAGAGGGAAGATGAGATGAGAGAGCGTTACCCACTTCTGTTCCCCGATCAGTGATTGGTAGGAATTCCGAGGGAGGAATTTTCTTTAAGGTGGGTAGGATGTAACGACCGGTCTTTATCGATGATATTATCTGTATTTCTCTAGTATAATTTTTCGTCTGTATCCGTAGTTGGGCGTATCCGTCCCCGTGCACGTGCCTACCTTTTCATGTCAATTAGTTCTATTATTATTTGCGGCGCCTAGTTAATTTATTATTATTATTATCATTATAGTTAATATTCATTATTAGATTATTTCTTTTGAGCTTCCAATTCAAACTTCGAATTTCAAATTTCAAAATCGTTTTAAATAGTCAAATGAAAACGTCCATTTATAAACCATTTAAATCAAATTGTTTAGCTATTATTCCCTATTAATATAATAATTAGGACCCCATTAACATTTCAAACCCTTAATTATTTCCCTAAGACTAAACTTTGGAACCCAGGCTACTATTAGCCTACACATGGTTCATTTGCAAAACCCCCAGTAGTACTATCTTCAGCACACGTTTTTGTGTGGGGCTAAAACTAATATATAAGAATTGAAACCTGAGGAGACTATAACCATTTCCACGTGCAACCTAACCCTAGGACCTACAGCTAGCAACCTAACCCTAGGCTAACAACTATTATATAATAGAATCCTAGGTTCTCTCTTTCCATATCCCCTACATCACCCAGCCGCTGCCCTAACCCATTCTCCACGCAAACAAACCCCAGGCCGAGTTTCTCCTTCTCTCACCTCCTCCTCCTCCTTCTTCCTTACGCCCCACGCAACCTACAGCAAGCCCCGAGCACCCCCATGGTTTCTCCTCCTTCCGTTCTCCTCATCCTTCCTCCACTGCGCCGGCCTCCAAACACCCCCAAAGATCTGCAACACCCTAAGGCCGAACCCCCTTCGTTGTTCCCTCTGGCATCTACATCACCCAAGCCCGAGCCTCCTCCTTCCTCTCCCCAGATCCGCAACCCCCTACTCACAGCAACAACCAGGCCGAGATCCATCACCTCGAGCTTCTCCTCCCCCTCACAGCCCCCTCCTGTCCTCTCTCCATTTTCTGCAACTCCCCCTCACGCACACGGACGCCGGGAGGCTCTCAGACATGCACACAGATCCACGCACGCCCAGGAGCTCCTCTTCACGCTCGTGACACCGCAGCTCGCTGTCGTCTCCTTCCCCTTGTCGCTGATAGCCACGCGAGGGCCGCGGGCAGCTTCTTCTTCCTTCCCGAAGCTTTTACGCCGCTGTTCCGGGACCTGACGCGTCGTCGCTACCATCGAGACGTTCCGGTCCTCCTCTGCACTTACGGTTAGTAGATCTACCCCTTTAACAACTCTTAACCCCCATCATAGGACAGAAAACCTAATAAAAACGAATCGCTAGACGTCGTAGGGGCTTTTTGTAAATCTGTCCAGAACAAGAAACGCAATTTCTAATTTTATGTTCGGCCAAAACAGCGAACCAAACCTTCCACGGCGTAGTACACGTCAAGACGATTCCAACGACACCAAGAACGTCGAAAACAGGCGAGTATTTAATTTTATATGAATTTTTGAAGTTATGACACTTTTGCGCCATCTTCATGTATTGCTGCGTAACTCAAAAACTAGGCGCGAAATGACGTACAAAATTGACACCATAATGACCAGGACGAAATTTGGGATCCAACGGTATATCATATGATACACCTTAATTTAAACCAATCATGAGAAAAAGATGTTTTCTGTAGCAAGTCTAGCGAAATCATATTCGTCACTATTTTTGAGATTTGGGATAAAAATCGTTTAACCCACTTTTGTGGTGTAGAACTGTCACCAAAATGTAATAATGTTGATAACACCAAATTTCTGCGAATTCGGACATGTTTAACAAATTTTGACATCGTGACTATCGTGCGCCTCAAAGGCGGTATCGTGATATCGTGATGCCGTGTGAGTCGACTAGGCCGGCTCGTGTTCCGGCAAACTTTTGGGTAGGTTTAGGGTTGAGCAGCCACTGGGCGTATGAAAGGTACTCTCCTCAAGAGCACCACCCACACGCGGTGGGTTAGCGTCAATCACGGTAAGCCCCCGTGAGAGGAACGACCTTCTCATCACGACCTAAAGGCGAGAACCCTAGATTAGATGTGAACTCTTGACATGAAAACTTGCAATGCTAACTTGGTCATCTCGATAATTGAAATGCTAATGAACTCAGAGAAAATCCCAATTATAAACTTGCAAACGTCTAGGACTGCATGTTAGGAGTGCTTGTCATGCTTCATTAAAATTGTTAAATGTCAAATTGCTGCAGTCGTTTCTTTAAATTATTAATGCTTCTAAAATTCATATATATATCAGATATCTTGCCTTGGGATGCTAACACTTTCTTACAGACCTTAGCTGACATACATTCATTGTTTGTGGATGTATGTCAGATCCAGCGCTTGAGTACCTGGAGGACCCGTACGAGGTGTCAGACTTGGAGAGTCAGGAGTTCGCACCTGACGCAGTGCCTCTTCCAGCTGAGGACTAGAGGACCCTCACTTCCAATTTTCTTAGTTTACTTTCAGTCACTTGCTGTAGTTGTGTACGTTTCTTTGTTGCTACTTTAGCCCAGCTGTGGCTTGTTTAATTTCGTGTACGAACTTTTAAATCTCTGGATGTGGCTTTTTATCTTTATATCTTTGTTGTGTTCTGATTGTTCTGATACGCAATGCAAGGACCCTTTTCTGTGCTTTTATCACAGACGCTTATTGAACTCGAGCTTCACCGCTCTAGTTCAAGCGGACCGTGTAACGTTCTCACTTCCGGTGTCTTTTGGGAAGCGGGGCGTTACAGTATTGATTGAGGATATTTAGTGTTTTTCCTTCAAATGTTATTTTGTATAAAGTATTGATTATTTTGAAGCAAGAACCTTGAGTTAGAATTGGAACGATAATGTCGGATCTGTAGCTAAGTTTTATGATATGCTTATAATTGTAACATGATTCGGTGATGAGACGAGTAGTGATGATTTATTTGAGGAATACTTGATTGAGATTACAGGTTAGCATGCATTATGTTAGAATATAGAGTTGCAGTTGTAAGTATGTATATACACGCATTGTTATTCATCACTCATCCTCATCCCTGCACATTTTGGGTATCCGTCCCTAGTCTTTTCTCTTGCCCACTAACAATTAAGGCCATCGATGGTGCTTAGTCATCTGAACATCTTCTTTTTGAAACTCAATCTCAACCACATCACTTGTATCACTTCCTGACTGGTTTTCATTTCTTCGTCTTGAAGTGCTTCAGGCCAGAATTTACCGTGTTGAAATACGATAAGGTGCATAAGTGTTATCAGCATGCCTTAGTGAACTCAATCCTGAGAAATTCCGAGG
Source organism: Scilla litardierei (assembly GCA_030789695.1). Classification (NCBI taxonomy): domain Eukaryota; kingdom Viridiplantae; phylum Streptophyta; class Magnoliopsida; order Asparagales; family Asparagaceae; genus Scilla; species Scilla litardierei. Next base: position 182,484,272 of record CM061141.1, on the reverse strand, counting down.
ACGGAATTATTTTAAGGTGGGTAGGGTGTGACGGCCCGTATCTGTTGCTACCCGTATTTAGTATAAATGCTTCCAAAAACATTTTTAAAATAACAAGGTCTTTAAACTAATTGAGTTTTAGATACTATTATTAAAATAACTTTTATATTCACTAATCACTTTTACTAATCACTGTTACTTTTTACCATCCACTAAATATTTTTCTAATTAGTCTTACTAATTAGTTTTACTATTCACTAATTACTCTTACCAATCACTATTTACATTTAATAATTACTTTTACCTTTCACCATGTAATCTTTACTAACTATTTTTCTTGCTAATTACTTTTAACTAATTGCTTTTACTAATGACCATTTCCTAGTTACTAATTACCAGTTACATTCATCCCTAATTAATTATAGCTCTAACCCCCCTTTAATCACCTCCTTTGGAAGGTGAGATCCACCACCATCTTCAACCTTCATCCCCCACTGCCAGCTCCCTTCCATCAAGCTGCTCCCCAACTCCATTGTTTTTAACAGCAACGACAAGGCAAAATCACCATCGTCTTCCTCAACCCTCCTGCAAACAATTTCAATCTGCAAACATTTCTCCCCCTTGCAAATCATTTTCAAACCCAACCATCCTGCAAACCAACATTCCAAACCAATTCCTCAAATCAACCCAAACCAAGTTCAACAAATCAATTTCCCCCTGCAAACAATTTCTCCAAGCCAAGAATCAAAACAGAAATTTTGAGAGGCTGAAATCGATTTCAGTTCTTGCAAAACCCCAAACCATCCATTCCATCATCTTCCTCCTCCATTCAACCCAAACTGAAATGCAACACAAATCATCCATCAGTTTCTTCCCCAAACCAGAAACAAATCTAACCCAAATCCACCAACAATTAGCCCCAAATTTCAGAAATCAATCATTTCAGATTCAAATCAAAACAAATTCCTCATCAACCCAGTTGAAACCAACAAAACCCAGATATGAAACAATTTCAGAAATCAAGCAAAAAGGAAATCAAATCTGAAGCAAACATTCCAAATCCTTCTCCCCTCATTCCCCATTCACTCTCCCTGAGCTCCTCGCGCGCGCGCCCAGCAATCGCCACCACCGATGGCCGGAAATCTGCCCAGGCCGCTGGAGGGAGTAGCCGCGCACTCCTCTAGGTTGCCGGTGCCGACCAGATCCGTCGGAAGCCCTCGCCTGGGCCGCCGGCAGGTCCTCCCCCTCCGCGCGTGCGAAGAGCCCCCGCGTGAGTTTTCTCCCATGAGCATTTGCTTCCCTAGGCTGCCTGCGACTTTGAAAAGAAAAAAAGCACAAAAGAACGAAAGAAAGGAGATAGCCTGGGTATTAGAGTAAGGAGAGAGAATAGAGAAAGATAAGAGAGAGGTATAAGTTTCTTATTGGGTTTGGGTTTAAAGTTATCTTATTTGGGTTCTAACGTTTATTGGGTTTAAGTTTCTTATTGGGTATTGGGTATAGCCCATTGGGTTTTAAGATTATTGGGTTTTGGGGTATTATTGCTATTGGGTATTGAATGTAATATTAAACATGATGTTAACCATACCATTAGCTTAAGGTAAGATTGATATTAATAGGGTATTAATATTAATTTGAACATTAACTTGTTATAATTTCAGCATGTTAATAATTGTCAAACAACATTAGGTTAATAATTAGAATAAAATGAGGCGTATCAAGTTAATTTAACATAATATAAACATCACACTAGCCGGAGTACCCAATAAAACTAGATGAACCTACTTTAGAGATTAATTTAATAATGTGTTTGTTTCACGAAATATCTAATTCATTGATTTGTTTAACTAAAACAGAGAACCACTATCACCGTAACGAAGTACCCGTCAAGACGAACCCAACGACACCAAAATCACCGAAAACAGGCAAGTATGCAATTTATATTGAATTTTTGAAGGTAGATACTCTTTTAGCCTTTTGCATGTAAAGCTGTATAACTCAAAACCTGCACGTGAAATGACGCGTGAAAACACTACCACGACATCTGTGTCTAAAAATGTGATCCAACGGCATATAATTTGATAGATCTTATTTCAAAATATTAGCGAAGAAAATCAGTTTCCACGTCGTACTTGTTAAATTCTCATACTCAACACTTTTGTTAAATCGTTGTAAATATTGCTCGATACTCTTGTAACCATGGGAATTGTTGTGTAAAGATAAATGGTCACATTATTTAATTGCTGCATTTCTTAAAATGACTAACCAAAGTGTGACTTCGTGAAATCGTGCGCCTCGAAGGCGAGATCGTGACTTTCGTGATGTCATGTGAGTTGACAAATCGTGCTTGTAATTCGTGCATTAGGCTGGCTCGTGTTCCAGCACATGTTTGGGGTGGGGTTAGGGTTGAGTGGCTACTAGGCGTATGACGGTGTACTCTCTTCAAGGGCACCACCCGTATGCGGTGGGTTAGCGCCAAACACGGTAAGCCCCCTTGTGAAGAACGACCCACTCATCATGACCTAAAGGAGAGAACCCTATGCATGATAGAAAGAATTGCATTGTAATTGTAATAATCGTGTTTACTTGCTCGCACATAGGATTGCCATGTTTATAGTGCTTACTTTTTCGTTATAACTACCATGTCATAACTGCTCACCTTACTTGTTAAACTGCTTAGAACTGCATGCTAAGAGTATTTTACTCTATTTCATTTTAAAATCAGCATGTCTAAACTTATTGTTATCTCGTTTAATTTATAATTGTCTCTTAAATCCAGTATAAATTTGTATACCTTGCCTTGGGTTCTAACATCTGCTTGCAGACCCTTGCTGACATACATTCATGTTTTTGGATGTATGTCAGATCTGAGCTATAGCGCTAGGAGGACTAAGCAATAGCTGAACCAGTGAACCAAGACTTGCTGAACCAGTGAACTTTCATTGCACTTCTTTTCATTGTTGTACGGGTCATAAGACCCACTCTTCTTTTCTCCACTTGTTGTAATTCCATTGAGACGGTTGAGCTTGTAATAATGTTTTATTTATTTGTGTTGTTATAAGTAACGCAAGCAAGAACATGCGGTTTTTCACACAGACGCTTATTGTGTTAAGTCAAGGAGGAAATAAAAGCAAAAGTACCTCCTCCTAACTTGCACAAGCGGGCCCGTTCACGTCCTCACTCCCAAGTCTAATGGGAAGCGGGGCGTGACACAGTGGATCAAGCTAGCGCACTTTTCTTCAACCCGACGGGTAATGCGCCGTATCCACCAAGGACTAGCTCGAATCCGGTTTATTCTCCCAATAACCGGAACCACCCCAATTTGAGCTACAGGGTACCGTATCAGCAGCCCCAGCAGCTGCAGCAACAAGTATATCAGCTGCCTCGGCAACAGCAGCAGCAGTATCAGCAACAGCAACAGCCACAACAAATGTACCAGCTGGATCTCCCAAGAAACCAACAGCCCATGCAGCAAGCAGCAGCAGCCATATGGCCAGCAGCGAGTTATCTCCCCGGTCGATACCCTCTTGACCCAGTATATTACCAACCAGGAGAAGATCAACTTGAAGCTGGAGATGGGGCAGAGGGCCCTCACCGACCAAGTAACCCAGCTGGGGTTGCAGGTGGCGAACCTTCAGAGGGTGCAAAACCAATTGTCGGGTCAACCGGAGGTAAATCCAAGGGGGGCAAATCAGACATTGGCACTAACGCATGATCATGTGAATGTGTCCGCTATCGTTTTGAGAAGCGGGACACAAATTCCTACAAGAGTGTCCGCTAAGGAACCTGAAGCTTCGTTGGTCGGTGGGCGACCAATTGAAAAATCAAATGACGACGGAGCTTCGTCACCAAAGACTACGACTCTGGAGGGAGTCTCTGAAGAAGAGAAGAAGAAGGACAAGGAGGGGAACCTGAGAATATTTAAGCCCGTTGTGCCTTTTCCACAACGACTTGTCAAGGCTAAGATTGATGAAAAATACGGCAAGTTCTTTACTATGGTCAAGGATTTGAGCTTGCAGATCCCTTTCCTCGAATCCATAGAGACAATTCCTTCCTATGCGAAATTCTTAAAGGATTTGGTGACGAGTGGGTTCTAGAAAGGAAAGGTCGTTCTCACGGTGGAATGTAGCTCTCTCATTCAGCGAGCAAATCCGCCCAAGCTTAAGGACCCGGGAAGCTTCTTTGTTCCTTGTTCGATTGGGGAAGTGAAGATCCATCGGGTGCTCGTGGATTTGGGAGCGAGCGTCAGTCTGATGCCCCTGTCACTATACAGGAGGATAGGGATGGGAGACCAGGAGCCCACGGGTATGACCCTTCAACTAGATGATAGATCAGTCAAATATCCGGTGGGAATTGTAGACGACCTGCTAGTCAACGTCAGCGGAGTGCATGTGCCGGTATACTACGTGGTGATGGACATGCCCGAAGACACTCATACACCCATCATCCTCGGGAGGCCCTTCATGGCCACCACTGGCGTGCTGATAGATGTGAAGAAAGGGAAGCTATCCCTTAATGTTGGCGACCAGAAGATCGAATTTGACTTGGGATTATCTATGAAGCACCCTTCAGATGAACCTGGTTGCAATATGATGGACGTTGAGGAGGAAAGAGTCGTAGAAGCTGGGGCCTGGGAAATTCTCTCAAGGAACCCCCCGACAGCTTGGGGGACCTTGAAGAGAATGTCGGTTTGAAGAAGGAAGAAGTTGATCGGGAAGCGGGTGTCTCACATACGATCCCTCCCGGATTCCAAAAAGTTGCTCTGACGAGGAGAAAAGGGAAGGAGCCCATGGGGCTTACCGCTGATGAGATCCGGATCTTATGAAGAGTGGCAGTCGATGCCAATGTAAGGGAGAAGCCCCCAGATACCACCAGCGGAGGGATCGTCGAGGAAGTTTACTTATCACCATCGACAACACTTTGGCAACTGCTCCAACATCTGAAGGAATGCCAAACATTGGGCATCACCCCCGTCCTCCTTGAAAATCATCTACCGGGCGTCGAGCAAACGACATTAAACAACAGCGCTTCATGGGAGGCAACCCATGTTCTAAACTTTCGTCTTTACTTTTAGGTTTATTTTTCTTATTTTGTTGAATAAATTCAGCAACGGGAGCTTTCGTCAAAAGACTTAGGATATTTTTTAAATTGTGCAGGAAACAAGCCCCCAACCGATCGGGTGATCTCTCAACCGATCGGGTGGGACGTATCAGAAAGTGACCTATATCTGTTCATCAGCGAACCGCTCGGGTGGAACAAGCTGAGACCGGGTGACAAATCGTGTGAGAAGAGCAGAGCTCTCGGGAAATTTGGGGATTAATTCAACCGATCGGTTGATCTGGAGCTCTGACCGGGTGGCTGTTCGGGTGAAGTCGGGGATGCTCTCGGGAAATTTGTGAAGCGGCCAACCGATCGGTTGAAATCTCAACCGATCGGTTCGCCTATAGCTACTTTGCAACAAAGTTTTCGAAAATTTACCCAACCAATCGGGTGAGATCTCACCCGATCGGTTCGCCTAAAACCCTATAAATACCCCCGCCTTCACCCGATTCACTTCTCTCACCCGATTTCAAAATTCCTCCGTCGTTTCGACTTCTCCTCCTCTCAACCGGCCACCGTCTTCCCCCAAACGACCCCCACTGCTTCTCAACCGATCTCCCCACTCCTCCTCTCTTCTCTCCATCAATCCCACTCTCATTTTCTCTCATTCGACCCAACTCTTCGCCCTAACCCTAGCCATTCTCCCCCATTTCGAAAATTTGTTGGAAAGGCATGCCGCGGCTTCACACATCTCCCAAGTGCGCTGTGTTGGGTGATTTACGTGCAAGGATTGTCTTCGCTACTGAGTAAACTCATTCCCTAGCTCTATTTCTTACATTTGCCCTTGTACTACTGTTTTGCTCAATTGCCATTGATTGTGTGCATTCGTCATATCTTGCATTCACTTGCATCACACACTATCATGGCCAGGGAAAAAGATAAGGGTAAATCTATCATGCATGAGGAGGAGCCGTCTCGTAAGAGACGGAAGTCCACACGTCCACCTATTACACGTCCTCCTCCTACACTGCCTACACAACCCCCACCCCAACCTATTATCCCTCCTGAGGACCAAATGTTGGGACCGCATGGTCACCGTTTTCTGAGTCTTGAACAAAAAGATTTTTATAATAGACTTGACGCACGTTCACACCTTTCCACCAAGTTTGCACACGCCCAAACTCTTATCGATCTCGGAGTTTTCTCCGAGGTCGAGACTCTCTTCGCTAACTTAGGATGGCTAGCTTTCTTGAACGCCCACGCGGCGTCTTACCCCGCCCTCACACTAGAATTCCTATCTTCCCTAAAATGTGAGTCGGGATCGATCGTCGTTTTCCGCGTCCGAAACAAAACTATCCGCACCCACCTGAATACTATCAATAACATTTTCGGTTTCCCCATTTTAGGGGACGATGCTATCCGTCCCTACGGATATCACCGCGACTTCGACGTCGATCAATTTTTGTTTTGCCTCACCCTCCACGATCATTATCCTCGAGGTAAGGCCAAGGCCTCCTCCATCATTGACCCCGTATTTCGTCTGGCCCACCGAATCAAATCTAGCGCATTCTTCCCCAGGGATGAGTCCGGGACCGTGACTATCCCTGACCTTTTTATTTTGTGGGCCATTACATTTGATTTTATTCGCGGTGACTACAGGATCGCCTTCGAGGCCCCTTGCATTCCCATTCATGCTGGTGCTTGGCTTATTCACAAGTTACTTGAGATTAGCCGTGCCGGCAAGGGCAAGTATTGTTGCGGGGGCCTCATTACCATCATAGCTTCATATCCCCAGTATAATATCGTCATCCCCTGAGATTTGCCTTCTACCGCAGGACCTACACGTCTAGATCTTGATGTCCTGCGGCACACTCATATGATCAGGCCTCGCCCCGACGGTCGTTTTACCATCTTCTACGGTCACCCCCCTGCTCCTTACACCATTCTGCCCAACCCAGGTCGTATGTTTATCGTTCGTGTGGCAGATTGGACGTTGCCTCCTGACCCAGAGTTTCTAGGGGGGTTACGTCTTCCGTTCCTTATCCCGGGCGCACCCAGATCACCTTCCCCTGCCGCCCACTGACGTGCGTTTATATTTCATATATTCACACACGTTTTCTTTTGTGTTTTTCCGTGTTTTTCCGCCGTCTTTTATTCGTTTTCTTGTATTTTCTTGTTTTTTTTCACTTTTCTTTGTTTATCCATTATTGCAGGGGATTGACCACGTAGGGGACGTTTAACGATGATATCCCAAGTCCCCGGAGCAACGGGAGAAGTCACGCGTGATCCAGGGGGTCAAACGCCAAAGAATTCATCTTTCAGCCCCTCACCCGGTCGGTTGGTCATCTCCAACCGATCGGGTGATGCACGCGTGCACCACCCGGTCTCTGCCGCAGCTCATAAGGAAGTCACCCGACCGGTTCATAGACCGGTTCAGCGGGGGCCTGTTCTCTGTTTTCACGAGCAAAATGCCAACCGATCGGGTGACTCTCACCCGATCGGTTCATCTGTAGCTGAAGGTGAAGAGCTGAAGACACGGGCGCCAAACCGATCGATTCACCCGACTTCTCCAAGATCCAACCGGTCACTCAAGAACTCACCCGACCGGTTCATGTGATCGGGTGAAAGCTCGCCGTTTTCTGTTATTATTTTGTAACGGATCAACCGATCGGTTGACTTGTCAACCGATCGGTTGATGCGAAAGTCTATAAATAGAACCACTAGGGTTCCAGAAACGGAAGCTGCTAGTTTTTTACTGTTTTCTCACTTTGTGACGGCTGTAATTGTTACTCTTTTGTAAGTTTTCAGATCTTTCTCAAATTTTAGTATTGTCTTATCTACTCTATTACTTCCGCATTGCAATTGTCCGATTATGATTCCAACGGTTAATTTTTATTTAGATCGCTTTTTCATGGATTTTTGTGAGTAGTTCCCAAATCTGGGATTTTGGTGGAAACCCCTTCGGGGGCTCTTCCCGATGCATCCATAGGGTTAGGAAATCGATAGGGATTAGGATTCTAACAGTTACGCGGGGTGTTTCATTGTCATCGGTGGGAAAAAAGACCGCCTTTGACCGTTGGGCCAAGGGGGAATAAACTTGGCGGTTGACTCCCTAGCCATAGCTCACACCCATAGCGTAGACGTCGAATCCTAGCACGCGGGAGCGGCAGGATGAGACGTTGGGAGTTATCGTTGCGGGCTTAGTGCTCCTGGGATCGATCAGTGTTAATGGACACGGGAGTGCCCACTGATCAAACCCGGGAAGTCCGATGTATCATCCTGGGCACCGACCGGAATATCGGGCCCATGGGACGCCGGTACCACTTTCAGAGGCAACGTCTCACCATTAGACCCTAATCCCGATCGCTATCCATACTCGTAGGCCGTATCGGCGAGAGTCTCTCGTCGGGTTGGAAACCAAAGTCCCGGGTTTTCTTTCTTGTTGCTAATACCCTTTATTTCCTTCCGTGACAACCATTTACCGATTCGGGCTAGCTCACCCCTCGGGGTGATTTAGGTCCTACCTGACCCAAGCACAACCTCGCCTCCCTGAGTTCGATATTCCCGCACCCTACACTAACCGTGCACTTGCGGTAAACCGACACTGCGCCCAAACCGTTAAGCGGGGGCGCCGGTCAAGTTTATGGCGCCGTTGCCGGGGAGGCAACGTGCTTGTTATTTTAGGATCTCTTGAACCCTCGTGTCTAGCTCTCATCCCTACCTCGCGATAATTTTCGCATTCTCCTTTTTCTTTTTATTTTTCTTATTTTTATTTCTTATTTTATCTGTTTCTTTCCCACTTGTCGCTTCACGGGTGTTTGTTGTTTTTCATGCGCAGGAGTTCAAGAAGTCTCGACGACTTGATTCCCCTCGATCCAGAGATTAACGCCACCCTTAGGCGCTTGGCCGCTGAGAAGCGAAGAAGAGAGGATCCCGAATCCATGGAGGAGAACACCCCGCCTTACAAGTCCCTGCTGGAGTACTCGATGCCTTCTATCGAGTCCACTTCCGCCATCCGTCCTCCAGCTATCACGGCCCAAAGCTTTGAGCTGAAGCCGTCTTTGGTGACATGGATCCAGCAGGATCAATTTGCGGGTGCACCCATGGAGAGCCCGATCGAGCACCTAGACTCCTTCTTGGAGAAATGTGACACCTTCCGAATTAATGGTGTCACGACAGAGGCCATCCGTCTGAAGCTGTTCCCCTTCTCTTTGCGAGACAAAGCCAAGCAATGGCTTAGGGGAAAGGACCCCAACACTTTCAACACCTGGGAGAAGCTCTCCAACGCTTTTCTGACGAAGTTCTTTCCTCCGGGGAAGACCATGAAGTTGAGGAGTGAGATCTCCTCCTTCTCCCAGGCCAGCCACGAGTCCTTGCATGAAGCTTGGACGAGATATAAGGAAATGCAAAGAAGATGCCCTCACCATGAGCTTCCGAAGTGGCAGATTATTAATCTGTTCTACAATGGGTTGATGGATGACCTGAAATCTTCTATGGACGCCACGGCTGGGGGTTCCTTCATGTCTAGGAGCGAGGAAGATGCCGGACATATTCTGGAAAATATGGCATCCAACAATGAGCGGTGGTGTGACGAGAGAGCCACACCAAGATCCGGGGGTATACACAGAGTCGAGGACGTCGACAAACTTTCAAGCAAGTTCGACTTGCTTTCGACCCAGATCTCCGCACTAATGGTAGGAGCCGGTGGGGCCGGTACACAGCAAATTTCAGCGGTAGAATCCGAATTCTTTGGGGAATTCGACGGTGGTGACATCTCACCACCGTTGGATCAGGCGAGCGCACTATTTTACAACCCCACGGGAAATGCACCGTATCCGCCAAGGACCAATTCCAACCCGGCCTACTCTCCAAACAACCGGAACTACCCAAACTTCAGTTACCGGCCACCATTTCAGCCCTCGCCGCCTCAGCAGCCGCAGCAACAAACTTATCAGCCGGCTAGGCCACAGCAAAGTCAGGTTCAGCAGCAACCATTTCAGCAGCAACCTCAGCAACAATTTTACGCCCCCAGGAACCAGCAGCCATTCCAGCAGCAGCAGCAGTATGGCCAACAGAGGGCCGTCTCTCCGGTTGAGTCTCTCTTGACTCAATATATTACCAACCAGGAGAAGATCAACCAAAAGCTGGAAATGGGTCAGCGGACCCTCACGGACCAAGTAACCCAGCTGGGGTTACAAGTGGCGAATCTTTCAAGGTCAAAAAACCAATTGCCGCCACAACCGGAGGTGAACCCGAGGGGAGCAACCCAAACATCGGCACTCGTGCACGAGCATGCAAATGTGTCCGCTATCGTTCTGAGAAGCGGGACACAAATTCCTACTAGAGTGCCCCCTAGCAAACCGGAAGCACCATTGTTCGTTGAGAGACCGATCGAAAAATCAAACGACGCCGGTGCTTCGTCATCAAATCCTATGACTCCGGAGGGAGTCTCTGAAGAAGAGAAGAAGAAGGCGGAAGGGAGCTCGAAAGTGTTCAAACCCGTTGTGCTATTTCCACAACGGTTAGCTCAGGCCAAAATTGATGAGAAATATGGCAAGTTCTTCGCCATGGTAAAGGACCTGAGCCTGCAAATCCCCTTCCTAGAAGCAATCGAAACAATCCCCTCCTATGCGAAATTCCTGAAAGATTTGGTGACTAGAGGGTCTAGAAAAGAGAAAGTAGTATTGACGGCGGAGTGTAGTGCTCTCATCCAGAGGGCAAATCCGCCGAAACTCAAGGACCCGGGGAGCTTCTCAATTCCTTGCACGATCGGGGCAGTAAAGATTCATCGTGCACTCGTCGATCTCGGAGCGAGTGTTAGTTTGATGCCCTTGTCGATGTACAAAAGGATAGGAATGGGAGATTTGGAGCCCACCGGTATGACCCTACAACTAGCTGACCGGTCGGTCAAATATCCGGTGGGAATTGTGGACGACCTACCCGTCAATGTGAAAGGGGTGTATGTGCCAGTGGACTTTGTAGTCATGGACATGCCTGAAGACGCATACACCCCGATCATCCTGGGACGGCCTTTCATGGCCACTTCTGGCGTTTTGATTGGTGTAAAGAACGGAAAACTCTCTTTAAACGTCAGCGGAGAAAAAGTTGAGTTTGACCTGGGGTTGTCCATGAAGTACCCCGATCCCCCTGATGACCCTCGGTGTAATTTGCTGGAGATGGAAGAAGGAAAAGCTGTTGAAGAGAGCTCCTGGGAGATTCTCTTAAGAAAACCCCCCCCCCCCCCCGCGATGACTTGGGGGATTCAGAAGAACAAGACTGCCCCAAGAACAAAGAAGCTGCTGGAAAAGCGAGTGCAGCAAGAACGACCCCTCCCGGGTTCCCCAAGGCTCCTCCTGCGAGGAGAACGGGAAAAGAGCCCATGGACCTCACTAAAGACGAGGTCAGGATCCTAAAGAAGATGGCGGGAAGCGCCAACACGAAAGAGAAACCCCCGGATCCTAAGAACAAGGAGAGGGTAGTTGAGCAAATATTTCTCCATCCGCTGACTACTCCAAGGGCCTTCAGCTCCAATGAAGAAGAGATGCCGAACTTCGGGCATCACCCGTATCAACCACCATGAACATCTCGTACGGGCGTCGAGCCAACGACGTTAAACAAGTACGCTTCATGGGAGGCAACTGACCGGCGCCCCGTTTACGGTATGGGCGCGGTGTCGTTTTACCGCAAGTGCACGGTTAGTGTAGGGTGCGGGTTTATCGAACTCAGGGAGGTGGATGGCTTGAGTGGCTACTAGCCTCGCCTAGGTTGTGTGCTAGCTACGCGGATGATGTGGGTGGAAGTGTAGAAATAAAAGAAAGGAATGAAAAAGACACGAAATGAATCCCCGCTAACACGGGCTAGAGCATTCATGACACTTGGCATTTGACTTGACCCAGGGTGAGACATTGCCCCAAAAGGTGGTACCTAGCGTCCAGGGCCCGATATTCCGGTCGGTGCCAAGAACGCTAGGCCTACCCGGTTCCGGATGGTGGGCATTCCCATGTCCATTAACACCTTCTGCAACCGGGAGCATTAAGGCCACAATGATATCTCCCAACACTTCGTCCAAGCCGCTCCCACGCGCGAGCACTCGATGTCAACGCTCGGGGCGTGAGCTATGGCTAGGGAGTCAACCGCCAAGTTTATTCCCCCTTGGCCCGACGGTCAGAGGCGGTCTTTCTCCCGCCAATGACAATGAAACACCCCCGCGTAACCCTAATGGCCAAATAGGTCAAATGTGATTTCTAGCAATACATCGAAGCGGATCTTGACAGGACAAGCACCGGACCCCAATCCCCAACACATCTAGTGTGTTGCCATACGAATTGGACCCAGATTGCTAGAAATCCCCATTGACGCATTTCATCGAACACGTGCCATGCAACCAAGTCTAATGTAAATCTCCAAGCATCAATCCTACCCTAACCCGTATTAGGGTTCATCAAAACTACTCAATGGTGAATAACATAAAAACCAACAACACAAAAGACACACAAACTTTCACCATCAAGCAAAATAAACACAATACAAACAATGGAGAAAAAGAGAGGAGAATACTTATCTTGAGTGAATCGTTGATCCCATACAAGACTTATTGAACAAAATACCTAATCTAAAACTAACCTAGAACTCCCAAGAGAAGGGGGGCAGAAAGCCCTAAAAAACTCCAGGAGATCCTCCTCAAGTCGGCCAGCCTCGTGTATTTATACCCCCACTTCGAAACCCTAATGGTTCGGGTCCAAACCCGCAGGAAAAGCGCCACCCGATCGGTTGACAAGTCAACCGATCGGGTGATCTGTTACAAATAGCAAACAGAAAACGGCGGACTTTCACCCAGTCATATGAACCGGTCGGTTGAGTTCTTGGGTGACCGGTTGGATCTTGGAGCAGTCGGGTGAATCGATCGGTTCGACGTCCGTGTCTTCAGCTCTTCTTCTTCAGCTACAGATGAACCGATCGGGTGAGAGTCACCCGATCGGTTGGCGTTTTGCTTCGAGAAAACAGAGAACAGCCCCCGCTGAACCGGTCTACGAACCGGTCGGGTGACTGCTTTGTGAGCTGCGGCAGAGACCGGGTGGTGCACGCGTGCATCACCCGATCGGTTGGAGATGACCAACCGACCGGGTGAGGGGCTGAAAGATGAATTCTTTGGCGTTTGACCCCCTGGATCACGCGTGACTTCTCCCGTTGCTCCGGGGACTTGGGATATCATCGTTAAACGTCCCCTACGTGGTCAATCTCCTACAAACATGGATAAACAAAGAAAAGTGAAAGAAAACGAGAAAATACGAGAAAACGAATAAAAGACGGCGAAAAACACGGAGAAACACAAAAGAAAACGTGCGTGAATATATGAAATATAAACGCACGTCAAAATCCCCCAAGCTGAACTCTTCCTCGTCCTCGAGGAAGACGAGTGAGAGTAGGAGCTCGGAGGGAAAAATAGAGAGGAAGAAAGAAAAAGAGAACTCTATATCCTAGATCACCCGTTAGGGCCAACAAAATCAAAAATGACACACCAAGCAAGTAAACGCCAAATCACTTCACTAAACCAAGGAATACGAGTCCAGACAAGTGCCGTGGGCCCACGCGGTGAAGCGCGAGTGAGTGTGGTCGTGCGCTAGCAGTCCGTGTCACTATCTACGATGTACGATAAAGCTCGATATACACAAATCCAAGAAATGACCCAAATATCGATTCGATTCGAATTAAGCGGTGAATATATAGCTCAAGCATGCATGAGAATAGAGCGAGAATCAAAGTGTATCATGCATCGGGGACTCCACAGCTAGGGACAAGGAAATCACCACACTTTAGCCTAGATAATCGCTAGAAGGTCCCTATGCCAAGTGTTTTCGAAAACGATGGGGGTTGAGATGATGTGGAGTAAAACACTCGGTGCAAATTCTCACCTTCCCTTTATTCTCGGCAAGTAGGAAAAAATATTCACACGGGAATTTTTTTTGGGTTTTGGGTATTTGTAATTTTTTTTCTTTTCTTTTCATTTCTCATCTTTTTGGGTTTTTCTTTTCTTTTCTCCTTTTTTTTTGGATTTTTGGGAATTGGGATATTTACATGTGTACTCTCCCAAGTGGGAGAACGGTACACGACGAGGGGATTTGCACCAAGTAAAATAAAAATGAAATCGTGTAACAACCCGGTTTTATCGTTACGTTCATATCCGTCTTCTCTCGTGTACTTTTTTCCGTATCCGTAGTTGGACGTATCTGACCCGTACCTGTATCAGCTGCTAGCCTTATACGTACTAGTATGATATTATTAACTTTAACATTGTTTTTATTATTAAACTTTAAACAATTACTTTAATGCTCATTTCAAAATTGTATTTTTGAATTCGAATTTCAAAATTTAAAATTAGTTTAAATACAAACTATTTTTAAATCATAATTAAACCTATTTCAAAAACCTTCCTATATTATAACCCTTTATTATCATTATTATTTTTAATGCCTTTTCTTAAAAATCTGCTTTTAATTTTCAAATCAAATTCGAAATTAAATCCCATTTAATCGTATGGGTGTAGTTATGTATTAGTTTTGAATTCAAAATTTTGAATGTTTTCCTTATAAGCTTTAGGAGACTTTACCCTATACTAATGTCTATTAATCCCTCTAATTATAACTGCAATTATATTCGTGTTTCCTGCCTTTTCTGCCTCCATCAAATCTACGGCACCAACTTAAGTTTCGTAACCGATTCCAACCAAAATAAATCCTACATTATTTTAACGTTGCCGAGAAAATCGCATCCCTCTGATCTTCGCACGAAATCTCGCACGTCTACCACTCACACACGTCACCTCTCCCCAAGCACTCCGCTGGGACCCACGTCACCCACGTTCCATTTCTTCTCCTCTTTGAAAACCTAGGCGCTCATCACGCTGCTTTCAATTCATTCAGCTTCTCATTCCTTTTGAGAAAAACAGAGCCTTCTTCTCCTTTAACCAATACCCAAGACCCCCCTGTACACCTCACGTACTCCTAGAACCATTTCTCCTTTATAAAATAAACATGGGTCATTCTTTTTGCTCCACCCTACAACACAACACCCCCCCTGTTCTCTTCTCCACGCAACGCCACCTTCGATCCTCACCTCACCCGCCCGTTCTCCGGCGACCTCGCCCTACCCTCTTCTCGCAAACCGTCGGCTGCCACTAGATCCACGCCGACGTCACCCCGCCTCCTGCCCTCTCTCCCCGCTGCCGTCCGAGCACCGGCGAACTCGCTGTCACCCTCGCACCGACCGCCTCGAAGCTCCCCTGTTTTGCCCCCTTCCCCCTGTTCGGAACAGAGGAAGCCCGATCTCGCTCCCCTCCGCCTCACATCGAAGCCACCCGACCCCGATCGCCGCCTCACTTCCTAGCATTGCCGGCCGCCTCAGATCCGCCGTCACCGCCGCCCCAGACGCCTCCCTCCGACGCCGAATCCCCACTTCGCCAAATCAGCCGCCCGACATCTCCCCTCCGCACCCTCCAACGCCAACGCCATCGACAAACTTCACCACCTCCGCGCTCAAGGCCCTCGCGGCAATGCCTTCGTCCACCAGCTGATCCCCAAGCCACCGCTGCACTCTCCGACGCTGGCGACCACCCAGGCCCCTTCGAAGCTCCTCTGTTCAGCAACCCACCCGTAAGCCAGCTCTTCGCCTCCGACCTCGCCCTTCGACAGCCCAGCACACGCCACACCGGCGAGCTCGTGTCCGGCATCCCCTCCTCCCCAGCTCCGGCATCGCGCCGCCTGCCCTTCCGAGCTCGCCGTGGTCCTCCCTCGCTCTGCAACGCCGCAGCGAGGCCAACACATTCCGCTCCGACCAGCGACGCAACGGCCTCCGAGATCCTCTCCTCCAACTTCCCCCAGCGGCTTCCTCCGACGCTGCACCATCGGACATCTCCCCATCAACTCCCGACCTCCAGCGCGATCAACCTCCGCCCCAGCGCCACTCGGAACTCGTCACCGCCCGTACCGCCCGCTTCTCCCTTTCTCCCGACGACCCCACAGATTCGACGAGCGCCCACAAAGACTCGCAAAGCTGCGCCCCGTATTCCCTCGCATCCGGCGAACTCACGCCAACCCCACCACCCACGTCATCGCTGCCGTACCCGAAGTCGAGTCCTCCCGCCTACAACAAATCACAACGACGGCTTGGGAAACTTGAAGAACTGTGAGTGATAAGAATTAGTTGATGGAAATTAGTATTCTATATTTAAAATTATATTTTAAGTTGTTATGCAGTGTGAGCATTTATTATATGTAAGTTACTGTACATGAAGTGATCACTGGGCACACTCACCTATATATGTTAGCTGGTGCATGAATTGGTTGTAGAAAGTAAATTGGTCCACTTACAAGTTATTGTGAATTAGAACCTTAATTATATAGGTTAGTTATATAGGTTAGCTTGCAAATATTAATCAGTATGTATAAATATATCGGTGTAAACAGTAACTTATACATGCTAAATTGTAATGTTATTAGTTTAAACGTTTTAGTTTAATATCGCGGATTCGATCTTGCAGATAAGTCCGTGCCTCCCTTACGATCGCTCGAACACCCAAATCGCATCGCTTCAGGCAAGTATATTATCTTCTGCTAATTTTTGATGGTGCAAGTATATGGCTTTTCCCACGACTTTTGATGGCGCAAGTACTTACCCCTTGCAAGTATACTGTTTTCTACAAACCTTTTCAAATACGCAAGTATTTATCACCAATGAATTTTAAAAAAAACCATACTGTTCAGATTTTGGTGACCGGATTACTAAACCATGCTAATAACAACCTTAAAGTATGATTTTAATCTTATTGAACTTGGTGACATGGTTGATTACTTTCATTTTCTAACATTACTACTATCGAAATGCACGCATGGCTTGTATACCTAAAATTTGCGAAATGTACACCATCGAGGATTTGTGATACTGGGTCCTCGTGACAAATTACGGACTATTTGTGCCTTCGGGCAACTACGGACTAATGGGCCTTCGGGCAATACGGATATTGGGCCACGGGCCATTTACGGAATGTTTTGCCACTCGGCAAACATTAAACTACAGATTGACTTATGGACACTTGGGTGGGGTAGTCTAGTGTAGTAGAGGCTGGAAAGCTGGATTGCACCCGATTGGTGAACTTGACCGACACCTGGGTCGGTGAGTAGAGAGTCACGGGTAGCTCCCGTTGGCTTGGGTGTGATGCTGGTCACCTCCCCCTCGGACACTGGGCTTTGTCACTAGATAGTAGATTGATTGATTGATGCACCCTTCTCTTTACCTCGGCTGATGCTACATTGTAAACTGCTAAAATTATTGTCATGATTGACTATTGCTGTACGCACTACACTTGTCACTACTTTTGCTGTGCACACTACACTTGTCCATATATATTGCTATACGCACTACACTTGTCACTACTTTTGCTGTGCACACTACACTTGTCCATACATATTGATGTACGCACTACGCTTGACACTACTTTTGCTGTACACACCACACTTGCTACACATATTGCTGTACACACCACACTTGCTACACATATTGCTGTACACACTACACCGTCACGACTATTATTGTATACACTACACTTGCCATGCCAGTTTACTTTACATACTACACCTTGTTACGTTACTACTTTGCACACTACACTTCGCTTGCTCACTGCTTTGCACATTACACATTGCTTACGCCACTTGTGACCATTTGATGCTATGTTCACCTTGTTGAAATGATATTGTGTTTCTCATCCCCCCCCCCTAAGTTTTTTGAAAATTATATTATCACCTTGCCGAGGGTCATTTTATTACTAACATTTTTAAATCTTGCCGAGCGACCCTCGCTGACGTATATTTCCTTGTTTGTGAAATATACGTTAGGTTTTGAGCAGAGCTCACCGAAGAGTTCTTTTGGAGATTGAGCAGGAAGACCAAAAGAGCCAAGAGCACGAGACCCACTACTGAAGACGACGGACACTGCGCAGCTTGCTAAATTTTAATAATTGTTGTATTTATTTTCAGGTGTATTTTAATTTCCTTGTAACTGTTGTAATGGCCATGCTAGGCCTTCTAATTTTTGTGTACTTGTAATCTGGAAGTCAAAGTCTTAATGATGACACCATATTATGTTGTTCTGATTATTCGCAAGCAAGAATCTGCCAAATTAGTCATACACAGACGCTTATTGGGTTGGGGCCTCACCGCTCCAGCCCAAGCGGGCCCGCTCACGTCCTCGCTCCCAAGTATAATGGGAAGCGGGGCGTGACAAATCGTATTCTAAACACTTGGATAAAGGAGATATTTCTCGCTAATCAGAGCATAGGCTAAATGGGTTATCCTAGTCCTTGTTTGTGGAATCCCGACACATGCGAATTGAAATATATGATATAAATATAGCATGCATATAGAAGCAGATAGTAGAAGCAAATACTGCATATTCAAATCGAAGCATGATAATCTAGGGGTCAATCAAGGGTAGGTATATAGATCAAAATCACAAAGTAGAAGCACTCCAAACAGCTAGGCACGACGCACGACTCACAAAAAGCTAAGTGGACCCGCGATGCATGAAATGCAAGAGGACTCGATATCCTAGGGCTAGTGAATGTGATTATCGAAGCCGTGCAAGGTGTGCATACGATTTTCGCGGCAATTCATCATAGGGTTCATCTCTAGGAGAAAGAGATAAAAAGAAGAAAAGAAAAAGAAAAAGAAAAACACGGAGAAAAACGACTCAAATAACGAAGAAAAAGAAACAAATGACGCACGAAGTGCGACTCCCCCAAGCTGAAACTTGCATTGTCCTCAATGCAATAGTAGTGAATACGGGAGGGCAATGAAAATGGGGGGGTGCACGGACACAAAAAATGAAAATCACGAAAAACACGCGCACGAAACTGGAAAATAAAGAGAAAGAAACATACAAAATAAAAGATATAAAACGTAACGAAGGACTCAAAGACACAAACACACGACAACGACACACGAAAACATGCACACAAAAGTCAATTTCCCCCAAGCTGAACATGACAATGCTAGCAAAATGATATGATCAATGTGATGCAGAAATATGCTAGGGGAAAATCGGAAAAGAAAGAAATCAGAATGCAGGAGAGACAGTCTGCTCGTTCTCCTCGAAAGAGGATGAGGGTGAAATGATAGAAGGGCACGACATGAAGGGTTATTAAGATGCAAAAGCAAACCCTAGATACGCTCCCCTCGCTAATGAGAGGAGACGAGATTATTCAAACCTAAACTAGAAAGCGGTAAATTTTTACACCACTGGATTAGGATACACCTGAGCATAGGTGGATCCAAGATCTGGAGCGGGGCAGGTAGCTGCTCTAACTGCTCCTTCTGTGGCTCCGCCAGAAGCGTTGTGTCACGTGTGCCAATGGACCCAAGCAATGCACCTCCAAGCATCCCTCGTAGGTGTCCACCTGTGACCTGCAAAGGACGAGGTGCATTAGTCCATGGCAAGAAATTATTTCCCGAAATAAATGTATCCAAGAGATAATCGTCAACATAAGATGGAAAAATAATAAACGGGTGACGAATACTCCCTGAGAATGGGTCGCTATCCTCTGTACTAGTAACGACCGAATTCTCGCTCTCCATAAGAAGTGGCTCTCCAGGTAGTGACGCACCGCAGCATACCTCAAGGGAAGTAGATCATGTGTCCTGCGAGAGATATGGCGTGTCAAAAATATATGAGTCTAAAGAAATAGGACGTGAAAAGCGAGACTCAAATGTGGAGTGAGAGTGAGTATGAAAATCTCCCTGAATAGGGGCAATATGCTCAAGTAGATGCTCAGCCGCAGAAGAAGTGGAGTGTGACGGTAGAGGTAGATGTGGCTCGGGCTCCATGAAGTGGATGATCGTATCCAAGCCCTCATGCACATCCTCCTCGACGATATGCTCATGCTCCTCCATCTGCCCGATGTCCTGAATGACATCCTCATGGTTGACCACCGACCAAGGAGGAAGCTGTGACAGAGATGGCTGTGGAGGTGGATGTGGAGCGGACCCCTCGTATGTGGTCGTGGTGTCCTCGTCCTCACGCATATCCTCCTTGCCTGTATGCATAATCTCTGTAAACTCCTCAGTGCTCTCATAGGACTCATGTGGGGTATCCAAATCAAGACAAGAAATCTCTCCCACAGATCCTAGATAAATCTCCCCATACTCACTATCATCATCAAAAAAATGCTTCGTCATCCAAGTGGTAGTGATGGAAAAATGGGGTATCGGCTTGAGATGTGTCTATGGTGGCCGATGGCATAGTGGTCTCAACCATGAAAGTGGGTATATCCTCTCCTTCATCCTCTCTCCTCGGTGTCGGCTCGGTGATTGGTACCATTAAGTTTTGAAATATTTGGCCTTGGTTAAACATGGCACTTTCAAGGAGAGACACGAGGCTTGATTCTTCTTGTGTTTATGGAGGGGTATAAGGTTGAGGAAATGGATGGGAGGTGTTTGGGCTAAGGTTGTGGGAAAATGTTTGGCCTTGGAGTGGGGGGAGGCTCTCAAGCGTAAATGGGCAATCATAATACTCGTGCCCCGCCATCCCACAAGTCTCACAAACCACAACTGGATAAGGATCGTATCCTCCCATCTGAGCATCGAAATCTGATCTCCACATGGCAATATCAAAGATACCTGGACAACAAAAATAAGAAAACTAGAGAGGATCGTCAGTAGTACAAGAGAATAACAAAAAGATAATATAATAGTGGGGGAAAAATTTCTTGGTTATTGAATATATTTTTTTTTTAAAAAAAAAGAAAAAGAATTTTTTTTTGTGTTTTTATGCGTAGTCTAACGAACCCAAGCTAAGCTAATATCAAACCGAACGCCTCCCCAGCAACGGCGCCAAAAACTTGACAGGCGCCCCGTTTACGGTATGGGCGCGGTGTCGTTTTACCGCAAGTGCACGGTTAGTGTAGGGTGCGGGTTTATCGAACTCAGGGAGGTGGATGGCTTGAGTGGCTACTAGCCTCGCCTAGGTTGTGTGCTAGCTACGCGGATGATGTGGGTGGAAGTGTAGAAATAAAAGAAAGGAATGAAAAAGACACGAAATGAATCCCCGCTAACACGGGCTAGAGCATTCATGACACTTGGCATTTGACTTGACCCAGGGTGAGACATTGCCCTAAAAGGTGGTACCTAGCGTCCAGGGCCCGATATTCCGGTCGGTGCCAAGCACGCTAGGCCTACCCGGTTCCGGACGGTGGGCATTCCCATGTCCATTAACACCTTCCGCAACCGGGAGCATTAAGGCCACAATGATATCTCCCAACACTTCGTCCAAGCCGCTCCCGCGCGCGAGGACTCGATGTCAACGCTCGGGGCGTGAGCTATGGCTAGGGAGTCAACCGCCAAGTTTATTCCCCCTTGGCCCGACGGTCAGAGGCGGTCTTTCTCCCGCCAATGACAATGAAACACCCCCGCGTAACCCTAATGGCCAAATAGGTCAAATGTGATTTCTAGCAATACATCGAAGCGGATCTTGACAGGACAAGCACCGGACCCCAATCCCCAACACATCTAGTGTGTTGCCATACGAATTGGACCCAGATTGCTAGAAATCCCCATTGACGCATTTCATCGAACACGTGCCATGCAACCAAGTCTAATGTAAATTTCCAAGCATCAATCCTACCCTAACCCGTATTAGGGTTCATCAAAACTACTCAATGGTGAATAACATAAAAACCAACAACACAAAAGACACACAAACTTTCACCATCAAGCAAAATAAACACAATACAAACAATGGAGAAAAAGAGAGGAGAATACTTATCTTGAGTGAATCGTTGATCCCATACAAGACTTATTGAACAAAATACCTAATCTAAAACTAACCTAGAACTCCCAAGAGAAGGGGGGCAGAAAGCCCTTAAAAACTCCAGGAGATCCTCCTCAAGTCGGCCAGCCTCGTGTATTTATACCCCCACTTCGAAACCCTAATGGTTCGGGTCCAAACCCGCAGGAAAAGCGCCACCCGATCGGTTGACAAGTCAACCGATCGGGTGATCTGTTACAAATAGCAAACAGAAAACTGCGGACTTTCACCCGGTCATATGAACCGGTCGGTTGAGTTCTTGGGTGACCGGTTGGATCTTGGAGCAGTCGGGTGAATCGATCGGTTCGACGTCCGTGTCTTCAGCTCTTCTTCTTCAGCTACAGATGAACCGATCGGGTGAGAGTCACCCGATCGGTTGGCGTTTTGCTTCGAGAAAACAGAGAACAGCCCCCGCTGAACCGGTCTACGAACCGGTCGGGTGACTGCTTTGTGAGCTGCGGCAGAGACCGGGTGGTGCACGCGTGCATCACCCGATCGGTTGGAGATGACCAATCGACCGGGTGAGGGGCTGAAAGATGAATTCATTGGCGTTTGACCCCCTGGATCATGCGTGACTTCTCCCGTTGCTCCGGGGACTTGGGATATCATCGTTAAACGTCCCCTACGTGGTCAATCTCCTGCAAACATGGATAAACAAAGAAAAGTGAAAGAAAACGAGAAAATACGAGAAAACGAATAAAAGACGACGAAAAACACGGAGAAACACAAAAGAAAACATGCGTGAATATATGAAATATAAACGCACGTCAGCAACCCATGTTCTAAACTTTCTCCCCATTTTTTAGCGTTATTTTTGACTTTATTTTATCTATTTTTATAAATAAAATCAGCCGCGAGAACTGTCGTTCGGGGACTTAGACAAATCTGTTGGTTTTTGCAGGAACAAAGCCCCAACCGATCGGTTGATAACTCACCCGATCGGTTGGGATGTATCTGATACATGCCGAGATCTGTCCCCATATGACCCGATCGGTTGAGGAATGAAGAGACCGGGTGACAGACCGGGTGAGCTGGGGAGAACTCTCGGAAATTTTTGGGGAATATCAACCGATCGGTTGAGTTCGAGCGTGATCGGTTGATGAGACCGGGTGAGCAGCCCTAAGTTCTCGGGAAAATGAGTGGAGCGGCCAACCGATCGGTTGACAAGTCAACCGACCGGTTCGCCTGTAGCATTTCTTCGGCAAGGATTTCGACCTAACCGTCAACCGATCGGGTGACAAGTCACCCGATCGGTTCGACTTAAAACCCTATATAAACCCCCCGACACCCGCTCATTTTCATCCTCGCCCGATCGCCAAAAACGCCGTCGTTTCGCCTTCCTCTCTTCCCCAACGACCGATTCTCAATCCCACACGTCCTCTACTCCTCCATTACTCCCTCCCACCACCTCCCACCACCGTCACCACCGCATCTTCTTCCCCCATTTCTATTCCTCTCACCACCGCCTTGATCGCCTTCCTACCACCACCACCACCTACCTCCACCGACACTCCTCCCATTGTTCACACCACCGCTGTATCTATTCCTCCACCTCATTCCCCACTTCTCCGCACACCCCCAGCCTCCCCCGACCACCCAATCCCAGCATCTTCCGAGGAGGACGAGGACTCACCTTCTCTTGCTTTCTGAATTCACCTCTTTTGTTTTTGACTCCCCCTTGCATATCTCTGGATTTCATTGATCATATCATTTTGCTAGCACTATCTGGTTTAGCTTGGGGGACGTCTATTTTAGTGTGCTGTCGTGTTTTGTTTGTTTTTCTCATTTTTGTGTGTGTGTTTGTTTTTCACTTTTTGAGTGTCGTGTCGTGTGTTTTTATTTTTATCTTTATTTTCGTATTGTTTGATTTTGATTCTGATCTTTCTTTCTTTTTCAGTTTCGTCTATGTGTTTTCCTCGTTTTCATTTCTTTTTGTGTCAGTGCGTATTCCCCCCCAAATTTCATTGCCCTCCCGTACTCACTCATATTGCATTGAGGGCAATGCAAACTTCAGCTTGGGGGAGTCGCACTGTGTGCGTCGTTTGAGTCCTTCTTTTTCGTTTTTTGTGTCGTTTTCATCGTGTTTTTATTTTTTTTCTTTTCTTCTTTTCAGCTCTTTCTCCTAGAGATGAATCCTATGATGAATCGCCACAAAGTCACACACACCTAGCATTGCATCGATAATCACACTCACTAACCCTAGGATTTCGAGTCCTCTTGCATTTCACGCATTGTGGGCCCACTTAGCTTTCTTGTGAGTCGTGCGTCGTGCCTGTCTATTTGGTGTGCTTCTGCTTTGTGATTTTACTTTATATACCTGTCCAGGAATGACCCCTAGATTATCATGCTTCGATTTGAATATGCAGTATTTGTTTCTACTATATGCATGCTATATTTATATCGTATATTTCAATTCGCATGCGTCGGGATTCCACAACTAAGGACTAGGATAACCCATTTAGCCTATGCTCTATTTAGCGAGAATAGTTTCCTTTGCCCGAGTGTTTAGATTTCGACTTCTTTTTTTTGTTTTACTTGGTGCAAATCCCCTTGTCGTGTACCGTTCTCCCACTTGGGAGAGTGCACATGTGTATAGCCAAAAACCCAAAAATCCAAAAAAAAGAGAAAAGGAAAGAAAAACCCAAAAAGAAAAGAAAAGAAAAATTCTGTATAGCCAAAAAGCCAAAAAAATACAAATGCCCAAAACCCAAAAAAATTTCAGTGTGAATATTTTTTCCTACTTGCCGAGAATAAAGGGAAGGCGAGAATTTGCACCGAGTGTTCTACTCCACATCATCTCAACCCCCTTCGTTATCGAAAACACTTGGCTTAGGAACTTTCTAGCTAGTATCTAGGCTATAGTGGCGTGATTCCCTTAACCCTAGTTGTGGAGTCCCCGATGCATGATACGCTTCTATTCTTACTCTTCTCATGCATGCTTGAACTTATATTCGCCGCTTAACTCAATTTGAATCAATATGTGGGTCATATCTTGGATTTGTGTATATCGAGCCTCATAGCACAATGTAGAAAGCGACACCATTTGCTAGCACACGACCACACTCACTCGCGCTTCACCGCGTGGGCCCACGACACTTATTTGGACTCGTTTTCCTAGGTTTAGTGGTGTGGTTTGGCGTTTGCTTGCTTGGTGTGGCGTTTTTGATTTTGGTGGCTCTGATGGACGATCTAGGATTTAGAGTTTTCTCTTTCTTTCTTCCTCTCTATTTTTCCCTTCCGAGCTCATACTCTCACTCGTCTTCCTCGAGGACGAGGACGAGTTCTGCTTGGGGGATTTTGACGTGAGTTTATATTTCATATATTCACGCACGTTTTCTTTTGTGTTTTTCCGTGTTTTTCCGCCGTCTTTTATTCGTTTTCTTGTATTTTCTCGTTATCTTTCACTTTTCTTTGTTTATCCATGATTGCAGGGGATTGACCACGTAGGGGACGTTTAACGATGATATCCCAAGTCCCCGGAGCAACGGGAGAAGTCACGCGTGATCCAGGGGGTCAAACGCCAAAGAATTCATCTTTCAGCCCCTCACCCGGTTGGTTGGTCATCTCCAACCGATCGGGTGATGCACGCGTGCACCACCCGGTCTCTGCCGCAGCTCATAAGGAAGTCACCCGACCGGTTCACAGACCGGTTCAGCGGGGGCCTGTTCTCTGTTTTCACGAGCAAAATGCCAACCGATCGGGTGACTCTCACCCGATCGGTTCATCTATAGCTGAAGGTGAAGAGCTGAAGACACGGGCGCCAAACCGATCGATTCACCCGACTTCTCCAAGATCCAACCGGTCACTCAAGAACTCGCCCGACCGGTTCATGTGATCGGGTGAAAGCTCGTCGTTTTCTGTTATTATTTTGTAACGGATCAACCGATCGGTTGACTTGTCAACCGATCGGTTGATGCGAAAGTCTATAAATAGAACCCCTAGGGTTCCAGAAACGGAAGCTGCTAGTTTTTTACTGTTTTCTCACTTTGTGACGGCTGTAATTGTTACTCTTTTGTAAGTTTTCAGATCTTTCTCAAATTTTAGTATTGTCTTATCTACTCTATTACTTCCACATTGCAATTGTCCGATTATGATTCCAACGGTTAATTTTTATTTAGATCGCTTTTTCATGGATTTTTGTGAGTAGTTCCCAAATCTGGGATTTTGGTGGAAACCCCTTCGGGGGCTCTTCCCGATGCGTCCATAGGGTTAGGAAATTGATAGGGATTAGGATTCTAACGGTTACGCTGGGTGTTTCATTGTCATCGGCGGGAAAAAGACCGCCTTTGACCGTTGGGCCAATGGGGAATAAACTTGGCGGTTGACTCCCTAGCCATAGCTCACACCCATAGCGTAGACGTCGAATCCTAGCACGCGGGAGCGGCAGGATGAGACGTTGGGAGTTATCGTTGCGGGCTTAGTGCTCCCGAGATCGATCAGTGTTAATGGACACGGGAGTGCCCACTGATCGAACCCGGGAAGTCCGGTGTATCATCCTGGGCACCGACCGGAATATCGGGCCCATGGGACGCCGGTACCACTTTCAGAGGCAACGTCTCACCATTAGACCCTAATCCCTATCGCTATCCATACTCGTAGGCCGTATCGGCGAGAGTCTCTCGTCGGGTTAGAAACCAAAGTCCCGGGTTTTCTTTCTTGTTGCTAATACCCTTTATTTCCTTCTGTGACAACCATTTACTGATTCGGGCTAGCTCGCCCCTCGGGGTGATTTAGGTCCTACCTGACCCAAGCACAACCTCGCCTCCCTGAGTTCGATATTCCCGCACCCTACACTAACCGTGCACTTGCGGTAAACCGAAACCGCGCCCAAACCGTTAAGCGGGGGCGTCGGTCACCCACTTAGGCGAGCAGGATATCCATGCGTCCTGAGGAGACCCCGAGGCTGGCCCTAGTAGTGCCACCCCGGATTCTGGCCCTATCACTTCTAAGGCTCTGACTGAGGCCCTCTTAGGCCTAGTTTCCAGTGCCGGCATGACCACTGCCGCTGGCATCACTTCCACTTCCCGTCCAGCCACTACTTCTTCCGTTCGCCGAGCTGCCTCCGCTCGCCTCGCTCTCGAGGCTGAGCTAGCTTCACTGCATGCTGCCGCTTCGTCCTCTGCCCCCTTGGACCCATCCTCTTCTATCTTCTCGCACCCACGTTTCCTCGCACTAGAGAGGAACGTGTCCACCATACTCCGCCACCTCACTCACATTTTCGGTCCTCCTCCACCCACCCCTCCCACCTCGCCACCCCCTTCACCTCCACCATCACATTCATCACCACACCCATCACCCCCTAGGTGACCTTCCCCTCCCGTCACCACTGTTTCCATTCCTACCACTACACCTCCACTCACGACCACTGCCGTCGACCCCACAGATCCACCACCCTCCACTTCTGTCACCACTTACACGTGTCGCAAGAAATTGCCGGTGCGTTCGAGATCACTTCCCCCACCATCCTCTCCCATCACTGTATCTACCCCATCTACCACCGCATTGGTTTCCATATCCCTACCACTCACCATCATCACCACCACACCACCCATTGTTCACACCTCCGTACCCATCCACACACATCCTCCACCCCTCTCCCCACTTCTCCGCGCATCCCCCACCCCTCCCCTCCACACCCCTCCATCTTCTACTGAGGAGGACGAGGACAGTTCCTCTCCTGCATTTTGATTTGTTTCTTTTTCTTTTCCGATTTTCCCCTTGCATATTTTTGCATCACCATTGCCCATATCATATTACTAGCATTGTCATGTCCAGCTTGGGGGAAATCAAATTTTGTGTGTGATGTCGTATTCTTCGTTGTGGTGTGTGTGTTTATATGTGTCGTGCTGATGTGCTTTTCTATCTCTTACTTTGTGCGTTTCTTTTTCTTTATTTTTCAGTTCCGTATGTGTGTTTTCTCGTTTTTCATTCTTTTTGCGTCAGTGCGTATACCCCCCCCCCCATTTTCATTGCCCTCCTGTATTTACTTTTATTTCATTAAGGGCAATGCAAATTTCAGCTTGGGGGAGTCGGATTTCGTGCATCAGTCGCGTCTTTTTCTTCGTTTTGAGTCGTTTTAATCATGTTTTTCTTTTTTTCTTCTCATCTTTTGTCCTCTCTCTCTCTCCTAGAGATGACCCCATATGATGAATTGCCACAGAATCACACATACACCTAGCATGGCTTCGATAATCACATTCACTAACCCTAGGAAACCGAGCCCTCTTGCATTTCATGCATCGTGGGTCCACTTAGCTTTTATGTGAGTCGTGTATCGTGACTAGCTTACAGTGTGCTTCTACTTTGTGATTTTGATTTATATACATGTCCTTGGTTGACCCCTAGATTATCATGCTTCGATTTGAATATGCGGTATTTGCTTCTCCTGTCTGCCTCTATATGCATGGAATATATTTATATCGTATACTTCAATTCGCATGTGTCGGGATTCCACAGGTAGGACTAGGATAACCCATTTAGCCTATGCTCTGATTAGCGATAAAAATCTCCTTTGCCCAAGTGTTTAGAATCTGATTTCTTTTTTATTTTACTTGGTGCAAATCCCCTCGTCGTGTACTGTTCTCCCACTTGGGAGAGTACACATGTATATATCCTAAAATCCAAAAGGAGAGAAAAGAATATATATATATATATAGCCAAAAATCAAAAATAAATATATATATCCAAAACCCAAAAAAAATTCATGTGTGAATATTTTCCTACCTACCGAGCATAAAGGGAAGGCAAGAATTTGCACCGAGTGTTCTACTCCACATCTTCTCAACCTCCATCGTTTTCGAAGACACTTGGAATAGGAACTTTCTAGCTATTATCTAGGTGATAGTGTGGTGATTTCCTAGCCCCTAGCTGTGGAGTCCCTGACGCATGATACGCTTCGATTCTTACTCTGTTCTCATGCATGCTTGAGCTATTTATTCACCGCTTATTTCAAATCGAATCGATATTTGGGTCTTTCCTTGGATATGTGTATATGGAGCTTTATTGCACAATGTAGATAGTGACACCGTCTGCTAGCATACGACCGCTCTCACTCGTGCTTCACCGTGTGAGCCCACGACACTTGTTTGGACTCATGTTTCCTCGGTTTAGTGATGTGTTTTATCATATGCTTGTTTAGTGTGGCGTGTCTGATTTTGTTGGCCCTGACGGGCGATTTAGGATTTTGACTTTTCTTTCTCTCTCTCCCTCTATTTTCTTGCTCTGAGATCCTACTCTCACTCGTCTTCCTCGAGGACGAGGAAGGGTTCAGCTTGGGGGATTTAGACGTGTGTTTATATTTTATATATTCATGCACGTCTTCTTTGTGTTTTTTCGTTGTTTTCCGTCGTCCCGTATCCATTTTCTTGTGATTTCTAGTTTTCTTTCACTTCTTTGTGTTTTTGTGTATTTGCAAGAGATTACCAACGTATGGGACATATAACGAAGATATCATGAGTCCCCAGAGCAACAGGAGGAGTCACGCGTGATCCAGGGGGTCAAACGACAAAGATCGCTGTTTTTCAGCCCTCAACTGATCGGTTGGACACAGCCAACCGATTGGGTGATGCACGCGTGGCCGACCCGGAAGGAGGCTGGAGTGAGGAGCAGCTCAACCGACCGGTTCATTGACCGGTTCAATCCAACAGAGCACTCGGCCATTTGGAGCTGAATTCCAACCGATCGGGTGACATCTCACCCGATCGGTTCATCTGAAGCGAATTTTCCAAGCGATGACCCGGAGAGCTCAACCGACGGTTCGCTGGTCGTGCCAAATCGATAGAACTATCTGTCTTTTTTTGGGGATATTTCCAACCGATCGGTTGAATACTCAACCGATCGGTTGACCTGATGCTGCATCTCTCAAACCGACGACCCGATGGCAGTACCCGCTCTCCTCAGCGCTCGGTTGAAGCTCCTGAAGCCGACGGCCGAAGCATCAAGCAGCTCACCCGATCGGTTGATGCTTAAACCGAACGGGTGACGTTGACTTGTATAAATTGTTGCCCTAGGTTTCAGAAAACGGGAGTTGTTATTTTTTCTGTCTTTTTCTTGTACGGTGACGGCTGGAATTTTATTGCATTTTGTAAGTCTTCTGATTACTTTCAAACTTTAATACTATCTTTATCGCATTGCTACTACCTCATTTCAATTGCTTGATCATGATTTCTACGGTTGATTTTCATTTAGATTGCTTTTTAGCTATGATTTGTGAGTAGTTCTCAAATCTGGGATTTTGGTGGAAACCCCTTCGTGGGTTCTCCCTAATGCATCCATAGGACTAGGATTTCGATAGGGATTAGGAATTTAGATGGTTACGTGGGGTGTTTCATTGTCATCGACGGAAAAAAGACCGCCTTTGACTGTCGGACCAAGGGAGAATAAACGTGGCGGTTGACTCCCTAGCCGCAGCTCACGCCCTTAGTGTAGACATTGAATCATAGCGCGTGGGAACGGCAGGATGAGATGTTGGGAGTTATCCTTGCGAGCTTAGTGCTCCCGGAGTCGGTCGGTGTTAATGGACATGGGAATGCCCACCGACCGAACCCGGATAGTCTAGCGTATCATCCTGGGCATCGACCGGAATATCGGGCCCATGGGATGCTGGTATCACTCTTAGAGGCAACGTCTCACCACTAAACCCTAAATCCAATCGTAATCCTATCCGTAGGTCGTAATAGCGAGAACACATGATAGGGTGGAAACCGAAGTCCTGGGTTTCCTTTTATATTGTTTACGCCTCGTATCTATTTTCCGTGACAACCATCGATCGTTCGGGCTAGCTCACCCGTAGGGTGAACCGGTTCCTCTTAGACACAAGCACAACCACGCCTCCCTGTGTTCGACCCCCAAGCCACACTACAACACCGTGCGCTTGCGGTATAAATATTTAAATCTAGTATCCACAATCCTATTGCACTCTTATGCTCAAAAACTAGGGGACGTCATGTCTCATCCTTATATCTTTTACAAGCTTTCTAAAAGTACATATAGGCAATGCCTTAGTAAACAGATCAGCTAAATTATTACAAGACTGAATCTACCGTACTTCAACTGCTTCTGTTCTTGTAGCTCGTGCGTCCAGAAAAACTTGGGAGAAATGTGCTTCGTCCTGTCGCCCTTGATGTAACCAGCTTGTAGTTAAGCATACAAGCTGCATTATTTTCAAATAAAGTGGTTGGCTCAAGGTCGTCCGTCTTCAGGCCGGTCGTCACTAAAATGTGATGAATAACTGAACGAAGCCAGACACATTCTCTGCTAGCTTCATGGATCGCCATGAGCTCTGAGTGGTTGGATGAGACTGTTGTGGTGGTCTGCTTCACAGATTTCCAGGAGATGGCTGTACCGTCGTAGGTGAACACGAAACCAGTCTGTAATTTCTTGGTATGTGATCAGAACTGTAACCTGCATCTGCATAACCAATCAAAGTGGAAGATCCACCTTTCAGAAAGTATAATCCCAGGTCAATCGACCCTTGGAGGTAGCACAGAAGCTGCTTAACTCCGTTACAGTGGCGCTTTGTGGGCGTTGAACTGTATCTAGCTAGTAGGTTGACTACGAACGCTATGTCGAGACGCATACAGTTTGCCAGATATAGAAGTGCTCCAATGGTACTAAAGTAAGATACTTCAGGACCTAATGTTCCCTCCTCCTCTTCTAGTGGCCGAAAGGGGTCCTTATGTACATCCAAAGATCTAACAAAAGGATGGCTCTTATCCATATGGAAATTTTTGAGTAATTTCCTTGTGTTGTGGATTGGTGTAACCGGATTCATCCGATGAGGTGTTCTATCTGTAAGCCAAGACAATATTTAGTCTTGCCTAGGTCTTTCATTTCAAACGTTAGTTTAAGGCTTGCAGATATATCATCAATCTCTGTAGGAGATCCGATGAGGTTTAAGTCGTCCACATAGATGGCTATTAATGCGAATCATGTTCCCATGGTTTTAATGAAAATACACGGGCAGACTTCATAATTAGTGAAACCTTGTTAAACAAGGAACTCATTCAGTCTGTTATACCATATTTTTTCCAATTGCTTAAGACCATATAATGATCTTCGAAGCTTAACAGAATAGACGTCCCGAGGTCTATCTTTTATTTATGTTGGTATTTTGAAATCATCTGGAAGTTTCATATAGATATCTTTATCTATATTGCCATATAGATATGCACTCACAACGTCCATGAGCTGCATTTCTAAGCCTTCCATTGATGTTAAGCTTATTATGAATCGGAATGTGATCGCATCTATAACCGATGAATATGTATCTTGATAATCTATCCCCGGTCGTTGGGAAAATCCCTGAGCTACAAGCCGTGCTTTATAGGGTATGATCTAATTATTCTCATTTCTTTTCCTTATGAATAACCACTTATATCCCACGGGTTTTACACTTCTTAGTGTCTTGGCTACTGGTCCAAAGACTTTGCGTTTGGTTTGGGAGCAATACAATTGCTTCACCTGATCCTTCTATTATATTATATAGTCCCGAAATTATAGTGACGGGACCATTATAATTAATGATGCTATTAAAATAGCATCTATCTCGAAGGATCGTATGCGTGGAGGCACTGTCCACTAGGCATTCACACTTCTTCTTTAGAAAAGAATGTAAAAACATTTATGAAAAGGAAAACTACATTCGATTCATAATTAAGATAAAGAAGTACATGGACATAATAGAAGATACATCAAACATAAATGAAAAGCTTAAAAGATAACTAAAATAGCTTCAGTCTAGGAGGTCATCATTCTTGAAATCCTCGGGGATGAACCGAGTTAGAGGCTGTATATCCACCAGATTTGTCTCAGCGGAAGGCTTCAGGCTTGCCTTATACAAATCTTGCAGGTGGGGTGGAGTACGACAGACCCTGGACCAATGTCCAGTCATGCCACATCGGTGGCATTTGTCTTCCAAGTTTTTCTTGGGAGCAGACGTCTGGCCAGAGGTATTCCTCTTCCACGTATTCTTCTTCTTCCCCTCATTATTGTTGTTCTGGGGAGGAGCTCTGGTATGCTTCTTCGCAGCTTCCCCCTGTTGAATTTGCCTTTGTGCTTGTTCTTCATCTTCGGGGAAGAAACTTTGTGAGCCTCAGGTCGAGGAGCAGAGACAGCAGGGTGTATGTTATGAGTGGCAAGTATGAGGTCTCTGTTTTGCTCTGAATAAGAAGGCAGGAGAGTAACTCAGAGTACCTCGTGAACTTGCGTTCATGATACTGTTGCATGAGAATAGCATCCTTCTCATGGAAGGATGTATATGTTTTCTCAAGCATGCGGGTATCCGAGACTTCTTCACCACATAACTTCAGGCGTGAGGTGATGTTATGGAGAGTTGAGTTATACTTAGCTACGGACTTGAAATCCTGGAGTCAGAGATTCTCCCACTCATAACGTGCACGAGGGAGGATCACATCTTTCTGATGTTTATATCTGTCCTCAAGTGTTGTCCATAGTTCATGAGGGTCTTCCACTGTTAGATATTCGGCCTTCAGGGTCCGATCAATATGTATCTTGAGATATATAATGGCTTTTGCCTTCTCTATATCAGAGACTTTAACAATAGACGTCCCAAAACCAGATGCCACAGGCGTAGCTGGAGATTGAATTGTCAGACTTAGGCCCTTTGAGCGCAGGTGGAACTTCAAGACCAGCTGCCAGCTCAAGTAAATTTTTCCAGCCGCATCGAGAACATCAAAATCGACGCTTGCAATCTTTGCCATTTATCTAAGCATGAAATTGTTGGATATTGGACTCCCCGGATTTGGTTTTGGATGATGAACAAACATAAATATATCGTGAACTAACTCTTTGTGAGCGCAGTTATGGAGATCGTCGCCAAATTCATATGAACATCCAAAGCGACGTCTCGAGACTTCTCAAAGCGCGTGATCGTATGCCTAAAGCTTCGTTGAAGCTTCTGGACCATTTTAGAAGTCTTGAAGATTCAGATCGAAACTTTCGAAGACGGTTCGTCAAGTTTTATTTATAGTCTTTTAGCTTCGTTCCGTAGAATGTTAAGCCTTGAGTAGGTCTTACGTTTTAATCTTCATAACGCTCCTATCTTAGAGCTAGGATCTTTGTAGAAGTCCATACGAACTTTCCCGAAGCTTCGCGCTTCGATTCGCGACTTCTTGTGCATGTTAGTTGGTTCAAGAAGAAGAATCAACCGACTAGATGGTGATCTAGTCGGTCGGCAAAGCTTCTTGGACCGACTAGTTTGCCTTCTGAATTCTAAAGCTCTTTACTGTTTACAGTTAGTCAGTCTACGTTGACTCACCGATCGACTAGTTGGTGAACTAGTCGGTCAGTGATCCTTCTTAGACCGACTAGTTGAGCTTTCCCTGTACATGCCAAGTTACTGTTTATCGTTAGTCGGTCTATGCACATTTGGTGACCGATAGTTGATGAATTAGTCGGTCAACTTTTGTTCTTGGACCGACTAAATCAATTTGTACTCAGACTATTTGTTTTATCTCTTAATCGGTCTATGAACACTCACCGACCGACTAGTTGTGAAACTAGTCGGTTGGCAAGTCTTCTTGGACCGACTAGTTCTTTAAGTCTGAACTTTCTTCTATTCACTGTTCACCTCTTAGTCGGTTCTTTCTGTTTGACCGACCGACTAGTTGATGAACTAGTCGGTCAGTGGTTGTTCTTTGACCAACTAGTTTGGTTCAGAATAGAGCCATTGTAGCTTTAATTGAAACGTTTTTCTCTCTCTCTCTTTCCTCTAACCTATAAATACTTGGTGTGCTGCATTCATTGCACTCAAGGCTGATATTAAGAGAAGTTTAGAGATCAAAGAGAAAGCATTCATCTCATTCAAAGCTCATTCATTTCCAATCTTGAATCTCTCCCTCACTCTTATTTCAAAAGAGAGATTCATTGATTGTGAGCCTTCCAAGCCAAGTGCTTGATTCTAGGTCACCAACATCCACCTAGGACTCCATTGCTGGTCATCTACTTAGAGCTAGGGTTTGGTGCCTCTTCATCTTCTCCAAAATCCGTTTTGCCCTAAATCGTAAGTTATACTCAAGGCATAGGATTTTGTCGGTAAGCAATTTCTATTTCAATTTACTTTGATATTGTAAGTGTTTCACTCTCGGTTGTGAGAGTTTGTTTGTGATCCCGGGTTGTGGGAGTCACAATTTCCTTTGTGTATGATTTGACTTTGTGAAGGTTCTTCACAAGTATTTCATAGTGCAAATATTGAGTTAGGGTTTCTAACTCAAGTACCCGGAGGGGATCCGGGTGGTTGGGACGTAGGATCACCGGGAACAAGTCGGGGAGACTTGGGTGGATCCAAACCCAGTAAAATTGCTTGTTTGCGATTGTCTTCTTTGTTGTCATATTTACATTTCCGCATTTCCGCATTAATTGGTAGAGTTTGCAAGATAATTAGGAATTATCCTCTTAATTATTTTAAAGTACTATTCACCCACCCCCCCCTCTAGTACTTGTGCAGTAGCTTAGCAGGGCATTACATTTGGTATCAGAGCCAAGTCTATAGCTATGTCTGCCAACGACAACAAGACCGTTCGTCCACCTTCAGACTACAGCACCTTCAGGAATCGTGAAGGAGCGTCTTCGGTAATGGAAGGACACTCCTCGACGAGGCCTCCTTTCTTCAATGGTACCAACTACGGGTACTGGAAATGCCGGATGGAAACTTTCCTCCGGAGTGCTTCACTATGGAGGGCCACGATGAAGGAGTATGTCGAGCCCGCCGAAGAAGATTTCGAGAAGTGGACTACCGCGGAGGTCGCCGCAGAGGTAAGCAATGCTAAGGCAATGAACGCCTTGCAATGCGCTTTGGAGCCCGAGAACTTCAATAAGATATGCACATGTAAGAGTGCATATCAAATATGGAACTCCCTCCTTATCTTGCATGAAGGAACAAGTAAGGTAAGAGACTCTAAACTCGTTGTAGTTAATAAAGATTACGAGTTATTTCATATGCTACAGGGTGAGAAGATGAAGGAGTATTATGCTCGCTTCGTCGACATCACAAACGAGTTGGAGGCTCTCGGTAAAACCTACACCCAAAAGGAGAAAGTCTCAAAGATCATCGATGGACTTCCTTCTTGTTGGGAGAAACGTACCTTCGCCATCGAGGAAGGTAATGACATGAAAACCTATACCGTTGTTCAACTAATGGGTACCTTGATATCGTATGAGGTACGCAAAGATAGAAAGATGAAGTTGCAGGACAAGATGAAGTCCTACCTAAAGCAAGACGAGCCAAAGAAGAAGGCTATTGCTTTCAAGGCCGCTCCATCAACTTCCACATCGACTGATGATGAAAACTCGGAAGACGAGTTGGACTTGGAGTCCATGGCCCTCATGGCAAAGAAGTTCAACCGGTTCTTCCGGAAAGGTGACTTCAAGAACAAGTCTAAGTTTAGTTCTTCTAACGCCCCCTCTCCTTTGTGTTTCAAATGCAACAAGCCAGGACACATGAAAGCGGAGTGTCCTCAAAATAAGCAAAAGGAGAAGTGGAAGGCGCCAAAGTTCAACAAGTCCAAGAAGTACAAGAAAGGGTACAAAAAGGGGATTGTCGGGACATTCACCGACTCCGAGGATTCCTCAAGCAGAGAGTCGGATGATGAGCAAGTGGAGCAAGCACACACGTGCTTCATGGCTAGAGAGGAGCAAGATAAAGATTCCTCTTCTGATGATAGCGACAACGAAGGCGATGAGGTAACCATGGATGACCTTAGAAATGCTAATGAGCAATTATGGTCTAAATACACTAAATTAGTAAATAGGTATACTAAAGTAAAAGATGATTTAGCTAGCGTCCAAACCTCGCCTAAAACTATCATCACCAACAACGACACCGTTGTTGAAGAGTTGAAAAATGAGATTGTAAATCTCAAGTCTCAACTTGAACATGTTAGCATTGAGGATCCGGAGGAACACAAGATAGCGGATTTGACTTCTCAAAACTCGACTTTGAGTATTGAGAATGAAAATGTCAAATCTCGTGATTATGTGCTCACATCGCAAGTATCCACTTTGGATGCTTCTATGTGTTCTCTCACCGAGAAATATGAGTGCACATTAGGCCAAATTAATAAATTCAATAAGGGTAAGGACCATTTGGATAAAATCCTAAGTGACTTACTTCCGGCCAACCACCACATTGGCTTGGGGTATAAGATGGGGAGTTCATCCAAATCGGCCACTACCTTTGTTAGGCCAACTTCCGGTGACTCAACGAGTGGTAGCAAATACTCTATTGGTAGTTCATCTACCAATGGTGCTTCCACCTCGTACACACCCTCTTTCGGAAGGAAACCCACTTTGGGTGGACCTCCAAAGAAGGGTCATGCCTACATGTACACAAATACTATGCCACGTAGGAACACACGTCCTACTCCACCGGCTCACACATATGATGATTTTTATGCTACACGTTCACGGGCACATGCACACAATGTGAGACACCCTCATGCACGTGTTCCACCACATGCATATGTCTCACATCATTGTATGAATAATGATCATCATGCACCATTTCATCATGTTCCTTATGCCTATCCACGATATGCATCACGTAGAAATCAACAACGCATGCATGCACCCAATAGGATTAAGGCTCCCAAAATATTCACAATTTGGATCCCAAAGGACACAAGCATGAATGAAAAAAAAATTTACATGAATTCGTATTTCATGAATGTCGTGCATAGTGATAATTATGTGGGGAAGTCTAAGTCCAATGGGACTTGGCTTCCAAAGGTCTAATCTTTTGGACCCAATGACCTTGGGTACCATGATACGATATTTTCTATCTTTAGGTACTCAAGAGAAAGAAAAGGAGCAACAAATCCAAATTTGGCTCCAAAAATAATTGGATACTCGATAGCGGGTGTTCAAAACACATGACGGGTGACGCTCAATTGCTCTCCGGAGTGGTACCCATTGCAAATGGAAACCGCGTCGTCTTTGGAGGCAACGAGAGCGGAACCATCATAGGTGTTGGTAAAGTGGGTAATTCTTCTAAACCACTAATAAGTGATGTTTACCTTGTTAAAGGATTAAACCACAATCTTATTTCAATAAGCCAACTTTGTGACAAAGGTTACAAAGTTAGCTTTGCGAAAGGAATGTGCCATATTTTGAATAAAAATACTAATGATGTATTGTTTTCCGGCACACGCCATAAGGATATATATATCCTAGATCTTCCAAGATCACATGAACAATGTCTCATTGCCAACACAAGTGAATAACACTTATGGCATCGACGTTTTGATCATGTGAACTTTGGAACACTATTTAAGCTTTCCAAGTTAAATTCTATTAGAGGCTTCCCTAAGCTTGTCTTTCAAAAGAAAAGCTTTTATGACTCGTGTCAACGAGGCAAGCTTCCAAACTCGTCTTTTAAACCTAAGAAAAGCATTTCATCTAAGCGGCCACTAGAGCTATTACATCTAGATTTATTTGGGCCAACTAGAGTTGCTTCATTAGGAAATGCACGATATAGACTTGTCATCGTTGATGACTTTTCTAAATTTACTTGGGTATTTTCCTTAAGTAATAAAAATGATGCTTTTGAAAACTTCACAATTTTTTTTAAGAAAGTACAAAATCTCATTGGAACCACCATTGTCACTATTCGTAGTGATCATGGAGGGGAATTTGAAAATGAGTCTTTCTCAACTTTTTGTGATGAAGTTGGTATTACACACACCTTTTCATTCCCTCGCGCACCTCCTCAAAATGGTGTTGTTGAGAGAAAGAATAGGACGCTAGTGGAATGTGCTCGCACTATGCTTGATGAAAGCCAACTTGGCCATCAATTTTGGGCGGAAGCGGTACATACCGCTTGCTATTTGTTTAATAGGATACTTTTGAGGCCCGGCACTAAACAAACTTGTTATGAATTGTTGTTTGGTAGATTGCCTCAAGTTAAACATTTTCGTGTTTTCGGTGCAAAATGTTTTATTAAAAACACGTATGGTAGTTTGGACAAATTCGATCAAAGATCCGATGAGGGGATTTTTGTTGGATATTCTTCGCGTAGCAAAGCCTACCGGATATACAACAAACGAACCTCAACGATCGAGGAATCACTTCATGTTTCATTTAATGAAGGATTTGTCCCAACTAGAATTACTAATGATGATGACTCCATGGATGTTTTATGTGATTCAATTGGTAATTCTAATTCTATTGATTCTATTGATACTAACCGGACTAATGAAGTTTTTGAGAAATTCCTAGTGATCAGGTAATTCCCAAACGGCTTCATACCATTCGTGACCATCCTCGTGAGCAAGTCATTGGCAATATTCATGATAGTGTCAAGACGAGATCGCAAGTTAACTACTTCGCACATTGTGCCTTTGCCTCCTCGATAGAGCCAAAGAATATTAATGAAGCGTGCGAAGATAGCGCTTGGATCCTTGCCATGGAAGAGGAACTCATTCAATTCGAGAGGAATGAGGTTTGGGAGCTTGTTCCATTGACATCGAAGAACCACACCGTCATAGGGACAAAGTGGATCTTCAAGAACAAGATCGACGAAAACCAAATCGTCGTCCGGACCAAAGCTCGGTTAGTAGCTCAAGGCTATCGGCAAGAGGAAGGTATCGATTTCGAAGAATCCTTTGCTCCGGTAGCTAGATTAGAATCAATTAGATTATTGTTATCTTTTGCATGCCATAAAGATTTTAAACTCTCTCAAATGGATGTTAAAAGTGCGTTTTTAAACGGAGATGTTGTTGAGGAAGTTTATGTTTCTCAACCTCCGGGTTTTTTAAATGAATAATTCCCAAACCATGTTTTCAAACTTAAGAAAGCACTTTACGGTTTGAGACAAGCTCCTCGAGCTTGGTATGACCGTTTAAAGAATTTTCTTTTGGATTTAGGTTTTAAAATGGGAGAAGTTGATTCCACATTATTTGTTAAGTATTCGAATAATGATATAATTTTAGTTCAAATTTATGTTGATGATATCATTTTCGGTGCTACTAACTTTGCTCTTTGCGAAGAGTTTTCTAATGTGATGAAGGATCAATTTGAGATGAGCCACATGGGTGAGCTCAAATATTTCTTAGGTTTCCAAATTCGCCAAATGAATGATGCAATCTTCATCCACCAAACAAAGTACACGGTGGAGTTGCTAAAGCGATTTGGAATGGAGAATGCCTCCGGGAAGAAGACTCCGATGAGCACGACTACACATCTTGATAAAGATGCGGGCGGTAAAGATGTAGACATTCGTCTATATTGAGGTATGATAGGTAGTTTACTATATCTTACCGCAAGTAGGCCTGATATTATGTTTGACGTATGTGTATGTGCTCGTTATCAGTCTCAACCTAAGGAATCTCACTTAGTAGCGGTAAAACGTATTTTCCGTTATTTAAGTTACACACTTGATTTTGGATTACTTTATCCAAAATCTAGCACATATGAGTTAATCTCATATAGTGACGCAGATTATGCGGGATGCAAATCCGACAGGAAAAGTACTAGTGGCACTTGCCATTTTATAAGAAATTCTCTTGTCTCTTGGTTTTCCAAGAAGCAGAATTACGTATCACTTTCAACCACCGAGGCGGAATATATTGCCGCCGGTGCCACGTGTGCTCAAGTTCTTTGGATGAGACACACACTTAAAGACTTTGGTATAAACTGTGATACTTGCCCTATCATGGTGGACAACCAAAGTGCAATTTGTCTCTCTAAGAACCCGGTACACCATTCCCGTTCGAAACACATAGATGTCCGTCACCATTTTTTAGATGATCATGTTGCTAAAAAGGACATCATATTAGTGTACGTTGAAACCCAGAAGCAAATTGCCGATATTTTCACGAAACCCCTAAAGGAAGACTCCTTTGTGCGGTTACGTCAAGAATTGGGGATTATGGGTGAATCCGAGATTTAGGATTCACATGTTCAATAATCTTGCATGCTATTCAATTTCATTATATTTGCACATGCTTGATGTATTGGAATTTTCTGGATTTTTCGTTGAATATTCGGAATTTTCGCTCGATTTGTTCGTAAACGTCAAATTTCATATTTTCGATGTTTAATGGGGTAGTATAATGATTAGTGAGAGTATTACGATGTTTCGTCCAAGTGCGATTAGGAGAGAACTCAAAATTTCTAATTCTAAAATTTTTGGACTTTCTTAGTCGGTCCAAGTTCATTGGCCGACCGACTAGATTCAGTTCTAGTCGGTCAGTGAATGAGCTTAGACCGACTAATTTTTGTCAGATTTTTGGCTTCTGTTACTGTTTGCACTTAGTCGGTTCAAGCTCATTGGTCGACCGACTAGATGGTCATCTAGTCGGTCAGCGCTTGAACTCTGACCGACTAAGTGCTCAGGGACAGTTGCGACTTTTACTCTTCCAATCAACTTAAAGCTCTCTTAACCGACTTGATTTCCCTTTAGTCGATCGAAATTCCTCCCTCACTCAACTAAAACCCCGAGCCCCCCCTTCGTCTTCCTCCCTCTCCGATCGATTTCCGGCCACTTTCCGGCCATCCCCACCGTCGCCATCCGTCGATCTTCCTC
The DNA here is from genome assembly GCA_030789695.1 of Scilla litardierei. Taxonomy (NCBI): domain Eukaryota; kingdom Viridiplantae; phylum Streptophyta; class Magnoliopsida; order Asparagales; family Asparagaceae; genus Scilla; species Scilla litardierei. Next base: position 182,442,865 of record CM061141.1, on the reverse strand, counting down.
CCTCGGTGATTCTCCTCCCTCTTCTAGTTGTTTAGGGTTAGGGTTTAGCTCCTAGGGTTAGGGTTTATCTTGTTTACAACGTTTTCTCGGGCTTGCCTAGGGTTTGTATTTAGGGTTCTAGAACTCGATTTCTAGTGTTTCTTGCTTTGTCTCGTCACGCTTATGGCGAAGACAAGGATTCCGGTCCGACCTTCGAGTCCCTCCCCTATGACCATAGAGTCGCCCCCTAGGGAACCCTCGCAACCCAAACGCCGTTCGAAGACCACCCATCCGTCGTCGTCGTCGCCTCCTCTTAAGCGAAAGAGGACGGCGATAGCGAAGCCCCGATCTCAGCCTAGGAAGCAACCCGTTTCTTCGGCTTCATTCTGTGCCCCCACACCTCCTGATTCCGACACGGAATACATACACGAGACCGAGACCCATAGGGATCCTACACCCCCTCCTAGGGAACCTACGTCTAGCTCTTGACCCCGTACTTCCACACGTCAGCCTAAGGGAAAGGCTCCGATGCCAGCTGGCGGTGTCGATATCTCATTATGTCGCGACGACCCGTTGTGTCTCGCGGCATATAACCGTATCAAACACTGTCCGCTGCTGTTGGAGAATTTCGTACAGTTTTCAGATTTCCCAGGCATTGCTGATCTTCTGTCGTCTTCCGGTCTTATCGATTATCTTCGATATGACCCTAAGGCGAATCCACACCCATACCCTCGCCTAGTCAAACTCTTCTACGCGAACCGTGTCCGGGGTCAGTACGACGAGACCCACTCTATTGAGACGACTGTCTTGGGGACACCGATTGTCCTCACGGCAGAAATCTTAGGAGAGTTGATTGGTTGCTCGTCGTCTGGCCTCCTCCCTTCCGATATCTCCGTCGATGACATCTCTTCCCTTGACCAGGTCATGCTTTCAGAGATTTTCCACGTGATCCCTCCTGCCATGATTGGCGAGCCATCTAAGTCTTTCAAGCCGAATGGCTCGGTCCTAAACTTGATCTTGAAGTCGTGCCTCCTTCCGAAGTACGGCTCTTCTTCGTTGCCATCCCAGCCTTTCCTGAAGCTCATTTACGCCATCTTCATGGGGAGTGTAACGACCGGTATTCGTAATAATGATTATATGATTAACTTGGAGTGCTTCCCGCACTTGTTTCCGAGCAGTGATTGATGTTGATTCCAAGGGCGGAATCATTCATAAGGTGGGTAGGATGTAACGGTCGATTTTCGACCGTGCGTATTTTGGCGTGTATCCGTGTTTCGGGTGCATTTTGTGTATTTGATTTTATCACCGTTTTCCGTAGTTCAGGTGCGTGACCGGACTCCATATTCACGATCCTCTCGTAGGCGCGATCACCTCGGTATCTCGTTTGTATTTTTTGGATGACCAGGGGTGAAGTTGTAAGAACCACTTATTACTATTATTATTAATCTCTAACTAAAATTTAAATTTAAACTTTAAGTTTTTTTAACGTTGCAATTTTTATCACATGGGTTTAAAACTTAGACTAATTTTAATTATTTCGTATTAACTTCTCCCCACTAAAACAAAACTGTTAATATCTTTTGAATCTTAACTTATAACCCACTAGGGCCACTACCCTCACGTGCTGACCGCCTCACCCCCTTCCTAATAATGCTATAACCCTATCTAGCCTCGTGTACAGCCCTCTCCCTTATAATATTACACCTAGGGTTATTGTTTCTTCGCACACAGCAGCATAGAGCCGCCGCCCCCCTCCATTTTTCCCTCTTCACGCGATTGTTGCAGCGTAGCTCCACGGCGCCGCGACCCTCTTCCATCTCCCCGACCCGTTCTCTACCCCTCTCCCTCGAGTACCCTCCAGCCCTCTAAGACGCAAGTCCGGCCACCCTTGCGCCCTGCTTCCCGTGGCTGCCATCAAGCCGCTGGCGACCACTAGCGAGCCACATCTCCCCTCCGGACAACGCCGACCATCACCTCTCCTTCCTCGCCTCTAAATTGCCGCAGCCCCTCAGAGCAGGCCACCTGTCTCCTCAACAACCCGCAGCCACGCTTGCTTCGGCCACCGGCCATCTTAACCGCCGTTGGACGTTGCCGAGGAGCACCTCACACCGACGTCGCTGAATGCTACCGTGCAAGCCCACCGTCCGAAAGCCGTGCTGTAACCCTAGCTTGCTTGAACCTCTATTTAACCACGTTTCTTATCGCGATCACCTGGGCACCTCAAACCGACTCAATCAGGCAAGTGAAACTTGCCAACTTTTCTTAGGCCATGTCTTTAGGCCAATTCCTCGTACTAGCGTGAAAGAGACTAGATCGTGAAATGATAGCGATCTAGGCGCAACTTTGTGATCTAGCTTGACAACGAAGCTAGATCCGACACCTTGCTATATCATTTATGCATTGATATCTGTCATGTTTAAATTCCTTAACTGTATGCATTTGAATTGTTAACTGCCATGCATTGCATCGTACATGTCATCATAGTTAAACTTGCATCGTAGCACACGCTACACTACTTGTACAATCCATGTTTCCGTGTTACCGGCTAGGCACCCGTTATGCGGGCATAACCCTACGCCATCCGTGTTAAAACACTTCCTGGCTCGTGATCCAGAAGCGAGCATTCCGTGTTCGGGGGTAATGCCCTGGCTCGACACACGTGGAGGGGTAGGGATAAACGGTCACTTGAGCGTAAGAGTTGGCCCGTACAGCCACTCTAGCCAAAGGGCGGAATCTCTGTGCACGACATGATTACAATTCCAGTACTTGTCTTTTACTTGTTTACTTGCCATGCCATGTCATTTGACATTTTATATCCATGTCATACTTTACTTTAGAACTGTTAGGTTGCTTTACTTTTATAGTTTCCTTGCACAAGTCTTTTAGACTTGCTGACATGTGCCCCTTCTCTTTGGGTGACGCATGTTAGTTGCTGAGCCAGAGACAGTTGCGGAGGGTGACGAGTTCGTGGAGTTCGTGCCAGATCCGTTGTTGACGATGAGTACGATGCTTCCGGTGACTATTCTTAGGGTCCCCCTGCTGAGCTTCCGTTTGTTTAGTTTTGTTAAGTTGTTGGTGTGCGGCACCTGTACTATGTTTTTATGTACCTTGTACTTTTGTTTGGCCATGCTGGGGCCCTTGGTTCTTTTCTCTGTAAGCCTGGTGGCTTTTTCTGTGATGTTGTAATTTAATTTAATGGATATTCTGAGATTTCTTTTTGGTCTCATTTCCTTGTTTATTATCTTTGTTTCGTATCGCAATTGCAAGGACCTGCCAATTAATGTTTATTGACGCTTATCGGACTTGCGGCTTTGCAGCTTCAAGTCTGAGCGGACCTTCTCACGCTTCGCCTCCACATTTTTGGGAAGCGGGGCGTGACAGGTTTTGTTGGTGGCCCATGCAGGTCCTTTTGCAAATGCGAACTATCGGAACAACGATAATAAATATAGAATGTCCATTAAATAAATTAGAACATCCAAATTATAAGCCCGGAGTCTGGGTTTTAGCGTTCCTATGTCTTAGGTGGCTAGTAGACGTGTTAGAGCACCTGTCCCAGCCTGATAGGAAATCCGTTAGGTCAGGACTATAGTGAGACTTAGTTAGAAGTTGTGCTTGCTAGTTAGAGGCCCCTGATTGTTTGTTAGACTCCATGCTAGTGATAGATATGATAGTCTTAAGAGTTACCTTAGTGGTTCCTATCTAGCTCTGACCATGATAGATTCCTAGGATTTCTTTAGCCGTTCGCTTGGGTTCATCGATATCGGGCCCAACAGAACATGATCTCGATTCTCTTAGAACCTTCACCGAGGCCTCTAATATACTCCAGCCACTAGGAAGCCTTAATGTTAAAATTTCCCGTGACCTCAGTCAAACGATGATTAGGACTCTCTGGTTCAATCTTTTCCTGGTCGCTACACTTCTGTGTTGCTGACCGTAGGCCTTCGTCGTAGTTTTCTTGAATCGTAATTTAGGTGCATGCCTCACACAACCACATTCATTGCCCTCGATTCACATGATCCCCTCCTTACTATTATCGTTGACCTTTCAAATCTTTCCTTTGCAAATCTTGATTCTTCCAAAGTCGTTTTCAAATTTTCCACATTAAAAGTTTCCACTCGATTTAAATCTTGTTTTAAACCTCCTTTCAGTGTATTTCCATTTGAGCTAAAAGTCATTCTTAGATTTTGAAGACTATTTGGTCGTAATTTTAAAGTACTATCTTGTAACCACCTTTCTAACATATATCGTTCGCACTTCATTTTAAACTTTAGTACTATTTCGATAATTCGATATACCACCTTTCCTAAATCGCGAAATTTATTTTAGCTATTTACCATACGTAATTTAAAATACTTCCTTCTAGATAAATAGAACTCCAATTAATTTATGAATATATACTAATTACAAGTTTGTTCGTACCCGTACTTCAAAGTCTTTTTACTAACCAGTTCTTGTGGCAAATCCTTGTTTTCCCCTAAGAGTATTTCCGATGTCACTCTTTCGCTAAGTTTAAATTAGTTCGAAAACTTTTAATATATGTATTAGATTTCATATGCTTTCACGACTTAAATTTATTTGTTCTTTTCTAAACATTGAAACTTTTGTCGAGATTTTTGATTATTGGTTTATAATATTTTCCAGCCTATATTTTCATATCGATATATATGTCTTGCCCATTTTCATATACCGATGTTATTTTGAACCGTACCTCTGTTTTTCCTAACCTGAATTATAATTTTATTTTCTTGCTTATGCCATTAAACCTTATTCGAATACCGTATCGTGATTGCTTCTTATATACCTTTCAAGTCACATGGGACTTCAGCTTTCAGCGAGTCGATTTTATGCTCAACGTTTTCCCTAGTTCAGATTTTTGAAAAAAAAAATTTACTTTTTGAAACCATTTCCTCTTATTATATATATTCGACTCAAACTTATTTCGAACAACTCATTTTATCGACGGGTTTCGTACTCCTTATTTTAATTTATATCTTTTACACACTGTTTCCATGTATCCTAATGGATCATCATTACATCATTACACGGCCGTTCTCATGCTTGTCGATCCTTCTATTCGTTGAGCTTTTGATTTCAGTTTCTTTCCTTTTGACTAGCCAATAGAGCTTGTCGTCGTCCGTGTCAACCTTAGTATAGTTTGGTGGGCCCCATTAGTGTAATTTGATATGTCGTCGTAGTGTATTAAATTCCATGATGCATATGAAGTTGTTTGTGGTTGGTGTTGGTATGTTGCGTGTAGGTAGTTATGTATTAGCTGCATGAGTATAAGTGTGATATACATATGATAGTAGGATTATAATTGTTGGATTGGTATTACTTGTGTTTATGAGATGTCGTATGCGTGTATACCATGAGGTATACCCGACTACAGCATATCTTAACTAATGGATGAAGTAAGTGTCTTGATGTGCCAATTATAGATGGGTGGAAATGGTATGAATATATGATACGTGTATGTGACCATATGATGACAGCATTTATTAGGGAGAGTATTGTAATTATATGTGTGCTGATGTTTGTAATAATGTCATGGAATATGAAGTGATTGAGATATGTGATATTTCCTGATTAAATATTAAGGGTGTTTGACACTTTGATACGTATATGGTTATGTTGGTAGACGTGTATGCATTAGATAGTATTGGTATGTGTATGGATGCTGTGTTATGTATATGGAATTATTCTGCTATGAATTTGAGTCTCACTCAAGCTGAGTGGGTAAACTCTATGTACGTTGGTGTATTTGTATGCGGTTGGTGTATAGTGATGGATGATGTAAGTATAATGTTTGGATTGTTTGTGTCCGGTTGTGTTACGCACATGATTGTGGGTCACTAAACCAGTATATAGTTATAGGTGTTGGTCTTGTGGTATAGTTATTTATTAGGGGGCTTGCCTGCGTGTGTATATATATATGTACTAGCTAAAACTAAGCGTGTAGATGTACAGAGTTTATAATCGTATGATTGGTAAATATGAATGAAATTTTAGCGTGTGTGGGGGGTGTGCACCATGCACGGGTAAGTATGTGCTTAGTTATAAGTTTTGGTGACTATGATATGTATGGCGTGTCGTGGGTATAATTATGGGGTCGTATGTGATGTGAAGATATGGTGAAATAAATTCATACATTTGAATGACTATATATACTGTGAAATTATAGTAGTGGTGGGTGTGTATTAGATATAGTAAGACGTGTTTGAGTATTGGTATAGTGCGACTATGTGTGTCGATGTGTCTGGTGTTGAATGTATGCTAAGAAATATAAGAGAGTATTATACCCTTGGATGCTCGATGCATAGGTAGCTATCTATACGTAGAGCGATGGTTGTAATTGCTAATGTGAGACTAATCCTATATGAGAATCTGAACTATTGTTTGTGCTAGGTAAGTAGTAGCTATATAATGAATGTTTATACATGATTGAAATACATGTATGATTATGAATGGCTATGATAGGTATAAGAGTAATGAGCGTGAATGAAAACATGTTAATAGTGATAATGTTTGACTATCTAGTGCATATATATAAGCACTTGTAATGACTATCTTTGGTTTGAAGTATGACGTGAAATGATTTGGGGTAGTTACTAGAGCGACTAGATATGATAGAAAGTCCGAGGACGGACTTTATTCTAAGGTGGGTAGGATGTAACGACCGGTATTCGTAATAATGATTATATGATTAACTTGGAGTGCTTCCCGCACTTGTTTCCGAGCAGTGATTGATGTTGATTCCAAGGGCGGAATCATTCATAAGGTGGGTAGGATGTAACGGTCGATTTTCGACCGTGCGTATTTTGGCGCGTATCTGTGTTTCGGGTGCATTTTGTGTATTTGATTTTATCACCGTTTTTCGTAGTTCAGGTGCGTGACCGGACTCCATATTCACGATCCTCTCGTAGGCGCGATCACCTCGGTATCTCGTTTGTATTTTTTGGATGACCAGGGGTGAAGTTGTAATAACCACTTATTACTATTATTATTAATCTCTAACTAAAATTTAAATTTAAACTTTAAGTTTTTTTAACGTTGCAATTTTTATCACATGGGTTTAAAACTTAGACTAATTTTAATTATTTCGTATTAACTTCTCCCCACTAAAACAAAACTGTTAATATCTTTTGAATCTTAACTTATAACCCACTAGGGCCACTACCCTCACGTGCTGACCGCCTCACCCCCTTCCTAATAATGCTATAACCCTATCTAGCCTCGTGTACAGCCCTCTCCCTTATAATATTACACCTAGGGTTATTGTTTCTTCGCACACAGCAGCATAGAGCCGCCGCCCCCTCCATTTTTCCCTCTTCACGCGATTGTTGCAGCGTAGCTCCACGGCGCCGCGACCCTCTTCCATCTCCCCGACCCGTTCTCTACCCCTCTCCCTCGAGTACCCTCCGGCCCTCTAAGACGCAAGTCCAGCCACCCTTGCGCCCTGCTTCCCGTGGCTGCCATCAAGCCGCTGGCGACCACTAGCGAGCCACATCTCCCCTCCGGACAACGCCGACCATCACCTCTCCTTCCTCGCCTCTAAATTGCCGCAGCCCCTCAGAGCAGGCCACCTGTCTCCTCAACAACCCGCAGCCCGGCTTGCTTCGGCCACCGGCCATCTTAACCGCCGCTGGACGTTGCCGAGGAGCACCTCACACCGACGTCGCTGAATGCTGCCGTGCAAGCCCACCGTCCGAAAGCCGCGCTGTAACCCTAGCTTGCTTGAACCTCTATTTAACCACGTTTCTTATCACGATCACCTGGGCACCTCAAACCGACTCAATCAGGCAAGTGAAACTTGCCAACTTTTCGTAGGCCATGTCTTTAGGCCAATTCCTCGTACTAGCGTGAAAGAGACTAGATCGTGAAATGATAGCGATCTAGGCGCAACTTTGTGATCTAGCTTGACAACGAAGCTAGATCCGACACCTTGCCATATCATTTATGCATTGATATCTGTCATGTTTAAATTCCTTAACTGTACGCATTTGAATTGTTAACTGCCATGCATTGCATCGTACATGTCATCCTAGTTAAACTTGCATCGTAGCACACGCTACACTACTTGTACAATCCATGTTTCCGTGTTACCGGCTAGGCACCCGTTATGCGGGCATAACCCTACGCCATCCGTGTTAAAACACTTCCTGGCTCGTGATCCAGAAGCGAGCATTCCGTGTTCGGGGGTAATGCCCTGGCTCGACACACGTGGAGGGGTAGGGATAAACGGTCACTTGAGCGTAAGAGTTGGCCCGTACAGCCACTCTAGCCAAAGGTCGGAATCTCTGTGCACGACGTGATTACAATTCCAGTACTTGTCTTTTACTTGTTTACTTGCCATGCCATGTCATTTGCCATTTTATATCCATGTCATACTTTACTTTAGAACTGTTAGGTTGCTTTACTTTTATAGTTTCCTTGCACAAGTCTTTTAGACTTGCTGACATGTGCCCCTTCTCTTTGGGTGACGCATGTTAGTTGCTGAGCCAGAGACAGTTGCGGAGGGTGACGAGTTCGTGGAGTTCGTGCCCGATCCGTTGTTGACGATGAGTACGATGCTTCCGGTGACTATTCTTAGGGTCCCCCTGCCGAGCTTCCGTTTGTTTAGTTTTGTTAAGTTGTCGGTGCGCGCCACCTGTACTATGTTTTTATGTACCTTGTACTTTTGTTTGGCCATGCTGGGGCCCTTGGTTCTTTTCTCTGTAAGCTTGGTGGCTTTTTCTGTGATGTTGTAATTTAATTTAATGGATATTCTGAGATTTCTTTTTGGTCTCATTTCCTTGTTTATTATCTTTGTTTCGTATCGCAATTGCAAGGACCTGCCAATTAATGTTTATTGACGCTTATCGGACTTGCGGCTTTGCAGCTTCAAGTCTGAGCGGACCTTCTCACGCTTCGCCTCCACATTTTTGGGAAGCGGGGCATGACAGGGAGCGAGATTAACTGGGCTCGGATCATTCTCGATAAGATGGATTCTTTCGAGTGTATCCGTAATTCCACGAAGTCTGCTCATATCCCATATCCGTGCCTTCTGACACTCGTATTTCGTCACTTCCGTGTCCCTTTGCCACCTGATGATGAGCGTCCCCTCGGTCCCCCTCTGAATGCGACGACCGTCAAGAAGTCTCTTGCGGCGTTTTGTCATGTTCAGAGGACGACCCCCTCTGCTTCAGCGTCTGCTTCAGCCTCAGCTGCTCCTGCTCCCTCTACCACTCTTGATGAGCTCCCTCGTTCGGTGAGACGTATGGAGTCTCGTTATGCTCGTACTGAGGAGATACTTGCTCGTATCACCTCTCGTTTGGGTATTGAGATCCCACCGTCAGTTTCTGACGAGGAGGAGTTGGATGAGGAGGAGATCGAGAAGCTTGTTCATGTTGCTGCTCGTGCCCCTGTGGGCACTTCTGGTGCTGCTGCTTCGTCTGCCGGTGACCCCGAGAGTACTCCTGTTGCCACCGTTCCTACGGTGGATACTACTTCTGGTGCTCCCGAGGCCACTCCCGTCTCTCTCGTGGACACTTCAGCTGACCCGGTGACCACCTCCACTCCTGCAGAGCCTGCTGCTGCTGCAGATCCTCCCGCTGCCTCCTGAGCTTCTCTGAGGCCTCTCCCAGTGCACTTTGGATGATAGATCTAGTTTGAGAGAGTTTGGGTAGGATAGTGTGAGTGGTTATGATATTTTGATGTTTTGATGTATTTTTGGTGTTATGATGCTACATTTGTGATGTATGATCATTTTGATGTCCGGTGTGACATGTGTTTTATGGTGTGATATATATGTATTTTTGTGCTTCGATCATTGGATCGCTCATATGTATGTCGGTGATGTATATTTTTGATGTACTCATGGTTCATATTTATATATATACATCGATGGTGACATTTCATTCTCTTGCGCACATTACATATTCTTTTTTTATGTCTCTGATGTTTGATTTCATCGCTCGACGATAATAACTTGGTTAAATAGAAATTATTTCTATAGAAACATAGAATTTTTTTCCATGCACTAAATTAACCAAGAATGTTGATATTGGAGAGTATATTCCATAACTCAATTCGTAAAATTAATTTGAGTTTTGATGATTTTATTTATCGAATTTCGACCTTGGTCTCATTGACACGCTTTGATTTAATACGTATTTTCCTTTGGTGTCATTTGGACCGTGGTCGTCCTCTACGACTCCCATGCTTTTATTTGAAGCCATTGTTGTTGTCGTTGATCTCCTCCCGCTCCTTTTTGCTTATGCCAAAGGGGGAGAGATATAATAATGACAATGAGCTAAATGATAATTTAAGCATTTTTCCAAGAATCTTATTTGATATGTTAGATTCAGGGGGAGTTAAGATATAAAAATGGAATTGAATTCCTAAATTTCAATAACTGATTCACATTTTATGTTTTACTCGTCTGCTTGATGCATCTGATTATTATTTAATTTTGAGATTAACGTGTCATCAATGCAGGGGGAGTAAGTAAATTACATTTGAATCATTATTTTTTATTATTATTTATGTTGGTTTGTCATCACCAAAAAGGGGGAGAATGTTGGATATTGGACTCCCCGGATTTGGTTTTGGATGATGAACAAACATAAATATATCGTGAACTAACTCTTTGTGAGCGCAGTTATGGAGATCGTCGCCAAATTCATATGAACATCCAAAGCGACGTCTCGAGACTTCTCAAAGCACGTGATCGTATGCCTAAAGCTTCGTTGAAGCTTCTGGACCATTTTAGAAGTCTTGAAGATTCAGATCGAAACTTTCGAAGACGGTTCGTCAAGTTTTATTTATAGTCTTTTAGCTTCGTTCCGTAGAATGTTAAGCCTTGAGTAGGTCTTACGTTTTAATCTTCATAACGCTCCTATCTTAGAGCTAGGATCTTTGTAGAAGTCCATACGAACTTTCCCGAAGCTTCGCGCTTCGATTCGCGACTTCTTGTGCATGTTAGTTGGTTCAAGAAGAAGAACCAACCAACTAGATGGTGATCTAGTCGGTCGGCAAAGCTTCTTGGACCGACTAGTTTGCCTTCTCAATTCTAAAGTTCTTTACTGTTTACAGTTAGTCGGTCTACGTTGACTCACCGACCAACTAGTTGGTGAACTAGTCGGTCAGTGATCCTTCTTAAACCGACTAGTTGAGCTTTCCCTGTACATGCCAAGCTACTGTTTATCGTTAGTCGGTCTATGCACATTTGGTGACCGACTAGTTGATGAACTAGTCGGTCAACTTTTGTTCTTGGACCGACTAAATCAATTTGTACTCAGACTATTTGTTTTATCTCTTAGTCGGTCTATGAACACTCACCGACCGACTAGTTGTGAAACTAGTCGGTTGGCAAGTCTTCTTGGACCGACTAGTTCTTTAAGTCTGAACTTTCTTCTATTCATTGTTCACCTCTTAGTCGGTTCTTTCTGGTTGACCGACCGACTAGTTGATGAACTAGTCGGTCAGTGGTTGTTCTTTGACCGACTAGTTTGGTTCAGAATAGAGCCGTTGGAGCTTTAATTGAAACGTTTTTCTTTCTCTCTTTCCTCTAACCTATAAATACTTGGTGTGCTGCATTCATTGCACTCAAGGCTGATATTAAGAGAAGTTTAGAGATCAAAGAGAAAGCATTCATCTCATTCAAAGCTCATTCATTTCCATTCTTGAATCTCTCCATCACTCTTATTTCAAAAGAGATATTCATTGATTGTGAGCCTTCCAAGCCAAGTGCTTGATTCTAGGTCACCAACATCCACCTAGGACTCCATTGCTGGTCATCTACTTGGAGCTAGGGTTTGGTGCCTCTTCATCTTCCCCAAAATCCGTTTTGCCCTAAATCGTAAGTTATACTCAAGGCATAGGATTTTGTCGGTAAGCAATTTCTATTTCAATTTACTTTGATATTGTAAGTGTTTCACTCTCGGTTGTGAGAGTTTGTTTGTGATCCCGGGTTGTGGGAGTCACAATTTCCTTTGTGTATGATTTGACTTTGTGAAGGTTCTTCACAAGTATTTCATAGTGCAAATCTTGAGTTAGGGTTTCTAACTCAAGTATCCGGAGGGGATCCGGGTGGTTGGGACGTAGGATCACCGGGAACAAGTCGGGGAGACTTGGGTGGATCCAAACCCAGTAATATTTCTTGTTTGCGATTGTCTTCTTTGTTGTCATATTTACATTTCCGCATTTCCTCATTAATTGGTAGAGTTTGCAAGATAATTAGGAATTATCCTCTTAATTATTTTAAAGTACTATTCACCCCCCCCTCTAGAACTTGTGCAGTAGCTTAGCAGGGCATTACAGAAATACGCATGAATTAATTATTTTTAAAAATTAAAACATGCATAGTAGTAAAACAAATTAGTTGTGGGGATCGGCCAGTCACCACCAAAAATAATAAAAGTCTAAAGTCCATAATATAATCCGAAGTACGAAAAATTTAAAATTACAATTTGGAGACCATTGGGGGTCCCAGCATTAGCAATTTTTCCTCCGTCTTTAGGGTAAGTATCTCCGGGCTTTGGCTTTTATAATTAATTCCTCACTACATTTTCACCCAAAAAAGAAAAAATGCAAGGAAAATAAACAGTCGTTACTAAAAACGATCAATTAAAAAACCACAACACAGTTTTACTAACATTCTAGGCAGTTTATATAACATTCAAAATAATTATGTAACATCACAGGCATAAACAATTTAATTTATTCAACATCGCAAGCAATTTATTGGAGAAATATAAATTTTATGGTTAATAACTACTTGGACCACAGGAAAACGTCATTACCCATTAGGTTAGGTAACTAACGACAGAGCGGTCTCGGGATCCTTGTAATTATTAAATCGTGAATTAATAATTAATTTAATCCAATTTTATAAATTACAAGATGTTGAAATTAACAGAAAATGGACCAATAATTAATTTTATTAACAAAAACCATCCCAAAAGTAATATATTAATGCCACACATTATTATCTCAATTATCCAGAAATTTTAAGAATTTTCCAGTAATTTTCTGGTTTTTTCTGATATTTGTCCAGATTTAATTGATTTTTTCTGATTTAAATATATATTTAAAACAGAATTATGTTATAACCCATTTATTTATAAAAAGCCTATGAGCCTGAAGCCCCTTAGGCTTCCTGCGGGCTTCAGGCCCAACAGCCAAAAAATTTATTTCTATTATTTTTTTAATAAAGGGGTTAATGGGCCACTAGCCTATATGTTAAGTGTAGCCTTATATTACCCTAACCCTAACCATATGGCTTAGGAGTAGATCCAGCCCCAACAGAACAAAAGAGGTCACCCCCTTCAGGGATGCTACCATCATAGTGAGACCCCCCTATAGAGGGGGGTGGAGATCCGGTGAATGCCCACATTCGACAGGGGAGCGTTTGTGGCGGCACACGGGGAGGACCCCCCTTCACCGAGGGGGTTTGAGAATGAGGCCGAGAGGCCGCAGGCCGGGACGGAGAACCACTTCAGGCGGTGGATGATTGTTTTTTTATTTGTTATGTAATTTAAAGAGATATACAATGAATATGTATGATCTAATTTGGTCCATGTAATTTGATCTAAACACAATGAATATATATAAAGTATGTTTAGATCTAGGAGTTTTAGTATTTACCTCTAGATTCGTTAGATCTAGGGAAGATCGGAGAGCGAACAATTCGCAGAAAATAATCCCGCTCCTTGAGGACGCATGAAAATCAGTGGCTACGCAAACGATCAAATTCCTTGCATTGTTGGCTAACGATCTGCCAACAGATATAAGATTCCTTCGCCTTTTTTGTTTATTGGAAAGAATTTTTGTAGAGAAAAATTTCTAGAGGGAATCGTGCATGATAACGTGTTGAGAGTTGGAAGAACTAGCTAATGGTCTAAGCCATAGCTATACTTATATTCATTCATATATAGGTTTCATCATCTAGACCCCAAGGGACACCCACTACTAAGTGGGTGTAATGGTGAATGGTTTGTGGGTGGAGACCAAAGGTCTCCCCCATTCATAACAACTGCACACTTCTTTAATCACAAAGTGACAATAAAACAATTTTCATCCGTTATAAATTTCCTAAAAACAACCTTTATCCATAATAAATAATCATCAATATCCATATGGCATTTGGCGATTAATATGCTTAGTATTAAGATATTACAGACAAAGTCATTTCACTTCACAGAATAATAATATTATAAGGAAAACTCCACAAGCGAACACCTCAAATTGATGTTCAGTCCCACAATATTACCAACACTACGACAAAAGGCAACTGAACAAAATTAATATTATGAAATTACCAACACTGTAAATAAAAAAAAACTTCTTTCTTTGTCTATTTTATACATCATACAATAAATTTTGCGCATGAATTATTTAAGCAAAAAAATGAACACAATTATTTGAATCATACAACCCCCACCGAAAATGCAGGTGGATTATTTACATCATACAAACACGCACCAAAAATATAGTTTAATTATTTACATCATACAAACCTTCACAAAAAATGAACATAATTATTTAAATCATACAAACCCCCACCAAAAAATTGATCACAGTTATTTATATCATGCAAACCCCCACCAAAAATGTAAGTGAATTATTTACACCAAAAAAACCCACCAAAAAGGGAACAAAAACAATGCAACATTATTTACACATAATTTTTTAACCCCCAAAAAGAACACAGAAACACAGCGGAGGCAGAGCAATAAGCACATGAGTGTCCGTCCCGCCGAGAACCATCGAAGACATACCTGATACTGACGGTGCAACAAATTTTCCCCTGAAAGCTCCACATCACTGAGGCGGCCGCAGCCACCACCGAATCATTCCTCTTGTTGGGTTCCGCGACATGAACCGCTGACGTCCCCCGGTTTTTAACTCAGAAGAGTGCAGTTGGAAGGGGATACCAGATTTAAATATATGCACCGTAAGCGCACGGTGTTGTAGTGTGGCTTGGGGGTCGAACACAGGGAGGCATGGTTGTGCTTGTTTCTAAGAGGAACCAATTCACCCGATGGGCAAGCTAGCCTGATCGATCGATGGTTTGTCACGGAATGTAAATACGGAGGATAAACAATATAAAGGGAAACCTAGGACTTCGGTTTCCACCCTATCATGTGTTCTCGCTATTACGACCTACAGATAGGACAATGATCTGAATTAGGGTTTAGTGGTGAGACGTTGCCTCTAAAAGTGGTACCAGCGTCCCATGGGCCCGATATTCCGGTCGATGCCCAGGATGATACGCCGGACTACCCGCGTTCCGTCGGAGGGCATTCTCATGTCCATTAACACCGACCGACTCCAGGAGCACTAAGCTTGCAACGATAACTCCTAACTTCTCATCATGCCGCTCCCGCGCGCTAGGATTCGATGTCTACGCTAAGGGCGTGAGCTGTGGCTAGGGAGTCAACCGCCAAGTTTATTCCCCCTTGACCCTATGGTCAAAGGCGGCCTTTTTCCCGCCGATGACAAAGAAACACCCTGCGTAACCATCTAAATTCCGAATCCCTGTCGAAATCCTAGTCCAATGGACGCATTAGGGAGAACCCATGAAGGGGTTTCCACCAAAATCCCAGATTTGGGAACTACTCATAAATCATGGCTAAAAAGCGATCTAAACAAAAATCAACCGTAAAAATCATGATCAGACGATTGCAATGAAGTAGTAACAATGCTATTAAGACTATATTAAAGTTTCACAAAGATTAGAAGACTTACAAAAACAGTAAAATTCCAGCCGTCACCGTACAAGAAAAAAGACAGAAAAATAACAGCTCTCGTTTTTGGAAACCTAGGGAAACTATATATAGAAATCGACGTCACCCGATCGGTTCTCAACCGATCGGGTGGACTGCTACGGCGCTTCAGCATCGACATTCAAAGCTTCACCCGCTCGCATGGTCCGACCGGTTGGAAGCTCCGGGTCATCGTTTGAATCTTGCGGCATCAGGTGAACCGATCGGTTGAATCATTCAACCGATCGGTTGGAATTGTTCTCAAAATTAGCCGAGAGCTCTGTCAACTTGGCACGATCAGCGGACATCGGTTGAGCTCTCTGGGTCTTCTTTTGGAAGAATCGGCTACAGATGAACTGATGGGGTGAGATGTCACCCGATCGGTTGGAATTCAGCTCCAATTTGGCCGAGAGCTCTGTTGGCTTGGACCGGTCGACGAACCGGTCGGTTGGTGTTCTTCTCACTCCAGCCTACGTCCGGGTCGGACACACGTGCATCACCCGATCGGTTGGAATTGTCCAACCGATCGGGTGAGGGCTGAAAAATGGCGATCTTCGTCGTTTGACCCCTGGATCACGCGTGATTCCTCCTGTTGCTCCGAGGACTCATGATATCTTCGTTATATGTCCCCTACATTGGCGATCTCCTGCAAATACACAAAAACACCAAAAATTGAAAGAAAACTAAAAATCCCAAGAAAATGGGCACGAGACGACGGAAAACAACGGAAAAACAACGGAAAAACACAAAGAAGACGTGCGTGAATATATAAAATATACACACACGTCAAAATCCCCCAAGCTGAACCCTTCCTCGTCCTCGAGGAAGACGAGTGAGAGTAGGAGCTCGGAGGGAGAAAATAGAGAGAGAGGAAAAGAGAAGTCAAAATCCTAAATCGCCCGTCAGGGCCAACAAAATCAAACATGCCACACTAAACAAGCATACAACAAAACACGTTACTAAACCGAGGAAATATGAGTCCAAACAAGTGTAGTGGGCCCACGCGGTGAAGCGCGAGTGAGTGTGGTCGTGTGTTAGCAGATGGTGTTACTATCTACAATGTGCGATAGAGCTACATATACACATATCCAAGAAAAGACCCAAATATCGATTCGATTTGGAATAAGCGGTGAATATATAGCTTAAGCATGCATGAGAACAGAGTAAGAATCGAAACGTATCATGCGTTAGGGACTCCACAACTAGGGATTAGGAAATCACCACACTATCGCCTAGATAATAGCTAAGAAGTTCCTATTCCAAGTGTTTTCGAAAACGATGGAGGTTGAGAAGATGTGGAGTAGAACACTCGGTGCAAATTCTCGCCTTCCCTTTATTCTCGGTAGGTAGGAAAATATTCACACATGAATTTTTTTGGGTTTTGGATATATGTATTTATTTGGATTTTTGGCTATACATATTTTTTTTCTTTTCTCTTTTCTTTTCTTTTTGGGTTTTTCTTTTCTCTCTTTTTTTGGATTTTTGGATATATACATGTGTGTACTCTCCCAAGTGGGAGAACGGTACACGACGAGGGGATTTGCACCAAGTAAAATAAAAAAGAAATCGGATTCTAAACACTTGGACAATGGAGATTTTCTTCGCTAATCAGAGCATAGGCTAAATGGGTTATCCTAGTCCTAACCGTGGAATCCCAACACATGCGAAATGAAGTATACGATATAAATATAGCATGCATATAGAAGCAGACAGGAGAAGCAAATACCGCATATTCAAATCGAAGCATGATAATCTAGGGGTCATCCCAGTACATGTATATAAATCAAAATCACAAAGTAGAAGCACACTGTAAGCTAGACACGACACACGACTCACACAAAAGCAAAATGGACCCACGATGCATGAAATGCAGAGGACTCAACTTCCCAGGGTTAGTGAATGTGATTATCGAAGCCATGCTAAGTGTGTGTGTGATTCTGTGGCAATTCACCATAAGGGGTCATCTCTTGGAGAGAGAGAACAAAAGATGAGAAGAAAAAAAGAAAAACATGGTGAAAACGACTCAAAAATAAATAAAAAGACACAAATGACGCACGAAGTGCGACTCCCCCAAGATGAAACTTGCATTGCCCTCAATGCAATAAAAGTAAATACGGGAGGGCAATGAAAATGGGGGGGAATACGCACCGACATAAAGAGAAATGAAAAACAAGAAAAACACACATACGAAACTGAAAAATAAAGGAGGAGGAAAAAGAAATACAGAAAATAAACGATAGAAAATCACACCACACGACATATATAAGAAAGCACACCACACAGAAAAACACGAAAAAACACAAAAAAAATCGACTTCCCCCAAGCTGGACGTGGCAATGCTAGCGAATAAGTTATGATCATGAAGAAGCAAAAATATGCAAGGGGGAAGATCGAAGAAGAAAAAGAAATCAAAAAGCAGGAGAGGAATCGTCCTCGTCCTCCTCGACAGAAGATGGAGGGGTGCGGAGGGGAGAGGTGGGGGTGTGCGGAGAAGTGGGGAGAGGGTGCAGGATGTGTGTGGATGGGTGTGGAAGTGTGGACAATGGGTGGTGTGGTGATGATGATGGTGGGTGGAAGGGAAATGGCAACCAAAGCGGTGGTAGATGTGGTGGATACGGAGGTAGATACGGCGGTAGTAGAGGATGGTGTGGGAAGTGATCGCGATCGCACCTGCAATTTCTTGCGGCGCATGTATGGGGTGACGGAAATGGAGGGTGGTGGATCTGTGGGATCGACGGCGGTGGTCGTGAGTGGAGGTGAAGTGGCAGGAATGGGAACAGAGGTGGTGGGAGAATGGTAGACTAGGGGGTGATGGGTGTGGTGATGAATGTGATGGTGGAGGTGAAGATCGTGATGGTGGAGGTGAAGGGGGTGGTGAGGTGGGTGGAGTGGGTGGAGGAGGGCCAAAAATGTGAGTGAGGTGGCGGAAAATGGTGGACACGTTCCTCTCTAGTGCGAGGAAACGTGGGTGAGAGAATATCGAAGAGGAAGGGTCCGAGGGGGCAGAGGACGAAGCACGAGTGCGCAGTGAAGCTAGCTCAGCCTGGAGAGCGAGGCGAGCGGAGGCGACGCGGCGAACGGAAGAAGTAGAGGCAGGATGAGAAGTGGAAGTGGTGCCAGTGACAGTGGTCATGCCAGCACCAGAGGCTAGGCCTAAGAAGGCCTTAGTCAGAGCCTCAGAAGTGATAGGGCCAGAAGCCGGGGTGGTATGACTGGGGCCAGCCCCGGAGTCTCCCGGGGACACAGGGATATCCTGCTCGCCTAAGTGGGCGGCAGAGGAAGGTGGTCTGGGTACGCCCTTGGGAAGGAATGGAAGACGTAACCCCCCTAGAAACTCTGGATCGGGAGTGAATGTCCAGCCACTAGAACGATAGTCATACGAGCGGGTTGGGCAGAATGGTATAGGGAGCAGGGGGTGTCTGTAGTAAAAAGTGAAACGACTGTCGGGGCGGGGCTTGATCATGGGTATATGTCGCAGGACATCAAGATCTATATGAGAGGGTCCTGGGGCAGAAGGGAAATCTCGGGGGATGACGACATTATACTGGGGATATGAGGCTATGATAGTAATGAGGCCCCCACAACAGTATTTACCCTTGCCGGCGTGGCTAATCTCAAGTAACTTTTGAATAAGCCAAGCACTAGCATGAATAGGGATGCGAGGGGCCTCGAAGGAGATCCCTTCGTCACCACAAATAAAATCGAATGTCATGGCCCACAAAATAAAAAGATCAGGGATAGTCACGGTCCCGAACTCATCCCTGGGGAAGAATGTGCAAGATATGATTCGGTGGGCCAGACGAAATATGGGGTGAATGATGGAGGAGGCCTTGGCCTTCCCTCGAGGGTAATGATCATGTTGGGTGATGCGAAACCAAAATTGATCGACGTCGAAGTCCGTGTGATATCCGTAGGGACGGATAGTGTCGCCCCTAAGATTGGAGAATCCGAAAATGTGATTGATAGTATCCAGGTGGGTGCGGATGGTTTTGTTTTGGACCCGAAAAACGACGATCGATCCCGACTCACACTTAAGGGAAGATAAGAATTCTAGTCTGAGGGCCGGGTAGGATGCCGCATGGGCGTTCAAGAAAGTTAACCAACCTAAGTTAGCAAAGAGGGTCTCGACTTCGGAGAAAACTCCGAGATCGATAAGAGATTGTGCATGTGCAAACTTGGTGGAGAGGTGCGAATGTGCATCGAGTCTATGATAAAAATCTTTCTGCTCGAGACTCAGAAAACGATAACCACGCAGGCCCAACATTGGGTCCTCAGGAGGGATGATAGGTAGGGGTTGGGGTTGTGTAGGTCGTGTAGGAGGAGGACGAGGAATGGGTGGACGTGTGGACTTCTGTCTCTTGCGAGACGGTTCCTCCTCTTGCATGATAGCCTTACCCTTATCTCTTTCCCTAGCCATGATAGTGTGTGATGCAAGTGAATGCAAGATGCGATGAATGCACACAATCAATGGCAATTGAGCAAGAATATAGTATTAGGGCAAAATTGAAAATTGAGCTAAGGAGCGAAGTTACCCAGAAGCGTAGTTAATCCTTGCTCAAAAATCACCCAACAATGTGCAATTGGTGGGAGTGTGAAGCCGCGGCACTTCTCTTCAACAAATTTTCGAAATAGGGGGTGGTCGGGCGAAAATTAGGGCTTGGATGGGGATGGAGGATAGAGAGGGATTGATGGAGAGAAGGAAGGTGGAAGTGGAAAGATCGATTGAGGGGGATTGGTGGTCGGTCGAGTGAAGAACGTGGCCGGTTGGGGCTTGGAGAAGTCAAAACGGCGGAGGAGAAATCAGAATCGGGTGAAGAAAATGAGTCGGGCGAAACTGGGGATATTTATAGGGTTTTAGGCCAACCGATCGGGTGAGATCTCACCCGATCGGTTGGGTAAAATTTTCGAAAAATTTGTTGAAAATTGGCTACATGCGACCCGATCGGTTGAGATGTCAACCGATCGGTTGGCCGCTTCACGATTTTCTCGAGAGTTCAGTGCACTTCACCCAGTCAGCGACACGACCATGCTTCATATCAACCGATCGGTTGATTAAATGCCCAAATTTCCTGAGACTTCTGCACTTCTCACACGATCAGCCACCCGGTCTCAGTATGTTTCACCCGACCGGTTCGCTGGAGAACAGATACAGGCCATTGTCTGATACGTCCCTCCCGATCGGTTGAGGGGTCAACCGATCGGTTGGGGGCTTGTTTGCTGCAAAAGTTCACAAATAGCCTAAGTCCCTCGACGAAAGTTCCTGTGGCTGAATTTATTCAAAAAATAAGAAAAAATAAACCTAAAAATAATCCTAAAAACAAAGATGAGGGTTTAGAACGTGGGTTGCCTCCCACCTAGCGCTGTTATTTAACGTCGTTTGCTCGACGCCCGGTAGATGATTTTCAAGGAGGACGGGAGTGATGCGCAATGTTTGCAATTCCTTCAGATGTTGGAGCGGCGGCCTTTAGTGTCGTCGTCGGTGATAAGTAGACTTGATCGATGATCCTCCCTCCATTGATGGGATCCGGGGGCTTCTCCCTCACATTGGCGTCGACCGCCACTTTTCTTAAGATCCGGATCTCATCAGCGGTAAGCTCCATGGGCTCTTTCCCCTTTCTCCTTGTCGGAGCAACTTTTTGGAATCCGGGAGGGATCGTATATGAGACACCCTCTTTCTGAGCAACTTCTTCCTTCTTCAAATCGACAGGCTCTTTAAGGTCCCCCAAGTTGTCGGGGGGATTCCTTGAGAGAATTTCACATGCCCTAGCTTCCACAGCTCTTTCTTCTTCAATGTCCAGTATATTGCAACCAGGTTCATCCGGATGGTGCTTCATAGACAACCCCAAGTCAAATTCGACCTTTTGGTCGCCAACATTAAGGGATAACTTCCCTTTCTTCACATCTATCAACACGCCAGCGGTGGCCATGAAGGGCCGTCCAAGGATGATGGGTGTATGAGTATCTTCAGGCATGTCCATCACCACGAAGTCTACCGGCACATGCATTCTGCTAACGTTAACTGGCAGGTCGTCTATAATTCCCACCGGATATTTGACTGATCTATCGGCTAATTGAAGTGCCATACCCGTGGGCTCCAGGTCTCCCATCCATATCCTCCTGTATAGTGACAGGGGCATTAGACTGACGTTCGCTCCCAAATCCACGAGCGCCCGATGGATCGTCACTTTCCCAATCGAAAAAGTAATGGAGAAGCTTCCTGGGTCTTTTAGCTTGGGCGGATTCGCTCGCTGGATGAGGGCACTACATTCCGCCGTGAGAACGACCTTTTCCTTTCTGGAACCCCTCGTCACCAAATCCTTTAAAATTTTCGCATAAGAGGGAATTGTCTCTATGGCTTCCAGGAAAGGATCTGCAAGCTCAGATCCTTGACCATAGCGAAGAACTTGCCATATTTTTCATCAATTTTAGCTTTGGCAAGTCGTTGTGGAAAAGTCACAACGTCCTTGAATACTCTAAGGTTCTCCTCCTCTTCCTTCTTCTTCTATTCTTCATGGACTCCCTCCGGAGTCGTATTCGTTGGTGACAAAGCTCCATCGTCATTTGATTTTTCAATTGGTCTTCCACTAACCAACAGAGCTTCTGGTTCCTTAGTGTGCACTCTTGTAGGAATTTTTGTCCCGCTTCTCAAGAAGATAGCGGACACATTCGCATGATCATGTGTTAGTGCCAAAGTCTGATTTGCCCCCCTTGGATTCACTTCCGGTTGACCCGGCAATTGGTTTTGCGCCCTTTGAAGGTTCGCCACCTGCAACCCCAGCTGGGTTACTTGGTCAGTGAGGGCCCTCTGCCCCATCTCCAGCTTCAAATTGATCTTCTCTTGGTTTGTGATATACTGAGTCAAGAGGGACTCAACCGGGGAGATGACTCACTGATGGCCATATGGCTGCTACTGCTGCTGCATGGGCTGCTGATTCCTGGGGGGATACTGTTGGTACATTTGTGGGGGTTGATGTTGTTGCTGATACTGTTGATGCTGCTGTTGCCTAGGCGGCTGATATACTTGTTGCTGAGGATGCTGCGGCTGCTGATACGGTGCCCGATAGCTAAGATTTGGATGGTTCTGGTTATTCAGAGAATAAACCGGATTGGAGCTAGTTCGTGGTGGATACGGCGCATTACCCGTCGGGTTGAAGAAAAGTGCTCTAGCTTGATCTACCAATGGTGAAATATCACCACCCTCGAAGTCTCCCAGGACTTTCACTTCCACCACTGATACTTGTTGGGTGCTGGCACCACCAGCTCCTACCATAAGCACTAAGATCTGGGTCGATAGCAAATCAAATTTGCTAGACAACTTGTCGACGTCCTCGACTCTATGAATGCCTCCAGATCTGGGTGTTTCACGCTCGTCGCACCACCGCTCATTGTTTGATGCCATGTTTTCTAAAATGTTGCCGGCATCTTCTTCACTTCTAGACATGAAGGACCCCCCAGCCGTGTCCATCGAATATTTTAGGTCATCCCTCAATCCATTATAAAACAGATTTATAATCTGCCACTTTGGAAGTTCATGATGAGGGCATCTCCGCTGCATCTCTTTGTATCTCGTCCAAGCTTCGTGCAGGGACTCGTGGCTGGCCTGGGAGAAGGAGGAGATCTCACTCCTCAGCTTCATTGTCTTCGCCGAAGGGAAGAACTTAGTCAAGAAAGCATTTGAGAGCTTCTCCTAAGTGTTGAAGGTGTTCGGGTCCTTTCCCCTAAGCCATTGCTTGGCTTTATCCCGCAGAGAGAAGGGGAATAGCTTCAGACGGATTGCTTCAGTGGTGACACCATTAATCCTGAATGTGTCACACTTCTCGAGGAAGGAGTCCAGATGTTCAATAGGACTCTCCATGGGCGCCCCAGAGCATTGATCTTGCTGGATCCACGTCACTAGTGACGGCTTAAGCTCGAAGCTCTGGGCTATGATAGCCGAAGGTTGAATGGAGGTGGTGGACCCGTTGGAGGGCATCGAGTATTCCAGCAGAGATTTCTGGGGAGGGGGAGTGTTCTCTTCCATGGCTTCAGCTTCTTCCCTTCTTCTTCTTTCCGCGTTTAGATGCCTTACGGTGGTGTTAATTTCCGGGTCAATAGGAATCAAGTCGTCTAGACTCCTTGTATTCCTGCGCATGAAAGACAAGAAATACCCGTGAAGCAAGAATGGGATAGAAACAGATAAAAACAGAAAATAAAGAATAAAAAATAAAGAAGAAAAAGAAGAATGCGAAAATTATCGTGAGGTATGGATATGAGCTAGACTCAAGGGTTCAAAGGTCCTAAAATTAACAAACACGTTGCCTCCCCGGCAACGGCGCCATAAAGCTTGACGTCCCCCAGTTTTTAACTCATAAGAGTGCAGTTGGAAGGGGGATACCAGATTTAAATATTTGTACCGCAAGCGCACGGTGTTGTAGTGTGGCTTGGGGGTCGAACACAGGGAGGCGTGGTTGTGCTTGTTTCTAAGAGGAACCAATTCACCCTATGAATGAGCTAGCCTGATCGATCGATGGTTTGTCACGGAATGTAAATACGGAGGATAAACAATATAAAGGGAAACCTAGGACTTCGGTTTCCACCCTATCATGTGTTCTCGCTATTACGACCTACGGATAGGACAACGATCGGAATTAGGGTTTAGTGGTGAGACGTTGCCTCTAAGAGTGGTACCAGCGTCCCATGGGCCCGATATTCCGGTCGATGCCCAGGATGATACGCCGGACCTCGGGTTCGGTCGGTGGGCATTCTCATGTCCATTAACACCAACCGACTCCGGGAGCACTAAGCTCGCAACGATAACTCCCAACATCTCATCTTGTCGCTCATGCGCGCTAGTATTCGATGTCTATGCTAAGGGCGTGAGCTGTGGCTTGGGAGTCAACCGCCAAGTTTATTCCCCCTTGGCCCTACGGTCAAAGGCGGCCTTTTTCCCGCCGATGACAAAGAAACACCCCGCGTAACCACCTAAATGTTGGATATGGACAACATAAATACACCCATGAGGAGATGTATGAGGGTATACGGACCTCAGATGTCGCGTGCATGAAGGCGTGCGCGAAGGGAACCTTTTCTCGTGTGAAAAGGACCACTCGATAAGTGGAAAAAGCCACTCGATAAGTGGAAAAAAGCCACTTTATAAGTGCAAAATGGCACTTGATAAGTGGATAAAGAAGAAGATAAATGAATGTGCTAATATAGGCTAATAAGCTTATAATTGGTTATTTTCTACAATAACCACCCCTAAAGCCTATAAATAGGACCCAAGGGTAAGGCATTCATTCACACTTTCCATGCCATAAGTTTGCATAAGGCATCCTTATGTTCTTCTTCTCCCTTCCATTAAAATCCTCTTCTAGTTAGAGATTTAGGCGGTGAAACTCTACTTCGATCCTCCGTGACGAAGTATCGACCGTCGTGGCGAATCCGAGGGCGAAGTTCCGAGATTACCGTGCCGCGTACGCAAGCGTAAGTCTCAACTTCGTTTATCGATCCTAACGTTGTTTTGACAGGATCCATCATTGGTATCAGAGCCATACGAATTCGCTCCGGTCAGACCGTCGCCCCGTCGAAACTATGAACGAGTCGTTGTCTTTTTCACGAATGGGTATCCTACCATTATGGATATGGTAGGAACGCTTCGTGACGGAGAGAACACAGCGGTTGTTCTTTTCACGTTAGGGTCTCCTACAATTACGGATATGGCAGTTACTCTCTGTGACGGGAAGAACCGACCGTTCATATCGTCAAACTCGCTCTCTTCATGGATGCTGAGTCTCCATTCATAGGGAATGGGCGCTCTCTTCATGTGGAGCGTGTAGTTTACGAATTTTTGAAGTGGGTTATATTTTTTTGGCACATGGCCATTGGAGGATAACTACTTCCTCGACGAACGGGTGCTTCACCAGAGAAGAAGATGGTGGTTATTCCCATCGGGGAAGATGAATTTTGGTGCATGAAATCTATAGCCAAATGGGCAATGGAGGCAATGCATTCCCCCTCCCCATGCGGAGGGGGTTGGCTACGGCCAATGACGACGAACACCACCACGGCCACCCCCTCCGGTGGGGGTGTGCGGCCAACCCCGTGAATGGGGGAGGCCGGCCATGGCCAAAGGGCCATGGCCGGCCATGGCCGGCCTCGGCCGAGGCCAGGCCAGGCCAGGGGGCCTGGCAGGCCTCTAGCCGAGGCCAGGCCATGCCAGAGTGGCCAGGCTGGCCTCTGGAGAGGCCAGGCCAGGGGGCCTGGCCGGCCTCTGGCCGAGGCCTGGCCTGGCCAGAGTGGCCTGGCCGGCCTCTGGCCGAGGCCAGGCCTGGCCAGTGGCCTGGCCGGCCCTGGCAATGGCGAGGGCTGCCACTGGCCGGCCCTAGGCCAGCCTCGGCCAGGGCAGAGGCCCTGGCCGGGGGTGGAGGGTGCCAGAACTCTTGGTCGGCATTGGTCGACCAATTCGGGTTTTTTGGTCGACCAATTCAGCCGGAGGCCTTGTCAGTAATTTCGGCCCCGGCCATCTACAAGGCTAGCCCATACGGGGCCGACGGCAGTCATTAGCGGAAAAATTCTCCTATAAGGGGGGAAGCGCCTGGATCCATACGGGAGCCGGCGACAATTGCTTGCAGAAAAATCTCCACAAAGGGGGGATCCGACCTTGGCACGGCAACGGCTTAAACCCGGCTAGTATCATAAGGGTACTATGTTGAAATATATTTTTTGAAAAATACGTTTGATCGCTCCAAAATGCAACCCAAGAGCACAACCTAGTCAAAAACTTGGTCGGCCCCGGATATACACCCGGAGAACGATTGTAGTTTTACCGCAAGCGCACGGCGTAGTGGCGAGCGGGTATCGAACACGAGGAGGTGGTGTTGGCTCCAATCTATCCTAGGTTGGTTTGACTACGAACGTTTTATTGGTGGAGATGGTTATGGTATAATGTAATGGCAATGGTGATGGATGTCGATGTCGGAGATAGAGAAATCGGTCAGATATCGATTCAAATACAACACAATAAAAGAGTCTAGGTCTAGGGAATCCCCACTACGGATCGTCATTCATCATCGTAAATAGTGAATCTCAATATTACTCGACTTGCATTGAGGTGAACTAGTCGTAACTGAATATAGAACCAAGCTCACACTCTCGCGCTATTGCCGGTCTATAGCAACCTAGATTAGAGCCCAATCTCTTGCAAACCCTAACCTAAGCCACTAGCATGAAGATCGACGTCATCGTTCAATCGCTCCTCGAGCCCACTCTCGTGCAAACTCGAGTTACGATCTAGGTTGTGATAGTTTGTATTCATCCAATCTCTTGCAAACGAATATGGGTAGAGATTTACAATTAAAACTCCTAGCTTTGGTCCAATCTCTTGCAAACCAAATCTAGAGAAACCCAATTGTAAACCTAAATCGAATATCTAGGCCTTCCCATCGATTAGAATCCAATCTCTTGCAAGCCCCAATCGATGGAAATCCCTAGCTATCCGTAATAAATAAATCACAACCTAACCTCCTAGCAATTCTAGCAATTTAGAAATTCATTCATCACAAATATGAAATTAGATCCATAGGGTTCATCCCCATGCCCTAGAACATCAAATCTACTCTAGCATAGCAATAAGGATATGAGAATCAATAGAAATCATTGCTTGCATACAAAAAGATAGAAAAACAAAGATTCAAATAAAAAGAAGAAAATACTTAGCTTGATGAAGATCTTCAATCCAAAATACAAGCTTTTAGATCCAAGAGGGGGCCTAGGGCATGGCCTAACCTCTAAAATAATCCTAAGAAAAACATATGGGGGCTAAGAAAACATAATGTGGATCCTCCCCAATGGTGGCTACAAAACCCCTTATATAACCCTAGAAAACCCCTCAAATTCGTGCCCAAAAACAGCCCAAACCGCAACTTAAAATCTGGGCCCGTCGTCGACTCGGCCGAGTGGAAAATGTGACTCGGCCGAGTGGAAATTCCAGCACTGCAGCATCAACTTACAGAAATTCTCTAGATTTCATCCGACCTCCGATTGGCGCGTTCTTGGCGGTGTTGGAACCTTCATGAAGTCTACTATCCATAAAAAATATAAGAAAAATACTTTCATTGCTGGAATAATAGAAG
Organism: Scilla litardierei; assembly: GCA_030789695.1. Lineage (NCBI taxonomy): Eukaryota > Viridiplantae > Streptophyta > Magnoliopsida > Asparagales > Asparagaceae > Scilla > Scilla litardierei. Next base: position 182,415,030 of record CM061141.1, on the reverse strand, counting down.
ATTTCAAAAGAGTGGGAGGCTGTCTGAAAATCTGGGCGATGCGTGTCCTCGGCATCACTCGGCCGAGTGGACTTCTCTACTCGATCGAGTTGGCTTCTCTACTCAGCCGAGTGACAGACCCTGTAAAATTCCAATAAGTCGGGGGTCTTGGGGGGTCTGTCTTCGAAGGTGGCTCGGCCGAGTGGCTTTACTCACTCGGCCGAGGGGCATTTGGTACTCGGTCGAGTCGGAACCGTCAAAAGCCTGTACATTTCCAGTAAGTCGGCCTCTTTTGATGGTGGATTTCTCATGCCACTCGGGTGATGCGATCTTCTTACTCGGCCGAGTGGGATATCATCCCTCGGCCGAGTGCGCGCCCAATTCCTTCAGTTGGAGCGTGTCCGGTCTGGTCGGCCGAGTGGTCTTCTTGCTCGGCCGAGTGAGTGATCCACTCGGCCGAGTGGCATGCTGTAAATGCCCAATCTTCTCTGTTTCTCCTCCTCATCGCTCCTACAGAGTTCCTTCTTCTTCCACCCGTCTCCCATCGCCGAATAGCCCTTAAAAGAGCATTGGGTGACGCTCCGGAGTGGGTGCAAGTCCCTTAAGCTCATTTTTGCTCCCGATCGCTCCATATTTCCTGAAATCCGACAAAAACAAGAAATAGTGAAAAGTAATGCAATATCGTCGAATACTCGTGAAAATCGCAATATGAGCAATCGAAATGGCGTGAAAACATGCAGAAAAAAGGTGTAAAATATGGACCGATCAAAATCCCCCAAGCTTACCTCTTACTCGTCCTCAAGGAAGATAAGTTGAGAGACGAACTCGGGAGATGAAAATAAAGAAAATGAAATGAAAAAGAAAGAATGCGAAGTGGAAGGGGTAGCTAGATTATTCTCTCAAATCTCAAGCCATAAGCTACACATCACGATAACTCAGAAAATACGAATCACATGCTATAAAGATTTCATATCTTACTTAAACATGGTACTTGCAAGCTTTTAAGAACAACAAAAGGGACTCTCTAAATTCATACAATCAATTCATATCCACATCACGCATTTCATAGAATTTAATATACAAATGTTGGCGATGCACTTTTCAATCAAAAGTTATAAATGAAGCATATAAGAATCGCACCAAACATGTAATAGAGAATGGAATAAGAGACATAACATTCACATATTTACATCGATTCATAAGAAATCTCCATAACTAAAGTATTTTGCTAAGTTTCAGCATTATCAAACTTCCCCATTCGTGCACCTCTCCACTCTAATGTCGCACTCACTCATATGGTCAAATGAATTCACCTCCCCCAAGCTTAGCTTGAGGCATCGCATCTAAAGGAATATGATAGTGGAAAATGGGATTTTTGCCTTGGTTTTCCCAAGTATTTTGTGGCTCCAATATTGAGATAGAGAAATATATTTTTTTCTTTGAGACTTTGTTTCTCATTTTTCTTTTTTGGATTTTTGTAGGAGCTATATGATTTGTATTTTTGATTTTTGGCTCCTTTTTGGCTTTTTGGACTTTTTGGAGCTAACTTTTCCTTTTGTGGGGATTTTTTTTTGGGAAATAGATGCGATATAAGTAGCTTTAGGAGGTGAACTCAAGTGACATGTAGAGAATAAAAAGATATATGTGGAGAAAGAAGTAATATAACACTCGGTTCACTCTAAGATGTGCACGAACGGTTCAATAAGATAATACATCAACTAAAACTCATATGTAGGCATGGATATTCTCAATCATTTCAATAAATAGTGAAGTCAAGCAGTAAAGTTTACAACCATATCAGGCATGCAACAGAAGGTGAATAAGACAATAAAACTGATGCTTCGGATATACTAATGATGCGTGAATCTTGGTGCATTTCCAACAAAAGCTTACTAAAAACTAATCAATACATTCAGCTTCAATTAATATCAAGCATTCACTTAGAGGAGTCATCAAAAGAATATATAAGCAAGCACATGTGAATAGTAAGACTATGGAATACTCTAAGTAGCATGGCAATGAATAATAAGCATCGTGATGGTTTCTAAGGCAATAAGAGATATCATCATACGAAACAAATCTAGTAAAAGGAGAAAAGAAAATAAAGAAATAAAAATAAAAGAGAGGAAAGAAAAGAAAATCAAGCACACAACATGATGCATGAACACACATAAAAGGAAAATAAGATGGAAAATTCAAAAAGATGATGCAAAAATTTTGAAAAATAATTAAAAAAACCCTAAAATAAAGTAAAAATGCAACTAATGCATCTAAATGGCATGGAAATGCACTCACCCAAGCTTTAACTTCACATTGTCCTCAATGTGATCATAGTGGAAGAATATGAGGAACAACGATAATAATAGGGGGGTGAATGAAAAATGATGAAATGAATGATATGAAATCCTAATGCAACTACATGCACATGCAATGATGCATGAGAGCGCTTTCCCCCAAGCTTATACCAAACAATCCTATTCAAATGACTCAATCAAAAATGTCATGGCTTTGCAAAGCGTGATCAAGTCAAATGAATAAGAAAGTGAGTATTCACTTGAAAGAAATGCTCGATGGTGGTGAGCAAAAGGATGTGGCGTATCAAAATATGGAGAGGGGAATTAATATATATATAATGGGTTTGGGGTGTAAAAGATTTCTGTTGCCGTCATATGGGGTGATATTTATTCAATCAAATCTATACGGTCCCCTCGCTATCGAGAGGATTCGGGTTTATTGAAAGCATAAAAATTTCTACACTACTGGATTGATATCACCTATAGCAAAAGGCGGATCCAGTATCTTTGTCGGTGCAGGCAACTGCTCCAACTGCTCTTTCCGTGGCTCCGCCAGATGCGTGTGTCCACGGACTCCAACGAACTCCAACAATGCATCCTCCAGCATTCCCACAAGGACTCCACCTGTACCCTGCAGAGAATAGGATGCATCAGTTCGCTGCAAAATATTCACCCTCGTAATAAAAGTATCCCAAAGAGGATCGTCTATAGAAATATATGGAATAAATGATGGTGGACGATACTTCCCTGGAAATAATCCAATATTCTCACGTGTCGTGATAGCTGTCTCCATGGTATCCTCTCTCAGCTGCTCAGGTAAATCTAGATCATAGGTGTGGACCTCCTCGATAGGCTCGTCGAACTGTGACACGTCCAAGCATACCTCCGGTCCATAATCATATGTGTGCTGCAAAAGGTATGACGTGTCAAAAATATCTGAATCAAAATAAATATCAAATGGAATGCATGATTCAGAAATGGAGTGGGTAAAAATATCTCCCTGAGTGGGAGCAGTAAGCTCTGTGGGATAGTCCTCGACGTCAGTGGGAGGATGAGGTGGCTGCGGGAGCTCCAATGGAGGAGGGTAGTGCTCGGGATCCTCATGAATGGCTATGTCCTCGTCCCGATGTATGACCTCCTCGATGATAAGCTCTGGCTCCGTATGTAAGGCCTCCTCAAAAGCATGCTCAGGCTCCGCATGTGAGGCCTCCTCGTCAATATGCTCTGGCTCGACAGTGTGCTCCTTTACCTTCTCATCGACTATCAATGTGGGCTCTCTCTGGAATGGTGATGTTGGCTGCTCAAGTGTGTAAGCTTGTGGGGATGTATCACGTGGAGGGGAATGCCCGTAAGCAATCCGAAAATATAGTCTATCCCCCTCAAGACTGACATGGATGTCCTCCTCAATTGTTCCTGCAGCTGAAACACGGTTCATAACAAAATCTGCAAATCGTAGCTCAAATGCATCACCTGCTGTAATGCTCTCTGAACCGGTGAACCTCACTGACTCCAAGAGGCCATCCAATAATCTCTGAAATACGTCCTCCTCTGGCTGCGCATATGACTCAGTTTCTGCTTCCTTCACTGCCTCTTTGTCCATCCACTCTTCATATGCAATAGATGTATCGTAGGAAGTGGGATCACGACGGCACATTCTGGATCTGGTAGTAAGTCTGGCGATGCTTCTTGCCCATAAAATGAAGAAGCAGAACTGATATCTTTGGAAATCCCTGCAACCTTAAGCATGAGCGCATTCATTTCAAGTACACTCTTCGTACATTCCAATTGAAGATTGCTCTTATCAAGCCCGGCTTGTATTTCCACCTGGTGTGCATGCATCTCATCAAAAAAGATCCTTTGTCTCTCATCAAGCTTGGGCCAGTGCATCTCCTCAAAAAAGTATTCTCCCATCTGAGCACTCTGATCATAATAGTATTCTCCCGTCTGAGCACTCTGATCATAACAGTATTCTCCCATCTGAGCACTCTGATCAAAATAGTAATCTCCCATCTGAGCACTCTGATCATAATCTGTGGTCCGCGTAGTATAATCCATAGCACCTGATCAACAAAGATAAATACCTGGAGAAAAGATATCAGTGGCACAAAAGAATATAGAAATGATAATAATGGTGGCGGGGGTGAAAATTTCCTTTTGTTAGTTTTTTTCGTAGTCTAATCAACCTAATTGTGACAAATTGGCACCCAACGGAAAACACCTCCCCGGCAACGGCGCCAAAAACTTGATCGCCCCAAAATGCAACCCAAGAGCATAACCTAGTCAAAAACTTGGTCGGCCCCGGATATACACCCGGAGAACGATTGTAGTTTTACCGCAAGCGCACGGCGTAGTGACGAGCGGGTATCGAACACGAGGAGGTGGTGTTGGCTCCAATCTATCCTAGGTTGGTTTGACTACGAACGTTTTATTGGTGGAGATGGTTATGGTATAATGTAATGGCAATGGTGATGGATGTCGGTGTCGGAGATAGAGAAATCATTCAGATATCGATTCAAATACAATACAATAAAAGAGTCTAGGGCTAGGGAATCCCCACTACGGATCGTCATTCATCATCGTAAATAGTGAATCTCAATATTACTCGACTTGCATTGAGGTGAACTAGTCGTAACTGAATATAGAACCAAGCTCACGCTCTCGCGCTATTGCCGGTCTATAGCAACCTAGATTAGAGCCCAATCTCTTGCAAACCCTAACCTAAGCCACTAGCATGAAGATCGACGTCATCGTTCAATCGCTCCTCGAGCCCACTCTCGTGCAAACTCGAGTTACGATCTAGGTTGTGATAGTTCGTATTCGTCCAATCTCTTGCAAATGAATATGGGTAGAGATTTACAATTAAAAATCCTAGCTTTGGTCCAATCTCTTGCAAACCAAATCTAGAGAAACCCAATTGTAAACCTAAATCGAATATCTAGGCCTTCCCATCGATTAGAATCCAATCTCTTGCAAACCCCAATCGATGGAAATCCCTAGCTATCCGTAATAAATCAATCACAAGCTAACCTCCTAGCAATTCTAGCAATTTAGAAATTCATTCATCACAAATATGAAATTAGATCCATAGGGTTCATCCCCATGCCCTAGAACATCAAATCTACTCTAGCATAGCAATAAGGATATGAGAATCAATAGAAATCATTGCTTGCATACAAAAAGATAGAAAAACAAAGATTCAAATAAAAAGAAGAAAATACTTAGCTTGATGAAGATCTTCAATCCAAAATACAAGCTTTTAGATCCAAGAGGGGGCCTAGGGCATGGCCTAACCTCTAAAATAATCCTAAGAAAAACATATGGGGGCTAAGAAAACATAATGTGGATCCTCCCCAATGGTGGCTACAAAACCCCTTATATATCCCCCGAAAACCCTAGCAAATAACCCTAGAAAACCCCTCAAATTCGTGCCCAAAAACAGCCCAAACCGCAACTTAAAATCTGGGCCCGTCGTCGACTCGGCCGAGTGGAAAATGTGACTCGGCCGAGTGGAAATTCCAGCACTGCAGCATCAACTTACAGAAATTCTCTAGATTTCATCCGACCTCCGATTGGCGCGTTCTTAGCGGTGTTGGAACCGTCATGAAGTCTACTATCCATAAAAAATATAAGAAAAATACTTTCATTGCTGGAATAATAGAAGATTTCAAAAGAGTGGGAGGCTGTCTGAAAATCTGGGCGCTGCGTGTCCTCGGCATCACTCAGCCGAGTGGACTTCTCTACTCGATCGAGTTGGCTTCTCTACTCAGCCGAGTGACAGGCCCTGTAAAATTCCAATAAGTCGGGGGTCTTGGGGGGTCTGTCTTTGGAGGTGGCTCGGCCGAGTGGCTTTACTCACTCGGCCGAGGGGCATTTGGTACTCGGTCGAGTCGGAACCGTCAAAAGCCTGTACATTTCCAGTAAGTCGGCCTCTTTTGATGGTGGATTTCTCATGCCACTCAGGCGATGCGATCTTCTTACTCGGCCGAGTGGGATATCATCCCTCGGCCGAGTGCGCGCCCAATTCCTTCAGTTGGAGCGTGTCCGGTCTGGTCGGCCGAGTGGTCTTCTTGCTCGGCCGAGTGAGTGATCCACTCGGCCGAGTGGCATGCTGTAAATGCCCAATCTTCTCTGTTTCTCCTCCTCGTCGCTCCTACGGAGTTCCTTCTTCTTCCACCCGTCTCCCATTGCCGAATAGCCCTTAAAAGAGCATTGGGTGACGCTCCGGAGTGGGTGCAAGTCCCTTAAGCTCATTTTTGCTCCCGATCGCTCCATATTTCCTGAAATCCGAAAAAAAAAAGAAATAGTGAAAAGTAACGCAATATCGTCGAATACTCGTGAAAATCGCAATATGAGCAATCGAAATGGCGTGAAAACATGCAGAAAAAAGGTGTAAAATATGGACCGATCAACGTTTTCATACGTTTTGAAAATTTACGTTTTCAAAAACGCTTTTCCGCTGCAAAGTACTATAAGAGTACTTTTATTTGATAAAGTGATGGGGAAATACTGAAAGTTACTCTAGATGGTGATTGGAAACGTAGTGACCTTTCCGATTCTAGGGTAACATCTTCAGTATTTTTCGAAAGTAACTTATCAAATTATAAATGTCGTTCCAAGTGGGAGTTGAAATTAGAACTATCCAAATGGGATATTCTATTATCACTTCAAATGGGAATTATATTTTAAGAATTTTTCAATGCAATTTTTTTTGATCAAACCTTTGGTTTTGTGTCTTTTGCAGCATTTTAAAAGTAAAATGTCTTCCGCTTCAAAGAATATCGTCGCTGAGTTAAACAGAGGTGAAAAACTCAACGGCAATAATTACAAACTTTAGTCCATCAAGATACAATACGTTTTAGAGGAGCAAGAAGTGCTCGAAACTCTAAAGAACGTAATGATTGAACCCGAGTTGGGCACTACGGCCCAACACAGACGAGACAAGGAAGCTTTTGATGATTGGTCTCGGAAGAACAAGATAGCACGTATTACGTTATTAAGCAGTATGGCTGATGACATAATGCGCATCTTCCGAGAGCATGACTTAGCCATGGACATTTGGTCCAAGCTGGAGGAGAAGTTTGGTGGCACATCGGTGTCCAAACTTCGTTCTTTAACTATAAGATTTGATTCATACAAGAAACGTCCAGATCATTCCATGGGGAAACATCTGCGACATATGGCGAATCTAATCTCAGAGTTAAAGGCTGCAGGTCATGTGCTCACTAATGAGCAACAAATCCAAGCAGTCATACGTTCCCTACCAAATGGGTGGGACCAAATGAAGATGCATCTCACTCATAATGAGAGCATCAAGACCTTCAGCGATGTTTCCAAGCACCTCGAATTAGAGGAAGAGCGGCTTGCGGCTGCCAAGCCAAGTGCAGAAGTGCACATGGTTGCTAGTTCCTCACACGGGGGAAAGAAAAGGAAAGATCGTTCGAAGTCTACATATGAACGTAATGAGCAACCTGAGTCTATCAAGAAACCCAAACACAAGGGTGGGCACAAGGAATGGCACAAGAAGAAAGACTTGAAGAGGATCAAGTGCTTCAAGTGCAACAAGCTCGGTCACTATGCTCGTTCGTGTACGAGTGGAAGCGACGAGGTAACTTGTAATTATACTAGTTACATATGTGTTTCTAGTTCAATATTTCTTGTGGAATCTAATCCATTTTGGATAATTTATTCAGGTGCCACCGACCACATAGCAAGGGACAGACGGTCCTTCGTGGAGTATCACCGGATACCCCAAGGAACGAAGTGGATCTATGTAGGAAACAACACACGTGTTGAAGTGAAAGGCGTTGGGACTTGCAAGCTAGTCTTGGACAACGGCCGCACTCTCCTACTTCATGATGTTCTCTTCGCTCCAGATATTCGAAGGAATATAATATCTGTGGTCGTGTTAATGGGTCTTGGTTATAACTGGTTTTTTCATGAATGTAATGTGGACTTAAGTTGTAATAATACTCTTATTGGTACTGGGTTTGTATTTAAAGGATTTATTGTAATGAGTACAATGTATGACTCCTCATGTAATGAAATATTCCTTATTGCAAATTCTAAGACTTATGAGTCTGATGTGATTTGTTGGCACGCAAGGCTTGGTCATATTGGACCAACGCGTATGGATAGACTTGCCAAACGTGGCCTTCTATCCAATGTTTCAAAGGTTGAAATGTCGACCTGCGAACATTGCCTAGTGGGGAAATCTTGTCGCAAGCCGTTTGGAACCGGCACAAGGGCCGAGGTTCCATTACAGCTTATCCATTCGGACATATGTGGTCCGATGAATGTCAAGACAAGACGCGGGAAGTCCTATTTCATCACTTTTATTGATGATTTCACCCGATTCGGACATATCTATTTGATATCCCACAAAAGTGAAGCATTGGCTTGCTTTAAAAACTATATGAGTTTAGTGGAGAATCAATTAGATCGCAAGATTAAGGTCTTGCGAACCGATAGGGGCGGTGAATATCAATCAACAAGTTTTAAGAAACTATGTGATGAAAAAGGCATAGTACATCAGGTAACTATGCCTTATACTCCTCAACAAAACGGTGTTGCAGAAAGGAGAAATAGGACTTTAATGGAAATGGTCCGTTCAATGATGGCGCAAGCTAACTTGCCAATCACCTTTTGGGGTGATGCATTATTGACGGTCGCTTTCATTTTAAACCGCGTACCCTCGAAATCAGTTATCTCCACTCCTTATGAGTTGTGGAACCAAAGGTCTCCTGACTTAAACATTTTGAAACCTTGGGGTTGTGCATCCTACGCACATATTTCCCCCATAAGTATGGCAAACTTGGGCAAAGGGGAAGGAAATGTATCTTTATACAATACGCAGAAAACTCCAAAGGTTATGTTTTTGTTAGTCAGGAAGACAATGGTGGGCTAATTGAGTTTGAGTCGAGGGATGTCACTTTCTTGGAAAACAAGTTTCCAAGACAGGGCGAGATAAGTCAGGACTTATCTCTATTTGAGATTTATGATCAAGAAGGATTACCTCATTCGAGTGGGAGAATTCTTGGTGAAAACGAAAATACGTTTCAATCTTCACCAACGGATTATACGAATGACGATTATCCTATTCCATACGGGAATAATGATCCAAGTGGGAGCAATTCTAACAACATTCCAAGTGGGAGTGATATTAGAATTGATCTAAATTCGAGTCAACAAGGACTTGAAGAATCTCAAATACGACGTAGTAGTCGTACAAGGTTGGCTCCTCTAAAGGTTTGCGGAACTTGGGCCAAGGGGAAGGAAATGTATCTTTATACGATACGCAGAAAACTCCAAAGGTTATGTTTTTGTTTGTCATGAAGACAATGGTGGGCTAATTGAGTTTGAGTCGAGGGATGTCACTTTATTGGAAAACGAGTTTCCAAGACAGGGCGAGATAAGTCAGGACTTATCTCTATTTGAGATTTATGATCAAGAAGGATTACCTCATTCGAGTGGGAGAATTCTTGGTGAAAACGAAAATACGTTTCAATCTTCACCAATGGATTATACAAATGACGATTATCATATTCCATACGGGAATAATGATCCAAGTGGGAGCAATTCTAACGACAATCCAAGTGGGAGTGATATTAGAATTGATCTAAATTCGAGTCAACAAGGACTTGAAGAATCTCAAATACGACGTAGTAGTCGTACAAGGTTGACTCCTCTAAGATTTGAGGATGAATTTCCGCAAACCTTTATGACTTTACTACAAGAAGATGACGAGCCTGCTACTTTCAAACAGGCCGTATCTTGCCCTGCTAAAGACAAATGGATGGAAGCGATACAAGAGGAGTTAGAATCCATGAAAGTTAACCAAGTCTGGGACTTAGTTGACTTACCCAGAGGACGTAGAGCTATTGGGAACAAATGGGTTCTCAAGATCAATCATAAGGCTGATGGCTCTATTGACACATATAAAGCTCGCCTTGTCGCGAAAGGTTTTACGCAACAGGAAGGGATAGACTACGAAGAGAACTTCTCACCTGTTGTTCGTTTTACCTCGATTCGCCTTATTCTGGCAATGGTAGCTTGCTTAGACCTCAAATTACATCAAATGGATGTAAAGACTGCCTTTCTCAATGGAGAATTGGACGAGGAGATCTATATGGAACAACCAACATGGTTTGTAAAAGAAGGAAACGAACATAAGGTTTGTAAACTTCTTAAATCCATATATGGTCTTAAACAATCCTCGAGGTAATGGTATATATGATTTCAAGAAGTTGTCTTATCAAATGGTTTTACCATGCTTGATGAAGATAACTGCGTATATATCAAGAGGATTAAAAACAAGTATGTTATCATGTCTCTATATGTAGATGACATTTTAATAGCCGGAAATGACAAGGGCTTTGTGATGGATATCAAGGCTTGGCTTTCATCAGTTTTTAAGATGAAAGACATGGGAGAAGCCGCATATATCCTTGGAGTTAAAATTTCAAGGAATCGTTCGAAGAAACTTCTTTCTCTTTCACAGGAGACTTATATAAAGAAGGTTCTAGAACGATTTAATATGCAGGACTGCAAGTCCATTGATACTCCTATAAGCAAAAGCGATAATTTATGTCTGAAATCATGTCCTAAGAACCAAAAGGAGAAAGAGATTATGGAAAAAGTTCCATATTCCAGTGCAGTTGGTAGTCTTATGTACGCTATGATGTGTACAAGACCGAACATCTGTTTTGCCGTTGGAAATGGTAAGCCGTTACCAATCCAATCCAGGGCAAGTACACTGGAAAGCGGTTAAGAGGATAATGTGTCTTGTAAGATCAAACACATTGATATCCGATACGAATTTGCAAAAGACTATGATAAAACCAAGAAGGTAGACATAAGGTACATATCTACGCATGAGATGATAGAGGATCCGCTTACGAAGGCGATCCCAAGAGATGTGTTTTACAAACACTTATCATCTCAAGGATTGCGTAAGAGTTGACTTGTACCAATATAAATTCCCATGTCTGTAAATGATCAAATTTAATAAAAGAATAAGTTCTTTTTCAAACATTGCATATGAATTTCTTGAGAAATGTTTGTGTACATTTTTTGAAATCTCAGCTATACTTTCTAGTATGTCGGACAGATTGAGGTTGGCTCTCTCACATGAGCAACCGCCTTATTCTATCAGACGGATAGAATAGAGATGAGACCTGTTTAAAGTCAAATCATCAGACGGATGATTTAGAGTCATGACTTAAACAAAATGGTCGCATGAAAGATCTGCATCATATGGATGCTTACAGAAGATCTAAGAGGATTTTGAAATCCTATCTGTCTAAATGCGGGATGTGAGTCCAAAGGATTATTTGAGTAGAAAAAGGGACTCAAAGTCAGACATTGTGGTGTCTGATTATCATCTTTACAACATCATTGAGACATGCACTCCCTGGGAAAGGAGCGATGTTGTAATACGTATTCATACTACGTATGCATTTTTTGACCATTGGGTTAGAATAGTAAATAAGTTTACTATTATGTGAGACCTAAAGACCACATGGGTCTTAATTCATTACCCTTATGGACTCTAATTGGTTCCTTTAGATTTGACCGGGTGATTGCTATCTTAGCATGTTACTAATGGACTATGGTTAATTCGGTCCGGCGGGGCATGTTAGAAAAGTGAGTCAAGTCAAGATCAAAAGGATCGCAAGAAGAGGAAGATTAGTATCATATTCACATTTGGACTTTAAAGATTCAAAGCTGGCCAGCCAATTGCAATCCAGATGGGATTCAATTGTTGAATATAAAGTATAAGAAATGTGAAGAAATAATCTAGGGTAAAACATGCGTTGATCTACTCAACTTTGCTCCTCGAGGAGTGTTGTGTATCTCTAACAAGTGCACAACAGCGGACTCTATGCGCATGACGGTCACACAGCATATTTCTCGGTATGACAAACAGAAGAGTTAAAGAAAAATATGTTTCCTTACAATCCCCTCAAGTGTGAGTGGGAGATGTTGGATATGGACCAAATAAATACACCCATGAGGGGATGTATGAGGGTATACGGACCTCAGATGTCGCGTGCACGAAGGCGTGCGCGAAGGGAACCTTTTCTCGTGTGAAAAGGACCACTCGATAAGTGGAAAAAGCCACTCGATAAGTGGAAAAAAGCCACTTTATAAGTGCAAAATGGCACTTGATAAGTGGATAAAGAAGAAGATAAATGAATGTGCTAATATAGGCTAATAAGCTTATAATTGGTTATTTCCTACAATAACCACCCCTAAAGCCTATAAATAGGACCCAAGGGTAAGGCATTCATTCACACTTTCCATGCCATAAGTTTGCATAAGGCATCCTTATGTTCTTCTTCTCCCTTCCATTAAAATCCTCTTCTAGTTAGAGATTTAGGCGGTGAAACTCTGCTTCGATCCTCCGTGATGAAGTATCGACCGTCGTGGCGAATCCGAGGGCGAAGTTCCGAGATTACCGTGCCGTGTACGCAAGCATAAGTCTCAACTTCATTTATCGATCCTAACGTTGTTTTGACAGGATCCATCACTAAATTCCTAATCCCTGTCGAAATCCTAGTCCTATGGATGCATTAGGGAGAACCCACGAAGGGGTTTCCACCAAAATCCCAGATTTGGGAACTACTCACAAATCATGGCTAAAAAGCGATCTAAACAAAAATCAACCGTAAAAATCATGATCAGACGATTGCAATGAAGTAGTAACAATCCTATTAAGACTATATTAAAGTTTCACAAAGATTAGAAGACTTACAAAAACAGTAAAATTCCAGCCGTCACCGTACAAGAAAAAAGACAGAAAAATAACAGCTCTCGTTTTTGGAAACCTAGGGCATCTATATAAAGAAATCGACGTCACCCGATCGGTTGTCAACCGATCGGGTGGGCTGCTACGGTGCTTCAACATCGATGTTCAAAGCTTCACCCGCTCGCATGGTCCGACCGGTTGGCAGCTCCGGGTCATCGTTTGAATCTTGCGGCATCAGGTGAACCGATCGGTTGAATCATTCAACCGATCGATTGGAATTGTTCTCAAAATTAGCCGAGAGCTCTGTCGACTTGGCACGGTCAGCGGACGTCGGTTGAGCTCTCTGGGTCGTCTTTTGGAAGAATCGGCTACAGATGAACTGATCGGGTGAGATGTCACCCGATCGGTTGGAATTCAGCTCCAATTTGGCCGAATGCTCTGTTGGCTTGGACCGGTCGACGAACCGGTCGGTTGGTGTTCTTCTCACTCCAGCCTACGTACGGGTCGGACACGCGTGCATCACCCGATCGGTTGGAATTGTCCAACCGATCGGGTGAGGGCTGAAAAATGGCGATCTTCGTCGTTTGACCCCCTGGATCACGCGTGATTCCTCCTGTTGCTCCGGGGACTCATGATATCTTCGTTATATGTCCCCAACACTGGCGATCTCCTGCAAATACACAAAAACACCAAAAAGTGAAAGAAAACTAAAAATCCCAAGAAAGTGGGCACGAGACAACGGAAAACAACGGAAAAACACAAAGAAGACGTGTGTGAATATATAAAATATACACACACATCAACCGCCCACCGCTTCTTCAAATTACTCTCTTTAAATTTAACTCCCGAAATCAATCCAATTTGAGCAGCTGCAAAAAATTTAGCAAAAATCAACAAAAAAGCTTGAAATGAAATAATGCAGCTTATATGAATGAAGAAATCAATAATTACCTTTGAGATATCGCGGGAGCAGAGAATGAGAAGGAATCGAGCCAGAAATGGCAGCAGTAACAGAGGCCGTGATGGATTTTAGAGATCAAAAATAGCTGAGATTTAGCGCTGGTCGGTCCTGAGTATACACCCAAAGAATGGTTGTAGTTTTACCGCAAGCGCACGGTGTAGCGGCGAGCGGGATATCGAACACAGGGAGGACGAATGACCGTGCTTGCTCCTAATCAACCTGGCTATTTAAGAATAGAGAAAATTTCCTTGGGCGATCCTGTCACAATCGTCAGAAAAATGTGCGAAATATCAAATCAAATAAAGAACGTCTAGGGAATGGGGAATTCCCGCTACTCACCGTATTTCATAAATGTGGTTCGTCGGTATCAAAATTGCTAGAATGAGAATTTGGATGTACTAGTTGCAACTAAATGTGGAACCAAGCTCACGCTCTCGCGCTGTTGTCGGTCTATAGCTATCCTAGGTTTGGGTCCAATCTCTTGCAAACCCTAGCCTAGGAAAGCTAGCATTAGGATCAACATCATCGTCCAATTGCGCACTGAGCCCAATCTCTTGCAAACTCGGTCCACAATCTAAATTAGGATAGTTCCTACCCGTCCAATCTCTTGCATACGGGTATTGGCATGGAATTGCAATCGGAAATCCTGGTATCGGTCCAATCTCTTGCAAACCGATACTTCGAAAATCCGACTCCAACCCAATTCGGATTTCTAGGGCTTCCTATCAAATTGGGATCCAATCTCTTGCAAATCCCAATCGATATGAATTCCTAGCTATCCGTAGTAAATTGATCCCAATCTAATCCCTAATAGCAATTCTAGCTCAATTTCTACCAATTCAACACAAATAGGAAATAGGGCTTGTAGGGTTCATCCCCACGCCCCAAGACGTGGAGACTACTCACAAATCATAGCAATAGCACAAAAATAATCAATGAAATAAGCAATAGAATTCATCACAAATATTGAGATAAACAATAAAAATAGAATGTTTAGGGAAGAGAGATGCAAACCAATGGAGTTCTTCAATTAATCCAACAAAAATCCAAGTTTTTCCTCTTCTCCAATCACAATAATAAAGCTAAAAGTAATCTAAAAAGCTGCAAAAAATCTAAGAGAGAGCCCCCAAAACTAGGGTAAAAACAGGGCTTAAATAGCCCCAAAAATCGTCCAAAAATCGTGACCAAAATACCCCTGCACTGTTTTCCGCAGTTTTCGCTACAGGCAGCGCATCGCACTCGGCCGAGTGACAAAAGTCGCTCGGCCGAGTGAAAACCCTGCAATTTTCCAGTAAGTCGGGGCTTTCAGGGGTCTTCAGTTCGGGGGCGGCTCGGCCGAGTGAGTTGTCGTCACTCGGCCGATGGCTTCATCGCACTCGGGCGGACGGGATTTACCACTCGGCCGAGTGGGTCTTCTGAAGCTCAGGCAGCCGAAAAACAGTAACTTCGATGTTTTGGAAGGGCTTCGTCTGGGCGCCACTCGGGCGGACGCGATATCGTCACTCGGCCGATGTGGTCTTCGGTGCTCGGCCGAGTGCACAGGTAACTCGTGTCTGAACTGGTCGGCCGAGCAGTGTCTCGCTGGTCGGCCGAGTGGCTCCTCCACTCGGCCGAGTGGGACACAAAAAATGCCCAATCTGATTGTTTTGGCCTCCTCGTCGCTCCTGCGACGTCCATTCTTCTTCCGCTCCTCTCCAACAGCAAAATACCCCTCAGGGAGGTCGTCGGTGACCGTCTAGAGTAAGCGCATCTCGAGATCACTCCAAATCGCGCCAAACCACCTGAAATGCGACAAAAACAACAAATCGTGAAAAGCATCGCAATATCGTTGATATATCGTGCAAAACATGATTTGGGCGATCTAAATGGCATGCAAACATGCGGAAAAAAGGTGTAAAATAAGGAGTGATCAAAATCCCCCAAGCTTGCCTCTTACTCGTCCTCGAGGAAGATAAGTAAAAGGCGAACCCGGTGGATTCGGAAAACGAAAACGGCGAAAAAATGAAAAATGAAAAACGAAGAAGAATGAAAACGGAATAAAGAAGAAAGAAAGAAGCGAAGAGGTAGGATGCTAGATCATTTTCTCAGGACGTGGGTTTCACTTACTCTTATATCATGCACCGAATGAAAAATACATGTCAAAGAATTTTATTTTTGATATCATAGTATAATAGTGCAAATAGAAATAGAAAACCCACGAACAATGGTATAATCATGAAAAACGGAATAATTTTAAAATTAACGTCGTCTGAATCATTTAAAGCGGTATACAAATCACAGATCACACACTTTTCAATTGAACGCTTTCTATCAGGAGTATAAGAGTATCACACTATAGAATAGAGAGAATAGAAAAGTGTGGATTTCATGAAATGAACGCTAGGCTTAGATTTCTGGATTTCGTAAAGCTAAAAATAATCTCACCGAGTATAGAATATTACTTAGCCTAGGTCGTCGTGCAATGTCAAGTAGTCACTCTCTCACACATCAATGGATCCCCTCCCCCAAGCTTATCTATAAGCGTGGTGGCATAAAAAATATTTACATCCCCATTTTTTATACATATAGCTCCAAAAGCAATGAAAAGAAAGAAGAAAGAAAGAAAGTGAGATGGGATCTTTTATTGAGGATTTTTCCTCTTTTTTTTTCTTTTTTTTTCTTTTTCCTTTTTTTTCTTTGCAATAAGCAATATATACACAACGATCCCAACTCAGAGAGAGATAATGATATACAAGAATGTTTTTCTCTCTTTTATTTTTTTTATAGAATAAAATATTTGGAGCTAGGAATTAATAGCGGGGGAAATGCCATAAAATAGAATCACTAAGGGGAGATTCACCAATGATTTTAAAGGTAGAGAAATGATGTTCAAGATTTGTGGAGAAAGAAATAAATATAACTCTCGGTTCACTCTATAAGACATGCACGACAACTTCAGCAGGGTAATCTAATCTACTCAGTTTCGATCACAAAAAAGCTAACTAATCCAGATTTATCATAGCTAACATCATTCAATCATCCTGAAATGAAGTGTACAATTCATGCATATAGAAGTGATATAGGAAAAGAAATCAGTACTCCAGATATAGGCATTCAATGCGTGAATCTTGGTGTGTTTTCTGTGATAGCATACGTATGAATATTCAGGCTCAGCTAATAATAAAATTTCATCCATTTTCATGTGGAAAAAGTGTGGGTTACTATCTCTAGATGCAAAGCAAGTCATAGCATATGATATCAGAAATAAAATCTAAGACATGACAAATATAGCATGCATATAGAATAAGCTAACTCCACGTAGACATCATCACAGAAAAGTCATCTCTAGCATGAGATGAAGAAATAAAAAGAAGTAAGGATAAAAGGAAAATAGAGCCATTTACAATGCAGCACACAGAAAAAAAATAAGAAAAACGTGATGCATGGTAAAATAAAAGAAAAGTGGTGAAAATGAGTGCAAAAGTGAAAAACGGTGTGAAAAAAAACAAAAATAAAGGTGGCAAATCGAAAAAGAACGTGAGGACTCACTCCCCCAAGCTAAACGGCACAGTGTCCTCAATGTGCAAAGTGTGGCACACCGAGAGACAAGTAATGTGAGGGGCAAGTGAGGATGCATGCAAGATAGTAAAAAAGGGAAAATAAAAAGAAAAATAAAGAAGTGAAAATATGATGTTGATATGATGCATGCACAGACAGGAGTGATACGAATATAAATGTGGCACCAAAAACTCTCCCTCTATCCCCAAAATAGATATATAAAGATACGGCAAAATGAGAATCCCAAAATAAGTGAGGGGAGGGGGGTGGACAAAAGGGCAACGGGACCCAGCAGAAATGGGCAGCGCGACGGCAGGAAAAATCCAAGGCATCAAGGGTGCCTAAGAAGGTGGCGCTGCATCGTCTCCGTCCCGAGGCGGAGGTGGTGGTGGCTGGGGCTGCTGAGCAGGGGTGGGTGTGGTAGTGGCAGCAGGCTGAGTGTGTGTGGGGGTGGGAACCTGCTGGGTGGGTACGTGCGGGAGACGCTCTAAGATCTGTGTCAGGCAGTAGTGAATCTAAGGGATCAGCTCAAAGCGTCCCGCCATCGTAGAGACGGTGGAGGACAGGGTCCTAAGGTCACCTCTAAGACCACTCACCGCCAACTCGAGAGCACGTATGCTCTGCAGTACAGTGTCGGGCGGGGGTGGTGCAGAGGGACGCACCGGTCGAGGCTGTGCAGGGCGAGGCTGGCGTACGCGGGTGGAGTATGTAATGGGCTCAGCAGGGAAGGGAACAAAAGGTGCCGCGCTTGCAAATGTGGGCCTGGCCTCAGTGTGAGGCCGGGACACCGGCTGGTGAGAAGTGGAGGCGGCAGCAGCGAAAGAAGAGTGCAAAAGTGGCAGCGATGCGGCCAGAGAGGTCGATGGCACAGAAGTGTGGACAGACGCCACGACGCTCTCAGAAAATACAGCAGGGGTGGAGACAGAGGTGACTACCGCTGGGGCGGAAGTGTGTGGACCAAAAGGCGCAACCCCAGCGGAGATCATGCTAGCCATGGTCTCCACGACCGCGGTAAAAGAGGGCTCTCCACTCCCAACAAAGGTCTGCGGGCGATCGGGGAGTGCGGAGCAAAGAGGATCGACGGACAGAGGGCCTGTGGTGGTGGTGGGAGTGGTGGTGACAGCCTCAGAAGTGGTGGTGGAAGTGGGCTCAGCTGAGGTACTCGTGACACTGACAGAAGTGGGGACAGAAGTGTCAGGAGCAGCGGAAACATCGGGTATGGGCTGAGGGGCCACTGGGTCAACAGGCTCGGCAGCAGGCTCGGCAGGGTGTGCAACAGGGTCAACAGGGGCAGCGTGGGCCTGCTCGGCCTGCTCGGCCTCCTCGGCCTCGAGCATGTAAGCAGCGGGGATGAGAACATCCATCGCAGGGAGCCAGTCAACGTGGGCCGGTGCAATCAGAGTCCGAGCAGGGCTCGGGAGAATCATGTAATCGGCACCAAAAGGGCCGTGCAACCAGACCCAGTGACGCGCGCCATGCGGACGAAGCATCTTCATCTGGGCCATAACATCTATCGAAAGAGAAGTGGGGCCTGGGACGCGTCGCAAGTCGTCGGGGAAGTCCTCGCCGGTCATAAGAGCAAGCAAGGTAATCAGGCCGCCGCAGCATATCAGTGAGCGAGCGCCCACCGATACAATGATGCGGTCTAAAAACCAAGCCGCGATATCGATCACGACGGTGGGGACAAGCTCATCGCCATCCCTAGATAGAGCTCTGGGACGTGTCATCGTGTAGAGCATGTAGAGCTCTAGCGTAGACATCGTGCCCGGCCAAAAATGTCGTCGCCATAAGGCGCTGAGCAATACGAAGGCAGGGATGTACGATGGCCGAGGCCTTGGCCCTACTAGGGTCAAAGGCAGCGTGAAGACCCGTGATACGTGCCCAGAAGGCACCGGCGTCAAAGGAAGGTGGGGGATATGGGTAGGACCGTAACCGCGATCGGCACCGGGGACAGCGGGCCACGAGAAGAACGCTCTCATCATATCGAGAGTGACCTGGCACTCTCGATCCATGAACCGAAACGAGCATCCCTCGTCGGTCCAGGCGATCGAACTCAAAACCTCAAGTGTCGGGCGGGTAAAAGTATCTGCCGACACCTGGAAAAAATCTCGCCAGCCCACGTAATGCTTCACCAGTGCATCGATGCATTGTCCAAATATATCACACTTCATCTATATATCAGAATGAATAGACTTTATAAAATAAAGCTAAATATGCACTCATAAAGTTCCAAAAAGGAAATACAGATGAAGGAAACTAGAATTTAAAATGCATAGATAATATCAAACTAAGATAAGGCTCAATCGAGCAGATCATCATTCTCGAAGTCCGGTGCAGTGAACTTGGTCGGATCTTGAATAGCCGCCAGGTTAGTTTCAGGGGGAGGCTTCAGGCTCGCCTGATACAGGTCCTGGAGGTGGCGAGGAATGCGACAGTTTTTGGACCAATGTCCAGTCATGCCACATCTAAAGCATATGTCCTCCCAGTTCTTCTTTGGAATTAGCACTGGACCAGTGTTCTTATGATTCCATGTGATGTTTTTCTTCCCCTTGTTGTTGTTGTTTTGGGGTGGTGCTCTTGCTGGCTTCATTGCAGCTTTTCCTTTGTTCTTTCTAGCCTTCTTCTTGTTTTTCCACTTCTGGGGAGAAACATGGTGGGCTTCAGGGAGAGGGGCAACACCAGCAGGGCGCAGATTACGAGTGACAAGTAGTAAGTCTCTACTTTGCTCTACCCTAAGAAGGCAAGAGAGCAAATCAGAGAACTTCGTGAAGTTTTGTTCACGGTACTGTTGCATGAGAATTGCATCTTTCTCGTGGAACGAGGTAAATGTCTTTTCCAACATGCGATGCTCCGAGACATCTTCACCACACAACTTCAGGCATGAGGTGATATTATGAAGTGCTGAGTTGTACTCAGCAATGGACTTATAGTCCTGAAGACGGAGATTTTCCTACTTATAACTGGCACGTGGTAGTATGACATCAATTTGATGCCTATAATGTGCCTCCAGCACTGTCCACAACTCAAGAGAGTCTTCCACCGTTAAGTATTCGGCCTTTAAGGTCCGATCTATGTGTCTCCTGATATAGATAATGGCTTTCGCCTTATCCATGTCGGAGATAACAGTAGTAGAACTGCCAGCTGGCTGGGCCGCTGCAGGGGCCTAGCTAGCAGTTTTCTCTGCCACTGCAGGGGCCAGAATTGAGTGAAGGAGTGTCATTGAACGAAAGTGGAACTTCATGTCCACTCGCCAGCTCAGGTAGTTCTTTCCTGCTGCGTCAAGGACCTCGAAATCGACGCTAGCCAATTTTGCCATTTATCTATGCAATTAAATACGCATGAATTAATATTTGTTAAAAATAAATTCACGCAAAGTAAATAAACAGTCATGTGGGGATCGGCCAGATACCTATAGAAACAAAATGTCCAAAAATGTCCGAATACAGTCCATAAAAATGAATTACAAAAGAAATGAAAAATACAACCTGGAAACCCATTTTGGGTTGCAACATAATGCAGATTTCATCTCCGTCTTCAATTTGGCTGAGCTCCGGTCTTTTGGCATTTTACATTATAACCTCACTACAATTTTTCTCAAAACAAAAAAAGAAAGCGAGGTATATAAAAAGATGTTTTCCAAAATGGCTGATCCCAAACCACAAGACTGAATTATTTACAACATCCACGCAGTTTATATAAAATAATTATGTAACACACCAGTCATATCAAATTTAATTTAGTCAACATCGCACGCAATATTTTGGAGAAATATTTAATAATTACTTGGGCCACGTTGAGACATATCATGCACCGTTAGGTTAGATAACTAACGGCAGAGCGATCTCAGGACCTTCTGTAATTATTAAATAAATAATCTAATTAATCCAAATTATGCAGGTAGTGATGTTATTGATATAATACGGACCAAAAACAAATAACATCCCAAAATGAATATTAATGCAACACATCAATTTATCTAGATTTTTCAGAATTTCTAGTAATAGCATGATATTTTCTGATATTTTTCTAGATTTAATTGAAATTTTCTGAGTTTAAATTTATGTTTAAATCAGAAAAATAACATAATCCAATTATGACAATAAAAGCCCTTAGGCTTGCTGCGGGCTTCAGGCCCAACAGCCACAAAAAAATCTTAATTTTTATTTATAATAAATGGGTAAATGGGCTAATAGCCCATATGTTTAGTGTTGCAAAAAATAATATTCAGCCCCAAAAAATGAAATTGAGAACAATTTCATCATCTCCCCCAATCCCCAATTTTTTATCAAATCGTCATCTCCCCGACAGGGGGTGGAGCGACAAGAAACCCATGCCCCTGAAATGGGCCCATTATCAAGATTGGGGCAGCACAGCGGAGAAGCCACGGCGCCGGGTGGAGCGCCGCCGCCACCCCACCCCCCTCCCCCCAGTCCGGGGGGGGATTTAGTCATAAAACTTAGTCTAAAATAGCACCGGTGGTATAAACCTCTGAACATGTTCACGGTATTTCAATTATATATAGGTTTATATAGGTGGTATAAACATGAACATAATAAACAGTTCATTATATAGTTTTAGACATAGTGTGGTATAAACCTCTTAACATGTAAGTATTAGTCTAAAACAGTTCATTCCTATTTGAACATGTAAGATCAATATGTCTTTATTTTGACTATACAATACCACCGTAAGGGATGTTACACAGAGTCTGTTGCCCTTTGTAACCAACAAAGTCGATGTTGGTATAATACAAGGGGACCCCCAAAGATATGAAGCAATTTTTCTTGCACTCTATGTGAATGTTAGATAGAGATGTATAATACCAACAACAGTACTATATCATAGGCTCAAATTTACTTGTTTGGAGAGATTACGAGGCATGAACCTCGATTTATCGAATGCGTATGTCATTAACTTAATTACTTCCAAAAGTTTATGATGCTGCCATTGTATCATATCTTTATTTCTACGGGATTAGAAATTTACCTCTAGATCAAAGATCTGGGGAGAACAAATAAAATCCGTAGATAAAAATCCCCGCTCCCACTGCACCGTGGAAATCGCCGCAACGGATCGCTGCAACCAAAGATTCCAAGGGATCGAGCTTCAACGTGCAGAAATCACCGAAACGGATTGCAGCAACCAAGATTCCTAAGCGCGATGAGGGTGATTTGAGGGGATAAAAGGAGAAGCTCAAGAATGAGAGCTCACGTGCTGATAACGTGTTGGATAAACTCAAAGAAAGAGTAATCATGGCTCATAGCCATGGTCATCTATATATTCATATCAATGGTATACCAAGGGTCTCCACTACTAGTTAATGGGGAGTAATGGAGGGATAGAGAGGTGGGGAGGCCAAAGGCCTCCCTCACTCATAAAAAATGTTAGTAATTGTCGACAAGTGTGTTTTTATCCAAACACCTCCCCATGTATGTACATTATTCAATTTATTCCAGATTCATCTCTTCTAGAGGTTCTGGAAAGGGAGAGGATATGGAGATGAGCTCACTTTCCTGTGGTGGTATTGCTTTAGGGTCTCCGGGAGTTATTTCTCGCTTTGGAGCCTCTTGGTATGTCCTCTCATCCATTGAGGACATCCACTTCTGCTACTGATGGATTGCATCCATTATATTTGGTATGTCAATCCTAGATAGATTTTTAGCAGCATGGATGTGTGAATTTAACAATATTTATATTGTTAGTAACTATGTTTGATAACTGGTTAACATTTTCATAATTTTGGATCTTCATGATCTCATCACAATTCATGATAATCAGATCATAGGTATTAATGTTTGAAATGGTCAATTGGGCTTCAGGCTCATGGATAATTATAATACTTCTGTTGAACCTAATACTGGGAAATTAAAGAATTCTGAATGTGGAGGATCTTTGGGATCTCATCGAATCTTTAAATGATGGCCCATCAATGCACATCTTAGGAGAAGGGATTTAAAATGCTTCCCCAGTTTAGAGTGCTTTTTGATGGTTTATAGTGGTAATATGGTGATGTATACTCATCATAGTACAAAGATGTGCTCTAAACGCTTCCCCGTTAGGGGTTCTCGGAAGATGTTTATATGAGGTGATCAGGCTTATATAAATAGGTTCTAAGGAGGTGTTTTCATGGTTTGCATTGTAATTACATATTCCCATGTAGTCATCTACAACTGGATTTTTGATGGATAAGTAATCTGTTTAAATCATTTTACTGATTTATTTATATTACCCATTTTTCGGTGTGAACACAAACTTCAGGGTGTTCGACAATATTCCGGTTGTAAATATTATTTGATTTTCCAGTGTTATCTGTCATTTATTAACGTGTCATGTATGCTTGTTAAAAGCTGGATTGTGGTTGGATAATAGGTTTGATAATGACCATTTTTAGAGGATATATGGATGAGTTCTCAAAAGTACATTATCAGGCCTATGTAATGAGTGGATATGTCCACTTTTATCCCTCAAATACTCTCAAGAGACCTAAAGGTCTTATTATATTAATGATGATAGTAAATATATCATCTTAAATTCTTTTGAGGAAGTGAAGAGATTCAATGTCCACGTAAATGGAGATGATCTCGTAATCATTTTTCCCTTTTGAATGGGACAATGAAAGTTTCACCCTTTTTGAAGAATCTTTAGGTTCGTCAGATTTACAGGATTAGCTAATGATGTCTTGCATCATCAATCCACGGTGACATTGTTCCAAAGTTGGTCGATTCTAGACACTTCGGGTGTTCCAAATTAATTCCCTTTTCGAATTTATGTGGGACTTTTGAAAGTCTATTAAAATGCTCAATTTAATTATATCCAGTAATAGGTGAATTGTGTTCTGATTGTGAAGGATTACATCTTTACATTGACGATTATGCGGATCATAGTGGGACAAAGCTTCATGCTTTATTGATTTCTTGAGTCAATAGGGATTTCGTTTTGACGAATATCATTTGAAACTTTATAAGTTTCAGAGTGTATATGGCATCCTCATTTTATTTTTTTAGGAGTATTCAGGATATCATTCGCAGTAAAATAAAAAGCATAAAAAGCATGAAATTCGTCAATAAGAAATATTGTGATAATGCATTTAAGCACATATATACTGCAAGAAAATACTACTGATAATTATGTTATGGCAACAAGTTTTATAGTTTGATGTGTGCTCTTGAAAGCATGCGTCCACAATTATGCTCATTAAGATTTATGTTATGACAACAAATTAATTTTGTTTTCAAAGTTTATTTGTCCTCGGTAAATAAGGTCAATTTGACTTTCATCGTTTAGACTAGATATGTATATATTTTTATATGGCATAAGTTAATGTACATTCATGTTGCAAAAGCATTATGGGTCTTATCAGAACTTCTGGTCTGATATTGGTTTGCTATTGCTTACTCCATGTCGAGGTATATCATATCTCCCTTACTCATTTTATTCAAGACTTTCCTTGTTTTCAGTCTTCCTTATTGTTATTTATAAGGAAGAATGAATATTAGTCTTACGAAGTAGACATATACAAGGGAAATGAATTAGTTTCTATATTTCCACATTTCTAATTTATGAGAGACTTTTAAAAGTCTATTTGAATTCTCAAGTATGGTCTACATGCCATTTTTATTAAGTCATTCAAGTTTTATGTGGATAGAGAATCATGCTCATGGGGAAACAAATACGTGGATACGAAATTTATAATTTCTCACTTATCTATTAAGCCACGACTTCGGACGTTCACTTAAAATTAAAGCTAGATTCAAGAATCATACCATGTAAAGAGAGATTACTCTAATAGAGTTTAGTGGTGTTATGACAACTGCTGGTGTCAATATTGGTTTATATAAACCATAGATCTGGGAAATCTATTTACGGCAAAATGTGTATCTCTAAAAAAAGATCGCATAAATGGTTTTCGCATAATCCATCGTATTTAGTAATTTTTATTTTATTTGAGTAAAAGGGTGTTGACTTTTGATTTGATTTGAACTTCAGGTTCAATTTGTCAAAGTGGATATGATGTTAAACTTTTTGAAATTATTATTGGTTTGTTGTTATAAAACAATGTCATATCATGAGCATGAGCATAAGCATGGGATGAGCATATAAGTGTGCAATATGTAACATTTAATGATTTATCATGCACAAAATATAAAGCTTGTAAGCTAAAAAGGTATGCTTAATAAAATAGTTGAAAGAAACTAAATTATCCATGCAAACAATATCAAGCATGTGAGATAAAAATGTATGCTCAATTAACATGAATTGAAACATATATGATGTATACACATGTTATTTATATGCTGCAGGCATTACAAATATATTATAGAGATTTTAGCATGCTAAATAAAATGTACATCACAGAACATTAAATATGCAGCAGGCATATAATTTTCTACACCGGCATGTAGTTATGCAACAGGTATTTGTTTATTCATCACAGTCATGTAATATGTTTAAGCGCAAATTCATGCTACGGGCAATGAAAATATGCAACATCACAGGCATGTAATATGTTTAAGCGCAAATTCATGCTACGGGCAATAAAAATATGCAACATCACAGGCATTTTTAATGGAATAAATTTTTTTGTTTGATAATTAATTGGACCACGTGGAAACGTCATTACCCGTTAGGTTAATTGACTAACGAAAGAGCGGTCTCAGGATCCTCATAATTATTATATGTGAAAAATAATAAAATAATCCAATATGAAAAATGCGATTGGTGATGAAATAACATAGAATCGACCTGAAATTAATTTTAAAAAATGGATCAATAATTTTTATAAGCCCTTTGTTTTAAAAAAATATGGAAACCCCCTAATTAGGGTTTTGTGGCGATGGCAGCAAACGATGGTGCTGTAGCGGCCGAAGGCGGCGACACACACGGGGCGACTGCAAGTCGCGGTGGTGCGGCGCGGCGCGGGGGGTGGCTGCAGGCCGAGCGGCTCGCGCGGGGCGACTTCAGCTCGTGGTGGAGCAGTGCGGGGGGGCAGCTATAGGCCGAGCGGCGCGCACGGGGCGACTTCAGGTCACGGCAGTGCGTGCAGCTGGCACACAGGGTAATGTGCGTGCAAGACGACAGCATGTCACGGTGGGTGCATGAGGGAGACAGATGCGCAGGAGGCGCGTGCACAAGAGGCATGCACGCCGGAGGCGCACGCGGGTAGCGATGCGTGCGCGGCAGGCGCGCGCGCGACGATGCATGCGTGGCAGGCGCATGCTACAGGCATGTGTACGGGTGATGCGCACGCGGCAGGCGTGCGCGCGGGCGACGCACATGGGGAGGCGCGTTCGGTGGGCGCACGATGTCGGCTGTAGGCCGGGCGGTCGCACGCGCAGAGAGGGGGCACCAAGCCCTCTAGATCCATAGATTTCGAAGGAAAAATAGATTTTCATTGTAAAAATACAATTTTTAATGCTGAATCAATGTTTTTTATCGTAAAATTTGATTTTATCATAAAACCGTTGAAGTTTCATCAAAAATGATTTTAAAAACTCTTTTTTTAATAGTGATCTATGTTTAAAATGTGATTTTTCATACAGATCTAAGTAAAGAAAATAGATCTAATAAAGAAAATCACATATCCATCATCATGCGCATGAAAATTTTAGATCTAGGAGATATGTATAATTACCTCTTGATCCTACCCGCCCGATCTAGCGAAGTTTAGAGAAGGAAGCCGAATCCGCGTCCTCGTAATTCGTCCGTTGGCAGAGGTTCGGCTCAGCTGAAGAGTGTGCTAATAATGTGTTGTGAGAAGGGTTAAGGGCTAGGAAACCCCAGCCTCATATATATATTATTCAATGTGGGTGGATGCCCAATAGGCCCAATATGCCCAATTTATAATAGTAACCGGTTTTGTACGACCGGTATTCATTGACGTATTTCGTACGTATCTTGTCGATGTATAAAAGATGAGATTATTTGCGTTATAATTTTTCTTGCCATAGCCTGTTTGCGTGACAGTTACCACCTCTACGATCCACTTGACTTCACGATCGCGCTGATACTAATTTTGCCGGGTTTGGACATCGTTGATGTTTAGTAGGGAAATCGTAATAGTCTGATCATGTTAATCATACTAATTTCTATAATCCAATCATTTCTTATAATAAATATTAACCCATTTTAGAATTACTAGAATATCTAAATTGATATTTCCACAATATTCTAACTAAAATAACATTCATACAATAATCTAATTAATACCTAATTATCTAATCAAATCTTAACAAATAAATATACGATTATCTAAATCTTAACAAACCCTATCTCCCACAACAACTCCCAAGCCGCAACTCGCCTTACCCACGTCCCCAGCAACGTGTGAGTATCTCAACATACCCCAGATCACTCGCCCTCTTCCGTTAGCAACAGCTCGATCAACAGACCCACGTCATTTCTCCTTTAAAAACAAACCCACGTCATTTCCTCTCTTCAAAAAACAAAACCAAAACACGTCTTCAACCCAACGAAACCCAGCTCCGAGCATCCCCTCCCTTCAACCCACAAACCCGCAGTCATCCACGTCGCCACCCCCTTTCACCGTCCATCACACCGACGAACTCACCGCAGCCACCCCGACCCAACTCTGCCCCCACTTCGCCGTTCCCAGCACTCCGGTGACCTCCAAACACCGTTCACCTCAACACTCCGACCCTCCGACATTCTCCACCCTCACTTCGCCTGCGTCTTCACTGACAAACCCCGAACCCCAGCGCCTCGCCTCCTTTGTTCCAACCTCGTCGTGCCCCCGTTGTTCTCGTTGCCTCGCGTCCTTTCCACAACCCAACCCCGCCGCAAACACCTCTCCTCCCTCCGACGACCACCCTCAACCTGCCAACTCCCCAACCCCGACCCCTTTCAAACTCACCTAGCGCCATCCTCGACCCCCATCAAACCCCGACCACCCAACCTCCACCACCTTCCGGCGTCATATCCCTCATCGCATCAGTGCCAACCACCCAGGTCGCCCAGATCCGCCCTCTCAACCCACGAAGACGCCAAGAGACCGTCGACAACACCTCCGACGCCGTTGTCGTGGACGTCCGACCGCGCTCACCTGCAAGCACACACAAGGAGCTCACGAAACCACGTGAGCTTAATAGTTTTAATAATGTTCCAGCATGCTACTGTAGGGTATGTTATAATATATAGTTTACTAAGTTAGGATAATTAGTAATATGTTAGTTATTAATGCTGCATGTTAGTGTACCGACGCCAGCTTCAGTATATAATATTATCAGAGTGTACTAAGACATTTTAGTTCAATTAATACCCTAAAATGTTAGTGTATATAATTACTTCATGCATGTTAACTCCTTGTAAATTGGCAGTATGATTATACCCTCCTGTTAAAATACTAATGGACATAGGTCAATCTGATAATGCCACAGTTAATGATTAATACATAGGTTTATATATATACTAGTCATTACCCGTGCCCCTATGGGCACAGTTTATTTAAACTTTTGTTCCCCCCCCCCCCAAACTTTTGAAATGGCTCAGATTTTTTTGTTTCCCCCTAAATAATTTCAGCCCATTTTCAATTTTTCCCCCAAAACTTATCCTAGTCATCAACTATTGTTTGTCCTAGTCATATTTAGATTGTCCACGTAGGACAAACCCCGCCACCTAGGACAAACATTTGAAATCTTCATTCTTTATTATTTATATATATATATGCAAAAAATTTATTATATGTATACCATTAGCACTAATCAGATTGCTATTAAAACTGTTTATAAATTAAATAAAAATGATTACGGTGTAATGGTAGATATCTTGTTAAACCCTTTTAAGAACCATTTATCTGATGTAAAACCCAACTTCGTAGAAATAACCACACCTCTTCTTACGACCGTTTGGACACCCAACGATTCTCGAGACACGTATTTTATCGTAAATGACTTACAAAACTGATTTGTGCAACCTTAATGCTAAGTTCTTTTTTTAATACGCTTATCAATTTAGAATGTTGAACTACATGTTATCATTATATTAGCTGTTTTCGGAATTAAATGGATGCATAAATAATGTTGTTATGTGTTGGAACAATTGGTTATCTGCATGTTAATATAACGAACCGAACTAGACATAGGGTAGGATACACCCCTCGAAATGAAAATATGTAACACCATTGAATACAGATGGGATATACCTAATTGAACGACTAGACAGACACGTGGATGGGGTTGGTGTTGGATACAACGATCTAGGTTTAATTGTTTGATGATGACAAACATTTGTGAACGATTTTAACGTGTGTGTTAAGTGTTTCAGGAACGGCGAACGTGCGACTAATTCACGGAAGGACTAGGTCAATGTACAAGAAAGATAGGGGAGGCGCAATGTTTTTTAGTTAATATCCAATCTCAAAGACAACCAGTGGCGCATCCTTCAGAAAATTAAAAGGATAGGACCACTTTTTTTAAATGCCAACTCCTTCTGGAAATAATCATATCCCTTAGAAATGGCTGCATGCTACTAGGTCTTGTGTGCAATTTTTTTTGGCTGACGCAGCCGATTTTATCTTAGCCTATACACAAAGCCCTTGACCAAGAGCCAATCAAATATTATCACCCAACTACACAATAATCTTAGTGGGCCGAAACAAAAATCCCCATCTTTTTGACAAAAAAAGCAAGCACTTGCATTTTGTTTGTAACCAAAATAAGCCCATGCCTTTTCTTTTACGCACAGCACTTCATGCAAAAAGTAATAATCAAAAGGGGCTCTCGTTTTTGCCATGTTTTTTGTTGCGGAACATTTTTTTTAATCTGATTTTTTTTTTCTTTTGACCTAACGCAGCCGCCCTTTTAAAAATCGCCAAGAGCCGGCCATTGCATGAGAGAGGCAAACATCAAAGCAATCCATGTGCACACGCAACCAGGGTCTCCTATCCAAGCAAACGACATTCAATTAATCATCAAGGAGCAAAACCCCCAAGAGCAGCCGCAATAAGAGGAGAGGGTATCAAGAAATTGTTTTGCGCAATTCTCAGAGGAGAGAAGCGGATCCGAAATCTCCACCAGAGCTTCCTGCGGCTACAAGATAAACCAGAGGAGAAATAAAGTTTGAATCAAGGAAGCGCATCTCTTCTCAAAATTCTTTGTGACCAATCAAGTAGAGATCAACAGGACATTTTTTTTGGGTGCTTTGAGATCAAGGGACGAAAGCACATGGATTCCTCATCAATAGTATACGGCTGTGCATCAAGGGTCTAATTGAAGAAGCAATTTATGAAAGTGCCGCAATTTCAAAGAGAATTCGCAACTTGAGTGTCTACGACGAGACGACGACATCTTGTCAGATTCAGATCTGACCCGTGCTGATTGACGAAGGCGACACCGCTACACGATCTGAGCACTCTAAACTCTCTTGTTTATTATATTGTGTAGTATTTGTGTTAGATCTTCGTAGGGGAAACTTTACCACCTTCTGTGTTACTTTTTGGGGACCTGACGACTTGGGAGTCGTCACGGAGGGAGAGCATCTGACTAGAGTGATAGTGTAGAGCACGTGGTGTGCGTACGAGCTAGGTGAGAGTAGATTTGAGATCTTGACTCATTGTAGCCGTACTTGATTACATATCTATCTAGTAGTTGCTTTCGGGGCTGGAGTAGGTCGTGGGGACGACCGAACCAGGGTATATCTGTGTGTATTCTGTGATTGCTATTTTATTGCCCTGTATGTGCCTATAACTGCGTGGGATTGTTCGTGGGTTGCACGAATATTTTTATTAGCCTATTCACCCCCCCTCCCCTCTAGGCTACGATCCAGATCCAACAGTTGGTTCATGTAGTAGAGTCTGTAAATGTGTCCGGTACATCTTACGGCTACTTCCATACCACATTAATGGAAGCAAGCATCTTGGCCATTTTCCAGGTTAGGGATTGTCATGACCCGCTACCCATTATGCTTGGGAGCAAGGACGCGAGCGGGTCTGCATGTGCAAGTAAGGAGGATGTACTTTTTGCTTTTCTTTCCTCCTTGACTTAACACAATAAGTGTCTGTGTGAAACTTTGCAGGTACTTGCATGCATACTCAAAAACAGCACAGATAAGCAAAAATTATTTTTATTGTTACAATCTGAACATCTCAAACTGAATTACAACAATGAATGGAAGAAAAAGTGGGTCATATGACCCATACAACAAAAGCAAAAGATTACAATGA
Source organism: Scilla litardierei (assembly GCA_030789695.1). NCBI lineage: Eukaryota > Viridiplantae > Streptophyta > Magnoliopsida > Asparagales > Asparagaceae > Scilla > Scilla litardierei. Next base: position 182,383,336 of record CM061141.1, on the reverse strand, counting down.
TGGTTCACAGATTTGACAACTCTTGGTCCTCTGGCTCAGCTATCCCTAATGAGCCATCCTGGTAACCTGGCTGATGATCTGACATACACAACGAATGTATGTCAGCAAGGGTCTGCAAGAGAAAGTAAGAAACCCAAGGCGAAGTGTACGAATAGAAATAAATTATGAAGAATTAATTATTTAAAACAAGGTACCAGCATAGTTTAAACATGGCAAATTAAAACACGGCGAGGTAAGGAACTTCTAGCATGGCAATTCTACAGCATTTTAAGAGTAAAGTAATGAGCATGACAATTTATATAACATGACAAGAAAGGAAAAGGCAGTGCAAGAAAGTAAACGTGGCTTGGCAATGGCCGTAGCGTGTGCTACCAGCTATAAGATAAGACAAAACAAGACAGTGTGTGTCAAGAGGGTTCACGCCTTACAGTTTGAGGGGAATCAAACCCTCTAAACCGTGCGACCGCTCAACCCTACCCCAACCCAAGTGCACAAAACAAGTCCATACAGGGGATCACTCACTCTGCTAGGTGAGTGCCATATTGCCCGCAGGCTATGTATTTGTACAAGGGATCGCTCTCTCTGTCTTGGAGAGTGCCGGAGAGTGCCCTATTGGCCGCAGGCTGTGCAATACAATCAATTGTGTTCAAAGCAGTTCAAGAGTTTCATGTCCTCATCAATTTTCCATTAATGATTGTTCACACCCACACACCCACACACATGCATTAGCAATCTACTTACTATGGGTCCACACACACATATGCACAGAAACTACAATTAACATTAATACATCAATAATTCATTTAAACTCGCACACTTGCCTGATTTGACGATTTCGGGTGTTCAGGTGGTCGAAATGGGAAACGTGTGACCCAAAAACACCGTGGAGCATCTGGTCATGTCAATTTTGGCATTTTCTGAATTATCACACCGTAAACAAATTAAACAATGAATTTAAGAAGGGTTATTTATTAAACATGATGCAATCAACTATTTTTTGTTTTTTATTCTTGAATATTAAACATGGGATTTTTTATGTCGATGTGTCACAAATTAAGTATGGGTCGTCATGGTATTTTTAGTGAGCATCATTTCACATGTCAAATTCTTGTTATTCAGGTTTTAGTGAAAAAGACGATTTTAACATTTAAACTTCAAAATTTCATTACAAATTGTACACTAGTTTGATTTTGATGAACTTAGTGTCGTTGGGTTCGTCTTGACGAGCATTACGATACGGTGAGGTCGGTTATCTAGTTTGATCAGACATATAACAGAATTAGGTCTTATACGACATATCAAATGTTAAATATACTCCCTACGACGTCTAATAATTTGTTTTTATTAAGTTCGCTATCGTAAGGTGTGGGTTATAGCATGCTACGGGATAGATCTACTAACCGTTGTCGTAGCAATGTAACGGAACGTTGCGAGGGCAGCGACGACGCGTACGATGACAAATCAGCGACAAAATGACGATGGAGAGTGAGAGGATGGGTTGCGCCGCCATGGAGGTCGCTGGATCTGAGAGAACAGGGCGCGGAGGAGGTGAAATGACAGGTCTGGACGTTGCACGTGGACAGCGGGTGGGGGGTCTCGGCGGCCTCTAGGGTTCTCCGGAGGGCTCTTGGCCGTGGGAGACGGGAGGGTGAGGATGGTCGAGGGGGGAGGGTGCTTGCCCGGTGTGGGTGATTGAAGGGAGGAGGAGCGTGGCTGTCGGGTGTTACAGGCGGCTTTGGGGGCTGCCAGTCGGAGCTCAGGCGAGGGAGGAGCGCTGGGGAGGAGGCGAGTCCGGCATGGGTGGTTGAAGAGGAAGGTGGCCGGCGGTTCTGGGCTGGGTGTGGGCTTGAAAAGGAGGAGGGAGATGCCACAGGTTTTGGTGCTGGGGGTGTTCAGACTAGGTGCTTGCGCGAGGACAGGAGGAGGGCACGGCAGGGTTCTTGTCATGGAGGGAGAAGAAGAGAGTACGGCCTGCGTGTGGGAGTGTGGTGGGGAGAAACGAGGGGAACTGAGTTTCTCTTTTTTTATGTGTGCAACTGAAAACGAAAGTGAAACCCTAGGCTCCTCTAGGGTACGGCTGCCAAACAAATAGAACTAGGTTGCTATATATAAATGTAGGAGAGAGAGAATAGGTAAGGGTTTTAAAAATGAAACAAAGAAGAAAAAGAAGTCTGCTTTCTTTTTTTTTTCTTTTTTCTTTGATTTGTGCAGCTGTGTATGCAAGCCCTAGGTTAGCTAAATAGGGTATGAGAGATATGGGGATAGAGTAGGGTTTGAAACCAAGGGGGGCCTTGGGTTATTATGTGCGGCTGAGGTGAACACTAGGGTTGGGCTCTAGTTTATAGTGATTGGGTTCTTAATATAGAAAGTGTACATAAGAGCCCCTGGGTTTATAGGTGCATGTGCACGAATTTGAAAGGAGAAGGACCAAGTGGCGGCTGCCCTAGAAAGACAGGTTTGGGATAAAAGAAAGATTTGATTAAATAAGAGGGATGTAAAGATTAGGAGAAAAAGGAAAGAAACAAAGGAATAATTGTGATTAAGGGGGGATTATTAGCTAATTAAAAAGGAAATGAAGAGCCTCCCATATAGATATGGAAGTAGATTTAAAATTTGAATTCAAACTTAGAAAAGAAAGTTTAATAAGAAACATAATGATAGATTTAAAGAAGTTATAGCTAGTACGTATTCAAGGCACGTAGTTAATACGAGTACGTCGTATGAATACGTAATACATATACGCAATAATTACGGCTACAGAAAGAAATACAACAAGGGACATGGTATGAATAAAATATGTATTACGAAAATACTGGTCGTTACATTCTACCCACCTTAAGAAAAATTTCGTCCTCGGAATTTCTTAAGTTTCGAGTTCGTTAACCAGATGTCGATAATACTATCACATGAATTCCTAGGATGTAACTATGATCTGAAATACTTCAGACGAAGAAAGGGAACAAGTAGGAAATGATGTAAGTGACGAGGTTAAGATTTAATTTCGAAAAGGTGGGGTTTACGGATGACTATGCACCATCGATGGCCTTAACCATCAATGTGCAAGCAAAAAGCTAGTGACGGCTACCCACATCGTGCAAGGACAAGGGTGGGTGAAAAATAATAATGTATAAATATATATATACACATACTCATAATCTACAACCCCAATATTCTAACATACTGGTTGCCAAACCCATAGCCTCGATCAAGTGTCCCTAAAATAAATTATCACTTCTCGTCTCATCACTAAACAACGCCACAACTTGTAAGCATATCCCAAAACTTAACTATAGGTCCAACATTTCTGTTTGATTTCTAATTCAATACTTTATACAAAGCAACCTCTGAAAGAAAATACTAAATATCCTCAATTAATACCTCTTGCAAATTTCCTCACTTCTTCGTTTATCATGCTATTAGGGCAGTAACATTTCCCGAGAAATCTTTAATGTACAGTCTCCTCTATAACTAAGTCCTCCAAAACTATACATTCTCATAAGTTGTCTTATCCGTAATATGTCATCCTTTATTCATTGTATAACCTAACTCGCAGCACTATAATTGTGACATCCTCCAACTCCAATCTTATTCTTATATTAAGCAATCGTTATAACGATGCTTCGGCCAATTACCAATATATAACAACAAGTACAAATACGCCTAGTATACATCACCTATTACAATCAAAAAATTTCTTGTTCTCAACTCATCCTTCATCGTGACAACTCATAAACTTCTTCATCACAACTATCAAACTATTAAATCACATCTCATCATTTCTCATGGTATCTTATCTTAAGCAATTTTAGATCAATCTATACGACAATCCATTCGTATCATTTATGATGTCTTTATCACCATATCTGTATGATGGAGCCTTGTTGTTCTAAATACTCTATTCATAATCATCGTCACCATAAATTATATTATACCCCAGAGCCACCCTTAGCTGTTAACAATCTGAATTTCAAATCTGTAACGTACCCATCTCCCTGTGCACCATTCATAAAATGAAACTCTATTGAAGCTGTTCTACAATGGTATCATCCAAATATGAAATATAAATATTGAACACATCATTCTATTTATTACCTTGTAAATGGATTAATCTAAGCTCCTTGTGTTCATAATCAACTAATACTACTACACCTTACATCATCTCAATTACACTTAACCGTAAATATAATCTCCTAATAATAATCATCATATCTAACATTCTAGCAATATAATGTATAGCAAAAATTTAACACTGTTGATGATGGACTAAAAAAATAGAAGAAAACATTTAAAAGATTTATAACGCAAATTTAAAACTAATCTCGCTAGAGTTTTAGTAAGTAAAGACACATACTAATGTGATAACTAAGAAATAGTGTACGGTTCAGAGTTGAATGGTGTAACGTATCAAGGTTGTGATGAACGGTTTCAGATGAGACATGGAGAGGGAGGTGTTGAGTATTGATTCCCCAGATTTGGTTTTGATGATGAACAAACATAAATATCGTGTACTAATTCTCTTTGAGCACAATTATGGAAATCGTCACCAAGTTACTCTGTAGATCTCAAACGACATCTCAAGACTTCTTTAGAGCGCATGATCGTTGTGCCTGAAGCTTCGTTGAAGCTCAAGAACTTGTTGATGAAGTCAAGAGATTCAGACTCATCATGTTAGAGCTTTGAAGACGGTTTTTCTTGTTTATCTCTTTGTCTTCTTGCTCTACTTTATAGAATATTAAGCCTTGAGTCGTACTTGCTTAGTATCCCTCTTAACTATCTTATCTACTTACTAGGAATGTCATAGAAGCTATTAGATAGGGTCCCTTAGCCTATCGCACTTCTACCTGGCTTCTGGTGCATCTTAGTTGGTTCAAGTTGAAGAACTAATCGATTAAATGTCAATCTAATCGATTAGGAATTCTTCTTGAATCAGCTAGTCATCTTTTGAATCTTAGCCTAATCTCTGTTGACCAACTAGTCGGTCCAAGAAGGTTCATCGACCGATTAGTTCTCAAACTAGTCGGTTAGTGTTTCTTCTTAGACCGACTAGATTATCTTTCTTCTTTAACACATATCTCTGTTTACAACTAGTCGGTCCAAGAAGGTTCACCGGCCGATTAGTAATCAAACTAGTCGGTTAGTGTTTCTTCTTAGACCGACTAGATTTTCGTGACCTTTTTAATAAAGTCTCTGTTTCAAACCAGTCGATCCAAGAAGGCTGACCGACCGACTAGTTCTCCATCTAATCGGTTAGTGATTCTTCTTAGACCGATTAAACTGCTTTAATTTTCCAGACGTTGGAGATTTTATTTCCACGATTTTCCTGGATCTGTTTTGATTCTTTCCATATCTGTTTGATGCGTTTCAAACATGGAAATTCTTCCCTTATATGTAGACATTCAGATCTAGTTTTTTAGATATCGATTATCAATTTTGAAAATGCTTGATCTCTCTCGAAAAAGGTTCGTGACCTTTTTCGTGAACTAGTCGGTTTGTGTTTCTTCTTAGACCGACTAGATTTTCGTGACCATTTTACTAAAGTCTCTGTTTCAAACCAGTCGGTCCAAGAAGGATCACCGACCGACTAGTTCTCCATCTAATCGGTTAATGATTCTTCTTAGACCGATTAAGCTGCTTTAATTTTCCAGACGTTGGAGATTTTATTTCCACGATTTTCCTGGATCTGTTTTGATTCTTTCCATATCTGTTTGATGCGTTTCAAACATGGAAATTCTTCCCTTATATGTAGACATTCAGATCTAGTTTTTCAGATATCGATTATCAATTTTGAAAAGGCTTGATCTCTCTCGAAAAAGGTTCTCTCTTTTTCGACCTAATCCTTCCTGGAGATCTTTGGCTTTTGTGCGTTCATTCTCCTGAAGGATTCAAGGATCGATCATCATCCTAGCCGTCTCCATCTGTTCATCTCAGTGGTGCTAGTGTTTCAATCGTTCTTCGTGATCTTTTCTCTCCATCATCTTTCCTTGCCCTAATACTGTAAGTATCTCTCAAGGCATAGGAATTTGTGGTGAGTATTTTATATGTCATTAAACCCTTTATTAAAGTTTGCTCTCGGTTTGTGAGAGGTACATGATCCCGGTTTGTGGGAGTCACGATTGAATTTTTGTTTTTATTTGTCTTGTAGTAGTTGCTACAAGAAGTTTTTAGTGGAAGCTTGAGTTAGTGGACTCTAACTCAAGTAGCCGGAAGGGATCAGGGTGTCCGGGACGTAGGATCACCGGCAACAAGTCGGGGAGACTTGGGTGGATCCGAACCTGTTAGATCTATTGTTTGTGTTGTGTTATTCGTGTTGTCTATCTTTATTCCGCATTGTTGTTTGTGTTTGCACGATAATTGGGAATCATCCTCTTAATTATTTTAAAGTACTATTCACTCCCCCTCTAGTACTTGTGCAGTAGCTACTGTAACGCCCCGCTCTCCGATATACCCGATAAGTACGAATCCGTATCAGGTATTCCCAAAGAGGCGGGTGTTACGAAGGAAATGCAAAATTTCAAACACAGGCAGGTCCACTGCGCACTGCTGGGATAGTACCTGTAGTATTCCAGACATAATAGAAACACAAAAGAGCCACCAACTCAAACACCAATATAACATATATATAAACTGCTCAATTCCAACATCAGTTACAAATCTCTAATACAATATATATGACCCAAACTCACCCAAGTATACTGACACACCCAATGTCTCCCGCTTTCACCCCCACTCTCAAATCCCATCAATTGTGCTCGCGGGCCTCTGACTCCTCGAACCAACACCTGAAAAATATCAACGGGGACACGTCACAGCATGACCCAGTAGGAATATCCAACTACATATATTATATTATTCAATGGAAATGCATCTACTATGCAACATACTTTCAATGGTGAAAGGCGAAGATATTTGAAGTGAAACATGAAAGTAAACATAAAGCTCCAAAGATGGGATAGCCAACTAGCATATTATTCAAGTGCCAACAACTACTACCAACTACAATAGGCGGCATATCATAATGTTGTGAAATGGAACATAAGAGTAACATAAGGCATCAAGGGTGGTAAGACATGGCATTTTGCAAAGCAATTTGAAGGTAGCCTTAAGACTTTTAAAGGTTAGTGTACATGACATGTTGGGGGCATGAAGCATACAATATAAGGGGGCCACATAATCCATAACTAAAAGGAAGCGAAAGGAACTAATTTCAAAACAACATCATTGTAGAATTAAGAATTAGTTAGCAACATAAATTTTATTCAATAGAACATTATCATGGGGCTAAAGCATAACATACAACATAAGTTAAGGTCTATGCGTTTCTACAACAATACCATTTCAATTCAAGTGAAGGTAATACAACATCAACCCACGTTCAACTACTAGCAACCATCAAAACCCCACTTTCCAACATACAACCATTTCAAACACATAACGCATTCATGGCAACATTCATTTTCATAAGGTAACAATCACACGTATTGTAACGACTGGTTTTCATGTATGGATTTTATTTTATATATATATATATATATATATATATATATATATATATATATATATATTGAAAAGTAAGTGTAGATCTTTATTGAAGTGATATACAAGTAATTACACTATAGAGATCAATAGAACTAGGTTTCAAGAGAGAGAGGGGAGGACACAAGCGTCGTCACTCTCTACAATTGATCCCCAATCCCATCAAAATCTATACCAGATAACAATCCCAAAAAACCTTACAGACGAGTATACATGCATACATAGTCATTCCCCCCATTCCCAGCTAGGTCTCCTATCCATTGTCTCTGAAAATCCAGTTTTCCAGGACTTTTGCTTCATCCTTCCCAGATGGCTCTAGGTCTCTAAGTGCAACCCTGATATCTGCCGCAATTTCCTCAAAAAGAATTGTTTTACAACGGTACTCCATGTCAAAGATTCTCCGGTTTCTTTCACGCCATAGATGCCAAACAGTGGCCGAAAGGACACTTTTACAAAGAATATCTGCTGTAGTTTTCCCCCCATAGTGCGCAATATAGAATTTTCCAACATATTCTAGGCAAGGCGGCAGCTGGGCTCTAATGTCGAGCTTAAGAAGGCCACGCCGAAGAATGTAACAGGAGTATGGGCATTCGAAAAAAAGGTGCTTGACAGTTTCTTCAACATTTCCATCACATAAGGTGCAATTTGTTGGAGTATCATGCCCCCATCTACTTATCTTTGATCTGGTTAACAGTTTATCTTTAAAGGCCCTAAGTAGTGTAAGAGACATCTTTGGAATGTGATTGGGGAACCAAATTAATTTATTATATGGAAACCGGGTACCTCGTTGTCTCACTCCTTCCCAAGCTTGTCTGAACTGAAACTCCTTGCCAGGTACCCACTCCCACCGATCAGCTCCAAACTGCAACTTGATCTTACTGAGGATAGGCCGGATTTCTGCAATAGAAGGATCATCGATCCATTTATCAGCTTCCCAATATTCATTAACTTTCTTCATAGAATAATTCGCTGGGACTTCATAAATGTCTTTGAGTGGGCCACAGTCCAGCCAGTTATCATGCCAAAAGAGGGTAGATCTGCCGTCTCGTACCCTACGCCTTATGAGCTTTTGAGATAAACATCTGCAGTGTAACATGTGTTTCCAGGTACCTGATTGAGTAACCAACCCCTTCGCAGCATAAAACTCCCCAGAATCATCATATAGTTTCTTCATATTTGCCGCCCATAGGCTACCTGAGGTGAGGTATCTCCAAGTAAGTCTAATACCAGACGCCACATTTAAATCTTCCAATAATCTGATGCCAATTCCTCCCTCTGATTTTGGAGTGCACATATCTTTCCAAGCCCAAGCTCTTGAATTGCCCCAAATAAACCTCCTACAAGCCGCAGTAATAGAGTGCAAAATTGTGTGTGGAACATGAAAAGCCTGCATCCAAAATGCAACTATTCCGTAGATAACAGTTCTTACCAGCTCTATTCGACCCGCTATAGATAATACAGTTGAAGACCACCCCATTAGCCTCTTCTTGCATTTATCAACTAACCTGCCGTACATTGGGGATTTAGGATATTTTGAGGAAAGCGGTAATCCCAAATAGGTGGTAATTGTGGTAGCCAATCTAATGCCCAAAAAATCGGCAAGCTCATTTTTTGCTTTAACTCCCTTACTGAAAATAGTGGCACTTTTTTCCCAATTTACTTGAAGGCCAGTGTAATCAGAAAACTCATTGAGGAGAGATAAGATGCCGGAAAAAGTTTTTTTGCTTGCGCGGCAGAACACAAGGAGATCATCAGCGAAAAGAAGATGGGAAATGCTGCCAGAACGCCTCATAGGCTCAATAGTGCGCCCATTTATAGCTTTTTCAATGAGGATGGAAAATACCTCCATAACAATAACGAATAAATACGGAGAGAGGGGATCACCTTGTCGAATGCCTCTGTTGCTTCCAAAATGACCCACCGGAGTACCGTTGACCATTACTGAGAAGGTTGCAGAAGAAATACACTCACGGATCCAACCAATGAATATATCAGAGAAACCCATCTGCCTGAGAAAATAATAGATCAGTTCCCTATTAACACTGTCAAACGCTTTACGCAAGTCCAGTTTAAGGCAGGCCCTCCCTCCCATGGGATTGCTGAAGTCTCTAATTTGTTCATGTGCAAGGAGGCAGCAGTCAGATAGTAATCTTCCTTTAAGGAAAGCCGCCTGATTAGGCGATATCAAGTCATGGATCACAACTTTTAGCCTGTTACATAAAATCTTGCTGATAATCTTATACATCACATTGCAGCATGCTATCGGCCTGTAATCTCCCAGATTCGATGCATTGGAGTTTTTAGGGACTAAGGTCAAAAAAGTATGGTTTATTTGGCGCAATAATCGGCCAGAGCTAAAAAAAGATTTAATAGCAGCAGAAATCTCATCTCCAAGGAGAGGCCAATTATGTTGGAAAAAGTACCCATTAAATCCATCAGGGCCAGGCGCCTTATCTGGACCGATCTGAAATACTGCAGTTTTGATCTCTTCAGAGGAGATCCTCCTATCAAGCCAGGCAGAAGCATTTGAAGTGAGAATTCTCTTTGGCACCAGCTTCGGAAAATCTTGTTTGTAAGAATTCTGATTATATAAATTAGAGAAGAATTCCGGAGCTTCTAATTTCAGAATTTCATATGATTTATTTTGATTGCCAGCCGAATCAACTAGATGGCCCAAGTTATTGCGACAATGCCTCGACTTCATAGCATTGTAAAAAAATTGGGTGTTTCTGTCTCCAAGGGATAGCCAATTTTGGCGGCTCTTTTGTCGGAGCATATCCTCCTCTAGACTCATGGCAGCAGCCAATTCCTTAATTTGCTTCATCTCCGTGTTCTGCAGATCAACATCCGAATGAATAGTAGGCCAGCTTCTGATTTCAGCTAGATCTGTGCGCAACCTCACGACTTTTTGCCCAGCATTGTGGTCAGCCGCCCAGCATTTAAGGTGATGCTTAAGCCGCTTCAATTTTTGAGAAATACAGTACATTGGAGTGCCCATAACTCCGCTGGCCCAACTAGCTTTGACTACTTCACTAAATCCTGGGCATTTCATCCAATAATTAAAGAATTTAAATGGCTTCGGTTCGGAAGGTACCTGAGTGTGAAGATATACAATCATTGGAGAATGATCACTAGTCCCCGGGTCCTGATAGATGAAAAATGATTCCGGCAGAATGTTGATCCAACCAGCATTACACAACACACGGTCTAGTTGAGCAGCTACCCGAGCAGTCCCAGAGCGGTTATTACACCAACTTAGAGGATTCCCCACGCTTTTGAGCTCCTGAAGAAGGCAAACGCGCATGCATTCATTGAAATCCCTGACCATACGCTCCTCTAATTTGCGCCCGCCTATTTTATCCTTAGAAAAGAGGACACTGTTAAAATCACCCCCAACTAGCCAGGCCCCCATGTTTGCTGCCTGCGCATCCAATTGAAGATTCTTCCATAATTCTTTCCTTTCCACCATGGAATTTCGGCCATAAACTCCAGTAATTGTGCAAGAGAACCCTCCTTCATTGATGCACATGGCAGTGATATGTTGATCAGACTTTGAGGACAAACTCGGTTTCCAGATGGAGGGATTAAATCCCATAATAATCCGGCCACCAGTCACACAGTCAAAATTGTCTATTGATATCCAATCTTTTGGTATCACAGAATTATTTTCACGAGTATAAGACTGTAATTTAGTCTCAACAATAATAATGGCAGATGGCCTTATTTGCTTTATACTATCCCGTAGGTCACGTCTACGGACCACATTATTCAATCCCCTGGCATTCCAAAATAACACAGTCATTGAGAAGAATTAAGATTTTTCTGCACTAGGGAGCTACCTTGTAGTCTGCTACTTCTCCTAGTGACCAAGGATGGGGCCTCATTCTTCTTTCGTTGTTGCTGAATTTCATCCGCGCGACATATATAGCTTCCTTCCTCTGGTTGTCCATGGCAATTTCAGCAGGAATTATATCAGTTTCATTGTCCTCTCTGTCATCAATTAATGTGGGTAACGGTCTAGTCCTTAGCTCCTTTTGCCCAATATTGGAGCATTCTGCAGGCTGCACAAGACCCTCAACCGATCCCTCAGTATGATAGTTCAAATCAACAATAGGATTCTCCACTTCATTACCAGCAACAGGTTGCCTAGAAGCAACGGCAGGGGTTTCAGTATCATTGCCCAGGCCATCAATGGGGCATTGCGCATCAAGTTTGGTCTCAGCATTGATTTCATTTACTACCAACTCATCTCTTGGTACCTCCGCGTCAACCGAGTTTGTCCCATCCGTTGCATGTATTGCCGCCCAACCTTGCTTCTTAGTCTCAGCATCCAAAGGCCTACCTACTATTGCGCCATCCACAGCCCCGCATACCAGTGAGCCCGGGCTTGAAGTATCCCCAGGTTGCAGTATTTTCTCTCCTGCAGTATTAATTTCTTGTCTCAAAGGTAGTATGCCAACACCCTGCTGATTGGTAGAGCAGATATTAGGCTGCGTAGAGGGATCTTTCTCAACCCCATTTGAAGATGTATGTTCAGTTGGAGCCTCCATCCCTTCATTAGGTGTATCATTCAGCGCCCCTTGGATTGAAGGGAGCTGCGGGACAGCTGGGCATTGGGAATCCGAGTGACCAAAACAGACACAATGATTACACCGTGGGGGCTCCCCCTCATACTTTGTTTCAATAGTGAATATTTTCCCATCATCCATCTCAACTCCTATCGATTTGGGAAGAGGTTTACTAGCCGAAACCTCCACTAAACAACGAGCATAAGTTATCCTCTCATGATAAGCGGTTGCCCTGTCAAGGCACAACGGGCTGCCCAATACCGAAGCTATAATATTCAAGGCATCCAAGCTCCACATGTATAACGGAACTCCATGCAATTGGACCCAGACTGGGACGGATGTTAATATATCTCGATCGTGACTCAAGTAGAGGCTCCATCGCTTCAAAACCACCAATCTACCATCAAATAACCAGGGTCCGCCCTGGAGGATCCGCTCACACTCCTCGGCTGATTCAAACCTGAAGTAGAAAAAGCCATTGTCCTTGCTGAATACTTGGACCCTCCTCTGAAGCTTCCATAATCTTTCCATCCACGCCACAATCTGACCGTAGTAAGGAACGTCGCCTAGTACGTACCCTACTAGAGTGTGTTTCCATTTTTCAGCCCCTCTCTCCACGACATCCCCCAGCATCCGAGCACAAATCGTGCCATCATCCCTGATTTTTGGCGGCACATGAGTCATAGACATCGAGGCCTCATATTTTCTCCTGTTTGTGCAAACATCCAACCAGGATTGTTTAGCAACATTAGTGTCAATACGAATTGGGATGTTGGGCCTAACAGGCGTTTTAGCAAACACCTTACGGGCAACCCCACCAGCAGTAGAGCTCCCTTGTCGCTCATGGATTCCAGGGCCTTTGTGCCCATCAACAAACCTGCGTTGTTGAAGATCCCTATTAAATGTAACCCCTCTCGCATGGTTGCCTCTGTAAGGTCCCCGATTGATGGGGAGTTGTGCTGTCTTCTTCTTCTTAACTTCGACCCATTTCCCCTTATCCTCAGCAACCAGAGTAGAGATGGGCATACCTTTAACGGAGACCGAACAGTGAGGACTCTTAGGCATACCGGAGCCTCCTGCCCCTTCATCCCCTACCCCGCCGATAAGTACCCAATTTTGGTTAGGAAGGTTGCGGAGGGTGCTGCTGCCCGCAATTGTGTTTCCATCAAGCCCTGAATTGACTTTGGTTCCTTCAGTCGAGATTCCTTCCGCGAGTTTGTTGCCTTCAGCCGTTGTCTTGTTGTTGTCCCCTTCCTTTTCCCGATCCCCAGGGTCGCCTAGGTCGCCTGGAGCCTCCATTATATATATATATATATATATATATATATATATATATATATATGGTTGCTTCTTCTTGATTGTGATTTCCATTTCCGTCTCCGTAGTTTTCATTTTCGTTCGTTTCGTCGTGATTCTCTAGATTCTTCCGTCGGTCGCCGTGTTTGAAGTAAGTCATTCGTGACGGGCTTCATATCGGTCATATCTTATTGTTAGATCAAGCCTAGGAGTCTTAGGAATCGATCCCGGAGCTTCGCGCTCCATTTCGGAACTTTTGGTGCACGTTAGCCGGTATAAGAAGGGGCACCGACCGACTAGATGACGATCCAGTCGGTCGGAAAACCTTCTTGAACCGACTAGTGAGCTTTGTTAAATGTTTAGGAGTTACTGTTTGTCGTTAGTCGGTCTAAGAACGTTGGTCGACCGACTAGGTTGCAAACTAGTCGGTCAGCAATGCTTCTTTAACCGACTAACTCTTTAAATCATTTTGACACTAGTTACTGTTCCTTCTTAGTCGGTCTAAGTTCATCCTTCGACCGACTAGTTGTCAAACTAGTCGGTTAAGTTTTGTACTCAGACCGACTAACTCGTAGTTCAGGTTTTCTTCTGGAGCTACTGTTTACACTTAGTCGGTCTGCGTTGTTCAACCAACCGACTAGTTCTCAAACTAGTCGGTCAACAGTTGTTCTTTGACCGACTAAGCAGTGCAGGAAACCCTAATCTGGCCCTAGCCGTCACCAAACTCTATAAATACCCCTCCAAACGTTTTCTTCTCCTCCCTCACGACCTAAAACCCTAATTTCTCCCCCATTGAATCCACATCTTCCTCAAGCCATTGATCCTTCATCCCAAGCTCATCCTTCATCATCCAAACCCTCCCTTGTCACAACCCACCTTCCATCTTCCCCAAACCTTCATCAAACCCCCAAAATCCACATCAAACCCCATTTCTCTAGATTTTCCCTCATTTCCAGATCTGAGCCGGATCGTTCTTCCGTTGCCGTGGTTGCTCGGCATCGTTCCTTCGCTTCTTCACGGTAATACTCGATTCCTTTAGTTTTAGCATAACCCACATTGACATTGTGAAACCCTAATAAAATGGATTATTAGATGATTAGGGTTCTAATAAGAAACCAATTTAGAATCATTGTGCTAATGATTGTTTTGCCATATCAGTGATCCATTCCGTAGTTAGCTCGTGTGACGATCTTCATTGCTCGTCAATCCCGGTATCAGGCAAGTGAAACTTGCATATCTTGATTTGGGCCATGTCTTAGGCCATTACCTTGCTTTAGCGTAAAAGAGACTAGACGGTGAAAGGATAGCCGTCTAGACGCCCTTTGACCTAGCTTGACAACGAAGCTTGGTCCGTCACCCTCATCATGCTTGTATGTCACGTTTACTTTCCCTTAACGGTACGCGTATTAACTGTTCATGTCATCCATGCATCCTTAACTGCTATTGCATTTTAACTGCCATGTTTAATTTAAATTAACGGTACGCGAATATGTTCATGTCATTGCATTTTGCCTGTCACGTTTAAATACAATTAACGGTACGCGAATATCTGCTCATGTCATTGCATGCTTGAATACTCATCGTGATTGCGTAGCTTCACTACATACTTGTACTATTTGTTCCGGCTAGGCACCCACCTTGCGTGGGCACAATCCTATGTCAAATACACTTTCTGGCTCGTGTTCCAGAAGACGAGCTCAACACAGCCTGCGGGCAATAGGGCACTCGTTGAGTGATCCCTTGTACTTGATACTTGAACACAGCCTGCGGGCAATAGGGCACTCGTTGAGTGATCCCTTGTACTTTACTTGTTACTTGACATTACATGTCACAACAACCACTTGCTACATGTACTTTACTTTACTTGTTACCACCTTACCTTACTTGCCATGCACCATACTTTAACTGCTAGGTTGCTAGTTTACCTTTCTTTCCGTTTCCTTGCACAAGTCTTTCGACTTGCTGACATGTGCCCCTTTTCTCTTTTGGGTGACACATGTTAGAGCCCGAGCCTGAGTCACTTGCTGAGGACGTGGTGTTCGCTGACGCTGAGTCAGAACCCGCGTTGATCGAGGACTACGTTGACACTGGGGATCAGTCTTAGTGTCTTCGTTTAGCTTCTTTTGTTAGACTGCTTAGTTATCGGTGTGTGGCACCTAGTTTGATACTCGGTCATGTTTGTGCTTTTGTTTGGCCTTGTTCTGGGCCTTAGACTCTTTCATGTTAGCCTGGTGGCTTTTCTGTGATGTTGAATATTTTGTGGACAAACTTTGGGATTGGTTATTTCATATCCGTCTCATTCTATTATTATTGTTGTTGTTGTTCCTTTTGCGTTTACAGGGACCTGCTTATACTAAATTGACGCTTATCAGGCGTGCAGCTTCACAGCTCCACGCTTGAGCGGACCTTCTCACGTCTCGCCTCCATTTTAGGGAAGCGGGGCGTGACAGGTTTTATTGGTGGCCCATGCAGGTCTCTCTGTAACTGCAATTATCAGGGATAACAATAATAATATAAGATTGTCTAACAAATAAATTCGATATCCGAGTCATAAGCTATGAGTCTAATCTGCTTCGTTTTCTGTGTCACTAGATGGCAGGAAGGTGATTCACCCGTGGTGGTGGTAATGGTGCGCCCCCTCATGATGAGGAGCCTGAGCGGGAACCCACCAATGGAGAGATGATGCGGATGATGATCCAGATGATGCAAGTGCAGCAGGGCGTGCTCCTGCAAGTCCAGAATGCTCCGCTTGCTCGAGCTACCCGGGCACTTCCAGATGCCCCTCGCTCCAAGCCGGGAGCGAAGCAATTTCGGGAGCTGGGTCCCGCATATTTTGATGGGTCTGAGGGTACTCTGGCTGCCGATGAGTGGATTCGGAACATTGAGGATAACTTGGCGATGGCAAAGATTAACCCGGCTGGATGGGTTGATTTGGCTAAGAGGCAGTGATCGCTCCGCGATGTAACCCTAAAGAACGGTTGTAGTTTTACCGCAAGTGCACGGTGTAGCAGCGAGCGAGTTATCGAACACAGGGAGGACGAATGACCGTGCTTGTTCCAATCAACCTGGCTATTCAAGAAGAGAGAAAATTTGCCTTTGGCGATCCTGTCACAATCGTCAGAAAAAGTATAGAAATATCAAATCAAATAAAGGACGTCTAGGGAATGGGGAATTCCCGCTACTCACCATATTTCATAAAAGTGGTTCATCGGTATCAAAATCGCTAGAATAAGATTTTGGATGAACTAGTTGCAACTGAATGTAGAACCAAGCTCACGCTCTCGCGCTGTTGCCGGTCTATAGCTTTCCTAGGTTCGGGTCCAATCTCTTGCAAACCCTAGCCTAGGGAAGCTAGCATTAGGAGCAACATCATCGTTCAATCACGCACCGAGCCCAATCTCTTGCAAACTCGGCCCGCGACCTAGTTTGGGATAGTTCCTACCCGTCCAATTTCTTGCAAACGGGTATCGGCACGGAATTGCAACCGGGAACCCTAGTATCGGTCCAATCTCTTGCAAACCGATACTACGGAAATTCAGTTCCAACCCAATTCGGATTTCTAGGGTTTCCTATCGAATTGGGATCCAATCTCTTGCAAATCCCAATCGATGTGAATTCCTAGCCATCCGTAGTAAATTGATCCCAATCTAATCCCTAATAGCAATTCTAGCAAAATTCCTACCAATTCATCACAATCATGAAATCGGGCTTGTAGGGTTCATCCCCACGCCCCAAGACGTGGCGACTACTCACAATTCATAGCAAGATCACAAAAATAATCAACGAAATAAGCAATAGAATTCATCACAATATTGAGATATGCAATAAAAATAGAATTTTTAGAGAAGAGAAAACACAAACCAATGGAGTTCTTCAATTAATTCCACAAAAATCAACTTTTGTCTCTTCTCCAATCTCAAGAATAAAGCTAAAAGTTAATCTAAAAGGCTACAAAAATCTAAGAGAAAAGCTCTCCTAAACTAGGGTAAAAACAGGGGTTAAATACCCCCCAAAATCGTCCAAAAATTGTGACCAAAATACCCCTGCGCAGCCTGTTTTCCGCAATTTTCGCTACAGGCAGCGCGTCGCACTCGGCCGAGTGACAAAAGTCGCTCGGCCGAGTGAAAACCCTGTAAATTTCCAGTAAGTCTCGATCTTCAGGGGTCTTCACTTCGGGGGCGGCTCGGCCGAGTGAGTTGTCGTCACTCGGTCGATGGCTTCATGGTACTCGGGCGGTCGGGATTATCCACTCGGCCGAGTGGGTCTTCTGAAGCTCAGGCAGCCGAAAAACAGTAACATGGCGATTTTTGAAGGGCTTCGTCTGGGCGCCACTCGGGCGGACGGGGTCTCGTCACTCGACCGATGTGGTCTCCGTCGCTCGGCCGAGTGCACATATGAATCGTGTCTGATCTGGTCGGCCGAGCGGTGTCTCGCTGGTCGGCCGAGTGACTCCTTCACTCGGCCGAGTGGGACACTAAAAATGCCCAGATTGCTTGTTTTGGCCTCCTCATCGCTCCTGCGACGTCCGTTCTTCTTCCGCTCCTCTCCAACAGCAAAATACCCCTCGGGGAGGTCGTCGGTGACCCTCTGGAGTAAGCGCATCTCGAGATCACTCCAAATCGCGCCAAATTACCTGAAATGCGACAAAACAACGAATCGTGAAAAGCATCGCAATATCGTCGATATATCGTGAAAAACATGATTTGGGCGATCTAAATGGTATGCAAACATGCGGTAAAAAAGTGTAAAATAAGGAGTGATCAAAATCCCCCAAGCTTGCCTCTTACTCGTCCTCGAGGAAGATAAGTAAAAGGAGAACCCAGTGGATTCGGAAAACGAAAACGGCGAAAAAAATGAAAAATGAAAAATGGAGAAGAACGAAAAACGAAATAAAAATAAAGAAGAAGGAAAGAAGCGAAGAGATAAGCTGCTAGATCATTTCCTCAGGACGTGGGTTCCGCTTACTCATATAGCATGCACTGAATGAAAAACACATGTCAAAGAGTTTTATTTTGATATCATAGTATAATAGTGCAAATAGAAATAGAAAACCCACGAACAACAATATAATCATGAAAAACAGAATAATCTTAGAATTAACATCGTCTGAATCATTTAAAGCGGTATACAAATCACAGATCACACACTTTTCAATTGAACGCTTTCTATCAGGAGTATAAGAGTACCACACTATAGAATAGAGAGAATAGAAAAGTATGGATTTCATGATATGAATGCTAGGCTTAGATTTCTGGATGTAGTAAAGCTAAAAATAATCTCATTGAGTATAGAATATTACTTAGCCTAGGTTGTCGTGCAACGTCAAGTAGTCACTCTCTCACACATCAATGGATCCCCTCCCCCAAGCTTATCTATAAGCGTGGTGGCATATAAAAAAATATTTACATCCCCATTCTTATAAAGCTCCAAAAGCAATGAAAATGAACACGAAAAGAGAGAAGAAAGAAAGAAAGTGAGATGGGATCTCTTATTGAGGATTTTTCCTCTTTTCTTTCCCTTTTTTTTGTTTTTTTTTGTTTTTTTTTTGATGCAATAGCATATATACACAGCGATCCCAACTCAAAGAGAGATAATGATATACAAGAATATTTTCTCTTTTCTCCCCTTTTTTTTCTTTTTTTCTTTTTTTTGTATAAGAAATTTGGAGCTAGGAATTAATAGCGGGGGAAATGCCATATAATAGAATCGCTAAGGGGAGATTCACCAATGATTTTAAAAGTAGAGAAATGATGTTCAAGATTTGTGGAGAAAGAAATGAATATATCTCTCGGTTCACTCTATAAGACATGCACGACAACTTCAGCAGGGTAATCTAATCTACTCAGTTTCGATCACAAAAAAGCTAACTACTCCAGATTTATCATAGCTAACATCATTCAATCATCCTGAAGTGAAATGTACAATTCATGCATATAGAAGTGATATAGGAAAAGAAATCGGTACTCCAGATATAGGCATTCAATGCGTGAATCTTGGTGTGTTTTTTGTGATAGCATACATATGAATATTCAGACTCAGCTAATAATAAAATTTCATCCATTTTCATGTGGAAAAAGTGTGGGTTATTATCTCTAGATGCAAGGCAAGTCATAGCATATGATATCAGAAATAAAGTCTAAGACATGACAAATATAGCATGCAAATAGAGTAAGCTAACTTCACGTCATCATCATCACAGAAAAGTCATCTCTAGCATGAGATGAAAAAGAAAGAAATAAAGATAAAGGAAAAATAGAACTATTTACAATGCGGCACGCAGAAAAATAAGAAAAACGTGATGCATGGCAAAATGAGAAAAAATGATGAAAATAGGTGCAAAAGCGGAAAATGGCGTGAAAAACTAAAAATAAAGGTGACAAACCGAAAAAGGAACGTGAGAACTCACTCCCCCAAGCTAAATGGCACAGTGTCCTCAATGTGCAAAGTGGGGCACACCGAGAGGCAGGTAATGTGAGGGGTAAGTGAGGATGCATGCATGATGAAAAAATGAAAATAAAAAGAAAAATAAAGAAATGAAAATATGATGCGGACATGAGGCATGCACAGATAGGAGTGATACAGATATATAGATGTGTCACCAAAAACTCACCCTCTCTCCCAAAAAAAAGATAGATAAAGATATGGTCGAAGTGAGAATCCCAAAAGTAAGTGAGGGGAGGGGGGTGGACAAAAGGCAACAGGACCTAGCAGAAACGGGCAGCACGACGGCAAAAATAATCGATGGCATCAAGGGTGCCTAAGAAGGTGGTGCTGCGTCGTCTCCGTCCTGAGGCAGAATTGGTGGCGGTGGCTGGACAGGCCGCTGAGCGGGTGTGGGTGTGGAAGTGGTAGCAGGCTGAGTGTGTGTGGAAGTGTGGGTGGGAACCTGCTGGGTGGGTGGGGGTACGCGGGGGAGGCGCTCCAGGACCTGGGTGAGACAGTAGTGGATCTGCGGGAGCAGGTCGAAGCGGCCAGCCATCGCAGAGACGGTGGAGGACAGGGTCCTAAGGTCGCCTCTGAGGCCACTCACCGCCCCCTCTAGAGCACGAAGGCTCTGAAGTACAGTGTCAGGGGGAGATGGGGCAGAGGGACGCACCGGTCGGGGCTGTGCAGGGCGGGGCTGGTGTACTCGGGTCGTGTATGTGACGGGCTCAGCGGGGAAGGGAACAAAAGGCGCTGCGCTCGCAAATGTGGGCCTGGCCTCAGTGTGAGGCCGGGGGACCGGCTGGTGAGAAGTGGAGGCAGCGGCAATGAAAGAAGAGTGCAAAAGTGGCAGCGAGGCGGCCAGAGAGGTCAGTGGCACAGAAGTGTGGACAGACGCCACGACACTCTCGGAAAATACGGTAGCAGTGGAAACAGAGGGCTCTCCGCACTCAATTACGGTCGGCGGGCGCTCGGGTGGGGCAGAAGAAACAGGCTCAGCAGACAGAGGGCCATTGGTGGTGGTGACAGCCGCAGAAGCAGTGGAGTTGGGCTCAGCTAAGGTACTCCCGACACCGACAGAGGTGGGGACAGAGGTGTCAGGAGCATCAGAAACAGCGGGGATAGGCTGAGGGGCCACAGGGTCGGTAGGGGCAGCAGGCTCGGCAGGTGCAACAAGGTCTGCGGGGGCAGCGTGGGCCTGCTCGGCCTCCTCGGCCTCGAGCACGTAAGCAGCGGGGATGAGAACATCCATCACAGGGAGCCAGTCCACGTGGGCTGGTGCAATCTGAGTCCGAGCTAGGCTCGGAAGAATCATGTAATCGGCACCATAAGGGCCGTGCAACCAGACCCAGTGTCGCTCACCGTGCGGACGAAGCATCTTCATCCGGGCCATAACATCGATCGACAGAGAAGTGGGGCCCAGTACTCGTCGTAGGTCGTCAGGGAAGTCCTCGCCGGTCATAAGGGCAAGCAAGGTGATCAGGCCGCCGCAGCATATCGGTGAGCGGGCGCCCACCGATACAATGATGCGGTCCAAAAACCAAGCCGCGACATCAATCACGACGGCGGGGACAAGCTCATCGCCATCCCTAGATAGAGCTATGGGACGTGTCATCGCGTAGAGCATGTAGAGCTCTGGCGTAGACATCGTGCCCGGCTCATATCTGGCCAAAAAGGTCGTCGCCATAAGGCGCTGAGCAATACGGAGGCAGGGATGGACAATGGCCGAGGCCTTGGCCCTACTAGGGTCAAAGGCAGCGTGAAGACCCGTAATCCGGGCCCAGAAGGCACCGGCGTCAAAGGAAGGTGGGGGGATATGGGTGGGGCCGTAACCTCGATCGGCTCCGGGGACATCGGGCCACGAGAAAAATGCTCTCATCATACCGAGAGTGACCTGGCACTCCCGGTCCATGAACCGAAACGAGCATCCCTCGTCGGTCCGGGCGATCGAACTAAGTACCTCAAGTGTCGGATGGATAAACGTGTCCGCCGACACCTGAAAGAAATCTCGCCAGCCCACGTTGTCGTACAACGTGAGCATCCCCTCTAGTACCCCCAGGCGTCCTAGGTCGGCAAGGTGTGCAAACCTGGAGGGTACGATCGAGCGCTGGGATATACGCTCGAAGACGGCGCGGTGTGCGTCGTCTCGGAACGTAATCCCGAACGGCCCGATCAGTGGAGCCGGAGGTGGTGGCTGTGGAGCGGCAGGGAGTGGCTGTGCGGGCTGTGCGGGCTGTGTGGGCGCTGCAGGCTGTGCGGGGTGTGCGGGGCCTGCAAGCTGTGCTGGGTGGATGGTGTGTGTGGGAGAAGGCAGAGGAGATTCCTCCAGCTCGTGGGAGGGGCTGGAATCATCCGACCGCTTCCGCTTGGCGGAAGCTCTCTTCGACCGCGGCCGTGTCCGGGGCGGCATATGGGCCCCGAGCGCGCGCCGAAATGTGTAAAAAGTGCGGCATGTGCAAAAGAAAGGAAAGAGTATACCCCGACACGCCGCGAGTGCTAGCAATGGAAGCGTGCGAAGTCAGCGCCTCCGCGAAGCCCAAATCAGTCCGTAGAAGCTCCCCTGGGCTCCCCTAAGCACCCAAAAACAACCTGCGCATGAAATGGAGATATCAGCGGGTAATATTCAAAACGTATGGAGCATTAGGGATATAATAGATAGATATAGAAATTGATTAGGGTTTGGGGTTCGTTTAACGCGTGGATCCTCGAAAAATACACAAAAAGAGGAGAAAAAGGCCGAAATAGGCGATACCGGAGGTGGCCGGAGTGGTGGCCGCCGGCGGCGACTCGGGCGAGGCGCGGCGGTGCTTGGCCGGCGGTGGCGGGCCGAGCGGTGGCGCGGCGACCGGTGGTCGGGCGAGTGAGGGCGCGAGCGAGGCGAGCGGGCGAGAGGAGCTGAAGGGTCGGGCGATTTGGGTTTTTGCGTTTCGAAAAACGTGCCCCCCCCCCTCGGCCCCTTATATAATAAAAGTTACGCCTCGGCCGAGTGACTAGGTCACTCGGCCGAGTGGGATCAATGGAAAATCATCCCCGCTTACGCTTCGGCCGAGTGGCTTTGCCAGCCTCGGCCGAGTGGAGTAAGTCCATTCGGTCGAGTGGCGCAAGCTACTCGGCAAGACTCGCCCTAGGAGCGTATCCGTTTTACTCGGCCGAGTGAAAATATATACTCGGTCGAGTAGCAGTTATACTGAATTTAGGAAAATAAACAGAGAGTTGGGTACAGCAGACTTCCCTCGTTCGTGAGCGGCTCGGCCGGACGAACTTGTGTACTCGGCCGAGTGACTAGTATACTCGGCCGAGTGAGCCTTAATTTCTGCTGTTTGTCTTTGTTTGGGCTCTAAACTCCGTCTTTCTTCCTCCAGTCGATTTCATCTTCCTCCTAAGCATCGAGCACCTTCCTGGGGCGCTCCTCGTCGTCTCGCTCATCCTCCTCATGATGGATTTGCCTATCTCCTCTCCTGTCAAGAAAAATAGGACCCGTTATCACAAAATGTTTTTGGGCGAACGACTCAAAACATTAAAAAGTTCCAAAAATAAAAGAAAAAATGAAAATAATGCAATAACCGACGGGTTGCCTCCCGACAAGCGCTCGTTTAAGGTCGTGAGCTCGACCCCCTAAGATTTTCAATTAATGCGGGATGTTTGGTGCATATGAGATGCACCCATCAAACTTTCCGGGGAGAACGCTTGGATTCGGAAGTTGCGGCGGCATGTTCTCCCTCGGTGGTCTCTCGTCTCGAATAGTGTTGGGGGGAGGCTCCCCCAAGCTAGCGTTTGCTCCGGTCAACGGCTTCACCGGTGACGCCGATTTCCGTATCGGCAGAGCTTTCTTCGGAGACTTTAATTTCGAGAGCTTGCAGAGCTCTCGAATCCTTGCGACATCAGCGTCGCCTTCATCATTTTCAGCGGAGAGGTCGGTGGAATCGTCTATCTTCTCATCTTGGCCTAGATCCGGGCCTTCCTCGAAATCCTCATCGAAAAGAGCGCCAATCGAGTGGGGGGTTGCCTCCTCGATTACCTCATCAAGGACCAAAAACTTGATCGCTCCGGGATGTAACCCTAAAGAACGGTTGTAGTTTTACCGCAAGTGCACGGTGTAGCAGCGAGCGGGTTATCGAACACAGGGAGGACGAATGACCGTGCTTGTTTCAATCAACCTGGCTATTCAAGAAGAGAGAAAATTTGCCTTTGGCGATCCTGTCACAATCGTCAGACAAAGTATAGAAATATCAAATCAAATAAAGGACGTCTAGGGAATGGGGAATTCCCGCTACTCACCATATTTCGTAAAAGTGGTTCATCGGTATCAAAATCGCTAGAATAAGATTTTGGATGAACTAGTTGCAACTGAATGTAGAACCAAGCTCACGCTCTCGCGCTGTTGCCGGTCTATAGCTTTCCTAGGTTCGGGTCCAATCTCTTGCAAACCCTAGCCTAGGGAAGCTAGCATTAGGATCAACATCATCGTTCAATCACGCACCGAGCCCAATCTCTTGCAAACTCGGCCCGCGACCTAGTTTGGGATAGTTCCTACCCGTCCAATCTCTTGCAAACGGGTATCGGCACGGAATTGCAACCGGGAACCCTAGTATCGGTCCAATCTCTTGCAAACCGATACTACGGAAATTCAGTTCCAACCCAATTCGGATTTCTAGGGTTTCCTATCGAATTGGGATCCAATCTCTTGCAAATCCCAATCGATGTGAATTCCTAGCCATCCGTAGTAAATTGATCCCAATCTAATCCCTAATAGCAATTCTAGCAAAATTCCTACCAATTCATCACAATCATGAAATAGGGCTTGTAGGGTTCATCCCCACGCCCCAAGACGTGGCGACTACTCACAATTCATAGCAAGATCACAAAAATAATCAACGAAATAAGCAATAGAATTCATCACAATATTGAGATATGCAATAAAAATAGAATTTTTAGAGAAGAGAAAACACAAACCAATGGAGTTCTTCAATTAATTCCACAAAAATCAACTTTTGTCTCTTCTCCAATCTCAAGAATAAAGCTAAAAGTTAATCTAAAAGGCTACAAAAATCTAAGATAAAAGCTCTCCTAAACTAGGGTAAAAACAGGGGTTAAATACCCCCCAAAATCGTCCAAAAACTGTGACCAAAATACCCCTGCGCAGCCTGTTTTCCGCAATTTTCGCTACAGGCAGCGCGTCGCACTCGGCCGAGTGACAAAAGTCGCTCAGCCGAGTGAAAACCTTGTAAATTTCCAGTAAGTCTCGATCTTCAGGGGTCTTCACTTCGGGGGCGGCTCGGCCGAGTGAGTTGTCGTCACTCGGCCGATGGCTTCATGGTACTCGGGCGGTTGGGATTATCCACTCGGCCGAGTGGGTCTTCTGAAGCTCAGGCAGCCGAAAAACAGTAACATGGCGATTTTTGAAGGGCTTCGTCTGGGCGCCACTCGGGCGGACGGGGTCTCGTCACTCGGCCGATGTGGTCTCCGTCGCTCGGCCGAGTGCACATATGAATCGTGTCTGATCTGGTCGGCCGAGCGGTGTCTCGCTGGTCGGCCGAGTGACTCCTTCACTCGACCGAGTGGGACACTAAAAATGCCCAGATTGCTTGCTTTGGCCTCCTCGTCGCTCCTGCGACGTCCGTTCTTCTTCCGCTCCTCTCCAACAGCAAAATACCCCTCGAGGAGGTTGTCGGTGACCCTCTGGAGTAAGCGCATCTCGAGATCACTCCAAATCACGCCAAATTACCTGAAATGCGACAAAAACAACGAATCGTGACAAGCATCGCAATATCGTCGATATATCGTGAAAAACATGATTTGGGCGATCTAAATGGTATGCAAACATGCGGTAAAAAAGTGTAAAATAAGGAGTGATCAGGCAGCTGAAGGACAATGCCAGGAACTGGTGGGATGCTGAAGAGAAGATGCTAGTATAGCCGATAGTTTGGGCTACCTTCAAGTCCAGATTTGATGGAGAGTTCTTTCCGAAGGCTGCTAGGCAGGTGATGCTGCAGCGCTTCATAGATCTGAAGCAGGGGAGCTTGTCGGTGGATCAGTACCACCAAGAGTTCACGAGGCTCAGTCTGTTTGCACCTAAGATGGTGCAGGATGCCGATGAGAAAGCTCAGCAATTTCTTCAGGGACTTGCCTTGGAGCTTCAGAGCTTTGTGACCTCTTCTGACCTGGAGACATATCAGAAGGTTCTGATTGCTGCGAGGCGGCAAGAGTTGAATTTGAACCAGAGGAAGGGACATGTTTCCGGAGCTGGGAAGAGGCCTGTGGAGCAGGCCAGGGCGGTGGTTAGGCCTGGTTTCAAGCCTAATCATCCGGTGCAGTTCAAGAGGCCAGGAGGGCCTATTCTGAAGACTTGCCATTTCTGTGGCAAGACTGGACACCTCAGGGATCAGTGTAGGAGGTTTCTAGGACAGTGCATTGTCTACGGAGATCCTGCCCACACCATCAGGGAGTGTCCCAAGTCGAAGCAGCCTTGGCGGGCTCCTATTGCAGCACAGCCGTTGCAGCAGCAAGCCCCTGTGCCCGTTGGACGTGGAGCGCCTCTTGTTCCACAGAGATAGGCCTTTTGGCAGGCTGTTCCGCCGAGAGGGCAAGCCTTTCTGATGACTGAGGAGGAGAGCATGGCCGTGGATGAGGTTATTACAGGTAACGCTCATTCTAGCTATTTTTCTTCCTTAGTTTGATTGTTGATTATGTTGGTTGCTTGCTCATGCTTGTTGCTAGAATAGGATTTGATTGTTAGACTGTTTGCTAGGTGTGGTTTTGGTTTGCACATTTCCTGCACGAGTCCTCTTTGACTCGGGTGCGACGATGTGCATTTTGGCCCGGAGCTTCGTGGAGAAGCATTCCTTGTCGACGTCCTCTCTTCCTAAGAGTTGGAATATCGTCACAGGGAACGGTGTGGTCTCGGTGCATCGTGGGTGCAATTCTTGTCCGTTGGTGGTTTGTGGACGTGAGCTTTGTGCTGATTTCATTGTCCACGACATCATCAACTATGATGCGGTCCTTGGGATGGATTGGCTTGCGAGCTTCTATGCTACGATTGACTGTCGGAGGAAGAAGGTGGTGTTCGAGATTCCTGGACATCCAGTATTTGAGTTCAGTCGTGGTAGCAGTTCGCTGGGTCCAGTCAGATTTCGGGCCAGACCGGTGGATGTTGTGGCTATGCAGATGGAGTTGGAGTGGCCAGTTGTGGTGCGAGATTTTGGTGACGTCTTCCCCGAGGAGATGTCTGGATTATCGCCTGATCGAGCTTTGGAGTTTTCTATTGATCTTATTCCAGGTGCGCAGCCCATTTCGAAGGCACCATATCGTATGGCGCCAGCAGAGTTGGAGGAATTGCGTAGGCAGTTGGATGAGCTTATGCAGAAGGGTTATATCAACCGTAGTGTGTCTCCGTGGGGAGCACCGGTGTTGTTGGTGAAGAAGAAGGATGGTTCGCGTCGCATGTGCATGGATTATCGGGAGCTGAATGCGGTGACCATTAAGAATAAATACTCGTTGCCTCGCATCGATGATATCTTTGATCAGCTTGGAGGTTCGAGGGTGTTTTCTAAATTGGATTTGAGGAGTGTTTACCATCAGTTGAAGGTGAAGAAGGATGATGTGCCGAAGACAGCTTTCAGGACGAAGTATGGACACTATGAGTTTGTGGTTATGCCTTTCGGCGTAACCAACGCACCCGCAGTTTTCATGAATCTGATGAACCTGATTTTCTACGACTTTTTAGATAAGTTTGTCGTTATCTTTATTGACGACATTCTGATCTATTCGAAGTCGGAGGAAGAGCATGCCTCGCACTTGAGGACGGTATTGGAGATTTTGAGGAAGCATCGGTTGTATGCTAAGTTTTCGAAGTGCGAGTTCTGGCTGGATAGAGTTGCTTTTCTGGGGCATGTGGTGACTGGAGATGGTATTTCAGTGGATCCCGAGAAGATTAGGGCCATTAGGGAGTGGCCTGTTTCGCAGTCAGCGTCTGAGATCCGGAGTTTCCTTGGGCTTGCTGGTTACTATCGGCAATTCATTAAGGACTTTTCCCGTATTGCCGAGCCGATGACCAGATTGACGCGGAAGGATGTTGCTTTTGTTTGGTCGGGTGATTGTGAGGATGCTTTTGGTGTTCTGAGGGAGAGGTTGACGACTGCCCCTATTCTTGTTGTGCCTGATCGCAGTGGAGGATTCGAGATCTTTTGCGATGCTTCTGGCAAGGGTCTCGGTTGTGTGTTGCATCAGCACGGGCATGTTGTGGCTTATGCTTCTCGTCAGCTCAAGGTTCATGAGAAGAATTACCCGACGCATGATTTGGAGTTGGCTGCTGTTGTGTTTGCTCTTAAGATTTGGAGGCACTTCCTGCTGAGTGAGAAAGTGAAAATCTTCACCGATCACAAAAGCTTGAAGTATATTTTCACTCAGAAGGAGCTCAACATGCGACAGCGTCGATAGTTGGAGCTCATGGCGGATTATGAGATTGATCTGCAGTATCACCCTGGCAAGGTGAATGTGGTTCCTGATGCGCTGAGTAGGCTTCCAGCGGTGATGATTTTGACCTCGCAGTGGAAATTGCAGCAGGATTTTTGCGAGTCCGGTGTGGAGATTGTTCTTCCTAAGGAGGCTTCTTCGTTGATGTACATGCAGGTGCAGTCAACGATCGTGGATCGGATTAAGGCAAGTCAGGCCGGAGATCCGAAATTGGTAAGGATTCGAGGGCAGGTTGAAGCCGGCCTGCGGACTGACTTTTTGATTCATGAGGATGGCTCGATGAGGTTTGGAGCCAGGTTGTGTGTGCCAGCTGGAGATATTAGATAGGAGTTGTTGGTGGAGGCACATAGCTCGCCGTATTCCGTGCATCCTAGTGGGACCAAGATGTACAAGGATCTTCGTCTGAACTATTGGTGGCACGGCATGAAGAGGAGTGTGGCACGGAGTGTGGCCAAGTGTTTGGTTTGCCAACAAGTGAAGGCAGAGCATCAGCGTGTGGCAGGGTTGCTGCAACCACTTCCGATTTCGGAGTGGAAGTGGCAACACATCACTATGGATTTCGTGACTGGACTACCTCAGAGTCCGAAGCAGAATGACGTGATTTGGGTGATCGTGGATCAATTGACCAAATCTGCGCACTTTATTCCATTCCGAGTGGGACAGTCCACTGAGGCGCTAGCAAGGAGATATATGGAGGTAAAATTCTTTTACTCTCCGTTTTTATTTCCTTTTTCCTAGTTTGGATAGTGATGTAACGTGAATCGTACAGGAGGTCGTACGACTTCACGGAGTCCCCGTGAGCATCGTGTCAGACAGGGACATGAGGTTCACATCTCAGTTCTGGCAGAGTTTACAGAAGAGATTGGGTACGCGTCTGAGTTTCAGCACGGCGTACCATCCGCAGACGGATGGCCAGTCCGAGAGGACAATTCAGATTTTGGAAGACATGCTGAGGGCGTGCATGTTGGATTTCAAGGGTTCGTGGGAGGACCATCTACACTTGGTAGAGTTCTCTTACAACAACAGCTACCAGGCGTCTATTGGCATGGCGCCTTTCGCGGCATTGTATGGGAGGAAATGTCGATCGCCATTGAGTTGGGATGACGTTGGTGATAGGGAGCTGTTGGGACCTGAGATGATTTTGGAAGCTGTGGAGGTTGTCAGGAATGGATTGCTCAGGACCGTTTTAAGCATTGGGCGGATGCTAAACGTCGTCCTTTGGAGTTTCAACCGGGCGATCATGTGTTTCTGAGGATTTCCCCGAATCGTAGAGTAATTCGTTTTGGGAAGCGAGGGAAGTTGAGCCCGCGATACATTGGACCGTTTGATATTCTGGAGAGAGTTGGCGAGGTAGCTTATCGCTTAGCCTTGCCACCATCTTTGGAAGGAGTTCACGATGTTTTCCATGTGTCGCAGCTTCGTCGATACATTAGCGATCCATCTCATGCTGTGGATTTCTCGGAGATTACCGTTCGCCCAGATTTGACGTATGACCAGCATCCAGTGCAGATTCTGGACAGGCGTCAGAAGTCACTTCGGAACAAGGTTGTCGATCTTGTTAGAGTGATGTGGCGGCACGGCTCGCCTGGAGAGTCTACTTGGGAGAATGAGGATGAGATGCGAGAGCGTTTCCCACTTTTGTTCCCGGACACGTGAGTGTTGGGAAATTCCGAGGACGGAATTTTTCTTAAGTTGGGGAGGATGTAACGACTGGTTTTCATGTATGGATTTTATTATATATATATATTTGGTTGCTTCTTCTTGATTGTGATTTCCATTTCTGTCTCCGTAGTTTCCATTTTCGTTCGTTTCGTCGTGATTCTCTAGATTCTTCCGTCGGTCACCGTGTTTGAAGTAAGTCATTCGTGACAGGCTTCATATCAGTCATATCTTATTGTTATATCAAGCCTAGGAGTCTTAGGAATCGATCCCGGAGCTTCGCGCTCCATTTCGGAACTTTTGGTGCACGTTAGCCGGTATAAGAAGGGGCACCGACCGACTAGATGACGATCCAGTCGGTCGGAAAACCTTCTTGAACCGACTAGTGAGCTTTGTTAAATGTTCAGGAGTTACTGTTTGTCGTTAGTCGGTCTAAGAACGTTGGTCGACCGACTAGGTTGCAAACTAGTCGGTCAGCAATGCTTCTTTAACCGACTAACTCTTTAAATCATTTTGACACTAGTTACTGTTCCTTCTTAGTCGGTCTAAGTTCATCCTTCGACCGGCTAGTTGTCAAACTAGTCGGTTAAGTTTTGTACTCAGACCGACTAACTCTTAGTTCAGGTTTTCGTCTGGAGCTACTGTTTACACTTAGTCGGTCTGCGTTGTTCAACCGACCGACTAGTTCTCAAACTAGTCGGTCAACAGTTGTTCTTTGACCGACTAAGCAGTGCAGGAAACCCTAATCTTGCCCTAGCCGCCACCAAACTCTATAAATACCCCTCCAAACGTTTTCTTCTCCTCCCTCACGACCTAAAACCCTAATTTCTCCCCCATTGAGCCCCCATCTTCCTCAAGCCATTGATCCTTCATCCCAAGCTCATCCTTCATCATCCAAACCCTCCCTTGTCACAACCCACCTTCCATCTTCCCCAAACCTTCATCAAACCCCCAAAATCCACATCAAAACCCATTTCTCCAGATTTTTCCCTCATTTCCAGATCTGAGCCGGATCGTTCTTCCGTTGCCGTGGTTGCTCGGCATCGTTCCTTCGCTTCTTCACGGTAATACTCGATTCCTTTAGTTTTAGCATAACCCACATTGACATTGTGAAACCCTAATAAAATGGATTATTAGATGATTAGGGTTCTAATAAGAAACCAATTTAGAATCATTGTGCTAATGATTGTTTTGCCATAACAGTGATCCATTCCGTAGTTAGCTCGTGTGACGATCTTCATTGCTCGTCAATCCTGGTATCAGGCAAGTGAAACTTGCATCTCTTGATTTGGGCCATGTCTTAGGCCATTACCTTGCTTTAGCGTAAAAGAGACTAGACGGTGAAAGGATAGCCGTCTAGACGCCCTTTGACCTAGCTTGACAACGAAGCTTGGTCCGTCACCCTCATCATGCTTGTATGTCACGTTTACTTTCCCTTAACGGTACGCGTATTAACTGTTCATGTCATCCATGCATCCTTAACTGCTATTGCATTTTAACTGCCATGTTTAATTTAAATTAACGGTACGCGAATATGTTCATGTCATTGCATTTTGCCTGTCACGTTTAAATACAATTAACGGTACGCGAATATCTGCTCATGTCATTGCATGCTTGAATACTCATCGTGATTGCGTAGCTTCGCTACATACTTGTACTATTTGTTCTGGCTAGGCACCCACCTTGCGTGGGCACAATCCTATGTCAAATACACTTTCTGGCTCGTGTTCCAGAAGACGAGCTCAACACAGCCTGCGGGCAATAGGGCACTCGTTGAGTGATCCCTTGTACTTGATACTTGAACACAGCCTGCGGGCAATAGGGCACTCGTTGAGTGATCCCTTGTACTTTACTTATTACTTGACATTACATGTCACAACAACCACTTGCTACCTGTACTTTACTTTACTTGTTACCACCTTACCTTACTTGCCATGCACCATACTTTAACTGCTAGGTTGCTAGTTTACCTTTCTTTCCGTTTCCTTGCACAAGTCTTTCGACTTGCTGACATGTGCCCCTTTTCTCTTTTGGGTGACACATGTTAGAGCCCGAGCCTGAGTCACTTACTGAGGACGTGGTGTTCGCTGACGCTGAGTCAGAACCCGCGTTGATCGAGGACTACGTTGACACTGGGGATCAGTCTTAGTGTCTTCGTTTAGCTTCTTTTGTTAGACTGCTTAGTTATCGGTGTGTGGCACCTAGTTTGATACTCTGTCATGTTTGTGCTTTTGTTTGGCCTTGTTCTGGGCCTTAGACTCTTCCTGTTAGCCTGGTGGCTTTTCTGTGATGTTGAATATTTTGTGGACAAACTTTGGGATTGGTTATTTCGTATCCGTCTCATTCTATTATTATTGTTGTTGTTGTTCCTTTTGCGTTTACAGGGACCTGCTTATACTAAATTGACGCTTATCGGGCGTGCAGCTTCACAGCTCCACGCTTGAGCAGACCTTCTCACGTCTCGCCTCCATTTTAGGGAAGTGGGGCGTGACACGTATATACCCACTAATCACACATAATTCTCAATGGTGCCATGATGCTTATGATCACAAGCAATGCGATGCGATGCAATGCAATGGGGATCCCATGAATGTGCCGGCATGCACGTGCAAGTGATTCTACTCCGTTATTAACGTGGAGCCACCTAATGGATCAAGAGGTTGCCCACGGCGAATTCCCCCGCCTCCTACCGTGGCAACTTTGTCCATGCCCGTGCACTCCACCTCCGTGTCCTAATCACATCATATCATAACCCATGTGTATGGGTGTTTCATATCTTTCTTACATCCGCCTTCACTTGGCATTTTCACAAACACATAGTGGCATAAAGAGTGAATATAATTCCATTGTGGAATAGCTCAAATAACACAAAGGGACATATGTTCAAGTAATAACCATGACAAATGACAATAACAAAGGTGTCATGTTGCATTCTAGGCATAGGAATATATACAAGTTACAAAGGAAGAAACTATATCAAGCAACGTAAATGTAATGGCGTCTACCAAGTAACATATTGCGTAACACCTAAAGGTTCGCAAGCCATAAAGAAAGAACTACGACACACCAACAATCTATACATTGCTAACCCCTCTATGTTTCATAATTCTAGAACCCAAATCCACCATTTACAATTTTTACAACCATCATCATTTCCACCTTCCTCTCATTCCAACCCTTATAATTAAGGCCTAATAAACATAATCATACCACCTCTCCATACAACATACACCATCTTACAACATGAACCACTTTGAATGAAACATCGTTATCCATCCTCCATACAATACTTGGTCAAGGCTTAAGCAACTCTATAACAAGAATGCAATATTAATTAACTTGAAGGAAAGCATGAAAAGCTATCAATATTAAATTTTATAAGAAAGAAAAATACAACTTTTGATACAAGCTTGAGTTCACAAGAAAAGCTACTAACTGTAATTAAATTTACAAAAGCAACCAATTTCCAATTTCATAATGCAATACTATATATGCAACCAATTACATGCTAGCTTAAGCAAACATTCAATAAGAATGCGACATATTTAAACTACTTCATTTATATCTACAATATGATGCAACCAATTAACAACCTTAGCATCACCTAATTTAGCAAGTTGCCTCAACCACCAATTCTAAGCAAAGAGACATGGGAATATAGCAAAGATGATATCAACATGCTAAGTTTAATGAAGCAAGCTAAGAAAGTTCCTATCTTTAGCACAAATGTGGCATGTTACATGTGAAAGAAGCAACTTTAAGTGGGCTTTTAATTAAAGATGGCACCTTTAGCATCCCACCATGAACTAAATGATACCACAAAGAGTACAACATCATCAAATTTATTATTTACAACAAGGAGTATGAAACCCTACTACAACATTACAACAACCCCTTGATTAATATTTGCTAAATAGAGTTGAGATTCCTACCTCATGGAGTAGTAAAGCCCTCCATCACTTTCAGAGTGTTTTCTCACTACTAGGCGTTGACCGTGGAGAACCCGGTCAACGTGGTCAAGGGACCCGCTTTGGGTCCCTCGGGGGCTTCGAATCGGTGCAGAAGGGGCGAGGGGAAGCCTCGGCCCTGGTTGAGACGCTCGGCCTCGGACAGACGCGCTCGGCCTCGGCTGGGAGGGGGACGAGGGGTAGCCTCAGTCGCCCGGGTAGATGCACGGCCGTCTGGTGGCGAGGGTGAGTCTCAGACCCGATTAGGACGCTCGGCCTCGGTAGGGCGTGCTCGGCCAAGGAAGGCTGAGGGTGAGGGGAAGCCTCACCGTCCGGTTGATCGAGTGGTCGGAGAGGGGCGAGGGGTACAACATCATCAAATTTATTATTTACAACAAGGAGTATGAAACCCTACTACAACATTACAACAACCCCTTGATTAATATTTGCTAAATAGAGTTGAGATTCCTACCTCATGGAGTAGTAAAGCCCTCCATCACTTTCAGAGTGTTTTCTCACTACTAGGCGTTGACCGTGGAGAACCCGGTCAACGTGGTCAAGGGACCCGCTTTGGGTCCCTCGGGGGCTTCGAATCGGTGCAGAAGGGGCGAGGGGAAGCCTCGGCCCTGGTTGAGACGCTCGGCCTCGGACAGACGCGCTCGGCCTCGGCTGGGAGGGGGACGAGGGGTAGCCTCAGTCGCCCGGGTAGATGCACGGCCGTCTGGTGGCGAGGGTGAGTCTCAGACCCGATTAGGACGCTCGGCCTCGGTAGGGCGTGCTCGGCCAAGGAAGGCTGAGGGTGAGGGGAAGCCTCACCGTCCGGTTGATCGAGTGGTCGGAGAGGGGCGAGGGGTAGCCTCGGCCCGTTGGTCTGTTGATCACCTGCGTAGACGAGAACGCTCGTCAGGGGGCCGGACCTTGGTTCCGGCCAAATCCCCTCCGATGCCTAAGTCAGATAGAGATCTGAGAAAGGAGGCCCGGCGGAGACGGTCCGACTCGTGAGGAGATCGTGACGGCGTCTCTCGGCGCGAGCGGGGGAGGAAGGAGATGAATTGGGGGAACGAGGTCGTTGATGGAGTACCTTAGGTTTTGTTACCACAGATGCCATCCCTTTCTTCGTCGTCTTCCTGGCCCTTTTGTAGAGCCCCGGCGTGATCGCCTCTGACCCACGTCACACGTCCGCCATTGATCGTGCCCCATCAGTCCCCCCTTGCCGCCGCTCTCTCCGCCCTGCCAGCACCTCCCCATTATCGCTCTTTAGTGGTCGCGCGTCCGGGGGAGTGGTTTTCGCAGGAGTGGGCGAGCGACCAAAGGGTTATTGGGGCCGGGTCGGATCGGCATTCGAGAAGGTCCCTTGTAGGGCCTTTGTCGAATGGGCTTTGAGGACGCAGATGGGCTTTTGACCAGCAGTCGGGCTCCTGGGCTCGTGCTTTACGGGTCTCGGCCAAATAGGCGTAACAATTGCCCCCATCGGTCGGGTTGATCGGCCTTGGCCGGTTCGGCTCGGCCGATGTGACCACTGCCGATTGTGACGAGCTCGCCAGTTGATGCCGACTCATTTATTAGTCGTCGTCATGAGTTGGCCCGTTCGATGTTTTTAAGGCGCGGGTTCCGAAGCGCCGTCGGCCCTCAGATGATGCCACGTGTAGCGGCAAGCTTATCCCCGCCGCTCGCGTAGTCGCCTTAAATTCGAGAAGCCGAAGGGTTTGTGAGCCGTCATTGGTGGGGTCGATCAGCCTCGGCTCGCTCGGATCACCCGTTATGTCTCCTGGGATTCCGAGCGGCGCTTCAATCGAGGCGAGGCCATAAATGCAGGTCATGATGAGGCGGATCGATTGGTCTTCAACTGGCGCCAATTTAGGAACGCCGCCGAATCTTCGAGCCTCGCCACGCATTCTTGTCAGGCGCTTCGAATTCTCCCCTGGCGTATAAGATCCCCAGTTGTGTTGATCTCCACTTCTTCTTCGCTCCTCCCGGTATTCCGAGCCTTCAGCAACCCGGAGTTTCCCGTCGCCTTCGCTTCTTTGTCCTCTCCAAAATAGTTGAGAATAGGTAATTCCTCTCTTGCTTTCATCCTATGGCTGCTCTTAGGATAGGCGGTTCTGGCCGGAGGACGAGGGGTCCTCCGGAGTCCGGACGGGGCGAACCCCGGCTAGGGGAGTCTGGTTCCCCCGCCGGGAGTCGTTCTCTTCAAGATAAGGGGAAGGAGAAACTTTTTCCAGACTACGCCCGCGATGACGTGGCGTTGGCTGCCGTACGGCTTAATGTGCCCCCGGTTGTCCTCCGCACGCCGTCGAGGACCCCTCCTTCGGTGGCCGCGGAGATCCGGGAAAGATATCTCTGCTTCCCATACGAGGTTCGGGTTCCATTCGTCGACGAGCGGATTTGCCTCCCGAGGAGCGATGAGGTCGGCGTCTACGTCGAGATGTTCCGCCTGGGTCTTCGCTTCCCGCTCCATCACTTCTTCATCCAGGTCATGGAACATTTCACAGTGTCCCTGAGTCAGTTCACCCCATGTTCGATCGCGGTATTGACGGGTTTCGTAACGCTCTGCTGTACCCGTGGTCTGGAGCCGACTCTCCCCCTTCTCTTCTACTTTTACCAGGCCCAGACGGTCGGTCCGGGGTCATGGCTGCTACTCCGAGCTCGTTCGAGGAGGGAATGCCTGATCGGGTTACCCCACTGGTCAGGGGATTGGAACTTGGATTATGTCTTCGTGGTCTTCTTGGGCGAGGCCCAGATTCTGACAAGCTGGGGCAGTTCTGTCCATTCTCGCCCGTCGTTAGTTCTCTCAGACGCCGACCGGGTAGCCGCTGCGCTTCTGTTGGCTCTTCCTTTGGAAACGAAGTCCATTTGGTCTTTGTTGGACGACCTACTCCTGAAGGCCGTCTTGTGGTCTCCGGGTAGGTCGCTTTTTCATCCCCAGATCGCCCTATGACTCATCCTGATTTCGGTCTCCTTTGCAGGGATGGCTGGCCGCGAATTCGTCCGTGACGTTGACGAGCTGATCCGTCGTGGAGCCGCTCGGAGCCAAGGTAGTACCTCTGGAAGGGTGCCTCGGAGGACCGTTGAGGAGGAGGTGCGCCGAGCCGAGCCTGCCGTGGGTAAGGTGGTGGCCGCGCCTCCCGCCTCTTCTTCTGGCGATCCCCTTCCTGGGGGTGAGGATGGTGCGAGGCGGAAGCGTTCTCCTCCGGTGCCTTCGGAGCTCCACGGTGGAAAGAAGAGGAAGGAGGACGTGGATCCCTCCGGCCCGGCAGGTTCCGCGCTTCCCGTGGTGACCGCCGGGGATCCTTCGATAGCTCTGCCAGCCACCCCCCTCGCAGCGTCTTCGCCCGTATCACCAGGGGTCGGGGCCTTGTTGGCGAGCGACTTGGCTTCGATTGTCGTCCCTGGGAGTTCGATGTTTGCTGACCGAGCAGTGGCCCAGCAGGTTGCCGAGGTCTCCGTCCCTCCCCGGGACCGCAGCCTCCTCAAGAAGATCCCGGCCGACAATATGTCGGATTCCTTGGTCTGGATCCTCCAACAGGTTCGGTTATCTTGCTATCCTCTCTTTCTCTTTATCCTCTTCTTAGCACATGTCTCGTCTTTTCAGGGTTCAGCGCTCGCTGTGGAGTTGCAGTGTCGAGCCGTCCGCTTGAGGGAGATGGAGGAGTCTTCCATGAGGGCTCAGGAGCGGGCCGGGGCGGCCGAGGTGGCCATGATGGAGGCCCAGATGGAGTCTCGGCGCCTCGCCCTCCGTGTGGCTGCGTTGGAGGGGCAAGTGGGTGACCTTGAGGGAAAGCTAGGGGATGCTCATCAGTCGGCTGAGGAAGCGGCGGAATCGTTCCGTCTGGAGAGGGAGGAGCTTCAGAGGGAGTTGTCGGACCGGCGTCAGGTAATGCGGCTGGCGGAGGAGGTCGAGAAGGGCGTCGTCGAGACCCTGGGGAAGGAGATCTTCGAGGTTCTTAGGGGGGCCTTCGGTAAGTATATAGACATCATCGCCCCCCGGATCGTCGAAGTCGTCCAGTCTTCCTTCCGGGAATGTGCGGAACGTGTCCGGCAAGCCCCTCCGCCAGTCGAGTCCCCTCGCTCCGAGCAGGGCGAAGTGCCCGAGGATGTGTCCTCCCGAGCTCGGGCTCCTTAAGCAGTCCCTCCCAGCCTTATCCTCAAATTTTTAAGCATCCGCTTCGCTTTGGGCCAGTCTACTTGAAATGGATCCCCGGCCCCCGCCCTCTCCTTCAGCCCCGCGGCCAACAATTGCTGGTTGCATGGCCGCTAGCTTGGGTCGCCTACTCTGGGTCTTTTGTCAACCAATTTTGCTTTGTCGGTGTCGATCTGAACTCTGTCATTTGTCGCGAGTAGACTGTTTGTAGGGTGTTCCCTTCGCCTTGATCCCCTGTAAATAAGACGCATTTTTGTACTCGAGTTAACTATTATAAATGAAATCGACTTACTTGGAATTTTTGTGTACTTGGTGTTGTTGCCTTGTTCTTGGCTTGGGAATGGACGAAACTGGCGTTGGCTGGGGGTATTCTCCCCAGACTTAGGGGCGCAGGAGTCGGTCAGCGAGGGCGAAGCTTCTCGACTTAGGACCGGTTGGCGTCCGTGCCTCCTGGGGAAACTGCCCCCCAGACTTATGAGCGCTGGAGTCGGTCGACGAGGGCAAAGCTCCTCGGCTTAGGACCGATCGGCATCCGTGCCTACTGGGGGAATTGCCCCCAGTCTTATGAGCGCTGGAGTCGGTCGGCGAGGGCAAAGCTCCTCGGCTTAGGACCAGTCGGCGTCGTGCCTGCTGGGGGAGTCGCCCCCAGACTTATGAGCTCTGGACTCGGTCGGCGAGGGCCAAGCCCTTCGGCTTAGGACCGGTCGGCGTCCGTTCCTGCCGGGGGAATCGCCCCCAGACTTATGGGCACTGGAGTCGGTCGGCGAGGGCAAAGCTCCTCGGCTTAGGACCGGTCGGCGCCCGTGCTTTGCCGGGGGAGTCGCCCCCAGACTTATGTGCACTGGGGTCGGTCGGCAAGGGCCAAGCTCCTCGGCTTAGGACCGGTCGGCGTCCGCGTCTGCTGGGGGAATTGCTCCCAGACTTATGAGTGCCGGAGATAGTCGGTGAGGGCAAAGCTCCTCCTCCTCCAGTGAGGCGGCGGTCCCCAGCCTTTTGCGTTACTGGCGACATGTCAACTCCGTCGGAATTTTGAATAAAGACAATAAAAAGAAGGCGTTTGTACTCTCGTGGGTCCAGTTGGACCGGTACATTTGGAGGAAACGGAAAAGGGGAAATGAAGCTAAACAGAGGGATGTAAAACTAGATATCTCCCTCATACTTAGGCCGCCCCCCGGGGGGAAGGATGTTGCCTGCTCACTCTATGATGCGGAGGGGGCCTTGGATGGTGTTGATCTTCTTCCCCTTGTCCGGCTGTGTGGAGGTCCCTTCTCCATGGGCCGGCTCGTCGGCCTGATTCCTGGCGTGCCCTCGGCTCATCAGCTTCTCAATGTCCTTCTTCAAATGCCAGCAATCTTCCGTGTCGTGACCATCGTCCTTATGGTACTTACAGTACTTCTCCCTGTTCTTCCCGCCTCTTTTAGCCTTCGGCGGGGGGCGATCAGCTCGCTCTTCCTTCTGTACTTGGGCGAGAGTGGCGTCTGGGGTGGTGTCCCTCGC
The DNA here is from genome assembly GCA_030789695.1 of Scilla litardierei. NCBI lineage: Eukaryota > Viridiplantae > Streptophyta > Magnoliopsida > Asparagales > Asparagaceae > Scilla > Scilla litardierei. Next base: position 182,343,800 of record CM061141.1, on the reverse strand, counting down.
GCTTTCTCCCCGTTGCCTGTTCCTTTGTCTCCTTTCGGTCCGGTATCCTTCGGGGCTTGCTCGTCCGCCGTCGCCACGCTTGGTCCCTCGAGCGGTTTTTCCTGCATCCTCGGCCAAGGCCTCCTCGGTCAGCATAAAGCGCTCGGCCCTTGCCATGATCCCGGGGAGGTCCTTTGGGGGGTCGTTGTGCAGGGACTTCTTGAGGCCCCTGTGGCGAAGCCCTTTCTTAAGAGCCGTCTGGACCACCAGGTCGGGTGGGTTGTTCACGTTTAGCCTTTCCGCATTGAAGCGGCGCATGAACTGTCGGAGTGGTTCGGCCGGGCCTTGTACTATGTTGAACAGATGTTCAGCACCAGGTTTGATCAGCCTCCCCGCCATGAACTGTTTGCAGAACAACTGGGCGAGTTGTTCGAAGCTGTCGATGGAGCGGCCGGGCAGGCTGTGGTACCAGATCCTCGCCGCTCCCCTGAGAGTAGAATAGAAGCCCCGGCAAAGCAGGTCATCGTCAGCTCCCTGGAAGGCCATGTCCCCCTCGTAGTCCATCACGTGGTGCGCCGGGTCTCCTATTCCATCGTACTTTCCCAGCACCGGGATCCGGAATCGGGAGGGGACCCGTGCGTCGGTTATTCTCCGTGACAAGGGGCATCGATCTCCGTGGATGCCTCCGGGGATGCGGTACTCGCCTGCCTCTGGATCGACCGGGGGTGGGGGTACCACCGGCGCCAGCGGGGCTGGCTCCGCAGCCTTCGCCACACTGGGGGCCGGGCTGTCCCGACGTTCCCGACTCCTCCTGCGGGAGCTCCTGCTCCGCCGCGATCGGTCTCTCGAGTGGTGTCGTTCGCTTCTCCTGCGGCGGGACGACCGCGATCGATGAGACGAGGCCGTCCTTGATTCGTCGTCCGTCCCTTCGGTCTCTCTTCGGCTCCTTTCACGATTGGGTGAGGAGGCGCGTGACCTCGCCTGACGAGAGCCGGACAGCGTGAACCGACGCTCCATGTTCGGTTTCCGGGTCCCGTGGTCGTCGACCACGGCGGACCGCAAGTGTGGGGGACCCCCCGCCCATCGATGGCTGTCGTCCAACGTGCCTCCGTTGGGTGGCGCAGGGCCGACGAGCTGCTGCACCGTTGCGACCAACGTCTGGAGGCTCGCGTTGGTCTCCTGAGCTAGGGCGCGGAGCTGTCCCTGCGTGGCCAGTTCTGAGCCGCCGGCTTCTTCGGTGGAGAGGGTGGGGTGGCCGCTGACGGGTGTGTCCTCGGGATTGCCGTTTGTTGCGCCATTCCCCTCCTCTGGGATGGGGGGCATGCGCTTCCTCCCATTGCTGGCTCGTGCCATTGTTGGTGTGGTTTGCTTCTTCATGGGACAGTTTCTCGTTCCCACAGACGGCGCCAGATGTTTCAGAGTGTTTTCTCACTACTAGGCGTTGACCGTGGAGAACCCGGTCAACGTGGTCAAGGGACCCGCTTTGGGTCCCTCGGGGGCTTCGAATCGGTGCAGAAGGGGCGAGGGGAAGCCTCGGCCCTGGTTGAGACGCTCGGCCTCGGACAGACGCGCTCGGCCTCGGCTGGGAGGGGGACGAGGGGTAGCCTCAGTCGCCCGGGTAGATGCACGGCCGTCTGGTGGCGAGGGTGAGTCTCAGACCCGATTAGGACGCTCGGCCTCGGTAGGGCGTGCTCGGCCAAGGAAGGCTGAGGGTGAGGGGAAGCCTCACCGTCCGGTTGATCGAGTGGTCGGAGAGGGGCGAGGGGTAGCCTCGGCCCGTTGGTCTGTTGATCACCTGCGTAGACGAGAACGCTCGTCAGGGGGCCGGACCTTGGTTCCGGCCAAATCCCCTCCGATGCCTAAGTCAGATAGAGATCTGAGAAAGGAGGCCCGGCGGAGACGGTCTGACTCGTGAGGAGATCGTGACGGTGTCTCTCGGCGCGAGCGGGGGAGGAAGGAGATGAATTGGGGGAACGAGGTCGTTGATGGAGTACCTTAGGTTTTGTTACCACAGATGCCGTCCCTTTCTTCGTCGTCTTCCTGGCCCTTTTGTAGAGCCCCGGCGTGATCGCCTCTGACCCACGTCACACGTCCGCCATTGATCGTGCCCCATCAGTCCCCCCTTGCCGCCGCTCTCTCCGCCCTGCCAGCACCTCCCCATTATCGCTCTTTAGTGGTCGCGCGTCCGGGGGAGTGGTTTTCGCAGGAGTGGGCGAGCGACCAAAGGGTTATTGGGGCCGGGTCGGATCGGCGTTCGAGAAGGTCCCTTGTAGGGCCTTTGTCGAATGGGCTTTGAGGACGCAGATGGGCTTTTGACCAGCAGTTGGGCTCCTGGGCTCGTGCTTTACGGGTCTCGGCCAAATAGGCGTAACAAGTGGGCTTTTAATTAAAGATGGCACCTTTAGCATCCCACCATGAACTAAATGATACCACAAAGAGTACAACATCATCAAATTTATTATTTACAACAAGGAGTAAGAAACCCTACTACAACATTACAACAACCCCTTGATTAATATTTGCTAAATAGAGTTGAGATTCCTACCTCATGGAGTAGCAAAGCCCTCCATCACTTTCATGGAATTCTCCATGGATCTCATCCTCAAGCCCAAAATCACATCTTCCCTCTTTCCCACAAACTCTTCTCTCTTCATGGGTTCCCCTTCTCTTTCTCCTCTTCTTTCTATTTCTCCTCTTTTTTCTCTCCCCCCCCCCCCCCCAAAAAAAAAATTCGGCAGGCTGCCACTTCTCTTTTCTTTTGTTTTTTTTCTCCTTTCATTTTTTCTCCATTTCACATTCTTTTCTTTCTTCCCTCTTCCTTCTTTCTCTTTCCTTCTTCCTTCTCCCCTTCTTTATTTTTTTTCCTTCCTTTTTTTTGGGTTGGCCTGGAAGCATTCGACAGTACATGGGGGGTGAGTTACGGCTGGGTTAGGGGAAGAGAAATAAAGGGAATTAAATTAAATGAGGAAGATTGGAGAAGCTTAGAGAGAAAGAGAAAAAGAAAATTAAATAAAGGGAACCCTTCTATTTTCAAGTTTGCCATCCAATAAAAATATCTCCTCTCATCTCATACTAAAAAAAATCCAAGCCCTATAAGCCTAATCAATACTATCTAAAAATAATCCAAGCCCAACTCTAGCTACAAAAATTAACTTAGGGCTCCAACAATAATAATACTAATAACATCACCAATAAGAACACCCACACATCAATAGCAATAATACCATAATAATAATGACACAAAAATCAGTATCACTACACCAATATACATGCATTCACTTATATATATCCAAATCATATCATATCCAATCATATAGACATTCACGTAGGAAATTACTATGCACACAACAAAATTACTATTCACACACACATTACTATATACATCCTACGTATAGGACAGTAGGGCCATTACAGCTACCCGGGTATTATAGGAGGTGGCTTGACTAGGTGGCATAAAAAAATAAATATGAAAGGTTAAGTAGGAGAATGGAAGACCTGTGTAAAATATGACAATATCCTTATAACGTATATCATAAGAATAGTGAGCAGATGGTATAAGTTAAAACAGGAGACAGGTAATAGACGAAATAGTAATGAGTATATGGATGTAATGATTGTTTTGTAAATGGGGAGAGATTTATACCAAAAATATTTAAAATATCAAAACGGTGAATACAGAACTGATACACTGAAATAGTTAGAGTTCTATTTAGCATAAAAGTGTTTAAATTTGTATTTGATCGGTTGTTTTGAAATACGTTATAGTAGGAAAAAGGAAATGCTACATTAAATCTATGAAATAGAAGTAAGGTTCCAAAATGAAGATTTCCATATGTAGTAAGTAAGATAGCTATACGAGTATGGATGATATAAGTAAAAAAATCATTATAAGATAGTGACTAAAGATTACGGTGAAGGAAACCTCAAAATCAAGGAATGAATTTAAGCCGGCTAAGAAGTATGAGAGCTAGGTATATACTAACGGTTTCAAAGAGATTAAACTGGACAAGGAATTTTATTAAAAGGATATCGAAAGTAAAATTAAGATTGTAATGTGGAGGATTCGAAAGGAGAATGATGTCCGTCAGAAGGATCACGTGGATCGAGAGCAAGGATTAGAATAGGATGACCAAATGTAAATACGACTAGGAAATGACTGTGTGAATATGCTACGATGGGTTTCTATGGTCATTAACGTAGAAAGTACTGTTAAGGAAGATTAAAACTCAAGGGTATGCTTATGTGGTTGACTAAGTATTCGGAATCTTATGGCTAGGATTTCCTAATGAATTAGATTGGGGTAGGAAATTCAAGAAAAGGTGTTGTTTGAGGATCAAGATTGTAATATTTTCTATGCTGTTTTAAAATATTTTGCACGAGCATTGACCTGCATGGGCCACCACTAAAACCTGTCACGCCTCGCTTCCCATTATGCTTGGGAGCGAGGATGCAAGCGAGTCCGCATGTGCAAGTAAGGAGGATGTACTTTTTGCTTTTCTTTCCTCCTTGACTTAACACAATAAGCGTCTGTGTGAAAACTTTGCATGTACTTGCATGCATACTCAGAAACAACACAGATAAGCAAAAATTATCTTTATTATTACAATCTCAACATCTCAAACTAAATTACAGCAATGAATGGAAGGAAAAGTGGGTCATATGACCCATACAACAAAAGCAAAAGATTACAATGATGGTTCACAGATTTGACAACTCCTGGTCCTCTGGCTCAGCTATCCCTAATGATTCCTTGTGGTAACCTGGCTGATGATCTGACATACATTCCAAAAACAACGAATTTATGTCAGCAAGGGTCTGCAAGAGAAAGTGAGAAACCCAAGGCAAAGTGAACGAATAGAAATAAATTATGAAGCATAAATGATTTTAAACAAGGTACCAACATAGTTTAAATATGGAAAATTAAAACATGGCGAGGTAAGGAACTTCTAGCATGGCAATTCTACAGCATTTTAAGAGTAAAGTAATGAGCATGACAATTTATATAACATGACCGGAAAGGAAAAGGCAGCGCAAGAAAGTAAACGTGGCTGGGTAATGGACGTAGCGTGTGCTACCGGCTACAAGACAAGACGATTGTGTTAAGAGGGTTCACACCTTACGGTTTAAGGGGGATCAAACCCTCTAAACCGTGCGACCGCTCAACCATACCCCAACCCAAGTTCATAAAACAAGTCCGTACGGGGGATCACTCACTCTGCTAGGTGAGTGCCCTATTGCCCACAGGCTATCCGTACAAGGGGATCACTCACTCTACTAGGTGAGTACCATATTGTCTGCAGGCTATGTATCTGTACAAGGGATCACTCTCTCTGTCTTGGAGAGTGCCCTATTGCCCGCAGGCTGTGTATCCGTACAAGGGATCACTCTCTCTGTCTTGGAGAGTGCCCTATTGCCCGCAGGCTGTGCAATACAATTAATTGTGTTCAAAGAAGTTCAAGAGTTTCATGTCCTCGTCAATTTTCCATTAATGAGTGTCCACACCCACACCCACACCCACATGCATTAGCAATCTACTTAATAGGGGTCCACACACGCACGCACAGAAACTGCAATTAAACATTAATACATCAATAATTCATTTAAACTCGCACACTTGCCTGATTTGACGATTTCTGGTGTTCAGGTAGTCGAAATGGGAAACGTGTGAGCAAAAACACCATGGAGCATCTGGTCATGTCAATTTCAGCATTTTCCCAAATTATCACACCCTAAACAATTTAAACAACGAATTTAAAAAGGGTTATTTATTAAACATGATGCAATCAACTTTTTTTCGTTATTTATTCTTGAATATTAAACATGCGATATTTTATGTCAATGTGTCATAAATTAAGTATGGGTCGTCATGGTATTTTTAATGAGCGTCGTTTCACGGGTCAAATTCTTGTTATTCGACTTTTAGTGAAAAAGACGATTTTAACATTTAAACTTCAAAAATTCCTTACAAATTGTACACTAGTCTGATTTTGATGAACTTGGTGTATTGGGTTCATCTTGATGAGCACTACGCTACGGTGAGGTCGGTTCTCTGGTTTGATTAGACATATAACAGAATTAGGTCTTATACGACATATCAAATGTTAAATATACTTCCTATGACGTCTAATAATTTGTTTTGATTAAGTTCTCTATCCTAGAGTGTGGGTTATAGCATGCTACGGGATAGATCTACTAACCGTTGTCGCAGTGGTGTAATGGAACGTTGCGAGGGCAGCGACGATGCGTACGATGTCAAATCAGCGACAAAGATGACGATGGAGAGTGAGAGGATGGGTTGCGCCGCCATGGATGTCGCTGGATCTGGGAGAACAGGGCATGGATGAGGTGAAATGACAGGTCTAGGCGTTGCGCGTAGACAGCAAGTGGGGGGTCTTGGCGGCCTCTAGGGTTCACCGGAGGGCTCTTGGTCGTGGGGGAAGAGCAGAAGAGGATGGTCGAGAGGGGAGGGTGCTTGCCCGATGTGGGTGATTGAAGGGAGGTGGAGCGTGGCTGTCGGGGGTTGTATGCGGCTTTGGGGGCTGTCGGTCGGAGCTCAGGTGAGGGAGGAGCGCTGGGGAGGAGGCGAGTCCGGCGTGGGTGGTTGAAGAGGAAGGTGGCCGACGGTTCTAGGCTGGGCGTGGGCTCGAAAAGGAGGAGGGAGATGCCGCAGGTTTTGGGGCTGGGGGTGTTCGGATTGGGTGCTTGCGCGAGGACAGGAGGAGGGCGCGGCAAGGTTCTTGGCATGGAGGGAGAAGAAGAGAGTACGGCCTGCACTTGGGAGTGTGGTGGGGAGAAACAAGGGGAACTGGGTTTCTCTTTTTTATGTGTGCGGCTGAAAACGAAAGTGAAACCCTAGGCTCGTCTAGGGTACGGCTACCAAACAAATAGAACTAGGTTGCTATATATAAATGTAGGGGGACAGAGAGAGAGAGTAGGTAAGAGTTTTAAAAATAAAACAAAGAAGAAAAAGAAGTCTGCTTTCTTTTTTTCGTTTTTCTTTGCTTTGTGTGGCTGTGTATGCAAGCCCTGGGTTAGCTAAATAGGGTAGGAGAGATATGGGGATATGGTAGGGTTTGAAACCAAGGGGGGCTTGGGTTATTGTGTGCGGCTGAGGGGAACACTAGGGTTGTGCTCTAGTTTATAGTGGTTGGGTTCTTAATATAGAAAGTGTACATAAGAGCCCTTGGGTTTATAGGTGCATGCGCACGAATTTGAAAGGAGAAGGACCAAGTGGCGGCTGCTCTAGAAAGACAGGTTTGGGATAAAAGAAAGATTCGATTAAATAAGAGGGATGTAAAGATTAGGAGAAAAAGGAAAGAAACAAAGGAGTAATTGTGATTAGGGGGGATTATTAGCTAATTAAAAAGGAAATGAAGATCCTCCCATATAGATATGGAAGTAGATTTAAAATTTGAATTCAAACTTAGAAAAGAAAGTTTGATGAGAAACATAATGATAGATTTAAAGAAGTTATAGCTAGTACGTATTCAAGGCACGTAGTTAATACGAGTACGTAGTACGAATACATAATACATATACGCAATAATTACAGATACGGAAAGAAATACAACAAGGGACTGGGTAAGAATAAAATAAGTATTACGAAAATACTGCTCGTTACAGGGATGTCAAGAAGCGTCACGGTAAACCCCCGATGATAGGGTGTATCGAGAACACTATACTTTCTCGGACATGAACTTACACGAGCACAAATAACTGGGAATATTTCATTTTGTAAATGTGTTAACTTCTTTTAAATGTAACTCACCTGTTAAATTGTTCTAGCATGATCAAACTTTACTTTACGCACTTGCTTATCATATATGTGTCTCACGTTTCTTTTGTTGCAAAGTTATTGCTTTCAATTACTATAAAATCTTGTCGAGGCATTTCGCTGACATATATTTCAATGAACACTATGAAATATATGTTAGGTTCAGAGACGGAGCATACCAAGGACCCTACTTACGAGGATCAAATTTAGGAAGCAGACCCCGCAGACCAGAGCTATGAAGACACCGAGATCCTTCCTGCGGTGGATTAGATTATTGTTGTTGTCCCCATCTATTTTGTTTCATTTATTATTGCAGGTGTGTTTCTCATGTAATAAAATATACGGCCATGCTAGGCCTAATCTTATTTGTGTACTTGCTTTTGAACTCTGGGCAAAGTTGTAATAAATATCTGTGTTGTTTCTGAATATTGCGGTTGCAAGAACCTGATTGCTATTTACACAAAACGCTTATTGTGCTTAAGTTAAAGATGAAAGAAAAAAGTATTTCTTCCTTGCTTTAAGCACATGCGGACCCGCTCATGTTCTCGCTCCCAAGTATAATGGGAAGCGGGTCATGACAGGTTTTAGTGGTGGCCCATGTAGGTTGTCTTGCAACCTGCGAGACATTTCAGGAACAACGCAAATATTATTACTAACCAGATTGTTTAGACAAATTAGTACACAAAATGTTTACCTTGTTGTGTTTGCAGCATGGCAGGACGACCCAATACCAGCAATGGGAATGGAGTCAACGGGAACGGAAATCCCGTCATCCACGAGGTAATGGGTGTCATAAGAGGCATGTTGGAGATCCAACAACAACTCATTCAGCAAGGTCAACAACAGTAAGCTGTACAACCTGCACCACTGCCTCCGCGAGCTGCACAGGGAGCCAAGCAATTTCAGGAGCTGAACCCGAAAAGCTTCTCCGGAAGAGAAGGGCCACTAGAAGCTAAAGAATGGACCCAGAGTATGGAAGACAATCTGAGTCTTTCCCGTATTGATCAAGCTGGATAGGTGGAAGTTGCCAAGAAGCAACTGACGGGCAATGCACAAAACTGGTGGAACACGAAAGAAGCTCGTCTGGTCAAGCCCATCAACTGGACCATGTTTCGAGAGCATTTCGACCCTCAATATTTTTCCCGATTAGCGAAGAGAGAACTGCAGCAATGTTTCGTCAACATGAAGCAATGCAATCGTACCATTGACGAATACGAGGCAGAGTTCTCAATGCTTAGTCGATTCGCTCCACATCTGGCGGAGGATCCCGAGGACCGTGCATATCAGTTTCGCCAAGGTCTGGACCTAGACTTTCAGGCTTCGATGTCTTTGGTGAATCCGACTACACACCAGGACGTATTGGATGCTGCCGGGAAGCACGAACTCGTTATAAATCAGAAGAAGGCGCTTCAGAGTGGAGTAAGCAGACGTCCACCAGAGCCACCCAGGGGCAACCTCAAGCCTACTCAGACTGCTCAATTCAAGAGGCCTGCTGCTCCTGCCAATAACCGACCTCAGACGGTGTGCTTCCACTGCAAGCACACACAAGGAGCCCACGAAACCATGCAAGCTTAATAGTTTTAATAATGTTCCAGCATGCTACTGTAGGGTATGTTATAATATATAGTTTACTAAGTTAGTATAATTAGTAATATGTTAGTTATTAATGATGCATGTTAGTGTACCTACGCCAGCTTCAGTATATAATATTATCAGAGTGTACTAAGAAATTTTAGTTTAATTAATACCTTAAAATGTTAGTGTATATAATTACTTCATGCATGTTAACTCCTTGTAAATTGGCAGTATGATTATACCCGCATGTTAGAATACTAATGGACATAGGTCAAGCTGATAATGCCATCGTTAATGATTAATACATAGGTTTATATATATATATATATATATATATATATATATATATATATATATTAATGATTAATACATAGGTTTATATATATATATATATATATATATATATGTATGTATGTATGTATGTATGTATGTATTATATAAAAGAGGGATGTTATCATGAGAAATTGGATAAGAGAATTTGGACATGAGAAATTGGATAAGAGAATTTGGATATCTATTATATAATAGCGGGATGTTATCAAGAGAAATTGGATAAGAGAATTTGGACATGCGCAATTGGATAAGAGAATTTGGATATATATCTATTATATAAAAGAGGGATGTTATCAAGAGAAATTGGATAAGAGAATTTGGACATGAGAAATTGGATAAGAGAATTTGGATATCTATTATATAATAGTGGGATGTTATCAAGAGAAATTGAATAAGAGAATTTGGACATGCGCAATTGGATAAGAGAATTTGGATATCTATCTATTATATAAAAGAGGGATGTTATCAAGAGAAATTCGATTAGAGAATTTGGACATGATAAATTGGATAAGAGAATTTGGATATCTATTATATAAAAGAGGGAAATTGGATACGAGAAAATATAAGAGATGAGATTTTGAGGGATAAAAGAGGAGGTGGAAATTTTGCACATACAACCCTGGTTTTTGCATTTTTGCCCCTGGACCCTCCCCACACACCCACCCACACTTTTTATTCTCCCCACACAACCCTGGTTTTTTTTTTCCAGTCCTTTGAAAATTTTGAATCTTATCTTACTAGGACAAAGCTTTGTCCTACGTAGCAAGTTTGTCCTAGGTGGAAATGACAATTTTGGGGGACTTACAGTTTGGGGGAAAACTTAAATTTGGGGGGAAACTTAAAATTTTGTGGGAAAACTTGAAATTTTGGGGGAACTTGAAATATGTGTCGGGGGGGAACTCAGCCATTAAAAAACCGTGCCTTATGGGCACGGGTAATGACTTGTGTGTGTGTCTATATATATATATATATATATATATATATATATATATATATATATATATATATATATAAGAAAAAAATATGGTGAGCGTTTTGCGGAGAGACGATTTGGGCGATCCTGGTGGAAATGGCGGCGGTCCAGGTGATGGCGTTCCTCGGGATGGAGCTCAGAGGGGGGTTGCTCCTTCGGATATCGGAGGGTTCGTTTTTGAGGGTGCTACGGTTGCCATGGGTGAGGGCGTCTTGCGTGGGGGTGATCTGGGCGCTAATGGGGGAAACCCTAGCGGCGTCCCTAGGGATCCTAGGATCATTGATGGAGTTCGGCGGGGTGGGGGTTCTACGGATCCCCGATGTGTTGTTCGGCCGTCAGCGGCAAGGGGAGATGTTGGTGGCGAGGGTTGGCAAGTGGTTAATAGGAGGAGAAGGGAAGTGACCAAGCAACCGCCGACTCGTGGCTTTCAGCGAGGCGGATTGGTTAATGGGCGTTCGAGGCTGGCGTTGCCAGTTAGTAGGGTTGCTGGTCAGTCCAAGGCGAAATTGGGGGATTTTCAGGCAGCCAAGCCGTTTGTGGAAATGCCTAAGAGACCTCAAGCATATCCTAATCAAATTTTGATTAACCCTTCTGCTGCAAAGCTCAGTTGGTCTGAGGTCTGTGCCAATAGGCGCACGTATGGAGATTCTGTGGGTATGAATTTTGTTCAACCGAAATTCAGGCTTGATGGGTCCTGTTTGGCAAGGGTCTCTAACCAGCTATTAGAGAAGGGGGCTGAAAACTGGAGGTCCACCCTAGTAGGGTATGTTCTTGGCGTCACCCCTTTGTATGGGCAGATTCTCTCTTGGATGGAGCGGATATGGAAGCCCCGGAAGCGTGTGCAAATTTATAGTAAGGAAAATGGATTTTTCTACTTTAAATTTGAAAGTGGCGAAGACTGCAATAGGATCCTACATGGTGGTCCTTGGCTCTTCGATGGGCGTCTGGTAGTGCTAAAGCAATGGAGTTCTTCCCTTCGTCACGATCGAGACATCTTAACCGTTGTTCCTGTTTGGATGCAAATTCATGGGCTTCCAGTTAATATGTGGAATATGGAAGTACTCAACATTCTCGCTTCTGTGGTGGGCAACCCGTTGTGCTTGGACCGAGCTACTGCTAATCTTGAGAGAATAACCTTTGCTCGCTGTCTGGTTGAGGTTGCAGCCAAGAAGCCTCTTCCAAGAAGTGTTGAAGTAGAACTTGATGATGGGTCTGTCCAATCATTTTCTGTCAAGTATGAGTCTGAACCCCCTCGCTGCGACCACTGTGTTTGCTTCGGCCATTCTTCTCTACAATGTCCCTTGGTGAAAAAAGACAAGGGTAAGGAAATATTACTTGATGAATCCCCTTCTAACACTCTGGAGCTTGGCCAAAGCTCAAATTCAACTACACAAGGATTGGATGGAAATGTTATTCTGCAGCCTAACATTGCTCCAAGTCATGATGTGCCAGCTCCTAATTCGGATGGATCCTCTTCCTTGTTCCGGGGTAAATTCAAGAGACTGATATCTCTGACACGCATTGTCCTTTGCCTCAAGCCTCTGAGGCGCAGGATTGTGGAAGATGCTCATGATGTGACTCCTCCAAATCCTGTTGGAGAGGCTTGCCATCTTGTGCCTTCTCCAATACCGGATGGAGAGGCTGTACCTACTCAAGATCCGGATGAGTATAGTTCTTCACAGGCTACACTCTTGCAGGATGGTATGCTTCCCCGGGTTTGGGAGAAGCCTCAACAGGCACTGGGGGGGCCTGTCCCTGTGGTTGTGAATGCTTCCCCGGTTGTGGGCTCTCTTGATGCTGAAGCTTCAAGCCGGCCTAACCCTCATTCGGATTCTGGAAATGAGTTTCTTCCGGAGATTCCAACCTACGACAATCCTGAGTGGTTTGCGGAGCACACAGAAATTATAAAGGAGTTTAAAGGGTCAAAGGGGAAATTGCAAGCAGTATCTAATCCTACCTCGGCTACCCGTCAGAGTAGCAGGTTTAAGTAGGGGATTCCAGTTTACATTACCAACAATTATCCAATGTCTGTCTTGATTTGGAATACTCGCGGTCTGAACACTGTTGTGAGGCGTAGGGACCTCAGAGATAGGATAAAGAAGATTAATCCATCGGCAATTATCCTGCTGGAAACTAAGTTAAATCCTGACACTATCAAAACTAAATCCTGCATCCCAAGTAGTTGGATTACTCTGAACAATTTTCATAACCATGGAGGGGGCCGTATTCTTATGGGTATTGATCCTCTAGTCTGGAAAGCGGGTGTTATCTCTACTTCTGCACAGCACATATCTGTTCGTTGTGAAAATGTGGGGGGGTTGGTTTCTGTACTCACTGCAGTATATGGAAGCAACAGAGTATCAGAAAGGAGTGATCTATGGGAGCAGCTGAAGGGGGATGCAGCGAAAGTGGGTAATGAACCTTGGATGGTTGGCGGAGATTTTAATTGCATTTTGTATGCTAAGGATAAAATTGGAGGGCGTAGGGTGGAGGCTAGCAAACTACTTGAGTATAACAACTGCTTATCTGACTGTCATCTGCAGTCGCTCAAAAGTATTGGAGAGCGCCTTAGCTGGTGTAATAAACGTAGGGGCGATGGCCGTATTTCTGCTCAGCTGGATAGGGTTCATTGCAATGGAGATTGGGTCAACAAACTTCCAGACTCTTTCTTTGAATATTTGGACCCTCTTACTAGTGACCACTCCCCAATGGTTGTCCATCTTCATACCCAGGTACACTCGGAGCCTAAACCTTTCAAATTTTTCAATCATTGGATTAACTTGCCTGGGTATAACGCTATTATGGAGTCTATTTGGCCTCTAAGTTATAGAGGTACCCCAATGTTCTGCCTAACTCGTAAGCTGAGGCGAGTAAAAGTTGAGTTTAAAAGATGGGCTCAGGAGCTCCAGACTAGAGACCCTATTCTTATTTGCAGAAAACAGCTTGAATCCCTAAGAAATCAGATTGGGCTTCACTATGACCATGAGCTTCAGGAGAGGGAATACTCTTTATCTAATGAGCTTGCTAATCTGCTTGGGATGGAGGAGGAGATGCTACGCCAGAAAAGTAGACAGGAATGGTTGGATCTGGGTGATAGAAACACAAATTTCTTCTATACTGCTATGAGATCTAGGCAAGGCCGTAACAATCTTATGCACTTGGTGGATATGAATGGGGCACAGAGTAAATCTCTGGATGACATTAAATCTGAGGCTCTTAAGTTCTACGAGTCCTTATACAATCAAAACCATTATTGGAATGTGTTCCCTAGGCTCGTGCCCAAAAAGAAGCTTAAACTGGAGACTGTTAGGTGGCTTGAGCGAAGTGTCACCCCTGATGAAATTAAAGAGGCGGTTTTCCAGATAGGTTCATCCAAATCTCCGGGGCCTGATGGTTTTAATGGGTTCTTCTTTTAGCACAACTGGCATATAGTTGGCCCTGATGTGGTAGATGCAGTTCAATCTTTCTTCAAATCTGGCTCCTTACTTCGGCAGGTAAATCACACATTCCTTACTCTGGTTCCCAAAGGTTCTAATGCTTCATCTCTAGGGGACTACAGGCCTATTGCTTGCTGCAATGTAATTTATAAAGTTATCACCAAGATCATTTGCAGTAGGTTAAAGAGTGTCATTCATGATTTAGTTTCGCCGAACCAGTCAGCCTTTCTCCAGGGCAGATTACTGTCTGATTGTGCCTTACTGGCTCATGAGCAAATAAGAGATTTCAGCAACCCTATGGGGTCCAGAGCTTGTTTGAAGCTTGACCTTAGAAAGGCTTTTGATAGCGTGAACAGAGAGTTCGTCTACTACATGATGCATCAGATGGGCTTTGGGTATAGGTTCATTGGCTGGATCAAGGAATGCATCTCTACGGCCTCTTACTCAGTTATGGTCAATGGCTCTCCTGTGGGATTCTTTGGTGGGAACAGAGGGATCAGGCAAGGGGATCCTCTTTCCCCATATCTTTTTGTTATCATCATGGAAACTTTCTCCCTCCTCATGGCTAAGGCTATTGCAAAAGGTTCAATCCTCCCTATGCGACGAACTGGTTCCATATCACATCTGTTATTTGCCGATGATTTGCTGGTTTTTTGCCGAGCAAACCAAAAATCGCTTAGCGGGCTAAAGAATTTGCTAGAGGACTTTGGGAATTTCACTGGACTGGAGGTCAACTGGAGCAAGAGTATATCTATGTTTAGTAAAGGGGTCAAAAATGCTGGGCACCTGGCGGTTTATTTGGGAGCTAAGCAAGCAAACTCTTTCACTACTTACTTGGGGCTCCCTTTGTCTTCAAAATACCCCAAAACTCATATGTACAGTCGTCTCATTGATAAGTGTAGGAAACGGCTGTCTGGATGGACTGCCAACATGTTATCCATTGCTGGTCATATCGAGCTGGTTAGAACTGTAATTTACGGCATGATAAATTTCTGGGTCCAGGTTTATAGATTTCCTACCACAGTTTTGCGAGCACTTACATCAATGTGTAGGAAATTTATTTGGGGTTCTTCAAAGAGTTGGGCATGGAGTGACTCTTGCAGGCCTAAGGAGGAAGGAGGGATAGGTTTAAGATTACTTACTGATCTTAACCTTGCATCTGGGATTAAGCTAACATGGCGGCTACTGAAGGCCAGAGGCCTCTGGGCTGAGTTTATGCGGAGCAAATATAAGACTGCTGCAACATTCTATGAAGCAAAAGGAGATGTCTCACAATCTGGAACGTGGAAGTTCCTACTCCTCTGTAGGAATCTATCACAGAAGATTATTAAAAGGAAGGTGAGAGATGGAAACGATACCCTCTTTTGGCATGATAACTGGCTCCCTTATGGGCCTCTTAAGAACATATACGGAATCCCTAACGGAGCAAGTAGATATCTTGTTAGCTATTATTGGGATGGTTCTACTTGGATTGATGATGTGGATATTGATATTCTCAAACCAATGCTTCATCAGTTTACATTGACTTCAGGTGCGGATTCTTGGGAATGGATACAGGGCTCAGATTTTAAATTCAAAGATGCCTGGGACACGGTACGCGACAAAGGTACCCCATTTCCTTTCTCTAATCTAATATGGCACAACAAATGCATTCCAAAAATGTCCATCACGCTTCTTCGAGCTTTCAAAGACAAGCTCCTTACTAAGGTACATCTGGAAAAATGGTGTACTCTAGGCTCTAATTTCTGTGAGCTATGTTCTGCTGATTGCCCTGAAACAGTGAATCATATTTTCTTCGAGTGCCCCTACTCCAATTACATCATGCGCCGAGCCTTACTCAAGCTAGGGGTGATGGGACCTACTGTGCTCTCTCTACCTGTCCTAGGATCATTCTACTTGGCGAAATTTGATAAGAAAGGCACGTTGGGATTGCTTGCAAAAACAGTTCTTGGTGCCGTGGTCTGGCATGTGTGGCGTGAACGCAACAGAAGGGTGTTTGATAACATTAGGAGGCCGAAGACTACTCTTTTCGAGGAGATTTCTGTAGATGTGCGTATTGCCATGCGGCATCTGCAGGATTCAGAGGACGAGGCATCCACGCCTCTGGATAATTGGGGTATTCATGTCCCGGGTTGAGGATGTATCTCTCTGTTGCTTTCGGCCTGGATTACTCTGCTGCCTGCATTAAATTGACTAGATGATATTGACCTATGGTGCTTTTGCTCTCCTATTGCAAACTGGATTTTGCAGCTTGGTGCTTCACAGCTTGTGGTGTGTTATCCGGCTTCATCCTCTGTTGATTGCATCTGGCTTCTGCAACTCCAACTGAATGCATCCGGTCTTCTCTTTGTGGCTGCTGTGTTACTGGCCAATGTTGATTACATCCGGCTTGTGTTGCTGACGGGAATAGCTTCATGCTGTGCTCTTTTCTGGGCGAACTCACGTTGGGAGGGAGGGTTGGTTGATTGATTCTACTTGAGGCTTCATTTTGATCTGTTCACGCTAAGCTATTATCCAGCTTCCTTGAGTCATTTTGGGCTAGGATATCTGGTGTGAAGTGTGCATTAGATTCCGGCCTCTCTGTGTATCCGGCCTCAGCTTTGTGCGGTAGCAGCAGCTGACTCCATCCGGCCTCATTTGCTGATAACATTGGGAGGCCAAAAGCATTTGCTGCTTTGTGCGGCAGTTTGCTGGCAGGTCTCTTAGCTGTGCAATTTGTTGGTTGGGAGGAATGTTGCATTTATACTTCATGCGGCTTATTTAGGCATCGCTCTGCACTTTTACGGGCTGTGCTTTATTTTGGCAACTTTGGCTCAATTTGGCCTCTAGGGCAATTTGTATTGCCTGAGTGTATGTTTTGTATATATTGGTTCTGTGGGTCTGATCTGTGGTACCAGGTAATATGTTCTAGGGTGACGACGCTTGTGTCCTCTCCCCTATTCATAGCGTCTAGTACCCATGATCACCCACATTGTATCTTTGACTCTCATTAATATAGATACTAACTTATCTTGCATATATATATATATATATATATATATATATATATATATATATATATATATGCATAAATTTTATTCTATGTATACCATTAGCACTAATCAGATTGCTATTAAAACTGTTTATAAATTAAATAAAAATGATTATGGTGTAATGGTAGATATCTTGATAAACCCTTTTAAGAACCATTTCTCTGATGTAAAACCCAACTTCGCAGAATTAACCGCACCTCTTCTTACGACCGTTTGGAGACCCAACGACTCTCGAGGCAAGTATTTTATCGTAAATGACTTACAAAACTGATCTGTGCAACCTTAATGCTAAGTTCTTTT
The DNA here is from genome assembly GCA_030789695.1 of Scilla litardierei. Taxonomy (NCBI): domain Eukaryota; kingdom Viridiplantae; phylum Streptophyta; class Magnoliopsida; order Asparagales; family Asparagaceae; genus Scilla; species Scilla litardierei. The sequence goes on along the minus strand of CM061141.1, from coordinate 182,326,397 downwards.
TTTAATACGCTTGTCAAATTTAGAATTCTGAACTGCATGTTATCATTATATTAGCTGTTTTCATAATTAAATGGACGCATAAATAATATTATTATTTGTTGGAACAATTTGTTATCTGCATGTTAACATAACGAACCAAACTGGACAGAGGGTAGGACACAACCCTCGAAATGAACATATGTAACACCATCGAATACAGATGGGATAAACCTAGTCGAACGACTAGACAGACACGTGGGTGGGGTTGGTTCATATAGTAGAGTCTCTAAGTGTGTCTGGTACATCTTACGGCTACTTCCATGCCGCATTAATGGAAGCAAGCATCTTGGCCATTTTCCAGGTTAGGGATGGCAAGAAGCGTCACGGTAAACCCCTGATGATAGGGTGCATCGAGAACACTATACTTACTCGGACATGAACTTACACGAGCACAAATAACTGAGAATATTTCATTTTGTAAATGTGTTAACTTCTTTAAAATGCAACCCATCTGTTAATTTGTTATAGCTTGCTCAAACTTTACTTTACGCACTTGCTTATCATATCTGTATCTGACGTTTCTTTTGTTGCAAAGTTATTGCTTTCAATTACTATAAAATCTTATGGTGGATTAGATTATTGTTGTTGTCCCCATCTATTTTGTTTCATTTATTATTGCAGGTGTGTTTCTCATGTAATAAAATGTATGGCCATGCTAGGCCTAATCTTATTTGTGTACTTGCTTTTGAACTCTGGGCAAAGTTGTAATAAATATCTGTTTTGTTTCTGAATATTGCGGTTGCAAGAACCTGGTTGCTATTTACACAAAACGCTTATTGTGCTTAAGTCAAAAAAAGAAAGAAAAAAGTAGTTCTTCCTTGTTTTAAGCACATGCAGACCCGCTCATGTTCTCGCTCCCAAGTACAATGGGAAGCGGGCTGAGACAAATTTCTGCTTTTTTGGGGAAATAATGAGGCAACCAATTTTTGCTTAAATAATTATTCAACCTTACCATCCGCCTAACTCAATTAAACCCTAAACGACAATACAAATTAGATAGAACAATACCAAAAGCAGGATTTTTAGAATCTTCCGCATCAAAGGAGTAATTATTCAAGCCACATTGAAATCCTTTTGCATTGATTGCTACTTATTCGTGTCAAATCTCATCGATCAAGCAGAATCAAAACGGATACAGAAATTGAAGCTTTTTGGGGAAATAACGTGGCAAACACAATTTAATATGTTAAATAACGAGGCACATAGTAAATTACGGCTTAATATATATGGGGAAATAACCTTCCGCGAATATTTTTGTTGCTTTAAATATGCTGAGTTCGAATTTGTTGTCTATCACAGGTACGATTCATATAAAAATATAAACATATTGTTAAATTTTTGCCTAAATCAAAGATTTCGCAGAGGAAACTCTTAAATATTCAGCGTAAAAATATTTGTCCTTGTTATGAATAGGCCCATTGGGCCAATTGGGTATCCAACCCACTATTGAAAGTTATAAATACGCGGGTAGGGGGCTCTTGACCCTCTACACCTATTTCTCCCTAAATTCCCTTCACAACACGTTATCAGCACGATCACGCTCGTTGGAGGAGACGGCGGCTCGCGGGAAAGGAGATCCACAAATCGCTCAGATTCAAGAAGATCGTAATCTTCTCAACGGGGAGCGAAAAGGGCATCCTTCACCAACCGTCGCCTAGATTCCTCGTCGAATCTAGAGGTAAAAATCCAAACTTTTAGATCTACACTTGCTTTTCTCATTAGATCTGCATGTTTTAGGATCAAAAAGTTCATAAACTCGGTAAAATTCAACCTTTTTAAATAGATCTGCTTGTTTAAAACAATAAAAACTTGTTTTTTAGCGATCAAAATTGTTGAAAAATCCGATTTTTACCTCCCCGCCTTTGATCCAAAAATCCGCACGCCCGTAGGGCGGAACGGCGGCGCGCCCTTTGTGCCGCCGGCGGAAATTAAACGCCGCGGCCTCAGGCCGCGGCACTGTGCCGCGGCCTGGCCAAGCGCCGCGGGCCCCCCTAGGGTTTCCCGAAACCCTAACCCTAACGGGCTATTTTTCGGGGGAGGCCCAATATTAACCCTAATGGGTTGTTTTCATGGTCCAAAAGGCCAGAAAATTAGCCCATCCACATAAATTATTTTATTTATTTTTGGCCCTAAAAAGCCCAAAATATTTAAAAGAAATTTTGAAAGGGTTTAAAGCGGTAAAATAAAACAGTAAAATATGGATCAAAAAGGCAAAAAGTTTTTCAAAAAAAAAATGTTTTTTGCACGTCACACACAATTTTAAATTATTTTAAAATGCATGTGTCTCTGATTATCTGCGTGGTTGTATGTCGTGAATATATTATCTGCGTGGATGTGCAAATATTAGGCTATCTTTTTAGGGATCAGCCAGGTTTCCGACACCGTTTTAAATTCCTGCAATTTTTCTTCTTTTTTGAGAGAAATTTTGTATGTGAGGATGAAAATGTAAAAAAGAAGACCGAAGGACCCCAAGAAGAAGCTGACGGCGTTCGCTCAATGAAGATAGGGGCTTCTCTCTGAAGTTCCCGAGTTGTACTTTAATTTTCATGCATTTTATTCTTGATGTAACTTCGGACTGGACTTTTATTTTACTTTTTCGGTGTCGGCTGGCTGATCCCCATAGCCCTAGGTCATTTTTCTGTTTCATTGTTTATGCATTAAACTGCGTGGTTGTTAATTAGCTTAAATACCATGTTTTAATGTCACAATGAAATCCCTTAAACAGCATGCGTGATTGTTAATTTTTAGTAATTAATTATTCACATTATCTGAAAAAAGCAAGCATGTATGTTAAAATCACATTAATCAATTTCATGCTATGAAAATGTTTACATGCGTGGATGTCTATCTTAATCAGTTAAATGATACATGCTATTTTTTTTTCTTTACATTGCTAGATCATAAAATGGCCAGACTCGCGAATGTAGACTTCTCGGTCCTGAAGGCCGATGGGTCAAACTACCTGAGTTGGCAGTTGGACCTGAAGTTCCATCTGCGCTCTCATGGGTTCAGTCTCACACAGACTGAAAAGGCAACAACTAGTACTGCCCCAGCTAACAAAGAAGCTTCAGTGGAAGCACCTCATACAGAGGAAGTTTCCGATATATTAAAGGCGAAAGCCATTATATATATCAGGAAACACTTAGACTCGACCTTAAAGGACGAGTACCTCACTGTAGAGGACCCTTACGAGCTGTGGGATGCACTCGAGGAGAGGTACAGACATCAGAGGGATGTCATACTCCCCCGTGCACAGTACGAGTGGACTCATGTCACGCCCCGCTTCCCATTATACTTGGGAACGAGGACGCGAGCGGGCCCGCTTGGACTGAAGCGGTGAAGCTCCAGCCCAATAAGCGTCTGTGATTTAAACCATAAGCATGTCCTTGCATGCAAACTCAAAACAATATAGAGTTTCATCATTATTACATCGATGTCCAGCTTTACAAGTACACAAATAAGGCCTAGCATGGCCATTAGAAACAGAAACACAACCAGATTTACACCTGAATATAATTAACACAAATATTAAACTTTAGCGGCGATGCGAAGGCTCTTTGTTCTCCAGCAGCGGATCACAGCGTCTAAGCACTCTAGTCAACCTGCTCAGTCTCTAGGCTTGCTCCTCTGCAAATTTGTCTAATACCTGACGTATATTTCATAAGACAAGGAAATATACATCAGCGAGGGTCGCTCGGCAAGATTTAAAACATTAGTAGAAAAGACCCTCGGCAAGGTTTTCAAAATCATTAACATGACATAATATGATTCCAATAATTAAAAGCATGACAACGTAGTGTACGTAGTAATAATCATGGCATGTGTAATGTGCAAAGTAGTGGCACGGCAAGTGTAGTGTACAAAGTAAAAACATGGCATGTGTAGTGTACATAGCAATGGCATGACAAGTGTAGTGTGTAAAGTAGTAGCATGGCACGTGTAGTACGTGAAGTAACAACATGGCATGTGTAGTGTGCAAAGTAAATGACATGGCGATTCTATTAAAGATGACAACATGGCATTTCTACTAAAAGGGAAATAACAGCACTTTAAAAGTTAAACACGTCCATATATCCATTTCAATCAATTCGATAAGTGTGTAAGTTCGTGACTAAGGCCCCCGCCGTTAGACGAATAGTAAATGAATACACCTTCAAGTGCCCCCGAAGGCGACCCGTTTACTACCGGCTAGTGCCCGGGAACCCAACCCCTCCCAATTGTTCTTTTATTGTCTGGACCACGAGCCAGATACAGCCAACCGAGCCATCAGGAGTTATAGTGCTGGCACAAGCCAGAGTAGCCAAACATGCTATTTTGTTCTATGATTTGCCAAACAGGCCGCTATGATTTGCCAAACAGGCCACTATGATTTGCCAAACAGGCCGCAAGTCTATGGTTTGTCTTCTGCAATTTACAAGGCATGAATCAATTTCTATCAACATGTCCATACGCGCGCGCGCGCACACACACACACACGTCTATATCTTGCAATGCACCAGAAGTAAACATATGCAGTTTTAGAGGAAGCGGTAGTTAAAACGTGGTAAATAGGCACAACTTGCATATCGGAATATCTCAGTTCATAACAATTAAAAGCAACGGTTATCAAACATGAAAAATGTACACTTGCCTATCGGAACAATCAAAAACCGCAGTAAAAATGTGCACTTGCTGATGATAAAACTTGCGCCTTTGAAAATTGGTAGGAAAACAATATACTTGCGAGTGGTAAATACTTGCACCTTGAAAATTTGTAGAAAAATAGTATACTTGCGAAGCAGAATATCTCAATTTAAACATTTAACTGCAGCGGTTATAAGACACGTAAAAAAAAGTGTACTTGCCTGTTATAGATGATTTCGGGTGTCTGAGCAGATATAGCAAGGGGCGTGGTTATCTGTGTCATTAGATAATAACATTAAGCTAATGAACCGTTAACCAATAATAATGAATTAAATCTTTTATGAGTTACACACAAAATTAAGTGGAGCCCTAAATTAGGTTCGCCTAATTTTATTGGGTTCACCGGATAGGGTGGTATTTATATTGGGTTATACAAACATGGTACACATTATTCTATTCAAATTTTATTACACTAACATTATTTAATCATATTAACATGGTGATATCAGATTAACACATAAACTTAAATTAACAACTAACTAATTAACTAATCTAATTTACTAATCTAATTACAAACTAATTATAAGATTAATCATGGTATTAATATTCACCAACTAAATTGGCTATGGGGTAAGAATAACATGTTATAACTTATTATTATTCTAGTCTCTCTCTCTCTCTCTCTCTCTAATAACTCTTTTCTCTCCTACTCTTACTGTCTCTTCGTTACTTTCATTTGATTTTTGTACAGGCTGTCACCTCTTTTTGCTTTGCTTCTTCTTCATGTTTTTTTTGTTTCAACTTCTGCAATCAAGGGAACGCACGGCTCAAGGAGGGGCTACTCACATCGTGATGACGGGAAGGAGGGCGGCGGACGGCGGGCTCCTGGAGGCGGCGCGGCGGTGCTCCAGCCGGCGGCGACGCGGACTCCAAGGCGGCGGCGGCGGCGGCCCTGCAGGCGGCGGCGGCGGGCTCCGTGCGGCGCACGCGGATGGCTTCCAGCGATGCGCAGGTGAGGGGGTGGTCGGCCTAGAGGAGGTATGAGGAAGAAGATGAAGGGAAGAGGTTATAGGGTTGATTTGGAGAAGATGAAGTTGGTTAGGGTTTAAGTTTTCAGATTTCTTAGAATCTGAATTTTTGATTTTGGATTTGGGAGTTGGGTTTCTCTGATTTGATTTTTGAATCTGAAGTCTCCACTGATTCGATTTCAGTTTGGGTTTGGGTTTGGGTTTGTATTTTGGAAATTGATTCTGGGAGGAAATGTTTGGAAAACTGATTTTTGGGATGAATTTGTTTGGGGGCTGGTTTGATTTGAGCCTTAAAGAAATTGGTTTGATTTATTGGAAGTGATGAGGTTTGGGTTTTCAGGATGATGAATTCCAATTCTGGAAATAATTTGCAGGGGAAGAGAACTGTAGTCGTTCCCTTTGTTCATGGGTAGGTGGCTGAAATGGAAGGAGGGAAGATGATGATTTTTGGTTTGGGTTGTCGGATGGAGCTTGAGGCCACTGTGTGATGAAGATGAAGGTGGAGGGAAGTCTGCCTTAAGAAGAAATGTGGCAGAGACAATTTTAATGTGTTTAGGTTTGTGATTTGGATGGTTAATGGTTTTGTTGACTCAAGGGATGTATCTGGCTATAAACGTGTTACACTCCCTTCACCATTCAACGAAAAAGCAGGGAACTTTTTCATTATTCAAAGAAAGTGTAGGGGACAGTTTAAAGGTGTGTAGGTTTGGGATTTGGACAATTTAATGAGGTTTGTTGACTCTAAGCAAGAGAAAGTGAATCTGCCTACAGATTGGCTTACTCCCTAACACAAGGTCTAAAGATGAATGAGTAGAATTAATTAATTAAATAAGTTTTAAAATGTAATTATTAAAATACCAAATGTAATTAGTAAAATAATTAAATTAAAGTTTTTAGTTAAACTGGATGATCAATTAACGATGATACGGCAAAAACGGAAAAACAGAGTCGCACATACGTAGCAAGAAACATACGGACGAAAAAGTCAACCAGACGACTGAAATAAAATACTGATACACACGTTCTAAAACACGGCTAAAAATTCAGGCCGTTACAACTCACCTCCGCATACAGGATTTCAAATCCGTAGCGGAGTACAACTCAGCTCTCTTCCGCATCACCTCACGCCTGAAGTTGTGTGGTGAACCAGTGACGGAGAAGATGTTGCTGGAAAAGACGTTTACGTCTTTCCACGAAAAGGACATGATCCTTATGCAACAATATCGAGAGAGGAAGTTCACAAAGTACTCTGACCTTCTTTCATGCCTGCTTATGGCTGAACAGAACAGAGACCTGTTGGTTGCCACCCACAACCTGCGCCCTCCTGGCTCCGCTCCATTGCCACCTCCTGCAGAGGCCCACTTCCAGTCTTCCCAGAAGAAGAAGACGGACAAAAGGCAAAATTCCAGAAATGGAAAGAACAGAAGCAGCGGAAGAAGGCCACTCCCCCAGCTCCTCCCCAGAACCAGAAGTTCGTGGACAAGAAGCAGAAGAGGATTCCCAACAAAGGAGGCACTCCCAAGAAAGACTGGGAGGACAAATGCTCCAAATGCGGGATGACGGGCCACTGGTCCAGAATCTGCCGCACAGCAAAACACCTCCAGGACCTCTACCAGGCAAGCCTCAAGCCTCGAGCTGAGACAAACCTGATGGAGAGCGCAGCGTTGGCAGAGACCTCATGGACTCCTGAAGATTTCATGGGAGATGACACTCTCTAGATCTGGACCACTTTTATGCAATTAGCAATGTATCTTCTATTTTATGCATCGTATCTAGTTTTATTTCCATGTCAAAACAATATGTTTGAGCATTTATCTTTATGAAAGTAGATCTTTTCTCTTCATTTATTGCTTGAATGTCTTTCCCCTTTTTTTAGATATGGAACTTATCTGTCTAGTGGACAGTGCATCGACGCACTCGATCCTTCAAAACATAGGCTACTTCACGAGCGTAAGTAGCTATTCTGGCCCATTGAGAACAATCTCAGGACCAGCAAACATAATCGAAGGATCAGGGGAAGCAATTATATTGCTCCCCGGCAACACACAAATAACACTTAAAAATGTGTTATACTCCCTTAAATCTATCCGAAACCTCCTAAGCTTTAAAGACATCCGTTTAAACGGATATCACTTAGAGACGGTCGAGGAAGATAAAAGGGAATACTTGCTTGTAACGGCTCTTACAAATGGTTCAAAAACCATTGTGGAACGTTTCAAGGGACTCCCCTCGGGACTCTACCAAACAAGTATACAAACTCCAGAAACATCCATGGTGGAGCACCTGCAGTGCCCCCAAACACCAGAATTCCAACTCTGGCACAGTCGACTGGGACACCCTGGTTCGGTTATGATGTACCGCATCATAAAGAACTCCAGGGGCATTGACCTGAAGAACCTGAAGATTCTTCAAAAGGGCAAATTCCCATGTCCACCCTGTTACAAGGGTAAACTGATCACGAGACCCTCTCCACTGAAAGTGGATGTGGAATCTCCCAGCTTTCTTGAAAGAATCCACGGAGACATTTGTGGGCCGATTCACCCATCAAGTGGTCCGTTCAGGTACTTTATGGTCCTGATAGACGCATCTACTAAGTGGTCACATGTGTGCCTACTGTCCACCCGTAACCTAGCACTATCTAAGCTTTTAGCTCAGATAATAAAGTTACGGGCCCACTTCCCCGACCACCAGATAAAGAAACTTCGTCTGGACAATGCGGGGGAGTTTACGTCACAAGTCTTTCTAGACTATTGCCAAGCTCAGGGAATCGAAGTCGAACATCCTGTAGCGCATGTTCACACCCAAAATGGGTTAGCAGAATCTCTAATTAAGAGACTGCAATGGATCGCTCGTCCATTATTACTTCAATCCCAGATGCCAGTGAATGCGTGGGGTCATGCAATTTTGCATGCTGCATCTTTAATAAAATTAAGACCCTCTGGAGGTCAGTTATCTTCTCCAATGCAACTAGCACTTGGAGCCCCACCAATTGTCTCACATTTGAGAATATTTGGTTGTGCAGTATACGTCCCCATAGCACCACCACAAAGGACAAAGATGGGTCCACAACGTCGCCTAGGCATTTATGTTGGGTTTGACACCCCCTCCATAATTAGATTCCTAGAACCCCTTACGGGGGACGTCTTTAAGGCACGTCTAGAAGACTGTGAATTCGATGAAACATCGTTTCCAAGACTAGGCTCACAGACAAAGAAGCCCGAAGCTTCAGAAAGTATCACTTGGGATACAAAAACTTTATGTCACTTTGATCCGCCAACAAGCCAGTGTGAGGAGGAGGTCCTGAAGATTCTCCACATCCAAAACACTGTCCATCTCTTGCCGGACAAATTTACTGACAACCAGAAGATTGTCAAATCTCACGTCCCTGCTGCTAACACTCCAGCTAGGATTGACATACCGCAAAATGGATGCAATCCGCCTGCAGCAGAAATGGTTGGACCTCTCAAAAAGAGAGGACGACCACCGGGATCCAAGGACCAAGTCCCTCGAAAGAGTAGGACCCTTGGCAATGGTAAACAAATACCACCACAGGATGCTAATTTAAGCCCTGCTACCTCATCTCTCCCAAACTCTCATGAAGAGGAAAAACCGGGAGAAAATGAAGTATCGATACACTATGTACGAACTGGGGAGTATTGGGACAGAAAAAGCACAATAATAGATGACACATTTGCGTGTAATATTGCCATCAACGTCGCGTACTGCGACGATGATATTGAACCACGCTCTCTGACAGAATGTCAAAGCAGAGATGATTGGCCAAAGTGGAAAGCGGCAATAGGAGTGGAGTTGGACTCACTCACCAAACGCAAGGTCTTCGGACCAATAGTCCAGACACCAAAAGGTGTAAAACCTGTGGGTTATAAATGGTATTTGTTAGAAAACGAAATGAACAGAATGAGATCGTACGCTACAAAGCAAGGCTTGTAGCGCAGGGTTTTACCCAACGTCCTGGGGTGGATTTTGAAGCCATATACTCCCCGGTCATGGACGCGATCACCTTCCGATTCCTCATTGGCATAACAGCACAATAGGGTTTAGATATGCAACTCATGGACATGGTTACTGCATACCTATATGGCAACCTAGACCGAGACATCTATATGAGATTGCCTGACGGTTATTCTTTGCCTGCAGCACTAAAAGAGAGAGAACGTGACATCTACTCAGTGAAACTGCAAAGATCATTATATGGTCTAAAACAATCTGGAAGGATGTGGTATAACAGACTGAGCGACTTCCTTGCACAGCAAGGATTTAAAAACGACCCAGTCTGTCCTTGCATCTTTATAAGAGCAAAGGCAACAGGATTTGTAATTATAGCCGTCTATGTAGACGACTTAAACCTCATCGGATCTCCTGAAGAGATCGCAAAGATTTCTAGAAGCCTGACAGAAACTTTCGAGATGAAAGACCTCGGAAAATCAAAATTCTGTTTAGGCCTTCAGATAGAGCACCTTAAAGATGGGATCCTGTTACACCAGTCAACTTACACATCGAACTTATTTAAAAAGTTTCAGATGGATAAGGGCCACCCCCTCAGCACTCCGATGGTCGTCAGATCATTGGATGTACACAAAGACCCCTTCCGGTCGCTGGAAGAGGGGGAGGAAGTACTAGGCCCCGAAGTGCCTTATCTAAGTGCTATCGGTGCACTCCTTTACCTGGCTAACTGCACTCGCCCTGACATAGCGTTTGCAGTAAACTTACTAGCCAGATATAGTGCTGCACCTACACAGCGGCACTGGGCCGGAGTTAAGCATCTTCTGCGCTACCTCCAAGGGTCCATAGACTTAGGTCTATTCTACAGGAAAGGGGCATCAACTGGTTTAGTTGGTTATGCTGACACAGGTTACAGGTCCGATCCTCATACAGAGAAGTCTCAGACCGGATACATGTTCACATATGGCGGCACTGCCATATCCTGGAGATCTGTGAAGCAGACCATGACGACCGTCTCATCCACCCACTCAGAGCTACTAGCGATCTTCGAAGCAAGCAAGGAATGCTTCTGGCTACGCTCGGTGATCCAGCACATACTCACCTCCACCGGCCTGACGACCGGCGTTCTTGCACCCACTACACTCCATGAAGACAATGCAGCATGTATAGCCCAGCTACAGGACGGCTACATCAAAGGTGACAAGACGAAGCATATCTCCCCCAAGTTCTTCTGGACGCACGACCTTCAGAAGCAAAAGCAGATTGAGGTACAGAAGATCCAATCATATAATAACTTGGCGGATTTGCTTACCAAATCCCTGCCTACTGGTATCTTTGAGAAACTTGTATATGGGATTGGGATGAGGAGAGTGAGTAAATGTAAACTGGGTCAGGATGAGAGAACTATGAACTCATAGATAAATAGGAGACTGATGTATAGATTCATAGGTAATCTGCAAGCCTGAAGCTTGGTCAGATAAGGGGGAGTCAACTGCAGAGTTGTACTCTTTTCCCTTGGCTACAGGTTTTTTCCCACTGGGTTTTCCGTAGTCAAGGTTTTGACGAGGCAACCTCGTTGACTCTGGATCCTGAAGTATCCACCCCTAGACACATCCCCAAAACAGGGGAAGTTATGGGTTAACTGTTCTTTCTTTAACAAGACAGTTACCCTAACTCGGATCCTGAAGAATCCACCTCTTATTTCAATGTTGATTGGATAAGGGGAAGTGTTATGAATAGGCCCATTGGGCCAATTGGGTATCCAACCCACTATTGAAAGTTATAAATACGCGGGTAGGGGGCTCTTGACCCTCTACACCTATTTCTCCCTAAATTCCCTTCACAACAGTCCTTATATTTTTATATTTATATTTTCATATTTTCCAGAACTGGAACCCTGAATATCAATTCCAGTCATGAACTTTCAAGGCGCCCGCGTCGAAGGTAGGGGTGGCAAACAGGTCGCGTGGGTTCGGGTTTGGGTCGGGTCAGATTTGATCCGACCCGGATAGGGGTAAATCCTGACCCGATCCGGATTGAGTCTGGGTTGGGTTCGGGTAACCCGGAAAATTCTCGGGTCGGGTTCGGGTTAACCCGTCGGGTTAAGATTTGACTTATACACAACTGCCCCTTTTCGATATCAAGCTATTCATTAAGAGCCACCGGCAATTTATTAAGTGTTGCATAATTTCCAGCAGCTCGTCGCTTAAACCGCACTATGACAAAAAGGAAGTAATTAACGTTAACATTTTATTAACGAAAGTAATAAAATTAACTAAAAAGTTGTATGTAAAGGGAATTGAATCCAAAACCTCTTAAAAGAAGGGGACACCAATTCAAATCGTATAAGCACAACTACCCTTGCAACTGTGTATTGAAGTTATTATATAAAATTTTATATATATAGAAAGTAAACCGGGTCGAATCCGGGTCATCCGGGTTGACATGCCAAACCCATACCCGATCCGGATTTTATTCGGGTCGGGTTGGGTCAACTCGGACTGGTCCCTACCAATACCCGGTTAAGGATGCCGGGTTCGGGTCGGGTCGGGCTCATTTTACCATCCCTAGCCGAAGACACCCGCCAATTTTTTTACGCTAATTTGTTGTTCCGCGCCGAAGGCGTCCGCACCGAATTTGTTGTTCCGCGCCGAATGCGCTCGCACCGAATTTGTTGTTCCGTGTTGAAGGTGCTTGCGCAAAATTTGTTGTTCCGTGCCGAAGACGTCCATGCAGATAAATATTTTACGCTAATTTGTTGTTCTTTAAATTTTTTCTGTGGAAATAATTTTTTAGATACAAAGATTTTGCACGGAAAAATCTTAAATGAATCGTGTCCGCGGTCACTGGTCATGACAAGTTCATGCCAAATATAACATAGAGGGTAAACGTGTGAACAAATGGTACGTGCGCGGCAGTAAAACGGTGTGTTCGCAAATCAATTCCCTAAAAATTTGTTTGGTAGAGAACGGCAATCCAGCCTCCAATGGTCTTCCGCTCACTCTACTCCTCCTTTCACCGCCACCGCCACCGCCACCGCCACCGCCACCGCCACCGCCAATCCTCTTCTTCACTTATCATCTCCTTCTTTAACCCCATCTCTTATTACTCTTCCACCACCACCACCTCAAAAGACGCCTACTTCGCCCTCATAAACCACATCTCGCACATCGTCCGCACCGACCACTACCTCGAGCGCACCCTCAACCGCCTCCGCCCTTCCCTTTCCCTCTCCCTCTCTCCACCGCTCGTCATCCGCATCATCAACTCCTGCTCCTCCCACCCACACCCCTCTCTCCGCTTCTTCTCCTGGGCCCGCTCCTCCTCCTCCTACAAACCCACGTCCCATGAATTCCACTCCCTCCTCCTCACCCTCGCCCGCCACAACCTCTTCGCTTCCATGTGGGCCCTCGCAAACGAGATGCGCTCCCTCTCCCTCCCCCTCTCCTCCTCCGCCTTCGCCTCCATCGTTCGCTCCTACGGCGACGCCTCCCGCCCCGACCTAGCCGTTGATGTCTTCAACAAGATCCCCCGTCTCTTCCCCTCATGCGACCAGACCACCGACGTCTACAACGCCCTCCTCCACGCCCTCTGCGGCGCCCGCAACTTCTCCGGCGCCTACGCCCTCGTCCGCCGCATGGCCCGCAAGCAAGTCCCACTCGACCGCCAAACCTTCTCCGTCCTTGTCGACGCCTGGTGCACCGCAGGAAAGCTCCGCGAGGCCCAAGATTTCCTTGACGAGATGAGCCGGAAAGGGCTCAGCCCGCCGGTCCGTGGCCGGGATCTCCTAATCGACGGCCTTGTCAATGCCGGGTACCTCGAGGCGGCGAAGAGTATGGTGAGGAGAATTACGAAAGAAGGGTTCTTGCCGGATGTGGAGACCTTTAATTCTTTGTTGGAGGCTTTGACCAAGTCGGGGGAGATTGATTTTTGCCTTGTGTTGCTTAAGGAGGCTGGGGATTTGGGGCTGTGCCCGGATATTTCGACTTACAAAGTGATGATTCCGGCAGCTTCAAGGGCGGGGAAGATAGAGGAGGCCTTCCGTCTGCTGTATTGCTCTATGGACGACGGGCACCGGCCGTTCCCAAGCTTGTATGCAGCGATCATCAAGGCACTGTGCAAGGCAGGGAGGTTTGGAGATGCTTTTAGCTTCTTTGGGGATATGAAGGTGAATGGCCACCCGCCGAACAGGCCGGTGTACACGATGCTGGTGAAGATGTGTGTGAGGGGAGGGAAGTATGTGGATGCTGCAAACTATTTGGTGGAGATGACGGAGATGGGTCTGGTGCCCAGGGGGCAGAGCTTTGATATGGTGGTGGACGGGTTGAAGCATTGCGGGAAGCTTGATCTTGCCAGGAGGATGGAACAGATGGAGGTTTCACTTAGGAGGGAGTATTAAGCGGAAGTGGGGAAGTTTAAGATGCAGTTTGATGCGGGACTTTTTTGTATGTTCAGATGAGGTAATTGCTGCCGGCATCTTGTTAGTAAATTACTCTATTTTTCGCACTGGCACATGCTTATTTAATCATGGATTTATGGTTGATGCAAATGGAATATATATGATGTAATGCATGATAAATATATAGTGTTTTCAACCATGGATTTTTGAGCTACTATGTTTGAGTGCTTGAGTAGACAATCCAATCTACCTGTGGATTGCTGATGTGATGCACAGTCTGCTGGCTAGTTGTGTTTGGTTGGAGGCGTGTAGCTTTAATTGCCTTATGTGTGGATTATGGTGTTGTGTCTCTAGATTGTGCGAAAACTTACTCCAATTCTTAGAAAGTTCAGCTTACCTCGAAGGACAACAAAATTTCAGTAAAGCCTCTATCTTTACTCATTGTTACTGGTGAAATGATTACCTTTTCTACATTCAGCTATATGAAGGGTCTCCTCTGTTGAATCAGCTTCAATGTTGGACACATTTCTTGGTTGCCCAACACCTTTTACCCACAAACCTTCCCCGTTGGCTTTTAACAATATTCAACTTCAAGTGTGCTCTATGTTCACACGGTACTCTAGAAGAACAATTCCATTTCAGACATTTTGGTTCAACTACAATTCTATGACGTCTTGTTCTTACCATCATGATAAATTGCTGATCTTGAGTAATAAAGATAAGCACTTGTAAGTTGTTTCATAATCTCTTCTCATGATTTTCAAAAAAAGTACATCTCATATATTTTATTCAGTAAGTGCTAAATCGTTGAGAAATTCTTTTTCATGTCCATGATAAACATCACACCCATGATCTCTTCTCATAGAGTGCATTAAGTTCATCCATGGCTAGTGAATATAATAAAGAGGTGATGACTTCATGGTAATAGTTGATTTGTCTACAGTGATACACAATGATTTATCTCCTCTTAATAGTTGTAAATGA